>JAPUBQ010000006.1:13482941-14763774 GCA_035578125.1 Mellilla xanthometata
TTCGTCATAAATGACCTAAAAAAGATGGTACGATCTAAACCATAGACAAAACATCTAAAATTACGTCAAGCACCTCAGATTTAGAGCTGATACAATTGGGTGCGCTCTAAAATCGCTTACATTTTTCATATTTCACGTGATTTTAGTTGTTTTGTCTGTGGTTCAGAACGTGCCGTCTCTTTCTGGCCACCTAAGATGAAAAGAGACGGGGCTTCTTTAAATTTAGTTTAGTAGTGTGTGCCGCTGAATCGCCACCGATACTATACTATACTTCATTTTCTTCATTTTATTATTTATAAGTAATCAAATCTATTGTCGTGTCAGACCTAGACTTTGAAAAATCTACACTTTATGCCTGTAAAGGTTATTCCTATGGTAACACCCCAGAATTATTAAGTACACCCAAGCTATCTCGTGGTATCCTAAGAAGGTAACCTAGTAGGTCTTCCAGTAGAAAGTAGTCAGACCAGTACATTTAGACCTACCTCGGAAAATCTCAGAGGAAAATGGCTGCCTTTCGTGACAGCTCTCTAGAATTGTTATTTAAATTTTATTGACCGATCAAGCGAAGCGAGCGATGTCTCTGCGTCAACAGCAATTTTGCTTTCGTCTGTCCTTCTGTATATATGTTGGTACACGAGTAATCTGGACGATACTTGGTTATAGAATTTGTTAGTCGTCGATGGTTTTTCATTGGGCTAATGGTTCCAATTTAAAAAAATCAAAGTGATATTAACTGGTTGATTTTAATTTGAGCAGTGAAACACAGAGCAATTGAATATCATAATTATTATTTGAAGAAGACATGGATGGAGTGTGTGAATGAGGACATGAGAGAGAGGAGTGAGTGTAGAGACGACGGCTGATAGAGGAGAGTGGAAGACGAACATTTGCTTTGCTAGTGGAATAAGGTAAGGAAGATGAAGTTTCTTTTTTTTTTTACGATGACCTTGATTTTTTTTTCTGTAGCTCTGCAATGAACGATGGTTTAATGTGATATAAAATGAAAATATTGGGCAAGTAATTAATGGGCATAAAAGGTTGTAGTAGCCTACATATCTTATATCTTTAAATGAGCAATTCTTGTATATATATAATTGGAATCTCGGAATCGGCACCAACGATTTTCATGAAATTTAGTATATAGGGGGTTTCGGGGGCGATAAATCAATCTAGCTAGGAATCATTTTTAGATAATGTCATATTAAATTAACCGTATTATTCATATTAAGTGAAAGGTCAACCAGGTACTTTTATTAATACGAGAGTGTATTACTGATACAATACTATTACTAGACCTTATAATATATCGAGTTGCTAAAAAGTCATAATCGGTAGTTAAAAAAATGTTCTAAAAAACCTGACTCGCTAGGTCTTCTGGTCAGAGTACTAGTTAGTGTTTCAGCTAGAATACTTCTTATCTGTGTATAATTACGATTCCAAGCGTCCAATTGTTTAAAACAATCTGAATCGTGAATTTGCGATTTAAATTCATTCTGTGTGACCAACGAGATCGAAGTGCTAGTGTTTGTTTATTTAATTAAAATTTAATTATTATAATTAATTAAAATAAGTTATATTGGGAGTAGTTTAAAAAATGATTTGGAAGGCGCTTGTGAAATGTTTTGTAAGTACATTCAAGTGATTATAATTACAATCTAACAATATTTTTTGCGAAAAAAAGCGAGTATGGTTATGTGAGAAAACGTCTGTTTTTCATTCAGACGGCCTGTAATTCGATCCCAGCCCTACCAATGACTTGTTTTTCAAGTTATGTGTGGGTTTGCGCTCGCTTTGCGGTGAAGGAAAACATCGTGAGGAAACCGACATGTTTGATGACCGCAATATCCGAAGACGGGTGTTATTTGGCAATCCGCACTTGGCCAGCGTGTTAAATTTTGGCCTATATCTCTCTCCGCGTAAGAGAAGGCCCCGAGTCCCAGCAAGCTTATGCTTATACGTGTAGGTAATTTTTTTCTTAATGTAATAGACTGACGATTTAACGATTTAACCCGTAATTTAACCTATGGTTTAACCTTGTCATCACGTCTATTGTGTTTTAGCGGATATGAGGCCACATAATCTGTAATTCTGTAATTTTAGAGTGAACTGTAATAAAATACAATATCTTCATATAACTAAGTCGGTTATTAACATATTAATTTTAATTAGTTAGAATATGTAATGTTTTTATATTCGTTGTGTGAACTAAGTTTTAAAAATAAATGTTGTAGTAGCTATTTGTCTTTCATTTTGTTATAATTAATATCCCTTGATAAGGTCCGTAAATATGTTTTGATTTAAATACAATAAGTTTTATTTTATTTAAAAAACATATGTGTTCTAAAATAAATACATACCTACAACTTACAGTAGGTACAAAGCAAGTAATCTAAAAAGGGTGTTGGAATAAATTAAAATAGTACAAGGCAATTTATCTAAATACTCGTAGAGTGTTGGAATAAACTAAAAAAACACAGTATAGTTACAGTTAAGTTCAGTGGACATTGGTTGAAGTAAAATAAAAAAAAATGTTCTGGTGTATTAGTAGACAACCTCTGGCGAGTATTGGACGAATTGGCATAATAGTTACCATGCCCGATTGACAACCAGAGGGCCCCGGGATTCTAATCCCGGCATTATTAACATCTTTGTGATGAACTAGTTTTGTCTGGGTGTTAATATGTATCGATGTAATATTTTTATATACATGTGGTACATCAGGTGTGTTAGCATCTATGCATACAGGCTATATAGTAAGGGGTTAACCAGCCGTGTGTAAAATGTGTCCTAATTTAAAAAACTTATTTACAGTACTAATTTGACCAAGGCGTGTCGCCCCCCCCCACTCTTTAATAAATTACATCAATTCAGTCACTTTTTATTGTTTTACTAAACCGAAAAATAAGTTTACTATTTTTTTACAGAAATTTATTATTTACCAGCTGACCCGCCAAACGTTGTTTTGCTTCACTTAGGGGTACAGCACCGACAGGTGTCAAATAATAACAGACAATAATTAGCAATAAATTAAAATTGCAACTATAATTTGAGATTTAAACTATTCTATCTCTCAAGTTGGATCGAACTGCACAGTGTGTGCGACTTTTATTATAATCGGTTAAGTGGTTTAGGAGTCCATTGAGGACAAACATTGTGACGCGAGATTTATATATATTAAGAAGAAAGATTATCACAAACAGAATACATACTATAATAATAAAAAATGCCTGTTTTAAAGAGATTATCCAAGGTAAAAGATTTATATAACAAATAAAATACGTCTTACATAGCATTAAAGACAAAACTAGAACAAAAGAGCTCGGCACTCGCTCGCAGGCCGCGTTGCGCCGGCGCATGCAGGGCAGCAGTAAACAATGCACCTTTCTGTCGGCATTATTTTAACGTGACACATGTTAACAGCCAGCCTAGTAACAAAGCGTCATATCAATCACGTTGAAAAAATACTAATTAATTATCAGATTGTTTATAATAAAGTAATGCAAATGTATTTTGTTTGTTTATTTTATCAATTTATTTAATTATATTGCGATAAAAGATGTCGTAAAACGACATCTTAAATATCATAATAAAAATCTCAAAATAAAACAAAATTATTTTTTCGACTTAAATTAAAAGGGTTAAGGTTGTTCGCTAGCATGCTGCAAGTGCTCATATGCCGCTAGATGGCGTTAAATAGGTATAAGTTAGTTATATTCATCCCAGCAGCCCAAGTGATTTCTTTTGTAACTTCAGAATCGGTTCGCGAAATCTACTGTTAATGTATTATTTTTAAGGCTCATCACAAAACAACATATATTAAGCGTTGATAGCAAAAATTTACAAAAAGCCATATAAAACCCATATCTACTATCATCTATTCTGTGACGATGCGGCTACACTCACACTAGCATTGACAATTTTTTTTGTCACTTGAACTTCAGCATATTTGAATATGGATGCCAATTTCGAACGCTCAATTGTCGATTATATAGCTCGTTCGTAGAGGAAGCATTTTTGGAACATGAAATATTTTTATGATTTGAATTGACCATGGTTCGAATCTCATGAATTGTTCTTGCTATTTTATTTTGTTTGAAACTTTTTTTTTGAAGGAAAATTATGAGAAAGAATATATTTTCAATAGGTTTCGTTTTCGTGTATATAATATTCATAGCGCATACCTTCAAACCTCAAACGAAATTAGAAAAGTAAAAATCTATAGGGTACATGATATAAGTAACAAGAAAAAACTTTTCTCACGAATCATCTAACATATTGCATGAAACAGTTGTATTTTTCGCATGATTCCAAAATGTAAGCCCTTTCATTTGGGAAAGTTGCGAATAATATCATATCCAATATTTTGTATTCGCGGACATGCGAATACCATCATACATAGCTAAGAACATCAAAACCGGAGCTAGACACATATGTACCTTCTACATACAGTGCGTGCGTGGGGTGCCAAAATCTGATAAAGCTACGTATCCAGAGACCTTTTATTGATGAAACCTAATTTTTACTCTATCTTATCAGCTTCAAGTCTAATGATCAGAAAAGTAAATAATTACATATTATCAGGGAATTTATATTTATTAGACTATGGATACAATTTTAGCTACATTTGAAATAAAAAAAACTGTTATTATTATTCTAAGGTAAGAGGCCTGTCGAAATCTTAGTTATAATAAATGTACATCTGGCAGTTTACATGTATCGTTGATATAATTATACACTAGTGGCCCGTCCCGGCTTAGCACGGGCATAAAAAAAATTGAATTCTAGGAGATATGTTTGAAAGTCATTCAGATGTGTAATATGTTATTCGTTACAAACAAACATTTAAATTTTATCGCATTATAATTTTGACATAGATTAAAGTTTTTTTTTGTATTTATGGGTTCCGCTGCTCTCAAGACATACTAAACGACACCCGCCACAACTAACTTTTCTTAGCGCATGCGATGAAACAAATTTTTTACTCTATTTTATTCCTTGTGTTACATTACTGGAGTCTTAATAAGAATTTCTTACCCTTTGCAACAAAATATAATGCCTATGTCATTTGGGGATAATGTAACTTCCCAACGGTGTAAGAATTTTTAATTTTAGTCCAATAGTTTCGGAACCTATTCGCGTCAAAAAAACATAAAAACATCCAAACAAACAAACAAACAAGCCTTTTGTAATTATGAGATTGTTAAAGATATTGATAGGTAAACAAAAGACGTAGGTATAAAAATTTGATATAATTGGCCAAGTACGAACCGGGCTCGCGCGTGAAGGGTTCCGTACCATTATTAAAATATGGCGAAGAAACATGTTTTTTGTATGGGAACCCCATATCAAACATTCATTTTATTTTGAAAGAAAGAAAGAGAGAAATCATGAAAGAATCTACCAAGTGTCATTGTAAAGATAGAGTAAAAAGAGGTAATACGTAGCTTAATATTCTGTAGAATTCTTTAGTGTCCTGTTATCGTTTTTGATATTGAGCAAAAATACAAAATATAACACGTCTTTTAAGGTATACTTTAAAAACGTGTCATCCACTCTTTATATTTGTATATTTTCTGTTTTTAGTATTTGTTGTTATAGCGTATCTAGTACTTGTATACTCTTGGGTTATAGCATTGGATTATAGGCAACGGAAACAAATAATTTGTGAAAGTTTCAGCTATCAAGGTGTATTAGAAACAGCCTGGTGACATAAAGACAGACAACGAATATTTTGTAAAAGGCATTCGTTTTTATCTTTTAAGTACAGAAAAGATCGCAGTAGTATATTAATTTCATTCTTAGGGTACCTAACCCTAAAAATTATTGCTGCAATATAAATACGTTTTTTTAAGTATGTCAAATATGACAAACTGACATTGACATAACTAAATTTCATTTAAATAATCAAACAAAATTATACATATTTTAAATTTTTAATTCTATTACGATACTTAATATAAAAATAGCAATAATTTATTTAAAAATAATAAATAAATTTCATCAAACTCTTTAACAATACTTTTTTTGATCCTGCCATCTAACGGAATTTTGTTGATTTATTACTACGGATGGTAAGCTTGGGTTCATGTTTGGCAGAGAGAATGACACTAACGGAAACGGAAACTAACAATGTATACGTATACATGTCACCAACTTAGCTGTTCAGGTGGCCAAAATTGGAATTACAAGTTCGACAGCACTCTTAGGTGGCAACAAATCTCCACTAGCGACACTGTCAACTGAACAGCTTAGTTGTTGCACTGCACTCATACATGTGTATTTTGCTGGAAAAAATCACGCTGATATATCTGTTTTGCGATAAAAAATGTATAATATTACCTATTTCGCGCCCCAATTAGACCATTTTAAGTTTATGTTAAGTGATTACTATTTAAAAATCTTAGAGGAAATGGTTGCCAGTCTGAGAAGCATTTAGTATGGGGCTCGGAAAGCCTTAACATAAATTTACGTCATATGAAGATAATGCTGGGAAAGTGGTATCGTATAGGACGAGTAGCATGTTTGCTCATGGCTATACTAACCTTCACTTGTGAGTACTCGGATAACATAGGTATTAGGATTCAGAACCGAGAGCTCTGATTGGTAGCGGGCGGTGAAGTATGACAGTGTCGCCACAGGTGGATCGCGCTTATCCAGAAAAAAAACGATTCACTATTTTAAATCCGCCAGATTATAGTTTTCGGAGAACAGGGAGTTTGGCAACGAATTCCACTTCTCCGGGGTGTCCACAACGAGGTGGAGGTAAATCGCTTAGTACGCGCCTAATTTCTTAATATCCGTCAACTTGTTCCAGACAACTAATGAGCTCCAGCATTTGACGCAGAGCACAGAGTTCCGAGGCACCTGGTCTTTCTACCTGGTTCTAGCTGGAGTGGTCACCACGCTTGGCTCGTCCCTGCCTGTGGGATATAACATAGGAGTGGTTAACACCCCCGCTGAGGTAATATTGCTGCTCTGTACATATATCTAGTTATATATATATATATATATTTTTATTATAAGTCGGGTCTCCTAATTGGTACTTTATGTATTTAAAATATGGGTTGATTTCTTTTGCTTATGTAAATACGAGTAGCAAGTATTCAAGCCACTCTAAGTTAACAATTTAAAGAAACAAGGGTTCGGAGAATAAAAAAATAAACATCTATAAAATACAGCGAACTAGAATAAACGGAAGAGTAACTCCATACAATTGCCGCTTAGAATTCGAATCCATCTACGCACACAATTACACTGCTATCCCAACGAAACTCACACACACAAAGGTAGCACGCGATTGGTCGCATCAAGGTCACGCCACCGATACTAGAGCCGCGCGGGTAGCTGTTTGCCCCGCCCACCGCGGTATTTTACGCGTGGACGGTGGAACCATTTTTTCGGTCAAGTTACTATTCTATTTATTCTAGTTCGCTAATAAAATGACATTAGAGATTTAGAGACCTAAAAAACGTGGATGAATATTGTTTTAATGAAGATGGAAGAAAAGGCAGTGAATGTGAATAAAATGCATGATAGAAAGAATTGTAACCAAATTTTGTTTGCTGTACCGACCCTACATTGCAAAAAAGTATTGTCAAAATTTTCGGAATTCAATGACATCTTGACCAGAGCTAACAGTACTTGTTTATTGAATTTATATAATTTGATCCTTATAAGTACAGTAAGCCAAGGTCGGCTCTTATGAGGAGACGAGGGTCTTGGCAGAAGACCAGCGGAACATCACTCTTCAGTTTGAAGAACGAGTACGCTAGATAGTGATAAAAGAACAGTAAGTATGAGAAAATTATTAATGGTATTTAAAAACCTCGGGTTGTCAGTTGCAAATTTATACAAAAATACCATAAAAAGAGCTATACTACGAGTATATAGCATTAAAATGTTTCTTACATGTATGAAAGGTTAAGTTCAAATCTAAATTGTTTTTTTTAACTGTTTCGTGTCCTTTATATGGACTTATTTTTTATACTAATAGATAATAAAATTGTTATATAGAGTTAAAATCAATTAACTAATTACTTAAATTAACTAATATTAATTAAGATTCTAAAATCAATTAATTAAGATAATTTTTTTTTCATTTTACGAAAAAATAATATCAGACCTTTTTTGTAGATCGTTTTTTGGGGAACAACTTTTATTTGCATCATTTTTTCATTAAGTTAATAGCTAAGGTTTTACAGCGCTCCGAAGTGAGTACTATTGTTTAGTACTCTTAACTATACCTATATTATATGTGTATACTAATAATATGTCATCAGTTTTTTTTTTTTTTTGTTATTATAACTTTTTTAATTACAAATTTAGCAATTACCTGAACAGTATTCCCGGTAACGGCCATCAGATTTAAAATTATTTTAAAAATCAATAATTGTTAAATCCTGTTATGGAGTGAGAAAGAGTCAATAATTAATTATTAATAATATTGCTAAATTTGTAATTAAAAAAGTTATAATATAATAACAAAAAAAAAAAACGGATGACATATTATTAGTATACACATATAATATAGGTATAGTTAAGAGTACTAAACAATAGTACTCACTTCGGAGCGCTGTAAAACCTTAGCTATTAACTTAATGAAAAAATGATGCAAATAAAAGTTGTTCCCCAAAAAACGATCTACAAAAAAGGTCTGATATTATTTTTTCGTAAAATGATAAAAAAAAAGTTATATCGAAAAATATAAAGAAATTTCTCGAATTTCTGAAGATTTTCGCTTATAACTTTTTTATTTATAGTTTTACGATAAAAAGTTACTGGACCAAAGTTGTAGAGAATTTAATTTGCAACAAAAAATGTAAACAATTTTTTTTTATCAAATAAATAGTTTAAGAGATATATCATAAAAACCGTTTCAACCCCTATTTTCAAGATGACGGCCGTGGGACAAGGGTGGCGACCCCACAAACTTGGTTTTAGCTTTACACTGACCCCCCCTACACATCAAAAAAATAAATTTGCGTCCTCTAAAAAACGCAAGGTTAGGCCTAAAAAATGTAACATTTCAATGGACTATGTTGACTCTTCGAACGACGAATCGAAGTGTCCTTTACTTGTCTTAATTTGGGTTTCGGATCACAGCGGAAGTACATTAAGTATTTAATTTTGTCTTCTATTTACAATGGATTTCCGCAAAGTAAGGCCTGAGTCAATAAGTTATGTATTAGAGCTACTTTATCTGAACACAAGTCGTGTGACAGGTGATAAAGGCATGGTGCAACTCCAGCATCAGCTCCCGGTACGAGGTGGTGCTGAGCGACGCGTGGCTGGGCGTGCTGTGGTCTGCCGTCGTCTCCATCTTCATCGTGGGAGGATGCACGGGGTCCGTGCTGGGGGCTGTCATGGCCAACTCGCTCGGCAGGTATTAATAGTTAGATAAGAAGATTTTCCCCTCGTAAAAAAAATAAATTAATAGATAGATACTTTAGATACTTTAGGATATGAGACACAGAGAAGCAAAACTGACACTGCGTGATTGGCTATGAAACTCACTTACGAAGAAACTGAAAACCTTTTTAATGTGGCAGAGTAAAATCCATTAAAAATTATGCACTTACACTAATTTGCACCACTGCACACACACACACATCCACACCTTGCATACACAAACCGTTACCCAATTAACTTATCTTATATTATCCTAACCTTACTTACCTTAGATTTATTTCCATTAAAATATTTACTTAGTCACTAGCATACACTACTGAAGGACGCATCACTCGAAGCACGAGAGGCAACTGCTTACGCGTATGCTTTTGCAAGTCCAACAATACACTTTTAATTTCTTAGCAATAAATAAATCTTTATGTGTTATATTTCAGGAAAATGGCAACAATACTGACGAGTGTGGTGTCCATAGTAGGGGCGGTGCTATTCATGTTCTGTCGCGTCGCCAACTCGGTTGAGATGCTGTTGCTTGGTCGCCTTCTGGTCGGACTCTCTGCAGGTAAATTGTCTCTGGTGACTTTAGCTAGCGTAAGGGGTCAAATGCCCACCCAGCATTTGACCCCTAAACGCTATACAAACGTCATTTACTATTGTAATGATATTATATTATTATTATTATTTGACTTGTAACTTTTGTGTTATCAATAATTTGTTTTTTGTATCATTCTCATTCTTATTATCTCTTATCTTTACTTACTTTACTTACACTTGTTGCTATGTAATGAATGATAGGTTCTGTAAAAAGTCTACAAGGTACAGTAACTTTATGTATGATTCGCAAAAAAGGAGTCAAGATTTATAAAAAAAACTAGCTGACCCGGCAAACGTTGTTTTGCCTTAAAAAATAGATAGTAGGCGATTCTCAGATCTACTGAATACGCATATAAAATTTGGCGAAAATCAGTCAAGCCGTTTCGGAGGAGTACGGTAACTAACATTGTGACATGGAAATTTTATGTATTAGAAAATTACCATTCTGAGCATGAGCTGATTTCAAAAATATTCACACTTCACAAAATCTTCATTAGCTGTTGATTTAATTAAATATACCTACAAAAAAAAATAAACGCGTTCAGTTAATGATTTAATAAATTATGTACTCGTAGATTCATATTTCTGAATCTACATTGTTATGTATTTACGCAAGCGTAAACGTAAAAAATATTAGACGTGAAGCTAAAAATGATTTTCATTTGGTTACAGTTTTTCTGTTGTATTTCAGGTCTTACAACGAGTATAGTGCCGATGTACCTGAGCGAGTTAGCCCCGCCGAGCCTGACGGGGCCAATGGGAGCCTTCTGCCCCATGGGGGTCAACGTGGGAGTTCTAGTGGGACAGGTCATGGGGCTCAAGTGTTTACTAGGTACGTAGCGTAATGCGCTTTGTCATGTGACAACATTGATTTTTTTGCATTTATTATTATTAATTGCTATTATAATCATAATAAATAGGTAACTTTTTATAAATAGGTAACTATTTATTATTATATTTAATCGTATTTTTTTTTCAAGTAAATAACTGGGTAAAACGACTGGAATTTAAAAATTACTAATCCTATATTACATTGAAATGTATATTGTACCTTTATATCAGAGAAATTGATCTAATAAAAAAGCATTTGAATGTAGTAAAATAAAACTTTAGGTGTTAAAAGAACTGGACTTTTCTTACGAGTATGACTTTATCCTTTCAAATATAATAAAAAATCGGCTTCGAAACTACTGGGCCGTTTTGAAAAATTATTTTGTTTTTCTTTGCAACTCTTTTTATTATAGAGCCTGTGCGAAGCCGGGACAGGCTGCTAGTCTAATACCAATATAATAAAGAGGAAAAGTTTGATTTTCTGTTTGTTTGACGCGAATAGGCTCCGAAACTACTGGACTGATTTGAAAAATTCTTTCACCGTTGGAAAGCTACATTATCCCGGAGTAACATAAGCTATATTTTATGTACTTTTTTTTGCAACTTAGATTATTTTTTAGCCCGTGCGAAGACGGGAATTTTATTAATTACCTAGTACGGGTAATTAATGAAATATGTACTTACCTGATAAATATCTTTTTTGTTCAGGTCGTCCGGAGCACTGGCCGTATCTACTGTCGGTGTATGTGTTGCTAGTCATAATATGTCTACCTCTCTTGTGCTTCCTGCCCGAGAGTCCCAAGTATTTATTCGTAGTTAAGAAAAACGAAGAGACTGGTATTAAAGGTGAGTCGAACTATTTCTTTGTCGTTTTTAAGGCGAAGACAAAAGCACGCGTCACTCGGTTCACGCAATTTACTATCATTATATCACTACGCGACTGCAGCGCGTTGCGGAATTGGGCAGCAGCTAGGCTGCTCGCTCGATTTGCAGCGCCATCTAGGTATCATCGGTAATTATGGCAAACTTCCGCGTCCCGTTTTACTGTATGGGAATCAGAAATCCTCTATTATAATAGATCTCTATAGACAAAATTTCAAAAGAGATTCTTTTTTCCAGAATTAAGCCGCCTTCGAGGGCTTTCGCCGAGCCTGTTGTATGATGATATCGAGGTGCTAAGGGACGAGGTGACGGCGGCTGAGTCTGCGGCGGATCAGGGCTGGTCCATGCTCCGGGTAGCGGCCAGCAAGAGGCTGCTGCTGCCTCTGCTGCTGGCGGCTAGCGTGCAAGCCGGGCAGCAGACTAGCGGGATCAATGCGGTGAGATCATTAATTCTGTTAAACTACTAGGATTATAGATTGACAGCGGCAATGCGCGAAGCGGTCCTGTGTCCCTGCCCCCGTCGTGAGATGGGACACCGTGAGGTTTAAGTCGGTAGTTACGCCCTTCTAGCCTTCGAGCCCGATATACCCTTTTTTTACGTGAGGAAATGCATTTACGCATGCCCACCACACCCGGGGAGGTGGGTGGGGTATGTCGGGCACGATACCAGAAGGGCATCACTACCGACTAAAACCTCACGATGACCTCCTCCGGAAAGGGTGGGGTGAGGTTCCGCTCCTCGCACTAACCCTCCACCCCGCCCACCTCGGCTAGCCTACGAGGCTCCTTCTCAGGGGATGAGACCCCTTGCAGTGCACATGGTGCACCGCAACCACCTCGGGGACCATAAGTGCAATGGACGCCGCACAACCCCGGTCCGACGTCCCAGGTCCCCCGTGACTGGTCAGGTCTGTGGCCCCGTCACCTGCCGCAGAGAATAGGGTAAGTGGTATTTTGTGGTACCACTCCTTTCTCCCTGCGGCCCCACCGCGTCCGCCATCAACGGTGGCGACCCCGTCGAGGCCGCGGCAGGTAGGAAAAGCGGCGCATCGTTATACCGACACTTCTCTCCTGCCGCGGTCCCACACCTTCGGCTGCGGTGGGTGTTTCCAAAACCACACCGCAGCCCGCCTCAGTTGCGGACCCCCCCCGGAACGAGGTTCCGCAACCTACTGGTGCCACTCCATCTAGCACTTGCATACTGGGAATACAAGTGTAGGGAGTGGCCCGCCTCAGGGACACTCTTCGCTTCACCGTGGGTGACCAGGCCACGGTTACTGAGCCCCCCCCCCCCCCCCGCCTCGACAATGCGGGGCCCCACGGGGGGGGAGCCCGATATACCCTGCCCGCCTCCCCCAGGCTGTAGCGGGAGATGCGAAAATGTATCTCCTCACGAAAAAAAAGGATTATACTCGTATATTGATAGCGGTATTACTTATTTATTTTATTCATAATTTGTCAAAATGTCAGTTTACATAAAATTACAATACAATATTAATGATTGATAGGGTCACGTAGCTTACCTTGGGAGAGGCCTATGTCCAGCTGCTGCATGTGTAAAATTACATGTCACTAGTTATGGGTTCACTCACAATGTTCACGACACTTATATAAATAAAAAAAATTGCACGAATACAAAAACAACTAAATCAATATCTCTGAGCTCCCCGCGCTGCACCGACCAAATGCTAGCAGCTTTTTCCCTCTGGATTGCCAAGGAGAGTCGCTGCGTCAGAAACCACTCAGATAATGTAAATGTAAAGTACAATTTGGGGGTCTTCAGATCTAGAGTAAATAGGTTCCTTCTAGGCAAGCGTGTTACATCTTAGACCACAGTCAAGCTTAACATCAGGCTAGCTGCGGTCAAACGTAAGCCTAACGTTTATAAGCAAGTGCGGTGAGCGCGGCGCCTCACTCTCGACTTGTCGTTCGAAGAGTCAGCATCTCCTGATGATGCCTTGTGGTTAGGCGAAACATGTGTAGAGTTAAGAATTTCCGAATAGGTAACGTTGATCTTAATTAATCTTAGTTAATTTATTTTAGTTAATTAATCTTAGTTAATTAAGCTTGGTTAATTGATTTAAGTTGATTTTTCCTTTACTTGTCTTAATTTGGATTTCGGATCACAGCGGAAGTACACTAAATATTTAATTTTGTCTTCTATTTACAATGGATTTCCGCAAAGTAACGCCTGAGTCAATAAGCTATAAACGTAAGCCTATTTTCATCAATAAAAAAAATGTATATTAACTCCCCAGGTATTCTACTACTCGCAAACGATCTTCAAACAAGCGCGTCTGTCGGACGCTAACGCGCAATACGCGACCATTGCGTGTGGAGTGATCAACGTGTGCACTGCGCTGGTAATGTTACGGTTGCTGCCGAGACTCGGGCGCCGCACGCTGCTGTTGCCCAGCGTGGGCGCCGCCGCGTGCACGCTCGCCGCGCTGCCCGTCGCTATGGCGTTTATGGTGAGACGTAGTTTGTAACTTTACGTTGCTATGGCGTTTATGGTGAGACGTGATTTGTTACTTTACGTTGCTAAGGACGGGGTTTGAAAGTGGGTATTCAAACTTACAACAGACTTAAAGACACCAACTATTCGTAAGTTTCATAGTGTCTTTTAGAACGTATAAGAAAGTAGCCATATTGTGTGACGTCATCAACGTGTGCACTGCGCTGGTAATGTTACGGTTGCTGCCGAGACTCGGGCGCCGCACGCTGCTGTTGCCGAGCGTGGGCGCCGCCGCGTGCACGCTCGCCGCGCTGCCCGTCGCTATGGCGTTTATGGTGAGACGGGATTTGTAATTTTACGTTGCTAAGGACGGGTTAAGAAGTGTGAATTCAAAGCTACAATAGACCTAAAGATACCGTCTATTCGTAAGTTTCATAGCGTCTTTTAAAGCGTATATAAAAGTAGCCAGTGTGTGACGTCATCGATGTGGCACTGCTATGCAATGGCGTTTATGGTAAGCCGTACTTCATAATGCTAATTCAAATGCCAAAAGCTACAATAGACCTAATGACGCCAACTATTTGTAAGTTTCATAGTTTCTTTTAGAACGAAGAAAGTCGCCATATTGTGTGACGTCATGAATACATCTGGCACTTGTTATTGCGTATATGGTGAGCCGTACTTCATAACGTTACATTGCAAAGTACTGATTTAAAGGTGCGATTCTAAGGCCAAAGACTACAATAGACCTGAAAACACCGACTATTCGAGTTTCTTTTAGAACGTATAAGAAAGTAGCCATATTGTGTGACGTCATCAACGTGTGCACTGCGCTGGTAATGTTACGGTTGCTGCCGAGACTCGGGCGCCGGACGCTGCTGTTGCCAAGCGTGGGCGCCGCCGCGTGCACGCTCGCCGCGCTGCCTGTCGCTATGGCGTTTATGGTGAGACGGGATTTGTTACTTTACGTTGCTAAGGACGGGTTTAGAAGTGTGAATTCAAAGCTACAATATCAACTATTATTAGGTTTCATAGTTTCTTTTAGAACGTCTAAGAAAGTAGCCATATTGTGTGATGTAGTGAATGTTGCTATTGCGTTTATGGTGAGACGGGATTTGTTACTTTACGTTGCTAAGGACGGGTTCAAAAATGTGAATTCAAAGCTACAATACTATTTGTAAGTTTTATAAAGTTTTTATTAGAACGCATAGATAAGTAGCCATCTTGTGTGACGTCATCAATGTAGAACTTGCTATGGCGTTTATGGTGAGACGTGATTTGTTACTTTACGTTGCTAAGGACGGGCTTAGAAGTGGGTATTCAAACTTACAACAGACTTAAAGACACCGACTATTCGTAAGTTTCATAGTGTCTTTTAGAGCGTATTAGAAAGTAGCCATATTGTGTGACGTCATCAATGTGACACTGGTATGCGATGGCTTTTATGGTAAGCCGTACTTCATAATGTTACGGTGCATAGTTCTATAGTAGTTTAAATGTGCTAATTCAAAGACCAAACGGTACAATAGACCTAAAGACACCAACTATTCATAAGTTTCATAGTGTCTTTTAGAACGTATAAGAAAGTAGCCATATTGTGTGACATCATGAATGTGGCACTTGCTATTGCGTTTATGGTGAGCCGTATTTAATGTCGTTACGTTGCTAAGGACTCTGAATTTAAAGGCAAAAGCTACAAAATAGACTTAAAGACCCCAGCTATTTCTAAATTCTAACAAGTTTCTTTTAAAACATATATAAAGTAGCCATATTGTGTGACGCCATGAATGTGGCACTTGCTATTGCGTTTACAGTGAGCCGTATTGGAACGAAGTTCCTTATCGCACGTTGTGAAAGGGGGCTAGACGAGAAAAATCTTATGAAAAGTTGTCACGACACTTTTTGCTATAGTAAGCTTTGTGGCGTGCGCATGTTTTTCTCACTCTCTCTCTCTCTCTCTCCCCCTCTCTCTCTCTCTCTCTCTCTCTCTCTCTCTCCCTCTCTCCCACTCTCTCTCTCTCTCTCCCTCTCTCTCTCTCTCTCTCTCTCTCTCTCTCTCTCCCACTCTCTCTCTCTCTCTCTCTCCCACTCTCTCTCTCTCTCTTATAGGAAGCGAGCCAGATATTTTCATTTCTATTTCGCATTGAACAGTGTGGTGTCGCGACGATAAACGAGATTATAGATTATTTTTTAATAATTAATGAGATGAATGGACTTCGTTCCATCCGGGTAAACCAATCGTAAACCAACTAAAGCCATTTGAATTCGACGCTTTAGAGAGTTTGTCCTTAAATCGAGTGACGTTACATGTTACACTGTATGTCTATAGTTTCATTTGTGAAATGTGTTACATTCCAGGACGCAGTATGGTGGATGCCGTACGCGTGTATGGTGATAGTGTTCCTGTATGTGTTCGCGTACGGGCTCGGCCTCGGCCCCATACCCTACTTCATCGCGTCAGGTATGAACCACTCATCATCTTCTAATATATACAATTTCCATATCACAATGTTAGTTACCGTACTCCTCCGAAACGGCTTGACCGATTTTACCAAATTTTGTATGCGTATTCAGTAGGTCTGAGAATCGGCTACTATCTATTTTACAGCTGCTGCCTGCCTATGATACAAAATAAATGTTTCTTTCTCATCAATTCGGAAATAATATAAGTAATATGTAATTTTTTTAAGCTACTTTATATACATTTCATGCTCATACAACTGCACCTACTTATTAAGTTTGTAAACCATGATGCTGTGTACTCTGTGTTTGACCGCGGACTTGTCTTTGCACTTGTAACTTTAACATGTATGTTTGTAATCTGTCTGAGTGCCTAATAAGTAAATATTCCGCCTTGCAGAGTTGTTCGAGGTGGCCCCCCGGCCCGCGGGCATGGCGTGGGGCTCGCTGGCCAACTGGGGGGGCAACTTCCTGGTGGGGATGCTGTTCCCCACCATGCGAGACCACCTCGGTCTCTACACCTTCCTCGTGTTCGCCGCGTTCACCGCCGCGCTCTTCCTCTTCCTCAAGTGAGTGCACGTGCACTAGCGCCTGATAGTCATTAGTCAGACCCTGTATTACCTTAGGTCTCAAAGTGGTCCGTATGGAAAGGGGGTTCACGGGACACTTAAGAGTCACTTTGTACCATAATTTATTGACATTCAACATATTGGTTCACTTTTTATTTGTTATGACATGTAACTAATGGTGTTATTAATAAATATCTGTATTTGTATTTGTAAAGAAGTTTTCAAAGTGGTCTAAGGAGAGCAGGTCCACAGGAGACATAAAGAGTAACTCTGTACGATAAATGTTCTCAAAGTGGTCTAAGGGCCCTCCCCTTAGACCACTTTGGTCCACTGGAGACGTTAAGAGTAACTTTGTACTACAGTAGTTCAAAAGGTGCTCCAAGAGGGAGGGGGTCCACAGAAGACATGGATAGTAACTCTGTACTACATTCGTTCAAAAAGTCGTCCAAGGGGGAAGGGGTCCAAGAGAGACATGAAGAGTCACTCTGTACTACAGTAGTTCTCAAAGTGGTCCTAGTGGACTCACAGTGGCCCACGGGAGACTTGGAAGAGGTCTACGTTCGGGTCCATGAGAATTTTATGAAGCGATGTTTGACGACCTCTTTGGCGTACTGATTACCATGCCGGGCTGCCAATCAGAAGGCTCTCGGGTTCGATTCTCAGCACGGTCAACATCTTTGTGATGGACTGAATTTATAGGCTGGCGATCTGGGTGTTAAATATTTATCGATTTATGTTTATTTATTTATTTATTATGGTTCACAAAACAGAAAATAATCAAAACTATGTTTGTGTAGTATATCATCTGTGTTAGAAACCATAATACAAACTAGAAATGGTTTATTCCGTGGCTAACCAGCCGTGTGTGAAATGTGTAAAAAAGGCTTAATTGGGCGTCCGATCGTCTCACGTCCACAAGTCGCTAGCTAGGCACTAGCTGTGAAAGTAAAGTAAAAGTAAAAAAGCCATTTATTCATTAGCTAAAGAAGCTAGTAGCTAAGAAAAAATAAAGATATTTTGTTTCTAAAATTGTATTGTGTACATTCCAGGGTATACTTCCCGGAGACGCGCGACAAGACTCCTGCGCAGGTGGCGCAGCTCTGTAGCCGCGGCCTGCGATCCTCGCCGCTCAGCACCAACCTTCTATAGCATACATCATCATCATCAGTGCCTGTATTGGGTATTAGTAGACATTTAAAAAAAATACATACAGTCGAATATATAACCTCCTCCTTTTTTGAAGTCGGTTAAAAATATATACAGAATTTTCTAATTCAAGTTGAAAATCTGTCATCTAACAGTGAAAATCATCCTCGACAACCTCGTTGGCGTAATGGTTACCATGCCGGACTGCCAATCAGAAGGTTCCGGGTTCGATTCCCGGCACAGCCAACATCTTTGTGCTGAACTAAATTTGTTGGCTGTTGGTGTGGGTGTTAAATATGTACCTATATAAAATATGTATGTATGTATATGTAGTATATCAGTTGTGTTAGCAACCATAACACGGACTAGAATTGGTTCAGTGTGGGGCTAACCAGCCGTGTGTGAAATGTGTCCTAATATTTATTATTATTACACTACCTAATACAATACAATACCTAATATTTATTATTATTACACTAACAGTGTGCTCTGCCAGCCTTCTTAAGAGCCAGTTACTCTAGACTAGGCACACTCTACTTTTGGTCATGGTGTAGCGGACTCGAGCGGTTACGTACCATACCCGATCGAATTAAAAAAAATAGAGAACTGTTGAAATAGAAATTGAGAGAGAATTAGCTAAATTGTTTTACATTAGAAAAAATATATTATATCGCCTTCTACGCAGATTTTTTGCTAGCGTTTTTTTTTACGTGACGGTCAATATACGTCCGTCCAGACGCCGCAATTTTTTTTATAGCGTAAGCAACAATTTCTTATAGAATGGAAAGAAATTTAGATCTAAATTGAGTAAATTTATAAGTGCTTTAAAATATAGGTTAAGTATTGCAAATGTCCAAATTTTATGTTTTGGTTATTTTATTTCTTGGTACTATTTATTTGAATCTTCTAAAGATCTGTTGTTAAGTTTGATAGAAGGAGGTACTTGTTTATAATTTTGTAACGAATAGGAATTTAATTTCGAGTGCCTCTACTTTTTAAATTATAAAAGACGGCTCAAATAGTACTTAAATGTTAAGGATACTATTTATTTAGTTAATTTAATTGAAATTTCCTATTCTTTACCTCTAGTAAAGGTTTTATCGAATGTGCATAACGTAACATGACACTGCAGTTTAAGATTTCGTAAAGTACTGTCCATAAATAAGCGATATTCTTGACGTTGTATTTCTAATGGATATTTTGTATAGAATAGTTAAGAATGGATGTCAAATTTTATTACAGTCTAAACTCTATATAACGACACTGAAGGGACTGTGCATTTGATGGCGTTATAGAGAGTGGTCGTTAAATGGTAAGAATGTATCATTGTATGTAATACAAGCTAAACTTGAGTTGAGTGACGTTACATGCAGTTTACACTGTATTTTAATTTATATTATTCCATTAACATTCTGACTACATTTAAATTATGTATTCTTATTTTAACCGAAATTTGTGGTTTTTTTAATTGATTTTCGGGTTAGAATTATTTTAAAGAATCTGAACAACATTTTTGATAAATCTGGGTAAAAGTTACCCAGATTTGGTGAGTCTAAACGACATATTCATTAATTATGGATTGTTTATTCCTATGGTAATCAAAAATCTAAATGAGATGGATAAGCATACATAATGCACATATATACTACCACCGTACATACTATACATATATTTTTTATTAATGTTTGGACCGGTTTATATCATCTAAGTAAACATTTTTTTTCTAGACGATTAGGAAATAAATCAGCTGTTCCATAAAAAAACTGGCCGATGTGTGGCAAAATGTATGGAGAAACAAGTAATTTTCGCGAATCCCTAAAATATGTTAATTTTGAAATTCTAAAGCCACCTTAAAGGTTTGGCATTAGTTACCAGTAGAATAGTATATTTATCAATTTTGATAATTATTGGACTTCCTGCTATAGTTAAATTTGAGGAGCAATTTTATTAGGTACCTTATTTGCGGACACAGACTTATGTATAAATAATTTATTATTTAGGGTTTTAATTTTTAACTATTGTGCAGTTTTTAATTTAATTTATTTTGTTATGTATTTGGACAATAAATGTTATTTTAAGGATAGATTAATTTCCTAAATTAATATTAATATAGAGCTTATAAATTCCAAATTAACTAAATTGAAGGATCTCTAGGGTTTTGTATCGATAAGTAAATAATTATTTTATTTGTAATTAAGTGTTTTTAAATCTAAGATGGCATGGACTCGAATAGAAATTTAACTCGAATAAATAATGAATTTTGTAATAAAACTAGTTTTTTTTTAATAAAAATTGTTTTATTTTCCTAGACATATTTATACATAATTTAATAAACAAAACATTTGAAAAGTCTCTCCCTCTTGCTCACTCTTATCTGGTTGTGCAAGTGAAAGGTCATGTACTTTCAAATATTTTCTTTATTGACTCAAAGTGTAGTAATTCTCATAATATTTATTATAAAATAAATTGTAGCTACAAACCCGCGTATTAAATTCAGTATTTCATACTGATAACGTTATTATTAAAGTATATCTTAGTCTAAGGTTGTACTTAGTCATTATTTTCAATAAGTAGGAATATATTAGTTCTTAAATGTGTACTTAAGATATGTGTTCATTAAGTTACCCAAGCTTCATAAAAACTAAAAAATAATATTTAAGAAAAATAACTCGAAAAGTTATTTTCAGAAATATATGCCTATTTATACATTTCTCTTGGTAGAATAGTATAATATAACAACAAATTTACTCAGGGTTTAACAAGGTCCACAATACACATAATAATATTTATTATCATTATTACAATGTACTTAAAAAACCAAAATAATAACGTTTATTTGGGCAAAGGTTACATAATATGAATAAAAGTAATAGGAATACAAAGGCTCCCAAAGTAGTTTTAAAAACTGTGTCAAACATCTTAGGTGGCCAGAAAGAGACGGCACGTTCTAAACCACAGACAAAACAACTAAAATCACGTCAAACATGGAATGTGCAGACAGTTTTATAGGTGATACAAATGAGTGCGTTCTAAAGTCACCTATATTTTCTACATTTGACGTAATTTTAGTTGTTTTGCCTATGGTGCAGAACGTGCCGTCTTTTTCTGGCCACGTAAGATGAAAAGTGACAGGACTACTCTAAATTTAGTTTAGCCGTGTGTTCGCCAGAATTACCACCATTATATTCTATTGTTTTTTCCATACAAAGGTTGCCTGGAAGAAATTGCTACAAGTGATAAGGCCGCCTATTGTGCAACAAAATTGCTGGAACTGTGTTTTTTTTTCTCACTTATTGTTTTTGTTTGTTTTTGGTGTACAATAAAGGATTCTTGTATTGTATTGTATTCTTTTGAAAACAACAAATGACAACTACAATTTTCACCAATTCTTTTTTTTAGGGTATTTTTTTATGGTCTATCTTCTAAGATAGTCCTCGAGCAGTTTGAGCTGGTCCCAGCAGACCAGCAGCAGCACGGTGTGAGGTCCGAGCCGCAGGTAGTTGGCGCCCATACCTTTGTAAAAGGACCTGAACCCTTCCCAGCGACGCATCTTGATGAAGCAATCCACCATGCCCGAGTACAACTTGCCTTTGTTCTGGCCGTCCACGGCTGCAATGAGAAGGTAATGAACGTAAATATATAACCTACTAGCTGACCCGGCAAACGTTGTTTTGCCTCACTTAGGGGTACAGCGCCATCTATTGATTACTTACTCAACCCAGACGAAAGGTATCGACATCTGTTAGAATCATTTGGAGTTAACAGATAAATGGGACTATCAAATAATAACAGACAATAATTAGCAATAAATTAAAATTGGGACTATAATTTGAGATTTAAACTATCCTTTCTCTCAAGTTGCGTTGTGTGCGAATTTTATTATAATCGGTTAAGAGGTTTAGGACTCCATTGAGAAGAAACATTGTGACAAGAGATTTATATATATTGAGAATAAGAATAACCTATTGACTCAGGCGTTACTTTGCGGGAATCCATTGTAGATAGAAGAAAATAAATGATTTTTTTTGTGCACTTCCGCTGTGAACTGAAACCAAATTAAGATAAGCAAAGGAAAAATTAAAATATTAAAAAAAAAATTGGTGTGTTCCTCCTACCGACCGCCATTGACGAGACATTTGGTTTTGAATACTTTCGACTTAAGTGCTGTAAGCAGTATTATAAACTCTTTTTATTTGGTACAAAAGAAGTGCCAACAATGAAACATTTTTTTTTTATAAATATGCTTTTACTTTCAAATCCTACTCATTTATAATTAATTTGGCGTAAAATGTATAAGAAAAAGCAAAACAGCGTACATTTAACATATGAACTGAATATAATTTATTTACAATTTTTTTTTGCACACCATACACTTTGGTAATGACGTTAGCGCGTATTATTGAGCAAGATAGCGGTTTGACAGTCCTATTCTTAGTTGGCACGCATGTCACTTACGTTGGTTGGACAGTCTAGTAGCGACCACGTCGAAGGGGTTGAGGCACAGGGTCATGACCACCCCGCCCAGGTTCGCTCCCACGAAGGAGAGCGCGAGCGGGTGTTCGACGAGGAAGCCTCGCTCGCGTAGCGTCTCCTTCGCGAACGTGAAGCTCAGGATCTGCGAGCTGCTGCCGAGCGCGCCGCGCGGGATCTGCGGCCACACGCCGCGGAACAAACCTGGAATTAGAACAGGTAGGAGCATGCCTAGTACGGAAATAATTGCCTCTAAAGAAGGCTGCTGGAACACACAGTTAGGTACAGAATAAGTATAACTAATATGTAAGAAGTCAGACCTCTGACTCGTCATTGAGAACGGCATTTATGTATCAGTTGAGAGTAAGAAGGTCATTCTTATTGTGAGTGACATCTAGTTCAGTATCAGTAGTTCTTTAGACGGTCTTTAATCTATGGAATGAAGCGGTTCTAACGTGATGACGGTGGTTGTGGTTAGAAGCTTTGTGAAGCTTCTAACGTGAGGTAAAGACGGGGGTTGTGGTTAGAAGCTTCACCATCATGTGGTTAGAAGCTTCACGAGCTTTTAACCACAACCCCAGTCTTTCATTCACGTTAGAAATCGCTCATTTCATCTTCGAGCCGGATATAGCTGTCACGGTACAGTTCAAATCGACTCGAAGACGAAACGAAAGATTTCTAACGTGTATAAAAGACTGATGGGGTACCTTTAACACCTTTAAGTAATTTATACACGCATATATTCGTACCATTAACACCTTTAAGTAATTCATACACGCATATACTCGTACCTTTAACACCTTTAAGTAATTTATACACGCATATCCTCGTACCTTTAACACCTTTAAGTAATTTATACACGCATATACTCGTACCTTTAACACCTTTAAGTAATTTATACACGCATATACTCGTACCTTTAACACCTTTAAGTAATTTATACACGCATATACTCGTACCTTTAACACCTTTAAGTAATTTATACACGCATATACTCGTACCTTTAACACCTTTAAGTAATTTATACACACATATACTCGTACCTTTAACACCTTTAAGTAATTTATACACGCATATCCTCGTACCTTTAACACCTTTAAGTAATTTATACACGCATATACTCGTACCTTTAATACCTTTAAGTAATTTATACACGCATATACTCGTACCTTTAACACCTTTAAGTAATTTATACACGCATATACTCGTACCTTTAACACCTTTAAGTAATTTATACACGCATATACTCGTACTTTTAACACCTTTAAGTAATTTATCCGAGCGGTCGGTTGCCGGGCAAAAAAGGATCCATTCATACTTCAACACTTACTTACACACGTGACGATATGCCATCTTTGTTCTTTTCTCTACATTTTGTGCAAGTTAGAGCAGTCCAGATATAGTTTACGATATACTACGGTAAAAAATACGTAAGAGCCATAAATCGATCTCCAGGAGAGGGCTTCACAGACGCGACATTTTTGACACCGCGCTGGAGCGTGCCCCACAGACAAGGGGATATCCTCGTACCTTTAACACCTTCCTTAGCAAGGATGTCCCGCATGGCCCCGAGCGTGCCGGCGTGCGCGTGCTGGTGCCCCACGGCGATGGCGCGCGCCGCCTGCGCCTGCAGCCGCGTCTTCACCAGGAAGAAGGGAGTGCCGGCCAGCGAGCCCAGCGCGCCGCCCACGCCCGCGGCGCACGCGCCCTTCGTCAGGGACGTGCGACCTGATACAATGAAACAATAAAAAAATTGGCAAACTGCGATTCGTCCTCAAGGAGCTCGGTTGGCTTGGGTAGGCTTTATTTATTTATTACTAGCTGACCCGGCAAACGTTGTTTTGCCTCACTTAGGGGTATGAAAAATAGATAGTGTAGCTTATATGAGACGTTCGCAGATTTACCATAGCAGCGCCATCTATTGATTACGTACTCAACCCAGTCAAAAGGCATTGACATCTGTTAGAATCATTTGGAGTTAATAGATAATTGTGACTGTCAAATAATAACAGACAATAATTGGCAATGAATTAAAATTGCGACTTTAATTTGAGATTTAAACTATCTTATCTCTCAAGTTGGATCGAACTGCACATGGTGTGCTTAGGAGTCCATTGAGGACAAACATTGTGACACGAGATTTATACATAGGTATTAAGATTATCACAAACAGAATACATATTATAATTAAAATATTTTACCTAAAAAACCTGGCTTTATCTAAGGTAAAAGGTTCTCACAACTTTATATAACAAACTAAAGACGCGTTACATAGCATTAAAAACAATAACTAGAACAAAAGAGCTCGGCACTCGCCCGCAGGCCGCGTTGCGCCGGCGCATGCAGGGCAGCAGTAAACAACGTATTGTTCTAAACAACTTCTTCTTCTTCTTCTTCGTATGAGCTAAGTGGCAAAGCTCTGGTGTCAAAAGTTTTCAAGCCACCCAAAGGCCTCTGACTTGGCTTAACAACTGCTTGTACTAAGACTAACAGCCGCGACCCACAATTTAACGTATCATCCTACCCACGGGTAGACTGGTTAGGGGGGAATACACAATACGCACCTAGACTTCAAATTAGAATTAGAGTCGGACTCACGCATGAAGGGTTCCATTAACATAAAAATTTGGCGAAAAATCACATTTGTTGTATGACATTCTACACATACATACATGACGACCTCGTTGGCGTAAAGGTTACCATGCCGGTCTGCTAATCAGAAGGTTCCGGGTTCGATTCCCGGCTCGGTCAACATCTTTGTGCTTAACTAAATTTGTTGGCTGTGGGTCTAGGTGTTAAATATGTATTTATATATAATATATGTGTATGTATGTATATGTAGTATATCAGTTGTGTTAGCAACCATAATACGAGCTAGAAATGGTTCAGTATGGGGCTAACCAGCCGTGTGTGAATGTGTACTAAAAAAAAAAAAAATACTTTATATCGATACATATTTAACACCCAGACCGGCAAACAACTAATTTAGCTGTTGGTCTGGGACATAGATGTTGGCCGTGACATATGCTTTTCTTTGTAACTGTGTCTATGTACTGACCTGATGAATCCAGCGTCAGTCCACGTCTCTCAGTTATCCGGAAGACACCCAGTCTGAAATATCAAGATGATAAAATGAAAAGTTTCGCTCACTAAAGCAAAATTTACAAAAGTTGTTTGACATACAGTGTAAACTCCATTTAACGACACACTCTCTAAAGCGTCGAAATCATTTGGCTTTAGTTGGTTTAGCTTGTATTCTATACAATGAAACATTCTCTCCATTTAACGACCACTCTATATAACGCCATAAATGCACAGTCCCTTCAGTGTCGTTAAATAGAGTTTACACTGTATTTATGAAACAACTTTTTTTTTCAAATAGGCACGTTGATTCGTCCCGAGGGTCGAAATCTTTCGATGAAGGAAAACATCGTGAGGAACCTTAGCACAGTGTTGAGGCATTGTCTAGTGCTCGCCTGGCTAGCTAACGCCCTCAAGTCGGCAAATCTGTCATCAAGCACCTAACAGTGTGTTCCGGCCGCTTCCTTGAGAGACAGTTATTCCAGACGAGACTTGCTCTACCTTAGGTCAGAGTGACGGTAACTCGCAGTGTTAAGCTTTGGTCTGGTGACCATGACGCACAACGCTGCGGTATGCGGTATGCGTTGCCAGACACTCAATCATATGAAAAACGTCGAGAATGTTCTCTTGTTCCGTCGCCGTATGCGTCAGCGGCGAGGGGCAAGCGCGGTGAAGTGGGGAGGTGTACTGCCGCACAGCGCGGCGTCATTCTCGGTTCAACGCTGCGGTGTGCGGTGCGCGTCACGGGTGTGCGTCACTGCGTCAATATGGAATTGGATTGAGCTTCAGCAAAATCAACTAACCACCTCTCCGCAGGGACGCTAAATGCTGCGTCGTGACGCTGCGTTGCGGCGCATACCGCAGCGTTGTGCGTCATGATCACCAGACCCCGCCTTAACGCGCCCTGCTGGTCAAATAAGCATAAGCAGCCCACTATGCGTTCCCACTGCTGGGACTCAGGGCCTTACCTATAACTTTCTTGGCCTTCTTCTCAATTGCCTCCAACATCTGAAGCTGGTATTTAGCAGAGCCATCCCAAAGATGCGAACAATACTCCATACACGATCGAACTTGTGCGTGGCATAGACATAGACAAAGTATACTATGGTATAGAGTAAGCAGCTGTTCCGGTGTGAAGTACTGTCTAACCTTCGAGAGGATGCCCAGTTTTTTGGCCGCAATTTGAGCCTTGGACTCCATGTACAAGCCAAAGTTGAGGGTTGGAGTTAAGGTTACCCCAAGAAGTTCGAGGTTTTAGCTGGCAGAGCTTTACCTATCTTCCTACGTTAGCAATATATAATAGCATCTCTTTTATTTAGTAACATATTATTATCACGATCGTGTAACCTGAAAGTGTTGAGGCAGAACTGGAAGCCCATCATAGCGGGTAGACCGCTGTGCAGCGCCGCGAGCCCCTCTGAGCGAGCGATCACCACCAGCCCGTGAGGCACGCTGCGGTAGAACACCGAGTGGCTGCCCCGGCTCTTCAACTCGCCTTGCAGCTGGAGACGGGTCTTCACCACCTGGACAAGGAAGAATCAGATCAACCGTTGTTAGTTTTAGTTAATACTAGCTGACCCGGCAAACGTTGTTTTGCCTCACTTAGGGGTATAGCGCCATCTATTGATTACTTATTCAACCCAGTCGAAAGGTATCGACATCTGTTAGAATCATTTGGAGTTAACAGATAATTGTGACTGTCAAATAATAATAGACAATAATTAGCAATAAATTAAAATTGCGACTATAATTTGAGATTTAAACTATCCTATCTCTCAAGTTGGATCGAACTGCACATGGTGTGCGAATTTTATTATAATCGGTTAAGTGGTTTAGGAGTCCATTAAGGACAAACATTGTGACACGAGATTTATATATATTAAGATTGTATGTTCTTTACAAACAAGACTGTTCTTATTCTATGATGGGGGCGATCAGACCTACACTGACAACCCGCAAGAGGCGTATTGTGCATTTCCCCCTACCAGCCTACCCAAGCCATCCGAGCTCCTTAAAATAGCGGAGCACAGTCTTGGGTCGCTGGCATACCTGTTCCACTGTCATTGCGTCAGATGTTGTGGTACTTCTATTAAAACAGGAGGCGTCCGAGTATAGCGTCGTGTTTTGTTGAGACTCCCTTGCTAGTCCGGTTTTCTCTCTTGTCTGGCTTGTAGATTCACAGTGCAACAGCACATGTTCCACAGACAAGACAACAAGACTATTGTTACCTAATTACCATTTTAAGATCTCGTCTTTGTACACAGTTATGCAATAAATATATCCTTATTCTTATAACCCCCAAGACTCGTGTGTAGGACACTCGCAAATATCACCACTACTGATAATGATAATAACTAATGGTATATCACACTACACAACATTAGCTTTTTTAGTAAATGAGAGCGATCAATTTTCATATTTTTTTTACATTAAAACGGGCTTGAGCTTAATCACAATTCACCTGATGGCAAGCGACATTTTGATCTAAGGTGGAGCGCGCTTACCCAGAATAAACCGGTTCATTCTTGCTTTGAAAACCGCCAGATTTCAGCTCTTAGGGAACAGGGAACTTGGCAAAGAATTCCACACCTTCGCAGTTCAAGAGGCCATCACGCTGCCTAAAGAGCTTAATTTTATTTTTCTTTCCTGATCGTCTTGAAAAGCAGATGGGGCGACTACGCCTGTACCATAGGCAGTTTAACAGTATTGCTACCCGGGTTATAAATGAATTGTTTACTCAATTCATCCATTAATAAACCCAAAACAACAACAAAAAAATTGCCCAATAGTTCCGTACCATTGTTGTACGGGAGCCCCCCTCAAATAATTATTTTATTTAAGTTTTATAAATTAATTTGAAAGCTAATGTGTATTTATACATTCCGAGAAAATTTTTGGTGTCTACATGCTACCGTTATTGATATATAGCAAAAAAAAAACACGTTTACTGAATGGGGACCCCCTAAATATTTTCATTTTTTTATTTTTAGTATGATGTTATAGCGGCACGAGAAATACATATCTTGTGAAAGTTTGTTTTCACAAGATATCTATTACGGTTTCTGTGATATAGCCTGGAAACAGACAGACAGACAGCGGAGTCTTACTCCGCTGTCTGGATATGTAATGTCCCATTTTTACCGTTTAGGTACGGAACCCTAAAAAATGTATTTTACCTCGATCGGGTTGGTGAATATCGTAGCAAACATGGCCGAAACCCCGCCCATCATGAGGTCAGTGACGTCACGAGCTAAGCCATCTTGTTTTGCTGCCATTTTGCTACTTCACTAATATGGCGCCTGGAAATAAAATGCGAAAATTTATATTTCAAATCTGTTGATAAATTACAAGTTATATTAATTATGCTACATAAAAGGTAATTAAATAAAATTAACCAAAAACTGACCTGATGTAAACTGAATACGAATAGAAACATGTATTTACTTGTAAGAGTTCTTCCACATAAGCTGTGACAAATGTAACAAGTTTAAATACTTTCTAAATAAGCATTTGAGAAACATTTTCATTTTAGGTTTATATTTTAACGCCCATCACAGTATATGAGCAACCAAAGCATCTAACATTTCCTAATAGAGCATAACAATTCTTCAGGACGCAGCAAATCCTAAGAGAATGTAATAATTCCTAATAGAATGTAACAATTCCTACCAGAACATTATAATTCCTGATGGATCGTAACGATTCCTAACAGAACTTACCAAAACGTTACAATTCCTAATAGAACGTATGAATTCCTTACAAGACGTAACGATTCCTAAATAGACCGTAACAATTTCTAAATAGACCGTAACAATTCCTAAATAGACCGTTACAATTCCTAAATATAACGTACCAATTCCTACCATTCCTTAGAAAATGTAAAACGTGAAAGGTGTATTCATTTTAATAGCGTAGAAGCACTTTTGAGGTTGTTTAGTCGAAATAAAACGAACATTTAAAACAATAACTTATTATTTTATTAAACTGTTCTACTTATGTAATAAATAAGGCCTAAAGTCACAGCTAAGCCGAAAAGATTTTACTAGGTGATTGCACTAAGAGGTAGCTAACAATTTCAATTTTCATAAATAACTAAATGACTACATTTCCAATTTATAATATTGGAACTAAAAGTAACAAAGCATTTGTGGTTCTAAAAAAAGGAACTAATAATTTCAAACAATATCAATATTTATCATTACTTATCTAAATAGGGAAAAAAATATATTTGGTTTAGTTTTTTAACATCTACAAATAATAATAATAATAATTTGTATAAAGCATCGCTTCGTTTTGGGTCGTACTTGGTGCAAAGGATAGTCACAGCAAAGACAAAAATATATTTTTTGTATGGTATAGCTAACCAGCGCCATAATGCAGCTAGCAATATGGGTCCCTTTACACTAACTACGAACAAGTTTTTTTTAATTAATTTTAATAATATTAATTTTAATGATGTAAAATCAAAACAGTACTACTTAACCAGTATATGAGTTTGTATATAATATTATGTATAAATGTATAAGATAAATTATTTAACTACGCTTTGTATAATTGCACTACTGAGTATAACAAACACAACACAATAAAATTAATACAAGACGTGTCATATAAAAAAAAAAGCTGGGAAAATGCTGATGTCTGTTTTGGGCTACATTCGCACACAAAAGTATTTACTAATGTTTGATTTTATCTTCAACTAGGATTAAGTTTTTTACTATTGGCGCAACCAATGATAAAAACAAATTGCCAAAGATGATAGTAAATGTCTGCCAGCGTAATTATTATATGACACGAACTATACTGGTAACATACTTACATACACTACCCGGCGATAAATATTGCACATGTGTAGACACACCTACCTTTAGAAAGAGACAATCGGCTAATTCCGGCTTCGTATAGCGTTATCTCTGTCGCACGAAATACAAACAATCCGGTATCTTGAACAACAGACAAAATGCCACATAGGTAGTTGTCTATACTAATCTATACTATAATATTATAAAGAGGAAAAGTATGATTTATTGTTTGTTCGACGCGAATAGGCTCTGAAAATACTGGACTGATTTGAAAAATTCTTTCATCTTTGAGTAGCTACACTGTCCCCGAGTAACATAGGCTATATTTTGTTTGATTTAAAAAATATCAGTGATCATTAATAGAATGTGCAACAAAAGCCCTTAAATAACTTGTGCGAACAACATATTAAAAAAACAGATGTTATAAAGATATGTGCAATATTTATCGCCGGCTACTGTACAAGGTAAACTTACAACTTTGGTATACCTTTGCTCAAACGTTTTCATATGAAAATAAATGCTATTTTATTTGTACATTAATGTATGATTAAATAAAATATAACTTTCAATAAAGAAAATATTTTAGAGTCAGTGTCCTCTCGTTTGCACAATCTAATGAGAGCGAGCAAGAGGAACTTTCGAATATATTCTTTATTGAATTTAGTTATACGTACGTGAAATTTATTGTAAAAATGCGTACTTATCTCTATTTATTCAGATTAATACTGGGTTTTCAGATTGGATGCTTAAATAAGTAGTTGTTTTAAACAAAGGAAGGTTTTTGTGATAGAAAAAATTAAAAGGTTTTTAATATTTTTACGTAAGCTAAAAAACTAAAATTGGATTGAGCGGTTCGTGTGGCTCGAATGCTAATAATAGCGTAACACTTTAAATGGCGTACTAAATTTTATGTTGTACCACTTTTAATTTTTTTCACGTAAATTAATAGGTATATTAATAAAGTTATTCAACATTTTCTTTAGACGATCTAAAGCCGCCTTTAGAGGGCTTTGGCATATACTTTAAAATAAAATAAACGAAAGTAGAATAAAACATTATACAGAATCTATGCAACAACTAAAGCACCCTTTCTTAATTTACTTTTTTATATAACTTTTAATTAATACAATACGGTAATCTACAAGCACATCCAATAATACAGATCTACTATTTTATTGCTGATCGATAAATAATAATAACTGAGGTAGAGGATCAATTAAACATAATTTAACAAACTTTCACACTTTTGGCTTCTATATAATGTCGTTATGAAGCTTAAAAGAAACATTGAATAACTATATTACGGTAATGTCATTCATGATTAAATAGTCCTTAGCAAAAAGGCATTGGTGGCGATTCAGCGGCACACACGACTAAACTAAATTTAAAGAAGCCCCGTCTCTTTTCATCTTAAGTGGCCAGAAAAAGACGGCACGTTCTGCACCATAGTCAAAACAACTAAAATCACGTCAAATGTAGAAAATATAGGCGACTTTAGACGGCACTCACTTGTATCACCTCTAAAACTGCCTGCACATTCCATATTTGACGTGATTTTAGTTGTTATGTCTGTGGTTCGGAACGTGCCGTTTCTTTCTGGCCACCTGAGATGAAAAGATACGGGGTTTCTTTAAATTTAGTTAAGTCGTGTGTGCCGCTGAATCGCCACCATTATAACGATTCATTAAAGTAAGAAGTCAATTTACATAAATTACCTACTGCAAAAACAAAAAATATACCTAAGTAAAATAACAATATAAATTAACATAAATTGCCTTAAAAAAAATTAAATAAATAAAATAACAATTTAAATTAAAATAAATTACCTCCTAAAACAGGAAACATTGATATATTTAATACGAGTATAACAATATAATTGAACATAAAATGACTTTAATTAATGATAATTAGATGAAGCACCTATTTGTATAAATAATTAATATTACCAACTGCAAATAACAAAGCTCAGTGGGAAAGATAATTCTGTCCACAAGAAGCACAGTTTTGAGCTCTGTGCCGTTTGTTCGCGGTGATATTTTTTTCCCCGCCTATCATGCCAGTCAGATTCTTTCAACATTTAATTACTATAATCTTCTTTCAACGGGTCAAGCATGGGTATAGTGGACAATTTATCTACCGGGAAAGGGAATATTTTATTAGTTTTTGTTACATTTACTTTATCGTTTTGTTTAATTTTGCTGCATTTGAACTTATATTTATGTAAAATACTTTAAAATCTTTGCAACACACATAATATTTCTCATTTTAACATTAAAATAAAAACACTAATCATTTTGTGTTTTCATTTTTACATTCCTTTTTTTTCCCCACCTCCTAATTATACGATAGTCTGTATTTGGTATATGTCAATCGAAGAGTAATTGCCGTAATTTTACGTGGAAACAGAGAATAATGACATAAATTGTCCACGATCAACGTCAAGTGGAAATCTTATTTATAAAATTTCCATGTTACAATGTTAGTTACCGTACTTCTCCGAAACGGCTTGATCGATTTTTACCAAATTTTATACACATATTCAGTAGTTCTGAGAATCGGCTACTATCTTTTTTTCATACTCCTAAGTGAGGCAAAACAACGTTTGTCAGATCAGCTAGTATTTTATAAAAGAAATTGTTTCTTGTTGCCATGGTAATAAGGTGGTTATCCACTGAGAAGTGGAAATAATGGTGGAAAGACTATAAGTCCTCGTCCCATGCTCGCCCCGCTGTTTTTTCATTATCATTCTTTCAACTCGCGTATTTCCTGACTGTTCTCAAAGTTCTTCTGCGCATCTTTCAGCATATCCCAGAAGACGAGCAACAGAACCGTGTGGGGTGCCTGTCGTAAGTAAGATGGTCCCATACCTTTGTAGAAGGCGAGTAAACCTTCCGTTTTAGTGATTTTACCGGCGCAGTCCACTATACCTTTGTAAAGTAGGCCCCGACCATTTGCGTCCACGGCTGGAATAAAAACATTGATGTAAGTCATATGTCAGTGAATTTATGTACATAATTCAATTTTCATCCCAATTGGTTAAAATGAAGTGATCCGTGAAGTGGTGGATACCTTAAGATTATGGCAGAAAAAGTATATATAAATATATAATACAAAACAAAATAATTGTCACAAATAAGTTTTTATTTATTGCTCTTACAAGTGAGGAGTATTCGCTTTGCACGGGGTTTTCTTTTTACCTGGCCTTCCCCTATGTATCACGGGTACCAGAAAAAAGTATGGTAAGTAAAAAAAAAATGGTCTATGACTGTACCTCCGTGCATTTCCAATAACATCATCATTTCCAGCTTTATTATTATTCCCTTTGCCGGGTCAACTAGCTTACTATAAAACTAGTTTGTTTGGGTTTCGATCGAGTAAAGCCAAGGCTACAATAATTGTTACTATCTCTGTACATTTACATAGATTATTATTTACATAGATAATTAAATTATCATGGTGTATTTGTTTTATCTTCACTATACCTACTCGTGATTGTGACGTCAGATTTATGTAATTTTCACATGATTACCCCATGGGTCATACTAGCTGATATTTTATTGTTCCATGCATTGATACCATGTCGTTAACGGTTAATGTTTATTGACATTTGATTGACAACAAAGAACATTAACACCTTAAGAATATTAACACCATTATTTTTAACAATGTTTATATAACCGGCTATCATTTACATTTATTTTGTCGGTATTAGTGCGAAATGTTTCAGCACAATCAGTGTGCCATTCTCAAGGGCAGGAACACAGCAGTGCGGGCGCAGCCGGCATCGCGACCGTACATTGGCTGTGTTCCTGCCCTTGAGAATGGCACACTGATTGTGCTGAAACATGTCAGGCTAATACCGACAAAATAAACGTAATCATAAGTGATAGCCGGTTATACATATTATGCTTAGCGGCGGGACAGTAGTCTAAAATCTTATTTCAATCTCTGTCGGAATAAACTAGACTCAGAAATAGAACTAAACTGCGGGCTTGCATTGAAAAAAAAAGGAAATATCTCACCCTGGTTATAAAGCCTGGTCATGATAACGTCCATGGGCGTGAGGAATACAGTCTTGACTGCAGCGCCGATGTTGCTCGCCACGAACGCCGACAGGTATTTAGACTGCTGGAACATGCCATTGGCGTCCATCCATTCCTTACACCTGCGGAGATTAAAGCCTTAAGACCATACCTTAATTCCCTATTAAGGTAGGAAGCTGAAACTTTCACAAGTTATGTGATTCCTGTGCCGCTTTAACAACAATTACTGCTATAACAATAATTTTTTTCACTACTTAAAATGGACTTACTTACATGGACGATTACTTACTTACTGAAATGGAAGATTTTTGTTTCACGTTTAAACAAAAAATGTTGCATGTAAAAATTAACTGTCTCGGAAAAATAAGTAAAAAAATCTAGACATTAATTTACTATACATTTTCTGCACAAAATTAAAAAAATAATTCAATGAAGATAAATTTTATGTGTGAATTTTATGGACAATGTTTAAAAACAACATTGTCCATTTAACGGTTAAATAAAAAAAAAAATATATAACTACCCACCTCCATATTGTGAATACACATAACATGTAAAAGTTTCAGCTTTCTAGCTATCATGGTTTCTGATATATAGCCTACTGACTGACAGACCGCGGAGGCTTAGTAATAGGGTCCCGGTTTTACATTTTAGGTACGGACCTTAAAAAAAAACTTACACAGCAAACGACGCTATCTGCGACGCGGATCCTATTGAATTCCTTATCATCATGCCATGGCATCCTCTCCAAAGCCCAGCGAGGCCATTCCTTCTATAGATCTTGGATAATGCATACATCAATCCTCTATGCGCATGTTGCGTTCCAACTGCAATTTTTTCTGAAGAATATGACATAAGTTGCGTCTTCACAAGCTGTAGCGGGCTGCCGAAAAACGCTCCGCTCATGCCTGAGATGCAGCCGAAAAAGAGACTGTTAATAAACTTTGTTTGGTTGTTCTCGTCTCGTAATAGGCCGTAATTGTCAGCGTGTTGATATATTCCCAGCCTGGAAAGTAAGGGTTCAAATGTAGATGACACAGCTTTAATGACTGTAGTGGAATAAGAAAAATTGATTGAATAAATATTATGTATGAGATGCATGTAAAAGAGTCTTAGCTAAAACACAAGCTTTTTAAAAGAGTATGTTTTAGAGGAAAATGTATATTAAAGACACACTGAAATATATGGATAACATGAAATCTCACAAGCCAGGCCATCAAAATAAGTTTTAATTATTTTTTTACTAATTCTAAAATCAAGGTCTACAATAAGAAAAATTCAGGACATATCATGATTTTTAAATTTTTAAAATGCATTTTTTTTTAAATCCAAGTTCTTTCAAATTAATGCAAAAACTTATTAGCATATTTAATTTATATGTATGCTATTATCACTCTCTAACAGCTGAACCAAATAGGGTTAAATTTAGTATAGAGATAGTTTAGACCCGAGATTAACAATGATAGTTACAATAAAGTCAGAGGGCCTTTGGGCGGCTTGAAAACTCTTGACACCAGAGCTTGGGCACTCAGTTCATACAAAGAAGATGAAGAAGTTACAATAAAATCTGTAAGTATCAGAAATCTATTAGAAGTACTAACCTAACACCATTCACAACCAGTTGGAACCACAGGGCTGGCACCAGGCCTTTCTGCAGAGCCACTACACCATCATGCTTCACTATGGTGTACATAGCATGGGGTATGTTCCTATAATGCACAGCATGTTGCCCCTTCGCTCGCAGTTCCCCTTGCAGTTGCATACGGGTTTTGACAACATCAAACGGGTTGCTAAAGAACCCTGCACCCACTCCTGCAATGCCTCCTACTAAAAAATCCATGCTGAAAATTTTAATAGTATTCAGTATGATTAGCTGATGATGAATGAATGAATAAATTATTTATTGTCTGTGAAACTAGGTACAATAGGTGTTATTGGTTGCCATTAAAAAGCAAAACTTATAACTAAATTAAGTATTATTCCGCTAGTTTCTACCCAAGGATTTATAGACAAGAGCCAGTAACCCCATACTGAACCATTTTTAGTTTGTGTTATGGTGGCTATCACAACTGATACACTACATATACATACATATTTTATATAGATACATATTTAACACCCATACCCATAGCCAACAAATTTAGTTAAACACAAAGATATTGGCCATGCTGGGAATCAAACCCGGAAGCTTCTGATTGGCAGTCCGGCATGGAAACCATTAAGGCCACGAGGTTGTCAATGTTGGTTTAATGACTTTGGGTATTGGGTAACTAACTCTGTCTAAGTATAAGGTATTACATTTTTAAACAACATAATCACAAAGCTGTAAAAAAGTGTAAAAGTCTTTTGAATTAAAAATATGAACAGCAATTTAAAAATAGACCACCACCACACACACAACACACCAGTACACCAGTTTTACAATTTCGGACCCATTATTTATTAAGTGCAAGTTACATAAATGTGTGTAATATTTAAATTTTCTCAATAAATGTATTGTAGCAATTTTATTATTATAAATTATTAGCTACTTATTGTAATGGAATAAGCTAAATGAATGATGTAATACCAATTGATAAAAAAAATATTAAAAACTACAATTTATCAAATAAAAGTAAAATGCTGACCTACCTCAAGCAGGGGTTAAACAACAGCAAAAATCACAATTGTAGCAAACACTGGAGCCGAACCCACAATTCAAAAATATTAAATGGAACACTCACAAAATTACGCGTTTCACTAAATTTAAATATAACAAAGACAATGGACTAAACCAACGACGACACCAATCTGATTGCCAATAAATATGAAAAGGCAATATTCTACCATAAAGAAGAGATATTTCACTGTTGTTTTTACTACGCATTTATCGCCTTGGTTGAACAGGAAAATGGACACTGCGATGTAGCATGTTTTAGTCAAACTATACCACAAATACGCTTTTTTAATTCATAAAAAGCAAAACCAAATATGAGGTTAGTGGAATTTAGTACACACGCGCCGAATTCCGAAATTATCGCGGACTTTGGCATCGGGGGTCGCTTACGCAAAAGTAAACAAAACGCATGTGATTACCGAGAGACAATGCAGCTTCTACTTCTAAGATACATAGAAATCCATGGTAAACATTCCATAAAACTATTACTAAAAACTTACCTTGAATCGCTCTAATTTAAACACACTACTCATCTCCCCCGTCTGGTATTTAGGTCCCGTAATAGCATTGTGTAGTTGAGTAAACTAGGGAACTGGGTGAGAAAATTAGGAAAATCTATTTATTACTATTTATTTCGTAATAGGTACTTTCAGCGAAAACACTGAAATGTCATTTCTAACTACAGTCTGACAAAGACGTTGACAGCAATCAGCTGATTGTGAAACACATTTCGTTGTACGCAGTTCAGAGAACAATTAAATTTTAGATTTCTAGGTAAATATATTTCTATATATATTTATAAAGCTATTAAAAAACACATACTTTTTCATAAAAATAAGTTAGGTATTTTAATGAAACATAATATTTCCCAAATAAACGATTTGGGTATTCATGAGACACCGTTATAAAACGTTTGGCGTGGAAATAGAAACGTAATACACGAGCGTAAAGCGCGCATAATATTTTAAATGTAAAGCTGAGCACAACCACCACAAATTCAAGTTGTAATCGTTACGATAATATGTTATGTTTATCCGTTTATCACACGATTAAAATTACACTATGTAGTACTTAGTATGTATAGGATTAAGTATCAAACATAAAAAATATATAAATATTTTAAAACTTATGAGATTCTTTTTGCAAAGAAATCGTATCTAAAGCCCACCTTTTTCCTAAAACTAATTACCGATGTTACTTCCGGTACGTGACAAAACAATTGTCATTCATTTAACTTTCAAGTGTCTTTCAAAATAAATATTTCACAACAGTTTCAAAATTAATACAGTGCTATTTACTTTTGAAATTTAAATTAAAAAGAAATTATAAACAATTCGAAAAACGTTGTATTATTGGGCACTCTCGTATACCACCTTCTAAAAATGTTTTCATTCTAGCTTATGATTATATTAAACTTTTACAATGGGACCGAAGAAAGGAAAAGGGAAAAAAGGAAAGAAAGAAGTCGAGCAAATAACGTATATTCCCGATCCTCCTATTACACCCTTCAAGGAAGAACAATTGGCTGTTCAGAATGGGATGTTTGTATTCGAGGTAGTAGTAGAGAGCTTGCAGAGCATGGTGGACAGCCGCAGCCTGGTCATCCGGAGCGACTTCGCAGACATCTTCTCGCTCGAGCTGCGCGACCCCAAGTCCATGCACATACAGATGCCGGAGCCGCTGCCCCTACCCCCCGAGCCGCCAGGCAAGAAAGGGAAAAAGAAACCCAAACCAAAAAAACCCAAAAAAGGAAAGAAAGGAAAAGAAGAACCACCACCCCCCGAGCCCATCATTCAGTCGGGCCAGTCGGTGCTGTTCACCAGCAATGCCAGCTTTCTCATACAGAACATGAAAAAGTATCCTCTGGAGGTGTCACTATGGAACAAGGAGGACACCTTAGTATTTGTAGGATCGAATTCTATCCCATGGGATCCAATCTTCATAGCGAATTTGCAGAGAATAGCGTATCATAACAACGCAGAGCCAACGGTTCTTAGAGATTCATATAACATATTCCAGGAGGGATTGGCCAAAATCATGGCAAAGTTGGCTTTACAAATCAAGTTAACCTTTCTCGGCGATAAAATATGCACAGCATTTCGCACGCTCTCTGAAGATCCGATCGTCAAGAAAGTAATGTACACGGGATTAAATAACAAGGCGATGTCATATATTTGCAATTACAAAACCACAGACGAAGACTTTGAAAAAAATTGCAATAAGATTGAAAATAAATACACTATAGATAAGAAAGCGCCGAAAAAAATCAACTACGCCGATTTCAAGAATGCTCCGGCAGCAAACCTTACTTTCTTCAACGACGGAGGTTATTGTTGTATGGGGAACGCAGACAAACCCCCAGAATCTATATACAAGTCTCCAGAAACGTGTCCTGACATTAACTTCATTATCGATTATGTGAGAAAGATCATCACGTCTTGCAACGACAACATGAGGATGCTGACTCCGAGGCCGCAGCTGATTCCTCGCGTTAAGGCGACCGACATCGACCGACTCTGCTACTGTAGAGAAACCGAATGGCCCAAAGGTGAATTCGCCGAAAGGTTTAAGAGAGAGGCTGTAGTAGAACCTTGCCCGATGTGCATCAAGGCGGGAGAAAGGGTCGAAGGACTTGGAGAAACGTTCGACGTCGCAAACATCAGAGGTCCCTGCGGCAGATACGACTGCAGGATAGCGAGAGACATGCGTGCGTACATAGAATCTCTCGTCGAAGAAGACAATCAGGTATTTGAACTCAACCAGCTCGTCGGCCCGTGTGGAAGTAAAACTTGCACTCTGGCTCAGAGAATACAAGAATTCATCCGGCACGAAGGAACGTTCTCTCAACCCGCTACAAAAGAAGGCTTGGCTACCCAATGCGCGTGCGTAGAAACCATGAAAAAAGCATTGGAGAAAAAAGAATCTTGCGAGTCAAACTGTAGCAAAGACTGCCAAAATGCTGACAGTGAAACTACAATCTGCGATGGAAAAGTGTGCCCTTTCAAAGATAAGAAAAACAGAGTTTACAACGTGTACTACTTTACTGTCGAATTTGATAACGTAAGTTCTCCCGGGGCTTCTACGACTAAAGAGGAAAGAGTAAAGCGTTGCTCATCCGAGTGCGCGTATAATAGAGAAGAACCCGAAAAGACCACTTGCTCTCAGACAACATGTTCAGTTACGAGCAAACTGGCCACTACCGATGACTCAAAATTAGCATCAAAGTGTCAGACGCCAGTGTGCCCCAGCGTTGGCGAATTCCCGCCTAGTCCGGCTGACAGCAATGTGGTTATAGACTTCAAAAATATCCACGCTCCATGTTGTGTCAAAACATGCGACGTCGCGGAAACAGTGAAAGACTTCATTGAAGACGTGATGGCTAATAATGAAAGAAGAAAGGCCATAGTTCTAGACGCGGATGACCCGTGCTATTGCGATTGCGTGTGCGATTTCAAATCCGTTAGGCGAACCACATATTGCGGTGTGTGTGGAGGTTACGAGCATCTGGGCGTGGATATGAAGGAAGCGCCGTCGTATATCAAACCCCACCCATGCCCTGTCTACCATAAACTCTATGATCGGAAAATTATCAAGACTCCAAAACTGTGGGTCGAAGATGAGCAACCACAAAAAATTGATCAGCCTATCACTAGCAGTGCTAAACACGCTAAGACTGTAACTTCGGAAGATTCCAAAAAATCGGTAGGTGTCGATAAAAAAAAGACTGAAAAGAAAGAGGAGCCCAATCTGCCAATGAAGAAAGAAAAAGGGAAAGAGAAAAAAAAAGTTAATAAATATACTGCCAACGTCGTAGCTCCAGTGGAAGCCCGAGGTGTGTATCCCTATACTTAAATGTGACGGTGAACATTTCGTTTAGGATGATGGTAATGTCTTGTATGTTTCAGTGGTGAAAACTTCTCCTGTCAAGGTATATCCATACCCGGCCGTTCCGAAGAACATGGGCTGGAACTGGACGGCTGAAGATATTCCTGGAATGAAGGTGCTTATTTTACATTTAGTTTATATACATTAATATACATTAAGTTTGTTTACACATTTATTTCACGGAATTCTTACTTTTAATTACCCTTTAACCGTGCTGACCGGAAAAAATGCTGCTGCTGAAAAATTGTGTGAAAAATGTTTTTTTTTTTTAAGTTATAGGCCTATGGAACAGTAAATTAAAACGCATGATGATTGTCCAATTTGTCATTCTTTTGGTGTAGGGAAATTATGTGTTTTGTTTATTATGTGGTAAGTTAGTGTTTTTTTTCTATATTACTATTCATTTCTCCAAGGTAGGCTTCTTTGAAATAGGCACAAGGACTTATGTTTCGTTACTTCTTAAATTTCTTGAATGTTTCAGATTACAGATCGCCAAACAAATCAGGAGATGAAAATGGATGATTGATTCCCTAATGTGATTTTCATGGAAATTGAAATAACCACGCAAATTATTCTAGCGAAATATTTACGATTTAACAAATAATTGTGAAAATATTATAAAAAGCTAATAAACTACTTTTCCCTCGCTTAATTTTTATTACATTATTGTAGAATTACTTTGATAGGAACTTAGATTTTTTTCCTAGTAAAACTTATGAATTAATTTTGCTTTAGGTACATGTGGAACTTATTGTAATTATTACTTTACTTTTTTTTATTTAGACGAAGAAATTTTGATCAAAGCGTCTCTTAATTTTTTTTATCTTAGTTACCGATAACCCTTGTGTTCTTGTACTTACAGCCGCGAGCAAATTGGAAACCTGGCGCTTCAAACCGAATATTAGTCAGAAGGTATAGAGCTCTTAGAGAAGGTCAAGATGTCATAGCTAAGAAGAAACGAGCTCTGATGCAGAGAAAAAAGAAAATAGAAAGCAAACCTACGATCATTGTCACCAAAAAAGACGGAGAATACACTGTCCAGATGGAAGTATTTAAGAAATATTCAAAAGAAAGGTTGCTGTCTCAGTATCCATATGATGATAAACCACCACTCATTTACACAATCGGTAAAACCGAGGCGGAACAGAGAAAGTTAAAAACTCAACGAGACAGGAGAGAGCGAAGAGAAACCAGGAGGAAGAACAGACTACTTCAGTCCACATTTCGCGACAAGTGTCAGGAGATCTGTCTGAAAGCTTATAATCAAGCCATGGGAATACTGCCTTTGCCCAACGCGAACAGCCCAGATTGTCCTTGCTCTACTGCTCCCGATCCCAGCATCCCGCCTCCCATAGATTCATGCTCCTGTTCTGATGATGAACAGACAATACCTACCAGCGATACTGATAACGACGAATGGGTAGTAGAGTTCACTGCTCCTATAGCTAAATATGATGGTAAAGCAAAAAATCCACCTGTTCTAGTGGACGGAGAATCTCAATACACTTATCTTGACTATAAAGTCAAAGTTTTAGATAAAAATGGCAATCAAGTACCTAGATTCTTTAAAGGCATAGATGGCCAAGAACTATGTAGCGATTTAGGTGGTTTCTGGGGCCCGGATCGTGTTTGGCAGGAGATCAATAAAGACGGTTACATAGGACCAGATAATAGATGGGTGCCGATGAATTTTATTGGCCCAGACGGAATGTTTTATTCAGCAGAAGAAGGATTTTTCACAGATCATACCGGTCAAAACTTGAAGATAGGTGTAGATGGTTACATTAACAAGGATGGTAAATGGGCTTATTATACGAATCGTAGAGGGATTGCATCTAGTGGCAAAAATACAACATCCACTGTAAAAACTCCTAAAAACCAAGAATCAGTAAAAAAAGACGTTAAAATTACTGAAAAATCAGCTGCAACATGCATAACAGACAAAAAATATGCTACATACAAAAAGCAAGGTAGTTGCGATAAAAACAAAAATTCAGAAACAAAGGCAGCGAAGGGCAAGACAACACTCGTATTGAGCACTTCAGTCAACTATGATAATACACAAAATTCACGATTACCATACGTCGATCGAATCAAGATAGATGCCAACAAAATAGCAAAGTATAAGGAAATAATGCAAGGATTGCAAGAATATGAAGATTTTTACGATTTGAGGCCATTGATGAAGACCAATAGAGCTACTCAAAATAATACAGCTCAAATTAAGAACGAAGTAGCGCTGAAAAAGTATGATCCAATTCCGGCTAAACCTGTTAAAACCCAAGTAAATCCAGATGCAGTTCGTAACAGATATGACACTGTTAAATCGAGAAATTTTACTACTCATTCTACGCATAATGCACCTCCCTCCAGAATTGATGCAACTAAGAAAAGGTACAATGAAGTAAAGGCAGAATATAATACATCTCGAACGAAGTATGATCCAACTCAAATGAGCGATATATCAGCTGCATATTGTGCAGTACACCGGCCACTCGCACCACTAAGGTCTACAAAGGACAGCTACAGGTCTAGCACGAATTCTCAAACTTATTCACGCGATTTCTAATTGTTGTCTAAAATGTGATATGAATATTGTAAAAATTTATATTGTTACTAGCTGACCCGGCAAACGTTGTTTTGCCTTATTAATTATTTTTATTCTAGTTTCTAGACAAATTCTAGTATAATAAAAATGTTACTTACTTATTATAAGTGTGTATATATATGGTATATGCGTGAAATGGGTATGGAGCGCCATGGACAAACGTTAAGGGAATATAAAAGTAACAAACGCCAAAAAATAATATTATGTTCAATCCTATTTAATAGTGTTTATTTTAACAAACGTTAATTTGTTCTTCTTAGATGGCACCGACGCCAAGAATAAAGGATAAATAAAAATTGAAAATAGCATGTTTATAAGTTATTCAAATAAAGTCTTCCATGGTACTTATGTGTAGGCATAAAATTATTTTTCACTTTTTAGTTACATTTAGAATTTATAAATGTAGTTATGATTTTGAAGTCTGTTATTTGTATAATACAATTTCATTGTAAAATTTTTAAGGTTAGTAGGTAATGATATTTTTCTAAAGTTATAGGTATTAAAATTTTTTAGCGCTTCCGTTCGAGCCGTTACCAAACAAATTACATAATATTTGTAGTGTCATAAGGTATGACCCAAAACGTCTAAGGACCAGTCGCAAGCGAAGCGAGCTGGATGCGAGCTTAGCGAGCTGTGCGCGAACGAAGCGAGCGCGAAAATTTTTAGCTTATTTGTTCGAGCCGCTTGAGCATAATGAAGTTTTTTCAAAATTTTTTCTGCTTTGGCAGAAAAAATTACATAATATTTGTAGTGTCGTAAGCTATGACCTAAAACGTCCTAGGACCAATCGCGAGCGAAGCGAGTAGGATGCGAGTGCAGCAAGCTATGCGCGAGCGAAGCGAGCGCGAAAATTTTTAGCATATTTGTTCGTCCCGCTTGACCATAATGAAGTCCAAAGCAGAAAAAATTACATAATATTTGTAGTGTCGTAAGCTATGACCCAAAACGTCCTAGGACCAATCGCGAGCGAAGCGAGCCGGAGGCGAGCGCAGCGAGCTATGCGCGAGCGAAGCGAGCGCGAAAATTTTTAGCTTATTTGTTCGAGCCGCTTGAGCATAATGAAGTCCAAAGCAGAAAAAATTACATAATATTTGTAGTGTCGTAAGCTATGAGCCAAAACGTCCTGGGACCAATCGCGAGCGAAGCGAGCCGGATGCGAGCGCAGCGAGCTATGCGCGAGCGAAGCGAGCGCGAAAATTTTTAGCATATTTGTTCGAGCCGCTTAAGCATAATGAAGTCCAAAGCAGAACAAATTACATAATATTTGTGGTGTCGTAAGCTACGACCCAAAAGTCCTAGGACCAATAGCGAGCGAAGCGAGCGCAGCGAGCTATGCGCGAGCGAAGCGAGCGCGAATATTTTTAGCATAATATTTGTTCGAGCCGTTTGAGCATAAAGAAGTCCAAAGCAGAACAAATTACATATATTTGTTGTGTTGTAAGCTACGACCCAAAACGTCCTAGGACCAATCGCGAGCGAAGCGAGCTGGATGCGAGCGCAGCGAGCTATGCGCGAGCGAAGCGAGCGCGAAAATTTTTAGCATATTTGTTCGAGCCGTTTGAGCATAAAGAAGTCCAAAACAGAACAAATTACATAATATTTGTAGTGTCATCATCATATTTGTTGAAAATTTTTGTTGCTCATACGTTCGGGGTTTAGTTTATTAGTACATCAAATTTTATAGCTTCTTCTACGTAAGAACAAAGTAATCAAGTTATGTTGTCGAGAGTTTTTCAAGCCCCTGCCTTAGTTTAACGACTGTTTGTGCTAAGAGGACCTACAATTTAACGTATAATCCGATCCACAGTAGCGCACAGATGAAAATACATTTTTTTACAACAGTCATGTGCAGGAGAGGTTATGCAATAAAGCGACTTACACGCGGGTGGAGCCGCGGTTAAGTTAATAAGAGAGTTACATTGATATAGCAAAATGATAATTGTTAACAATACTACTACATACGATACATAAACAATAACGAAGGTCGAAATTTGTGTAAACAGTGAGAGAAGTCTGTGAAGAAGAATTTTGTGAGTAAAACAGGAGAGCGACTTCGGTCTATGGCATAGTGTGGCATTTCACTCACCAGTAAAGTAAAGGCGCGGCAAATTTTAAGTATTTAAGATTGGTAATAATACTAAGCATATATATGTATATCAGGTTAAATTTTGTTAGTTATTTTCTTAAAAAAAAAAGATTTTTACTCGAAGTACAGTTAGATACTATATTTGATCAGTTATCAAGCGAGATGAAAAATAGGGAATGATGATGAAAAAGTAAAAAAAATTAGGGTTGTATGTATTTTTTAATGCCACTTTATACAAAAATAAAATGAAAAAATTCGTCGAAAAATTAAAAAAAAAAGTTTAAGGGTGATCAACCCTTATCACTTAGGGGTATAAAAAATAGATAGTAGCCGATTCTCTGACCTACTGAATACGAATATGAAATTTGGTAAAGATCAGTCAAACCGTTTCGGAGGAGTGCGGTAACAAACACTGTGACACGGAAATTTACTAAAATGGCCATATAAAAATAGGGATTGATGATAAAAAAGTAAAAATTTAGGGTTGTATGTACTTTTTAATGCCATTTTATATAAAATTCAAATAAAAAAATTCGTCGAAAAAATAAAAAATATATTTAAGGGTTAACAACCCTTATTACTTAGGGGTAAAAACGTTACACAGTAGCCGATTCACATACCTACTGAATACGAATATGAAATTTGGTAAAGATCAGTCAATCCGTTTCGGAGGAGTACGGTAACAAACACTGTGACACGGAAATTTACTAAAATAGCCATAAAAAAATAGGGGTTGATGATAAAAAAGTAAAAATTTAGGGTTGTATGTATTTTTGAATATCGTATCATAAAAAAAATAAAAAATTGTCAAAAAAATGTAAAAAAAAATTGAGACCACCCTTATTATTTAGGGGTGTGAAAAATAGATGTTAGCCGATTCTCAGACTTACCTAATATGCTTACCAAATTTCAGAGGAATCGGTCAAGCCGTTTCGGAGGAGTATCGAGACTAACATTGTGACACGAGAATTTTATATATAAGATATAACATCACTTTGCCTTTCACTTTCATAATCTATTCGTTAATATATTAAATTATTTTTAAACTATTGTTTAATTTCACTGAGATCCACAAATTTATAACACTTGTTTAAACTGTGATATGGACTAGAGGGTCGTATAGGTGTGTACGTAAGCAGTATTTTTAGTCAAGTGTGGGATACATAATTATACAATTTGTATACCGATTGTTCAGTACTTATACTACTTATATTTTATTTTCTTAATCTTGTAGCTAAATCTATACATTTAAGTAATTTGGTATTTTACTTAGATGATAGGTATATCAATTAGTATTATTCAATCTAATGCAGTAAGCCCTCAGCATGAAGAGATTGTGTAAGAACATAAAACTTCTCATATACTTTGCACATGAAGGTACCTATGCCAATTTTTAAAGCGACCTTCTTGTCAATAAAACAATTTTATAATATTTGTCAAAATTGACACCTGACATATTACTTTTGGCAAAATTTTAAATTCAAAGTTACTGTTATATTTTTATTAGAAATATTCAGGCAAATTATGTTTTGATTTGACTAGGAATAAGCGAAAAATAAAACTACAATATTTTTCTATATGTTGAAGTAAAAATAAGAAAATGTCTTATCCGGATTCAATGTTTCTCTTTGAGATCGTGGTAGCAGAGCTAAAAAGTTTCTCTGATTGCAAAGAATTTTATATAAAAAGTAGGTTCGCCGATGTCTTCACGCTCACTTTGAAAGATCCTAATGATGTAGACCCATTAGTACCAACAGTGAAAAGGAAGAAAAAGATAAGTAAAGTCAGGGATGCAGATCAGAAACCACCACCTGAAGGGAAGTTGCAGAGTGGACAGTCCATACTTTTTACATGTCCATTAACTACTCTTCTAACATCTATGAAACATTCACCTATTGATATAACTTTGTACAACAAAGACGATCACATAAAGAAACTGGGCTCAGTTCATGTTCCTTGGAGTCCCATTTATATTGAGTATCTTTATGATATTGAAAAAAAAGTCAATCCTACTCCTGTTCAGTTGACTGGAGCGCACAATGTTTATGACGAGTCTTCTTCCAAACGTATTGCAGTGATGGCTATCACAACAAAACTTACTCATATTAAAGACAAAGTCACATCGTTTGGTCGATCATTGGATGTGCCAAGTAATACGATACCCTTGAGGTTTACAACAAACCCTAAAAACAAAGAACCTACTCGCTTGCCTAAAGACACAGGAACCATCAAAACTATTTACCCGAGTGGAAAGCGGAAGACTAAGTCTGCAAAAAAATCTAAAACAAGTAAAAAATTAAAAGACAATGGTATCAGCAAAGAAGAAAACATAGAAACTAAACTCGTTACTTGTATTGAAAAAAATAATATAAGTTTGCGGACAAAACCAATTGTACACACATTTCCGTTTGCATCTTTAGAAAAGGGAACAAAAATGAAACCATCGCCTAAAATCATTGAAATTATCGAAGCTCATAATAAGGACGTACCAGAAACGTTTAATCCGTATATGACAAAAGCAGACACTGATAGAAAAATAACTGAATTGGACACAAACAAACTTATTTTCACTAAAAGTGCGACTGACATAAGCAAGAATCTTGAAAATGAAGTTTTAAGAACAAAATCCTGTTCATTTATTGACAGAAAACGGTTTAATTTTCTTAACTACGTATTCGGCGATAGCAATAGGCATATGCGTAATAGAGTAGTTTGCGTAGGTTATTTCACAGTGGATCACAATATCGAAGACGACAGTTCACCCAAAAGTAGTGCTCCTAAAACCAGTGAACCAAGTACTGAAGGCTGTGATTGCCCCATGGGGGGTGGGAGGAAAATAGACAGTGAATTTGCTTTCAAGATTTGTGATAAACACTGCGCAAAACTACAAGATACTGGTAAATGTGAAGAAATTATATGTCTGAAAAAAGCTGACCAAGATGCCGATGCTTTGCTAACCTTAAAGAAATGCGATCGATTAAGATGTGACGATAAAGAGTTGAGAAAACTTCCACCACCACCTCCTGATACCATTCATATGGATATGTCGCGCCTCCACAAGGAGTGTTGTGTCGATGATATCGCTGGAGAAGTCACGACAACAGCCAAGATGAAGTACGACGAAAAAGACAAAACATGTTATTGCGAATGTGAATGTACATTTGGATTTGTAAAACGCACAACATATTGCGGTATATGCGGTGGCTATGAGAAAATTGGTGAAGATATGCCCACTAGACATTTAACTGCACCGTTCCCTTGTCCTATATATCACAAAATGGACAAAAAGCAAAAAAGTACATCGGGGAGTGATAGAAGTAAGATGGGCGATAGTAAAGGTTCAAATAAGAAAATTACCAGTAAATCCGTAGCCCCTGTGTCTTCTGGACCCACCCCCGCCAAAACTCTCGCTGCCACTGAAGTTGAATCTGACAGAGAATATTGCAAGAAAAAAAAGAAGGAGAGAAAAGATGATAGATTTAAATTTAACTATGGTTACACAGGTATCCGTACGTATTTATTAACTTTTTTTTTAAAGATCTTTCGCTATTTATATGTGTTTTTAAATTGATACCTACAAATAAATCATGATACTTGATTTCCAGCACCACAAATCGGACACAGTAAATGCGGAATGCCTTGCACGGGAACTTTGAACGCTGTTCCGAAACATATGGGATGGTTATGGACAGCTGATAATATACCTGGCATGAAGGTAAGTTTATACGATGTTAGAGTTAAGGTTTATTTCTATTATTTATTTTTAATTAATTTTGTTTTTTTTTTTACTTATCCCAGTTTCGTCCTTCCTGGAAGCCAGGATGTGTACACAAGCACGTGGTACGATTACTCAGGATGGCAAAAGATCCAGGTATCATTCTGGCAAAGAAAAAGAAGAAAGACACTGGAAAGAAGAAGAAGCCTCTTAAACGGCCCCTGTTAACTGTGGCTAAGAAAGATGGAGAATACACAGTTACAATGGAGACAATGAAATCTTACTCCAAACCACGTGCAATCAACCAGCAGCCATATGAAGACAAACCTTTAGCTACGTTTACGATAGGTCGAACCGAAGAAGAGAATCGCGAACGCCAAAAGAAAAAGGAACGCGCTTTAAGGCGCTTACAAAGAGACCAAAGAGATTTCATACAGAGCACTTTTACTGATATGTGTAAAGAAATTTGCTTAAAAACCTATCAACAAGCACTTGGTTTTCTTCCTAATACGGAAGAGCCAGATTGTTTCTGTTATCCAAATGTTCCTGGAGCAGTAGATACTAATCCAGATAGATCATGTTCATGCTCTGAAGATAGCGTCTCGTTCGGTACTGATTCGGACTCCGACGAATGGATAGTAGAGTTTACGCCACCGGTTGCTCACTTCGATCCAACGTTTAAAGGCAAGAAAATAACCAAACAGGACACTGAAACCCAGTATACTTATTTAGATTATAGGGTAAAGCTTTTGGATAGGTCTGGTAATCAAGTGCCGAGGTTCTTTAAAGGTCCCGATGGTAAGACACAGTGCAGTGATCTCGGCGGGTTTTGGGACGCCAACCACAAGTGGTTAGAAATAAACGTAGACGGATTCATCGGACCTGACGGACGGTGGGCGCCGCTTGCTTTCATCGGTCCTGATGGAGATCAGATCGAATGTGATACTGGCAAGTTCCAAGATCATAAAGGGCAGTGGCTAGTCATTGGCGTAGACGGATATATCGATTCTACGGGCAGATGGAGGTATTATCCTAATTCAAAAAACTACTCAACAAAGAAAAGACACACTGAATTTAAGAAAGGTACAGGTGATAAAAAAATTGATCAGACGCCGTACAAAGGTTCTGAGTCAACCTGGAGCTGTTTCGGAGACGCTAACCCGAAACTTCTCTCCAAATTAGGCATTCTAGGACACGGTCAAGATAAGAGGCTGCTGTTACAGACTCTCAACGAGATGATAGAACACGGAGAGGACGTCAAAATCCCACAACCGTCAATAATTCCTTTCGTTTCGTCTACTAAAAGAGGTAAAAGAAAAGCTGGTAGCACTTTAGACTCTTTTTACTCAGATAGAAATAAATGCAAGCATGCGGTGCCTTCAGACAAAGGAATAGTTGCAGTAGACGGGCGCGGAAACAAGACTTATTTCAAGATCAACGATAACTCGAACAAAAGACCAAAAGATAGGATGGCATATCTAAAGAGCCAAGGCATTAGCTTGAGCTCGTTCCACGTGCCTTGTCTCAATTCGTTCATCAATGCCGAGATGATGAAGAAGCAGCAATATGAAAAGTTCCTCCGCAACAAGCCGCACAAGTATGACGATTTGGAGTACGGCGTGACCAACAGCACCTTTAGCAAGAATGCCTCCACTCAATACAGATACCGATACGCCATTTGAGTGCAAGCTTTGCTACTGGTGCTTCATCGATTCTGTGTCCGACTTATGATTTTTGGTGTAAGATTAGATTTATTTAAAGGCTGCTCGTAAGGTATCTTTGGTGGTATGTTAAGTGAAATTTTGTAACGTTAGAATTAATGTAAGAGCCAAATAAATTATTCATTGCTTTAGCACCCCTTTCTTTCAACGTCTAGGTCTTAATAATAATTGAAGGACTGCAAACGCAAAAACGTAAGTGTTTTTATTGTTTTTTTTTTACATCTGGCACTCATTAAGTCTAAGTCTTGATAATAATTAAGGGACTGCAAACGCAAGAATGTAAGTCTTTTTATTGTTTTTTTTTACTTCTAGCACTCATTAAAATATATTCTACAATTTTTTTATTTACTTTACATAATTTCAGGAAATTGCGCGCGGATGGAAGCCTGGTGCTATATCGAGGCGTTTACTTTCAATGCTGAATAAAGCTAAGAAGCGTCATTCACGCGTCGAGCTCTCGATGCCCACAAGACGTACCAAGAAACGAGTAGAAGAGAAACCAACTCTGATTGTCTGCAAACGAAACGGTGAATACATCGTCGAAATGCAAGTAGAACCTGGCAAGGAGGAAGTAAATATTGACAGCTGTTCGCCCCTGGTCTACAAGATAGCTCCAGAAAACAACGAGGAAAGAATCAAAGCTAGAGAACGCAAACAGAGGCGTCTAACAAGGAAAGCAGTTAAAGAAGTGTGGCGTGACTCTTACGACCCGGATATTTGTCAGAAGAATGCTTGCTTCAAGGTGTATCAGCAGGCAATAGGGTTGGCCCCTTATAACCCTAACTTCCCTGACTGTTCCTGTCCTGAAGAGACTAAGGAAGATGATTTGGACAACTGTTCCTGTGACGATGACGAAGTCAGTACAGATAGTTCTCTGGATGTAAATTGGGAGCTACACTTTTCTCCGCCGATTGCTTGTTATGATGGTATTGAAGCACAGAAAATAACTATCGGATAGTTTTCTGATGCTGAGGATTGAGCATAAAATCGATTGATTCAAAAAGCTGCCGTAAGATACAAAAGACAAAAAAAATTAAACGATAGTTGGTAAAATTTTACCATTAAAATTTTAAATCATAAATGGAAAAATATTACGGTGTCGAAAAAATATTTTTATATGTGCTCAATTTGTTTTATATCAAATACAATATTGAATATTCCCAATACCATGGATGTCTATAAATTCATGCTAATAAAATTACTAAATTGTTTGAAACTACTTGTATATTGGGTAATTAAAAAACACTAGATAATATCATCAACTGTGTTTATTCTTACTCTTATCAGGTATCAATAAATTATTAAGCATGTCCCAAATGACTAGAGATAGCGTGGTGTGAGGGGCTATCCTGAGGTAAAGAGGCCATATGCCTTTGTAGAGGCCATGTAGACCTTCTTTTCTGTAGATCTTTGAGAGTGTGTCCAATATTCCCTTGTAAAGGAGGGCCTCTTTGGAACCGGAACCTGGAAAAAGAAAAAAAAATCACAACACGTCACATTTACTGGAGGCAAATTAAAGCAGGTTTATTAATAAGATGAAATAGGATGAATAAAAGCAGTAAAATATAAAATAAAAGTACTTATAAATACGAGTATAGCAGATAATAAAAGGGAATTATCACAAGCTTTTAATACAGATGTAGCTATAATGAAATAGAAGGTTCATAATTTAAGATAATAAGCATAAGAAAATCTAAAATAAAATACACATTTAACTAAATAAATTGTCAAAATTATTACATAATATCTAACTTTCACTTTTTTTTTCAGAAACCCGTAGCTTTTAGTAGTGTAATAAGACAGTCCTCATTACATGAAAAAATACTAAATTTACACAATACCATTAAACATGCAAAAGCCCGATGCGTAAGAGAAATAATTAGATACCAGAACCAAGAACCAAAAGACATAAATAAAGAAAAGAAGAACTCGAATCTTCATCCCCTAAAGCAGCTTACAGACGAAAGTAACGAACCCTGGTTATAAAGACGAGTATTCACAACATCCAGTGGAGTCTCAATAATGATAACCAGGAAACTGCTTGCCAAGCTTGCAATGGCGGCTCGAATCCATGGCGATTCGTCGTAGAATCCTCGCGTCTCTAACTTTTCTTTAATCCTGGAAACGTCCTAGAAACATTAATGTTGTAATGATGTTATATACCTTGGTTGTAAAGTCGTACGGTGGTGACGTCGAATGGGCATATGATGACGCAAACCACCACGCCACTGACGGCACTGGCAGAGAATGCCAGCCCTAAGGGCGAGCTCGAGCAAATGCCGTGAGACAGCAATGCTTCTTTGGCGCTGGGGAGCAGAAAAGGATAAAATAACGAGTATTCTATTCGCACAACATTATAAGAGTATCCAAGGGCAGCAATGGAGCTTTGATACTGGGCTATCCAGCCAATTGTGTCTATATGTCACAAGGCTGAGCAACATCTAAACATATGCAATTTTCACTATAATATAAAATAAGTCGGGTTTTTTTTTCCCGACGCTAAAACTCCAGAACCGGGTTAGACCCGGTCGCACTAACCGATTTCGACTTTTTTTTGCACTCGTTGGAAAGGTCTCGGGCTACGTGAAGTTTGCAGCAAACAAAATTTCGGGAAATATTCAACAGAAAATCATTTTTTATTTCATGGTTTTGCATGGTGGTGTAGTAGATGCGAAAAGCGACCTACACGCGGGCGGAGCCGCGGGCAACTAGTATCACTATATTTTATTCAAAGAGAGCTTTCCGCGTTAGCGCTGATCAGGACATCTGGTTTAGGAGAGAGGACATGAGGTAGAATAAAAACCTTTTCCGAGTCGAAGTCAAGAATTTGTAAGGTGGGTTATTCTTTTTAGTTCCTCTTTCCTTTCAGTAACGGCCCACCTTTCGACTTTTCCCCTAACCACAAATCTTGATCTAGCTTAAGAGTTAGTTATAGGGGTCTATAAATCTCTTAAGCCTGATCTATATGAGTTTATAGATATGAACTGCGTCTTTTGCCTCAATAATGCCACATTTCTATCCATCTTACGTGGAGAATGTAGTGAGTTGCGCCGCACTACCGATGGCAAGTCTGGCGCAGGTGGCCCGCACTCCCGCGAAGTAGCCGAGGATACCTTCCGTCTTGTAGATTGTTGCCATACCATCCATCATGCCTGGAAATAAAACAGAGTTTTCAACTCTATATCAAATAAGCTTTATTTTTGTGCATATGATCTGTGTACCTAGCAGAAGCACAAAGCACATTAGTCATCAGATTAATGTACCTTATACTCCCTGGCCAGGTCTGAGCAGTCGGTGTATGTTGGTGGACCCAGATTATTTAATGATTTGCCTGAGTATATCAGAAATACAGCTTCCCCTAACATATTTAGAAGTAAGCTGAAGTTATTTTTAATTAATATAGCACACTATAGTGTAAAGGAATTTATCAATGACAAATTAATATAAATTGACATATGTATAAAAAAACGATTGTAGAATAACTTGTAAATCTAGATTTACCAATAAATTATCTGAATCTGTATACACAGAAAGATTTCTGTGGATAGGGAATTACATGCTTATGTATATATACGTAGAGCTATGAAACGCCGTATCGGCCTGACTCCATATAGCAAAGGGCATTTTTACAGCGCGATAAACCTAAAGTGTGTTTTGGCTTCTGTCAACTACCGTGGACGTCTCAAAGGAACATCGTCTTCGGAGTTTCGGATTTTGAATTAAAAAGTAAAGTTACCTTTATACTGATGCTGCCTCCCCACTGCTATGCTCGGGTGCGAAGCCGCCTGTATCCTGGTCTTCACCACGTTTAAAGGGTTGGCAGCGACCCCGCTCATCACGCCGCTCACACTGGACCAGAACATCGCCTTGTTCACGCTGATGTCGCCGTCTTTGGACTTGGTCCAACCCTGCGTCTCTGCCATGTGGTACATGCCAAGTCTGGAAACAGAAGTTACCTATGTAAGTAAACATAAAACATAAAACATAAAAATAACTTTATTCAAGAAAAGAATTTACAATATTAGTAAGTAGGAACTAGACTTAGTACTAAATATCGATGCTTGTTTGAGCTGCCACCAAACCCGAACTGAGTAACAATACTCGTATATCGGGATTATGGTAGCTTCCCAAACAAGCAGTATCAAATAAGATACTTTATTTTTGTTTATATTAGTTTGAGGCGAAGCTCTTACAATTTTATGTTCCTACTTAAGATTACGACATTCAGTTAGGTTCTAGAAAGGACCTGCTCTTGAATGTCGATTAAACTATTTTAATATGTAAATGTATACTTATTGTGGCCAGAGCCGAACTACGTAACTAGGTCAAATATGCCAAAATAATGATAAAGGTCTGTAAACAATGTTATACATCTAATAAATTGTGTGTGTGTGTGTATGTGTGTGTTTGCGTGCGTGTTTGTGTGTGTGTTGTGTGTGTGTATGTTCATTGTTTTAGGGAAAGTGTACCTAAGTGTATGTTGACAAGTGCAGCATGAGAATGATTAATAATGAGATGTTTCCTGTGTGTGTTTGTTACAGGTATTTGCAAACTTCCTTATGCTTTAAAAGTGGTCAGATAATAAATAAACTAGATCTTTTATAAATAAATAAACTAAGTTCAATAAGTCTTGTAAACGAATATTATTTTACAGTTATAATTAAACTTTCAGTAGTGGAATAATCTAACTTAAGCAGCCATTTTATTGTTTCTTTTTTACATTTGTGCTTGTTCATAGGGTAAATATTGAGCTCTTTATTAATAAGATTGTATAAGAGTGGTCCCAAGTATAAGAAAAATCTTCCGAAAAAAGCAGTGCGGGACTTTGGGGTCGTGCAAACGCGATCGGATCTCCTAATCAAGTATTGTGCCGGATTATATGTGGTCAATGAGTGAGTCCTTAGAACTGTTTGTAGAATGAATATCTTACGGACTGTAAGGACTTGACATTCATCATACAACTGGTGGGTTGGGTGACGGAAGGGTTTCTTTAATATATAAGTTATAGATATATATCTATAACCTTTAGAACGATGCGTTGAGACACTTCAAGTTGCTTCATTTTGTTTTTTTGGGCTCCACCCCAAACCGAGACACAATAGCGCAGAAGAGATTCACCTAAGGAAAAGTAGACTAACCTCAATGTCACAAGGTCCGCTGATGATCGTAACATTTTAAATACGTAGATAAGTTTGCGAATCCTACCGGTAAGTACATCGATATGTGAATGCCATTTAAGAAGGTCATCAATGCAGACACCTAAATACTTGAAGCTGTTGGTTCTCGACAGGTTAGGACAATCACACCCTGCGCCCCCTTCCAGGCATACGTGAGCTTTGATATCGTATGAGGTCCAAGAGGGCTGAGTAGCGGACACCAGAGAGTGAGTCATGTATTTGGTTTTGTCAACATTAAGTGTTAATAGATTATCCGCTAGCCATGCCGTCACAGACCTCATAGCCGTTTCTGCGTGATGCTTAACTTCTAAGTTGTTCCATGCACAACCAACGCCGTATCATCGGCATAACATGAAATAGAGCAGTTTTTGAGGGAGAGGTCACAGAGGTCATTAATATAGATTTGAAATAATGTGGGACCCAAGATGCATGTATCCAGTACCCAGTATGAATATATACTTACTGTTTACAAACATACAAATAAAAAATATAATAATGAACAATATACTTGATTTAAAAAGTGTAAATGTAGAGGCCCTGCCTGCTGCTTTAGCGTGAGCTGTGTTGCAGCACTCAGTCTTCCCCATTCTAATGATAACTAGCGCACAAAAATAAACTATTACATTTTTATAATAAAGGTGACAAATAATTTACGTTTTAATTCTTATAAATTATATGTGTTTATGTATATGTGTGTGTGTGTTAATGTACACGTTTACACAATATAGGTCCTAAATATTTTTAGAGTTTCGTACCCCAAAAAGGTAAAAGTTCCTGGTTCGACTCCAGGCCACCCTTTGGCAGGAGACACCACAGGATCGGGGGTCTCTTGGTAACGGAGACCAAGATCCAGTTCGGGTCATCGCGCTTAGATAGTGAAGTACCTCAGAAAGTATAAAGGAAGCCTTAAAGAACCTTAAGCACTCAGTAGTCCGTCTATCAGTCAAGACACTTTCCAAAGATTAATGAAGCTATTGGGTTGATGATGATGATGATGATGATTGGGTTGAAATTAACATTATTGGGGTAAAAAAGTATCATGTAAGTTCGCAGACTTCAGAAACCCCTTACCTGACAGAATTCATCATGAACCCAAACACCATGGCGGGCGCAAGTCCTTTCTGCAAGGCCATCGCACCATCATTCTTGGCAATGACGAACAGCGCGTGGAAGATTCCTCGGTACCTCGTAGTGGTCTCCGTCCTTGACTTCAGCTCACCCTGGAGCTGGAGCCGGGTCTTCACCACGTCCATGGGGTTGGTGAGAACGGTGGCACCTGCTCCAGCGAGCCCGCCGATTATGAAGTCCATTCTGGTTATGTTGTTTTAGGAATCTGAAAGAATGTTTTGAAGGCGGTTGTTAGGTTCCCAGTCCGCAGCAGTAAATGAAGATCGAATTGCCGCTTTCCCGCCATTTTGTTTGTTTTTTCTGTGGCCGGCCAACTATTCAGCCATTATTTTTATTTTCATCATTGCACAAATGGTGAATATTTTGGCCACATCTAAGTTATTTTAAAGAATCTAAATTATAATAAAGTTATTTAAAAAATATATATTCTTTAATCAATGCTATGCAAAAGCTTTAAGTTATTTCAATTTTAGATCGTAGCTGTATTGAATGTAAAACCTTTTTTTACTGTACTATTTTTTAAATAATTTGACAGCTGTCAGTTGAAAGCGATTCTCCCTAGGGATGCAATGTAGTACTTTCATCCCGCTCCTCAGGCAACTTCAGACCTACTTTCAGAGTATGAGTATTGAAAAGTAACTAACGCAACACCTTTTAAGGGTGGCTTTAGTTAAAATACTAATAACTAAAATAGAAAATATGTATGTATGTGCTATATATATATGTATATATTAAGCACCTGTAGAGAAAACATTTAAAAGTTATCTTCCTCTCGCTTATACATACTCATTTGGTTGTGTCACAGAGAGAGGATAAAATATGATAACCCAAATATTTCATTTATTTATTGAGTTTAATTATATAGATCACAGAAAAATATTTTTTTAAAGAAATGGTACCCATTAAATAATAAATATCAGATTAGATATTTAGTATGATTAGATATTTCAGGTATGGTACCATAAACATAAAAAAACTTCAAAAAGTTCTTTAAATAGCTAATTAGATACATCACTATGACATAATATGACATAACTTACCTTTTCAATTTTAAATGAGTAGGCAACACTAATTCCTAACCTAATTTCAACCAATAATTAGAACTATTTAACAATCACTTTAACAACTAGCTCAAATCAAATACCTACATTTCACTAAAATTTCCACATTTCCTTATTCAGATAACAATATATCAATCGTCTACATTTTATCTACGCACATTTTATCAGAAAACAAAGAAAAAAAAACGCTAAATTCCTGATTTTGCCTCGCAAATATGAGGCGGTCGTGGCATTGACATGTCCCTCTTATCACAACACGTTTACTAACTGCTAAGTAATCTATGTATTCATTCAACGAAATCAAAGACATTTGAGCAAACAAATATAGACTTTATCTCGTACAGTTAAGGTGGAGTTGTTACGCAAAGTTATTTGTGTGTTATCCAAAGCGTGTTTGTACTACGTGAAATGACGTCACTAATATATATGTAAATATATTATAGATATGTGACTTGTCAGGCGGCTTATGACAGTTTCGTTCAATACTGTTTGACAAACTTGTCGGTGCGTGTGGCAAAATATTGAACTAACGAGTTGAAAATACATATGTATTATCTGTTTTCAGAGAGAAGCGCCTTTGTTAGGCGCATAGTTATGTTGGTTTTCTAAACGCGGAAGTTCAGTAAGAACTGTTTTTTTCTGTTATCCGCAGGAAAGTTGAATGGACCTAATAGTTTCCAAGAGAGATGGTAGATGTCGCTACTTGGTTGTTAATTTTAACATAAGCCATACAATAGATACGTTTGTTGGCGAAAATCAAAGAAAGTTTTAGCTGCTATATTAAGTTTTTATATGTAGAAGATATGTATTATCATTGTACATTTTTTCCTGAGGTCATAAACTTTAATGTAACATAAAAATGATACAACAACCTGAACGGGTCTGAAATTATAAAAAGAAATATATATACAGTCGAATATAATAACCTCCTCCTTTTTTGAAGTCGGTTAATAAGAATCACAGGAGCTCAAAAAGTCACCCCGCGAATTCGCGAAAGAAAATTATAGCCATGCTACGTTGCTACGAGCAAGGAAGATGCTACGTATTTGTAGCTCCTCTACAAACTCTACGAAGGGGGCGGGAGATGTCACAATCTTAAGGTTGTTCGCTAGCATGCTGCAAGTGCTCATATGCCGCTAGATGGCGTTAAATAGGTTTAGGTTAGTTATATTCATCCCAGCAGCCCAAGTAATTTCTTTTGTAACTTCAGAATCGGTTCGCGAAATCTACTGTTAATGTATTATTTTTAAGGCTCATCACAAAACAACATATATTAAGCGTTAATAGCAAAAATTTACAAAAAGCCATATAAAACCCATATCTACTATCATCTATTCTGTGACGATGCGGCTACACTCACACTAGCATTGACAATTTTTTTTTGTCACTTGAACTTCAGCATATTTGAATATGGATGCCAATTTCGAACGCTCAATTGTCGATTATATTAGCTCGTTCGTAGAGGAAGCATTTTTGGAACATGAAATATTTTTATGATTTGAATTGACCATGGTTCGAATCTCATGAATTGTTCTTGCTATTTTATTTTGTTTGAAACTCTTTTTATTTGAAGGAAAATTATGAGAAAGAGAATATTTTCAATAGGTTTCGTTTTCGTGTATGTTAATATTCATAGCGCATACCTTCAAACCTCAAACGAAATTAGAAAAGTAAAAATCTATAGGGTACATGATATTAGTAACAAGAAAAAACTTTTCTCACGAATCATCTAACATATTGCATGAAACAGTTGTATTTTTCGCATGATTCCAAAATGTAAGCCCTTTCATTTGGGAAAGTTGCGAATAATATCATATCCAATATTTTGTATTCGCGGACATCCGAATACCATCAAACATAGCTAAGAACATCAAAACCGGAGCTAGACACATATGTACCTTCTACATACAGTGCGTGCGTGGGATGCCAAAATCTGATAAAGCTACGTATCCAGAGACCTTTTATTGATAAAATCTAATTTTTACTCTATCTTATCAGCTTCAAGTCTAATGATCAGAAAAGTAAATAATTACATATTATCAGGGAATTTATATTTATTAGACTATGGATACAATTTTAGCTACATTTGAAATAAAAAAAACTGTTATTATTATTCTAAGGTAAGAGGCCTGTCGAAATCTTAGTTATAATAAATGTACATCTGGCAGTTTACATATTGTATCGTTGATATAATTATACACTAGTGGCCCGTCCCGGCTTAGCACGGGCATAAAAAAAATTTAATTCTAGGAGATATGTTTGAAAGTCGTTCTTATTCGTTACAAACAAACATTTAAATTTTATCGCATTATAATTTTGAAATAGATTAAAGTTTTTTTTTTGTATTTATGGGTTCCGCTGCTCTCAAGACATACTAAACGACACCCGCCACAACTAACTTTTCATAGCGCATGCCATGAAACAATTTTTTTACTCTTTTTTATACCTTGTGTTACATTACTGGAGTATTATAAGAATTTATTACCCTTTGCAACAAAATATAATGCTTATGTCATTTGGGGATAATGTAGCTTCCTAACGGTGTAAGAATTTTTAATTTTAGTCCAATAGTTTCGGAGCCTATTTGCGTCAAACAAACATAAAAACATCCAAACAAACAAACAAACAAGCCTTTTGTAATTATGAAATTGATAAAGATATTGATAGGTAAACAAAAGACGTAAGTATAAAAAATGTATATAATTGGCCAAGTACGAACCGGGCTCGCGCGTGAAGGGTTCCGTACCATTATAAAAATATGGCAAAAAAACATGTTTATACAAAAAACATGTTTTTTGCCCCATATCAAACATTCGTTTTATTTTGAAAGAAAGAAAGAAAGAGAGAAATCATTAAAGAATCTACCAAGTGTCATTGTAAAGATAGAGTAAAAAGAGGTAATATGTAGCTTAATATTCTTTAGAATTCTTTAGTGTCCTGTTATCGTTATTGATATTAAGCAAAAATACAAAATATAACACGTATTTTAAGGTACACTTTAAAAACGTGTCATCCACCCTTTGATATTTTCTGTTTTTAGTATTTGTTGTTATAGCGTATCTAGTACTTGTATACTCTTGGGTTATAGCGGCAACGGAAACAAATAATTTGTGAAATTTTCAGCTATCACAGTGTATAAGAAACAGCTGGTGACAGAAAGACAGACAACGAATATTTTGTAAAAGGCATTCGTTTTTATCTTTTAAGTACAGAAAAGATCGCATTAGTATATTAATTTCATTCTTAGGGTACCTAACCCTAAAAATTATTGCTGCAATATAAATACTTTTTTTTAAGTATGTCAAATATGACAAACTGACATTGACATAACTAAATTTCATTCAAATAATCAAACAAAATTATACATATTTTAAATTTTTAATTCTATTACGATACTTAATATAAAAATAGCAATAATTTATTTAAAAATAATAAATAAATTTCATCAAACTCTTTAACAATACTTTTTTTGATCCTGCCATCTAACGGAATTTTGTTGATTTATTACTACGGATGGTAAGCTTGGGTTCATGTTTGGCAGAGAGAATGACACTAACGGAAACGGAAACTAACAATGTATACGTATACATGTCACCAACTTAGCTGTTCAGGTGGCCAAAATTGGAATTACAAGTTCGACAGCACTCTTAGGTGGCAACAAATCTCCACTAGCGACACTGTCAACTGAACAGCTAAGTTGTTGCACTGCACTCATACATGTGTATTTTGCTGGAAAAAATCACGCTGATATATCTGTTTTGCGATAAAAAATGTATAATATTACCTATTTCGCGCCCCAATTAGACCATTTTAAGTTTATGTTAAGTGATTACTATTTCAAAAACTTAGAGGAAATGGTTGCCAGTCTGAGAAGCATTTAGTATGGGGCTCGGAAAGCCTTAACAAAAACTGTTAGCGACGAGCAGCTGGAACGACGAAGCTAGAGCTAGGCAAAGTATAGACGCGGCTTAGCATTAATATTATTTTAAGAACATTGTACAATGATGCATTCCCATGGAGAAAGCGCATTCCTGTGCAGTTATTACCGTTAGGTTATCCCGCTATCCACCCTCGGCCGCCGGCCAGTATTGTCTTATATGTACCGTTAGGGTTGGTCAGGCAGCAGGCAGGCTTTCCCATGGGTACGCAATTTTAATTAATATACTTTTTTAAAGAACTAGTATCTGGCCGCTTGCCAGACTACGGGTTCTGCCCGTACATTTATGACTTCGATTAAAATAAAATAAAATAGCCAAATGCGGGTCGAGCGCGCGCACGTGGAGTTCCGCACAATTTTCTTTAAAATGAATCCTTAAATTTTATTAGATTAAATGAGAAATTTTACAATATATTTTTGAATTTAATATTCTGACAATGTGAAGAGGGTCTAAATATCGAGCAAAATATTGCTTAAATGCTTAAGTTTGTTGTAGAGGAGCCCTCCTTAAATATTTATTTTATTTTTGTATTCGTTTGTGTGAATGTATTTATTTGCATGTTCGTAAATAACGCATCCGTGAACACAATGACATTTCATTCGATCCATATCGACTTTTTTAAATTACACATTTATTGACATTAAATAGAAGATAATAAGATTAAAAACTAATAATAAAAAAAAAACCACTCATAAAATTAATTTAATAGGCCACTCCGGATAGAACCTGACGGAAAGGTACCCATAACGCTCGTGGCATTGCCGCGTTGTATAGCTATGGATAGCCTTTGCGCCAGGTACGATCCGGAGCGGTACTCGCCTGATTTTTCTTTTAATCTATGCCCAATTTATGTTTTTATTTTATTTTTGCAAGCAATCTATTCGTAAAACAAAAATAAGATTAAATTATTAATTACCTTAAATGTTACAAAGCTGCCTACCCTAAAAAGGGCTTATTTATTTTCCAGCATAAAAAATATATTTAAAAATGTAGGATAACCTTTGTTAAGCATAATTTATTTAACTGTGTCCAAAATATTGTATTGTACATATTATAATATATATTTTTATTGATCTGTAATATTTTTCTGTATAAAATCATCGAATTTGAATTTGAGTATGTTATAGTTTACCCTGTACAACAAATGACTAATGGAATTTGAACCCAATGCCCTTTTATGAATCACAGACCTACAGTAAATCACTAGGAAAAGCTATACAAGCATGTCATAGTAAAAGTATGGTAAGTAAGTAGATATAGTAAAGGTAAGCTTTATGGTAGGTGAAACACGAATATTTAAAAGGTCAGTGAGTCAGACGATTGAGCGAATAATACCTAGTGTATAAAGTACACAGGTTTACTTCTAACTATCTCCGAGGACTAGGATTAGGTCCGAGACAATTTTTAGGGTTCCGTACCAAGAAGGTAAAAACGGGACCCTATTATTAAGACTCCGCTGTCTGTCTGAATCCAGGCTGTATCTCAGAAACCTTAATAGCTAGAAAGCTGAGACTTTCACAAGATATGTATTTCCCGTGCTGCTATAACAACAAATACTCTTAAAATAAAAAAAAATAGGGGTCCCATAAAAATAAACGTGCTTTTTTCGTATTTTTTGCTATATATCAATAACGGTAGCTGCTAGATACTTAAAATCTTCACAAGATACACAAATGTATATTATAAAATATTATAAAAATAAATATTTTGCTATATATCAATAACGGTAGCTGCTACATACTTAAAATCTTCACAAAATATACAAATGTATATTAACTATCAAATTAAAATCGTCACAACGCGTTCTGTTAGAAAGGACAGAATTTCAAAATGGAAGCCTTTATTGCACTTAATAGGATTGCGTTTAATCCATTTGATCAAATTGATACATCGCAAAACGCTTAGTTCGTAACTAATATACTTCTACAGGTTTAGGGTTATTTTTCAGTAGCCCTGTAGAAAAGTAACAAAAAATAACCGCCGTAGCTAGGTGTAAAGAATGAGAGCTTCAACACCACTAAGTGGAGGTGTTTTACAAGTTCAAGGTAGATCAAGGTCACCGGTTTTATAGGTTCACGGTTTTGAGAACTGTGTCAAATGAACTCTAGATTTGTAGAACCTATACATATTATAGGTAAATGTATTGAAAGATTGTATTTAGTATAGTTTTAAATGACAGAACATTAAAAAAATCAAATCAATTAACAGGGTTGCTCATCTCCAGGTAATTATGTAACTGTAAAGTGACATAATATTGCAATAAATTGTTTGACGTTGACTATGACTTTAGATTTTTAAGGCTTCATAGTATATCATTGTTATCATCCGCTTGATATAAATATAGATACATCAATTATATCCCACTTCCAACTAATCCTACTATTAGATATTAGATACAAATGCGAAAGTTTGTATGTTTGTTGCTTCTTCACATTCAAATGGCTGAACTGATTTTGTTGAAATTTGGTGTGAAGATAGAAAATGACATTGTTTTAACACATAGGCTACTTTTATCACGGGTTAACTGCTTTTGTCCCGGATTAACGCGGATAACACTGCGGCGCGCAGCTACGAGGGTGAATCAAAAAATTCTTGGAATCAATATTAAAAAATGCAAAGATTTAAATAATAATATTTTATTTTTCTACATAATCTCCCTGCAATGCAATGCATTTAGAATAACGCGTTTCAAACTTCCTTATTCCTCGTGAAAAAAAATATTTTCTTGACTCTTGAAAAAGTCCTCTACGGCAGCTATAACCGCGTCATTATCGTGAAATTTTGTTCCACAAATTTCCTCTTTTAAATTTGGAAATAAGTGAAAATCACTTGGGGCTAAGTCCGGAGAATATGGTGGGTTGTCAAGGAGATTGAAGCCAGCACAGCGGATTGCGTTGAGCGCAACTTCCGATCGATGAGCAGGAGCGTTATCTTGAAGGAACAACACGCCCAACGACAGTTTTCCACGACGTTTTTCTTTAATCGCTTCACGCACTTTCGGGATTAAATTTGCATAATAGGGTCCAGTAATCGTCTGGCCTTTTGGCATGTAATCAATAAAAAGGATTCCTTCACTATCCCAGAACACAGAGGCCATAACTTTGCCAGCGGTAGGAGCAACTCGAAATTTCTTAATGGATGGAGAGGATGGTCGTTTCCAAGACATGCTTTGTCTTTTAGTTTCAGGATTAAAATGGATTGGACCCACGTTTCATCCATAGTAACAAGACGACGGCAAAAATTATCCGAATCACGCTGGAACATTTCGAGATTACGCTTGGAAATTTCCAAATGTCGCTTTTTGTTTTCGTCGGTTAACATTCGTGGCACCCATCTTGCAGACACTTTTTTGAACCCCAGTGAATCAATTAAAATTGGTTGAACGCTACCAAAAGATATCTTTAGGATCTCAGCTATATGTTTTATAGTCATTCTTCTGTCTTCCAAAACCAGATTCTCAACCTTTTTGACATTTTCTTCTGTAACGGAGGTTGCAGGCCGCCCAGAACGCGGGTCATCTTTACAGCTTGATCTACCTCTTTTAAATTCAGCCACCCTGTACGCAACCGTAGAATAGGGTACAGCATCACCCCCTAATGTCTGCTGAAAGTCCAAAAAAAATTCCTTCGTAGACATTTTTTTCAAACTGAGATATTTTATCACCGCACGTAACTCACTTTTATCCATAATTTTAACTTTTTAGCAACTCGTTGCACAAAAAAATTTATGACATGCGAACGAACTGACAAAAACAAGTGACAGTCTGCATAAATATAGTGTGATATACACTCTATGATTTGAATATCGAACTTGATCCAAAAAGGTTTCATATATATGCACTTCTAAGAACTTTTTGATTCACCCTCGTAGAATAAAGATAATTTTGGTATAGGTAATTAGTAAATAAAGATTTTATAATTTTTCGAATAATTTATTTTATATTCAATTTTAAGCATATCTGAATATTTTTTATTCCTTCTTTACCAGCATGTAAATTTAAATGCATATTTATTATCATTTTTCGAATGATTAAAATTGAATGAAGAATGTAATTTAGTCGAACCTTTTTCTATAGTATCATAACTTACTAAAATAATCTAAGTATATATTTATAGTTTTGTAGTTTGATCTAAAATATTACTGTTTTAAATATTAACGTTAATTTATCATAACTTATTAAAATAATCTAAGTATATTTTTATAGTTTTGAAGTTTGATTGTTTGATAAAAAAAAAATTAAACGTGAGTACGAAAACAACTCAGTGAATACGAAAACAAAAAGTAACATCACTGTTGCAGCGTGTTTGCCACATGCAACCATTTAAAAAAGTTCAATAAGCTAATGTTCTAAGTGTACTTATATGTAAGTATTTTACTTTCACGTGCTACGAAAATACAAATAGATAGATAAATAGTAAGAAGTATAATATGAGGCGTAGTATAATATAACTATAGCAGTGTCCTCGACACAGCGCGTCTCGGACCCACAATGCTTGACCCAAATGTGACCCAATTATAGCCGTATTAGGTCACTCTTGGTTTTTTTCACCCTTGGAATTTGTCCTGACTAACTGTTAGTTAGCAGATCGTCCCGGCTTCGCACGGGCTATAAAATAATCTAAGTTGCAAAGAGAATCAAAATATAGCCTATGTTACTCAGTAGCAACCCAACGGTGAAAGAATTTTTCAAATCGCTTCAGAACTTGTACCGAACTGAACATGATAATTTGTTTGAAATGCGTCAACTTTCCCTCTTTATAATATTGGTTTAGATGATTTTAATGTATGGATTTGTTTTTCAGGTGGCTGAGCTGTAAGGATCAGCCTTTACGGATCGACTAACTGCTTCTTTCTTTTTCGTGTAAGCTAAAATATAATTGCCTAATTCTTCTGCGTCGACAGTTTTGAAGCCGCTCAAAGGCGGCACACACTAAATTGTCGTATTAAAACTAACAGCAGAGAATTTCAATTTAACCCACGGTAGCGCGGAGATGTTAAGGCCTCTTTGTCTCTGTACGCGTTTCTCCCATACAAAGACTGACCAAAATAAGTATAAATATTCATAGATTGGTTCTTTGGACGGCCCAATAATACGACCTTTTGGGTGTTATAGTATTTAGTGATGCAATCATCATAATCACGGCATTGCATGCTACATGAACGAAAAAGACGTTCATGTAATATTTATTTATTCATAATGTTTAAGATAATTTATATTTTTTACTAAGCGAATCGATAATCGATTATACTTTTAGATTACTTTATTATTTTAGAACTAAACTTATTCCCTTTTTTGTTCGTAATTATTACTTAATCTCGTTTTGAATTTCTGGCTTCACGTCGATTTGTAAATACGCGTTTGGCCCAACTTAAAGCCTTGCTATTTTTACGATATTTTTTGCCGTTTACAATTTATTGTGAAAAAACTGTAAAATCTAAATTTTGCTGAAATCCCTTAAAGCTTGTCACTTATATGTAGATATTTTATTATTTATTCAGACCTTGCTATTTATATCAATCAGCCTTTAGAAACAATATCAAGGACTGCAATCGACAATTCCAAGTAAACTCGAAGACCATTCATTTCTAAACGATTAAAGATAAAAGCGCATCATACAGAAAATATGGCGATTTCACATCATTATAAAAGACCTTTAGAAGGTTAACTTAATATTAAATGGTACCAGATGGTATTTACGATTAACTGTAGGATTAAACTAGTAGCGCTGCGCGGTATAGCTCCGGGTCTTTAATTATTTTTAAAGTGAGCGAAAACTGAAAATTTCCGACACGGCCTAATTTAACCCATTTCCAAAACTCACTCAGCTTATCCAAAAGAAGAAAAAGATAATGTGAGCCATCACGGGACGCCTGGCAGATGTGAAACATCGACATTATTTTGTAAAAGTAATATGCAGAAAAGAACATAGGTACATAGGTACGAGTACATACATACATATTTTTTTGCTCCTGAACAGTTAGGGTTCCGTAAGTCAAAAACAATTAATATGGCTATACATAATTTTTTGCAAACAGTAGTAACACGTGTGGACGAAGGTAAGCCTGTGTGCGCACTTTTTATGGATTTAACGAAGGCTTTTGATTTTGTAGACCACTCGATATTATTGAAAAAATTACACACCTATGGAATAAGAGGTAACGTGAATGATCTTTTACAATCTTATTTGATTAATCGAAAACAATACACAGTAATAAATAATGTGTGTTCGGAAACAAACATAGAATCTATTCACGTCTCTGAGTGCAGAATAGTAAAATTTGGGGTCCCCCAAGGCAGTGTCCTTGGTCCCCTTCTTTTTCTCATCTATATTAACGATCTGCCTAGAATAACGTCACATCCTACTATCCTGTTTGCAGATGACAGTACTGTACTGTTTACAGGAAACGACTGTAAACATATAGAACGTGAAATTAATTTGACATTATGTAATATAATAGCTTGGATGGAAACAAATAATTTAAAAATTAACCTCAGCAAGACAAAAATAATGACATTTCAAAATAGATTAAATAGACTCACTGACTTAAATATATTTTTTTCCGGACAGCACATTGATATTATTGACTCAAATAAATTTCTAGGTTTAACTTTGGACTACTGCTTAAACTGGAAGGTTCATGTAAATAATTTGCGTACGAAAATAAATCAACAGTCTTATGCTCTATTTATGCTTGCCAAAACCGCTAGTAGGCCTACAGTTTTGGTTGCATACAATGGTCACGTCTCATCATTGCTGAGGTACGGAATAATCTTTTGGGGTAACAGCACAGAAAGCGAATCGGTGTTTAGGTCACAGAAGAAATGTGTACGTGCAATCTGCAATCTGCGTCGAAGAGACAGTTGCAAACCATATTTCCAAAGCCTTAAGATATTAACTTTACCATGTCTGTACATTTATGAGTGTATAATGTTTGTGCGTAACAATGCGAACATGTTTAGTAACTACATTAGTACACGTCATAAACATAAAATTATTATGCCCAAATGTAAAACAGCCCTAATGCGTAAAAGTGTTCTCTCTATGGCACCAAACTTGTATAATAGCTTACCAAAAGATTTATTAGATTTAACTCATATAAATGTATTTAAATATAAATTAAGATGTTTCTTGACAGAAAAAGCATATTACAATATTGACGAATTCTTGAAGGATAAATCTTAATAGGACATTTAGTATGAAATTTATTCCATTGTCAATATAATTTTCTATTTCCTGACATTTTGTAACATATTTTAATATTTCAATTAATCTAGACTACAATTTTATTTTAATTTAATGACATGTAATTAATATATAATATAATCATGTTAGTCCTTGACATACTTAGTAAAGATGATGACTAATTATTGTAACTAAACCGGATAGTGTATACTGACCATAACACTCTTGTTGTCTATGGAATGTCAAATTGTTTGTTGTGAATGTGCTATTATGTGTGTGAATGAAAATAATTTTGTAATGTATTATAGATTAGAATTTAGGTTAGTATTCATTAATTTTAGATGACATTTTTGTAGGAATATATATATTTTGATAATATTGCATGCCTAAGGGCGAAGAGTGTGAGGGACATAAAATGTTAACATATAATAACCTAAGTTTACCCATTCTGCAATAAATGATTTGAATTTGAATTTGAATATTTATACTAAACTAAATATGTCATTAACATAAAATATTTCGATTTTTTTTAAATAACGATGACTATTTATTGAAAAAACATTTATTTTCATGAGATACAAAAATTTATTCCAAACCGTGACTACTTAATTCGTTTAATCAGAGACTTCGGTAATAGTTGCATGCCGTGGCGACGTGTCGCCACGCCAAAAATGTGTTTTACGTGCGGCTATAGATGTTTCACATGAAAAGGGGAACTTTTGTATTTTTTTTCGCCTCAGAACTTGCCGCTCGGGGCATAGGTCTTGCCCACGTAGACCCGGGGCTACAACGGAGCCACACACGTTATTACAGCTGTTTAGCACCGAGTCTAAATTCTAGTCTCCATACCTAACTCTGAAAAATTCGATTCAGCCATTTAAGCGAACATTAATAGTAATAACAAAAATACATCAAACTCACAATCTTTCGCTTTTATAATATCGGTGTTATTACCGAAGTGCGCAGTAGTGGACACATGAATAATATAGTATCTATGTAAATTATTCATCAGACATATAACACTTGGCTTGTTTCATTTGTTAAGTACTTAATCTTTTTGTAACTAGTACATATTCAAATTTGAATACTAAATATGTAAAAAGCTAATACCAAATATATAACAAACATTTGCTACATTTCGTAAGAATATTAACCGTCCAAATAATTCTTTATTTGATTTGATATTCAAAAGTTGTGAAAACATCATGTGTAAATGTTAGGAATAAAAGTTAGGTTAGGAATAAAAGTTAATTTAAAAGTTAGGACGCAAATGTATTCTTAGAATATTTAGGAACCATCCTGTAACAAATTAGCACTAAGTGCCAATATTCAGTCATCTTGCATCCATCATAAGACTCACTGACAGTTGTTCATGTCACTATTCCCTAACTTTGATGATCGACTAAGATCACCTTGGCCAACCGCGTTAGTATTTTTTTTACATTCCAATATTAAAATATTAAACAAAACAAATTAAAACATTAACAAATAATAAACACAATTCTAAAATAAAATACTAATAATACATTACTTTTAATTAAATTATTAATAAATATAGAGATTAGTTCTGTATTACTCTCATAATAGCCTTAGGTATTTCTGAATGAAGTACTTTACTTATTTTGACAGAACACTATCTAATAAATCTTCAGTGTCGGTTATGAAAGTTACAATGTAAACGTTTCACGTCAGACTCGACCAGTTTGAAGGTCAGAAGGTGGATCGATGGGCCGATAATGATGGTCATTACCCCCACTGTCCACCCCGCTCCCACCGGGGGGTCACGCTCACAGTGCCAGCAACAATATCCGACAGAAAAGGCTAAATTAAAAACCCATGACGAATGTTGGTTCGACTTGAAAGAAGGCTTGCGGAAATTGATTTCACGTATTGCTAGTGCAGGTCGTTTGGAATACCATTGACATAGGTTTAATTCATTAACAGCTGATATTTTGAAATAAAAGTTAAATAATTCTTTGATATAACAGTGCTCAAAAACTAAGTAGGTAGGTACATTTTATTTTGGTGTAATGGTTGCGAAATGCCACATTGCCTCACTGTCCCCTATGCTCTCAGGAATATAAAAGAGTTTGCACTCGTTAGATAAAACCTTCATGAGGCCGGACCGCTGCACGAACTGTCACGGAGTCAAATGAGGATCTGTCAATCGCAACATACGTAAATTTAGTTATAGATAGAAAATATTTTTCGCGAAAAATGTGTGATACTTCACGAAGACCTTTGTACGAAGGATAATTAATATATAAGTACTCTAATATCTTAGTTCTCTTCTATTAAGAAAAAAATAGTATTTATTACAAAAACTAGTGCTACTGAGAAATTGCATTCGAGAAGTCTGCAACTGGAGATCAGTACGGTAAGGGCAGTGTCGAGAAGATTCTTTGAGTGGAGATTGGAGACGAGATAGTGAGTTAGATGGTGATCGGTGAGGGTGTCGGGGGTGGAGCACGCGGGGCGCGGGGGGAGAGCGCGCGGCGCGGCCGGCTGTGGGCGGCCCGCCGGCGCGCGCCCCGCACGTATGCAGCCCGCACTGGCGCCGCTCGACCCGCGCCGCACGCGCGCCCTCACCACCATCTACGCGCCGCGGAAACTCAAACCTCGCAACAACAGGACCGCACAGCCCAGGATGCTGGACGACATCCCCGCCAAACCCACTCTCTCCCCCTTCCGCCCGCTACCCGCCATCGGCCAGAAACTCGAGAGATCCAAAACTAAGATCATAGTCTTTGATCTTAAACACGAACCCGACAAGCTGCACGAAGTTCTAAAGCCTTTGACGCCGCTCCGCATACATGGATACGCGAGAAAAACTCTCGACACGGAGGGACGACCGCAGCAGTTGATCAGAGAGAACACTTACGACGTGATAGAACCGATATATTTACATTCGAGCGGGAAAGAGAGAGAAGCTATACCTCCTGACAAAACTATAGAGGAAGAGAAGGCGGAGACGAGGAAAATATCCCCGAAAACGAGGTTCAAAAACGCAGCGATGAAAGTCGCGAAGCTTTCCTCGATGCCGGAGACTGGGAAGCTGCTGTGTTTGAGGGAGAGGGAGACCTTTACCATTTGTAAGACTGAAGACAGAAGCTGCAAGCTGGAGCGGCTGCCTGCCACTCCCGAACACAAGCTGAACAAGCTCTCCGAGATATTCCAGACCCTCGACATGAAAGGCCGACATCGCGACAGGTTGCTAAAGAAAGAGAACAGTTGGTTTTAAAGAGAACCGTTGGTTCTGAAGAGAACAGTTGGTTTCAAGAGAACAGTTGGTTTCATGAGAACAGTTGGTTTCAAGAGAACAGTTGGTTTTAAAGATGAACAGTTCATTATAACCGATTATAATAGGTTTAAATTAGAATAAGACAGAGTGCATTTTATTCAAGTGTTTCGTGTACAGTTTAATGTTAAAAGAGGAAATGTTTTAAGTGTAACTTTAAAAGTAAGAGTTTGTTTATTTTGTTACGAGAAGATATTGCTATTGCTCAACGTAGTTGTTCAGACTTCTATTTCGACTTGTCCATTAAAGTGTGTTTTGTAATTATTGTGTTTACTTTCGCATAGACAAATAATCATTCTGATCTTTTTAAGTCATATTTTTTAAAGTAAAGCTCCCTTGAGTAAGTCAGAGTAACATGTCTCAAAATATCAGTTTTATTCGCAACAGAATGTTTTTAAATAACTAAATAATAATTTGCGAAGAGGTAGAACTATTACGTTCCAGAATCATATCGATACCCTAATTTGCAAACCTACTAACTCCTCTGCAGATTTTTTACGGGAGAGGCTCAAAACGTCATTGTATTTTATATAAATATAAAGTAATATAACTTTATTTTTATTATAATAGTAAAAATAAAGCATAGTTTTCCACAGGACTTTGGTTGTTCTTTATTGCGTAAAATAAAAAAAATGAAGTTTCGAGCCGCTCCCGTAAAAAACCCGCAGAGGAGTTAGTAGGTTTGCAAATTAGGGTATCGATATGGAGATTTATAAAAAGAAAACCTTGAGAGGTGTCAAGGGACCCGTATGGAACGAAGTTCCAGAAACACTGTCAGGATTAATTATTATTATTATTTACAAAAAACCCTGTATACACTCTACAAAAATAATCGTCGCGACACCACACTGTTCAATGCGAAATAGAAATGAAAATATCTGGCTTGCTTTCTATAAGAGACAACTTTTTGTAAGAATTTTTTCGTCTATTTCACAATAGTCCAGTCATTCAAGTTTTAATTAGGTAAGAATCTCGGAATTTGAGATACCCAGCTGTAAGTCTGTGAATACATGTATATTGAGATATTTCCAAAAAAAACGATTTTTGTGACCTTGAAATTTAATAGTTGCTTACACCCTAACCCTTGTAGGTTTTGAGACAACTTTTAGGGTGCCAATAAAGAAGTATTTACAGACTTATAGCTGGGTATCTCGAATTCCGAGGTGAAACTTACTATAATGACTGGACTACAACGCGCGATAAGGAACTTCGTTTCATAAATAATATTTCCTATTTATTTGAAGCATAGAGGAAGGAAATAATTTATGATTTTGAGCAACTATACGTTTTTTTATTTTGTTTTAGTAACTATGCGTTTATTTATCTATGAAAAAGGTATAGAAAGACCTGAAACATAACAATATTATTCTACTATTCCACTGAATAATTGATTGGGTAATTTGACGTGAGTGCTACGATGTGGCGTCTTGACCTTGTGAAGTCAACAAGTGGGGGATTGCGTGCGCTTACCCACGGGCAAATTAGAGGACTCACACCTTGAGTCATTTGGCTTGTTTATTTAGAAAGCTGCCTTAATATACCTACTTATTTTATTATTATTATTTTTATTATTGACGATCTCGTTAGCGTAAAGGTTACCATGCCGGTCTGCTAATCAGAAGGTTCCGGGTTCGATTCCCGGCCCGGTCAACATCTTTGTGCTTAACTAAATTTGTTGGCTGTGGGTCTGGGTGTTAAATATGTATTTATATAATTATTGTGCTAGCAACCATAATACGAGCTAGTAATGGTTCAGTATGGGGCTAACCAGCCGTGTGTGAATGTGACCTAATATTTATTTATTTATTTATTTATACATTTTCTCTAGTGGCAAACTCTTTCGTCCGAACGTAAAATCCATAAATTACCTAATTAAAACGCTAACTTGCGCTTTCATTTCTAAAATTTTATTCTAATGAAGATTCATGTAGGTACTTATTTTTTGACGACCTCGTTGGCGTAATGGTTACCATGCCGGACTGCCAATCAAAGGTGCCGGGTTCGATTGCCGGAACGGCTAACATCTTTGTGCTGAACTAAATTTGTTGACTGTCGGTCTCAGTGTCAAATATGTGTCGGTATAAAGTATTTATGTATGTACTCGTATATGTAGATACCAAGTATATCAGTTGTGTTAGCAACCATAAACATAAACTAGAAATGGTTTAGTATGGTGCTAACCTGCCGTGTTTAAAATGTATCCCAATATTTATGTATATTTTATTTACAATACAATACAAGAATCCTTTATTGTACACCAAAAACAAACAAAAACAATAAGTGAAAAAAAAAAAAACACAGTTCCAGCAATTTTGTTGCACAATAGGCGGCCTTATCACTTGTAGCAATTTCTTCCAGGCAACCTTTGTATGGAAAAAACAATTAACATAATGGGAGGTGTACCAAACAAATACAAAAAATAAACAAAAAAAAAAAAAAAAGAATAAACCAAACCTACTTACATACAAGTTTAGAAGAGAAATAAATAAAATACCTAGACAGTATACACAAATACATTTAAAATGAGGACAAGTAGTGCAAATATACCAACTTCTGAAAAATAGGAAGAGATTTAGCCTGCCTTACAGACAGGGGCAATGCGTTCCATAGCTGAAGGGCTTTTATAGTGAAAGAAACATGATAGTAAGAATTATTATGAGAGCAGTCAGGATGTTTTAATTGAAGTAAACGGGAAGAACGTAAAGAAACAGAATGTGTAGCGGTGACAAATGTAAACCTTTCTTTAAGGTAGATAGGAGTTGTTGGAATAAATAAGATTTTATAGAGGACATTATTTATTATTTAGGTTATTATTTATTTATTATATTAATTTTAAATTAAAATTATGATTATTATTACTTATAATTATTATTTATTTCATTTATTATTATACAATAAATAGTACTCCACATATCCCATTACGAGCATTACGGGATCAATGGAGATTTATGGACATAAAAAGTATCAAAGCTCCCCCGGTCCTATTGATGGAGGAAATCAATGGGGTTTTCTGGAATAACTATTTCGTTCGAGCAACAATTCTCCAAAAATATTGCCAATGCACTTAAGTAGAGTAATTAAACCAGTAGCCTTGCTTCGGCCCTGAAACTTAGTAAACACGGGTTGTCATAGGGGGCTATTACAACACAGCTTTTATCGTACTTGTGTAGGATTTTAGAGATGTTTCGAAAATAACAGCATTTATTTATTAATTTTGTACACATATAATACATCTTCGTGACATTTTATTTTGATATTTTTTTATAAGGAATTATGCTTCTTAGGAGCTAGTTATTCTAGACTAGACTCCACCTTCTGCCAGAATTTCTTAGGCAAGAGTGAACCGGTTCCTTCTGGGCAAGCGCGCTCCACCTTAGATTGCAAAATTGCTTGCCATCTGGTGAATTGCAATCAAACGCAAGTCCATTAAAAGTAAAAAAAAATATGCTGCAATTTGAAAAAAAAGTCTGTTTCCTCTGCCTTCTTTTTCTCTTTCCGACGGGATTTCTCTTTTTGACGATACAAAAAAGCTTCTGTATACAAAGACAAAGATTTTAAAACAAAAAAATTGAATACCTAGGTGTAACTAAATTTACCGTTTAGCAAGGGATAGAAATAAGTGGAAGCCTTTGTCGACAGACAAAAATCCAGTTGCCCATAATTAGTTAAGAAATACAAAGTACAAATAAATTAAGTATTTAGTTAGTAGGCATGTATATAATATTTTTTAGTTACAGCAATAAAGGCTATTTTTTATTTAACTAAATTTAAATACGTACACATTCTCGTAAAATACATTTCTTTTGAAACACGTAGGTGATGTTTGTTAAAATAAATTTCCTTCGGTTCACCCATGTGGTCCCGGGGATGGTCGGTGGAAATAACAATTAAAATGCATACAAATGGATTACCACAGAATAACACGCATAGAGAGTTGCTTGTCTCTACTTAACACATACTCTTGGCTTATTTTCTACCTGAAGCCTCTTAGTTAATACCTGTTAAATACAGAACAGCTTATTTAGCCTGTAAAAATCAACAGGCCAAACTGGGTTAAACAAAGTGCAGCATGATAGCTTGGATGCATCGCGTGACCTCTGGGAAATGTATATACATATACTATCTACTCTATGTATACTATATATAGGTATTTTGCAAGCTTAGCATAGTTTTTTTACTCGTATGTACATGAACTAATATAATCACGCCTATTAGATAAAACTTTGTACAATATAAATTATTATCTATATTTGAAAATTGACATTTGATTCATATCATATACTTTTGTATTGATATTATATTAGACACTAGAATTTGTAGTGAAAATTGACATGGATACATATCATATTATTATACTTTTGTAATGATATTATAGTATTTGACTTGTAACTTTGGTGTTATCAATAAATGATTTGTATTTGTATTTGCCTAACTTGAAGCGCCTGTAACTCGGCTAACTAAGGTGATCTGACGCGATCATCGAGGTTAAGCAATGATCGCCGTGGACAGTCTTGGGTGATCATGCACTAGACTGTCTTGAGTAGCATTTTCTAGTCGCTACCATGTGTCTGACGTCACGGTCAGTCTTAGTACAAGCAGTCGTTAAGCCAAAGTGGCCAAGCTCTGGTGTCGAGAGTTTTCAAGCCGCCCGAAGGCCTCTGACTTGGCTTAACGACTGCTTGACTACTACTTATACTAAAACTTACAACTGGGACCTACAATTTAATGTGAGTAAGTCATCCGATCCACAGTAGCGTCTAAGAGATGAAATTGACACTTTTTAGAACGACAGCTTTGTGTTGGATGGTCATCCAACCAAACACCGTCCGCATCGACCGTTGCTTAGCTTCGATGATCGCGTCAGATCACCTTAGCTAGCCGAGCTTCAGGCGCTACATGGGTACATACACGTATGTTGTACTCGTATGTTTGGATTCGACTAATCAATATTATTATTGTTGTCACTTAATCGAAGGTTAAAGCTAGCTTTAGCCACTGAACTTGAAAGTTCGATGGCCTTCGGTGGAGTTTTTTGGAGGTTTCTTTAGACATATTAGATTTGTCTATGTTAAAACTTATTTTTTATCAAATATGATTTTATCAAAATAAATCAAAAATGTCAGAAGAAAGAGAATTAAAAATTACAATTTACTAATAGATAATAATAATTTAAATTGTAATTACTTTTGTGTATTCTGATATAGCGCAGTCTCTTAGGCTCATCCCTAATACATATTATAAATGCGAAAAGTTTGTTACTTCTTCACGCTCGAATGGCTGAACCGATATTGATGAAGTTTATTGCGAAGATAGCTTAGACCTTTGATTAGCACATAGGCAAATTTTTATCCCGTAAACAACTGTGGTTCCCGTGGGATACGCAAATCATTTCGTAATCGATGTTACTCCTTCACGCTCCAACGGCTCTACCGATATTGGTGAGATTTACTATGAAGATAGGTTAGACCTTGGATTAACACATAACTTTTTATCCCAGATTACCTACTTTTGTCCTGGATTAACGCGGGTAACACCACGGGGTGCAGATAGTTATTGATATACTGACAATGAATTGAAACCCTTATGATGGATCAATACATACTCGTAGATTACTAAGCAATACATTTGTCTAAAAATATTTTCGACATTGACCCTGGACAACGGTAGATTGCTTTGTTAACTATCCATACTAATATTTTAAGAACGTTGTTACGTTTGTCTGTCACATTTTTACGACAACACAAGGCATATTATATACCTGTTGGACATAGGTATATCCAACGTTTTTTATGTAAGTGTTTACCGTTTGTTCGTGCAAATATATGTATTATACTAGCTGACCCGGCAAACGTTGTTTTGCCTCACTTAGGAGTATGCAAAATAGATAGTGTAGTATATATGACACGTTCGTAGATTTACCATAGCAGCGCCATCTATTGATTACTTACTCAACCCAGTCGAAAGGTATCGACATCTGTTAGAATCATTTGGAGTTAACAGATAATTGTGACTGTCAAATAATAACAGACAATAATTAGCAATAAATTAAAATTGCAACTATAATTTGAGATTTAAACAATCCTATCTCTCAAGTTGGATCGAACTGCACATGGTGTGCGAATTTTATTGTAATCGGTTAAGTGGTTTAGGAGTCCATTGAGGACAAACATTGTGACACGAGATTTATATATATTAAGATTGACTTTGCACATAAAGCTCACCTTAAAAAAACAGCGTTTTGGTACGCGGGTAAAACCGCGGATTCATACTATTATAACTATAACTTAGGGGCACTTTAATATTCTGTGGACAGGGGGTTATAACTACCACCCACAATAGATAGATAACTAGATGTTACTGTTAATTCTACATACGAATTTGAACTCTATTCGAACGTATTAGGGTGCATGTTACTGCTCATACTGCGTATTAGTATATGCATAATACATTTATTCTAATGGATTAACACGAGATAATAAAAATACATTGCATAGTTTAAGTATATGTTATTTTAATTTATACTACCTTACCTTATAAAATTGGGATTTAATTGTAATACAATATGTACTTCAATTACTTCGATCAAATATATACCAGATTCAGTGTAGCATACAAACACAGCACAAAAAATTGGCACGAGTTTACTTTACTATTGTATCTGATACAATATACACAGAAATACAAAATACATTTCAATTCAAGTCAACCTTACCACTGTATCTTAAGTTTGAGTTTCGACTAGTGCCGTAATAAACATATGCTATCTTGCTCCGCGATAACAGCTATAAAATTTTATTACCGTATGCAGTGAGCGTTAGGAAATTCAACTGTATATGCATACTAATAACGCTTAAATTCCTCAAACTCAAATAAGACCACACTCTTACGTGTGGTCTTATTTTCCTTGCCGTTTTTTAGAGACATCACCTTCAATCTAGTACATTATTGATCAAAGTTCAATTGACAACATATTAGGGTTGTTACCATAATAATAATAAGTAAACAGTCTTAACTTTTCTTTACGTATTTTAAATGGAATTCATGATATAAAAGCTTAATAATACTACAATACAAACATCATTTAACATGTATACATACTTACGGAAATAACATAATAGATTTAAATGGGTTCTTCTTCTACTTCATATGAGTTAAGTGGACAAGCTCTGGTTTCGACCGAACCTACAAGTTGTCACACTTGACTACAGATTGAGCTGCTCATGGCTTCAAAGAGTTTGTAGTTTTGATAAACATTTTATTGCTCTTCTTTTAGCTTCTTTGTTGTATGAGTCCAAATTAATTTAATTATTCAATTACAGTTTTTTTACTACTCTTAGTAGTTCCAAAGCTGGTTTTTGGGGCATCTCTAATGAAACCATATTTTTTGACATCTTAGCTAGGGATTTGATCAGGAGGGTGCATACATGTCAGTGATACTCTGGCTTAAGGTATAGCATGCCTTTTTTTTCGTGAGGAATTGCATTTACGAATTTCCGCTGCACGCCAGGCGAGGGGGGTACTACTGACTAAAACCTCACGGTGTCCCATCTCACGACGGGGGCAGGGATGCAGGACCGCACAGCGCATTGCCGCTTGCTCTCCCCGCCCAGGAGGTATAGCATGCCTAGTCTGATATGTCAAGAAGGTTACCCGAACACACCTTTAGACACTTGGCAACAGATTTTTCAACTTGTTGGTGGTTGCTAGCCAGGCGAGCACTAGAAAATACTCTACCCCCATACAAATATTACTTCATGATTATCATACATAATTTAAACTGCCATTAAACTGGACCCGGGGTTATTTTGTAGTTTTGCTATTTCATCTTTGAATTTCTGAATGGTATCTTTGGCTAGATGGAGCTTTTCTTTCAAATCTGTTATCTCTGTTCTCACTTTGGTTTGTGCCAGTATTATCTTCTCCAGGGTCTTTTCTTTCTTTTCTTCAACTGAAATAGAGACAAAATAACTGTTATTGTAAGTCACATAATTAAATATTTTCACGAAAAAACGGTCACTCTTACTTTACTCGAAAACATCTCGTAAGTGACAGTTCCTGATTGATCCTTAAGATATATGTTTTAAAACAGATATTAAATTAAACACTTATTATTTATTTATTTGATTTTTAGGCGAGCAGCATTATGCTCATATGCCTATATTACACTGAGTTGAAATTTATTGTTCATCAGTTCACATAATGTCCACTGTTCAATGTCAATGTTTAAAGTTCACTAGTGCACTGATCACAGGTTAGCAAGAGATTTTTTCAGCTGCAATCAGCTCAATGAAGCCGGTTTTTAAAGCTGTTCACTGATGTAGTACTCACCACTTCCTCAGTCAACTTATTCCAATTATGAACCACTCTGTTGCTGAGTATATGATGCCCCGTATTAGTGTTGGCAAGATCACACTGGATTTTCTGGTTATGGCCATTAGAATACATAAAAGAACACTTACAATCTGAATCATGTTTCCACGTGCCGCTAGTGATAGGCTTCACACTGTTCAGGAGATGCTGCATCAGTTGTGTGGGCTCTTGGAAGACTATCTCTTCATAGGACTCGCTGACCAGTGTCCGACCAATGGTGGGCGGAGCACCCTCAGTCACCGGCGACTGGAACAGCTTGAGGATGTGGTAAAGAGTCACCTGGAACATGTGAAATAGAACCTAAAAACAATATCAAGGGACCAGACAATTCTACAACAATGCCACATTGCTTGAAAAGAAAATAGAAATAGTTCAGTTTAAAATACAATTTTGACTCAGTGTGATATAGGCACATTTGTATAATGCTGCTTGAACGTTTTTTTTGTTTATTTATCAACCAATTTTTTTCTAAGATGGTAGATAGATAGATAGATAAACACTTTATTAAAACACTCACAAAAAAAATGGAACAAATTACAGAAAACACATAAAGTACATAAAAGCTAGTGCCTTAGTGTTAGGTAGATGGTGGATTTCTTTATTCCCGCAAGACAAAATTCTGGCCATTAAATTTATTAATTTCTCAACTCTTATATTATTTGGCTTTGAAGACTCGGTAAATACACAAACAAAACTTTTTTACTTAAATGTTATATGAGGCAGATGATATATGCATCGGAAGGCCTATATGATGATGATCATGTTGTATACATATTTATTTATTTATTCAGCAACTATATAATTTACCGATTTTTTTACAGGTTATTTACAGATAACATCCAATGCACTATATAGGTAGAATCAGATATAATAAACTAAAAACTTAACCATAGATTGAACTAATAGTAACAATTGAATTATTAAGGTATGCCAACTCTCCATCACGGAATGTTTGCCACATTCCGTGCCACATTTTTACCTATCGGCGAATATATTTAGATCTGGTAATCGAGTAATCATGTCGTTAATAAGAAGACTAATAATAATTAATACTTACAGGCCTTTCATTAGGATCATGAAAGTATATTTTTATAACAATCTCAAACTCTCCCCAACCAGTCTCGGTGAGCTCGTAGGGCGCTTTAGTCACTATTCTGTTGGGGTTGGTGTAGCTCTCATGCAGTTTGAAGTGAACCTTCTTGATATAGACGCCCATATCTTCGTTGGCGTAAGGTTTCACGTATACAGTCCATTGATGCGTGTGACCATCTTCCTCACGTTTCTTGCCGAAGTAGCGAGCTATGTTGCCGTATACAATCGGTTTTACAATCACGTGGCCCTGAAATGAGGAGAGTTTTAGAAAGATCTGGATATCTATTGTTTTTTCAAAGAATAAATAGTTATAGTTCCAAGAGAATCAGATACATACCTTTATTCTTCCTCCAGAATCTGGACCGAAGTCCGTTGGTAAACTCATATCTACCTTAGAACTCAGTTTGGCGGTTTTGATAAACAATAAATATCTAAAATTGAGTTTCAGTATGTATTGTTTGGTGATTTTGTAAATATACATCTAACCTCAAATTCGGTTTTTGTGTTGTGACAGTGACATTTACTTTTATTTGAATTTGAAAAAAAAAAATTGGCCTCATTGTCTGTCTTTTTACTATAACGTACCGAAGTAAGTCTGTGGACGTACCAACGTAGAAAGAAATTTGTGCCAACAAAAAATAGTATGGTGCGACGACGGTCTGCCTCCATTTATAAAAGGTATTTCCCTCCGGACAGAATGCTGTGTCCGGAGACGGCCGTCCAACGGTCATGCATTGTAGCTAGGACCAGTCGTACGCACGTTGTAAATACCGTTTTCGTGATTCAGGACAAGCGCTCTGATTGGTAGCGGGCGATGACGTGACGACAGAGACGCCACAGTTATTACCAAGTGGGATCTAAGCACTTTCATAGGAGTCGTCTGGTTAATCATCAAAAAAGAAGCATAATATTCTCTTTGTTATTATAATTTTATTTTATTCATATAGATCTTAATTTTAGTCGTAGAAGGCATGTGAACTACAGTTCAGCAAGCTCTTTATGGTATTTAAATGTTAATAAGATGACTAGCTATACTTGTACATAATAAACTAAACGCTACTGTAAACTGAGCAGTAGATCAAAATCACAACATGAGATTACAGGGTGTTGAATTGACACAAGACTAAGTTCAGGGTCCACTAGTAGGCCGATTGGCTTTTCTCCTAACCTATCTATAAATAAGTACAAACAAAACAATCAAGGATACATCGCAGTCAGGTGAATTTTGAATCATTTACATTCAAGAGCACTTTTCCTTTTGATGGGGAAAGGAGGGGGTAGGTATTTATGATTACAAATAAGTTACGTTGGCTTTCTCCTTCAACCTTGAGTCACGTTGAGCTCATTTGCACTTAATTATTTAATAGAAATTTAATCTTTTCCTAAAATTTATCATCAGGGCGCGCTTGCTCTGCGTCTGTCAACAATGGGTCATATTCCTCCTCAAGGCGCGAGGAGCGGGAGCTGTGTCTCGATGCAGAGACCCGTTGCGTCAAGTTGAGGATGTTGGGTACGAGGTTACTGCAGGGTGTCGCTGGCGCTGACATAGAGAAGGCACGGGTACCAGGAGACACCCTTGACGGCCTCACGGGCTGTGCCGTCGATAGAGGCATGTATAAGCTCGATTTCCGACTGTTCCATTTCAAACTGTCAGTTAAGCGACGCTGTTTCCTCTCATCGCTTTGTCTCCGAACAGTTTCTTGAGTAGTTTGCGTGGGGCTCGCTTGCCGAGACTCACTACTTAAAGGGGATTGTAGCGGCTGTCGTCCTGCGTAACTTTCGAATGGTGGATCTGCGTTGCTGGGCTGTTGGCGGTACGAAGCGTTTTGAGATTTTGGTTCACATCCATGTATGCAGTACGTGTCGGGACATTCGAAGAGCTCCAAGTCCTGAAATATGAGCAAGTCATTGTCATCATAATAAAAAAAAATAATATAAAGTAATTCCTTGAATAATTATGGTTCATCAATCAATCACTATATTGCTTTGAATTTTAAATATACGACAGCAGAGCCGAGTACGTTAGTGGAGTAAAATAACTTTTGAAAGTCAGCATATAAAATGAGAAAAAGAATTAAATGTATTTATGGAGCGACGATGGTCTGCCTCCAACTAGCAAAGGGATATCCCCCGGACAGATGTTGTGTCCGGAGACGGCCGTCCGACGGTCATGCATCGTAGCTTTGACCAGTCGTACGCGCGTTGTAGGTAAATACCGTTTGCGCGATTCAGGACAAGCGCTCTAATTGGTAGCGGGCGATGAAGTGCGAGAGTGACGCCACATATCAAACACCCGATTTTCGATGAAACTAAGTACGTTATTACGTATGCAGATTTTGATAAAGCTAAATACGATTCGTCACAAAATATTTTGTGCATTACCAACCAGTCGTTCCACGGAATCATTCAGCATATTCTCAGTGAGGTTGGTCGTATGTGTCTGGTGTCGGAGTGGCGTGTGGAGGAAGTCTCGGGGGTGGGAGCTGAGGGCGGGGGCGGAGGCCGGAGGCTCCATCAGCGAGGACATGGAGCGTAGCACCGCGCGCCCCATGCCGTACTCCTCAAAGTTAGAGCACGAGTACGGCGGCGGTATGATCGTATTCGCCTGGAACAGGTTGAATAAGACGACTTTACATTTTCGCTAGTTATAGCTCGGGTAGTAAATCTGCACACGTTTAATGAGTCCTTATTTCGAAGAAACAATGGAACGACGTCGGTCCTCCGGTTGCCGGTTTGCCCGGTGAGGATTGTTGGTTGGCTCACCAACCAACATTATTAATGGATTTTGTAACTTGGATAAGCGAAACAATTTCATTTGCTCAATTCGGAACGAGCGTTGTGATACGTTCGTTACGGGCATATATTGTGAAAAGGTAAATAAAATTGCATTGCCATAATTGATTACCTCATTTGTTGCGTTGCAAATGAAACTGGAGTTGAGAGACTCGGCAGTGCTGGTCGCTGATAGAGAACCTGGAAATAAGAAATGTTACTCTTTAATCTTTTTCGGTTAGTTAGCTCTTATCCTCGGAAAGGACAATTATAATTCCTATAGTAATCGCACTAAGTATTTACATTCCACAGTTTCTTTGCACTCGTTAAATATATGACATTCTATTCTTCTGAACTTACTGTAGTGACTTTAAGTTTCGCCAACCGTAATGCACCTTCGTGTTTCTTTAACGCGTTTACGGGATTCAACATTTTGTAGGATTCCAGGAAACAGGTGAGGTCTTTTCGTCAATAATGAATTGAGAATACTAGACGTTTTTTTCAGTGAGCTGCTAGTCTGCACTGGTTAATTGAGTTATGACGTTCAAGTGCAAGCGGTAGCGTGGTCTAAGCCGATTAGTGGCAATCAATTTTAATCAACATAAATAGCAGGTACAATTAAACTTAATTAAAGTCGGCTAGAGATTTTGTACACACGATATTATTTTTTTTATTACAAATTTAGTTGCGCCCCGAGGTTTTACCCGCGTTAACCTGGGACAAAAAGAAGTTATTCCGGGATAAAAATTAGCCTGTGTGTTAATGCAAGGTCTAACCTATCTTCATAGTAAATCTCATCAAAATCGGTCCAGCCGTTAGAGTGTGAAGATGTAACATAGATTTTGAAATTATTTGCGTAACCCACAGGAACCACAATTGTTTTCGGGATAGTAGCCTAGTACAAAAAGTAGCCTATGTGTTAGTACAAGATCTAACCTATCTTCACACCAAATTTCATCATTGAGCCCTAACAAACATATACACATACGAACTTTCGCATTTATTATATAAGTAGGATTTCACTGCCACCTATACTGATTCTTCGAGCATAATAAGTATTTATTCTAACACACTTTTGTTTACCTGGTGGAGGCCGAATCACATAGTTTTGGAAGTACTGCACCATAACATAGTTTCCACCGGCTTTCCCTTCCCCATCAGCACATGTGATGACGAGAGGATATAAGTCAGGCTTTGACTGCACCTGTCATAGAAAAAATACAATTCTGTTAATATTAAGTGTGAGAGCCAGCAGAGGAGGAACGATGTTTTGTTTGCACGATTCAGAACGGACATTGTGATTGGTAAAGTCATTAAGTAAAATGGCATAGTTAAAGACGTTTTAAAAACAAATGACTGTAGATAAAATATTTTGCCTATCGTTGCAGAACATTTACGAAAAGTGATTGCTAGAGTTTGAGGGATATAATACTGGTGAAGGGTAAAAATCACTCATAATTTTCAAGACAAACCCATTATGGAGCAACGATGGTCTGCCTCCATCTAGCAAAGGGATAACCCCGGACAGATGTTGTGTCCGGAGACGGCCCTCCGGCGGTCATTCATTGTAGCTTTGACCAGTCGTTCGCGCGTTAAAAACACTGTTTGCGCGATTCAGGACAAGCGCTCTGATTGGTAGCGGGTGATGAAGTGCGACAGAGACGCCACACCATCTTACCTCGGAATAAGGTGGTGGAGCCTGGTGTATGGACCCACAACGACTGTAATGCGGTGGTGGGTACAGGGAGCCGGCTGAATCAATCTCGTCATTGGTCCGAAGAGGTCGCATACAGCAGGCACAGCTTATAGCTAGCACTCCATCAGACGTGTAGCGCTTACAGACGCAGAACCACATGCAGCAGATAAGGATCCCGCCCAGGATGCCCAGGAAGAATAACACTGGCCTGGGGAGAAGAAGAATATATACTTTTTATTATTACAGTAGAAGTCATTGTCGTAATTCAAGAGGTTATCCAATTTAATTAAAATAAGCTGGATTTATGACTCACTGTACTGTATTAAAACTTTCGTAAGGCATATTTGAATAATGTTTGTATAACCGGCTATCACTTACGTTTATTTTGTCGGTATTAGCCCGACATGTTTCAGCACAATCAGTGTGACTACATCCAGATACGAGTAGTTCAGGCGCAGCCGTCATCGCGAGCGTACGTTGGCTGTGTCCTGCCCTTGAGAATGGCACACTGATTGTGCTCAAACATGTCGGGCTAATACCGACAAAACAAACGTACGAGTAAGTGATAGCCGGTTATACAAACATCAAGATTATATTGTCCTAAGAATAGATATAAAAGTATATTGAAGTATATAATTACGCAGGTAGAACTTAATAAGCTGATGATGATGATGATGATGATGATATGTGTCTTACCACTGTGTGTACCATGGATGGTCCATGAACCCATGGTCTTTGAAGATGTCAGAAGCTCGTGAGTGCGCCGTGGTGGGAGCACAGCACCCTTGCTCGCAGCATGTCCAGTTTGATGGACATAGTCTTCCATCTGGGCATGGCGTATCCACACACTGGAAATGAAATAGCTTGGTCATAGATTTCCTAAAATCTTTAAAGTTGGTGAGAAAGAGTTGTTATGTTTTAATTTCTTTCGTTGCTCCTACTACGTGTAATATAAACTTTTGCAATTTCTTAGGATGTATGTTACTCTCTCGCTCTAGCTTCTGAATCAACTGGAATTAAATTTTACTAGGAGATAGACCCTGGATTATCACAAACTATTTTCATCCAGGATTGACGTGGAAGAAGCAGCTAGTATTACCATATTTATGCCCCTTTTCACTAAGATACTATTTAAAGAATCTCATCAAGAGCATACCTTCCCCAAGGATTAGTACGAGTAAGTAATAAACTTTATATAAGAGTATTCGTCGCGAATGCCAAGGCTTCATTGAAGATGGAAAAGTAGAGCAATCGTGACCTATCTACATCGTCATTAGGTATTCTTTATACATCGTTGCAGGTTTGTGTGAAAAGCGCGGGAAACCCGCATCGTGACGTGTTGATAGCGCATGCGTCGCCAATCGATCTTCTGTCATGCAAACATTGCCATTCAACTGCCGAACCTGGATTTGTGCTAAAAATAGCCATTCACTATTGAAACTTTTATTTATCCTGTATACATTTGTTTTGTACGTTGGTACAAACATGGAATGCTAGACAGAAAAAAAATAAGGATTTACTAATTTTTGACTAAACTAATATAATAGATTAAACGTCTGTGCTTCGTTAGTTTAGTAAGACCTAATGTATAAATCTTTATTACGAGGATTTGCTGTTTAAATATCCAGAACTTAACAAAACATTACAACCCCTATGCCCTTTTTTCATTTATCAAGAGTTGCAAAAACAAAATCACATCGTTAGTAAGAAGTTGACGTTAAGTATTTTGCAGAAAATAAATAATTAATGACTCACTGCAGTCGGCTGGAAAAAGAGAAGTCCACAAACAAGCACAGCACCAACCGCGATCGCCATAATGAGTTTCCAAGCCGCACTGGTGCCGGTCGTCACACAGATACACATAGCTCGGTGCAAGCTACGTCACGGCTCGCTCGCGGTATCCGGCCACGGGCCAGAGGGGGGTGGCGCCATCTTGCCGCCCTGACGCGTTGCCCTCGACTGCCTGACTCCGCCGCGCGGCATCCCGCCCACCACCAGCGCAGGCAGGCACCCTCGTCCCTTTTATTTATGCTCTTAGCAACTTGGTAGCCAGAGAAGTAGGCTAATAATACTGACAAGTTAACACATGCGAATAGTAAGAATTTATCTCAGTTTTGTCATGAGTTGATTTTGATGTAGTAGCTTGTATCTTTTATGCGTATTATGATGCATTCCAGATATGCCATGTGATAGGCATCGGAAATTGCTGTGAAAAAATAAATAATATAAAAAATTAGCAGATCATCCCGGCTTCGCACGGGCTACAAAATAATCTAAGTTGCAAAGAGAAGCAAAATATAGATAATGGAGCTTCCCAACGGTGAAAGAATTTTTCAAATCGGTCCAGTAGTTTCGGAGCCTATTTGCGTCAAACAAACAAACGATCAAACTTTTCCTCTCTATAATATTGGTATGGTAGAGATAAGACTCATTATCATTCATAGCCTTTCATGACCTATACTGCAGACAGTAGGTCATGAAAGGTTATAGACCTTTTATCTACATAATATTATGTTTCTATGTGCGGCCTGCATCGATCTTATGCAGATATCGTCTAGTAAAAACGTGATTTTGGTAAAATATCGTCGACATATCACGCTGTAGTTATTAAGCTTGTTATGCCGCCTCGGTGGCATAAGGCAGCATAATAACCACTACTACTTAGGTGATAACAAGCAGTCGGCTGGTCCCACGAAGCTAGATTACCTCTAGATTACCTCTAGCTTCGTGGCTGGTCCCCTGCCTGAAAATATAGTACTTATACGAAATTGATTTCAACTTTCAAAATGGATTTACTATCGGAATATTTTGCTAAAAACGTGGATAACTGAAAAATGTTGTGTAAAATAAACTGAGTTTTAGACAATATTCTCCATCGAATGTGAAATACTTGAACTTGGTCAAAACTAAAAGTATAAGAAAAAAAATAAAAGGTTAGCTGAATATCTCGATAGTTGAGAAACTTTAAAAAGTGAAAAGCAGGTCCAGCTGGCATGGCAGATGGCAGCTGTCAAACAAACAATTTGACGTCAATAATGCGAAATAAATTTTGCAATTATTGCGAGTTTTGTGAATAAAACATAGGATGTATTTATAGAAATTGTATTTTATTTAATATTAAAAATGCGGGCCATTGTATTAGTAGTGTGCTTAGGGAGCATATTAGGAGTATCGGCTTGGGACGACGCCGACTTTGAAGTTTTCGACGTGGTTGAAGAAGTCAACCAGAATTTCTATGAGTTATTAGGAGTTCCACAGGTATGATCTAGTTTTTAGTATTCAAAATTGCATTCTAACATTATGCTAATTCTATGATTATAATTTTATTGGCCAAAGGGCCTTTGCAACGTCATTAATCTTGCGCTGAAAATGTCAAGGAAAACGAGCGTAATAATATTCCCTAAGTAATCTAAAATTGTCGAAATCGTCAATAAATACAAATTTTACTTCAATTCTGCTCGATTAATGACTTCATTATCATAAACCACGTATTGATAGTTGGCACCAATTTATTAGGTAAGTAATTTAAGAATGGTCAGATAAGATAATATTTTATAATTACCAAATTAATTAATCATTTTTACAGGATGCTTCACAAGCGGAAATTAAATCGGCATTTAAGAAATTGACACTGAAGCTCCACCCGGATAAAAATGATGCTCCTGATGCAGATGTTCAATTCAGAAACCTGGTGTCTGTGCACAATATACTCAAAGACCCTGGGAAAAGAGAGAAGTGTGTTTGCTAAACTTTACTTTATCATGTTAAGTCATTCCACTTATATTCCACATTATTTAATCTCATAGAGGCTTCTTATATCTTATGGGTCTAAATCACAGCTTCACTTACAATTTTTATTCTTTTGAGAATGTTTGACTATTTTTATGAAGGTTTTCAATTATTCCACCTGTATTACTTTATTTTTCATTAATCTCTTACATTGATTCCAATACCATGTTCGTCGTTTGTGCCCATTTCTCGAATAAAAGAAAGGGAATTTTTATGTGATATATTATCCATGTTTTCTGAAGTCTTCTTGTTGAAGTTTTAGCAAACTGGACCCTGTGGGGTCCAGCTCTCAACTTTCACAGCTCTATAATAGAGCAATAATTGACATTTCACTCGGCATAGCCTGCCCATCCTAAGTGCTGCAGTGTAATAAACCTGACAACTGTCCCTTTCAAAAGTTATTTTTAATATGGCTGGTTTGCCCCATAATAAACCATTTTTAGTTTGTATTGTGATTGCTAACACAACTGATATATTACATAATATATGTATACATAAATACTTTATATCAATATAATATTTAACACCCAGATCAACAGCTAACAAATTTAGCTTTCACAAAGATATGGGCCATGCTGGGAATCAAACCCGGGACCCTCTAGTTCATTATTCACATTCCAGCATGGTAACCATTACACTATCCAGGTTGAGGATGATTAATCTGATATTTAAATTGACTGACATATTTTAAACTAAATAATGTTTATCTTAGATAATTTTTCAATTCCCATCAGTAGTTCCTGAGATTAGCACATACAAACAAACTCTAGAGCAAAAGCTTTATAATATTAGTATTAGTATAGATGTGTAACAAAAAAATTTTGCACCCTCCAGATACAATGAAGTGCTCAAGAATGGTCTGCCCAACTGGAGGTCAGCAGTTTATTACTACCGACATGTGAGAAAGATGGGTCTAGCGGAAGGTTCCATCATCCTGTTCATAATCATCACCTTCGGACAGTATGCAGTCTCGTGGGCTGCGTATGCTGAGAAAAGATTTACTGCCGTAAGTTATTCCTAATAATAGGTACCCTTAGACGAGACTGTGGAGCATGAGACTGCTGAGAGAAAACTAGACTACAGAGAGTATCTCAACAAAACACAACACTATACTCGGACTACACCATATTTAATAAAGGCATCACAACATCTGATGCAATGACAACCTCATTGGCATAATGGTTACCATGCCGGACTGCCAATCAGAAGGTTTGATTTCCGGCGCGGCCAATGTCTTTGTGCTGAACTAAATTTGTTGGCTGTGTGTCTGGGTGTTAAATATGTATCTATATAAAATATGTATGTATGTATATGTAGTATATCAGTATATAATACGAACTAAAAATGGTTCAGTATGGGGTTAACTAGCTGTGTGTGAAATGAGTACTAATTATTATATAAAAAATATCCATCAAAGAATAAGTAAAGTTACTCTTAGAATGGATGTAGTAGCATACTCATATTTTATAAAATAAATAGCTTAGATCCAAGAAACATAGGCTACTCTTAACCTCGATTAATGCAAACAAGTTGGCACAGCTAGTATTGTAAACACATAATAAGTTTGTGAGCTTAGATGTCTGTGTGTTAGTTTTCGTTCCGTTGTTCCCTGAAATGTTTGACACAAAAAGGAGGAAATGTGGTAAATAATGTTAACCGCATTTACATTATATTTACAGCTTAGACCAGTGATCAAGCTATATTTACCACACCCTTAGCTAGGCCTTAGTACGAAGTACTAGATATTATTCTGTGGCCTTAGTCTTAGTTATTCACGCCTAAGCGCATACATAACATAACAAACATCAACTTTTTTAAAATTTACATTATTTAGAAGAGAGCAGGATAGCAAAATATAGTTATTTCTTTTTTTTTCGAATCTCAGATTTCCTTAAATTTAAATGATTTTCACTTTAACATTACATTAATGATTACAAGCAAACAAGCAAAAAAAAATCAACATTCAGTGAACCAAAATAAAATGTGTTGCATAATGGCATGACAAATTCAGTATTACAGTGAGTTTGAACAGTTTGTACACTCTATTGTTGTTTGAATTGAAACAGATCTTGGGGACTGTGATGACGTAATGGTGTACAAATAATTGCTTATTACAAGAAATGGAATATATTCTTTTTTGATAGTTCTGTATAATCGTACTAACACAGTGTTAACTCTATATAACGACACTGAAGGGAGTGTGCATTTCATGGCGTTATAGAGAGTGGTGGTAAAATGGAGATAATGGTGGCGATTCAGCAGCACACACGACTGAACTAAATTTAAAGAAGCCCCGTCTCTCTTCATCTTAGGTGGCCAGAAAGAGACGGCACGTTCGCAAAAATAAAAAGAAAAATAAGAACCACCCAAAGAGCCATGGAAAGAAGCATTCTTAAAATAAAAAAAGTACAAAAAATAAGAAGCGAAACCATAAGAGAGCAGACTAAAGTTCAAGATGCACTTACCAAGGCCCTTAAACTAAAATGGAAATGGGCTGGACATGTGGCACGCTACAATGATAAAAGATGGACACTAATAGCAACCAGGTGGAGAGGTCCCACTGGGAAAAGAAATGTAGGGAGACAGTTAAAGAGATGGAAGGACGATATAGTCGAAACAGCAGGGAAAGACTGGCTGCTCAAGGCAAAGGACAGAGGAAAATGGGACAAGCTGGAGGAGGCCTTCACCCTAAGAGGGGTCCAACTTAAAGATTGATTGACTAACATTACTAACAACTAGCCTACAAAAAGACCACTAACAATCTTACTAACAACATTTGTATTGTAAAATAAGTTAATAAGTTGGAAATAAATGGCTTTATTATTATTATTATTATTAAGATGAAAAGAGACGGGGCTTCTTTAAATTTAGTTTAGTCGTGTGTGCCGCTGAATTGCCACCAATGTATCATTTCATGGAATACAATTTAGAGTGTTTGTCGTTAAATCGAGTGACGTTACATGGAGCTTACACTGTAGTTGTATGTCCTAACAGGAGCAGATCCTCAACAGTCGTGGCAAAAAGCAATCCAAGAAGTCAGGATTCGATGCCGGCCTCGCGGAGATTCTTGACCAGCTGCCCAGACCTAGTGTGAAGGATACATTGCCGTTCCAAATCCCCCGGGCCTGTTGGTGGCTCATCACGGCTCTACCCAGAGGCATACAAGAACTGAAGAGAAGAAAAGAGGAGAGAGAAGAAGAGTTGAGAAGACAGAAGAAGAAGTAAGTCTTATTACATTTATTATATGACGTTGGTTAAAGTCAAACAGCATAAGCAGCCCACAATACGTTCCCATTGCTGAGACTCGGGGCCTTCCTTCACGAGGAGAGAGTCCGAGGTGAGCGGCGGCGTCGTGTGACCGTCGCCGTCGTTAGCGGATAGGTCAGCATTGACACCGAGTACAAATAGCGAGTAGAGCTGTAACCTGTTCCATCGTCATTGGTGATGCAGCGCAGTAAGGTCTCCGGGGTGTTTCCCGGAAGGAACCGGAGTCCTCTGTTAACAGAGACAGGTCACCGGGGAGTTGTAGTGGGTAGAAGTCCCACATAACCTGCCTGCGCCCCATAGTAGGTATCTTGTTGAATATTTCCCCTCGCCAACAAAGAAAAAAAAAGAAAAAAGGCAAGAGCGCTTCAATTAAGATTACAATATCACCAGGGATCAGAATACAGAATCAGAGAGGATTGCTGATTCCCATACAATAAAACGTGGCGCGAAAGTTAGCCATGATTACCCATGAAATTTAGATGGCGCTGCTAATCAAGCGAGCAGCCTAGCTGCTGCCAAATTCCGTAAAGCGCTGGAATCGCATAGTGATCGATAATAGTAGATTACGTGACACGAGTGAAGTCGTTTCAATAAAATACGAAAAGATGGCGCTATCTCTTGTTGAAAATCGTACTACGTATATCGAATGATGGGTGGAGCGTCTGTTATATTTATTAGTCCATGATATCACTAAATATCAGGTGAGTTGTGGTCAAGCGCAAGTCTATCGTTCATTAAAAAAAAAGTCATAACTGTTTGTGTATCGCAGGGAGGAAGAAGACCGCCAGCGCGCGACACGCGAGGCGGCAGCCGCGGCGGAGGCCAAAGAGCTGCGTGGGCTGCGCAAGCGGCGCGGGTTCGTGCCGCCAGCGCGGGACGGCTGCCTGCTCGACGCTGTTGACGAGCCTGAGGACGGGGCGCCGGTGGCTGTGCCCGTCAGACCTGCTGTAAGTCTATGTCATTATTACTTAACTTGCTTTCGGTATAGTTTCTACAAGGACCCAAGACATATGTGCCCCTCAGACCTGTTGTAAGTCTACGTCATTATTACTTTACTTGCTTTCTGTATAGTTTCTACAAGGACCCAAGACATCTGTGCCCGTCAGACTTGCTGTAAGTCTATGTCATTACTACTTTACTTTCTTTCTGTATAGTTTCTACAACGACACAGGACATCTGTGCCCATCAGACTTGCTCTAAGTCTACGTCATTATTACTTTACTTGCTTTCGGTATAGTTTCTACATGGACCCAAGACATCTGTGCCCGTCAGACCTGAGTAGTATAATATTGGGCATTCTGACCCACCTGACGGTGTTGCAGATTTATACGACCGACCTGTTCAAATTGACTTGTTGCCTTTATTTGAACAGGTCGATCGTATAATATAGTATAAAGTAGTATAATATTGGGCATCACTGCAACACCGTCAGGTGGGGCAGAATGTCCAATATTATACTACTAACGTGCTGTCTCTTTCTGTCTACTGATGAAAAAAATGAGACAGGGCAACTTTAATTTTAGTTTAGTCGTGGGTACAGCAGAATCGCCACCATTGTATTGTATTGTGTTTATTCCCTACCAGCCCCCGCCGATCTCGGGCGGTCTGTGGACTGACGACGACCTGGCCGAGCTGGTCCGCCTGGTGAAGAAGTACCCGGGCGGCTCCGGGGAGCGCTGGGAGCGGATAGCGGAGGCCATGGGCCGCTCCGTCCCCGAGGTGACCCACATGGCTCACAAGCTGAAGGACAACTGTTACAAGCTGCCTGGCCAGGAGCCAGAGGAGCAAGTTGTACTGGAACAGCCCAAGAAGGTAAGGGTTTTGGTGGCCACGCTTCTAAAGGCATGAGTAAAATGTACATTTTCTGCAAATTATAAATTTGATTGGCACGATAATCGTTTTTTTTTTAATATATGTATAACGATAATATAGATTCTAGATTTTGCTTGTGTCGATGATCATCACCTAATCGACACGCATGAAAATCTGTAAAAATATTTAATTATAACCGTTTATGCACACAATAAAAATGTAAATTAAAGATTTTGCTCGTATTTAACGCCTTAACAGTCCAAGTGTTGAAATTTCAACATATGATATGTAATTATTCAAAATGTGTATTTTAAACCGTATACCTGTTTTAATTTTGCGTGTGGCGCCATCTAGTACGACACAGATTTAACCCCACTGATTATTTGTTTGTTTAGTGTGTTTTCTTTTATATAAAGTTTCAAAGAATTCTCGAACCAGTACGGTTTTTTCACAATGAATGCTGTACCGACCAGTCGGAACATCTCCACTCATTTGTCGAATTTAGCTTTACTCAATCGTAATTTAAAAGTACTTTTTTCACATTTTAACTAGTACTAAAGAAACATTTTACAGAAAAATTACCTATTTTTTTGTTTCCAAAAATATTATTATGTAAGGCAAATTGCCCGGGATGGGTTCGGTTTCAAGAAGCTCAAGAATTTCAAGAAGAATGTATGGGCTGATGATGATGATGATGATGGTAACGTGTGTCAGGTGAAGACCCGCAAGTCGGAGGAGGTGTCCGGCGGCGTGTGGTCGCAGAGCCAGCAGAAGGCGCTGGAGGCGGCGCTCGCCAAACATCCCAAAGGCGGCGCCGGTGACCGCTGGCAGAAGATCGCCGCCGCCGTGCCAGGGAAGACCAAGGTAAGTTCGACGACCTCGTCGGCGTAATGGTAACCATTCCGGACTGCCAACCACACGATCCCGGATTCGATTCTACATCTTTGTGATGAACTAAATTTGTTTGCTGTCGGTCTCGGTGTTCAATATGTATCGATATAAAAGCATTTACGTATGTCGTTTACCAGCTGTACTAATAATACAAAAATAACTTTATGGGGCTAATTAGCCGCGTGTAAAATATGTTCAAAATAAAAAAAAAATGATTATAATGTTGCACCCAATTTATTTGATTTAGATAGATTTATCAAAATCCGATAGATGGAGCTACGTGTCAAAAGTCTAAAGTCAAATTTTCTTTATTGATAAATTTTTAATTTAAACGTTAACACATCAAATAATTTACTATTTTTATATAAAATAATATTATATTAAGTTTTACTATTAATAATCGTTAATAAACTTTATATACACAGTTATATACGGTGTCGAACGATACACGTAGTACGATTTTCAACAAGAGGTTGAGCGTCTAATTATTATTAGTCTATGATGATTATTAATTATTAATGATTAATAATACTTTTGTTTCCAGGAGGAGTGCATGCAGCGATGCAAGTATTTATCAGAAGTGCTCAAAAAACAGAAACAGAAAGAGGAGGAAGAGAGACAGAATGCTGAGAATGACGTCACGAATGGTACAGAGACTTTGGACAACGGCGACGAAGAGTAACGAGAATTTTATTCTATTTTGAACCTTATCGTGTGAGGAATAAAGGCTTCTATGTATTGGTCTGTTTACTACAGTTCTTTATAAACAAGATAAACCATTTGTTAAAAATTTGAAAAAAAAAACCATTTGTCAAATATGTATAACGAAAAAAAATAGTTTATTTAAATTTATATTTATACACGATAACATTCTTACATATTTCGACAAAAAATATTTCAATATCATTTTCTTTCCAGATATACCTAAAATAAAAGTTATTTAAAAAGGCTATTTGATTTTATCGCACTTAAAGCATAATGATTACGATGGTCTGCCTCCATCTAGCAAAGGGATATCCCCCCGGACAGATGTTGTGCCCGGAGACGGCCGTCCGACGGTCATGCAATGTAGCTTGGACCAGTCGTACTCACGTTGAAAATACCGTTTGCGCGATTCAGAACGAGCGCTCTAATTGGTAGCGGGCGATGAAGTGCGACAGAGACGCCACAGCGTTAAATTAAAACTTATTTGACTAGCTTAAATAAAATATAAAAAATAAATTGTACTCTCAGTCAAACATACTGCACAGTGTTTTGTAAGTAACGGACCAATACATGGAAAAATCAGAGATATGTATCACAAGAATATTATAAATAAAATGTTGAATAAAAATAAGATTAATCACTAATCGTTGTCTTTTAAATATCATAATAATTATCTGCCAAGAGCGAGTCGGATACGCGCAAGGGTTCCGTATCAGAATCTTTAATAGCGCCAAACTGTCATGTTAGATAAATTATTTATTTTTAAAGTAAATCATCATCATTGGCCCATTTCATCTACGAAAGGTGATTTCATGTAGCGTCCGGATGGTTATTGCATCTGCGTAAATAAAGAACTAAATATTCTGTGAATGTTTCAAGTATGGCAATAAGTTGAGAATAAAATCATGTTTGTTGTATTCCCTCTATATTTTTTATTATATTCTGTTATAGAGCTTGTATATAGTAGCTATATATGTATGTAAATCCTCTGTAAAAAAATTCAACTTCGTAGTTATTACAGTTCATGACAATATCGCCTGGTGAGACAGAGACAGCGAAGTCTAAGCACTACAGCCCCGTTTGAACTCTTTGGGTACGGACCCTAAAACAGTGGTAGCCTAAACCTTATAATGAGTGTACATACTATAAAATAATATATTCCTATAATATATGCAACCGTTTATTTTCTTTTTGACAGATCTAGTTTGACAGTTATAGTGTTGTGACCAAGTGATAACAGTGGACACGATATCGATTCATTTAACATTCTATCGATGCTGTCAAAAATAAAATAATCTGCTGAACTTCTATAATAATATTATGTAATAAATAAAAGTTGTCAATAAATTTTCATTATATATGTATTTCAATATTTACAATAATATAAAGCTGTGATCCATTTTCAATGTTTCATTTTTTAAAAAGACATCTTTATTTAAGACAATTTCTAATACAAAACATTAAAATAATAGACTAGAAAAAACGCCTAGTTCTTTCAACTCCTTAAAATATGGCACAAATAAAATCTTAGATTCTAAACCTTAGGATTTGTTTCACATTGGCTTAAAAATAAAGATGTTTTTTGTTTTAAAGCCATGTTTGTTTATTCTTCTTCCCCAAATCGCTTGAATATTTGCGGGATGGCGTCAGTTTCCTCTTCTTCTTGCTTCAAGTTTTCTTTCTTTATCTCACCACTGTTCCTTTGAGGATTCTTGGTGCCAGAGTATCCTGGAAAAAGGATAATAAAATCAGATCAAGTGATCTATATAATATGATATATGGACCTAAAAAATAGGAAAGAAGACATGAGCAACGGCCGCCACTGACAATGATGATTAACCAATGCAATATTAGTGGCAAAAATTATTAACATATTATGTGTGCCAAAGAATAGGACTGTCAAACCGCCATTTTGCTCAATAATACGCGCTAACGTCATTACCAAAGTGTATTATGATGTGCCAAAAATTAGTAAAATTTTTCGAATCGGTCCAGTAGTTTCGGAGCCTGTTCGCGTCAAACAAACAAACAATTCAACTTTTTCTCTTTATAATCTTCTAATATATAAAATTTCCATGTCACAATGCTAGTTACCGTACTCCTCCGAAACGGCTTGACGGATTTTTACGAAATTTTATATGCGTATTCAGTAGGTCGGAGAATCAGCTACTATCTATTTCTTAAGGCAAAACAACGCTTGCCGGGTCAGCTTGTATTAGTATAGATATAGAAAACAGAGAGAACAAAAAATCGTTCTTATATCTTTAAGATTCTCACCGGCTTTGGTCCCCCAGTAGTTCTTAGAAGCAGTTCCGCAAGGTTTGCAGGAGCACACGACCGGCGAGGCGAGCTGATGAGGCTGCTCCGTGCCGTCTTCGCAGTTCAGGATCACCTGGATAGGCTGGAACTTGGTCGCTGTACAGCACTCGCACTTTGTCTCGTGAATGCCTGTCTCTGAAACGAAATAGGATACACGTATAAATAAAATTTGCATAAGCAGCCCACTATACGTTCACTGCTGGGACTCGGGGCCTTCCCTCACGAGGAGAGAGAGTATAGGCCATAATCCACCACGCTGGCCAAGTGCGGATTGGCGGATGACACACGTCTTCGGATATTGTCTTCTCAAACATGCCGGTTTCCTCACGATGTTTTCCGTCACCGTAAAGCGTGTGCAAATCCACACAACTTGAAAAATATGTCATTGGTGTCAAAAATATGGCCGGGATCGAACCAGGGGCTGTCTGATTGAAAAGCAGACGTTATTACCACCGAGCCACACTCGCTTTTATAAATAAAATTAAAACTTCCGAAATAATATTTTGGCCACCTTGTATTTGGACGATCACATATTTCCGTAACGTAGATTTTATAAAATAAGCTAGCCTTGATCACAATTGGTAACCTGATGGTAAGTGATATTATGATCTAAGCCCGCACCTTCGTGGTTCGCATAACGAAGTTGTGGGCAAACTCCTTAGTAGGTATAACGATGCCGACTTCTTGCCCGTCCAGAGAAGGGGCGGGGGGAATAAAATCGTGCAATTTCGTCACACATTCACCGAAATATAACCTATAAAAAGCCGGAAGGCTGGCCACTATGCGGCGATGCTCTAAAGGCTATGCAGCTTGCTCGTACAAAGATCATCGTTGCAGCTTATCTCTATTTGTTTGATTGAAGTTTGTATTGATAGTTCATAAGTATGTGTATAATAATATAAGTACGAGTATAATAATATACGTACGAGTATAATAATATAAGTACGAGTATAATAATATAAGTACGAGTATAATAATATAAGGACGAAGTACGGTCGGCAGGAGCCAGTGCGTAGAGCAATGAGAATATTGAATATAATATTAGCGCGAACCGTTGATCTAGATCTCTTGTAGCACCGATGCTGATATTCACAAGGCGGCAATGTACTTACACGCTCAAATTTGATATTTTAATTTATAAACTAGTTTTTAGTTTTATTAATAAACTAGTTTAGTGATAATTTGTATTTTTTAAGTTTGGTTTTGTTATGTTATTTATGTCGTATCTTTATGTGTGTTTAGGTAATCTGGGGTTGGCGATTTGGTTACAACTGTAATGCTCTCTCTGTGATATTTATATAATAAACTAGCTGACCCGCCAAACGTTGTTTTGCCTCACTTAGGGGTACAGCGCCATCTATTGATTACTTACTCAACCCAGTCGAAAGGTATCGACATCTGTTAGAATCATTTGGAGTTAACAGATAATTGTGACTGTCAAATAAATAATAACTGACAATAATTAGCAATAAATTAAAATTGCGACTATAATTTGAGATTTAAACTATCTCTCAAGTTAAGTGGTTTAGGAGTCCATTGAGGACAAACGTTGTGACACGAGATTTATATATATTAAGATAAGTCAATAAACGTTTTATTTTTTGCTGGTGGAAAACCACCCTGAGTACCACCAGGGGCGCAGCAAGTAGAGATCATACTGCAGACGTACTGGTGTCGTAGATGGCGCCGGAGTCGCACGCGCCGCGGCACTCGCGGAATGCCCGTAGCGGCTGCTTGTTGACGCACAGCCCGTGCGCGCCCAGCCGCGTGCGGACCACCTCCACCGTCGACTTGCTCGGGACCACCACCGCCGCGCATTTACCTGACGGATGTACACATACGAGTTACTAAACACTGCAATGAAAATAGCAAAAAACTAGGTATCGTAGATGATAAGAACTTGGCCTTTTATTAATATTAGTTTGATCGTTAATCAAACTAATATTAATAAATGGCCAAGTGAGAGTTGGGCTCGCGCATGAAGGGTTCCGTACCATTGTTGTATGAGAGGGCTCTCATAAAAATATTGAAATTTATTTAAATTTTATAGCTAATATGCATTTATATGTATATTTTGTGAAAATTGTAAGTGTCTAGCAGCGTTATTGATATAGGTATATGTAGCAAAAAAATACGAAAAGAACACGTTATTGTATGGGGAGCCCCCCTTAATGTTATTTATTTTTTATTTTTAGTATTTGTTGTTATAGCGGCACGGGAAATACATATCTTGTGAAAGCTTTCAGCTTTCTAGCTATTACGGTGTCTGAGATACAGCTTGGAGACAGACAGACAGACAGCAGCAGCTTAGTAATAGGGTCCCGTTTTTACCTTTTAGGTACGAAACTCTAAGAGGGAAACGTAGAGAGGAGATGCATGTGACTAGGAGAAGTATGGATATGATTGTAAGAAGTAGCAGAAGGAGAGGTCGACCAAAGAAGACGTGGATGAATTGTGTGAAGGAGGATATGAAGTAGTCAAACGCTAACCTATAAAGGATAAAAAAAATGAATGAGAAGGGAGTGAATGTGGAGATGATGTGTGAGTGACGTGGAAGCGAAAAACAGGCTGTGCCGACCCCACCTAGTGGGAAATGGTAAAGAAGAAGGAAAGCTTTCAGCTTTCTAGCTAGTACGGTTTTTGAGATACAGCCTGGAGACAAGCAGACAGCGGAGGCTTAGTAATAGGGTCCCGTACCTAAATGGTAAACCTTTTAGGTACGAAACTTTTGACTTGTAACTTTAGTCTTCTTCTCCTTTACCATTTCCCACTAGGTGGGGTCGGCACAGCCTGTTTTTCTCTTCCACGCCACTCTATCAGCCGTCATCTCCACATTCACTCCCTTCTCATTCATATCCTCCTTCACACAATTCATCCACGTCTTCTTCGACTTGTAACTTTAGTGTTATCAATAAATGATTTGTTTTTGTATTTATTAATTTAACTAACTCCCTCAAACTCAGGGAATCCTACTGAGGGAGTTAGTGCCCTTAAATTATCTGCTTATCACCGAAACCGTTGTTAAAAAAAATTAAATTTTGTGTACAAATAAAAATTATTATATTAATATGTATTCTTATGTTCAAAATAATATGTGAATGTATGTTTTGCCTGAATTATTATTTTATTATTATTATTATTTATTTGAAACCCTAAAAGGTGTAGGTGCCACTTACTCAAATTGTCCGCAGGCTCGTTGCAGGTCTGACAGCAGGTGCCGTTGAGCAGGTACTCGGGGTTGCAGGCGGACACGTCGGGGCAGCTCTGGTGGGATGACGTCACGAACACCTCCTCGCCCGCTCGCTCGCACGTGAACGTCGTGCAGTTGTCGGCGGAATACCACGTGGTGCCTGGGGGGGAAGGGGCGTTAAGTTCATTCATCTTCATAAAACGAGGAGCTATATAGACTACTAGCTGACCCGGCAAACGTTGTTTTGCCTCACTTAAGGGGAACAGGGCCATCTATTGATTACTTACTCAACCCAGTCGAAAGGTATCGACATCTGTTAGAATCATTTGGAGTTAACAGATAATTGTGACTGTCAAATAATAACAGACAATAATTAGCAATAAATTAAAATTGCGACTATAATTTGAGATTTAAACTATCCTATCTCTCAAGTTTGATTGAACTACACATGGTGTGCGATTTTATTATAATCGGTTAAGTGGTTTAGGAGTCCATTGAGGACAAACATTGTGACACGAGATTTATATATATATATATATATATATAGACTATAGCTCCTAGTCTTTCCACATTTTTTTCCGCCTGTAAGTAAGAATCTTTTCCTCGTCACATGGTAACAAGGGAAAGGGGTACCATGTGGTGCCTGGGGGGAGGGGAAAAGATACGTTCATTTATCTTCATCCGCAAGGCTAGCATGAGACGAGGAGCTATAATCAATAGTCTTTCCACATTTTTTTCCGCCTGTTAGTGGGAGTAATAATATTTTCCTCGTCACATGGTAACAAAGGAAAGGAGTATCAAGTGGTACCTGGGGAAGGGGAACGATAAGTTCATTTATCTTCATCCGCAGGGCTAGCAAGAGACGAGGAGCTATATTTCCACCTTTTTTCCAACCTGTCAGTGGGAGTAATAATCTTTTCCTCCTTTTTTTACTATTAATAAGCTTGCGCTTGATTGCAATTCACCTGATGGTAAGCGATATTGCGCGCTTCATCTAAAGTGGAGCGCGCTTGTCCAGAAGAAACCAGTTTACTCTTGCCTTGAAAACCGCTAGATTAGTTATCGGTTCTTATCTTTACATGGTAATAAGGGAAAGGGATACAATGTTTCCACTTGACGTTTATCGTGGACGTTTTATTCCGTTGTTTAAGTATGGACACAATGGGTAATCGCGAGTCCACGAGACAGTGCTCTAAAAGTAGACAAAATTGCCAAGTGGTAAAATTTAAGTTCAGCTTTCCAGTTATCATGGTTTCTGAGATACATCCTGGTGAAAAAAAGATAGCAGTGGAGGCTTAGTAAGGGTCCCCTTTTTGCCTTTTAGTTACGGAAGCCTAAAAAAACAAATACGCAATGTAAGAAGAATTTATTGACAAAATTTCTCGAGTCACCGAGGACGCTGCTAGAAGCCTGCGCCGTTCAGCTAGTTGGAGTAGCGACCACCACTCAGGCCCTACGCACTGAGGAAGCCAGAAGACTTCTGATTGCGGGAAGGAGCCCGTATATCAACGTACGTATAGAGGGTCCCGTTTTTACCTTTTAGATACGGTACCATAAAATAGAACAGCTCTGCACTCTATTGGTGTGAGTGAGGCGGCGCGTGACGTCACTGTGATCTCACCTGGCGCCTTCAGCTCGTCTCCAATGACACAAGCGGCCTGCACGCAGTGTCCGCAGCACACGCCCTCTGCCGGCGGCTTGTACTGCCAGCCTCGCTTACACTCCCTCACACAGCGCTGCTCGCTGGCGGTGTGAGTGAGGCGGCGCGTGACGTCACTGTGATCTCACCTGGCGCCTTCAGCTCGTCTCCAATGACACAAGCGGCCTGCACGCAGTGTCCGCAGCACACGCCCTCTGCCGGCGGCTTGTACTGCCAGCCTCGCTTACACTCCCTCACACAGCGCTGCTCGCTGGCGGTGTGAGTGAGGCGGCGCGTGACGTCACGGGAACACGTCCAGTTCTTGCACGGGTCGGGGGATGGCCAGGTCTGACCCTCCTGTTGAGGAAATAGGTTTTAATCGACTGTAATTTGCATAGAGTAGAGCATGTTCTTCTACTAGCCCGGTTAGTTAATACCTAACGAGCAACATTTCCGGGTCATAAGTTTTTTTAAGGCAAGACAAAACCTTATAAATATATACTTTATGTATATATTGATTTTCACCTTAAAATCATTTACATTATAAGTATTTCCTGCCTTCGAAAAATAAAGCATTTTTCTCTATTCTATCTGTAATTAACTTATCAAAAAAGTTTTTTTTTTTAATTTTGGTGCCTCTTGATTTTGCCGGCTGGGGCGTGGGCCCCCCAAGATTCGAGGGTTGACGAAGAAGAACGTCAGTTCATATTTTGATTATACTATACCTGATAAATCTTGTCCCCCACTCGGCACGCCACAGCCTCCTGTTTGCTGCAACACTTCCCGGGAGTCTTCTCCTCTTCTAGCACAAACTGCTTCTTCAGGGACTCCGCTACCTCGGGACACGTCTCGTTTGAACTTTGCACTTGAAGCTGGGAAACAAAAGAGTACTTTAATAACCTAGAATTACGCATGAGAAAAATGAATCGATATCGTGTTTACTATATCTATACTATAAGACTCTTTGTCGTGACTCATACATTCATCTATAGGCAACGCAGAGCCCAAACGGCTGGTCCTAGGGTTATGAAATTTGGAGGGTGTATTTGTTTTAGTATGTAGACGCGTACTAAGAACGGATTGTTTGAAATTCCACCCCTAAGGGGGTGAAAAGGGGTAAAAAAGTTTATATGAAACTTCTTTGTTTTTGAACTTCTAGCAATGAAATTTAGAATATGTACAGTTTATGTAAAATTAAAAATAATGATATAAAGTTTTTTTGCCAGGGGTGAACTAAGGGTGTGTAATGAGTGTGAAAGTTTGTATAGAAAATTCTTTAATTATCAAGTAAGTCTTGAAAATTATTATGGTAGTAGTTAATCAATGGTTAAATAAAAATCATTAACATTTTTGCCAGAGGTGCATTAAAGGCGATACCATTGGGGTTGAAAGTTAAAAGTACAAGGGGGCGGAGCCGCGGGCAACAGCTAGTTATATATATATATATATAGTCCTCCTAGGGCGTATCCGCCAATGGCGAACTTGGCTAGGAAATTCCGGCTATGTGCTCGGATATGGCTGGCGAAGCCAATTTAGTTTTAAACAGCCTATTGCACGGTTAATTCATTTTAGTTATAATTTTAATTATTTTCTGTTGTTTGAACCATAATCTTCTTATATATAAAATTTCCGTGTCACAGTGTTTGTTACCGTACTCCTCCGAAACGGCTTGACCGATTTTTTCCAAATTTTATATGCGTATTCAGTAGGTCTGAGAATCAGCTACTTCATATTTTTTTTTTTTTTATTAAGGCAAAACAGCGTTTGTCGGGTCAACTAGTAAATATATAAAAATTAAAAAAATATTTGCTTCTGAAAGTATAAGTATTTAAGAATAAATAAAACACTTGAGAGGTGTCAAGGTACACCCGGATGGAACGAAGATCATTCATCTCATTAATCATTAAATAAATAATCTATAATCTCATTGTCGCGACACCACACTGTTCAATGCGAAATAGAAATGAAATTATCTGGCTTGCTTTTTATAAGAGAGAGAGAGAGAGAGAGAGAGAGAGAGAGAGAGAGACACAGACAGACAGACAGAGAAAAATGCGCACCCCGCACTGCTTACTATAGCAAAAAGTGTCGTGACAACTTTTCGTAAGATTTTTTTCCGTCTAGCCCCCTTTCACAACGCGCGATAAAGAACTTTGTTCCACAATTCTTAGGTTGCAACAAATCTCCACTAGCGCCGTCAACTGAACTGCTAAGTTCAGCTGCTAAGACGACCTCGTTGGCGTAAAGGTTACCATGCCGGACTGCCAATCAAAAGGTTCCGGGTTCGATTCCCAGCACGGTCAACATCTTTGAGCTTAACTAAATTTGTTGGCTGTGGATCTGGGTGTTAAATATGTATCTATATAAAATATGTATGAATGTATATGTAGTGTATCAGTTGTGTTAGCCACCATAACACGAACTAGAAATGGTTCAGTATGGTGTTAACCAGCCGTGTGTGAAATGTGTCCTAGCTATCTATCTATCTATCTATCTATCTAAGCCTATAAATCAGCCCACTGCAGGGCAAAGGCCTCCCTACCGTCCCTCCACTTTTGTCTGTCCTGGGCAACGGTGTCCTAATATTTATTTATTTATTATTTAAGTTGGTGGCACTGTACAGTAGTAAGACTCACGGTTCCGTCGGACAGGAGGCAGGTGTAGTTGGTGCAGTAGTCGGCCGAGGTCCACTTGTCTCCGACAGGTCGCTCTGCGCCCTCCACCACGCAAGCCACGGGTTCGCACTTGCCGCAGCATTGCTTGCTCTCGGGACTCGCCGGGACGTAGCGCCAACCCTGCCGAGTTTACATATCTTATATCTTATCTTACTTTATAATAACGCAGCTCTACAAAAAATATTTTTTTTTTTTGTTGCCCTGTTTATCATCGCAAATTGTTACGTTTTTAAGTGCCCAGATTACGAATATATTCGTAAAAGTACTAAATTTGCTCATTTCTACAAATTGAATTTTGAACAATTTATCGTCAAAATTAAATTTTTCAGTCATTTGTTGAAAAAAATCCGAGCAAATCTTACAAAATTATTGATATTTTCACGAATTGTGTGTATAAACGGACCCAAAATCATCATTATATCAAAGGCAACAAAACCACTGTAGACCAGTGTAATTTATCCTTGTTTACTTTACACACACTCACTCATATTAAGCACTAGCACTCAACAACACAATATATCCCAACTTCATTTGTAGCACCTCTGAAGAGAGCTAGCTCCTGCAAACACAGGGTATCCTACTGCAGGAGCTAGCCACCATACTTACATTAAGACTTAGCTTCTAGAATTAATATTAATTAGTTAAAGTACCTATACTTAATGTTTGTTTTGTTTAGAATGAAAGTTGGTCCAATATTTTTTTTGTATTTGTATTTGTTATCTTATCTTATATCTTATAATTCTTGTATATATATAATTAGAATCTCGGAATCGGTTCCAACGATTTTCATGAAATTTAGTATTGTTACGTGCTAGACGGGGCACTCGGGATAAAGGTTTGAGTCTATGACAAAAAGGTCGGTTTCGTGGATTACTAGGATTTATTCACTATGGAATCCCCACGCTGAACATTCTGTTCTGGGAGCTTCGCGACATTATATAGGGGGTTTCGGGGGCGATAAATCGATCTAGCTTGGAATCATTTTTAGAAAATGTCATGTTGAAAAAAAAACCGAGCAAAGCTTAATCAACCAGGTACTACTATTAAAATGCTGTATGTATTTCTTTTCATATCATATACTACACATGTTTCTTAAAACATTTTTTTTATTAAAACTAAAAATAAATACGAGTATTAACCATACGATATACGGGATTTTTAAGCAATTATTTTTCGATCTTTATATAATAAATTGATATACATTCTGTGAAATTTATTCCGTTATTATGTATTAGTTTTAAAAATATTATATATTACTTTCTTTCTTAAATCAAAATAAAATTAATATTCTCATATAAAAACGTGTTTTTTGCTGTTTATGCTATATATCAAATGACGATAGCAGACGCTTAAAATGTTCACAGAATATATAGATTTATAATACCTTTCAAAGTAAATCATTAGATAAATATGAATGAAAATAAATATTAAAAATTGGCCATAATGGGCAAAAATTAATAGGAAATTAGGTTATTATCAATTTAAAATTAATATATAAGGAGGGCTCTCGTACAAAAAACGTAATTTTAAGCAATTTTTTCTCGATATTTATATTGGTTGACCCTCTAAACATTCACAGAATGTATAATTATGATTATGTATTAGTTTAAGAATGAAAATAAAAACAGGTTTTCTTGAATTTTTTAATATACTAATATAATATAATATTTAATATACTAATTAATATAATGGTACGGAACCCTTAATGTGCGCTCGCGATCGGCACTTGGCCATGTTTTTATATTACAGCTAGGCATTTGACCATCATGTCGCGTAACCGCAATAGCGACAATCTGGCCTAAACTAAACCATGCCTAGTTTGGAATATTGGCTCTCAAGGCCGACTAGGCCGTCAAATTTTCACACATACCAACTGTCAAGAATCTCAAGTTGTTAACAGTGTTGCCGATGAAAACACATAGATGGCGCTGACCGGTCTTAAAACGCGATAACGGTACGAGCGGGATTCTCGAGTAGACCAAAACGAGCGGTAGCCTCTTCGGAATATCCGTAAAACGATATTCTATCCCACTTCTGATTTAAAAAAACATTTTTAGACGTTGCATAGCCCTGAGCCAGCAACATTATAACTTCTACAATTAAAGTGAAGTCGCGGTTAATATGCCATATTCGTCATTAGACACAAAGTCCTATCTAGTTTTTAGTTATTTGCCGCTTCACCCTGACTGACTAGACCTTTTAATGATTATTTATTTCGTTGGTTTTTATGTTTTATGTTTGGTGGTGTTTCTAATTCTTTGGTCGACGCTACTCGTGACCAAAATGCCAGCCACTACTTTGCAGTTTGCACAGCGAATTAGCGTTGCTATACAAAGAGGTAACTCGGCTGGCATTTTAGGTACTCTTCCCACTGGCACTGGTTTTTTAGATTAGATATTTTAAGATTAGATTTAAATTAAGTAATATTGAATTTGTAGTAATTCGTGTTGTTTAATATACTCATGTATGTAGTTGTGCTGTAATAAAAATATTTCATTCTTTGTTTTTTAATTGTATGTTTGTTCGTTTTTTTTTAATATAAGGTACACCTTGTTGTTGTACAATAGTAAGTATGTAAGTTAGTTTTGCAAAAATATTCTACTTCATTATGTACACCACTTTATTTGGACAAATAAACGTTTTATATTATTATTGTTATTTTTTCGTTTATTTATTGTCTTTTTCGTGTATTTTATGTGTTTGCTATTACATTTTTTTATTCACTTTTACTTGATATGTATCTCCGCGCGTCTCTAAAGGTTGGTCCTGTAAATCAGTGCTGCAGAGAAATCTGTAGCGTTTATCCTGAGGACTGACGTTCGGAAAACCGGACGCTAGGGGGAAGGGGGGGGACACATACTATGCTGCCTTTCTGCTTTATTTTTTTCATGTTCGTTTTATGCAATTTGTAATAATGTTTAAGTAGGTATGTGTCTTCTGTGTCTGAAATAAATATGTTCTTTCGTTCTATCTTTCTTTATTAATTCTTATGCAATTAAGTAAAATTTAATAAGAATGAATGCTGTATTATTAATTTATTACTTATTTGGTTTTTTTTTTATTCTGACATAGAAACCGTGATAGCTAGAAAGCTGAACTTCACAAGATATGTATTTCCCGTGCCACTATTACACCAAAGACTAAAAATAAAATATAAAAGATTCCTCATACAATAATCGTGATTGTTTCGTATTTCATGCTATATACAGCGAACTAGGATATGCTATATATCATTAACGGTAGTTCGTAGACACTTAAACATTTTACAGAATACATAAATGTATTTTCCAAATTATACTGTAAAATGTATATGAAATAAATATTTCAGCTTGTCTCCCATACAACGAACGTAATTTTAAGTATTTTTTACTCCATGTTATAAACGACAATTGGTATACTAAATCAAAGATAAATTATAAAATAAAATGGTTATTTATAAGATCTTTAGATTCTTTACCTTTCATGTGCGAGCCCGATTAGAACTTGACCAATTTTTGATACAAAATTCGAAATATACCTACATAGTACATATTTATAAATGTGTTATTGATATATTCATTTCATAGGGACAATGGACAGTCAGTAAGTGAGCAGACTTTTCATAGTATAATCAGCTGATAATGTAAAATACCAGTCACTGGTAGACTTAGATTTCACTGTAATGCTGAAATGACATATGATATAAAAAGGGCGCCTTGTTTCAGAACGCCCCGTTCAAAAACTAGAGTTTTCAAGCATAATCGTAAAACGATTATATGCCACAAATACATTTAACCTGACTGAAATGACTAGTGTTTGTCGTGAGACAAACGTAACCGCGAGCTAATTTTTCTACTAGCGACATCTATCGGTAGCTTACGATGGTCTTGTATTTAGTACGCTTAGTGTTTACCATTAGAGTTTATAGCTTATGTATGCTAGCACTTAGCAGCCCGTCTTCGCTTATTCACGGAATGTATAATATTGTATTATTTTTAAAAATAAATTATAAAATTAATACAGGGGGGCTCCCATAAAAAAAAACGTGTTTTATTGCATTTTTTTTAAGATAATGGTACGGAACCCTTCATGTGCGAGCCCGAACGGCACTTGGCCATTTTTTATATTACAGCTGGGCATTTGACCATCATGTCGCGTAACCGCAATAGCGACAATCTGGCCTAAACTAAACCATGCCTAGTTTGGAATAATTAGCTCTCAATGTCGACTAGGCCGTCCTCGTTTCACACATACCAGCTGTAAATAATAGGTATAACATCGCTCATTAAATGCAAAAGGGACAGAAAATAAATCAAAATCGAAAATAGTTTTATTGCGAAAATACATTTTAAATTACTTATATTTATTATAAGATTCGTTTGAAAAGCCTACATTTTCGGTCTAATAGGCCGTAGAAACACATAACCGCCTTTTTTGTTTTTTTTTTTTTTTTACGGTTTGGTTGCTAAGTTCAGTGCAAAGACGCCATAAGACGCCAAATTTTATTAGATACCAGGGATAAAAACACAACTTTTGATATATTTATTTTCAATACAATATGAAAAAATCATAAATGAAACAATTACAATTCTGTAAAAATAAATGATTTGCTTCTCTTGTAAAAATAGCATGTTGTCATGTGTTATTTAGGTATGTGTTTTGTATTTAGGGAGCCATTTGCAGTGTTGTCGATGAAAACACACAGATGGCGCTGACTGCTCTTAAAACGCAATAGCGGTACGAGCTGGATTCTCGAGTACAACAAAATAAGTAGTAACCACTACGAATATCCATGAGACGCAATCCCTAAATCGTTGATTGTTTGCTATTTTTAAACGTTGCATAGCCCTGAGCTAGCAACATTATAAATAACTATTATTTAAAAAAAAATACCGATGGGCCGACGTGTTTATTATTATTATAATTTTATGCTCATATGCTGATTTCCTCATATCTCAAATTAAAATAACATAAGTAAAATCATTTAACTGAACTAATGAAGATAACTCCGAATCAAATATTTAGGTTTTATACAGAAAATAATTATAAGTTTAAATAACTTAGGGCGCGTAACCACACGGGCTGGGCCGCCGAAAAACACAGTTAGATGCTAGGCGACAGATTATAATCTATCTTCTATACTATAAGACTCTTTGTCCTGACTTATTCATTCATTCATCTATAGACAACGCAGAGCCCAAACGGCTGGTCCTAGGGTTGTGAAATTTGGAGGGTGTATCTGTTTTAGTATGTAGACGCGTACTAAGAACGAATTTTTGGAATGTGGTTCACTTAGTGGTATGGTTCACATATTCTAATTATTTCAATTATAATAATGGCTTGGACAAAATGATATCATCTGTCGCATCATCAAAATAGCTAAAATCAGAGATAACAAGATCTCAGGAATCGAATGCGGACAGACAGATGCGGCTCATTTTGATATCATACCAATGTAATGTTTAAATAAAATGTGCACGGGAATAGGATACAATATAATTTTTCCACAGGTTACCCGAAAAGCAACCTACACGCGGGCGGAGCCGCGGGCAACCTCTAGTTATTATATAGGTAAGTGTGTAGTACAAGTAAATTAGATTGTAATTTTTGTAACTATCTCAATAAATGTTTTTTAACTAAATTGAATCAGAATTAAGGCATGCAATATATTACTTAAAAATTAAAATACTTTTTTGAAAAAGATATCTTTTTCTCAAAGTACAGTATAAAATAAATATTGTGTAGTTATTCCTAAAAGTTAGACTTATGTTCGCGGACCGTTTTATAGACTTAAATCTAAGGTAATTAAATTATTCCATAATTTAAATTTGGTTATACAGTATACACTTAATTTATTAATATATATTTATTTTCTTGTAGAATATTATTTTGTCTCTCTCGTAGGGTTCAACCAGCACTTACAAATAATTTGATTTTATTTACGACTTTACACTAGAAATAAAACTCTAATAATATCAGTGGTTCATTATTATATTATACCAGAAAAATCCATTTTACCTTCCTAACCTTCCTTCCTTAATCCTTTTGAAGGAGAAGACGGGCGAGCTCACGAGCTGCCGTATATACAATGATTAAATAGTGTATTTAGCGGAGTTTAGAGTGTAAGCATCACACGGACGGGACCATGTGATGCCTATACAGACCGGCCGATTACAACAAATTTCTTTAACAACCAAAACCATCTATTTTTCAGAGCACCCTATTTTGAAGTATATTCAAACATAGCGGGGCGGAATACACGACACAATTACTTGAGACCCTGACTGAAATGATTACCGTTCGTCGTGAGACAAACGTAACCGCGAGCTAATTTTACTACTAGCGACATCTATCGGTAGCTTGCGGTCGTCTTGTCTTTTGTTTTTACTATAAAATAGTTTAAAGGGTATTATTGTATGCTAGCACTTAGCACTACTTAGCAGCCCGTCTTAGCTTAAACAATATCAAAATAGTAAAAAAATATTATAGAAGATATTTTTGAAACACGACGGTTCATTTATCTATATTTTTTTCGTAACAAAGAATCATTCGAGCCTTTCCTCTTTATATTATTGGTTTAGATTGTAGATATTGTGAATTGTGTTTGTGTAGGGAAATTAGTGGTTTGTGATGAAAGGATTTTTGGTAAGTATTTTTTTACATCTTATATGTAAAAAAACATTACATTACATTATTGGAGTTATATGTAAATCTTTAAATACTTTCGCAAACAAAATCTGGCCTAAGTCATTCGAGGATAATGAAAAAGATACAATACAACCTAATAAAACATAAAAACATAAAAATAACTTTATTCAAGAAAAGAATTTACAATATTAGTAAGTAGGAACTAGACTTAGTACTAAATATCGATGCTTGCTTGAGCTGCCACCAAACCCGAACTGAGTAACAATACTCGTATATCGGGATTATGGTAGCTTCCCAAACAAGCAGTCTCAGACTATTCTAAACTCCGGAGTTTAGAATAGTCCGAGCAAGCAGTATCAAATAAGTTTATTTTTGTTTATATTAGTTTGAGGCGAAGCTCTTACAATTTTATGTTCCTACTTAAGATTACGACATTCAGTTAGGTTCTAGAAAGGACCTGCTCTTGAATGTCGATTAAACTATTTTAATATGTATACTTATTGTGGCCAGAGCCGAACTACGTAACTAGGTCAAATATGCCAAAATAATGATAAAGGTATGTAAACAATGTTATACATCTAATAAATTGTGTGTGTGTGTGTGTATGTGTGTGTTTGCGTGCGTGTTTGTGTGTGTGTTGTGTGTGTGTGTATGTTCATTGTTTTAGGGAAAGTGTACCTAAGTGTATGTTGACTAGTGCAGCATGAGAATGATTAATAATGTGATGTTTCCTGTGTGTGTTTGTTACGGGTATTTGCAAACTTCCTTATGCTTTAAAAGTGGTCAGATAATAAATAAACTAGATCTTTTATAAATAAATAAACTAAGTTCAATAAGTCTTGTAAACGAATATTATTTTACAGTTATAATTAAACTTTCAGTAGTGGAATAATCTAACTTTAGCAGCCATTTTATTGTTTCTTTTTTACATTTGTGCTTGTTCATAGGGTAAATATTGAGCTCTTTATTAATAAGATTGTACAAGAGTGGTCCCAAGTATAAGAAAAATCTTCCGAAAAAAGCAGTGCGGGACTTTGGGGTCGTGCAAACGCGATCGGATCTCCTAATTAAGTATTGTGCCGGATTTTATGTGGTCAATGAGTGAGTCCTTAGAACTGTTTGTAGAATGAATATCTTACGGACTGTAAGGACTTGACATTCATCATACAACTGGTGGGTTGGGTGACGGAAGGGTTTCTTTAACATAACCTTTAGAACGATGCGTTGAGACACTTCAAGTTGCTTCATTTTGGTTTTTTGGGCTCCACCCCAAACCGAGACACAATAGCGCAGAAGAGATTCACCTAAGGAAAAGTAGACTAACCTCAATGTCACAAGGTCCGCTGATGATCGTAACATTTTAAATACGTAGATAAGTTTGCGAATCCTACCGGTAAGTACATCGATATGTGAATGCCATTTAAGAAGGTCATCAATGCAGACACCTAAATACTTAAAGCTGTTGGTTCTCGACAGGTTAGGACAATCACACCCTGCGCCACCTTCCAGGCATACGTGAGCTTTGATATCGTATGAGGTCCAAGAGGGCTGAGTAGCGGACACCAGAGAGTGAGTCATGTATTTGGTTTTGTCAACATTAAGTGTTAATAGATTATCCGCTAGCCATGCCGTCACAGACCTCATAGCCGTTTCTGCGTGATGCTTGACTTCTATCCAAGTTGTTCCATGCACAACCAGCGCCGTATCATCGGCATAACATGAAATAGAGCAGTTTTTGAGGGAGAGGTCACAGAGGTCATTAATATAGATTTGAAATAATGTGGGACCCAAGATGCTTCCTTGGGGCACTCCGTAGTCTAGTCGTTCCTCTTGACTTAGCACTGATCCTATTTTAACCACTTGCGTGCGATCTGATAAGTAATCATTGAAGATATCTAAAGCCGAACCACGAATACCTATCTCTTCCATCTTCAGCAGGAGTCGGGAGGCAGAAACAGTGTCAAAAGCTTTAGAGAGGTCCAAAAATATGCTGGCACATTTAGAACTCTGGTCAAGCTTTTGTACTAAAGTATTTACTAATGTATTTACAGCATCTTCGGTTGATTTTTGTTTTCTAAATCCATATTGATTATCTGAAATAATTTTGTGTTTTTCGAGGTACTTTACGAGTCTTTTATTCAATAATCTTTCTAAAATTTTTGACATTGAGGGTAGAACCGATATTGGTCTATAATTATTGACACTGTTTCTGTCCCCGGACTTGTATATGGGATGCACTAGAGCTTTTTTAAGTACTTTGGGAAAGACGCCTGTCGATATAGAGAGGTTGAAAATATGTACTATGCAGGGAATCAGTTTGTGCCTAGTAAGCTTCAATATTTTAGAAGATATACCGTCCCAACCTACGGCACAATCGTCTTTAAGGGCTAATATGAGATTTTCTACCTCAGTTTCATCCGTTTTCAATACAAAAAATGAGTTCTTAGGAGTGTTTTTTATCTTTTCATTGGTAATTTGGCGATTGATTGGTATAACTTTTTTAGCAAGAGTACGTCCAATATTAGCAAAAAAGGTGTTAACATGGTCAGCTGAAGTTTGTGGTGTAGGTTTAATTTTCAAAAGTTCGTTAGGTAGTTGTTTTTGCTGTTGTAAGTTCGTTATATTTTTAATTGTTTTCCAAGTAGTTTTAGGGTTATTTTTAGCTCTCTGAAATTCATTTTGTTCGTACTCACATTTTCGTTTTTTAATCAAATTGGTTAAATAATTCCGGTACCTAGTATATGTAACTTTTAAGGTTTGGTTTTCAGGGTCCGCTCTTAGTTTCAAGTGCAAGCGATCGCGGTTACGTATGCAACGTAGTAAGCCGCTTGTAATCCAGGGTTTTAGTATTCTAGTTTTATTTGTGATTGTAGATACCTTAGTAAATTTAGCAACTATTTTACTCATTGACTCTACAAGGTAAGACATAGCAGTATTTGCATCAGTATATTTCATAACATCAGTGAAATTAATTTCACAAATTTCCTTACAAACAGACAGGTAATCGACGTGAGTATGTGTACGTTTTGATTTAAGTTTGCCGCCGTGATCCCCGTACAAGCACAAAACTGATGGTAAATGGTCTGTTACAACTGTTTGAATTACCAAAGAATTTGCTTCATGTTTAGTTTTTAAAATAATATGATCTAAGCAATTTCCGTCTCTAGTAGGGTAATAATAAGTCGGTAACATACCGTGAGATGATGTAATCATAAGGTATTCGTCTGAATTTCGATCTTTATTACCAGCTTTTATATCTATATTTGCATCTCCAGCAATACAAATGTTTTGGAAATAATGTTATAAAAAAGTGTGTAACTCATAAACTTATGAATTATAAATAAAACTGGTTTAAAAAATCTTAAATATATTTTTTTATCAGTTTTTTTATATATTGAAGTCTGATTGGTACCAAAATAAATATAAATACTCTTAGAGTTGTTCTTTACATGGTCTTTAAGCTATTACTACACCAATATTATAAAGAGGAAAAGTTGGATTGTTTCTTTGTTTGACGCAAATGGGCTCCAAAAATATTGGACCGATTTGAAAAATTTTTTCACTGTTGGGAAGCTACATTATCTCCAAGTAACATAGGCCATAATTTGGTTCTCTTTGCTACTTAGATCATTAAAGAGACCGTGCGAAGCCGGGACGGGATGCTAGTGATTTAGGTATAAAGAAAACCTGTAAAATCAAGTAAAGTTAAGTACACAATTAAGTACAGTTAAAAACACTATAGGTAATTGATCAGTTGTCGAGCGGGATGAACAATGATTAAATTACTTCATATATTTGTATGGTGATAAAAAATTAAAATATAAGGGTTGTATGTATTTGTAATGCCCCATTATAAAAAATAAAAACAAAAAATTTGGCCTAAAATATTATAAAAAATAAGTTTAAGGGTGAAGAACCCTTATCACTTAGAGGTATGGAAAATAGATAGTAGCCGATTCTAAGATCTACTGAAAACCCATATAAAATTTGGTAAAAATAGGTTAAGCCGTTTCGGAGGAGTACGGTAACTAACATTGTGACATGGAAATTTTATACATATACCAGCTGACCCGCAAACGTTGTCTTGACTTAAGTAAAAATTTAAGGGTGAACAACCCTTATTACTTAGGGGTATGAAAAATAGATAGTAGCTGATTCTCACACCTACTGAAAACGCATATAAAATTTGTTAAAACTCGGTCAAGCCATAACGGAGGAGTACGGTAACTACCATTGTGACATTGAAATTTTATTCATTCATTTAATATTTAAGAGCTGGGCACTTGTCTGTGGAGTTTTTTCCCCGGTAGTTCTATCCTCGGCCAAATCCTTGACCTCCCTATACGACATGACTTTCGCCTTCACCTTAATTTGCTCTAAATATGATCTTCAAGGAAATTTTATATATTAGTTATTTTATTATTTGTTAAGTTTTATATATTAGTTAGCCAACATAAATTTGCACACCCTAACGGGTATAGTATAATTTTTTTTTTCAATAAATATTTTTTATTTTTTTATTACTTTATTTATTAAAGGGATTCTGTCACACAGTGACAACGCCATCCCCATAGGACTATTCACTATGTGCAAAACACAAGAAAATAAAACTAAACCTAGTATGAACTTATACAATTTCAATAGCACTTTGGCCTCAGCCGACATCGGGGAGGCCAAAATGTTGTTGGATAAACCTTTATAGTATACATTAAATTTAATACCTATGTAACACCTTTCGACCTAAACTTTGCAAATAAAAACATTTGATTTGATTTAGTTAAATAAAACCATTCACCGGTGACTCCCGCTCCGGGTCGTTCTTGGTGCAGAGGTTAGCCATAGCTATTCAGCGCGGTAATGCAGCGAGCGTGATGGGCACCTTTGCACCGGGGGCGACCAGGGGCGGGTTATTTGTTTAGTATTAATTTTAGTTTTTAATATGTGACATTTGTAAATTTCTATAATAATAGATGCACAAGTTAAATAAAAAAGGTTATAGTTACCGGTAGACAGTGGTCGTCGCAAGCCTGTACGGTCTTCACACGTTCTAGCTTTCTGTCATCGACGCGCGCGCACCGGTAGATGGCGCACACATCCTCCGACGACGTCCAGTTCTCTCCCACCTAGAAACACATTGTTCATTTACATGTGTGTATGTTTGTTTGTTTGTAACCGACTTCTTTGGGCACGATTTTGACCCATTTTAAACGGCCAGATTTCGTTGAAACTTTGTAGATTTATTTAGAACCGATGACAATACACTAATTTGATAAAATTATTACATTTTATTTTTTGTATTTTTGTTTGTATGTTTGTTTGTAACCGACTTCTTTGGGCGCGATTTTGACCCACTTAAAACGGCCAGATAAGCGTGTTTTTTAGTTTTTTTAAACTACTATTATTAATCACAATTTAAGTTTTTTCTAAATATATCTTCGTATTCATTTCTTTCTCTAACTTTTAAGTATAAAAAAAAAAAATATTAAATATAATACAAGAATATTATAAATCAATTAAATATAATACAAGAATATTATAAAAAACCTAAACGACGTTGCATAACGCGTCGCCACGGAATGCGACTATTACCGAAGTCACTGATTAAACAAATTAAGTAGTCACGATTTGGAATAAATTCGTAAATTTTTGTATTTCATGAAAAAAAAGTTAAATGTTTAGGTATTCAATAAATAGTCATCGTTACCTGAAAAAAAATCGAAAAATTTTATTTTATCATTATGACATATTTAGTTCCTATCACAATATGTTTCTTATTATTTTATCTTTTCTGTATATTACTTTTACAAAATAATGTCGATGTTTCACACCTGCCAGGCGTCCCGTGACGGCTCATGTTATTTCTGTACACAGTATTTTCCAGATTTTATTTATTTATTTATTATGGTTCACAAAACAGATAATAATCAAAACTATAACTAAAAAATATCAATTAACCAGGATCAAAACTAGATTATTTTCCTAACTATGTGTACACAACATGAACAAATATAAGTATTAGAAAGAAACAAAGAATCAAAACAAAACTACATAACTAGTTGGTGACAAATAGGTTAAGCTACAATTTAATTTAGTTTAGTATAAGTTTAAGTTTAGTTTTATTCTAAAATCAATAAATAATAAATATTTTTCTTAAATTTGACTATGCTACTATAGTCTGGCAAACGAAACATGAGACTCGAATTATTTGCAAACTTTTTATATGGCAATGCTATAATAATATAAACGTCAATATCCAAAACAAGATGGCGTGTTGTTATGATTTTGTTAAACACTAATTACTCAGCGAAAAATGAATTAAATCATCAAAAGTGGAGTACGGGAGTTGGTTTTCCGCATGATATCAAAGTATGATAAAAAACAACAAGGAAAAGAATTGAAATACGGCGTAATTTCAACGAAAACAAGTTTGTTTACATGTGGTGTTTGATTTCTTAGGTTAGTATGACGCTACTAAGTTGATACTTTGTTTTAATTCGTATTTACTATATATTTTTTTGCATAAAGTAATTATCTATTTTGATTCACATTCTTTTATCATTAGTCAAAACCTCCCCACCTTCGTAATAATGCATTTTGGTTATTCATCATACCATAAAATGTTACATTGTAATTTTAACACATTTTTTTCTTTAACAGGTTTTTCTTAATCTGGATTCTGCCATTGAGCTGATATGAAGTTTGGGTAAATGCAAAGTGTTAAGTGAAAATATTGCCTTGTCTGTCTTGCGGTGTTGAATCAGAAAAAGTGATTAAAGAGACTTTTGGAACCATAACTCCAGAGAAGTGGAAGAATATGACTGATAATGTAATATACATTGAATATTAATATGAAAATAAGATCGGGACAGGATCACTGAAAATAATTTGGAAAGTTTCATTATAGTAGGAAACTAATAAATAAAATAAATACAAATAAATAAAACTGTGATTCTAGTGACACTGGTGAATCTTTTCAAATTTAAGTCTTAGATTCACATTTTAATTATGACAGTGAATAAAACATTATAGAATACTGCTTTTTTTATTCAGATTGATTGTATAATTTCTTAGGTATTACTTCCTAAAGTACTTAAAGCATTTTTATTCAGACGAAATAAAATAAATAATTTCAAAGTATCAAATTAGTTTATTCCAGGAATTTCATATTAGTTTTGGGGTTGCTATACTCAGATTTTTTAAATTTGCCGCTCTTTTCCAGGGTCATGTTTCGTTTGCCAGACTATATTAAATATACTCGTATCAATGGCGAGGTGATGGTGGATAAGAATATCATTATATTGGCGACACATTCTAATTACAGGATAAAGAGGTATTATTTTTGTAAATATTAATTGAGAAAGTTTTTAAAAAAGGTTTGCGAGAATTTGTTGTAATATTAATATTAAAGTTTATGCAAGAGAGGAGTGAAGGAGAATCAATATGAGAATGAATAATTTTGAATAGGGCAACAAAGTCTATATATTTACGGCGGCACTCAAGAGATAACAGTTCAACGTGTTTCAACCTATTGGCATACGATCTAATCTGTCTTTTGAGGCCTAGTCTATAGAACAAAATGTTAAGGCATTTGGACTGGACGCGTATCAATGTACTAAAAAAGGTTTAGCGAGAGAGACCAGCTTGGTGTACCTTGTAAACTTTATCGTTATCTCTGCAGGCAGTGTGGAGGAAGGCGGGGCAGCAGGCGAAGGGTTCCGGGCGGGGCTCTATCACGAACTGAGGGTCGGTGGTGAGGGGCGGGCAGCTGGTCTCGCTGCAGTGAGGCACCGCGCCTGCAGCGGCGCCGGCGCATCGGCACGACCGGCACGGCCCGTCCAGCCATACTGCGTCGATCTGAGGAGATAAACCAAGATAAACCATTTATTGATAATTTTACAATTATACGTCAAAAATAAATAAAAAAATGTCAATGCGTCAAAAATAAAAAAAAAATGTCAATATGATATACAAATAAATTGTAATACATGTCATGTAAGGAATAATGTCAATATTAATACCTAATAAAAATAATAATATTTAACAATTACATGTCACGACATATGATTCACATAACATTTTTTCTGATATTAAAAAATTCATGTATGTACTGGTAATGAGCAAATGTACCTGCTTATATTGAAATAAAATAAATAAAATAAAATCATTTATTGACCTTGCAACATCTCATCGCGTTTGGCAAGTCATTTACATTTAGTTTAAGCAACACAGAATGATATTAACTAAATTAAACTTAATTATTATAACATAGACTAAAATTGTAGGTATTTCAAAATTAGGGATGTTATTGCAAAATTATGTCGGAAGAAAATGAAGATTCATCAAGTTGCATATTCAAGAATTCTTTTATAGAATAAAATGGATTAGTTTAAAAAAAATGTTTTAGCGTCCTTTTGAATTTGATGACCGTCAATTCAATAATTTTAAGTGGCAGTTTGTTAAACATTATTATTTTGTTATATATGCCTTGTTTTTGTACTTTGGCTAGTCTGTTTGTTGGTGTTTTCAAATGATCCTGTTGTATTGTAGGTACTATTATGTACTTGTGTATAATATACCCACTATATGTTCCCACTGCTGGGACTCGGGCCCTTCTCTCACGAGGAGAGAGATATAGACCATAATATAACGCTGGCCAATTGAGGATTGGCGGATGACACACGTCTTCGGATATTGTGTTCCTGAAACATGCCGGTTTCCTCAAGGTGTTGTTTTTTACCGTAGAGTGCTTCCTGAAGCGCCTGCGCTTCGCTCAAATTACTCGGTACAAAAGCGAAATGTTGTTCAGTACGTACCTCTTTGAACATAACTTCCGGAACAGTTTTCGCTTTCTCTCCACCACTTGGTGAAGATTCCCATTCCAACTTCACCAGGCACTTGTCCTTGGGGAGTTCTGGAATGCCAACACATACACCAGTCAGACTTCAAGCATCAATAAAGATAATATTATTATCAATCTAAGAAGTAAAACATAAGAAGACTCAAGTCACAATACGTCGCGTCGTATCGTAAGACGTGCGTATAACAAAATTCAATAATGAAAATTAAAAAAATTGCCTCCTTTTTTCACTCTAAGTTATGCAAACAAAAGAACATCGACATATAGGTAGGTTACCTACGTGTTTTTTTCATTAACTCGAATTATAAGACTCAGCACTACAAGCACTTACATGTTCAAACTAATGCGTATACGCCGCGCGGCCTGATACCTGTATACCATGTTTCGTCGAAATTGTGTTCTAAATTGCGGCCTCTACAGAGACCCCGACAGATCTGTCGCCAAGCACCTAACAGTGTTCCGGCAGCCTCTTTGATAGCCAGTTATTCCAGACTAAGCATGCTCCACATTAGGCCAGAGTGTTGCTAGCTCGTGTGGTTACGAGTCCTGCTGGTCAAATGACTAGCTGTGAGGAGTAAAAAAAATACAAACATACGTACAGACAGACAGACGATAACAAAACTGACCAGTTGATGCTGAGACTTCACTCACTAATCAATTACTGTTAACATGAGTTATAGCATTGATTGTAGTCCACCTTTGTAGTCCGAACCGACAAACTTTGGAATTCCTTGCGGAATTCCCTGTTCCCCAATGACTACAACCAAGCGATTTTCAAGTCGAGAGCGGTTCCTTCTAGATAAGCGCGGTCCACCGTAGACCTCAATATTACTTACCATCAAGTGAATTGTGGTTAACCGCTGACCTATTCAGACCTTGTAGACCTCAATATTACTTACCATCAAGTGAATTGTGGTTAACCGCTGACCTATTCAGAGTAAAAAAAATGTGGTAATAACTTACCACACTTGTATTCGGGACAACATTTGCCGGTGACGTTGGTTACTTTCAGGTCGTGGAACTGAGGGCAGGCCGGCGACCGGGGACACCTGGAAACCAATACAACACCAAGATAATAAAGGTTTATGAACCAGTTTTTTCCTAATACATAAGTTTGACTGGTACCAAAATAAGTGAAAATGTTCATGAAAATTGTTCTTTAGATGGTCTTTAGGCTATTTTTTTTTAATATTTTACTGTTTATGACTTATAACGAAAAAACTATAAGTAAATTCAAGATTTTCCCATATCGCCTTAAGTGCTAAATCCACGCTGAGGTTTTTTTTTACACATTCACACACGATTGGTTAGCCCCATACTGAACCATTTCTAGCTCGTATTATGGTTGCTAACACAACTGATATACTACATATACATACATATTTAACACCCAGACCCACAGCCAATAAATTTAGTTAAGCAGAAAGATGTTGACCGGGCCGGGAATTAAACCCGGAACCTTCTGATTAGCAGACCGGCATGGTAACCTTTACGCCAACGAGGTCGTCAAACCGTTATCGTTATCTTTGTAGATTTCAACTTATACTGTCCCACTCCCAAGGTCTCCTTGTGGAAGACCTTTGCCCAGACCCATTGACTTTTTGGAGTTGTGTCCGGGACTTGTGTCCCGGTCGACAACCAACCCTCGCCAGGCATTTGAAAACTGGTCAAGATTGTCACACCAGCGGGTCCTCGGTCTCCCTCTACTACGCCGACCTTGAGGGTTCCACTATGTGACGATCCCGGCCCAGCGTTCGGAATGCATACGAGCCATACGACCCGTAAATGACCCTCTTCGTAAATAAATAAATAAAATCTTCATTCAATTACAAATAGCTGGTTGGTTGGTTCTTAACTAATTATTTCAAGGTATTACAAAAATAGTGAGTTTACTAGCTGTCTTATTTGTGGGTCAGTTGATCCCGAACTAGGCTTTACAGCCTGTGTTACAGTATACAGTTGCACTCCCTGATTTGATTATAGCTAGACAATTATTGCTAGCAGTTGCAGATTTAAGAAAAAATATTCGAATCCAGAAATATTCGAATTCGTGATATTTTTGGAGGTACACTAACTTGTCCGTCCTGCAGACGAGGCTGGCCTTGGGGCAGCAGCCGGTGAGGTCGACGAGACGCTGCATGCCGGGCTCCAGCATCTCCACCTCGCTCGCGGGGGGGATGTCCTCGCACTCGCTCGGGGGCTTGCACTCTGCGACACGAGGATAGCGTTCAACACAATTACAAAGAGACGGCTCATATAAACTAAACTAAATAAATTATTATATTAATTTATACATTAAATAAATTACTATATTTATAGCAATATAATACAAACGAAATATAGCAACCATAATACGAACTAGAAATGGTTCAGTATGGGGTTAACCAGCCGTGCGTGACCGGCTAATCAGCCTGGTTGGCAGTCCAGCATACCAGCTTTACGGCAACAAAGTCGTCAAAAATGTTTTGTATTAGGATAAAATAAGGAGTAAACCAATTTGCTTATATAAATATGACACTCATTTAAAGCTAACTTATATATCTTTAAATTATTGTCATATTTATATAAGCAAATTAGTTTACTCGTTATTTTATCCTAATCTTAAGATCTTTATAATGCTAAAATGACTAAAAAAATATTGTTACCGCAAGCAAACTCCGGACAGTCATCGGCACCGGTCTTCTGTTTGAGCACTTGTCCGAACCCGCACTCGATCTTCTTCGGCTCTACACATTCCTTCTTCTTCGGCTTGGGCACTGAAAATATCACGAATATAGTAGAATATAACTCTAGTACAACCATATGTAAAAGATTAGACAAGTGCGAGACGCACATACATTCCGTACCGTTTTATGAGGAAAAAAAAATGGCATAAAAACACTATTGTTGTATCGTAACCCTAGGGCGAAGGGGCGTAAGGGGGCCTCTCCCTTTAATATCAATTTTAATTTAATTACATATTTATTTTTTGTTTTTCCATAATCAAGAGAATCCGGTTCGTATGCAACCAAAATCCGGTTATTTTTCAACGGGCTATTTTTAATTGAATAATAACTAAGTAACTAAACTGGGTTGGCGCGTCGACCCGAATCGGATCTTAGCCTCCGATACTAAGAGACTAAGAGCCGACAAATTACTTTGGTTTTCAAGTTATGTGTGGATTTGGACCTGGGCATCCACCACGATGTTCTTGATCAAAAAAATAAATATATTATTTTGAAACTAGAACTAATTGAAAATAATAAATATATTGTTTTGAAACCGGAAAAAACCGGATTGGTCCAGTTAAGAACGAGTAAAGTGACTGACCGCAGACGTAAGTGGGGCAGCAGTCGGCGGGCGCGGGCGGCTCGGCCAGCATGTCCTCGTGCTGCGCGCACACGGGCGTCGTGCACGACTCCGTGGTGCACGACACGTGCGCCGCGCGCTCGCCCGACACCTTGCTGCACGTGCAGCGCGTGCACGCGCTCTCCTGCAGGTCATACGATACAGTGTATAAACTCAATGTAACGTCAGTCGATTTAACGACAAACTATCTAAAGCGTAGAAATAAATTAGCTTTAGTTGGTTTGGTTTGTATTCCATACAATGATACATACATTCGCTCCATTTAACGACTACTCTCTATAACGCCATAAAATGCATGAGTTTGAAATTGATTTTAAACCCAGGACGTAAAAACTACGGAATGTTAAAAATTTTGCATGTTTGTGTTTGACTCTGTGTGTATGTTTCTGTCATCGTAGCTCCCGAACGGATATACCGACTTTGAATTTGTCTCTTGGAAAGGTTTATGTGACGGGAGTGTTCTTTGCTTACGAGTATGTTTGATGAAAATTGGTCCAAGATGGCCCCTTTTTTAGTTTTGGTTGCGATTTTTCCACAACTAAAACTAAAACCAATGAAATGAAAAAATGTAATCTAGTGTATTTAATTGACTTGGATAAGCGAATTGTAGTGAATCTATTATGCTTATTTTAAGGTTTTTAAAATAAATAAAAAAAAGTGTAATATCATACCACATGGGTATTAAATGAAAGGACTTGATTAATAGAATATTTATGTATATGATGATGAATTTCAAATTCAAGATGGCCGTCTCCATGAAATTTCGCCGGGGTCTTTCTAAATATTTAGGAGTTTCTAAAACGAACAGATCATGGTAGTTATGTAGCTCCAAAATAGTTATTTATATTTTTCTTGTTATACGTAAGAGCTAAGTGCTCATAATCTGATGTCAAGAATTTCAAGCCGCCTTTACTTATAAATTAACGTGCCATCTGACCCCGTTTAGTAGCCGGATGTAAATACCACTGTTTTAATGTCAGTTATTTGAATGCTCACTAGGTCAAAGGCTGTCTTAATCCTTAATTTATTATCACCAACATTACTTATTCTTTTCTTGTATACCTCTTAGCTTTGCCAAAGGCTGTCATAATAATCTTACCTGCCACGTGTCTCCGGCAAAGTGTTCCTTATTGGCATCGCAAGGGAAGCACTTCTGAGGCTCTATACACGTGCTATTCACTCGGACCTGTACAAAATAATAGAAAAAACAAATGAAAAACAAAAAAATATAAATTTTTCTTTGACATGCTGAATAAACAGGAATACTATTGTAGTGTTTAATAAAAATGAAACGATGAACTTAAATAGACAGCAAACCTAAGATCAGATGAACAGATATAGTGCAAAATGACAAGAGAGAATGTTATACAAAGTTACCCACGAAAATGTTGCAGACGAAGAGCGAAGGAAACAATAAGTGGAGGAGAAGAATGATAATAACTGACCCCAGTAGCATGATAGAAAGAAATGGAGAGGAAGAGAGGTTGTGAATTTAATGCAAGATAAACATAATTTAACCTACAAGTACAGTCTGGCGATAAGGAAATAAAGCTGAGACAAATAGACGATCACAGGGTGACAGGCACAATTCGAAGAAACATCCATTTTTTAATTTAAAATATCTCGTGTAACTGCAATTAAAATGAGCATGTTGCTTACAATCTAACGCTAGTGACGACCTCGTTGGCGTAATGGTTAACATTGCCATCCAGAGGGTTGGCAATGGATGGATTCCCGGCGCGGCCAATATCTTGTGGTGATCTAGATTTGTTGGACGTCGATCTGGGTCGATATATCGTGGACTAACCAGCATATGGGCTAACCAGCCGTGTATGAAATGTGTCTTTATATTTATAATAATTATAATGTATAATTATAGTCTTGTCACTGTTTATCTTAAGAATGTAAACTTATTTACCTTTCCTTCAGGACAGAAGCATCCCTCTACCGGAAGCTTCCCACACTTGTCAGGGTTGGTCTTCAGCTCGTCTTTGTTCTCGCAAGTTAGTTCGCACGACATGCACGCGTGGTATACCAGTGGAGATTCGCTGTAACAAGACATTTTGATATTAATGATATTAGACACCAATTCCGACAATTAAATTATATTAAAATTTTAAATTTATATAAACTGGAAAAAGTCATCAAACGATTTCAATCGATTATTTTTAAGAACAATGTGACTACTGCAAAAGAAACAAAATGTTTGTCTATAATTATTTATCTAAAAAATGGGAGTATATCAATATGTTGAATAAGTATAATTAAAAGATACTAGCCTAAAATTGTTTCAAATACTCAAAGTTAACAGTAAGCTAATACATAAATACAATACGTAAATAAATAAACATAAACAATTAATTGACTTAATTGCACACTTAAATACGGCAAAGAAAAGATCTTGGAATTGGTTGAATTAATTGACTGTATCATTCGCATCAGCTTATCTTGATTTGTCTGAAGCATTCGACACAGTAACTCACCATGGATAGGGGCAGATGTCGGTCCTCCACTTGTCCAGGCAGACTCCTTGTTTCCTGCAAGCGGCTGCGTACCGTTCTAGCGTAGCGCAGACATCAGTTACGTTTGCGCATAGATCCGCTTCGCAAGATTCCACGTAAGGCTGGGGGTCCACCAGGGCGCGACACTAGGAACACACTTGTTTATTATATACACGTTTGACATGACATGAATTCTGACATATATGTTAAATTGTGTTTGTAATTAATTTAAAAAAATTATATCTATATAGTTAAATTATTTTGCCAAAAATAAAAATAAAACACCAAATGCGGTTATACCAGAAGGTCAATAACCATAAGTGCCACAAAAATAGTTGGTGCGAAATAACTTTGATGCAAATTTTAGCTACAAATTGAATGCATACTTTTAAAGAAACATGAAAATATGAAAATAAACGAAAAAAATATGTCAAAATCATGAAAACATGATAACACAGATAATAGTACAAAAAATATAAGTTCAAAAGTATTATGAGTAAGATTTAAATGAATACATTTTACGAATAGCGGATTGTCAACAGCTTTATAGATGAACATTAGAATTATCGGATTAATTCCATGTGAACAATATTTTTTAATAAACAATACGTATGGCCTCTTTGCAAAAGCTGTTAATACACACACACACACACACTAAATACATCACATCTGACCAAAAACATAAGACTAAATTCTCAAAAGACTTCTTAAATCAAAATCTACCAAACTACATACTTCAAACAGGTTTTGAATGAAACTAAAGTAACTCAATACATATTTTAATGCGATCATATACAGAAGCCTACATATATGCTGGTATATAGCACTTACTTCTCCAAACTTGTCGGCGTTGTAGAGGTTGTAGCAAGGGTTGGATTCGGGGGGAGGCGGGACGCACTCAGGCGGCGGCGGGGGCGCGTCGCATTGTTCTTGAGGGGGCACCTCCAGAGTATTCAGAGCGTCCGGACCCGCTTGCCAGCTCTTGGCGTACTGTTGAAGAGAAACTTTACGGGTTAGAATCATTTTAAAATCAGGCGTGCGGATGCCATACCCGCAGCTTGACATTAGACAAACTTATCAGCCATAAAAATCCTTGTATGGCGCTGTACTGAACTGCACTGGGCTCTGTACTGTTCTGTATTTAATGGTACTGAAATGTATTTTACTGTACTGAAATGTATTTAACTGTACTGAACTGTGCTATACTGGCCTGAACTGCACTGGGTTATACTGTACTGTTCTGTATTGATCTGTACTTAACGGTACTGAAATGTATTTTACTGTACTGAACTGTATTTAACTGTATCATACTGGACTGAACTGCACTGGGTTATACTGTTCTGTATTTAACGGTACTGAACTGTATTTAACTGTACTGAACTGTGCTGCACTGAACTGAACTGCACTGGTTTAAACTGTACTGTTCTGTATTGAACTGTATTTAACGGTTATGAAATCTATTTAACTGTACTGATCTGTACTATACTGGACTGAACTGTACTGAACTCTGCTATTGTGCAGAATGTTGTATTGTATTGTTTTTTACTGTATTGAACGCACTGACCTCGTCAAAGTCATCGGTGGTAGTACCGTTGCTGGTGAGCAGTAGTATCTCTTCCCCGTCGCAGACGCCGCACAGACCCTCCGTCTGGTTGGTGTACAGCGAGGACGGGACGCTCACTGTGAACTCCAACTTCGGCTGTAGGACCGTTAGCTAGAAAACAACAAATACAAATTTAGTAAACCTCCGACAAATTATTTTCTCGTGGCGGCCATATTACAAAATACAAATATAATTTAAATGTAAATCTAGATCTAAATATAGTATCAAGTAATTAATTTTAAGTAGAATGAATGAATGTTATATATTTTCCAATAAGTCACAAAGATATTACATTTCACTTAATACTAAACTTCAAATTGGAATCGTCATAAGAAGTCATTACAATAAATACACTATTTGTCATTAAAGGGGCCTCATCATACATAATAAATAATTAAAATCAATTCAAGTAAAAGCTTAGCTATGCCCTAATAACTAAGCACAGGGTGCACATTTTTTGTATAACAATTTTTGTGTTGCTAATAAAGACATTTTGAATTTGAATTTAAATGGGGACAAGGTTTCCGGCAAGGACATCTTAACTTACCTCCATATGTATGTCGGGCAGTTTGACAGCCACATCCTGACCGTTCTCGAGGCTGATGACTCCCCACTCCTTCTTCACGGGGTACTTGAAGACAGGCGTGTCGCCGATCGTGGTCACGAGCTGGAACCATTATAAACAAGTTTGAATTAAAATTAAGGAGGTTTCTAAATTATGTGATAATAATAAAAAGCTTGAGAGGTATCAAGGGACACCCGGATGGAACGAATAGTACGAGATCCCGCTGCAGATTGGTGTGCTCATCGACTATTTGTTTAAAACCAAACTTTTATGTTTATTTATAGTTAGGAGAATATATATTTACTAGGGTGCCTATCAAAATTTGGCCGCTATTATTTTTTTTTAAATTATTTTTAATTTATTTTTGGTAAAAAATTTCGTTTATTTATTTTTTAAATAAAATAACGTCTACATCACGGCAATTAATATGAAGATTCTAAAAAATCACGGTTGCCGTTTCTCACCTGGCCGCATTTCTTTGCAGCCTGGTGTAAACAGGTATGATTTCGATAAATTTATACGTTCATAACCTATTTTTATGAATTATATGTCAAATTAAAGCTAATTTTTTTCTATTAATTATCATATAAAGTTGCTTAATTAAATCTGGCCGCAAATAAGGGTTGCTGGCTGTTAAAGATAATAAATATTTAAGGTAGAGTGAAAGAGAGTTAGCGCGTAACATCATTTGTCAGACGAGGACAGCGATTGCCGACTGTGCGACGCTTTTTAGCCATTGCGCATGCGTCGAACGTTAGTGTTCTCAACCACCGGGGAAAAATAGAGACGACTTATAATAAATACTCCAAAAAATATGTAATTTTTTCAAAATGATAAATTTATAAATTGTAACAAAAAATTAATATTGATTTGATATATCGACGGTCTAGTTAGGAATTTGTCTAACTCCTTATTTTTTAGAGGGTGTTTTTTTAACATTTTGATGAAGCAATAATCCAATCACAAATTATTTGAATGATTCAAACTTAAATATTATATCACTATTAGATATAAATAATTTCAAATGGTTTTTTAAAATAATAAATTTTGAAGTAATTGTTTTTTTCGTACAAATAAAAGATTCTCTAAAAAGGACTTAGATAATTTGCTAATTAGAAACGTCGGTATTTAATATTAATTTAAAAATAAAAAATAAAACCAAGGTGACTTAAGTAAAAGAAAATTTGATTGCGAAAGTATTATTCAAAAATTTTATTAGATTTTATTCAAGTATTTAATTGTCTGTTATATATTAATCAATTCATTAATTAAAACCAACATGGTTCCTGGGAGACTCATAAGAATTATTTATTCATAAGAATTATTTGTTTTTAAATGTTTACATTTAAGCAAATTAAAAAATTAATAAACTTATCTTATAATTCTTATATTTCTGTAACTCTTATTTAAAAATCTGAATCATCGGAGCTTTTAGTTGTACTGTCATCGGAGCTATCACTTTCATCGCTACAAATATCAGAATCGTCGTTATCGGAAGCTTTGTTCGTGGATTCACATAGCACACTATTAACTTGCGTTGGAGTTGAGTCTCCCAGGAACCATGTTGGTTTTAAAAAACCATCTAGTACCAACCAGCCATTATTTTCTAGGCTGAATTTGATGCAGTCTGGTTCAGTGGCATTTAACCACATCGAATTAACAAAGATTGTCCGCAACAATTTTTGTTTCAAAGATTTCCAGCACGGTGGAATGATGAATCTTTTTTTTAGACACTCTGAATGATATCCAAAATCATTAGTAGAGTCAATTGTAAATAAAAGGTCATGATATTTACATTTTTTTTACGACGAAACAATAACATTAGCAAGCACTTTTGGAATGATATATTATTAAAGTCAAGTACATTGCTTTTTTCGTTACACAAAAAACACGACTTCATCTTTATCAATTCTATTTTACGTTAATTAATATAATAATTTTTAGATGCACAAATAAAATAACAATGTAAATAATTATAAAACATTGTTTATTACGAACTCGAAGAACCAGAAGCCGCGTAAAACAAAACACTGCCCCCCGCCCGCGTCATTTCCCACCCGCGTAATGTTGCTAGCTCAGACATTATGTGTCCGTTTTTAGCGTAAAATTTGGGAGTCCAGGAGGTGAGATAATAATAGAATAAAAATTGTCCTAATCTATATTATAATTATGTACCTACCTAATTGTCTCAATAAATTGATAGATATATTGAATAAAAGACGCTTTAGAAAAAAATACATTTCATTTCCTTTTTGCTGAGTAAGCTTTATATAATATTGTCTCTTAGAATTTGAACTTATTAACAAAAATTTAAATTTAGATAAATGATGAAATATTATGTCTAGGTATTTTTCATAGATAAACATACTATTTAATAGGACTATTGGTTATGTATACACGGGCTGCACTGATGTGTTATACTTTTTTCAAGTCGGTTAATTTTTATTAAATTAATTATTAATATTCTACAATGAATAAAAGCCCTCAAGAGGTAATAAAAAGTAGGGTAAATCAAAACTCTTATACTGGCAACACTAACAAGATGGATGCCTCATTATCTATGACAATTGAAAACTGAGAAATTTATTCATTAATTCAAAAAGTTGATACCTAAATACGATACTTACCTACACCTCAAATGTGATCCCATCGGATCGGATCGGTCGCGCGTCAAACTACTCTATTTAAGAGTAGTTTTAGTAGCTTCAATATTAGGCGCGTTCACGGTTTCTGGTTCTTTCTGTATTCTGAGCATTCGACGCATGCGCAATGGCTTAAAAGCGTCGCACAGTCGGCAATCGCTGTCCTCGTCTGACAAATGATGTTACGCGCTAACTCTCTTTCACTCTACCTTAAATATTTATTATCTTTAACAGCCAGCAACCCTTATTTGCGGCCAGATTTAATTAAGCAACTTTATATGATAATTAATAGAAAAAAATTAGCTTTAATTTGACATATAATTCATAAAAATAGGTTATGAACGTATAAATTTATCGAAATCATACCTGTTTACACCAGGCTGCAAAGAAATGCGGCCAGGTGAGAAACGGCAACCGTGATTTTTTAGAATCTTCATATTAATTGCCGTGATGTAGACGTTATTTTATTTAAAAAATAAATAAACGAAATTTTTTACCAAAAATAAATTAAAAATAATTAAAAAAAAAATAATAGCGGCCAAATTTTGATAGGCACCCTAGTAAATATATATTCTCCTAACTATAAATAAACATAAAAATTTGGTTTTAAACAAATAGTCGATGAGCACACCAATCTGCAGCGGGATCTTAGGCTAGAAGTTCCTTTTATTATTAAAAGAAAAAACCTGTATACACTCAACAAAAATAATCGTCGCGACACCACACTGTTCAATGCGAAATAGAAATGAAAATATCTGGCTTGCTTTCTATAAGAGAGAGAGAGACACAGAGAAACATGCCCACGCCGCACAGCTTACAATAGCTTACTATAGCAAAAAGTGTCGTGACAACTTTTCGTAAGAATTATTTCCGTCTAGCCCCCTTTCACAACACGCGATAAGGAAATTCGTTCCAATGAATATTAGAATACGAGTAAATTTCACATACGGCTGGTTAAACGCATACTGAACAATTTTTAGTTTGTATTATAGTAGCTAACACAACTGATATACATTCATACATATTTTATATACATACATATTTAACAACCTGAACCACAGCCAACAAATGTATGCAAAAAGATGTAGAGCGTCCCGGAACCTTCTGATTGGCAGTCCGGCATGGTAGCCATTACGCCAACGAGGTCGTCTATAGTGGCAGCCATCTTTTTTTAAATATCTTTTCATTTTTACCTTAATTATCATTATAATACAAGCTTCTAGAGAGAAGAGAGATATAAGCCATAATCCACCACGCCAGTCAAGTGCGGGTTGGAGGACATTTTACCTGATTACGATTTTTTTACCAGGGGAATAAAAAACGAGGAGGAACTTTGTTTATTTTGCCGTCCCTTGAACTTGCCGCTCGAGGCTAGGGCCCGAGGTTAGCATAGATAGATAGTATGATGGGAATCTAAATAAAAGAACGGTACCTTTTTACTGTCAGTATCCTTCGTGACATGTATGACGGTCTTCCCGTAAACCAGGTGGACAGCCTTCACACAGGTCGCCGACGGACTGTCATCGCACGGGCCGTTTGTTGCATACACCTAGGTATAAAAAAAGTTATTAAAACTTTATCGAAATCTTAATATATATAAATCTCGTGTCACAATGTTTGTCCTCAATGGACTCCTAAACCACTTAACCGATTATAATAAAATTCGCACACCATGTGCAGTTCGATCCAACTTGAGAGATAGGATAGTTTAAATCTCAAATTATAGTCGCAATTTTAATTTATTGCTAATTATTGTCTGTTATTATTTGACAGTCACAATTATCCGTTAACTCCAAACGATTCTAACAGATGTCGATACCTTTCGACTGGGTTGAGTAAGTAATCAATAGATGGCGCTGCCATGGTTAATCTACGAACGTGTCATATAAGCTACATACTATAGCTATCTATTTTTCATACCTCTAAGTGAGGCAAAACAACGTTTGCCGGGTCAGCTAGTATAATATAAGAGTAAGTATAAAAAAGGTTGACACACGTATCGAGACTTCGAAAAAAGGAATATTCTTTATAGACCACTACAAAATTTAATATTTTTCTTATTTACGGTAATTGATAGCTAACGCTTTTTTATAACTACAGCTTTAGTAGTAGTTGTTTAGATTGAATTAGATTTTTAGAAAGGCTAGCGAAAATATCACGTACAGCGGGATTCGAACCCGCGTTTCCGGCAAACCAGAACGAACGCTTTACCGAAACCGAACTTACTGGCTGAACTTTTATTCTACGCGGAAATTATTGAAAAAAACAGCTGTTTTATAAAAAAAATACATACAGTCGAATATATTATAACCTCCTCCTTTTTTGAAGTCGGTTAAAAAAGATCGTCGACGCGCGGCCTCAATTTACTTACTAAAACTTCACAACCACAATGCTGAGTTGGGGCTTGTTCCTGGCAGCGTAACTGGTACTTTGTCTAGTTATATATACTTTGTTTAAGTACTACTAACTCTTTGTTGCCTAAATAAACGATTTATTATTAAACGATTTATTTACGCAAAAAAAAGTTTTGCGTTAGTTAGTTAGTACCCTATATCTAAGGTGCTATAACAATAAATAGATTTACCTCATATCTGTGAAGTCCCGTATCGTTCCTATCTCTGGAGGCGAGGTATGTACAGTTACCGAGAGATGGCAGCTCATCGCCCTCGAACGTCACGTATTTAGCCGTGCTCACTCCCGTACACGTGCCTGGACACACAGACAGACATATTATATATACATAGACATAGACAAAATATATACATGTTACAGCAATGTTGTAAATTGTACATAAGTAAACTTTGTTATTGTTTTGACGCCAGACATAATAACAAACTTTGACAGCTCTTCAGTTCGGACCTCATCCGCCAGTGGCGCCAACTGGTTGGCACAAAAACGGTAGCCCTCATCGACATACATTCAAATGTAAACTCTATATAAGGACACTGAAGGCACTGTGCATTTTATGGCGTCATAGAGAGTAGTCGTTAAATGGAGAAAATATATCATTGTATGGAATACAAGCTCAACCAACATTAAATCGAGTGACGTTACATGGAGCTTTCACTGTATATAGATCATGGATAGCAGAAAAAAGGATATTACGTATGTCAAACTAATGCTAAACACGCGCGCGAACATCAAAACCAGACTAGAGAAAATATGGATCACCAAGACACAGGCTCACGCCTAGGTTGGGGTTCGTGGAGTAAACTCAGCGGTCTACTCAAAACAAACCAGTTATACAAACAGAAAAAATGCAAATTTGACTAATAACTTAATAATTTTATGTTATATTTGGATATGGGAATTGATCCTAAAAAAAAATAATTTGAATTAGAATAATACTCACAGTCCATGCAGTCGTTGGGCAGAACACACGTATCTCCCTTCCTCAGCTTGCCCTCGGGGCAGTAGCAGCCGGGGAAGCATTGCCCCTCCACGGTGGGGCAGAGCCCCCTGGCTCCACCCTCCGAGCAAGTCGGGGTGCAGCGCTTGCGGTAGCAGTCGTAGTGGATCAGCGGGGCAGGGCATTCGGCAGCTGGAATATGATGATGATTATTATTAGGTAAACTCTAGCGCCTGTAGCTCGGCTAGCTAAGGTGATCTGACCCGATCATCGATGCTAAGCTATGGTCGATGCGATGTATTTGGAGACTGGTGTTTTATAAGTGGAATTTTCATCTAGGCGCTACCGTGGGTAGGATGACACGTTAAAATGGCTCCCGGCTAGTCTTAGTACAAACAGTCACTAAGCCAAGTCAAAGTCCTCCGGGCCGTTTGAAAACTCTCGTCACTAGAGCTTGGCCACTTAGCTCATACGAAGAAGATTAGAGAAACTCAAGTGTGGTGCATAATGGTTAACATTTAATTTTCATTACTCATACTCTGAAAATAGGTCTGAAGTTGCCTGAGGAGCGGGACGAATAGAGTAAATAAAGGTTTTATTTTCTATACAGCCACTTTCTATACTGTAAAATTAAAATAACTTAAAGCTAAGTATTGATTATAGAAAATATATTTCTTATTATAATTTAGTTTCAACAATTTATTTAAAATAACTTGAAGAGAGGGGGTTCTTCCAGGAAGAGATCAATACTCACGGCAGTCGGTGGTCAGCCTCCAAGCAGCGAGGTCGACCGTCCTGTCTCCCGCCAGGCACTCGGCCACCATCTGCTCGAGCAGCAGGCACCGGCACTCCTCCTCGCTCCTGGCGGTGCCGTTCACCACCAGCTCGCTGCACGCGCACACCTTCTCCAGGCAGATGGTGCGCCAGGAGTCCAGGTTCAAGGTGGGAGCGCACTTCGCGAATTGTCCTTCGCTGAAATTGAAAATGCGGTCGGTTTAATCTAATTATAGAATAGAAGAATAGAATATACTTTAATTGTACAACCACAAGTTAAAAACTTAAAAGTAGAGTAGTAAAGTGGCGACCTTATCTCCGCATATGGTGATTTCCACCAGACAACTGGGAATGGATAAATAAACATACAAAAGAAGGCGGTGGTACAAGTTAACAACATAAATAAATACAAACATAATAATGGAAAGAAGAAAAAAAATTTAGCAATGGAGAGAGAGAGTGATTAAATAATTTAATTTGTTATTATTTTTTTTTAATTGGAACCGGAAATATTTCATGTGTATTGTTATTTGTGTACCTATATGTTTTTCCTGTCACAAAAATAAATGGTTTGATTTGACAATCTTCTTCTTCTTTACCATTTCCCACTAGGTGGGGTCGGAATGAACAAAACTAACAAATGACAATCATGAAACAAAACTCACGTGATCACTTTACACATCTCCCAGACCCGCTTCTGCTTGGCAGCCGCCGCGGCTCGCAGCTTGCAGGCGTCGTGTCGCAGGCCGGGCTTGGCCCAGCCGCGGCCGAACACCTCGGTGTTGGTGGTGAGCTGGCCGGAAGGCAGGCGCCGGTCGTTGAGCGGGTTGCCGTCGTACGCGCCGCACAGCCCGTCCACTGTGCCCTTGTGGCTCTGCAGGACCTGGATAATACCGTTGCGACTAAGTCAAAGTCAAAGTAAATTTTAGTCTAAAAGTATAAATTGTGCACAGTTGGTGTTATTAGAAAAAAATAAAAAAAAACTTTTTTTTAAATACTATAATGGGTTTGCGCTTGATCAGAATTCACCCGATGGTAAGCGACATTGTGATCTAAGGTGGAACGCGCTTACCCAGAAGAAACCAGTTCACTCGTGCCTTGAAAACCGCAAGATTATAGTTTTCGGGGAACAGGGCATTTGGCAAGGAGCTTCAAACATTTATTTTGTGCCAAGCACAACAAAGAAAATCAATACACAAGAACTTTAAGCCTTTTTATACTTGCACTTCAAAGACAACATTTCTACGGGTCCGTTACGATATTTCGAAAATGATATGTTCGATGAACCTAAGATTGACTGAACGTTAAGTCAATTTCACTTTTGAGCGAAATAACTTTATATCGAAAAACGCTGGGATTTCTACAAACGAAAACTCACCCCAATTTTAACATCTCCCTCACTGCTGTATATAACCGTGAAGTTATACTTCCTGGACTTCACCAGGACTCCGTTCCCGACTCTCTGGACGTCGAAGCTGTTCTTCTGGAAGCAGATCTTGGTGGTCTGCTCTACGGTATACTCGTAGTTGTTATACTCTATCATCAGGTTAGGTTTCACCAGGAGGAGTTGGTCGTCCTGATGGAGGAGTAACTCGTTCCAGCAACCTTTGTCGCTGCACTTCTTGCGGACTAGAAAAGATAAACAACAACTTATTATCATAGAGAAAATACTTTGATATATTTTTTCTATGTTATTATACATACTCGTATCATCGTTAAGGGCAAACTCTTGAATTTGCTAGAAGTTTTTTCGTTATAAGTCATAAAGGGTGAGAAAAATATTGAAAATAAAGCTTAAAGATCGTCTAAAAAACGACCCAAAAATATTTATACAAATTTTGGTACCAATTAGATTTATAAATATGAAAAAGAAACTGATATTTTTTTAACCGGTTTTATTCCTAATTCATAAGTCTGATTTATAATGTGTGGTAGTCACTTTTTTCATATTTTTTACCGTTTATGACTTTTAACTCTGCAAATTCAAGATTCTGTATTTTTTTTAACCCACTACTATTTATTGGCACGCCAGCTGGCATACCAATAAACCAATACATATAATAAGAAAATTAAAGGATTTTTGTCTGTCTGTCTGGTACGTTGTAGTTTCGTACCTAATTAACGGATTTGAACGCGGTTTGCGCCTGTGTGTTTTCACCCAATAATAAATTATAATACTAATTTTTATTAATTTACATTGGACTTATTGATTTAATATTTTATTTTTGTTTAATGTGAGACTTGTTAATGTATTGTTATCAATAAATTACTTTGACTTTAACTTCAAAAAATTTTTGAATTTGAATTAGTACAGAAGTCCTGCAAGACTGACCGAGCACGCTCCAGGCGTTGCGCGTGTTCTCGCGCGCCAGGATGTGGAAACACACGTCGTACTTGTACTCGGTGCCGTCGAAGGTGGTGAACGTTCGCCCTGTCATGTTGCAGAACGCGGGCCGCTCCACCGGCGGCACGCACTCGTACCTGCACACAACATGCACGGTTCAAATGCTGAACAAGTCTGCTGAAGCAAATAGAGGTATCTACACACAACATGCACGGTTCATCTGCTGAACAAGTCTGCTGAAGCAAATAGATGTATCTACACACAACATGCACGGTTCATCTGCTGAACAAGTCTGCTGAAGCAAATAGAGGTATCTACACACAAAATGCACGGTTCATCTGCGGAACAAGTCTGCTGAAGCAAATAGAGGTATCTACACACAACATGCACGGTTCATCTGCTGAACAAGTCTGCTGGAGCAGACAGAGGTATCTAAATCTTAGATATGCCCATAGACTATTAAATATAATAGACATTCAGCCTCTTGTTAAAATCGTACTACGTGTATCGTATGGTAATCTTGCTGCCGCCAAATTCCGGAACACGCTCCTGGCGCATAGTGATTTGACAATAGTAGATTGCGTGACTCGAGTGAAGTCGTTTCAAAAAAATACGAATAGATGGCGCTACGTGTATATCAGATCGTGTGTATCATTCGATACACGTACCACCATCTATTCGTATTTTTTGGAATTTGGCGGGGGCAAGTCTGCACGGCCGATTTGCAGCGCAATATAGGTTTCATCGGTAATTATGACAAACTTCGTAAGTTTGCGTAACCTGAGTGAAGTCGTTTCAAGAAAATACGAATAGATGGCGCTACGTGAACCGAATGATACTCATATACGATTTTCAACCAGAGGTTGAACGTCTATAATATTTATTAGTCTATGGTTGCGATACAGAGTGTATGTATATTATTATATCTTATCACTTACTGAGGGCATCCATTGAATCCATTCTTCAGTGTCTCAAGCTGCAGGGTGTATCCAGGTGGACAGGAGACCACGGAGCAGACCACAGGTGCCGGAGTAGACCCCGGCTTGGGGAAGGGTGGCAGAGCTGGTATGCACTTGAACTGAGGGCATTCTTCCTTGACCGGAGCAACCGTGGGAGAGACTGCAGGCTTGTCCAGGGTGAACGCTTGGTTGCTGGAAGGTGCTGGTGGAGGACCTGAGGGAAAATATAAACTTAATAGTTTGGATAGTCTGTGGTTCTTTTTTTCAGATTTCCATCTTTCTTTGTTATTATTAAACTTATTTGTTTTTACAAATAATGCTTTAAATTAGTAGTGGGAAAATCCTCTTTTTGGCCATTAACGCCCATATGAAAATTTTTAATATATTCATAAACTTTTTAGTTGGACTGTATTTCTGCATCTTTAACAAAAAGCTAATCATTCTGAAAATGCATGAATTGTAATTTCTATCGGGGATTTTTAATAATAAGGCCTCTAACGTTACTTACTTTATTATTTCTGATAGGAATAAATACTTGACGACAGACAGCATAAGTATTTTTATTTCCGCGTAGAAAACGGTCACACTTACATTATTATTAAAAGTTGGAATGAGTCCAACCGTTTTGGTGCTTTCGGAGCACCATCATTAGGGGTTTACAATGTTTTGTCTTGGTTAGCTACCACTCGTAGATTGAAAATTTGTCACTAAGCACTTAACCATGTATTCCTCAGCCTCTTTGAGACCCAATAATTACAGAGGCATGTTCCATCTTCAGTCAGAGTGCTGCTAAGTCTTGTCGTTACGCGGCCAGGTCAAATTTCTAGTTGTGATGTTTATAAAAAGACTCACCACTATAACCTCCTTTGGAGAATCCTCCTTTCGAGAATCCTCCTTTCGAGAATCCTCCCTTAGCACCAGCATATCCACCTTTCCTATACCCGCCCTTAGTATATCTGGAGTAGGAGTATCTGGGCCTTGGCGGAGGTATGTCGGAAGTCCAGGGGTTGTGGGGCCGGGAGCTGGTGTAGGCTACGTGGTAACCCGGGGGGCAGGACACCACGGGGCATTCCAGCGCTGTCGAGAAAATAAGAAGAGATTAGGGTTCAACTTTGTAAACTATTCACGTAAGGCATCTTAATATTTCCGCGTAGAAAACGGTTCCTACTTTTAATAATAATGTAAGTGTGACCGTTTTAGAAAACGGTTCCAACTTTTAATAATAATGTAAGTGTGACCGTTTTCTACGCAGAAAGATTAAGGTATCATTATTATCATTAGCCTTTACGAGAGATGATTTCATGTATGATGAGGCCGATGCGGACACATCGGTGTTCTATCGGATACATTTATGAGAATGTGTGTTGGAATTGCATAGCTTAAGACCCCCATCTCCGTTCCACTTACGAGCAAAGCAACAGGAAAGAGACACCGCGATACAGTTGAAATTCCGATGATTTTACACAAAGCACTTCGCCTCAACATGCATAGTGCAGATTGCGAAGCCTTGGAATTCTCTACCTAAGGCTCCGTTACCTGAAATCTTCAAATTGACAGTGAATAGGTTCCTACTAGGTAAGCGTGCTACAACGTTGGCCATAGCGCTGCCATCAGAATAAAATATGTGATATGCCTTAGTGTCAAAATATACACATGACAGTACGAAGCTTAGTGGAAATACCTGTTATATTCATGCTTTTCGATCTCAGCGCTTCCATCACAAGCTGTGGTCAAACAAAAACCTATTACAAAAAAGAATGTGATATGCCCTAGTGTGAAGAGTCGAGGCATAAAATAACTGCTGGTCGAAATACATATATTTATCCATGCTATTTCGTTCTATGAGAATACATCTTGCTGTGCGATGCGGGCAGTTAGTGCTAAGCTAAGCAGCTCACCTACAAGACGAGTAGAAATTTCGTCTGTTATTTTCTGGAAATAGCTCTTGGTATTTTTATGGGAAGTATTCCAGAGATTCATTAAATACTTAATATATAAGAATGTGAAACCAAATCGAGCTATTCATTTAGTTTGCTTCAGGCGGCTAATATGCTCTTATTTATTTTTATATTGTCCAAGCTAATTTCAACCCAAAATTTGAAGGAATTTCGCAAATCAATTTGCCAATTAGTAGGCAGGTTGCCAAGTAGGTAAGTAAGTACCTGGTCTCCTACGCCTTGCCCACTGCCTAAGCGCTTTCTTCACTTTGTCATTGGTTATATCTGGTTTATCATCTTTGAAGAAGTTACCCCACATTCTGAATTTCCGTTTTTTTATCAATTTCAGTTTCCGCAGTGGCTTCTCTGTCAAACCTGGTTTCAGAAAATTGTATGGTCGGTCTTATATCTCTCTCTCACTTGGACAGTCTATTGCGTAACTGTTGACTAGTTTTCTCCTTAGTACAATAAAAAGTGTGATGACTCACGTTTGATATTTGTCGATAATGTAAGTGTGATGACTTACGTAAACGTGATATGATAGTGTGACAACTCACGTTTGACACTTGTCACCTCGGTAGTCAGTACTTTGGTGGCGGTAACTGTTTGACTGTTAGGGACTGCATAGCTGCTTTCATCTCGTACAAACAGTCTGCTTCACGGGCATAGAGCAATCAGCAAACTTTCTCCTTTAAAATCTAAGTGTGATATGAAAGTGTGATGACTCACGTTTGACAGTCGTCACTTGGGTCGACGGTGCTTGGGTGACGGCGACTGTTACCACATGTCTGGTGATCACTGCTGGTTCAGTGGTGGACACTGTGCAGTTGAGCTCGTCGTCCGGGCAGTCTGCTACGCCGTCGCACCATCGCTCCTCGCTGAGGCAGCGTTGGGAGGTGGAGCAGAGCCGCGTGCCAGGGGGGCAGGGTTCGCAAACACACTCGCAAGTTGACGGGACTACCTTGCCCACCAGCTAAAGAACAATAGTTACTCGTAAATACATTAATATATGTACAGTGTAAACTCTATATAATGACATTGAAGGGACTGTGCATTTTATGGCGTTAGAGTGGTAGTTAAATGGAGATAATGTATAATTGTATGGAATACAAGCTAAACCATGCAAAGCTAATTGATTTCGACGCTTTAGAGAATTTGTCGTTAAATCGAGTGATGTTACATGGAGTTGTGTATATGTAAATATACAAATTATGATCTCGTTGAGTCAAGATTTACATCCCCCAGGGCATAAATTTTAACCCGCGCATATATAAATAAATATTAGGGCACATTTACACACAGCTGGTTAGCCTCGTACCAAACCATTTCTAGTTTGTATTATGGTTGCTAACACAACTGGTGTACTTACTACATATACATTTACAAATACTTTATATCGATACATATGTATTTAACACCGAGAGCCAACAAATTTAGTTCATAACAAAGATGTTAGCCGTCCGGAAAACGAGCCCAGGACCCTCTTGTGGGCAGTTCGGCATGGTAACCTTTACGCCAATGAGGTCGTCAGTACTGCTTGCACTTAGTATGAAACTTTAAAGATAAATAGGTGATTAGTGTCTGTGATCAACATACAGGGCTGTCACACTGGCATTTCTTGGCCGGCTTGCAGTCGGTGACGCCTCCCATTTTGCACATACAATCGTCGCAGTTGGCACCCCTGAACGGAGTCCCCACTGGGTACCTGCAATACAAAGAAATGGGATTCATAAATAAATCAGAAAATTATTAACAAAAAAAAAACGACGCGTTGTGGTTATTTTACGACTAACTTGTCTCTCTCTCTCACTCTCTATGTTTATGTGTGTGTGTGTATCTACTGTGGCATATATACGTAGGCCCGAACAGAGAGACCGATTTTTATTTATTTATATTTGTACACCACTCTCAAAGAAAAGGCTAGACTTGTAGAATGCATACACTAAAATAATGTTAATGTAACTGACTAGCAGATCGTCCCGGCTTCGCACGGGCTATAAAATAACCTAAGTTGCAAAGAGAAATAAAATATAGCCTTTGTATATGTTTACTTAAGTATAATGTAGCTTCCCAACGGTGAAAGATTTTTTCAAATCGGTCCAGTAGATTTGGAGCCTATTTGCGTCAAACTTTGCAACTTAGACTATTTAAGAACTATTTTAGATCTGCAATTTTGCCTTACACAGACTATCGTTACGCCAACGAGGTCGTCTGATAGGTCATCATCATCAACAGCCCGTATCTTCCAACTGCTGGGTATAGGCCTCCTCTCCAACACGCCATATAGTACGGTCTTCAGCCAGTTTCCACCAGCTCTTTCCGGCGTGTCTAACGATGTCATCTGACCACCGGGCTGGTGGTCTGCCTCTCTGACGTTTTCCGTTCCTCGGTGACTGCCCTGGTCCATCTAGAGACTTCCCTACGCACCAAGTATCTGATAGGTACTCACGATATAAAGGACACGACACATGGGCACTCGGCTCTGGGGGCGCAGCTCTCCCCGTCGAAGTACAGGGAGCCGGCGCAGCCGCAGCCTGTGCTGGGAGGCACCACGCCGGGGCACAGCTGGCACGGGGGCACCGTGCTGGGCTCCGGGGTGCTCGCCGAGATCGTGGTCGCTGGGTGGAGAAAAAAAAATTAGGACACATTTCTCACACGAATGCTTAGCCCCAGCGAACTAGAATAAACGGAAGAGTAACTCCAAACAATTGCCGCTTTGAATTTGGATCCATCTACGCACGCAATTATACTGCTATCCCAACGAAACGCACAAAGCTCGTACGCGTTTGGTCAGTCGACGCCACGCGGGCAGCTGTTTTGCCCCGCCCACCGCGGTATTTTACGCGTGGATGGTGGAACCATTTTATCGGCCAAGTTACTCTCTATATAAAGACACTGAAGGGACTGTGCATTTTATAGCGTTATAAAGAGATACATTCTCTCCATATATCGACCAAAATGGAGAGAATGTATCAGGGTATGGAATATAAGCTGTACCAACTAAAGCTAATTTATTTTCGACGCTTTAGAGAGTTTTTCGTTATATCGAGTGAAGTTACATGGAGTTTACGCTTTATTTCATTTAATCAATTACAGAATAGTTCACAGACAATTCAAAACAATACAATAAAATACGAGTAAAAATTATATAAAAGAAAATATTGTATATGTAATCGTCTGTTTTGGAATATGGGTACAACTAGCCTGAAATAAAGACTTTTTTTTATATTATCAAGTGTTTGTTTTATTCAGCCTTAAGTACTTACGGTAGGGTTCAAAGCATCCAATGGGTTCGACTTGCATCTCGATGTTATCCTTCCATTTGATGGGTAGAACCTTGAGGTACTGCGCGCGGATGGGTGGCCGGAAATAATGCTCAACTACAGCTGTCTTGTCGTAGTTTCCGGGGAACAATCTACAATAAAGAAATTATGACATTGAGTCTTAGACATCAAGTAAATTTACAATCTTATTGATACTATATAATATACTAGCAAGCCCGACGAACTCCGTTTCGCAACAAAGTTGATTTTTTTTGCTACAAACCTCACAGAGCCCGAGTCCTTTGCAACGAATGCTGTACCGTGGAAATCGGTTCGTGCGTTCTGGAGTTAAAGCGTCAGGAAGAAAAACCCGACTTAATTTAATATATAAGATAAACTATATGCGCTGTTCAGTTACTATGCGACTTGCGCCGTGACGCGACTAAAATAAAACATGTTTCGTATTCAATATTATGGACACTAATATCAGTGATCAGAATACTAGATAGTATTGCTGGGAAAATTGTGGGCTGCTTTCGCTACACGTTAGTTAGAAAATTGTACCAAATATCAGTAGTGAAGTCATGGTATTCAAGTCGCATAGCATTTAAAATAGATTGTACTCACACTTCCTTCTTATCCTTGTCAACTATCGGGTTGAAGTCGAGGTCAGTGGAGTAGAGAACCTTGTAGGCGGTCACCCATCCCTTCTCGCCCCCTTTCGTCTTCATGCCGGTTATGTTCCGGGGGGACGTGAAGTTAAACTGAAAATGTATACAAATATATGTGTGAGATATTTGAATCAACTTAATACTCGGACACATTTCACACACGTCTGCTTAGCCCCATACTAAACCATTATGGTTGCTAACACACCTGCCTGGAAGAGATCGCTTTCAGTGATAAGGCCGCCACTTGTAACACTACTTAAGTTGATTATTTATTTTTCTCTCTGTTTTGTTTTTCCCTTTGTGTTGCAATAAAGAGTATATCTATCTATCTATCTGATATACTACTGCAGTATGTGATACCACGGATCGAATCCAGCTCAATGATTGACAAGTATATGATTGGGATTTATACTCGCTCGTAAAGTGAAGAGAAACATCGTAAGGAAATCCACATGCTCAGAGGACCCCAAAATTCCACAACGAGCGTCATCCGCCAACCCGCACATGGGTAGTACGAATTTAGTACCAATCTTGACGTAACTTGGTATACAGGTTTCGCTATACAAATTCAATACAAGACATGATTGTCTAATTTTTTCGAGTGGATACATTTATGTATTTTTTTTTACTCTTAATGGGCTTGGGCTTGCGCTTGATCGCATTTCACCTGATGGTAAGCGAAATTGCGATCTAAAGTGGAGCGCGCTTGCCCAGAAGAAACCGGTTCACTCTTGCCTTGAAAACTAGATTATAGTTATCGGAGAACAGGGAATTTGGCAAATAATTCCACACCTTGTTCAATTTATATTAAGAGGGCAGGTGGATTTTTAAAATCTTACCATGATCCATTCTCCAGGAGTGCTGTATAACGGTCTCCAACCACGTCCTCCTTCCAGAGTGATGTACTTCCTATCCTCAGGGTTGGAGCTGGTGCTGATGCTGTCCAGAGGAAGGTCAGCCGCGATGCCGAGAGGCTCGTCGCATTCGGGGGAAATCTGGATTGAAAAAAGTCAAAGTCTTATTATTCAAAGTTACGAAGAAGATATATAGATATAGACGATGAGTCTGTGGCCAGAAAGAGACGGCACGTTCTGCAGCATAGTCAAAACAACGCCTAAAATCACGCCATATGTAGCAAATATAGGCGACTTTAGACCGCACTCACTTGTATCACCTCTAAAACTGCCTGCACATTCCATATATGACGTGATTTTAGTTGTTTTGTCTGTGATTCAGAACGTGCCGCCTCTTTCTGGCCACCTAAGATGAAAAGAGACGGGGCTTCTTTGAATTTAGTTTAGTCGTGTGTGCCGCTGAATCGCCACCATTAACAAATGTTTTTTTCACAATTTTGTAGTATTAAATCATGCGCTATTTAAGCGCTCAAATAAGCAAGACCTTTAGTTTAGGTTATTTATTGTTTAGGTAAAAGTTATTTTGTAAGCGATGAATTTACCTTGCAGAGGCTTTTGCGATAAGACGTTGGACTCGAAGGTCCAATCAGCACATATCTTTACGTCTGCTAATCCTATTTGACTTTGAACATTGATTTTGCATAGCAGCTTACCGTAGTGATGACTGGTACAAAAGGTACAGCTGTGCTGGGTACAACAGTACTAGGTACAGCTGTGCTAGGTACAGCTGTGCTAGGTACAGCTGTGCTAGGTACAGCTGTGCTAGGTACAGCCGTGCTGGGTACAGCTGTGCTAGGTACAGTTGTACTAGTGACAGTGGTGCTGGTGGTGGCCTCTCCACATCCAATCAGCTCCATCCTGACTGATGCCTCGCCATGCCACGTCAGCGGCCGGAGACGGATGTATTTGGCCTCGAACGGTGGTTCGAACAGTTGACGCTTTGTGTCTTCGTGGTTCACTGGTCCGTGGAATATCTGCGCAAATAGATACACTTTAGTTTGTGTTTGGTAGAAACCAAATTGGGTACGTGAAGTACTTTAGCATTTTTACCATCATCATCAAACATGATAAATTGATATTGAGAAGTGTTCCCTACAGTACGACACATGTTTTACATGTAGGCTACCGGTATTTGCGATGTGCAAAATGTTGATGCTGATGGTTTATCATAATTTAAAGTCAGTTTAGATTATCATCAGGCGAGACAGTATAAATGACAATGTCATCGGCTCCCTACCGTGACTTGACAGCTCGTCAGCTAGTCAAAATTAGTACGCTATTTATAAGATAGCTTCACTTTAGGTCACTTTAAAGAACGGAGAAATACAACACCCTTAAGAAACAGGATCGACGTAGTCTAGGCCTCTTTTTGTACGTGACAAAGAGGGGCCTACACCCTGCAATGGGATAGAAACGGCTATGGGTAACGATACTAATAAATGCCAATAAGTCACTTGGTTAAGGAATATTCTCTAACCTTACAGATATATCCCCAAACCTTATATATGAAAATAAATATCTCCTAATCTTTCAGAAATATCCCCTAACCTTAAAGAAATATCCCTTAACATTACAGAAATATCATAGCCCTACAGAAATATCCCCCAACCTTACAGAAATATCCCCTAACCTTACATAAACATCCTGTTACGATAAAGAAATGTCTTCTCACCTTAGGTGTCCCATCAGGGGAGTTGACAGTGGTGAAGGCAATTCCATCGTCTCCGTACATCACTTGGTAACTGGTCACGTACTGGTTGAAGATGGGGGAACCCTGGAGCTCAACGCCGTATATAGGTTCCCGGCGTGGGAGCTTCACTTGGATGTACGGCTCTTGATCTTCGGAGGCAGGATTCCAGCTACCAGCTGATTAGAAAAAAAAAACATAATTTATTAAAAATAGATACCATAATTTGCAAACCTACTAACTCCTCTGCAGATTTATTATAGGAGAGGCTCAAAACGTCATTGTATTTTATTTAGATAAATAAAAAGTAATATAACTTTATTTTTATTATAATAATAAAAATAAAGCATAGTTTTTCACGGGATTTTGGTTTTTGTTTATTGCGTAAAACAAAAAAACAAAATGAAGTTTCGAGCCTCTCCCGTAAAAAAACCCGCAGAGGAGTAAGTAGCTATTCAAATTATATCTATATATCGAAATAGAATTCGGTCGATCGAATCTGTGCCCAAACTGGTCAGATTTTGTTTTACTTGTTGGTCGACGACATCTTCCAGACTATTCCAGCATATAAGTTTTAAATCTTTATTGCCAATTGTTTAAGCGCATTTCGATCTCTTTCCATGAATTTAAATTGCAGTCTTAGATATGGAATTAATTTAAATGAAATCTACTGTGACTGTGACAGGTGTTCGTAACTGATTTCCAGGACAAAATTGGTCCTTCGAGCCGGATCACCTTTGTTTGCAAGCATATTATTATGAATGAGTAGCGCCTGTAGCTCTGCTAGTTAAGGACTTTCTCGCTCTGTAACGGTCGATGCAGACAGTGTTTGGCTGGGTGACAATACACAAGACTAACGTTTTTCAAGTGGCATTTTCACCTGAGCTCTACCGTGGGTTGGATAGCACGTTAAATTGTAGTTCCCGGCTATCAGTCTTCAAGCAGTCTTTAAGCCAAGTCAGAGGCCTTCGGGCGGCTTGAAAACTCTCGATACCAGAGCTTGGCCACTTAGCTCATACGAATAAGAAGAAGATTATGTTTGATGTTATCACCTGAATCCTCTAACGGTCGTCCGTTGAGGACGGCGTTCTGTGGCTGGAACAGTTCGCTGGCCACTGAAGACGCGCTGAACGCAGAGTCCAACAGCGGCTGGTCGCCCCACATCAGGTCGAGGAAGCTGGGGAACACAGTGACAGTTTCCTACTAAAAATCTATTCAATAACAAGTTTCAATTACAGATTTGCAAAGCTCCCGATGTGGCTGAATTGTGTAAATGAGGATATGAAAGAAAAGGGAGTGAATGTGGAAATGACAGTTGACAGAATCGTGTGGAAGAGGAAAACTTGCTGTGCTGACCCTACCTAGTGGGAAAAGGTTAAGGAAAAAGAAGAAAGCTTCCGACCGGCACTGAGCTAAGCTGGGGCCGGTTTTGTGGCAATGTTTTCTTTTATGTTTATTGTGTATTGTTTTTCGTGACACAAAATAAATGTTTCTTTCTTACTTTCATTCTTTCAAACCTATCAAGATTAGCATAAAGCATAAGCAGCCCACTATACGTTCCCACTGCTGGGACTCGGGGCCTTCTCTCACGAGGACGGAGATATAGGCCATAATCCACCTCACTGGTCAAGTGCGGGTTGGTGGATGACACACGTCTTCGGGTATTGTGGTCCTCAAACATGCCGGTTTCCTCACGGTGTTTTCCTTCACCGTGAAGCGAGTGCAAATCCACACATAACTTGAAAAACAAGTCATTGGTGTAGGGCCAGGATCGAACCAGGGGCAGTCTGATTGAAAAGCAGACGTTATTACCACCGAGCCACACTCGCTTTTTCTATCAAGAGTAAACAAAAAAAGACAGACAGCGGAGGCTTAGTAATAGGGTCTTTTTTCACTATTTAGGTACGGCACCTTAAATACTAAAACCTACACTTACTTATCAGGGTTGCATGCAGTCGGAGGTGACACTGTACTTGGCACCAAAATGGGGGGTTCCGTTTCCATCTTAGGCACATTCGGAGCTGATGTCGTAGTTTTAAACTCCCGAGGTTCTTTAGTCGGGAAAGTTGGCACATACGGCTTGATGGTAGAAACTTTTGTGGTAGAAACGGTAGGAATGGTAGTTTTTTTCGTAAAGACTTCTTCTTCCCGCTCTTCGTCAAGGTCGCAGCCGATCAATTCCATTCTGAGTCCAGCTTCGTTGTGCCAAGTAGTGGGGCGGATGCGAATGTATTTGGCCACTATGTGAGGAGTTATTGTTTCGGTTGAGGTGTCTGCGGTGTTCTCTGGACCACGGAATAGCTGTGAAGAAATAAGAAATATAAATATATAAATACAATAACACATTTCATCCCCCCTTGAGGTGGGTCCGCTCGGACTGCGGACAGCGGCCTGGGCGGGGAGAGCAGCGGCAATGCGCGAAGCGGTCCTGCATCCCTGCTCCCCCGTCGTGAGACGGGACACCATGAGGTTTTAGTCGGTAGTGACGCCCCTCTGGCCCTCGAGTCCGACATACCCCACCCGCCTCCCCCAGGCTTGTAGCGGGAGATGCGTAAATGCATTTCCTCGCGAAAAAAAAACACATTTCACACACGGCTGGTTTACCCGATACTGAAACATTTCTAGTTTGTGTTATGGTAGTTAACACAACTGATATACTACATAATACATACATACATATTTTATATAAATACATATTTAACACCCAGACACACAGCCAACAAATTTAGTTCAGCACAAAGATGTTGGCCGGGCCGGGAATCGAACCCGAAACGTTTTTATTAGCAGTCCGGCATGGTAACCATTACGCTAACGAGGTTGTCATTATGGCGTATCTTACCTTTGGTTGTCCATCAGATCCTTTAACAGCAGTGAAGCTGATGCCATCATCACCATACAAGACCTCATAGCTGGTGACGAAGTCTTCTGACTCGGGACAGCCTTGGAGTTTGACACCGAAGACAGGCTGTCGGTCAGTGAGGTCTACTTGGATAAACGGACGCTTGTCAGTCGGCGAAGGTTTCCAGCATGCACCTGGAGATGATGATATGCAATCAGATTAATTTTTTTTTAAATTTTTAGGTCTGAGCTTACCCTAAGCAGGGTTGACGTCAGACAGGCGGCCTGTCACAAATAGTGTAAACTCTATATAACGATACTGAAGGGACTGTGCATTTTATGACGTAATAGAGAGTGGTCGTTAAATCAATTAAGATTAGTGGGGTGTATCATTGTATGGAATACAAGCTAAACCAACTAATGCCAATTGATTTCGACGCTTTAAGGCTTTCCGAGCCCCATACTAAATGCTTCTCAGACTGGCAACCATTTCCTCTAAGATTTTTAAATAGTAATCACTTAACATAAACTTAAAATGGTCTAATTGGGGCGCGAAATAGGTAATATTATACATTTTTTATCGCAAAACAGATATATCAGCGTGATTTTTTCCAGCAAAATACACATGTATGAGTGCAGTGCAACAACTTAGCTGTTCAGTTGACAGTGTCGCTAGTGGAGATTTGTTGCCACCTAAGAGTGCTGTCGAACTTGTAATTCCAATTTTGGCCACCTGAACAGCTAAGTTGGTGACATGTATACGTATACATTGTTAGTTTCCGTTTCCGTTAGTGTCATTCTCTCTGCCAAACATGAACCCAAGCTTACCATCCGTAGTAATAAATCAACAAAATTCCGTTAGATGGCAGGATCAAAAAAAGTATTTTTATAGAGTTTGATGAAATTTATTTATTATTTTTAAATAAATTATTGCTAATTTTATATTAAGTATCGTAATAGAATTAAAAATTTAAAATATGTATAATTTTGTTTGATTATTTGAATGAAATTTAGTTATGTCAATGTCAGTTTGTCATATTTGACATACTTAAAAAAACGTATTTATATTGCAGCAATAATTTTTAGGGTTAGGTACCCTAAGAATGAAATTAATATACTACTGCGACTTTTCTGTACTTAAAAGATAAAAACGAATGCCTTTTACAAAATATTCGTTGTCTGTCTTTCTGTCACCAGGCTGTTTCTTATACACTTTGATAGCTGAAAAGTTCACAAATTATTTGTTTCCGTTGCCGTTATAACCCAAGAGTATACAAGTACTAGATACGCTATAACAACAAATACTAAAAACAGAAAATATACAAACATAAAGGGTGGATGACACGTTTTTAAAGTGTACCTTAAAAGACGTGTTATATTTTGTATTTTTGCTCAATATCAAAAACGATAACAGGACACTAAAGAATTCTACAGAATATTAAGCTACGTATTACCTCTTTTTACTCTATCTTTACAATGACACTTGGTAGATTCTTTCATGATTTCTCTCTTTCTTTCTTTCAAAATAAAATGAATGTTTGATATGGGGTTCCCATACAAAAAACATGTTTTTTCGCCATATTTTAATAATGGTACGGAACCCTTCACGCGCGAGCCCGGTTCGTACTTGGCCAATTATATCAAATTTTTATACCTACGTCTTTTGTTTACCTATCAATATCTTTAACAATCTCATAATTACAAAAGGCTTGTTTGTTTGTTTGTTTGGATGTTTTTATGTTTTTTTGGCGCGAATAGGCTCTGAAACTGTTGGACTAAAATTAAAAATTCTTACACCGTTGGGAAGTTACATTATCCCCAAATGACATAGGCATTATATTTTGTTGCAAAGGGTAAGAAATTCTTATTAAGACTCCAGTAATGTAACACAAGGTATAAAAAAGAGTAAAAAATTTGTTTCATCGCATGCGCTAAGAAAAGTTAGTTGTGGCGGGTGTCGTTTAGTATGTCTTGAGAGCAGCGGAACCCATATATACAAAAAAAAACTTTTATCTATGTCAAAATTATAATGCGATAAAGTTTAAATGTTTGTTCGTAACGAATAAAATATTACACTTCTGAACGACTTTCAAACATATCTCCTAGAATTGTTTTTTTTTATGCCCGTGCTAAGCCGGGACGGGCCACTAGTGTATAATTATATCAACGATACATGTAAACTGCCAGGTGTATATTTATAATAACTAAGATTTCGACAGGCCTCTTACCTTAGAATAATAATAATAGTTTTTTTTTATTTCAAATGAAGCTAAAATAATATCCATAGTCTATTATATATAAATTCCCTGATAATATGTAATTATTTACTTTTCTAATCATTAGACTTGAAGCTGTTATTCCGGATGAACCGATTTTGATGTTCTTAGCTATGTTTGATGATATTCGGATGTCCGCCAAAATAGTGGATATGATATTTATTCGCAACTTTCCCAAATGAAATGGCTTACATTTTGGAATCATGCGAAAAATACAACTGTTTCATGCAATATGTTAGATGATTCGTGAGAAAAGTTTTTTCTTGTTACTCGTATCATGTACCCAATAGATTTATTTTTTAATTTCATTTGAGGTTTTAAGGTATGCACTATGAATATTAACATACACGAAAACGAAACCTATTGAAAATATTGACTTTCCCATAATATTCCTTTAAAAAAAAGAGTTTCGAACAAAATAAAATAGCAAAATTAATAATTCATGAGATTTGAACCATAGTCAATTCAAATCATAAAAATATTTCCTGTTCCAAAAATGCTTCCTCTACGAACGAGCCATATAATCGACAATTGAGCGTTCGAAATTGGCATGCATATTCAAATATGCTGAAGTTCAAGTGACAAAAAAAATTGTCAATGCTAGTGTGAGTGTAGCCGCATCGTCACAGAATAGATGATAGTAGATATGGGTTTTATATGGCTTTTTGTACATATTTGCTATCAACGCTTAATAAATGTTGTTTTGTGATGAGCCTTAAAAATAATACATTAACAGTAGTTTCCGCGAACCGATTCTAAAGTTACAAAAGAAATCACTTGGGATGCTGGGATGAATAAAACTAACTTATACCTATTTAACGCCATCTAGCGGCATATGTGCACTTGCAGCATGCTAGCGAACAACCTTAAAGAGTTTGTCGTTAAAACATTTGAATTTGTGGGTTTCGGGCGGCTTGAAAACTCTCGACACTAGAGCTTGTTACTTTAAATAGTGGTATAGATATTTCAGATTTTCTTTCGTTGTGATCTGAAACCAAATTAAGATATGCCAAAAAAAAACATCAATATGTTATTTTTGTCTGTTTTGATGATTTCTTTGATTATCCTTATCTAAAATATTTCAAATTTTCTTCTATCTACAATAGATTTCCTCAAAGTAGCGCCCGAGCCAATAGGTTATAGCTTGCCACTTTGCTCATACGAAGAAGAAGAATGAATGAATGATTTATTTGTCTATAAAACTAGGTACATAGGTGGTATTATAAAATGTCATAAAAGTTAAAACTATTTGCAACTAAAAATGTATGTAGTGATTCCTCTAGTTTTTGCCCGTAGGGCTTACAGACAAGAATGAAGATGATGATAAGAATACCTATGATACATATATAAGATACCTGTAGTATCGGTTGGCTGTTTGTTTATCCGTGCGTAGTGCGGCAAGTAGTGGTCGCCGGCCGTTGATGACGCTTGGAACGCTGAATTTGGCGCCCACTTATTAGACCCCCATATTAGGTTCTTGTATCTGGAAAGAAAATTTATACATTTAATAGTACATTGTTACCCTAGGGATGAAAGTAACTTATTTAGTCCCGGGACGGGGTTTGGCGCCGCGAACAAAGTGAGGTGAAGTGAATAGTTCGAGGGACTTGTAACTTTGGTGTTATCAATAAATGATTTGTATTTGACTAAATAAGTCTTTAGCCCGAGGTAAACACTGTGCTTTTCATTACGAATACAAGAAAAGTAAAATAAAGTATGACTGACAATGTGTTAAAACGGCCGTGGAACTTTTCACATGTCATCACCGTAAGGACGGCCGTCTATTTGCGTCCATAATATTACGGCCGCTATATGACGGCACCGCTTTCTTAGGAAACCAAAGTTTAAGTAAATCAACTTACTCTTCAGGAGAGCACTCCGGTGCCGGGGTAGTAGTTTTGATAGTAGTGTCAGTAACTTGCGGCAGTATGTAGGGTTGGTGCGTCGAGCCGTGCGGCGGGACTACGACGGACACACACGCGTCAGTGTTGCAATGGAATTCGTTGTGCAGACATTGGCACGTTAGACAACCCTCCGTTACAATGCCGCCAGGCTGGAAGAAAGGTTAAAGTTTTAAACAGATAAATGGATGTATTAATTATTTGTCAAACTATTTTATTTTTCATTACTCATACTCTGAAAGTAGGTCTGAAGTTGCCTGAGGAGCGGGATGAAAGTAATACATTTCATCCCTAGGGAGAATCGCTTTCAACTGACAGCTGTCAACTTATTTAAAAATAGTACAGTAAAAAAAGGTTTTACTTTCTATACAGTCACGATGTAAAATTGAAATAACTTAAAGCTAAGTATTGAATAAAGAATATATATTTTTTTAAATAACTTTATTATAATTTAGTTTCTACAATTTCTTTAAAATAAGTCAGATTTATTTACCATTTTTGCAATAGTGAAAATAAAAAATAATGGCTGAATAGTTGCCGGCCACAGAAAAAATACAAACATAATGGCAGGAAAGCGGTAGTTCGATTTTTATTTATTTTTTCCCTCAAACTATTGGCTATATTATAAACCCTGTCTCGGGACAAAATAAGTTACTTCCATCCCTAGGGTAACAATGTGCTATTAGAATTTAGTTATAAGCGTACTTTACGGAGCTAATACGTTATATGTCTTACCAGCCCCCCAAAACACTACTGATATAATAAATATGAAAGCTTGTTAGTGTATTTGTTTGTAACTTTTTGAACGCTCTACGGTCAGCCGTTAAAGCGTTAAAAAGGTTACGAACAATCAATTTAGATGAAACTTAGTAAATAATATACTTCTCAGTACCTAACTTGTGAACAAATTAACAAATTACCAGACAACTTAAATCGATAATATTAAAAACTTCCTGACAAACTTAAAAAACTTACTCATTACAAAAGTTATTATAAAATAGAAGACTTTTTAAATGACGGAACATTAAAAAAACAATTAACAGGGTTGCTACTCTCCAGTAAATAATTGCAATGACTTATGGATATAACCTAAGAGCCAGTGAAAGGATACCTGTATGCTCAGAATACAGAAAGAACTAGAAACCGTGAGCGCGCCTAAAACTGAGGCTACTAAAACTACTCATAAATAGAGTAGTTTGACGCGCGACCGATCAGTCACTCTGTGACCGTCGGAACGTACGACGCTGTACCAATTTAACTAAATTATGCAGTCTTATGTCGTTCCTACCTGTAAAAATGCAGCGGGTCTAAAAAAGAAACAGGATGGGATCACATTTCACGTGTAAGTATCGTATTTAGGTATCAACTTATTTAATTAATGAATAAATTTCTCAGTTTTCAATTGTCATAGATAATGAGGCATCCATCTTGTTAGTGTTGCCAGTATAAGAGTTTTGATTTACCTTTCTTTTTATTACCTCTTGAGGGCTTTTATTCATTGTAGAATATTAATAATTAATTTAATAAAAATTAACCGACTTGAAAAAAGAAAGTATAAAACATCAGTGCAGCCCGTGTGTACATAACCAAATAGTCCTATTAAATAGTATGTTAGTATCTATGAAAAATACCTAGACATTTCATCATTTATCTAAATTTAAATTTTTGTTACTAAGTTCAAATTCTAAGAGACAATATTATAAAAAGCTTACTAAGCAAAAAGGAAATTAAAAGTATTTTTTTCTAAAGCGTCTTTTATTCAATAAATCTATCAATTTCTTGAGACGATTAGGTAGGTACATAATTATAATAAAGATAAGGACAATTTTTATTCTTTTATTATCTCACCTCCTGGACTCCCAAATTTTACCCTAAAAACGGGCACATAATGCCTGAGCATAACATTACGCGGGTGGGAAGTGACGCGGGCGGGGGGCAGTGTTTTGATTTTTGGACACAGCGTGTAGCTCGCAAATACAGATGAACGCGGCTTCTGTTTCTTTCTGTATTCTGAGCCTGTATGTATTTGACCAGACCTGGGTTTTTGTACATTGAGGCCCCTATACCTACTGTACATGAGATGGGGACTCACGAAGCCCTAAGTGGTAGACGCGGCGAGTGCGCTGGTAACACAGGTATCGATTTTTTGCCTATCTATAAATGCATTTGACCACGTCTGCCGTATTGATATTTGATAATATATTATTATTATTAATGGAAAACAACAATGGCAGACCATTATCACGCGTTTAACATTGTTGTAGACAATTTTGAAAATGTAAAAAAAATAAAAATATTTTAAATTAATTGACCAGATATGCCATCAATATATTTTATGGTTATTATTTAGAATCGGGGCCGCAAGGAAGGGGGGGAGAGGAGGGGGAGAAAGGGTAGAGGGGAGGTTGGGAACCCCTCCACTACAAACCCCATCTGCAGGAGACAAGTAGTTTTTGAGTTATTAATGTTTAAAAAATTTGAGGTTAAGTACTAAGTTTTTTAATAGGTAACTCAAGAAGGGAAATATGTAGGTATCTTTCGACCAAAGTGCCTCTGTAACCCGACCGAATATAAGACCGAAGCTCCTGCCCTAGCCTCCGGTCCCAAAAATAGTCCTGCCTTAGTCTTCGTGGTTATTTTTGTTGTATAACAGCATTTCGGTTCTGGCAGTGGTTCACAGTTCAAACCTAACCTAACCGACAGTGTTATTTGAGATTGAAATCTGCCTTACTAAACCTAAGTCTAAAATAACAGCATTTCGGTTATAGCAGTGGGTCGCAGTTCAAACCTAACCTAACCGATAGTGTTTTTTTGAGCTTGAAATCTGCTTTTGCTAGTGAATTAAATAACAAATTGAAAAGACAAAAAAAGAAAACATTCGCATACACTCGAAAGTAACGGAATGACGCTTAAATTTTACCGCTCAAAATGGTGTTAAAACTTTTTGTTTTAATTTAAATTTTACCGCTCAAAATGTTGTGAAAACGTTTTGTTTCATCTATTTGTTACAGATGTAAACTGTCAAATTTAAATTTACTTTTAGCGTTTCGTTTCTGGTTTGCAAGCAAACTGTCAAACGATGAAAATGACAGCAAACACGTTTCATTCTACGTATTTTCTGCTAAAAACGTTTCTTTTCTCACTATTTCAATGAAACTTTGAAAAATTATTTCAATTATTTAGGCGTGGCTCCTGCAAATAAAATGTTATAAATATGTTATAAACAACCATTTCCGACACCCCTGTTGTATTAGTTTCTCCAAATTCATGCGGCCCCGATTCTAGAGCCGACCCTATTTTATTTATCATAGTCTTAAAAACATATATTGATAACGGCAGACGTATTATATAACAGTCATTATGGCAAGTAGCACGGCCATGGTCTTCATTATCAAGAAGCACGTGGCTTGAGTTGGAGGAGGCCTTCGTCTAGCGCTGGACGATCCCTGACGACGAACAGAATAAAAATGTTTTAAATTTGGTCATGTAAATACACTAAATGTTTGTGATATATTTGAAATAATGATAATTAATTTGACATAATATATACTAAAAATTTTACATTCTGATGAATACTTTTTGTCTAAATGTCTAAACGACTAAACTATAACTGTAAATAATCTAAAAAGAATACTAATTTTTATCACTAACTTTGAAAATATAATAAGATTGTTGTGAATGCATGTATTTATGTTGGGAAATAAAGGCTATTTTTATTTTATTTTATCTTATTATTATTATTTTTTTTATTTTTTTTACACATTCACACACGGCTGGTTAGCCCCATACTGAACCATTTCTAGCTCGTATTATGGTTGCTAACACAACTGATATACTACATATACATACATACATATTATATATAAATACATATTTAACACATATTTTACATATTTATTATGTAACTGTAATGTGACATAATATTGCAATAAATTCTTTGACTTTAACTTGTAAACTTTGCACAAACCTTGACCAGCTTCCCGTCAGCTAGACATGTGCAGTCATCCTTCTTGACACAAGTTTTCTCGTCGCGCCAGAACGTTCCCTCCTCGCAGTCGAGCGAGACGCATCCTTCCACGCATTTCTGAGGGCAAAGTACGATATTAGACGGTAATTATAGTAAACACTATTAAACTGTGGAACTCATTGCCGGAGTCCCTGTTCCCTCTGAACTATAACCTCACTGTCTTCAAGGCGAGAGTGAATCGGTTTCTTCTAGGTAAGCGCGATCCACCCTAGATCGCAACATCATTTAACATCAGGTGAGTTTCGATCAAGCGCTTGCCTATCCATCATAAAAAAAAAAAACAAAAAAAAACACTTAGAAAGAAGAAAGAAAGAACATTTATTTTGCGACACGAACAACGCAAAAAAACAATACATAAGAAACAATAAACATTTACGAGGCAAAACCAGTCCCAACTCAGCGTGTGCTGACTGCAAGCAATCAGCGCTGGTCTTTCGCTGGAACCGGTTACCGGTCAAAATTATAAAAAGTTTCCATTAAGGATACGGAAGATTTGTTTCGGAAAAAACTGGGTATTATAACTCAATTAGCATTAATTAGTTCCTAAACTAGTTTCAAGAAGAGAGGGAAGCGAAGATTTATTTATTTATTTATTTTGTACCCTTATAAGCACACAGATTTACTCCAATTCGCTTATCCAAGTCAATTAAATACACAACATTACATTCTGTTCATTTCATGAATCTGATTGTCTTTCTGATTGTCGATTGATCGTCATTGGCTTGCGTAAAGTGAGATCCAGTCACAATTCAACACACTTCTTACTTTTATTTTAACCCTGAGCAAAAACATTACTGGTGTTAATAGGCCCTAGGTTTAAAGAAAATACAGTTCATAATATCGCCTTAGTTAACAATGTTTCTTTCTTTAAGATCTTACCTCTCTAATACACCGTCCTTTTTCCATAAGGGTTCTTCTGAAGTGGTCACACAATTGATCGCACGGGTAGGCACAGTCTCTATATTCCTGCCCAGGGGGACAACGAGGGGGGACCGTGGAAGCAGTGGGGAAAGTGGTGGGAGATAGAGTGGTGCTCTGCTTTGTGGTGGGAGACGCTGTTGAGGTGGAAGTGGTTGGTTCTTCTGTGGAAGAAAAAGTTTTTGTAACAGGTGTGTTTGTACAAAACAAACGGTCACACTTACTTAAAACGTTTTTGTGACAAGTGTATTTTTACGAAACAAACGGTCACACTTATTTAAAAGTGGTTTCGTCAACAGGAACATTGTTGAACAGGGATGTGACGTCAAAACTCACCATGATCTCCGATGTGTTTTTTAAGTAAGTGTGACCGTTTGTTTCGTGCAAATATATAATATGCCTTACGATGACAGTTTACAAAGGTGTGTTTGTGTTATGGTTTAAGGGTTCCGTTAAAGTTAAAGTTACTAGAAGTTAGGCGAGTACTAGAATGCCCTATCATCCTACTCTGGTTGGTTTCCTCACGATATCCTTCGCCGAATGAACTCTAATTCATTGGCGGGGATCGAACCTGTAACCTACGGGACGTGAAGCAACTGCACGCCCGACTGAGCTATCATCTAAATCAGTTTGCGCATCGTCGTAAAGTATCCAAGCTTTCGTTTTGCATAGGTAACATTTCGGAGAGTGTGCGACGGAATTACAAATGATAATGACAGACAGCGGAGCCTTAGTAAGGTCCGTTTTAACCTTTAAGGTACGGAACTCTAAAAAAAACGTTGTCGCTAAGTTTTATGTATTTTTTCATTACTCATACTCTGAAAGTATAAAGCACAGTGTTTACCTTGGGTTAAAGATTTATTTAGTCCCTCGAACTATTGGCGCCCTCACTTCGCTCGGGACCCCAAAGGGGACTAAATAAGTTCTTTATTTATTTATTTATTCATATATTTAAATATAAACATAAACCTACAGCATTCCAGCCAAACCGCCTATGTTTATTTTATTATTAACTTAAAAACTAGTAAATGCACTTATTACAATTAACAAAACAGTAATAAAATATTAAACAAAAAACAAGACAATAATAAAAATATAATATAAATCCCATTCATCCCTCTTTCACTCATTCATCACCTCTCAACCACTTACAGACTGTTATTTTTCAGTATACTTTAGGGTAATTCTTTCTATCTTCTTCCACTCGTCAGCAAAGAGGTCTATTTCACTTTACTTTCATCCCAAGGGTAACAATGTACTATTACACGGGTCAACATGAAATTTGACTTTGATTGCAAAGCATTAAATTTCGGTAGGTAGGTCGTAATAAGACGGAAAAAAATATATGGCATGAAAAACTTTGCTTTTGTTCTTAGAAGACTGATTGAACGAAATTTTAAAAAATCTCGGATATTTATTTTTGATTGAAAATAAAACTATTGAAATAAAAATGTTAACTATTTTTATTAAGTTTTACTATCAAATTAGCTTACAGAAAAGTGGAAAATAACTTAAAAGTGCACACTTTTACTTTTTCTTTTATGTTCATAGCTACTTTCTCTCAATAAACCCCAAATATAGTATTATTATTATAACTATCACAAAAGCAAACTTTATACCGAAAAAAGGTATTTTTTTTTCGTTTTTGTGCATAACTATCTGGAAAATAATAGTATAAACTTTAGGACAAAGAACGAAAATTTTTTTGTAGAGTCGTGTTATCAGCGTAATCATGTCTACTATACCTGTAGAGATAGCTCCACACTCCGGCCTGACGAGTTTCACAGCGGCCGGCCAGTCGCAAACAAATATGTTGGGATTATACAGCGTGCCCGGATCGCAATCCTTCAGCACGGGACCACTCGGCGGACATTCGTAGAACTTCGCGCAGTCAGTCGGGTGTTTCGTGTTCGGTGTTGTTAAGTTCTCGCAAGGATTCGGTTCTGGAAATTAAGTACCTATTGTTATTTGTTTGCCGAGTTGACGAGAAAAGAGCACAAGGTCGCTCTCCTACCCGATGGTCAGACCTCGTAAAGAGTGGCTTATTATATACACTGGCCACTGGCACCTATATATTATATATCACTGTATAATACTGGCCTACATTATATTTTTACACGCTTTATATTAGCTTCACCTGTATGTTTGTAACCGACTTCTTTGGGCGCAATTTTGACCCACTTTAAACGGCCAGATTTCGTTGAAACTTTGTAGATTTATTGAGTACCGATGACAATACACTAATTAAAAAATTATTACATTTTTTTGTATTTTTGTTTGTAACCGACTTCTTTGGGCGCGATTTTGACCCACTTAAAATGGCCAGATAAGCGTGTTTTTAATTTTTTTTAAACTACTATTATTTACTTTGAATAGGTCAGCGCCAAATCACAATTTACCTGATAGTAAGTTATATTGAGGTCTAGGGTGAATCGCGCTTACCTAGAAGCAACCGCTTCACTCTCGCTTTGAAAATCGCTAGATTAAAATCATTGGGGAACAGGAATTTCGGCAAGAAATTCCAAAGTTTGGCGGTTTGTGAAACACAACAAAAAACGCTTTGTGGGTGCCTTAGGCACCTCAACTGTAAACCATGCTTCCTTGGCTTTTCCCTACTCGTTCAAAATCAAAATGGCCGCCGCGCAAAATGTTTTGACGAGGCTTATCTAAATTGTCTATGCATACTTAATATTAAATTTCCTTTATTTTTCTTTCCTATAACGAGTAATAGGAGACAACTTCACTTACCTTGACACTGGCACAGGACTCTGATCTCGAAGTCAGGGCAAGTGGCAGTCTTCTCCCTGCATACAAGTCCCCGCTCCAGACTGCACTCGACATTGAGCCCGGTGTCTTTGGGCGATTTGTGAGACCCCAGTGTGCGGCATTCTATGTCTATCATGCTCTCTGGTTTGCACATTGGCGAGCCGATTGGCTGGGGAAATAAGTTTGGTGGGTTTTAATGTTCTTCGTATGAGCATTGACAAATTTTATGTAAAGAAGACTTTTTGTTCGGAACTGTTGGTCTTCTTTGTATAATTTGTCTATGATATGAGGTAACTGAGGCTATCGTTTTGAGAGTTTTTAAGCTACCCGAAGGGGCTTGGCTTGAGAAGCTTTCAAATGTTTTTTTTTTATTGAATTGTGTTGAAAATGAACATAATAAATAAGTAAACAAGTATATATTAACCATCTTCCAATACGTAATTTTTAGGCAATTATTTTCTCCATCTTTATATCGACATAAAAAATATTAATTTTACAGTTTTTTCGCTATACATTGTAAAAGGTAAAAATATCGAAAAAATTGGTTGAAAGCCGTCTAAAATTATGTTTTCGAAAAACTTACAGCGAAAATTTTTTTTGGCCTTTGATGATTTTGCCTTTATCTCGTTTTTCAAACTTTGATCCATTATAAATCTCAGCAGAAACTCAACGAAGAGACATAAGAATACAGTCGAAATCCGTAAGTCGATTCGCTTTGACTCTTTTTTGTGTGTACTTAGTCACCAATAAGTATAGCCCAGGCGACCTAAATTATTCTTACCAATTCGTTAGGTCTAGGCAGGGGTTCGTTCTCCACATTGTCTCCATTGGCAGCTATCTCAGGGGAGGCGCGGTTCAGCCACTGGCTCCAGCCGCTGACACACTTGAGAGGTTCATCGTGAGGCTTCGGGCTGGTCGCCTCCTCTGGAGATGTCAGCTCGGGCTACAGACAAACCGACAAAACATTTTTTTTACACTGAATGGGCTTGATCACTTGATGGTAAGCGATATAGTGCTACACAGTAGAGCGCGATATCTTCCAAATAACGCGTTTTTTTATAAGGACTCATTTCAGGCACGGCTGGTTAGCCCATACTGAACCATTTCTAGTTTGTATTATGGTTGCTAATACAACTGATATACTACATATAGATACATATCTACATATTTTATTTAGATACATATTTAACACCCAGACCCACAGCCAATAAATTTAGTTCATCACAAAGATGTTGGCCACACTGGGAATCGAACCGAGACCTTCTGATTGGCAGTCCGGCATGGTAACCATTAGGCCAACGAGGTCGTAGATTGTGATTGTGATAGAGCGAGAGTGAATCGGTGCGAAAACGATTGGTTTTCAATTAGGTTGCCCCTGGTTCAATCCCGACCCTACATCAATGACTTGTTTTTGACTTGACTTGTTGGAAAACATCATGAGGTCTACATGTCTGAGGACAACAATAATCGATTTGATTAAAAAACTGCAAATTCAAAATCTTGTCCATATCATCGCCTAAAATGATGTTATCTATAAATTTTATAATCAATAATGGCCAAGTGCGAGTTGGACACGCGTATGAAGGGTTCCGTACCATTGTTGTATGGGATCCCCCCTTAAATATTTATTTCATTTAAATTTTATAATTTAATTTGAAAGGTGATGTACATATTTATACATTCAGTGAAAATTTGAAGTGTCTACATGCGACCGTTATTGATATATAGCAAAATAATAATAGTAGTTTAAAAAAACTAAAAAACACGCTTATCTGGCCGTTTTAAGTGGGTCAAAATTGCGCCCAAAGAAGTCGGTTACAAACAAACATACAAACAAAAATACAAAAAAATGTAATAATTTTATCAAATTAGTGTACTGTCATCGGTCCTCAATAAATCTATATAGTTTCAACGAAATCTGGCCGTTTAAAGTGGGTCAAAATCGCGCCCAAGGAAGTCGGTTACAAACAAACATATCGCTGCTTTGGAAGAATAGCGTAGTATTACCAAATACTACAAAATTCATTTTTCAACGCCATTCAACGTAAAATGATCTGTTTTGTATACCCAGTTAAGATCGTAATTTTATAACAACATTTCACGGCGTGGCACCACCAAAAGACTATATCCTTTTGGTCAAATTTGCCCGCATTTTTTTATAGATAGCGTTGTATCGCCAGTTGCAACTAGTGTTTTGAAGTGAACCCCCTGTTGGTTTTCTTGAATTTGGTCATAATCCAAAATAATTCAGATTTTGAGTGCGCATTTATCTCAAACACTGAATTATTAAGAGACGTGACACTATTGCTTAAAAAAATCTACAAACACTTATTTTGGGCTTAGAATTTATAAAATTCTTCTATCTTTAAGTGGATAAGAGCTACATGTTCTATTATGAGCATTTTTCAATTTTTATGTTTTGTTTCAGTGTTTTTAAGATTCTATGCTATAACAGTTACCTACTTAAGCAATTTTTCAAGATAAAGTTTCTTATTTTCTTTTATGTTTCTAATTTTCGTACGTTTATTATTGGTTGTAAAACCAGTTAATACTTTATTTTTCCATTAAACATGTTACACACAATAGGCATTTTTGTAATAGAGCGACTGATTTGTTATTGTGACGCTATTGTTTAAAAATAATTAATGCTAAGATGTAACAACTCAAAATGTATCAGTATCACTGAGAAAAACACAATGAATATTATGTATTAAATCTAAAACCACCACTGTTATTTAAAATAATCTTATATTTTCTTGTACTTTTTTGTAATGAGACAGTAATCTTCATAAGATTGTTTGTATAATTTTGTTATAAGTCTGAGACCTAGTAATTATTTTCAATATTTAGTACTAAATAAGTATTATTTTCTTAAAAGCATTTAATAAACATAAAGTGCAATATATGTTTCGTGTTTTTATTGAAGTGTCATCAACATTTTCGCAGCAAATAAAAAAATACAGCATTTGGTAATTTGAAAAAAACTTTAAAGTGCTCTACTGAAAAATTCACTCATTTTGACTTATGACAGTATTCTTCCAAAGCAGCGATATAAACAAACATACAGGTGAAGCTAATATAAAGCGTGTAAAAATAACACGTTTACTGTATGGGGACCCCCCTTAATATTTTTATTTTTTTATATTTAGTGTTTGTTGTTATAGCGGCACGGGAAATACATATATTGTGAAAGTTTTAGCTATTACGGTTTCTGAGATACAGCCTGGAGACAGACAGACAGACAGCGGAAGCTTAGTAATAGGGTCCCGTTTTTACCTTTTAGATAAGGAACCTTGAAAATACTTGCAACTAAATCGGGCTTCGCGTCCTCGTTTTACATAATATATCAGCATTCAGTTGTCAAGAATATACTTGTTAACAGTGTTGCCGATGAAAACTCATAGATGGCGCTGATCGGTCTTAAAACGCGATAACGGTACGTATCCTGTACCCGTGGACCTCAAACTAAATATAAGTAACATAATATGAATTAGAATTATACACCAAACTTATATTTATCACATTTTTTGAACTTGTTGCAATGGCCTGCAACATTAATAATTTTCAATTAAGAAAACATAATTAGTTATAAAAAAAAAATAATGATGTTTATTTTATAACTAATTTGATCCAAGAATCTTATAAAAAATATTATAAATGCGAAAGTTTGTATGTAAGTGTGTATACTTTACGCTGAAGCGGCTGAACCGATTTTTATGAAATTAGTGTACAGATAGGTTATAACCTTATTTTTTTTTACACCTAATAAGTCAGCTCTTGACCACAATTCACCTGATGGTGAGTGATATCGAGGTCTATCTAGGATTAACACATGGCTACTTTTTATCCCAGAAACAATCATCCCGTGGGATACGCAAAAACAGTGTAAACTCCATGTAACGTCACTCGATTTAACGACAAACTCTCTTAAGCGTCGAAATCAATTGGCTTTAGTTGGTTTAGCTTGTATTCCATGCAATGACACAATTTATCCAGTGAACCAGGATATGAAAGGAGTGAGTGTAGAGACGACGGCTGATAGAGGAGAGTGGAAGAAGAACATTAGCTGTGCCGACCCCACCTAGTGGGATAAGGCAAGGAAGAAGAAGAAGAAGAAGAAAATACATTATCTCCATTTAACGACCACTCTCTATAGCGCCGCATAAAATATACAGTCTCTTTTGTTAACCGACTTCAAAAAGGAGGAGGTTATATATTCGACGTGTATGTATTTTTTTTTTTTTATGTATGTTCACCGATTTCTCAGCCATTTGTGGATCGATTCTCAAAATTCTTTTTTTAATTGAAAGAGTATGGTTCTGAATTGGTCCCATTGTCACCAAAATAGGATCTGATGATGGATTCCTAGGGAAATCGAAGGAAAACCTAAAAAGTTAGGTTATGTTTACGCCCGAAGAGAGATTCACGCTCGTTCGGCTGTACTGATATTCTTGAAATTTAAGATGAAAATAGGTAAGACTATGTGTTAACACATAGGCTACTTTTTATCCCGAATATAATTACTGTTCCCGTGGGATGCACCAAATAACACATAAATCTTTATAACTTCTTCACGCCCGAACGGCTGTACTGATGTTGATGAAATTTGAGATGAAGATAGGTTAGACTATGTGTTAACACATTGGCTACTTTTTATCCCGAAAATAATTACTGTTCCCGTGGGATGCACCAAATAACACATGACACACTGATTTCGCTTAAATTTGATATGGGGGTAGACTAGACCTTGTATAACACGAAGGTTACTTTTTATCTTAAAAGTCATTGCTATTCCCTTGGGATACCCAAATAACTCGATAACCTATTTCACTTCTTCGCGCTCATACGGCAATACAGATTTCACTCATGTAAAATTTGATAATATAATAATAGACTAGACACTCGAACGGATAAAAAAAATATTTACGGGCTCGCTTCGCTAGGAGTTATCCCACTTCGTTCGACTTTCCCCCAGGATGTTTTGGGCTTATGACACTCCAAATATTATATAATTTGTGCTGCTTTGGACTTCTTTATGCTCAAATGGTTTGAACAAATACGGTGAAAATTTTCGCGCTCGCTTCGCTCGCGCATTGCTCGATACGCTCGCATCCAGCTCGCTTCGCTCGCCCTTGGTCCTAGTACGTTTTGACACAACAAACATTATGTTATTTGTGCTGCTTTGGACTTCTTTATGCTCAAACGGTTCGAACAAATACGGTGAATATTTTCGCGCTCGCTTCTCTAGCATACAGCTCAATTTGCTCGCAATTGGTTGCCTGCCTGGTATACGCCAGAGGTTTTTTGATCGTGAAGTTTATTTGGCTCTCTATAGCTAAAACTTAAAAAATATCATGACTAACCACTAAAAATGTAAAAATAAAATTGTTTTAAAAAACAAAGAACCGACTTCAAAACACAACTAAAAATGGAAAAATAATTTTAAGCCTACATCAAATCAAGAATAGTTATATAAGTAGAATCGAAGAGTTTATTTCATGTACTTAAAAAAAACTATTTTAAATTTTTATTTATCCTGTTTTCTTGAAGTCGGTGCCATCTATGAAGAACAATTTAATGTTTGTTAAAAAAACTATTTTCAATTGTCTTTCTTTGCTGGCACCGACTCCAAGAATACAGGATTCATAAAAATTTAAAATAGTTTTTTTTAAGTACATGAAATAAACTCTTCGATTCTACTTATATAACTATTCTTGATTTGATGTAGGCTTAAAATTATTTTTCCATTTTTAGTTGTGTTTTGAAGTCGGTTCTTTGTTTTTTAAAACAATTTTATGTCGTTACTCTTTCACGCTTAAACGGCTGGACTGATTTAGATGAGATTTACTATGACGTTAGGTTAGATCTTGGACACACAGGCACAACTTTTTATACCGGATTAACTTATTTTTGTTCCGGATTGATGCGGGTAACACCGCGGGTCCAGCTAGTATAAGTAAAATAACACTGCTCTAAAAAAACTTTAATAATTGACAGAAAACCTGTGTTTGTACTCTCCCATATCTATACCATCTAATCCAAAATTATAAAGAGGAATAGTTTGATTTAGGGATGTCGGAAATGCAATAAAGTATCGATATATATTGTATCGATAATTTTTGAATATATCAATATCTATATTGATATTTTTATTTAAAAATGTCGATATATCGATATATCGGTGTGATAGGAAAAAAAAAAATTTTGGCCTAATGAAACGTTTTGTCTGTCTATTTTTTTTAAAGTTCCATACAACACTAGACATGACGGGAATGCTCGAATTATTTTGTTCATCTACGTGAATTAATTATTGATTTAATTAGTTAGATTGTTTGAGAACTATAATCAACTCAAATGCAGGCAGAAATACGCTCGCGTTGAGGTTATAATACGGATAACAGACGGATAGTTGAAGCACAGACACTGACACTGAAGTCTGAAATGACATTGACAGACAGAGCTGCCAACTTAAGAACCAAGTTAAAACGCAGTAAATCGAGTCGACCAAAGAAAAAAAAATGTAATTTGTTAAAAAAAATAGTATAAAAAAGTATTCTTTTTTAGGATTTTTTAATTATAAAAAATATCGATTTTTATACCTTGTCAATACTTGTAATTTTATATCGATACATCGATATATCGAAACATTAAATATCGCTCAAAAATATCGATACATTGAAAAAATAATATCGATATATCGATGTATCGATATTTTTTCAACGAGCCTAGTTTGATTGTTTGACGCGGATAGGCTCCAAAAGTACAGGACCGATTTGAAAAATTCTTTCACCGTTGGGAAGCTACATCATCCCCGAGTAACATAGGCTTTATTTCGTTTCTTTTTACAACTTGGATTATTTTATAGCCCGTGCGAAGTCGGAACTGTCTGCTGGTTCGTAATAAATTCATTTGATTTAAATTTTCGTTTAGCCGCTATCAAACCGACACACAAACATACAGACAAAGTTGCAAACGTTTATTAGGGTTCCGTACCTAAAAGGTAAAAACGGGACTCTATTACTAAGCCTCCGGAGTCTGTCTGTCTGTCTCCAAGCTGTATCTCAGATATCGTGATAGCTGAAACTTATACAAGATATGTATTTCCCGTGCCGCTATAACAAAAAATACTATAAAATAAAATATTAAGGGGGGTCCCCATAGAATAAACGTGTTTTTTGCTATATATCAATAACGGTAGCTGCTAGACATTTAAAATTTTCACAAAATATAAATGTATATTAACTATCAAATCAAATTATAAAATTTAAATAAAATACATATTTGAGGGGGGCTCCCATACAATAAACATACGAGGGTGGATTAGAAAACTTCGTAGCCTAATACATAAATACTTAAACTATTTTAATGTAACCATGACAACCATGTCACACCCAACTCTGGTTGTCAAATTGTCAATTTCTATCCCAATTGCCTGAATTTTGTGACCCTTTGTGTTGCATTTTTAAATAATTTAATTAAAAAATAACATTTAAGGGGGGCTCCCATACAACAATGATACGGAACCCTTCATGCGCGAGCCTAACTCGCATTTTGCCAATTTATATGCTACATAGGCTTTGCCAATATGTAATATGTATGTCGCGGATTCAATTAGATTAGAATCAGCGTGGTCGTCGTCGTTGTCTGCCATTATGGGTTTTAATATTGTCAGTGCGCACAAATGGCGCAGGCGCTGTTTCGTCAGGCAGACTGAAGCACATTCAAGTCAAACCGCGAGTGAACGCACTACTGACAAATAGGAAACAACTTCATTCGTACATTCACAATCGTTCCTTCAATCAGCACAGATAACAAACTCTTTCGTTCACAGTGCTGCCATTCGATAGGATGGAACTACTAATTGAATAAATTAAAATGAAACATTCCTCTAACATGTAGGTATATATTAGTAAGAATAATCTTACGGTTTCTGTGGAGCACGGCTGTCCGGTGCAGACGACATGGTGTTTGGAACAGATGCAGGTATGGCAGTCATCTTCCGTCACTGTCTCTCCCTCCGCTATCTCCCTCCCGTCGTCTGACGTCATGCAGATGGGCTTGCACTTGGCTCGAGGGACGCACTCGGAGGTCGATGAGTTCTTATAGATTGTGCCTTCTGGGCACGGCTTCTTGGGTTTACAGCCTAAAAAGATTCATAATTTATTATTATTATTATTATCTTTAGTCGGTTCCGTCCCACTGCTGGGCAAAGGCCTCTCTACACTATTTCCACTCATCCCGGTTTTGAGCTTTTTGAATCCAGTTTATACAAAAGAAGTCTAGTTCGTCCCGCCCTCTCCGTCTGGACCTGCCTCGATGTCGGACGCTCTCCGGTGTCCACTTCTATCACAATTAATTATTTTATTTTTTCTTTTTCTTTCTTTTTTATAGAAAAATTTCACACAAGGTTGATTAGCCCCATACTAAACCATCTCTAGTAATTAACACTCATTACAACTAGGCATTTGATAAGTAGCGCGTAACCACTAGCTTCCGCCATGCGTAGTTACCCGCGTTGGTTAGAGGCAAAAAGGGCCCTGCCAGAACTCAAACTCGACATTTTAAAGAATGGACCTGAATATATGAGCATAAAAATCTACAATAAAATACCACAGAACGCAGTTAATTACCTTCAACGCAGGTGTCTCGTTCGCAGTTGGTCTTTATGTCGTTGTAATAGAGTGTATTATCGCACGTCTCCGCCGGACACGCGGAGACACAGCCGTCGTAGTTGGAACACTCCTCGTCGCATTGCATTGCTGTGAGAACAGATAATATACATTATGACGAGAATTATTTGTTTAATAACGCTACCTTAACTTCTATTTAACTTTTTGTTCCAAAAATTTTAATTTGCATTTTTAAAACTTTTATGCATAATTAATTATTAAAACATAATTAATATTACCACCACATCAGTAAACAATTTTAAGATAAATGAATAATAATTTAAATGTATATAACTTAATCTAAATATAGTATTAAGTTATTCATTTTAAGTAGTCTTAGCCATGCCCTAATAACTAAACAGAGGATGCACATTTTTTGTAATACAATACTTGTGTTGCTAATAAAGACATTTTGAAATTGAATGCAACTAAAGGATCAGGGGTCGACTAATATTGTTACTTAGGACTTAGGTCAGCAAGGTTTGGATTCGCAGTTTTCACCGGAATCCCGCTCGTGCCGATTGGTCCACGGCCCGGAGATCCGTGGTAGTTCCGACCCGTGGACCAATCGGCACGAGGCTATTGAATCAGAGATCTAACTCTTCTGGAACTTACGACAAAGTCCTCGCGTCTTCCAGTTAACTCTGATCCCTCGACGCGGGTGCATGTCGCGCTTACACCGCTCGTCCCATGGCCCGGGTTTAACCACGGACACTGTTGAATAAGATATCTCTAACTATACTGGTACTTACGACAGAGTTCTTGCGTCCTCCACTTAACGCTGACCCCTCGATGCGCGCAAGCGTACGCGTACGCCGCGAGCGCTGCGCAGGCGCACTCGCAGTCTCCGCCGGCGTCGCACGCGCATGCGTCCCGCTCGCAGCGCTCGGCCCACGGCCCGGGGGGTACCTCCGCGTGGCACAGGGTGAACGGGTACCGTTTGATGGCGCCGCAAGTGGTAGCCGCCCATTCGCGACGCTCGGGACGTTCGGTGCAGTGGTCCTGAATAATGATTCCTTAAAATTCCCAATACCGCCGACATGGTGGCGCCCGAAGGCAATCCAATTTTATCTATAATTTTTTGCCATCGCTTTTTTTGACAGGTAAAAATTGTATGCATTCCCGGTAAATTCTTATAAAAATACAGCACGAACTATTTTTCACGACAAAGGCTTCGTTTTTAAGAAAGACGCAATTATATGCTGCATACTAAAAGTATTCAAAAAGCTTTTTTTAGCTTTACCAGAGGACAGCATGACCGCCATGCTGGCAGCATTTCCGCGTCCAATAGCAATACTGATTCACTGAGTTTTGAATACCGCAATCTATTAAAACCTAACATTTAAGCTTTATGGGAGTTGCATAATAAAGGCGCTGATAAAGAGGTTATGGGAGCAAAATGGCATATTCTGATAAATTCTATAAAACCCTGCGTAAATGATAGGGCTATGTTTTTTTATGAATGTAATAAATAAATTAAAACAGATCTTCCTGCTGAACTCTATACAATAGCGCCTTAAAGAAAGTAGAATAAATAACTGAATGAAACGATCTGTCAACTCACAGTGACAGCCTGTGCTTTAGGACAGGTGGGTTTGAGCTTCCAGGAGTCGGCGAAGATGAGTGCCGAGGACTCCGCCAGCCCGCCGGACGGGGTCTGGAAGTCGTCACGCAGGTCGCCGTTGTAGTTCCCGCACAGACCTTTAACCTGGAAATGAGATAAACAATATTAAAAATTCAAATCAATTTATTGCGAATATTGTGGTATAGTTACAAACAGGTATTGGGTCAGAGAAAAAGTACACCATATTCTGCCTACCGGCGTACAATAATAGTCTATGATAAAAATTAAAGCTAATTAAATATACTTGTACATTATTAATTATTTAGATTAGTATGTCATTTATTTATTTTAAAAGTGAAGGAAGTATAAATTGAAATGATTTGCAACAAAGCGGTTTTCAAGGCAAGAGTCAACCGGTTTCTCCTGGGCAGGCGCGCTCCACCTTACATCACAATATCGCTTACCATCAGGCGAATTACGATCTAGCTCTCATTAAATGTAAAGACAACGTACCCTCAGGTAAATTAAGGCCCACTACTAACCATAATTACAGTAGAACCTCGATAAGTTAAAGTCCAAGAGAAACACATAATATTTTAAGTTATCAAGTGTCTATGTTAGGGAAAGGATAATATGGAGGTAGGTGTGTATGCATGTACATATTGTCGCGAAGCTCCCAGAACAGAATGTTCTAGAAAACACACGAATACCTTCGGTGTCGCTCTCACACATATTTGTTGTCTCACTGCTACAGTTACCTCGAACTTTCTAGTATAGAAGATTCGAAAGCTTCCCGAACGCCGCCTGTTTGTTTACGTGTGTAAACAAACATCTTCTATCTCACTCACACACTGCCTCGAATTCTCCTGAAGAATAGTTCCGAACGTTCGATATATAGAACTTACGAGAGCTTGTATGATCGGGTATAAAAGAGCAGACGGAACGATCGGAAGACAGTTATCTGCGAGATGTCGTAGAGTTAACTGCGAGTTGTCGGAGAGTTAACTCCGAGCGATACCCCGAGCGAAAAGTGCGATTAGTGTCTACGAGGTACAACTCCGGCGAGGAATAAGGACTGCGACTGCACATGATTCGGACGTTTCGACGAGTTGGAAGACCAGACACGTATCATCAGCGTGGGGATTCCATAGTTAATAAATCCTAGTTATCCACGAAACCGACGTTTTAGTCATATACCCAAACCTTTATCCCGAGTGCCCCGTCCAGCACGTAACAATATGTATGTTCATATAAATTTTATTTCAACAATTATTCTAACTATTCAATTTATTTTTCTTCTTATCTTATTAATTGCTAAAACGCGCTTATGGTGCGGACCCCAGTTGCGCCGTTCGTACGATCCCGCACCGCGCACCTTCACCTCGGGCCACCGGCATATGCGCATACCTATGCTCTGCAGGAAACTTCACGCGCTTGTCTCCACATATGCATTGTAGTGTGGAGTCTCTGTCACACTTCACCGCCCGCTACCAATCAGAGCGCTCGTTCTGAATCGCGCAAACGGAATTTTCAACGCGCGTACGACTGGTCCATGCTACGATGCGTGACCGTCGGACGGCCGTCTCCGGACACAACATCTGTCTGTCTAGTTGCATTTAGCAAACGGGTATCCGTTTGCTAAATGCAATCGCGCAGACCGTCGTCGCCACATAGCAGTAAAGTGAGATTATCTTACCCTGCCCTGCCACATGGCATCAATCTTGACGTATGCTCGCATCTGGCGGTCCCACTGCACGCTCACACCCAGCGAAGGTACGTCGAGGAACACGTAAGCTCCAGCTATGCGGAGCTTGATCCTGGAACATTCATTACATTTTTAAAAATAAATAAATTATTTGAATTTGGAGCGCCACTACCACACATATAATATATCTCCACCAATCAGAGCGCTCGGTTCTGAATCGCGCAAGCGGTATTTACAACGCGCGTATGACAGGTCCTAGCTACAATGCATGACTGTTGGACGGCCGTCTCCGGACACCATCTGTCCGCAGACGGCCAGAAGAATATCATCATCATCATCAGCCTATGTTCGTCCATGCTGGACATAGGCTTCTCCCAAAGCACGCCACTTGGCCCTATCCTTCTTCTCCAGAAAAATATCCTTTTGCTAAATGAAAACAGACCGTTGTCATTCTATAAAGTAAAAACGTAGTTTTGGTGGTACCACTTTACGTACGTGGATTTCTATATTTAGATTTATGTTTACACGTTTTAGAACACCAATATTCGCCTGACTATAGCAACCACCCTCAAAGTGAAAAATCTGTCGAGCACCTAACTCTGTGCTCCGGCAACCTCTAAGCTTAGTTGGAGCATGCCTAGACCGGAATACCTAGTTCTTAAGGAGGCTTGCGGAACCACCGCAAGATGCTTGGCGATAGATTTTTCAACCTGTGGATGGTTGCTAGCCAGGCGAACACTAAAAAATGCTCTACCACCATGCAATGGTTTCCTCGCGACGTTATGGACTCTTTTCAGGACGAAAACGATTATTTGTTTAATAGAAACGTACCGAATGGTACGCACGCACGTACGCGCAGACTGGTGTATGCACAGCTGAGTATTATAAGTTTTGAATGTTTTTTTTTTCTTTATTTACTAAAGGGATTCTGTCACGCAGTGTCAATGCCATTTCTATTGGACTATTCATTTATTATAATTATTATAAGCCTGCTTTTGTCCCAATGCTGGGCAAAGGTTTCCCTTCTCTCCTTCCAGTCAGCCCGGTCTTCAGGTTTGGTGGCCCAGTCCTTATCAAATTTACACAGATCGTCGCGCCACCGTTTCCTGGGTCATCCTCGAGGTCTAGTCGTGTTTGGCACTCATGCTGTGGTGGCCTTTGCCCAGCGGTCGTTCAGCTGACTATTCATTATGTACAGAAAAAATCTTCTAATTGAAAAAACTTAACCTACTATAAACTATACAGTTTCAACAGCACTTGGTCTCAGCTGGGGAGGCCAAAATGCTGTTGCACAGACCAACGTGGTGACAATTCTCCATAAAACTTTAGAGTAATCCTCAGCGCTTCGTTCCGGGAGTTTTTAATGTTACCATAGAACTACACTTACACACAAACTTTCTGCATTGATTATATTAGTAGGATTGTTACCGTTTGAGGGTAGTGACGTCAGGCAGAGGAGCGTTCTTGGTGAGAGAGACGAGCTCTTCATTCCCCGCGCTGCCGACCTTCAGGGTCAGGGACTTGGAGCACGTCGCGCCCGTCGTGCCGCATGGCACGTTCTACAAAAATACAATTAATATGTAGATAAACATAGCGCTTCCGGATTTATAGATAGAAAAACAAGAAAGAAAATACATTTATTGTACACAAAGAATACATAGTATATACAATTTACAATGTTTAGTTACGACATAGACAAAATATAATTATAATTTAATTTGACATACAAATTATAATATAATTTATCTATGACGGCGTGACGGCGAGTTGGCGCGGGTGCCGGTGAGGCTCGTGCGCTCGGATAAGTTGTCGCACGTTATAGGGCCGAAGGTATATAACTGTTTACCTAAAGATATTACAAATGCATGTAATGATAGCATTTTCAAGAATAAGCTCAAAAACTGGCTCGTTCAGGAAACTTTTTATTCCATGGACGAATTTTTTAATATCAGGAAAAATGTTATGTGACATGTACTCGTATTACAAATTATTTGTATATCATATTGACATTTTTTTTTTATATTCATATTGACATTTTTTTAAATTTTTGACGTATAATTGTACAATTATCAATAAATGGTTTATCTTATCTTGTTTATGATAACGGCTAAAGGTATGCTGAAAAAAATCATATAAAGTCATATAATTTTTACAGATTTTACAGGCGCTTAATTTTTTTCAGATTTAATATTTTCCATTTAGTGCTAAGAATCGTTAAGAGTTTCAAAACACGATTACGTAAAATTCCCTCAATAGCATAATTTTTTAAATTTACGTACTTTAATTTACCTATCTATTAATGGCGTGCTTCTGAAAGTTATAAAGATATTAAAAGAAGATTAAAAGAATCGTTAAAGCATATAATTTCCATATTGTTAATTACATTATATAGTTTTGAACACATTTCACACACGGCTGGTTGGCCATTAGATATACTAAATACTAAACTAAACCACCATACTAAACCATTTTTAGATTGTATTATGGTTACTAACACAACTGATACACAAACATACATTCTTTATATGGATACATATTTAACACCCAGACCGGCAGTCGACAAATTAATTTTAGCACAAAGATGTTGGCCTTGCCGGGAATCGAACCCAAAACCTTCGGATTAGCAGTGTGGCATGGTAACCAAAACGCCAACGAGGTCGTCAAAAATTGTTGATATAATATGAATTTATTTCATGAAATACTTTGTAAGGCGCTTGAAGCGCTTTGCTCAAATATGTAAGCCGCTGCTAAACTTGGTACAATATCGTCTTATAGAAGAAACCACTTTACTACAACTTACCTGAATCTCCACATCGAATCCATCCTTTCCGTCAGAGTTTCCTTTAGCCAGTAGATAAGTACAGACACCTTCGAAGTCATAGTTGCTGCCGTCAAAGGTAGAGATGTGGGAGTCACCCCAGGCCGAGCAAACCCCGGCGCATTTCTTAGTGGAGCACGACCAGTTGCCGCTCTTACAAACACTGGGGAATCACAAATTAAGAAACATTGTTTGAAATTAAAAAAAAAAAATCATAACATTTATTTTCAAATTCAAATTCATTTATTTCTTAAAAATATAGCATTACAGAGACTTAGTCCCTAAAGCGCTACATTTCTTAAAATTAACATGTAAACACTAAAAGTAAACATTTGCACAATACTTAATTAAATAAAAAAGAAAAACAATTAATACGTAACTTATTAAACAAACAAATTATATAACAATATACAAATACTTAAATTACTACAAGAAAGGAGACTTAAATACATGGAAAGACTGAGATAAATAAAATAAAACACATGAAAAAATAATAATAATAACTAAAAGATAGTAAAGTTATTGTACACTAATATTGCTTTTAATAATGTCTTGATTTTCACAGTATGTTAGTGTGCTTTTAGAGAACTGGTGCCAACTGTCCGCGAATATGTCAATATGTGGTTGTGAGCAAGCTAGAGTGTTAAGATGGTGATGCGCTCTCAGCAGCGGTGCCTGAGCACGCGCTTCCGTGCGCGGCGGCTCCGGGGAGAACAGCCGCACCCGCCCGCTCCGGAATCTCGCTCGGTGCTCTGGCACCGCCAGCCGAGTCGCTTCAGAGACTAGTGAAGGACATTGTATGATGCCGTTTAAAATCTTGTATAGGGTCTGTAGTAGATCGTGTAAACGACGGGTTTCGAGAGAGTTAAAACTTAGCGCACCTAAAACATAGTTTGACGGATATAGGAAAGGGTAATATCCATATACCTTTTTGTAAAGATATCTCAGAAATCTACGCTGAACCTTTTCTAACATTAGTACATATTTTTTCTCGTGTGGGCTCCATATGACTGAACTATTCTCTATTTTGGTTCTTACAAGAGCTGAGTATAGTAGTTTTAGGGCGGCAGGTTTTGTAAAATTTTGACAGTTTCTGTTAACAAAGCCCATTCTCTTAAAACATTCTGCTGTAAGGTTTTGGATGTGCTGGTGAAAATTAAGCTCGGGGTCAAAAATGATTCCTAGATCCTTTATGGAATTGGTTCTATTGATAATTACTTTTTCGATGGAATATTGATAACAAACTAGCTGTTTGGATCTTGTATAACTAATAATATTGCATTTACTTATATTTAGAGGAAGTTTGTTTACTATGCTCCATTGATTTATTGCGTTAAGAGTTTTTTGCAAATCGTTGGCGTCGGTTATGGATTTGATGTCTCGGTAGACTTTGAGATCATCAGCGTAAAGTAGGCATTTACAACCATCCATGCACTGCTCTATATCATTTACCATAATGGAGAATAATAACGGCCCGAGAGATGAGCCTTGACTTACACCAGATCTTGTGTGATATGGATCAGAGTCAAAACACCCAAGACGCACGAATTGTTTTCGGTCTTTTAAATAATCTGCAAAAAAGTTTAACAGTTTTGGTGCAAATCCGATTTCTTCAAGTTTGTTTAATAAAATATTATTATTGACGAGATCAAAAGCTTTTTTAAAATCAAGGTAAAGGACATCAACCTGTATACTATCGTCAAGCTTCTTTGATATGAAATCTGTAAGAGTAAGGAGATTGGTATTCACTGAGCGGCCTCTTCGAAACGCGTGTTGTGTATCACTAAGAAACGGTTCTATTTGTCTGTATATTTTAGCATACAAAAAACTTTCAAAAACTTTGGCAACCCCCGATATAATTGCTATGGGTCTGTAGTTCTGAGCTACTAATTTGTTTCCTGACTTATGAATTGGGACTACCCTGGATTTTTTCCACTCTGTGGGGTAAATACCTTGTATGAGTGAAATGTTAAAAATGTGTGCAAGTGGTACTGATATTAATGATTTAAAAGCTTTTAATATGTACATAGGCACATTATCCGGGCCTACTGCACTTTTAGATTTTAATTTATTGATTAGGTGATATAATATATCATATCGTTAGGGGCTACAGCCGGTATATTGATTATGCTATTGTTTCCGAGAATATTCGTTTGCTTGGTGTCAAGTTTAGGGCATTCGTCTAGGAATACACTGTTAAAATAATTTGCAAATATTTGTGCGGCTGCTTTTCCTGTGTAGTTTTTACCGTCATTGGTAATATTGGGTTGGAAACCCCCTTTACATTTTAAGTTCGATATATATTTCCAAAAATTGGCTGGGTTTTTACTTAAATCATCTTGAATTCTCTCTAGGTTTACTTTATATGCTGCTTCCAATTTATGTTTGATTTTACTGCGTAAAGCTTTATAAAAATTGTATATATAAATATCTCTACTTGTTTTCCATATTTTGTGGAGGTCATGCTTAAGTTTGATTTCTACAATAATGTCTTTCGAGTACCAAGTAGGGTATCTGCGGCTAGGCTTACTACTTCTTACTTTTTTCGGAACAGTCTTGTTAAAGCACTCATACAGTGTCTCATAAAATAGGTAAACGGCCTTGTTAGGATCAGTTTCATTAAGGATCATTTCCCAATTTATATCAGTAACCTGTTCATACATAGACGTAAAGTCAGCTTTTGAAAAGTTCCAATCCGTACTGCTATTTATGTTACTGGGTTCTAGGAATGGATAAGTTTTGCGTTTTTCTACACCGATAGCTATTTCAAGTGGAGGGTGGTAATTATCAATTTTTTCAGTCAAACTCTCGTCGGACTCCATCACAATAACTTCTAGCACATCTTTACTCACAAGGACAACATCAAGTTTGCTTCCACACTGATTAAAAATATCATTACGCTCGGATAGTTTACAGAATGTTAAGAAATATTCCATATAATTATTTACACTTAAATTAGCACTATTTAAATTTAAGTCTCCTAGAATAATTAGCGGTGAATTTTGCAGTTTAGAGCCTACGTTATCTTCTACATTAGCACACCATTGTAAATAGTCCTCTTCCGTAGCAGATGGCGGTATGTACACTACACATATGAAATATTCTCTCTGATTATGTATATAGGATACCCATATATCTTCAGTTTTTGTAGCCTCAAGTTCCCTGCGTCTTCGAACCAGCAGGCCCGGTCTGGCTGCAAGTAAAACACCTCCACCCAAAGTAGGACGATCTCTGCGGTGGAGGCACCAATCAGAGGGGAATAATTCCCTGTCATGTACCGTATAATCTAAATTCGTTTCAGAGACTGCAACAAAATCTATTTCATTACTAGTGATAATTTGCTGTCTAAAGAACGGCAGCTTTGTCTTGAGCCAGCGAACGTTTTGTGATAATATATTTAGTTTTCTTTGTTTATTGCCTTTTTGCCGCGGTGTCTCCCCAGTTGTGGTCCTGGCCGGGGGTGCGGGATCTTTGCACTGTGACACGCCCGGCGGCTCTGGGAAACCATTCTCGAACTTCCGTTCCAGGCGGCCATGCATTTTCCGCCATAAACAAATGAAAATCGTTACCAGGCACTGTAATGACAAAAGATGAGTATCTATCATGTCTAAGTTTTAATTTATCTACTAGAAAGTTTTTATGGCCACATAACTCTTCAATGTGATCTGCGATTGCATTAGTTGTTGTTTGTGGCTCAAACAAACATGCATGAAGTTTCTTTGTTCTGACTACTGTTCGCAATTCAGTCTTTTCTTTACCACATCCAATAACCACACCATCGCGCTGTGTAGAAGCTTGTTTGTTATTGCTATGTTGATAGACATGTTGTGTATTGTACACCATAGCCGTGGTCTTGGTGGAGGTTGGTAGTTGCGACGCATTGAAAGGAACTGTAGCTGCTACTTGTGCATAGCTTTTAACTTGTAATGGCTGGAGAGACATTGTGTCTACATTCTGTGTTTCTATACGCTGCTGGGCCGATAATGATGGTGGAGCCGCATACTCCTGCAGCGCTGGTGGGAATGATAGAGGAGCGTGCCCTCGAAGCGCCGAAAACAATGGGCGATTTGCTTGCACCCGCAGCGGCGACGCGGGTGGCGGGGCTGCGTGCACCCGCAGCGGCGGCGAGGATGGCGGGGCTGCGTGCACCCGCAGCGGCGGCGAGGATGGCGGGGCTGCGTGCACCCGCAGCGGCGGCGAGGATGGTGGGGCTGCGTGCACCCGCAGCGGCGGCGAGGATGGCGGGGCTGCGTGCACCTGCAGCGGCGGCGAGGATGGCGGGGCTGCGTTCACCTGCAGCGGCGGCGCGGATGGCGGGGCTGCGTTCACCTGCAGCGGCGGCGCGGATGGCGGGGCTGCGTGCACCTGCAGCGGCGGCGAGGATGGCGGGGCTGCGTGCACCTGCAGCGGCGGCGAGGATGGCGGGTCTGCGTTCACCTGCAGCGGCGGCGCGGATGGCGGGGCTGCGTGCACCCGCAGCGGCGGCGCGGATGGCGGGGCTGCGTGCACCCGCAGCGGCGGCGCGGATGGCGGGGCTGCGTGCACCTGCAGCGGCGGCGAGGATGGCGGGGCTGCGTGCACCTGCAGCGGCGGCGAGGATGGCGGGGCTGCGTTCACCTGCAGCGGCGGCGAGGATCGCGGGGCTGCGTGCACCTGCAGCGGCGGCGAGGATGGCGGGGCTGCGTTCACCTGCAGCGGCGGCGAGGATCGCGGGGCTGCGTGCACCCGCAGCGGCGGCGAAAATGGCGAAATTGCATGCATTTGTAGTATCGGAGGTGATGGAGTAGGTCGGGGATCAGAATGCACATGCGGCGTCCGCCAGGAGATCAGTTCTACATTTTCTGGTTGAAATGATACTGTTGAGCTTGGCTGCAATTTGCTTGCACAATTCAAGTCTATCATTGGTGATAAGATATGCGTTCCAGTTAACACATATGTTTGAAATTTATCTTCAAGCTTGCATAGTTTCATGACAGCTGAGGCAAGTTCGCAACTTACATTATAATTTTTTACGCTACACTCACGTAATTGGTCCTCGCAATTCTGCATTGTGGATTTATTGAGGGAGCACTCATCCATAACCATTTCATGCAGTAAGGTAAGTCCATCTAGGTCTTTTCTGATTCCTGTGTAATTGTTTATTAAGTCCGAAAGATGCGTCTTTATCTCATTCATCGTGAATGTAATTTCACCTAGTTCTTTATCTTGTGTTTTTTGGTGAGAAGTAAATTGTTTACGAAAGTCGTAAAACTCATTCAATAGAAATTTGTTTGAGATATTTTTGGTGTTTTCTGCTGCAGGTAGCGCCACTGGGTCACCAAGTTTTTCTATTTGTGTTGTTTGGCCAGTATTGGTTTCTTTTGATGGTATTTTCTTTGCAATTTTCGATACAATTTTAGAACTGCTTTGAGTGGCCATACGTGTGGTCGGCGGAGAATATGTGGGTATGGTGTATCTAGATGTTGTGGCAAGTGTTGAAATCTGTTGTGGAGAGTGTTGGACTCGGGCGTAGGTTTTACTATTATTTACTATACAATTCACACACACCCAGTTTGCCTTTCTTGTAGGTGTTAATAAAGTGTAGCGTGTAAAATTAATTTTTCCACATTCCAGATCATATGTATTTTTACATTTCGAACAAGTTAGTAAATGTCGGGATGATATTACGTTTTTGCAAGAATTACACGTAATCGACATTTTCTCTGCGCATTTAGACGCCATCTGTATCGATCTCTCTGATCTACTTGATACACTGGTTTTATATGTAAGAGCACCGTTTTAAAGCGCTAAGCACTGTTGAGTTTCAAATATAGATTTATAGATGGCGCTAGCTTTCATTCAAGCTTTCTATTTGAAGGCCCAATAAATCGCGAAGCACGGGGGCCCAAATGGGTGAAAGTGTAACCAAGGTCGCGTCTATGATGCGCTACCTATCGAAACAGCGATTACGTTTCGCAAGCGAGACTAATATTTGTTTTGAATAATGCACATTCACTTAGCAGGAAATCACATAGAAAACACAGTATTATTTTTTTGAATAATGCACATTCACTTAGCAGAAAATCCCATTGAAAATCACAGTGTTTTTGCATGTAGGTATAATACGATTTGCACTTAAATTTGTAGATATTTATAAAGTATTCTAATTTTGTAACGGTTATAACTTTTTTGTACTAAACAATTGAAGAAAATCATTTGTCACTTTATAAACTATTACATAACACGGAAATTACAAAGATAAACATTATTTAAAATTAAAAATACGGAGCACATATAAACTTGATGTTGAGGGAAAGACGCCCCCAAGCGGACCCCGAAATATTTCATGTTCCAAAAATGCTTCCGCTACGAACGAGCTAATATAATCGACATTCAAGAATTATAATCGACAATCGATTTTCAAGTAACAAGGACTCATACATAGGTACATGTTAAAGAAAATGTCAAAAAATTAAATAACATAAATTAAAAATTACAATTTACAAATTAATAAACATAATATCACATTTAATTTACAAAAACGTTACATTTTATTTTTCTTATTTATTTGTCAAGTATGGATATCGCACAGTGTCTTAGGCACCCATTATTTATATACTGACAATCGTATCTAACAGCAATCATAGCTAAGACGTCATTGGAGCTGGCTCAAACCCGGCGCACCAGGAAAAAAAATACAGTTTATTTATTTTGTGTTCCGTACTTAAAGGTAAAAACGGGACCCTATTATGTACCAAGCTTTAGCTGTCTGTCTGCCACCAGGCTGTATCTCAAAAGCCGTGATAGCAAGAAAGCTGAAACTTTCACAGATTGTGTATTTCTGTATCCACTATGACGACAAAAACTAAAAATATAAATAAAATTTATATGGGGCACAGTAAGCGTGTTTTGTTCGCGATTTTTTGTTCTTTTAATAACGATAATACATAATAATATGTAGACGCTTCAAATAATCACAGAATATTAAATTGTGTATAACCTTTCGAAAAAATATAAATAAAAACAACTTTAAGGGGGCTCCGATATAAATATTTGAGGGGGCTCCGATACAACAAACGTAATTTGAAGCAATTTTTTGAAGATTATGGTACGGAACCCTCTATGCGCTAATTAGACTCGCCTTTGGTCAATTATTTCAGTCACCTTCTTCGAATGAGAATAGAATAGAATAGAATGAAGAAGAAAAAGCTAGGCTAAAGTTATTTTTAAATGTATTTAAATATGACTTTATATTAATTTGTGACATATTTTTTAATTCAATTTATTTTACTAGTAAATTAATGTAATATTTGGATAACTTGATCCTGAAATAAATGAATTTGAATTTAAAGCATTCATCAAAACTGCAAGTAACACAAAATATACGATAAAAATATGGTAGTCGTTGCTGAATTTACATACGGTTTTGATATCAATAGTATATTTTATTAGTTAATTTATAGCTCATCTATATTTCTAAACTAGAACAAGTTCATCAATCTAACTGGATTTTTGTCTCGTTCGCATAAAATGATATTTTATGTAAGAACATAACATTAGTTATATTAGCCTTCGGTAGGTATGGAATTGGACATTTAAAATTGATCTTGCACCGTGAGCTTGAAGATTTTTCTTTGTAAAATGTAATTCGAAATAGCTCCATACTTTCTGGAATAACTCTGTATTTGACATATTCTTCTTAAATATCTAAAAATAACTTAATTAAGAATTACTTATATTTAATTAAACAATGGTAAACTATTTATTTAGAAAACATCCTACTCTACATTTTGTGGAGGAGAACAAGAAACTATTTATATCATAACTTCAAGAAAGAGATGATAACATAACTAACACCCGGGACCTACAATTTAACGTGTCAGCTGACATACGGTAGCGCCCAGATGAAAATGCCACTTAAAAAACGACAGTCTTGTCCATGGTCACCCATCCAAGCACCGTCCGCATCGACCGTTGCATAGCTTGGATGATCGATTCAAATTACCTTAGCTAGCCGAGCTATAGGCGCTATATAATAAATATTATGTAGGTAGTGAGAGTTTGACCAAATGCCAAGGTTTGTCTACGTCACACGCATACTGATCTAGATTACATATAACCAGTAATAGCAAACTTTGTAACGTAACTAGGCTAAAGTGAAAGGTGCGACTAAGTACGCCATACGCATTGTAATTAGTCAGCAATTCTTGAAGTGTGCTTGATTGTTTCCAAAAGACAGACACCGGGGGCGTAGCTCAGATGGTAGAGCGCTCGCTTAGCATGCGAGAGGTACGGGGATCGATACCCCGCGCCTCCAACTACCCTCTTTTTGGACAATTCTATTTTTTTTTGTTTTCTTTTGCTTAAGGACTGTTCACTTTGTAAATTATATTGAAAGTTAACACGGGGGCGTATCTCAGATGGTAGAGCGCTCGCTTAGCATGCGAGAGGTACGGGGATCGATACCCCGCGCCTCCAACTACCCTCTTTTTGAAAATTGTAATTAAAATTAATTATTTCTGAAACCGGATCGTCCCATTGTAAATTACATGAGCAGTTTACACAGAATTGTAGCTCAGATAATAGAGCACTAGTTCAGAATGGGAGTTAACATTAACTCGCTCAAGACTACCCTCTTTTTGCACCTTTATGACAAATGCCACAAATTCGTATAGACAGTGCATTTTTCTGTGGCATCTTCGCAAACTTTAGTCACAATACGCTCAATATAGGTACACAACTAATCATATTAAAGGCTTGAGAAGTAAAATACATACGCCATGATAAATTATAATCCAAGATGGCCGCTACAGTAAATTTTTTGTTTTAATGCTTTTCTTAACTTTTTATCCTACTAATATTATAAATGCGAAAGTTTTTGTGTAAGTTTGTATATTTGTTACTTCTTTACGCTCAAACGGCTGAACCGATTTTGATGAAATTTGGTGTGAAGAGAGGTTAGACCTTGACAACATATAGGCTACTTTTTATCCCGGATAAACACGGGTGACACCGCGGGGCCCACCTAGTTTAAGTTTATATGTTGAGTAATTATTATTCCCTTTTCGTTGTTATATAAGGAAATGTAAAACATATACCTTATTCAGTACCTTAACTTTAGGAATGTGTTGTCAAAAAGATTTCTCGAACTTCTAAATAAAAATGACTTTCATTCCCACATTAAACTAGTAGTAAGTTTTGTTTATTCTTATTTAAATTTATCGAGGTCAGCTACTTCCTCACGAAATGTCACGTAAAGGTGGGTATGTTGAAATTGCTTGCCTTGAGGCGAGTGAAGTGAGCGTGTTTTAACGATATGTAATGGATCGATTTGGCAAAGTGAAACACAGGGGGCGTAGCTCAGATGGTAGAGCGCTCGCTTAGCATGCGAGAGGTACGGGGATCGATACCCCGCGCCTCCAACTACCCTCATTTTGGACAATTCTATTTTTTTTGTTTTCTTTTGCATAAGGACTGTTCACTTTGTAAATTATATTGACAGTTAACACGGGGGCGTAGCTCAGATGGTAGAGCGCTCGCTTAGCATGCGAGAGGTACGGGGATCGATACCCCGCGCCTCCAACTACCCTCTTTTTGGACAATTCTATTTTTTTTGTTTTCTTTTGCATAAGGACTGTTCAGTTTGTAAATTATAATGACGGTTAACACGGGGGCGTAGCTCAGATGGTAGAGCGCTCGCTTAGCATGCGAGAGGTACGGGGATCGATACCCCGCGCCTCCAAAGTACCCTCTTTTTGGACGATTCTATTTTTTTTGTTTTCTTTTGCATAAGGACTGTTCACTTTGTAAATTATATTGACAGCTAACACGGGGGCGTAGCTCAGATGGTAGAGCGCTCGCTTAGCATGCGAGAGGTACGAGGATCGATACCCCGCGCCTCCAACTACCCTCATTTTGATACATTTTACAACGTTTTCAATTTCAGTATTGCACTAAACCTTTTATACTCTTTCAATCTATTTATGGGACAAAATGATATTTTGTCTTTACCAATCTTAATCAGATGAAATTTGTACTCGTAGAATATTAATATAGTTTTCTTGCAGTATTTGACTGTCAAACAATTATTATTTTAAAACATGACCTAGTTTCCGTTTCTTTATCACATAGTAAGCAATATGTAATCAAATCATCTAGCTTCTGTACTTGTTCTACTAGTTTCGATGTAAGTCGGAAGTGAAAGGTGAAATAATCACGTTCGAGAATGCAGCGTCGTCCTTGCATCGAGGCGATCGTGTTTTGGCACGATTTATGTAACTGTTAGACTGATTCGGAAACATTTATATCGGGGGCGTAGCTCAGATGGTAGAGCGCTCGCTTAGCATGCGAGAGGTACGGGGATCGATACCCCGCGCCTCCAAACTACCCTCTTTTTGTACTATTCTAACCTTATTTTGTTTCTTTTTTACCATAAAGGCCCTTCTCTTTGTAAATTAAATTGAAAGTTAACACGGGGGCGTAGCTCAGATGGTAGAGCGCTCGCTTAGCATGCGAGAGGTACGGGGATCGATACCCCGCGCCTCCAATTTTTTTTTTAAACAAAATTTATAATATGAAAGAAATCTTATGGTTCTGCTAAACAGAAATCTTTCTAAAAGTTGCGTTATATATATATATATATATATATATATAGCAGGGATCATAACGGGGATGGTATGACAGCAGGGGTGGCAGTGAAACAGGGGTGGTAGTCAAATCAGGGTTAAAAATGACAGTTCGGGTAGCAGTGACAGCAGAGGTGGAATGATAATAGAGGTGGTATGACCGCAGGGGTGGTGTGACCAGAGGTGGTATGACAGCAGGAGTAGAATAACAGCAAGAGCGGCAGTGACAATAAGGGTGGCTGTGACAATAAGGGTGGCTGTGACAATAAGGGTGGCTGTGACAATAAGGGTGGCTGTGACAATAAGGGTGGCTGTGACAATAAGGGTGGCTGTGACAATAAGGGTGGCTGTGACAATAAGGGTGGCTGTGACAATAAGGGTGGCTGTGACAATAAGGGTGGCTGTGACAATAAGGGTGGCTGTGACAACAGGAGCGGCAGTGACAACTCTGATGGCAGTGATAACTAGACTGGCAGGATAATACGGGTGGCAGTGACAGCAGGTGTGGTAGTAACAACAGATGTGACATTGACAACAAGGGTGGTAGTGATAACAGATGTGACAGTGACAACAAGGGTGGCAATGACAACAGGGTAGTTACCATTCGTTGCACTCCTCCTGCATAACATGTCCATCAGGGTAGCTGGCGCCGCCGTGGTGGCAGGGGCACTGGGCTGGCTGCACGCACTGTTTGGTGCTGGTGTCCAGGACGAAGCCGCGCTTGCAGCGGCACCCGGGACGGCATTCGGACGTGGTGGTACTTGGGGGTAGGTGCATGTTCTAAACAAAAATACCGTTATATTTTCTTAATTTTTTTTAAAGTGTTGACGGGAAAAAGTTTGGAATTTACAGTTTTATCATTTGATATCGTAAACGGTTAAAGGTATAAGAACAACACTAGAGTACTTATAACAGTTTCGGTACCGTTGAGATCTATTAATATGTTTTTTTTTAATTCAATATATCGCCAATACTTTGCCATTTTTTTTAAGAGTTAGTTTTAAATATACTTTCTTTTTATAATCAACCGTTTTTTAAAGTGGAAGTTAATTATTTATTTAGTATTAGGGTTCAGGTTGTTGACTCATTACAGTTACGCATGCGACCATAGCACGACAGACGTAGAATGACGCGTAACCGCGCCAGTCTCAGTCGGGCTCGATGCCAAAAGGACATCACTACCGACTGTATGGGGAAGTACAGGTCTAGGGAGTGGCCCGTCTCACTCTTGGCCCTCTTGGCTACACCGTGGGTGACCAGGCCACGGTTACTGAGTCCCCCCCGCCTCGACAATGCGGGGCCCCACGGGGGGGTTCTATTAATTACCTTGCAAGTGAGGGGTTCAGCGATGGCGCAGGTAGTGAACTCCATATTGGCTGTAGCGCTGCAGTTGCTGCGCAGATCCTCAGCGGGCGGGTAGTTCTTGATATCGGCAGGAGTGGCCGGCAAGCAGTCCCAGCGGGCACCGACGCACGTGCTGGGGGAATTACCCCAATTAGAATATTTTATTTACTCTGAATAGGTTACTTCACCTGTTAAATGATATTGAGGTCTTTGTAAACTGTTATCGTAAGGCATATTCTATACTAGCAGCGCCCCGCTGTGTTTCTCGCGGTAATCCGGAACAAGATAATTAATCCGGGATAAAAACTAGCCTATGTATTAATCCAACTTCTAACCTATCTTCATAGTAAATCTCATAAAAATCGGTCCAGCCGTTGAAGCGTGAAGGAGTAAAATAGATTTTTAACTTCTAGGAATTTATTATTAGGAATATTAGTAATTTAGGACACATTTCACACACGGCTGGTAAGCCACATACAAATCCATTTCTAGTTTGTATTATGGTTGCGAACACAACTGTTAAACTACATAATAATATGTATACTCGTACTTAAATATTGTATGTATATCGATACATAGTGTTAAAACACTCAAACCGACAACCAACAAATTGAGTTCATCACAAAGATGTTGGCCGAGCCAGGAATCAAACCTGGAACCTTCTGGTTGGCAGTCCAGCATGGTGGGCAAGGTCGTAAAGTATTGTGTCTATTATATGCTGTGTTAATAAAACCTTCCCGTTGTCGTTTCAGATAAACTAAATTGTATCAAAATCTTATGTGCTCCCACAACGCACCACAACAAACAGGAATGGTAATACATTTATGTCAATTGGTATGTGCGCTGTATTAGGTAAATGAAAAATGAAATAAAAATATTCTATTCTATTCTTATATAATATGTATTACCATTGCCAGCTTGGGTAGGCTGGTAAGGGGGGAATGCACAATACGCTTCTAGCGGGATGTCAGTGCAGGTCTCATCACCCCCACTTCAAATTAGAATTAGAATTATTATATAATATGTATTTTAAAAAGTTACCATAGCTCCCTCTCGCGCCTGCCCGGGCGCACCTCCTTGTATCCTGCCGGGAACTGCATACCCTTGTGGAAGCAAGGACACAGTGCCACCGGCACACACACGCCGCTCTCGTCCAACAACTAGATCGAAAAAAAAATAGAAACATCAGTTTAAGCTCATCCTAATCCTACTAATATAATAAATACTAGCAGATCGTCCCACTTCGCGCAAGCTATAAAATATCTAAGTTGCAAAGAGCAACAAAATATAGCCTATGTAACTTAGGGATAATGTAGCTTCCCAACGGTGAAGGAATTTTTTAAATCGGACCTACTGGTCCGATTAATTAAACCGAAACGGGAGTTTCGGAGCCTATTTGCGTAAAACAAACAAAAAAATAAACTTTTTTCGTTATAATAATGGTATAAACGAGTAGTAAGTAAGAGTAAGTGTGTATGTTTGTTACTCCTTCACGCTCAAACAGCTAAGCCGCTGATGAAGATGTAGCTGAGCTGTCCGCACATACTGTGTACTCTTGTATTAAGGTTGTTCGCTAGCATGCTGCAAGTGCTCATATGCCGCTAGATGGCGTTAAATAGGTATAAGTTAGTTATATTCATCCCAGCAGCCCAAGTAATTTCTTTTGTAACTTCAGAATCGGTTCGCGAAATCTACTGTTAATGTATTATTTTTAAGGCTCATCACAAAACAACATATATCAAGCGTTAATAGCAAAAATTTACAAAAAGCCATATAAAACCCATATCTACTATCATCTATTCTGTGACGATGCGGCTACACTCACACTAGCATTGACAATTTTTTTTTGTCACTTGAACTTCAGCATATTTGAATATGGATGCCAATTTCGAACGCTCAATTGTCGATTATATTAGCTCGTTCGTAGAGGAAGCATTTTTGGAACATGAAATATTTTTATGATTTGAATTGACCATGGTTCGAATCTCATGAATTGTTCTTGCTATTTTATTTTGTTTGAAACTCTTTTTTTTTGAAGGAAAATTATGAGAAAGAGAATATTTTCAATAGGTTTCGTTTTCGTGTATGTTAATATTCATAGCGCATACCTTCAAACCTCAAACGAAATTAGAAAAGTAAAAATCTATAGGGTACATGATATTAGTAACAAGAAAAAACTTTTCTCACGAATCATCTAACATATTGCATGAAACAGTTGTATTTTTCGCATGATTCCAAAATGTAAGCCCTTTCATTTGGGAAAGTTGCGAATAATATCATAGCCAATATTTTGTATTCGCGGACATCCGAATACCATCAAACATAGCTAAGAACATCAAAACCGGAGCTAGACACATATGTACCTTCTACATACAGTGCTTGCGTGGGATGCCAAAATCTGATAAAGCTACGTATCCAGAGACCTTTTATTGATAAAATCTAATTTTTACTCTATCTTATCAGCTTCAAGTCTAATGATCAGAAAAGTAAATAATTACATATTATCAGGGAATTTATATTTATTAGACTATGGATACAATTTTAGCTACATTTGAAATAAAAAAAACTGTTATTATTATTCTAAGGTAAGAGGCCTGTCGAAATCTTAGTTATAATAAATGTACATCTGGCAGTTTACATATTGTATCGTTGATATAATTATACACTAGTGGCCCGTCCCGGCTTAGCACGGGCATAAAAAAAATTTAATTCTAGGAGATATGTTTGAAAGTCGTTCTTATTCGTTACAAACAAACATTTAAATTTTATCGCATTATAATTTTGACATAGATTAAAGTTTTTTTTTGTATTTATGGGTTCCGCTGCTCTCAAGACATACTAAACGACACCCGCCACAACTAACTTTTCATAGCGCATGCCATGAAACAATTTTTTTACTCTTTTTTATACCTTGTGTTACATTACTGGAGTATTATAAGAATTTATTACCCTTTGCAACAAAATATAATGCTTATGTCATTTGGGGATAATGTAGCTTCCTAACGGTGTAAGAATTTTTAATTTTAGTCCAATAGTTTCGGAGCCTATTTGCGTCAAACAAACATAAAAACATCCAAACAAACAAACAAACAAGCCTTTTGTAATTATGAAATTGATAAAGATATTGATAGGTAAACAAAAGACGTAAGTATAAAAAATGTATATAATTGGCCAAGTACGAACCGGGCTCGCGCGTGAAGGGTTCCGTACCATTATAAAAATATGGCAAAAAAACATGTTTATACTAAAAACATGTTTTTTGCCCCATATCAAACATTCGTTTTATTTTGAAAGAAAGAAAGAAAGAGAGAAATCATTAAAGAATCTACCAAGTGTCATTGTAAAGATAGAGTAAAAAGAGGTAATATGTAGCTTAATATTCTTTAGAATTCTTTAGTGTCCTGTTATCGTTATTGATATTAAGCAAAAATACAAAATATAACACGTATTTTAAGGTACACTTTAAAAACGTGTCATCCACCCTTTGATATTTTCTGTTTTTAGTATTTGTTGTTATAGCGTATCTAGTACTTGTATACTCTTGGGTTATAGCGGCAACGGAAACAAATAATTTGTGAAATTTTCAGCTATCACAGTGTATAAGAAACAGCTGGTGACAGAAAGACAGACAACGAATATTTTGTAAAAGGCATTCGTTTTTATCTTTTAAGTACAGAAAAGATCGCATTAGTATATTAATTTCATTCTTAGGGTACCTAACCCTAAAAATTATTGCTGCAATATAAATACGTTTTTAAGTATGTCAAATATGACAAACTGACATTGACATAACTAAATTTCATTCAAATAATCAAACAAAATTATACATATTTTAAATTTTTAATTCTATTACGATACTTAATATAAAAATAGCAATAATTTATTTAAAAATAATAAATAAATTTCATCAAACTCTTTAACAATACTTTTTTTGATCCTGCCATCTATCGGAATTTTGTTGATTTATTACTACGGATGGTAAGCTTGGGTTCATGTTTGGCAGAGAGAATGACACTAACGGAAACGGAAACTAACAATGTATACGTATACATGTCACCAACTTAGCTGTTCAGGTGGCCAAAATTGGAATTACAAGTTCGACAGCACTCTTAGGTGGCAACAAATCTCCACTAGCGACACTGTCAACTGAACAGCTAAGTTGTTGCACTGCACTCATACATGTGTATTTTGCTGGAAAAAATCACGCTGATATATCTGTTTTGCGATAAAAAATGTATAATATTACCTATTTCGCGCCCCAATTAGACCATTTTAAGTTTATGTTAAGTGATTACTATTTAAAAATCTTAGAGGAAATGGTTGCCAGTCTGAGAAGCATTTAGTATGGGGCTCGGAAAGCCTTAACAAACTAGTGCTAGTTGTAAACTGACCTCCCCCTGTTTACAAGCGCAGCCCTCGACGCACCGCGGCGAGCACTGCGCTTCAGCTAGCGCCGTGTCGGAGCACTTGCGGAGACAGCTGTCCGCACATACTGTGTACTCCTGCCCACCCGTACATTGCAACTCTGTAAATTAACAATACATACAATCATGTTTAGTATAAAAATACCTTTTTGTTAATAAGAAATGGTGGCGATTCAGTGGCACACACGACTAAACTAAATTTAAAGAAGCCCCGTCTCTTTTCATCTTAGGTGGCCAGAAAGAGACGACACGTTCCGCACCATAGTCAAACCAACTAAAATCACGTCAAATGTAGAAAATATAGGTGACTTTAGTCCGCACTCACTTGTATCACCTCTAAAACTACCTACATTTTCCATATTTGACGTGATTTTAGATGTTTTGTCTGTGGTGCGGAACGTGTCGTCTCTTTCTGGCCACCTAAGATGAAAAGAGACGGGGCTTCTTTAAATTTAGTTTAGTCGTGTGTATCGCTGAATCGCCACCACTATCTTGATCACGCTTGATCACCAACTCGCCTGACGATAAGCGAAGTTGTGGCCGAAGATATAGATATATATATACTTTGATCTAGAATAAATCTGTTCACTGTTGCATTTAATAAGCACAAGGCTTGGATGAAATATCTACCATTGAATTACACAACACTTTGACCACATAGCTCAAACCAGGATCCAAACCAAATACCATTCATTTCGACTAATTTTACAAGTCATATAAAAAATATAATATTAAATTACGAAAACAAATCAAAAGCAGCAAATTCTCAAAAAAAAAGTATTTTTAACTTTACAAATTGTTTTTTTTCCGAGTAAGTTGACTCACCGCACTCCTGCACGTTGTATCTCCACTGCAGCATGACGCCCGCCTTGGCGCACGACATAGCGTAGTCCCCGAGAGTGGGACAGAGACAGCGAGACACGTCTCCCTCACACGCGCACATGTCGTACAGGCACGACTCGTAGTACGGCTCCACGTCCACGTGCCAGTGACACGCTGGGATAGAAAGAGATAGGTATACATTAGATTGCTATTTTTAAAGAGGTTTAATGTGGAGATTTTTATTATTATGATAAGTATATTTTTCATATGTATATATTTTTATTTTATTTTATTAATTAATAACAATTTTAAAATTTATTTCGTTCTTTTACATAATTACTCGTATTTTATAATTAATTAGAAAATAAGAAACAAATACAGCCACACGTTGGGCGACACTAAACGTTCAACGCATACCTGGCGCGTTACGAGTGTCCTTTTGTTTTAATCGATTGCAAGTTATTTTTTTTATTATTCACGTGACATACACGGATGACAGAAATAAATAATATGGTATGTCAGGAAAAACATATGCCTGTGCAAAATTAGTTCAACTGAAATACGAAAACCATAACGCTGTGTTACGACAATTTTGACTTTGACATCTCAGGAATAAAGATCAGTCAAAATGTATGTGTTCTCACACGACATCTAGTTTTGAACTAGCTTGTTTAAGAAATTAATGCTATGAAAATTTTAAAACTATGTTGTTTTAAAATTTTCATTCATTTTTTTTAGTAATTAAAGACTTGTAATCTAAGACATAGGATTGGCCTCATCGACTTCTACAGACAAGTACTAGGTCTTCTTTATCTTTACCTTTTCCCACTAGGTGGCGTCGGCACAGCCTGTTTTTCACTTCCACACCACTCTATCAGCCGTCATCTCCACATTCACTCACTTCTCATTCATATCCTCCTTCACACAATTCTTCCACGTCTTCTTTGGTCTACCTCTACTTCCGCTAATTCTTACAATCTAATAATATCCATACTTCTCCTAGTCACATGCATCTCCTCTCAAGTCAAGGTCCCTTTATAGCTGAGAAATATTGTATTTATTGTAATGACATCTTCTGACGATTCCAATTTGAAGTTTAGTATTATAAGTGAAATGTAATATCTTTGTGACTTATTGGAAAATATATGACACTCATTCATTCATTCATTCATTCTCTCTACGCATTACATATCCATACCACGCTAACCGTCTACTCTTCAGTTTCTCTGCCACAAATGCCACTTTCAAACCAAGAAAAGTACTGATAAGTATCACCAAGTTATATAACCAAATTCAATCTAATATTAACCTTACTTTACGTACCTTCAAAGACCTTTCCTTTAAGCTTGCTACAATAATTCTCAGCGGCTTCCTTATTTTCCATATGCGCCTTGCAAGGATGCTCAGGTTCTGGTGCAGTACTGTCTGCACAGAACTCTCTGGTCCTCCATTTGTTGGCGAAGGCCGCTGTAGACTGCTCCACGTCATTCTCAGGGGTTAGGAAGTCATCTTTCTGATTCAAGTTGAAGGTTCCACAGAGACCCTGGAAGAAGGAAATAAAGATAGATAGAAATACAAATACAAATCATTTATTGATAACACCAAAGTTACAAGTCAAATAATATGATATCATTACAAAAGTATATGATATCATATATAAAATATACACATTTCACACACGGCTGGTAAGCCCCATACTAAACCATTACTAGTTTGTGTTATATTGGCTAACACAACTGATATACTACATATATATTTTATGTAGATACATATTTAACACCCCGATCCACAACCAACAAATTAAGTTAAGCACAAAGATGTTGGCCTTGCCGGGAATCGAACCCGGAATTTTCTTCTGATTGGCAGTCCAGCATGGTAAACGCCACGCCAACGAGGTCGTCAATTGTACTTCTCGGTAAAAAGAGACTCAGGAAGAGAGTTCCAAAGCTTCGCAGTTCTCACAATGAAGGTCGAAGCAAAACGCTTTGAGCGAATCCTCGGTACTTCATGTGTCATCCACTAACCCGCACTTGGCCAGCGCGATGGATTATGGCTTATATATTTCTCCTCGTGAGAGAAGACCCGAATCCCAGCAGTGGGAACGTATAGTGGGCTGCATATATATGAAACTAATTTGCAACAATCCAGTAACAAAGCGATTATAAAATATACCTTTGTCTTATCATGGAATGAGGGGGGTACGTCGATGAAGACACGAGTGTTGCCATCCCACCACAGGTCTACTTTATTTGGCAGTTGAACTGTAAAAAGATACAAAAGTAGGTTAAAATATCTAGTTTGGTACATAAGTAGGTTAGGGTTTCGTACCGAAAAGGTAAAAACGGGACCCTATTACTAAGACTCCGCTGTCTGTCTGTCTGTTAGTCTGTTTACAGGTTCTATCTCAGAAACCGTAATAGCTAGAAAGCTGAAATTTCCACAAGATATCTATTTCTCGTGCCGCTATAACAACAAATACTAAAAATAAATACTAAAAAACTAAAATATTAAGGGGCTTTAAACTTTATGGATATACCATAAAGTAAACGTGCTTTTTTCGTTATTTTTTGTTATATATCAATAACTGTAGCATGTAGACACCTAAAATTGTATACGTATGTACATTAAATGTATCTTTCAAATTAAATTATAAAATTTAGATAAAATAAATATTTGAGGGAGCTCCCATACAACATTGGTACGGAACCCTTCATGCGCGAGTCCTACTCGCACTTGGCCAATTATTTTTTTAATTAATTCTCACCTATAAGGAAGAGCGACGAAGCAGCCCGGATGCGAACATCCCCCGCCATGACAGGGAGAGTGGATACTTCTTTCCCGTTCACAGTGATAGAGCCGCCTTGCTTCAGGTGGATGTTGGCGTTGTCATACTTGAGGGTCACAGCTTTTGTGCACGACGGTTTACCGGTGCCTTTCAGCGGGCTCAGGTTCATAGCCTGGAAATTGGAATTATGTAGTTAGAAATTATATATCTTTTTATATATAAAATTTCCATGTCACAATGTTAGTTACCGTACTCCTCCGAAACGGCTTGACCGATTCCATATTTTATATGCGTATTCAGTAGGTCTGAGAATCAGATACTATCTATTTTTCATACCCCTAAATGTTAAGGGTTGTTCACCCTTAAATTTTTACTTAAGGCAAAACAACGTTTGCCGGGTCAGCTAGATTAAAAAACTATTCTGTCATAAGAACCTTTTCCTGACAATAACAAACACAACAAAAAACTAGTGAAATCTCTTCCGAAACGGCTTGACCGACGTTTTCCATATTATAGATGCGTATTTCGTAGATCTGAGAATCGGCTACTATCTATTTAGAAATAAAGCAATACAACGTTTGCCGGGCCAGCTAGTCTAATATATAAAATTTCCATGTCACAATGTTAGTTACCGAACTCCTCCGAAACGGCTTGACCGATTTTTACCAAATTTTATATGCGTATTCAGTAGGTCTGAGAATCGGCTACTATCTATTTTTTAAGGCAAAACAACGTTTGCCGGATCAGCTAGTATGAATATAAATATAAAACACGAACGAAGTTTGCCGCAACACAGTCGCAACACGCAAATGTCGGTAGCGTGCAACTACCTACTGCCGTGTATGTATAAGCAATTCAAAATGTGTTTATTCATGAAATAGGTTAGTTCCTTCCTATGACTAAATTACACTGTCGCACATCAGTTAATAGGACTACAATGTCAAATATTTGTGATATGCTTTAATTTACTTATCTCAACACGTGTTTACCCCCGACCCACAATCTATCTTGTTTTGCCGAAGGCTCGCACGAACTACGGCAAAACAATGACAACGTTTGCAGGCGCGCAGAGTTATAATATACTACCCTCAGCTCTAAAAAATGTAAGCCCGTTCACCGCATTCAAAAGTCGACTTTACCAAGACGTAATAACGGATAGCTCACTTTTATGAATGCGTTGGACGGACAAACTGTTTATGTAAATTTCAATTGCTTACTAATTTTATAGTGGCGACGAATGATACAAATAATATTTATGTAAATATGTTCTCATGTAAGTGATATGATAATTTAATATCTTTTGTGAGAATAAATGTCTTTAAACCTAACAAGTGTTTACCTCAGATATAGCTCCAGAGCAGGCCACGTTCTCGACCTCCACGGTAAGGTTGTCAGCCTGCAGCATGGTGTACGTGCACTTCCCCATGAAGTCGTATCGGAGGCCGTCGAAGGTTGTGTAGTGGGGGTCTCCCACGGCGCGGCACCGCGCGCCGCACGGGACGGCCGTGCAGGCCCATTCTCCGGCTTGACACGTGCTGGGGACCAGATAATAAAATAAATAAAATAAAAATAAAAAAAGTTTTTTTTTTATTTACCTTAACCGAAAATGAAACAGAGTTTTTTTTATATTGAATGAATGAACTATTTATTGTCAATAGAAGACAAAATTAAATATTTAGTGTACTTCCGCTGTGATCCGAAATCCAAATCTCCTGATGATGCCTTGTGGTTAGGCGAAACACGTGTAGAGTTAAGAATTTCCGAATTGTGATAGGTAACGTTAATCTTAATTAATCTTAGTTAATTGATCTTAGTTAATTAATCTTAGTTAATTAAGCTTGGTTAATTGATCTTAGTTGATTTTTCTTTTACTTGTCTTAATTTGGATTTCGGATCACAGCGGAAGTACACTAAATATTTAATTTTGTCTTCTATTTACAATGGATTTCCGTAAAGTAACGCCTGAGTCAATAAGTTATTTATTGTCCATGAAACTGGGTGCAATAGCCGTTATATTGATTGTCATAAAACCTTATAACTAAATTAAATATTATCCCGCTAGTTTCTACCCAAAGGCTTTATAGACATGAGCAAGTAGGTAAGTATTTAGGAAGAATTTAATACTATAATAGGATTTTTTTAAAATATTGATGATAGGCTTACGTTTGACCGCAGCTTGCCTGATGTTAAGCTTAACTGTGGTGTAAGATGTAACACGCTTTCCTAAAAGGAACCTATTTACTCTAGATTTGAAGACCCCAAAATTGTACTAATGGTTAACAGTTAATGGTTTTGTTAGAGTTTACATGTAAGTACAACTAACTAAAATGTTTTTAGGTGGTTATTAAATTACAGTCGGTGTAAGGTCCGCCTGTGGCGGTAACCGGTAACGGGGACCAGATACAAATTCAAATTCAGTTTATAGAAGAAAAAATGATATATTTAGTGTACTTCCGCTGAGATCTGAAACCGAATTAAGTTAAGCAAAAGAAAAATTTGAATATTCAAAAAATATTAGGTGTTTTCCTCCTACCAACCACCACACCTCCACTACAACTCACACCAGTAAACCTTATGTACCCTTTTAACACAACGAATATTACTGAAACTCTTACATAACTAAAACTCACAAATTTTAAGCATTTCAATTGTCTTTAGATATCTATTTTGTACGAGGTATATATAGTACTTTGTAAACTGTTATCGTAAGGCATATTATATATTTGCACGAAATGAACGGTCACACTTACTTAAAAAAACGTTGGATAACGGGTTTCGACGCATTACGAGCGTCTGCGCTCGATCTGAGTTCAGTCTGCGCGCGGATCTCGTCGGTGACAGTCCGTGTGAAGCTCGTCCCCGATGATGACGCTCGTAATGCGTCCAAACCCGTTGGACGTATATCCAACGTTTTTTAAGTAAGTGTGACCGTTTGTTCGTGCAAATAAAAAGTGTATATACTTTTCTATTGCTACTGACCAAGTATTACAATCCTTGTTGATGACACTCCCCGGCGGGAAGTTCTTGTTCCGCAGCCGACACGGACACTCCTGCTTCGGCACGCACTTGCCCGCTTCCAGTAGGAGCCCTTTAAAATCATAGTAAATTTGTAATTATTTATTTAATAAATTATTACGGTTAACACCAATTACAATAAATAACCAACTTAAAACATATACGTAAGTCATGAATCGCTTAGCCAACACTTAATTCACCTTTGCAAATAAAAATATTCTAATATTTTTAATTTTAAATAAACTATATATTATATTCCAAATTTTATTGCTAAAGGTACCAAAAAACACAGCAGTTTCATACAATTTCCAAAATTCCGTTCTTACATAGTACGTCTAGGTACTAAAACAAATTCTGCCTCCAAATTTCATACCCCTAGGACAAAGCGTTTGGGCTCTACGTTGCCAATAGATGAATGAAAGTACATAGATTCTTATAGTAGATAAAATAAAATATTCCTTTATTGACATAAGTAAGAAATACGCAATTAAAATGAAACCATTGGTGTTGATTTAGTCATAGACTGTGTTTCAACACCAATGGCCTCTCCCACAGATTTATTAAAAGTCTTGGTTATACATATTATTATGTATATTAACATACAAATTATGCTATAATAGTTACAAAAAATATTTTTTAGAAAAATAAATTTGGAATAGATTTTTTTTTATAGAAGATAAAAAAGTATAAGTTATACTCGTACCATCAGGACAGAAGCAGCCCTCGACGCAAGTGGCGTTATCAGGTTTAGCCGGCAGCTGAGGGAAGGCACAGCTCGGCTGCGCGTCCACCCCGCATGACTTGTACAGCTTGCCGTCAGGACAAGACATGGCTGCAATAAGATAATACGACATGTCATAAATAAACAATCATAATAAATAATATATGCCAGCTGTCCGGTTTCAAAGAAAATTAAACGTTATCGCGTAGAAAACGGTCACACTTACTTATTATTAAAAGTTGGAATAACGGTCCGTGTAACACTCGCCCCTGAAGAAGGTGCTCGGAGAGCACCGAAACTGTTGGTCTCATTACAACTTTTAATAATAAGTAAGTGTGGCCGTTTTCTACGCGAAAATATTAAGATGCCTTACGTGAACAGTTAACAATGTTTAAAATTAAACATATTTTTGAAACCACTCCAATTTCTTCTCTAACGCCTTTAGTACACTTACGCATGCGGCAGCGAAATCATTGCGGTAGCGAAACATCTGCGGAACGTTAGTACACTGCAGTTCTTTCGCAAGGAAATGTCATTGTCATTTTATATTTTCGGATTCCATTCTGCGAAACTTAGTCCTCTCTGACAGAACGCGTCGTGACGCCATGCGATGCGAAACTCCACAAGTGAAACAGCTGCGTCTGTGTAACGGCCAATTCACAGTTGCTTGTGAAACAATACCGACTAGGACGCGACTATTTCATCTAGCTATATTGTAGAGCGAGACATAACACATGCGAAACGTTGCCATACAACTGACACTTTTTTCGTCGTTTCGCTGCCGCATGCTAAAGCGTAGGTGTACTAAAAGCGTAAAAGGCAACAAAAAATAATGTTTGCTACTTCTACCATTAGGATACACGCTAGTAAGTCAAAGTTATGACAATTTAAGTGAAAGTTAAGCCGAATTCATTGAAGATTTTGAATAAATCATAAAATATCCTCTATTGACAAGAATGAGTGCACTTTTCGCCGTACTTTCCTAGGGAATTTAAAAGTGTTAGTATAAAAAAGTATACCAAATTACGGCACAATTTATAATACTTATAAATATAATGATAATATACGATAAATAAATGTTTATTTCTAAAAAATGTATATTATACTTTGACAGAAACGTAGGTAGCTAATGTCATATACTTTTATTTCTTTTCTCTATGGATGGAGACGATTTGCTCAGGATAGGGTCACGTGGCGTGCCTTGGGAGAGGCCTATGTCCAGCAGTGGACACGGACAGGCTGATGATGATGATGATGTTTTGAATACGTACGACAGGTATCAGCATCGCGCCAATTCTTCATCTCCTCAACGCCGTGTCTCAAACATTCCTTGGCATACACAGATATCGCTCGGCACGCGCACTCCTTCGAATCTGTAAATAAATATAATAACAAGATTTAATTTAAAAAGTCAACGTCATTTTGTAGTGGCCGCCATTTTGGATTTAAAATTTATCATAGTTTTTTTGATAATCAATAAAATTTAATTCACCCTTGCATTCTGCCTTGGAAGTGGCATATTAGTTGGTGCCGTTTGCTGTCGAGGTAGCGGGGCCTTGGGGAACCGAGGCAAGGAAGTTTGTGGCAGATCTCTGACGGCGGTTACGAGATAGGGGGCGAGGCCGCGGGCTGGGGAATACAAATTTCTCTCGCGATTCAGCGAGGAAGTGCTGCCAGCCTAATGGGTACGTTTGCGAGGGGCTTTGACGTAGTCTTTATAGGACATAAGACTTAATTTTATTTATTTTCATTATTTTTAGATATGACCATAATAAATAAATATACGAATTGACCCTGGCTACTGATAATTAATAAAATTTAATTAAAACTTACTTAGTGTAGATGCGCAGGCGCAATAATCCCATTTACAAGTCTCTAGGAATTGAAGAACGTCCATAGCCTGCAACACAAGAATATATCTTATCTTATATATAAAATTTCCGTGTCACAGTGTTTGTTACCGTACTCCTCCGATACGGCTTGACCGATTTTTTCCAAATTTTATATGCGTATTCAGTAGGTCTGAGAATCGGCTACTGTATACCTATTTAGTTTAGTTTAGTTTTTTTTTTTTTTTTTTTTTTAAGGTAAAACAACGTTTGCCGGGTCAGCTAGTCTCTTTATAAAATTTCCATGTCACAATGTTAGTTACCGTACTCCTCCGAAACGGGTCGACCGATTTTTACCAAATTTTATATGCGTATTCAGTAGGTCTGAGAATCGGATATTATCTATTTTCCATACTCTTTATTGATAAGGGTTGTTCACCATTTTTTTTTTATTAAGGCCAAAATAATTTGTTTTTATATTTTTATAATGTGGCATTAAAAAATACATATATCCAAATTTTTCACTTTTTTATCACCAATCCCTATTTTTCATGGCCATTTTAGTAATTTAACCATTTTGCATCCCGCTCGATAACTGATCAATTATAGTGTTTTTAACTGTACTTAAGGCAAAACAACGTTTGCCGGGTGTCAGCTAGTAGTCCGGTAAATTTAGTCCAAAAAATGAGGGTAAAGTTACATAAAGTCCCAACAAGCTGAATTTCTGCGAAGATCGTTATATCTCAGAAACAGTGGCTCGAAAGAAAAAAAGTATTGATACATTTTTTAGATAATTTTGTTATCTACAATTTTTTTGTGACGTACTTTTATGATAAAACTTACAGTTTTGCTGAAAATCGCGAAAAACTCATTTTTTTGACCTTAGATCTTGAATATTTTTTTTCCTTAAACGGGAATGATGGGGAACTTGGACATTGTTTATAATTATGTTTTAAACAACTTCACAGAAATTCAGCTTGTCGGGACTTTATGTAACTTCGAATCTAAATTGACCGGACTATAGTATATAAATATAAATGTTACCAACCTTAGAGCACTTTCTGAACTTCTTCAAGCTGATCATCTCGTTGCAGAACTGAGTCGCTTTAGCCACGTCCTCTGCAGACTCCGACGCGCACGGGGCACTCTCGGACGGACTCGCTTCACAGATGTCTGGGACATAAAGAACATACAAATAAAAAACATGCTTAATTTAATAAAAAAAAATATATATATTGTGTGGTAATTTTTTTATGTATTTTATTAAGTGTGAACCATTTACACCCATTCAGGAATTACAATGCCAAAAATAGTTAAAAAAAAGTCAGACAAGTTGTCAAGAAGATCAACATAGAGAATAGGAGACAAAAATGCCTCTAACTTGGGTCCTAGCGCAATGTATTTCGGTGGCAACTTATTCTTACTTACCTCCAATCTTATTAACTTGCCAGCTAGCAGCCAGCATGGCAACACTATTCACAGACTTGCCCTCTTTACTGGTGAGATCGTTCTCGGGGTTGCCATCTAACGTCCCGCAGAGACCTTCTGTGTTGTTCCAGAGAAGCACTGAACCCTCAATTTGTACAAGATTCTGAAAATACATAATAATAAAATTACTACAGTATTTACTTTTTTGTGTTTTTTATTGTAATTTTGATTGGCGGTTCCTACAAAAAATGGCAAAGTTTGCTGCAGTGTAATTTACTGATACATTTTAATGATAATTCGGCAGAACGGATAAATATAACATTTTCATGATATTTTCTACATACGAAAAAATTCAAGTTATTTTTGAGATGTGAAGTGAAAGTTTCGATACGAAAAACTATTTTCTCAAATTCGATTTGTTTTATGCGTGGTTCACAAAAAAGAGAAAAATGTCATGTTATTTAAAAATCTAATTACAAGTGTCAATATACTCGTAATTAGAAGTCATACAAATATCTATGGAGTTTGAGGATTTGGTAGAGGACTAAAACATCTTGAAGACTCCAGCTTTTAAATATTGATTGATTTATTCAAATATCTATGTTGAATCTTTTTGTGAACTCTTTTTTCATTTTAAATTTTTATTAAAGAAATTTATTAAAATTTAAATTTATTTATTATTACAGAAAAAAGATACCACAATACAATTTATCCCTGATAACTTTATGGAGCGACCACGGTCTGCCTCCATCTGGTAAAGGGATATCCCCCCGGACAGATGTTGTGTCCGGAGACGGCCGTCCGACGGTCATGCATTGTAGCTTGAACCAGTCGTACGCGCTGTAAATACCGTTTGCGCGATTCAGGACAAGCGCTCTGATTGGTAGCGGGCGATGAAGTGCTACAGAGGCGCCACAACTTATAATAATGCCAATTTAAGAGGTCTCGTGCCATAGAAATATGTGTCTCTTCTAAGTACCTGAAGATATGTACTTATTTATGAAGCCATCTTCATATTCTGATTAAAATTTTGTTTATGTACTAATAAAAAGAAAATTGTATACATACATTAGTGTCCCACTTGATAGCGACCCCCACACCGTCGAGGTTGACCTGCACGTAGTCTGCCGGCATGGAGACTCGCAGTCCGGGGAGCGACGCCGGGATCGGGATCAGGCGGCTGTTCCGACGGAATATCACCGACCCCTCCTCTGCAATGGAATGTCCACGATGAAGACAATTTTAATTTTTTTCTCAAAGCAAGAGTGAACCGGTTTTTTCTGGGTAAGCGCGTTCCACCTTAGATCATAATGTCGCTTGCCATCAGGTGAATTGTGAGTCAAGCGCAAGCCCATTTGATTTAAAAAAAAAATATTATTCTTATATCTCATCTTATATTTTTAAATGAGCAATTCTTGTGTATATAGTATATAATTGGAATCTCGGAATCGGCTCCAACGATTTTCATTCAATTTAGTACCTATATAGGGGTTTCGGTGGCGAATCGTACTAACTAGGAATCATTCTTAGAAAATGTCATATTAAAAAAACCGATACTATTCGGTCAACCAGGTACTATTATTTATTATGGTTCACAAAACAGAAAATGATCAAAACTATAACTAAAATAGATTAATTTACCAGGATCAAAACTAGATTATTTTCCTAACTATGTATACACAACATGATCAAATAAAAGTATTAAGGAAGATTCCGAGATTATTATAAAGAAAGTTACAGTAGTCAAAAAGTAATTTTATCATTAAGTAGTCAAATTTTATTAAAAAAAATAATTAAATTTAGTAAAATTTTATTATAAAAAAATATTTTATCATTAGTCAAATTTCAAACTATTGTAAGATTTAGATGTCAAAAAATCATACAAATAATTTCTTAACATAGTCAAGTTTTTTAATCTTATATAATTTTTATCATAATTTTTTTTGCCCCTAGCCAGCGCCTATGTTTAAGTTTCATGTTATTTTTTGACAAATTGTAACCTTTTGCCTTCACCTTTTCCCACTATGTGGGGTCGGCACAGCCCGTTTTTTTCTTCCACACTCTTCTGTCAGCCGTCATATCTACATTCACTCCTTTCTCCTTCATACCCTCTTTCACACAATTCATCCACATCTTCTTTGCGTTTTTGACGAATTGTAACAAAGTACACATTTAAGCGCTTATAGTAGGTAAGCGCCACCATGTTGTTATTTTTGTTTCAATAAATCTATCTATCTATTACATTACCAATAATATTTTTTTATCTACCGTCATTTTTTAGGCATTCTTCTTTTGTTGTCATATTTCTATTTAAAAAATAATCTTATATATAAAATTTCCGTGTCACAGTGTTTGTTACCGTACTCCTCCGAAACGGCTTGACCGATTTTTTCCAAATTTTATATGCGTATTCAGAAGGTCTGAGAATCGGCTACTGTATATTTAGATTTTATTTTTTTATTAAGGTAAAAAAACGTTTGCCGGGTCAGCTAGTAATAATATATATTTACATGAAATAAGTTTATATTAGGTTATTTATGCTTCTTAAACAGTTCAAATCTCAATATTATTGTATAGCTAGGAACTGAACACTGGCATTGTACATGTGTTAAGATTTTTATTGCAAATAAAGACTCTTTGAAATTGAATTGAATTATTACATTACCTCCAGTAGTGAGAACGTAAGGTTTGTCCTGCAGGTAGATGGTAAGCTCGCTGGGGCAGTACGCGTGACGCTTGCATGCCTTCTGCTGGATCTCCACTGTGTACGCGTGCTGCTTCGGATCTCGGAGCAAGATGTGCTGGCAGGGAGACTGGAAACTGGGAAAGATAATAGGTTTATATTTAGTTTTTTTTTTTATAATGAAATTAAATAAAATTAAGTCTTATATCCTATAAAGACGACGTCAAAGCCTCTCGCCCCAACGTACCCATTAGGCTGGCAGCATTTCCTCGCTGAATCGCGAGAGAAATTTGCTGCCGCAAGTATTCCCCAGCCCGCGGATCTCGCCCCCTATCTCGTAACCGCCGTCAGAGATCTGCCACAAACTTCCTTGCCTCGGTTCCCCAAGGCCCCGCTACCTCGACAGCAAACGGCACAAACTCATATGCCACTTCCAAGGCAGAGTACTTCTGGTGCTTGCTAAGCGCAGCAGCCTCCGCACCCCCGCCACCCGCTCTCTGAGTGGCTGGAAGTTGACAAGATGCGAAGGTGCTTACGCATGTGGCATCCCAGATTAGGCACCGTCCCCTCTGCCATGGAATAAGCGTCAGTCCGTATTTAGAATAGAATATATCTTTATTGCTGGCTTTTATTTCAGTCAGAAACTAAGCATTGCCATCCAACGTGGCAATGCAAAGCAATTTGGGCACCTTTTCTTCTAACCCTGGACTTTTGTAGGTTAAGTTTTAGTTTAGTGTTTTATATCATTGTTATGTTGGTTATAAATAAATTCTTTATTGTACAATCAAAAAATTAACATATTTAAAATCAAAAACTAAAAAGTAAAGTACAATGGCGGCCTTTTAACCTATGGTGATTTCTACCAGGTAACCGGGAATGGATAAATAATCATAGAAAAGAAAGCGGTGGTACAAGTAAACAACATAAATACATACAAACATAATAATGGAAAGGAGAAGAAACATAAAAAAATATTGAACAATGGATAGAAAGTGATTAAATAATTTAGTTTTGAAAATATGAAAAGATTCAGCCTGCCTTATAGACAAAGGCAGAGGGTTCCACATTCAATCGAAAGAAAGAAGAGTGAAAGTATAAATTGGCGTGATCGAGTGTGTGAGGAAGAGAACGGAAAGGACGCAAAGAAGAAGAGATATATTTTGAGGTATTTAAATAGCATTTGTAGAGGTCTAGGCTAAATCGGTGGTGTCCGGTGCCTCACACCAGGTATAAGGGCCTCCTGTGGGAGACCATGCCTTTGGTTGTCCCAGGGCGTCACTCACGCCGTAAAGGGGGACGCCGCCCCCCTTGAGGTGGGTCCGCTCGGACTGCGGACAGCTGCCTGGGCGGGGAAAGCAGCGGCAATGCGCTGTGCGGTCCTGCATCCCTGCCCCCGTCGTGAAATGGGGCACCGTGAGGTTGTAGTCGGTATTGACGGCCCCTCTGGCCCTCGAGCCCGACATATCCCATGACTTCGGACTTGAGGAGGCCACAAGCCCGAATAAGCTGTGGTTGCTTCAAAATAACAAGTTTTGAAAAACCGCATAAGATTTTATACGATTTTTCGAAACATGCTTAAATTAAAATTCATTTTAAAATTGCTTTACGTCTATTAAAAAAAATAGAGCCACAGATATAAAAAATAGCATTTTTATAGTACAAAATATAATAGTAATAAAATATATACCTGTAAACCTTTCCATCAAAGGTCTTATAATGGACTCCGGCCCAAGTCAAACAAGTGCCACCCTTAGGCGTGAGGTCTTGTACCACCACGCTCACGTCCTTATGGTGGTGCGAGTGAGAGCCGCCGTAGTGGGTTTTGGTCTCCGACTCCTCAGAACTCGAAGTGGAGTGGGATTCCGAGTGGATTGAGTAGTAAGTCTGTAAGGAAAATGTAATAATCAATCTTCGATCAATAATGTACTAGATATAAGGTGATGTCTCTAAAAACGTCAAGGATAATAAGACCACAAGTAAAAATGTGGTCTAATTCGAGTTTGAGGAATTTAAGCGTTATAAGTATAGTAATACAGTTGAATTTTCTAACGCTCACTGCGAAACTTAACGTCAAGATACAGTGGTAAGGTTTATTTGAATTGAAATATTTTCCGTGACGTATTATATTGTAATAGATACAATAGTACAGTAAACAGATAGACAGCGGAGGCTTAGTAATAGGGTGCCGTTTTTACCTCTTACAGTAAAAACAAGTCATTGGTGTGAGCCTGTTTTTTAACCGACTTCAAAAAGGAGGAGGTTATATATTCGACGTGTATGTATTTTTTTTTTTTTTTATGTATGTTCACCGATTTCTCAGCCATTTGTGGATCGATTCTCAAAATTATTTTTTTAATTGAAAGAGTATGGTTCTGAATTGGTCCCATTGTCACCAAAACTGGTTCTGATAATCGGACTCCTCGGGAAATCGAAGAAAAACCTAAAAAGTTAGGTTATTTTTACGCATGAAGAGAGATTCACGCTCGTTTGGCTGTACTGATATTCATGAAATTTGAGAAGAAAATAGGTAAGACTATGTGTTAACACATACGCTACTTTTTATCCCGAAAATAAATACTATTCCCGTGGGATGCACCAAATAACATATAAATATTTTTAACTTCTTCACACTCGAACGGTTGTACTGACATTGATGAAATTTGGAATGAAGATAGGTTAGACTATGTGTTTACACATAGGCTACTTTTTATCCCGAAAATAATTATTGTTCCCGTGGGATGCACCAAATAACACATGACACATTGATTTCGCTAAAATTTGATATAGGGGGTAGACTAGACCTTGTATAACACGAAGGTTACTTTTTAACCGACTTCAAAAAAGGAGGAGGTTATATATTCGACTGTATGTATATATTTTTTTATCTCAAAAGTCATTCCCGCGGGAAGCCCAAATAACTCGATAACCTATTTTACTTCTTCGCGCTCATACGGCAATACAGATTTCGCTTATAAAATTAGCAGCCTAGCTAACAAAAGTAATCTGACGCGAACATCGAGGCTAAGCAACGGCCCATGCGGCCAGTCTTTGGATGGCTAACCATGCACAAGACTTCCATAAAAAAATGTGATATTTTCATCTGGGCGTTATAACTGTGCTTCGGATAACACGTTAATTTGTTGGGCCTGGACCACTACTCTTAGTACAAGCAGGGTTCAAACTAAATCAGGGGCTTGAAAAACTCTCGACGCCAGAGCTTGGCTACTTGGGTCATACTTAGTGGAAGAAGGAACTGTAAAATTTGATATATAAATAGACAAGACCCTCGAACGGATAAGGAAAATATTTACGCGCTCGTTTCGCTAGGAGTTATCCCGCTTCGTTCGAATTTCCCCCAGGATGTTCTGGGCTTATGACACTCCAAATATTATATAATTTGTGCTGCTTTGGACTTCAAACGGTTCGAACAATTACGGTGAAAATTTTCGCGCTCGCATCGCTCGCGCATAGCTCGCTTCGCTCGCAATTAGTTCTAGTACGTTTTGACACAACAAACATTATGTAATTTGTGCTGCTTTGGACTTCTTTATGCTCAAACGGTTGGAACAAATACGGTGAAAATTTTCGCGCTCGCTTCGCTCGCGTATAGGTCGCTTCGCTCGCATCCAGCTCGATTTGCTCCCAATTGGTTGCCTGCCTGGCACACGCCAAATTTTTTCATCGTGAAGTTTATTTGGCTCTCCATAGCTAAACTCAAACAAAATATCATTACCAACCACTTAAAATGTAAAAATAAAATTGTTTTAAAAAACAAACAACCGACTTCAAAAACACAACTAAAAAGGGAAAAATAATTTTAAGCCTAAATCAAATCAAGAATATATAAATATAATAGGAGAGTTTATTTCATGTACTTATAAAAAACTATTTACAATTTTTAGTAATCCTGTATTCTTGAAGTCGGTGCCATCTAATAAGAACAAATTAATGTTTGTTAAAAAAAACTATTTTCAATTGTCTTTCTTTGCTGGCACCGACTCCAAGAATACAGGATTAGTAAAAATTGCAAATAGTTTTTTATAAGTACATGAAATAAACTCTCCTATTATATTTATATATTCTTGATTTGATTTAGGCTTAAAATTATTTTTCCCTTTTTAGTTGTGTTTTTGAAGTCGGTTGTTTGTTTTTTAAAACAATTTTATTTATTGTACTTTTTTGTTGTCATAGTACTAAATTACGTGTAATATTTTTAGCTACTCACACTGTTGTAAGATTTACTCGGATGTATCACGACGACGTCCGCTGAAACATAAAAAAATAAGTTAGGACTATTGCACACGACTTTGTAGAACAAGTGTATGGAGCGACGACGGTCTGCCTCCATCTAGCAAAGGGATATCTATCTGTCCCACAGGAACCACAATTGTTTTCGGGATAAAACGTAGCCTATGTGTTAAACCAAGGTCTAACCTATCTACACACAAAGTTTTATCAAAGTCGGTTCAGCCGTTTGATCGTAAAGAACAAACACACACACACAAACATTCGCATTTATATCACTGGTCTACAGTGTTTTTGTTGTCTTACATATGATAATAATTTTGGGTCTTCTATTTATACACACGATCTATAAAACTATTAATTATTTTGTAAGATGTGCTCAGATTTGTTCAAATAATTGGCCAAGTGTGAGGTGGGCTCGCGCATGAAGGGTTCCGTACCATTGATGTATGGGAGCACGCCTCAAATATTTATTTTATGTAAAGTTTATAATTTAATTTGATAGCTAATATACATTTATATATTTTGTGAGAATCGTAAGTGTCTAGCAGCTACCGTTATTGATATATAGCAAAAAAATACGAATCACACACGTTTACTGTATGAATAATACGAATTACACACGTTTTTATTTTTAGTATATGTTATTATAGCGGCACGGGAAATACATATATTGTGAAAGTTTTAGCTATTACGGTTTCTGAGATACAGCCTGGAGACAGACAGATAGACAGACTGACAGCGGAGTCTTAGTAATAGGGTCCCGTTTTAAACTTTAGGTACGGAAACCTAAAAAGTATTTTTGATGTGAAACATCTATAGTAAAACCTACTTCTGGCGTGGCGACGCGTTGCCACGGCATGCGTCGCCACGCTATATTATGGTATATATATATATACTCAGTAGTGTGTACGGTAATGTCAAGACTGTGATAATTTAGAGAGTGAATAAAATAATATTTTATTTTATCATTATGACATATTTAGTTCCTATCACAATATGTTTTTTTCTGCATATTACTTTTACAAAATAAAGTCGATGTTTCACATCTGCCAGGCGCCGTGACGGCTCACATTTTTTTTTGTAGAGCTGTAATAAACAGTGAAACTTGGTTAAGTGGGACCTGGATAAGTGAGAATAAGTCCTCCATAACTGGAACTCATGCTGAGGTCCCAACACTTTGGCACTGAATTACTTCTGTTAGTGGGACGAGGTAAACCTCTATATCTGGGATTTGTTCTTACGATTTTTCATCATAGTTACCTCTATAACTGAGACAGCGAGTAAATTTTATATGCATAAACCTCTGTAACTGAGATAACATTGTTTGTTTACTCATTCTTATTCTACGCACAAATTCCACACGTAATTCCAAGTACGTAAGTACTCTGTAAATGAGTCAGATATTTATTTATACCTGTGTAAGTGGAATACCTCTATAAGTGAAACGACATTGCAGGTCCCTTAATGTCTCACTTAACCAGGTTTCACTGTATTAGTATGATAGTTATGTCTTAACAAAGTGACTTACTGAAAACGCAGTGCGGTATCGGCTGTGGCTTGTACACGCCCTCGGAATAAAGGCAGGAGTAGACACGCGCGGGGGTTGAGCTGAACGTAGCCCCGCCGGGACAGGTGAGTTGGCAGCTGAACTTCTCGCCGTCACCGCCGCATTTGTAGCCGCCGTTGAAACCGAGTCGTCTGACGTCACACGCGCTTACGGCTGGTAGAACAAATATCGCATCAATATTGTTTAGGCAAATGTTTGTAAATGTAAGTGTGTGTGTGTGTGTGTGTGTGTGTGTGTGTGTGTGTTAGTCTTCCAAACCCTGACGGCTCTTCTTCGTAGCTCAGCTAGCTAAAGTGATCTGACACGATCATCGAAGCTAAGCAACGGTCGATGCGGACAGTGTTGGGATGGGTGACCATGCACAAGACTGGCGCTACCGTGGATCGGATGACACGTTAACCCTTAAATGGACTTGTTGTTTTTAAACAACATACTAAAAATCACAGATAAATTTGACCTTCTTTTAATGTTTCTTTAATTTTGCGCAATGTAGTTTGTAAACAACACTCTCATTATTGCAAAAAAGTATTGTCTGTCATCAAGCCAAGTCAGAGGCCTTCGGGCGGCTTGAAAACTCTCGACACCAGAGCTTGGCTACTTAGCTCATACGAAGAAGAAGTCCTAATTAACTTACGATATTGACACTGGGGCCCTCTAAAGTCGGCAGGGCAGTTGCAAGTGTCGAGAGCGAGGCACACGCCCCCGTTCTGGCAGGGCGGGTCGCACTCAGGGTCGCAGTCAGGGATGATGGTCAAGTCAGCGCGGGAAGGCTGCCACTGCCCGTCCACACAGCGCATGTTGGCCACGGTGGAACCGTCGGGAAACTTGTGCCCCGCCATACACGTTATTATGCATTGCCTGGAAAAAAAACCGTGAGCTTAGTTGTCTTGAATATTCAAAATTGTTATGGTCAAAGCTGCTTATATTTGTTATTTATTATATTTGGGATAAAAATCAATCTTATGCATAATAATTGTGTTATTTTTTTATTAATTTACATACGTTTAATATAACTTTGGGCATCACCATAGCAATTTCAATTTAGACTAAGAACCCTCCACAAGCATAATCTCATTTAAGAGTACCTGGTCAGTGGTTACTGACCTTGGAACTTTAAGGTTCAATTTAAAACCTATGTGCTAAGCTACACTTCCTGTTGCTGTTTGTGGGTACAGGCGGGTAGTTGAAGTATGCTAAGAGTAAGAACCCTTCACAAGCATAATATCATTTAAGTGTCCCTGGTCAGTGGTTACTGACTTTAGAACTTTATACTTTTTACTGTTAAATAGTCTTACACCCAGATTAATTTTTTAGGAATCTTAGTCGACTTTATGTTATCATTCTATCCTAGTCTACTTTAACTTACTATTTACTTTATTTACACATGCTTATCCAAGTTATTTGTTTTTTTCTTATTCTTATTTTTTTTTAATGATAAATAGGCTTACGTTTGGCTGCGGTCAAACGTAAGGCTATTTATCATCATTGCCTGATGTTAAGTTTGACTGTGGTCTAAGATGCCTAGAAGGAACCGATTTACTCTAGATTTGAAGACCCCCAAATTGTACTTCTCGGTAAAATGAGACTCAGGAAGAGAGTTCCAAAGCTTCGCAGTTCTCACAATGAAGGTCGAAACCAAACGCTTTGTGCGAATCCTCGGAACTTTGACAGTAAAAAAGTTATTTATTTCTTATTTTTATTCTTATTTGTTAACCGAATTCAAAAAAGGAGGAGGTTATATATTCGACTGTATGTATTTTTTTTATTCTATATTGGAACACTTTCTAGTTATAAACTTAATTATATAGAAGTGTTGACCTTGGAACTTTAAGGTTCAACTTAAACCCTACTCACTCTGAGCTACACTTCCTGTTGCTGTTCATGGGTAGAGGCGGGTAGTTGAGGCAGGGCTTCTTCTCGAACTCGCAGTACTTGCCGTCGTAGTTGGCGGGACACTCGCATGTGTTGGTCGCCACACAGATACCGGAGTTCTTACACTCGGGGGTACATTGCGCTGGGGGAACGAATAAATCAGAAATATAATAAAATGTGTTATAATAGGTTATATATAATAGATATTGTTGCCACAAGCGAACGAAAACACACGCGTGCGCGCTATATGTTCGACCACGTTCAACTTAATTATTTGATTGATTCATTATATAATTGCAAGATGGGCACAAAACGAAAAAAAGCAAAAAGATACTGTGCAGTATTTAATTGTTTAAATACGGATCGTGATCAAAATTTAACTTTTTTTTGGTTACCTAAAGACGCTGACAGGTAAGGGTAAAATCTATTTTGACTGGATTTTATTGTGTTCATATATGAAATGAAATTAATTCAAACTACAAACCGTTTCTCCACTTACTATTCCAATATCCTAAAAGTACAATAAAAAAGCGTCGAAGTAAGCAACCTTAGTCCGCGGCTCTTTCAATACGTATAACCATGTACAACTTATTATAAACCGTAGTGTAGTGAATTAAGGACCATATTCCTTCGAAAAGAAATTGGTAGGTATGTAAATGAACACGTGCTCGACTAGACCGCGAGCTAAATTAAATCATATTGTTTATCAGATTGAGTTCATATTTCTTTGAAAACCATTGCGAAGTGAAGCTTCTGTACGTAGTACTAGTTATTATTCTGTGATTATAATAAGAATAAATGTATATGTTGATATTGGTTTTATACATGTCACATATTAAAAACTAATAATACCAATACTAATCAAATAACCCGCCCCTGCTCGTCCCCGGTGCAAAGGTGCCCATCACGCTCGCTGCATTACCGCGCTGAATAGCTATGGCCAACCTCTGCACCAAGAACGACCCGGAGCGGGAGTCACCGGTGATGTTATTTATTCTAAGACCCAGCTCGTGAACAAAATTCTTCGCCTCACTGCTCCAACTACCCAGAGCTCCGCGGCCAAAGGTACAAAATCGTAAAGCAGCTCTAAGGAAGCATACTTGACCCTTTTCCGAAATAAATATAATAATAAAATAATATAATTCTAAATTTTTGACACATTTCACGCAATGCTGGTTAGCCCCTTTCTAAACCATTTTTAGTTGGTATTATGGTTGCTAACCAAATGATCGATACATATTTAACACCAGGCGAGAGCCAACAAATATTAGTTCATTACAAGATGTCAACCAATAGAAATTGTTGTCGGGGATATTCTGTTTTTAATTTATGCTAGTAAAAAAAATTTTGTAGATTTATTCAAAAGAACCGTTAAATAACTACTTAACATGATAATTTCAAAGGTAAAATCATAGAAAAACTATATAGGTTTGTAAAATTACTAGCGGCGTTACTCGCTTTGATCTGGGAAAAAACTAGCCTATTTGTTAATCCAAACTATACATAAGCTACCAAGCAAATTTCATCTCAATCGATTTAGCGTGTAGAAGTAACAAGAATACACACAAACTTTCGCATTTATAAAATTAGTATGATAGGATATGAAAGTAGGCTTGTTCCACTTGGATCCACGGGTCAGCTCCACATGTGGATCATGGGTAACTATTATTGCTTTCATCAATGACATAAACTTATGCACCAGATATGAACAGCATAAATAGTTCACCGTGACCTATTGCATTAAATCCAAGGAGGTTCATGTCAATGAATAAATCAGTGCACGCGTTATCTGTGCTGTGACATTGCCAGCCGTTGTGTGTGTTTGCCCGGCTACAGGACGCCGTCTACCGCCCTTTCCGCTACGATTAGCTGCCCACGCGCCGATTATCGGGTGTTAGGCATGTTTAGCCAAATTATTGTATACACATTTTGTTTTTATTTTATATTATTTCACTCACGGCTAGCTAGCCCCATACTAAACAATTTCTAGTTTGTATTATGATTGCTCGTCGTAGAACGTCCAGCGGCAAGATGGGTCGACGACTTTACAGCTATCGCGGGTCGAACCTGGACTAGATTGGCACAGGACCGAGACAGATGGCATGACAGGAGAGAGGCCTATACCCAGCAGTGGGATAAAACAGGCTGTAGATGATGATGATGGTTATGGTTACTAATACAACTGATATACTACATATACAAACATTAATATTGTTTATCGATACATATTTATATTTAGGTATGTACATTGAACGTGAAATAGAGAAGAAACAGATGACTGCCTGTGAAATCGAAACTACAAAGTTTAAAGCATCACCGCATGGTTGTTTTATAAATAAAACATATAAGAAGCGTTCGACAATATCAAACTGTTTGTTAACTATCCGCTTAATAATTATAGTGTATCTCTACTGCAAGTCTTTTCATTCGATACCCATATTGGGGAAGTAGTGAAAAAATAAATGATCTGCAATTATTTGTAGGGGTAGCCAATTTGGACCGATTTTCACTTTATATACTTTTCAAAGAAAAAAACATAAATTGGTTTGAACTTAGTCGAAATAAAATCAGGGAACAAAATAGTACTTTTCAACCCTAACGAGAAAAAGTATTTTGGATGTAGAACACAGATGTTTTGCATTTCTACCGCGTATCTCTTGACTAAGAAGATCTAATCATACATAGATTTAAAAAGTTGCATCCATCCTTCTCTACGCCTGGGATTATTCTCTAGAAACCCTATAAGAAACAAAGAGCACCGTTGCCATAAAAATATTAATGTAAAGTTTCAAGGAAGGACACAAACATAGAATTTACTAATTTATAAAAAGACTTACGTTTGTAGAACCCTTGATTGGCGTTGTTGTAAAACTCGTTGTACGTGGGCCTGCGAACATTATTTTTTTTTATAGATTCCGTAGCATAGTGATAGAGTTTTTTATAGAGATCACTCATGGCTCGCCAAGCACCTCACGGTGTTTCAGCAGCCTCTTTAAGAGATTCCAGACTAGATATGCTTCATCTTTGGCCAGAGGAAAGCTAACAGTGTAAAAAAATCTTATAACCATGACCAATACAGATATTCAAAAATTTTCGGCTCGGTGGCTATTCGACTACAGAATTATGTTTTTATATATATGGTATACCTCTGTCTCTCAAATAAATTTGGCCAAATTTTCTGCCTCCTAAAATTTGAGGCCTAAAATGTAACTGCTTTGACTGTTGTTTAATCCATAATTTCTTCTTCTATTATTCTGAGACTTGACATTAGCATTTCTACTAATTAAACACAATACTAGTGTATTACAACAAGACTAGTAAATAAGACGGGCGGCCCCCGTTCTCGATCTTACTTGGTGCAAAGGATAGCCATCGCTATTCAGCGTGGAAACGCAGCCAGTATTCTGGTCACCTTTGCACCAGGTCACGGGCGGGCTGCCCTAACATTTAATGTTCTTGACATTTATTATTTTACATTCTTATATTTTACCGATTTATTAATAATTAAACACAATCATAGCACTATTATAGAAATAAAACTCACATTTCATTAGAGTTGGAATAATACGACTTCACGTCGCTGTACCTCGATGGAGCACTTTGACCGTTTTTGGTACCACCGTACGCATTTTTGGTACCACTGTAGGACGTTTTGGTACCACTGTACGAAGTCTTAGTACCACCATACGAGGTTTTTCTTCCACTGTATGTTTTTCTGTAACCGCCTGTATTTGAGAACTGATTGTTTTTTAGGTAAGCCGGTGCATATGCGGGAGCTTGCACGTCGGATTGTCTGTGAAATAAATATAAACGTAATAAGTATTTATAACTAGCTGTGACCCGCGGTTTTATCCGTTTCGTCCGGGATAAAAAGTAAGTAGCCTATGTGTTAATCCAGGATATAAACTATTTTCATATCAAATTTAATCGAATTTGATTCAGCTTTTTGAGTGTGGTGAAGTAACAAACATGCACAATATAAAAATCTTGACACCAGAGTTCAACCACAGCTGATGGAAGAGGATGGAAAAAATATGCTGTGCCGACCCCACCTAGTGGGATAAGGCAAAGAAAAAGAAGAAGTATCATCATCATCATCTATACATTTTTTGCTCCCGCTGCTAGACTAGATCAATCTCTACTGCTTTAAGGTTGGAAATTTTTCGACAGGGACAATTTAGTGACTTGGCGACTTTTCTTAAATAAAGTCGATGTTCCCTTTACTGTACTCCGAACCAGGTCAGCGTTATGCTCACCATCAAATTTGCGACTTGCTCATTCTATCCATCAACCCGCAATTTAACGTTTAATTATTTTAGTAAACTAATATTCAGCTTAAGTTGCGAGAAAATATAACATGACTTTGTAGCAATGACTGCTAAGTCGGGCGCGCGGCCGTCTTACGTTCTGCAGGGCGTAGGTTCATTCACCGCCAAAAAATTTGAGCTTTTGGTGAAGAAAAACATCGTGAGGAAATCATAACTTGGTGGTAGAGCATTTCCTAGATCTTCACTTAATTACCGGTATGTTCCGGCAGCCTCCTTGAGAGCCAGTTAATACAGACAAGGCATGCTCAATATTAGGTCAGAGTGTTGCTAACTCCTGTGGTTACTCATCCTACTGGTCAAATGCCTAGTGTGTAATAACGTAGAAAAAAAAACATTGATAACATTTTAATTTTAGAAAAAAGGTTAGAATAATATTTTAATAAAGAAAAAGTAGAAAAAAGAATTTTGAAAAAAGGTTCGTTTAGTAATTTATCAATTTAAAAATATTTTCTTTTTATCAAAAAAGGTTAGAACAATAATTTATCAAAAGTATACTCACTCGGTATCGGCTGGAGCATTATACGTTCCATATCCGGCTTCGGCCAAAAATATTGCGTAAAGCAATATTAGGGCTTGCGTAACACGAAACATTTTCAAAAGCTCCCTGCTAATCCATTGATCTAATTAAAATTATTTTATTATACTTTTGGATGAATGTACAAAATTACCGAAGCCTCAAATTAAGGCAAAATTAAAAAATAAATTCTATTTATTTTTAGTTTTTTTTTTTGTAATTGACCGGTTGGCTAATGTCACTAGCCCACACTGAATCCCGAACAGTCATGCGCTATTATTTATAGTCTTTTTATCTATTGCTAAAATAGTTGATAAAAACAGGATATTTTAACTGAATTCATCCTCTCGGCAACTGATAAACTATCTGCAAATGCAGGATTTGGTTGATGCAAATACTAAAAAAGCTAAATAAAATATGTAATAACAACTTAGTAAAGTAATAGGTACATAATTTAATATAAGTATGTGTAGATAGTACTTGTGTATTTAGTAATTTTCATGATATTAAATTATTGCTAGTGGCACATGTGGGAAAAGAATAAATAGGAATGTACAGAAACAGGAAAAAAACATATAATAAAATAAGGGATTAATACTATATTTAATTTATATTAATCGAGATATGGGCTTAATGACTAAACCTTTAGTTGCCAGAAAAAAAAAACAAAAAAAAGGCGGGAAAATTACGCAGCACATGCGCAATACGCATGTCATGGTCTGAATTTCTGAATTGACATTAATGTTTTCTCATTCTTTAGAAAAGTTTCTGCAAACATTTCATAAAGCAAAAGAGAATACGATTCAGTGATCAAATCGTTAATATTTAGGTGTAAAAAATTGTGCAACTTTATGGATTTCTTTGGACATTAATTTCAAACACTAACAAGTAAAAATGCCAAGGCAAAGTAAGAATCCAAAGCATGCTTTAATGAAAAAACAGGTGAGTTTATATCGAGTGAAAGTTAACCGATTAAAGTTATCGAGTTCACGAAATTCTTCAAATTTTCACGAAAAAAATGTGTTGTAATAATTCGTTACATTTACTCGATACATTAAAAAGTCTAATTTCCATTTTTTATTTAATAAGTTTATTACCTACCTTTATTCATATTCCTTTACCACGATTCCCAAGGGTGATAAGACCTAGGTCGCCTTTGTACTCATACATTTTTACACGCTTTTTATTAGCTTCATCTCTATGTTTGTTTGTAACCGACTTCTTTGGGCGCGATTTTGAACCACTTTAAACGGCCAGATTTCGTTCAAACTTTGTAGATTTATTGAGGACCGATGACAATACACTAATTTGATAAAAATTTTCAATTTTTTTGTATTTTTGTTTGTTTGTAACCGACTTTTTTGGGCGCGATTTTGACCCACTTAAAACGGCCAAATAAGCGTGTTTTTTAGTTTTTTTTTAAATATTATTATTTATTTATTTTCCATAACATAAGCTCATTTTACCTGTGGTTTTACAATAAAGTTATTTTCTATTTCCAGATAGAACTTATTACTTGTAGACTAATGGAAATAAACTTAATAGTGGACGACTATGTATACAAATGTATACCTATATCGACGTGTAATGCAGAGACCTACATAACAGAAATCGAGGGATATAAGGACATATGTATTGACGATAGACGATGTATGCAGGTAAATAATACGTAAGACTTATGTTTTAATCGTTAAGGTGCTATGGGAACAAATAAGGATTTTATAGGTTTTTTTTTTAATATATTATATTTAAAAAAAAACCTATAAAATCCTGCGTAAATGAGCTATAGTATTTTTAGTTATATTATCTTTCATTCAGTGTTAAGAAACGTTATTTCTAAAAACACGATTACGTTAAACAAGCTCGATAATTTTATTTTTAGAAAAAAGCCGTCATACAATTTAAAAATATTGTACACTTTAGTAGACAATGATATTATCTAGCATCGTTAGAGCTTATATTTTCTATATTGCTAATTGTTGATTTTATAAGAATTTATTTCTACTTCTACAGTGGAGACTCAAGGCAGGCGCTTCGCTCATTTTTTTATGGCGTGGCTGAGATCGGTACAATAGCACCTTAAAGTAGGTTTACCCACACGATCAAAGACGTACATAATGTTAAACACATTACAGCTAGGCATTTGACGAATAGAGTGCTTTAGCACTAGGGTTGTAACAGAGGTCCTCTTAGCGGAGGCGGAGGAGAAGACTTTAGCACCTTCGATCAAAATTGACCGAAGTTTAGCATTTTCGATATTTGTTCGAAGGTTAGCACACGAGTCAGCGACGCTCCAGCCGAAGGTCGAGCCAGGCTAGTCTGAAATAACTGGCTCTCAAAGAAGCTGCCGGAACTCACTGTTAGGTTAGGTTAGTCACTTGGCAACAATATTCAAAGCCAGGCGAGCAATAGATAATGCTCTACAACCATGCTATATTTTCCACACGATGTTTTTCTTCGATCGAGCCTACGCTCTGCGGGACGCAAGGCCACGCCTCGCTCTACTTACCTATCATCGCATACCTAGAGCATAGATGAAGAATATTAAATAATTTGTCTATGCCTAGAGCTATTAAGAGCATAGACAAATTATATAGCACTATTTCTTCATCTAAGGTCATCACTATTAAGATGATCCTCGAAGCTAAGTACTCTACAGACTTACCACTGTAGAATACTAAGCACATGTAGTGGACCCTAAGTTCATCGCAAAATACCTATATCTATAAATATGTCATACTCTGATATTCGTTTCCTATCGCTTATAATAAGTACTTAGGTACGTGGGTAGGTTTTGTTATTATAATAATTATTATCTGGTTAATAACAGCATCAATGGCGTCTAGCTAATCTGTGTGGAAATGCTCCAATTCTCAGGAAAGGATATTCATATCGCGGCGCATAGGATCTAACCTAGTTGTAGAAGGATAGGACATCCTCGCTGGAATCGTAGTGTTTAGGTATTCATTTTTGTTGTGATTTTCCTAAAATGTGCACTCTTCATATGATCTTGTATGTTTGTACCTCTGATAAAATTACTACACCGATCTTGGCAAACTGTCTTTGCATCTAAACTGCATTAGCAAAATTGGCTTTAGTAGCTTTCTATCTTTATTCTTGTATTGGTTATTTTATTACAGATTTTTAATTGAACCAAAAATATCTAACTACATCATAGTTATATTTCTCTTCAAGGTGATTGAAAAGCTTATCAGATGTATGAAGGGCATCATAGAAGAGCAGGTAGAATATCAGAATTTAAATGGTAATGCTGCGTCGGTTGAAGTTGAAAATATTGATGAAGATTTGACACAAATTCCGCGAGAAATAGAGGCAATTGATGCTGCTGTAAAAGAAATAGATGAAAATGTAAAACGTTCAAACTGTATTCTCTCATCTGGACAAATTATTCTAAATGAAAATTTACCTATAGACCTTACCGTATATTCTAAAGATAAGCCTACGGTATTGGGTAATAAGAACCAGGACGTAGACATGTTGCATAGAGCTATATCAGAATTGTCAATACATGACAATAATAATTTATCAATTGACAATAAAAATCTTGAACAATTCTCGCAAAGCGTCTTAACTGACTTCGATGTCAACGATAATATGCTTGTAAATAACAAATATAGTGAAAAACAACAAGCGCATAACGTCAAAGTACTAGAGAATTTCAGATCTGTAAGCCAGTCAAATAAAGCTTTAGTTACAAAATCCACAGATTTTGAAGACACAATAGCAGTCAATATTATTTCTAATGAAATAGATAAAAGCAATTCAAAAAGCCCGAATATTGATCAAATTAACCGAAGAAGAAAATTACTTAACCTTACATCTCTAGCAAATAATATAGCTGATGTACGAACAACTGAATTCACAGCAGATAGTTATCAGGAAAGAAATAAAATGCCCATCAGAAAAGGCAGAAAACCTCGAAAAATAACCAAGAAGAATAACAAAGACACGGCAAAAAATAACAAGCAAACACAAAAAACTAAAAAAACAAACGAAAATGACAAAAATAAAATAACAGGAAGAAAACCCCGTAAACCAAGAAAAGATAAAAATCAAACGAGAAAGAAGTCAACAGAAAATAACAAAAACAATCAAGTACAGGATACGGAAACACCAGATAAACATCTTAACAACGATATGCTGTACAATTCTAACCATATCGACGTGAACGCGACAAAAAACGTTCTAGAGAATTCCAATACTAGAATTTCAAATAACGCTTGTCAAAGTCCTAATCTTCATCCGGCCAATGTTAGTTTTAATCTTTGCAAGGAAAATAACACATCGATCGAAAAACCTATTAATTATAACATGGAAATAGAAAACGATTTATCTTGGATAGAAAATATGAGGTTTGTCAGAGAAATAAGTTCCGAAGAAACTATACCTTCATTTTATGACGATAATTTCTGGAACAACTACATGTTACCAGATGACTGGAACGATTCTGAATTTCTGTAAAACTATCTCAGAAAAAGGAAGGAAGAAACAAAAAGGAAGAAAAACAAGAAATACGATTTGAAATTGTTATAATTACATAGATATTCGATTAAAATAGTCAATGAAATTGCTAAACGTATTTAAAACACACAAAGCAATATCAAATGCATAACAAGGTAAGTTAATAAACAGTGGAAGAAGTATATCTTTGAAATAAATAGAGTAAATATTTAAGTTTCTTCCGATATCCTTGTTACATTGCGTATGTTTTAATTTTATGTGTTTTCAACTCTTACGAACTACTTATATTAAGACCAAAGTTACTAATAACACTCCTTTATCTTCACAGCCATAATACTATTTCATAATTTTTAAATTTACATTTAATGATACTAGAAATAAATAAATATGTGCTACATCAAATATATTCAATACAAATGTAGTGTTAAAATATTTTTGCTAAATAAACATTTTATACAATATTTGCTACGAGTAAAATGTTACAAACTTCATGACCAGTAAACTAACATAAAAAATAAATTCACAAAATAAGTTCAACTATCAAAAATATATTAACAAAATTAAAAATTTACAACAAACATCTATAACAACATAATTAATAAAAAATATTTCTTTAATGGATGAACAGTGTAATAAATACATTTAAAATAATTTGATAATAACAACATTATCAACACAAGAGTCTGTTTTTTTTTGACAATAAAATCAACTTATGTTTGCACTTCACATCGCTTTCGATTCGGTATCAGCCATATTTGACAAAAATATTCACAAACACCCAAACATGTACAAAAGGCAAATACCGCCATCCTCACAAATATTATATTTCGCCATATTCGCCAAATAAGCGAAAAAATTAGTTTTTCGCCGGTGGCGATTTTGCCGTACACACGACTAAACTAAATTTAAAAAAGCTCCGTCTCTTTTCATCTTAGGTGGCCAGAAAGAGACGGCACGTTCTGAACCACAGACAAAACAACTAAAATCACGTCAAATATGGAATGTGCAGGCAGTTTTAGAGGTGATACAAGTGAGTGCGTTCTAAAGTCGCCTATATTTTCTACATTTGACGTGATTTTAGTTGTTTTGACTAAGGCGCAGATCGTGCCGTCTTTTTCTGGCCACTTAAGATGAAATGAGACGGGGTTTCTTTAAATTTAGTTCAGTCGTGTGTGCCGCTGAATCGCCACCATTATCAAATATACCGTCCAAACATAATTATTATACATAATTTGTTTGCCAAGCCCGAATACGCAAATACAAACGATGTGAAGGGCAATCATTAGATGTATGAAATAATACTAAAAAAAATATACGACAAAACAGACGCCATAATCTCAAAATGGAATGTACATTATATGACATATATGTACTTTATGTGACATTCTTTTTTTTTAACACAATACAGTTAGGCAATTCGACCTGCAGGGCGCATAACCACACGAGGCGATGAGTGATACTCTGATCGTAGGTGGAACGTGCCTAGTCTGGAATAACTGGCTCTCAATGAAGACTGGCTGGTTGCCAGTCGAGCTCCAGAAAATGCTATACCACCATGCAAAAACTGTACATTATATACCTATTTGATTATCCTATATGCAAAAGCTACGATTATTACTGCTAGTTAAGTAAATAAATAGATAATCTCATTCTTTACAACACACAACAATATATAACCATATAATTATGTATAACAACTAATGAACTAGTTTAGAAGACTGATGATGCTTACTAAGTTCAATTTTGCAACCACATACTTATGTTATTATTACTATGCATATTTTCTGAGCTACAAATAAATTATTCAGCCTACTTGAAATGTACAAAAAAAATTATAATATTCACACATTAAAAGTTAAGTTTAAATTGTTTAACAATCATAATTTACTAAACTAAATACGCCATTTGGAAACCAATGACGTCACGCTTTCAGAGTCGCGTACAAAATGTAAGGTACGTTGCGTTTGATGTTTTAATTAAAATTACTGAAATGCATTATAGCTGGTAACTCACCCAAAACCCTTCTTACAAGCTTTAACAAACAAATTTTGTTCCACAACTTTTTCAAATTTGAGAGAGAGAGAGAGAGAGAGTGAGAATAGCTATTAGTACTTAAGTACAAAAGCTTCTATCAAAAGGTTTTGCGTTAGTTGTTTTGAAACGTGGACAGAATCCCGACTGCGGATCTTCTCAAGCACATTGTATCGATAACTTAACAGCTCAGGCGACAATCGATTGGCTGCCGAAACCACGTGGGTGCTTGCGGCAGCCAATCAAAGCGTTACGACACCGCTAAGTAATCGATATACCTCGCATCAATAGAGAAAACATGGCTATGCAAGTGACAGGACATGAAATTTCAATTTTTTTTTTATGAATCTTGCTATACAATGTGTTTGAGAAGCTCCACACTAGGAACTTTGTCGGTTATTGTTCTATATCTGACTATCGAGGTTTTAATTAACAGTGTAAATCTCTTTGTCAAATATAGAATAGTTATGGATCGAACTTCGCTCACTGGTGAGTAGTTATTTTTATCATCGAATTATCCATAACACAGCAAATATTAAATTTGCAACAAGAACTAGCTATTATTTTTAAAATTACAATTAGAACTGCACAATTAATGATATATTTATTTATCACATTAAAACATAGAATATGGATTGCCAACTATGTTTAATAAATATCGACCTAAATAAAATTAGTATTTCATACATACATACAAGTTTTTAAATGCCCCTCCATTCTAAATACATATACTCGTAGTATATTGGTAAAGTACTTCTATTATTTTTATCTAATACTAGAGGTTGCCCGCGGCTCCGCCCGCGTGTAGGTCGCTTTTTGCGTAACCTGTGGAAAAAATCTATTGTATCCTATTCCCGTGCCAATTTTATATAAAGACTACATTGCTACGATATCAAAATAAGCCGCATCTGTCTTTCCTCATTCGATTCCTGAGATCTAGTTAAACTCTGTTTTAGCTATTTTGGTGGTGTACGTGAATCATACCACTAAGTAAACCACATACTTAAATTCCAATTCATAAGTATTTAATTTCAAACACACAAAACTTTCCCTTTGAATTTTAAACCCCAATGGCATACCTTAATTCACTCCTAGCAAACATCATTACAATTTTATTTTAACCACCATATATGGTACTTAAAATATATTTTTTTAAATTTTTTAATCTACAACCAAAACAACGTTCAAGACTGTTAAATTGATAAACAAAAAAAATCCAAACAAACTTTCACCCCCCTCCCCCCTATAAACCCTTATTTAACCCCTGGCAAAAAAACTTGATTTTACATAAACTATACATATTCCAAATTTCATTGCTAGAAGTTCAAAAACATAGAAGTTTCATACAAACTGTTTTACCCCCTTTCACTCCCTCAGGGGTGGAATTTCCAAAAATCCGTTCTTAGTACACGTTTAAATACTATAATATATACACAATCCAAATTTTACGCCTCTACTTTCATTTTTAAATTTCAACCCCAATGGCACCCCCCTTAATGCACCCCTGGCAAAAGTTTATAAAATTTTAATTTAACCATTCAATAAACTAATACCATAACAACTTTCAAGACTTTAACTTGATAAATTAAGATTTTCCATACAAACTTTCACCCCCCATAACAAACCCTTAGTTCACCCCTGGTAAAAAACTTGATACCATTATTTTTAATTTTACATAAACTATACTTATTCCAAATTTCATTGCTGGAAGTTTAAAAACAAAGAAGTTTCATACAAACTGTATTACCCCCTTTAACCCTCCGTAAGGGTAGAATTTAAAAAAATCTATTCTTAGTACACGTCAAAGTACTAAAATATATACACACTCCAAATTTTACACATTTAAGTTCAAAAACACATAACTTTCATTTTTAACTTTCAACCCCAATTGCATCCCCCTTAATGCACCCCTGGAAAAAGTTTTTAAAATTTTAATTTTACCATTTAATAAACTACTACCATAACAACTTTCAAGACTTTAACTTGATAAATAAAGATTTTTCCATACAAACTTTCACCCCCCATAACAAACCCTTAGTTCACCCCTGGTAAAAAAACTTGATACCATTATTTTTAATTTTACATAAACTATACATATTCCAAATTTCATTGCTATACGTTCAAAAACAAAGAAGTTTCATACAAACTGTTTTACCCCCTTTCACCCCCTTAGGGGTGGAATTTCCAAAAATCCGTTCTTAGTACGCGTCTGCATACCAAAACAAATACACCCTCCAAATTTCACAACCCTAGGACCAGCCGTTTGGGCTCTGCGTTGTCTATAGATGAATGAATGAATAGGTCAGGACAAAGAGTCTTATAGTATAGATTATAGTGCTTCATCTTATAATTTTGTTTAAGGCTATGGTAAGGGCGTTAAATTTACAGTTTTTAGATATAAAATCATTAAGAGATAAAAAATATATAAAAAACAGCTTAAATACCGTCTAAGGACAACTCTAAGATTATTAATACCGATATTAGTACTCAAACTTATCAATATAAAAAAACTAGTGCAAAAAAATTTATTTTAGATTGTAAGCAATTTTTATATCTAATTCATAAGCCTGATTGGTACCAAACTAAGTATAATCATTCTTTGAGTTGATCTTTAGACGGTCTTTAAGTATTTTTTTTACCTTCTATCATAATTAATTCAAGATTTTCCCCTTTTCTTAGTTTAGTTCTAAATTATGTAGGCCCTATAAAAAAAAACGAAATTTTGATATGGTCTGAGAATGGTGAAACCATAAGGCAAAATATATGTATTTTTTTAATGATTTAATAATATACTGATCACCGTTGAAATTACATACCTGATTATTTCTAATTATATAAAACCTTTCACTAAAAATGATATAGTTCAGATAAGGGCCAAAGATCTTCCTTAAATCTCATTCAATCTACACAGACTGCTGTCAAAATGAAAAAAAAAATAGTAAATATTTTGTATGTAGTTTTATTGTAAAACTTGGCTTTTTGGGATTCATTTTCAAAACTGATAATCCTTTGGATTAGCTGAGATAATTTCAAATTTTTTTTTTAATGATTTTGTTGCAAAACAAAGCTGTATGCAATTTAGGCCAATCGCTGGCACTTAATCTACGTAATTTTTCATTAAGTAGTTTAGCGTTATTTAGCTCTTTTTAGGCTCGTCTTGACTAGGTGCCACATGAATAATAAACACATGTACAGGTGCAAAGTTTACAAGTAAACTTTGCATTTTAATGAATAAATAACTGCACCTAACTTACCACATTAATGGTAATACTGTATAAATATTTTGACTTGGAAGCTAAATGTTTTTTATAATTTAAATCAAATATACAAATAGCTTAATTTCTCTACAACAAAGTGTTTGTACTTTACATTCAACACTATGCTTACATACACAAATGAGAGGAAGCATACTATTTTTTCTATATGTTGAAGGTACCCTGAAGAAAACAGCACTTACGACTATTTAGTTCTCAGTGACTATTTTGTTCAAGTGCTGGTCGCCATAATAATAAATAAAATTATTTATGTTCATAATCATTGTAATAACTGAATCATTTGACAGTCGGAGATAATGTAGCTTTCCAAAGGTGAAAGAATTTTTCAAATCGATCCAGTAATTTCAGAGCCTATTCGCGTCAAACAAACTATTTATGGCTTTTTTTAGTTTCCGGCCACTTTACTTACGCACTGGTTTTTTTAATACTTTTTATTAAAAGAGCTACAACAGTTCAAAATGATGAAAGGCGTACTGCAGATATAAGGACCTACATATTTGTAGAATATAAACCCTACCGGTACATGTATATATGAACATTTATTATAATAGGATTTAAGCCCTACCTTTATTTGACCATAATTCTAGGATATAAACCCTAGTAATATTTAATCATATTTGAAGGATATAAAGCCTAATGATGCTGGCTCTGGAATATATTTATAGATTTGGATTTGAACCCTACTAATAATTGAACATATTTCTAGGATTTAAACCCTACTTATGTTTGACCATATTTTTAAGGTTTAAACCCTACTAATATTTGAACATATTTGTAGGATATAAACCTTAGGACTGATGCTAACACATATTTGCGGATATAAAGCCTAATGATACTGGCTTTTGAATATATTTATAGATTTGGATTTAAACCCTTCTAATAATTGAACATATTTCTAGGATTTAAACCCTACTTATATTTGACCATATTTTTAAGGTTTAAACCCTACTAATATTTGTACATATTTGTAGGATATAAACCTTAGGACTGATGTTAACACATATTTGCGTATATAAAGCCTAATAATACTGGCTTTTGAATATATTTATAGATTTGGATTTGAACCCTACTAATAATTGAACATATTTCTAGGATTTAAACCCTACTTATGTTTGACCATATTTTTAAGGTTTAAACCCTACTAATATTTGAACATATTTGTAGGACATAAACCTTAGGACAGATGTTAACACATATTTGCGGAATATAAATCCTTATTATTTACAGGATTTCGTAAACTCTATATCTAGAAGCTGAACTTTCCGCGTACCTTGAAGAAGCCCATACTTGTTTTGTTATGAAGAAGGGAGGTGACTCCCACATAGCTCTGTATAACTATAGGGGAGTGGTGAATGCAGCAGGCGGATGACGGCATGCTTTCGATAGCTCGCTGCAGCTTCTGAGCGAATGTCTCCATGTCGTATATAGACCGCTCTTCTGGGCCACCCTCTGAAAATATTATTAAAATAATAGTTTAAAAAAACTAAAAAACACGCTTATCTGGCTGTTTTAAGTGGGTCAAATCGCGCCCAAAGAAGTCGGTTACAAACAAATATACAAACAAAAATCAAATTAGTGTATTGTCATTGGTCCTCAATCAATCTACAAAGTTTCAACGAAATCTGGCCGTTTAAAGTGGGTCAAAATCGCGCCCAAAGAAGTCGGTTACAAACAAACAAACATACAAACATACAGGTGAAGCTAATATAAAGCGTGTAAAAAACAGTTTTTAAGGTATTTGTTTTATTTTAGTTAAGTTCCAAATAAAGAAAGGTTTTAAGAGAGAATTATGGAATTATGCAACATAGAGAGTTAAACACCGAAAAAGTTATGACAAATATAAGAAGTCATAGTTGAATAAGGATTGTAAACCAATCAACAGGGAAAAAACAATTCAACTGTATTCATCAATTTACGTGAATGATGATGTATCATAATAAGTCAAGTATGTTCGAGAAATTTTACTAAATGTTGCGATACCCGAAAAGAAAGATTAATTCAAATTCATTTATTTCAGGATCAAGTCCCATATCCAAATGTTACATATAATTATTAAATTATTATTAGTAAAATAAACTATATCAAAAGATGAAAATATATGTCACAGAAAGAATTATAAAAAAGTCAAATTTAAATACAAAAAAAAAACGAATCAAATTTACTATCGTCATATATAAAAATAATGAAATGTAAAAAAAAGAATATAAATAAACGTCAGTGATAATTAATATAAATACAGAGGTCAAGTAGGTCAAAACCTCTCTGGCACCACCACAGAGAGATACCTCTCGCAGCAATGCCAGAGAAAAGGGCAATCCAACCTCGACGCAATCATCTTCAGGACATTGTTGGAGCTGGCCCTAACCCTGCGCACCAAGGATGCTGCTCGTATGCGCATAGTCGCGTCTGCTTGATTCTTTATGTGTTTCGGAAGCCACTTTGAGGCTTTTATACATTAGCCTATTTTAGCGTTTTGCCTCCACCTTCATTGTACGTACTGCCAAACTCTTTGACAAATGCCCTGTTCCCCGAAGACTATAATCTTGCGGTTTTCAAAGCACGAGTGAACCGGTTTCTTCTGGGTAAGCGCGTTCCACCTTAGATCACAATATCGCTTACCATCAGGTGAATTCTGATCAAGCGCAAACCCATCATAGTATAAAAAAAATATGACTGACTAGACATAGACACCACATTATGCCAGTGTCATCAACCCATGAAGTTACGCGCCTTGCTTGACAAATGCCTAGCTGAATTAAGCAAAAAAATGCCCATGTCACCGCCTTAAATGTAATAAGTTAGAAGCATAAAATAAAAGAAAATTAGTAAGCCAATACTATTACCTTCCTCACCTTTGTGCCAGTAGATGGGGTGGGAAGCGAACGTAAGGAATGGCACATCTTGACTGAACGGGTTCCACACGGTTTTCAATGGTAACGGCTCTCCTTTGTTCCACATTAAACGGACTCCGCGGAGGTTTCTTTCTCTGGAAAGGAGGTTAATTATAAAGATTAATAAAAAAAGTTTCTGATCATAATGTGTCTTTAGGTTTTTAGAGTCAAGAAAATAAATATAATATTTACCTTATTTGTTTGTTTGAATCTTAGACATATTATTTTTTTACTAAAAGGAATCTCTTTTTCTCATTATCTCTATATAATATTAACTACATTATGGTCAAATACAATTCTAAATAAACTAATATGTTTCTACTATGTGTACAGGAGAATCTAGTCAACAAAACAAATGCACCACATTAAAAGCTGCAAGAGCAAATAAGAAAATGAGTGATCAAATGTAAATGAATGAATGAAAAAAAAAAGTAAATGAATGAACCCATACCTTGTTAGTGGCACAAAACATAATCACAACATCCAAAGCACAATAATGTATAAGACACACTTAATTATTATGAAAGCATATGTTAATTTATTATCAGCATAAACAGCCCACCATATGTTTCTACTGCTAGAATTTGGAGCTTTCTCTCACAAGGAGAGATATAGACCACATTCCACCACACTGGTCAAGTGCGAGTTGACGGATGACACACGTTTGTTTTGTGGACCTTAAAGCATGTGGTTTTCCTCACGATGTTTTCCTTCACCTTATGCGAATTCCACACAAAACTTGAAAAACAAGTCATTGTTGTAGGACTGGATTCGATTCGGGGTGTCGCAAACTGCAGTCCAACTTTCTGCCGACGAGCCACAATAGCTCAATGTGTATAATGAGTACCTAATGACCCCTTTCATCTTAGTAGAGGTGTTCGCAATAACCTTGCATAGAAAAACACGAGTGTGAAAACATCCAAACAAAACGAAGCATTAGCGTGACTAAAAACTCTCATTATTAACTAAACGGTAACTAATTAGCGACTAATTTACCATGACGCGTGGAAAGTTGAAATGGTTCTAGCATCTAAAGTAAAATACCTCTAAGCTTCAGTTAAAATGTGAGAAATGTATTCAAGATAAAGATTAGGTACCCTTTTCTGTCTCTTAATTTCGAAAAATATATTTTATGAATATGTTGTAGGTGCTTAAATTAAGAAAATACAGTTGCACAAATAGAAGATATCTATAAGATATAATAAAAAAGAAGAAGTTAAAATAAAAAAATATTATTAAAAGTATATCGTTTTTACTGCCTCAATGGCCTATTTGTTAAATTTGTTTTCTCGGGTATAATATGAGTAATAGATTGTTTTAGTGAGAGTAATATGTGAGTTTCTGATTAAAAAATCACTTTAATTTTCATACGAGGTAGAGCAGAGAGCAGCTGTTTATGTGGTGTGCTAACATCCCATCAACCGGCAAGCGGCCAGATACTGGTTCTTTTAAAAAACATTCATCTGGCAACCGTCGTTTTTTAATGTTATTATTTGGAACCACAGTTTGGAATGGAACCACAGACCAAGTGATTTAATGATTCTAATGAAATAGTTAAGATAAGAAAATGATTTTAATCAACAACTACATCAAACTAAAACATAAAAAACAAGCTGGCACAAAGCATTGGAGCGGCGCAACACAAGAGTACCTAGGCTCGAAATACTTGTGATCGAACAGAGAGGTGGCAGGCCGGTCAGCCTCGTCTTCAGAGTGGCTCGGCCGCCGGCACAGCCGGTCCATCACCACATCCTTCACCACCGTCGTCACGCCCGTCGCGATGCCGTTCAGTCGACTGCCGTGCCAACACAACATATAGGACACATCACCATACAATACTGACATTTATACATTAACTAACCGGTGGTAGTAACTATTTTTCTGTGGAAGCTAAAGTAGCTAATTATTCTTGTATACAGTTTATGTATGTATAGTCTGTGGCCTGGTTGTGATAGTCTGTGGACGATAGTCTATGGCAGATAGTCAACAGTTTATGGCAGATGGTCTACAACCAATGGTAGATAGTCTGCAGTCTATGGATATCTATTGGTGGGGCATACGGATCGCTAAGCTAGCAACACATCTCCACAGTATTATCCTAGCAGTACAGTGTAAAGTTGTGATGGTCTATATATGTGTTTGATCTATATATGTGTAAAGTGTTGTTAGTGCACCCAGACACGGGAGCACTCTACAATTACAATCTATGTTTTGCACACGGAGATCTCTTTAATTAGGAAACGAAAGTTTGCGTAGCTTTCATTTATTAAACAGGGTAGTTTTAAAAAATTCTAGCTAGTTAATGCTCAAAACTAGGCGTTGTGTGACAAGAACGCGGATACCTGTCTGTGTACTCTTACCATATTTGTAATAGATTGATTTGATTTGAAAAGATATACACAATGACATATCTTTAGTACCAAGACATTATAGTCAAAATTGGCATATTATAGTTCTTATATTGCAATGTTAATTATGGTTCTCGTATTTCAGTGGTGCCAATTTATACAATTATAGACCATATTTATTCCTGAAGTATGAATGAATGAATGATTTATTTGTCCATAAAAAAAGTACTGTATCCTTTTTTCTGTTATATGTGGTTTAGATATTTTGTGATATTTGTAATATACACAATTTTGAATGTAATGTCTAATTTCCAAATTGAAGATCATCACACGGCATAGAAATTTGGGTGTTTGTGGAAATTAGATTTCATCTTTTAGAACTTACTAAGACTTATTTAACTCCTAAACTAACTAATTTCCTGTTTTGTAAGAATGACGAATGTTTGAATTAAGGATGAAAGATCCATTGTGGATATGATTAGTCATGTGAAAAAAAATTACCAATTTTTACAAAATTTTGTAGTTTACATATTCTTATATTTTTTAACAAATTACAAAATTTTGTAGTAATTCACCATTGAAGTAAGTAAATGATTTGATACTGTTAAAAAAAAAACTTTTTGAAGCATCCCCAGCCCACCCAATCACCAAATATCATTATGTCTCAGTTTCTTTTTAAATTATGTACTTACGGCACTAGTGAAGATGGTGGGTATACCAGCTCTCCTATAACAATGGTATCCAGGTCATCCAAGTATGTCTTCTTGAAGTCTAGCTGCTTCATGGCTATGAAGTCATACTTTATGGTCATGAGGAGGCGAGATGTGAGGATCACTATTCTTTCCTTCTCATTGTCCCATAGAGTTATTCTGTAAAATGTAAACCGTTTTATTAATAGAAGACAAAATTTAATATTTAGCGTACTACAAGATAAGCAAAGGAAAAATTAAAATATTTTAAAACATTTAGGTGTGTTCCTTCGACCGACCACCACAACTCCATTACAATTCACACCAGTAAACTAATCCCTAAACTACCCTTCTCAACATCTCTTGATGATGCCTTGTGGAAAGGCGAAACATGTGTTGAGTAAGAATTTCCGAATTGAGATAGGCAATGTTAATATTGGAATTATATGTTTTAGGTTGTTCCGTTGTGTGAAGAGACCAGCCACGCAGGGTGAAACTTTGTTGTGTTAGGAGGGTAGTTTAGGGATTAGTTTACTGGTGTGAGTTATAGTGGAGGTGTGGTGGTCGGTCGGAGGAACACACCTAAATTTTTTAATTTTTCCTTTGCTAACCTTAATTTGGGTTTCAGATCACACCGGAAGTACATTAAAATATTTAATTTTGTCTTCTATTGACAATGGATTTCCGCAAAGTAACCCCTGAGTCAATAGGTTAGTTTTATTAATGTTTGTACTAGAGTGTACTCTAGTGCGGATGGAGAAGAATACTGCAGAAACACCTCAAAGTCAGACCATGTAAAAAGCGGATAGCGGGTGTTGAAGATCAGAGCCTTGGGGAAACAAACCGCATAGATTAGTAGAGGAGGCCAAGACCCACTCAGGGTTGTAGAGCCACAGGAAGTAAGTAAGAACAAGAGAGAAAAATTACTAAAGGGTAAATTAATTACATTGATTTTTCACGACTCTTGTATTGTTTTAGTGTAAGCTGAATTTCTCTCAATTCAGTATTCTTCATTATATTATTTAAATTGATGTGTTTTAAATTTTTAGTTTCCTTGTTGGCTTGGTAAACAATGCACAGTCACCAAACAGTGTAACTACTTACTCGGTAAGCAGCCAACACCCCAAATACTCTCCATCCTCAGGGAACAGCAGTGCCGTGATGCAATCCTGCATGGCATTCTCCACAACACCTTTCCGGAATGTGAAGAAGTCTTTAATGTTGTCTCTGTTGAACGGGACATCATATCTAGGGTAGACTGGTTGTGAAGGTTCCTTTGCAGCGTCTTCTGTAGGGTGGGGCTGACCTGAAGGTGCATCTGAAGATATGAATAAAAATATTATTTTTTATTAACTATACCACAAAATAAATAATTATAAATATTTTTTTTTTCAGTATGATACTATTATTTTTGAAGATCTAAATAATAAAATACTAATCTAGTAGAATTTTAAGGGACTGTACAATAAACATTTAATTCTGTGATAGCTATCACTCTTCAGGTGGTTGAAATATTACCGACTGTACGATCTTATCTATAAATCCGAACTTATCAGTAAGCATTGTGTTGATAAACAAAATAAGTAATATAACTGTTGTAAACTTATCTTACAAATAGACACAAAAAGAAGTTATGCCTTTGGCAAAAGTGGATGCTATTAAGAATTTATTATATTCAAAACCAGTTTCGAAACTTTCGTAGGTGAACAAGGCCTTAGACGATTTTAATGACTTTAATATGCTAACAAAAAACGTTAATGACAAATCGATCTTGCGTAGTACGTAATAGGAATTATTTTCGTCAACCTACCAGCAAAAGATGAGGAAGAGGAAGTGAGGGAGTCAGCCCCTGAGAGGACCGAAGGGTGTACAGTACCCTTGGAGGAAGCTCCTCTATTTGCCGCATCAGAACCCGCATTTTCTACTGCGTCGGTCGAAAGTTGTAGAGTGCCGCCGCGGAATTCCAGCTCTTCTTCCAGTAAATCACCCATAGTGTTTACAAAATTTACAGTTTTGTTGTTTAAAATATTTTAATATAAACAACTAAAGTAAATGACTTTTTAATAAAAAATCTCATTCGTAATTTGTATCACGACGTAAATCGACCGAACACAGCCGAATTTGACTTTATTTGACAGTTACAAACTCTATGGAGTAAGTTAAGATAAAAATATGCCAGATATACCTAATAAACTTTACCGATTTTACAAATTAATTTGTTTAAATAATTTGTAAATTCGGTAAAGTCGGTAATTACTTTATCGGTAATTACTTTCTTATTGAAACATGATAAAGTACTTGCTCTCTGCTTGGGTACTAGGTTTAAAAATTAATATTAAGTTATAATATACGTGGGTATTGTGTTTAATAATCCTAGTTTAATATTGATTATTAAACCTAGTACCTAAGAATATTTTTCTTAGGTTGATGGTAGTAGACTGTTTCAGTTTGTAGCTCATACTCACTCATAGCATAATATGTTTGCCGCGACATCGTGCGTTGAACTTGATTTCTATCTGCGAACCAATTAGCCCTCATAACCCTCAGTAGGCTAAAACTCGTCTTAAATCCATTATTAACTCAATTTCTTTTAAAATATTCTACACAATATTTCTAATCACCTCAATCTCAAAATTGATCTCTTGAACGACGTTACAAATTATTGTCCGTATACCAACTATACATATATTTTTTTAAACAAGCGGTTTCCAGATGTCGTAATAATAATTATAATAAATATTTAGGTAGGAGTGACTCATTGTCACTCACAGAATAGTTTATCAGATTCTTTTATTTTCACCTTAAGGCGGGAACAGCTGCCGGCAGGCAACCCTGAAGTTGATTGATTGACAGTAGCATTTAATTGAGCAGTGATGTTGACATCGCCATTTGTATACAAATAAAGCTTTACACACGTAGTTTATTAAGCCAGTTATATGTAAAATTCTATATAAAAATTTTCTATCACAGAATGTGAATCGTAAAATATTACTTACATAAATGCTCGCTCCTAGCACTCGGTTAAATAGTACTCATAATAAAGGGACCGTAATAAAATAAATAAAACACTATTTAAATTTACAATGATGATGTTTATTCAAGGAAAGTAATTTTTTCTACAGTTGTTCCTAGAAATTTAAAAGTCCTATTTGTCAATAACTTTTATTGTCTTATCTGTTGTAAACTGTAGATTGCATGGTAAAATACTTATCAATTAACAACTGTACAAGTGAATTATATCTATGTATTTATATAAAACAAATTAGAATACTAACTAAATACAAATTTTATTTCATATGTCCATTTAAGTACTTCAAAATGTTTGGAACCGAAAAAGAAGTGCTGTGTGAATTTACAATTTATCTCGTGGACTAAGATTGTTTCCTTTTAAAACTGTTTAGTGTTGACAGAATATATAAAAAGATTTTTATGTGAATGCCTTTTCCAGTGACACAAAAAAAAAATGAGCGACATTATATCAATAGCGACTCCTGTCAACGTCAAAAAAGTTTTCCCGCCCTCTATTAACTTTTTTTTTGTTTTTCTGTTCAAAGTTTCATTGTCATCAAGATACAAAACAACAATAAAACTTTAAATCGTTACTAAACTTAAATTTAATTGTTTTTAATAACAACTGCATCTGTTCTCGGGACATTTGGGAGGGTACACGATGCATTGATCCATGCAGTACACGTCTGCTCCTTCGCGTCCTTCCAGTTCGCCTATTGCATTGCACACATTCCTGAAATTGAAATAAAGTCAATTGAATCTACATTCCAAATAAACTTAAAGGTGCTACAAGATTTAAACTGGTTGTGTAAGTAACTCTGCAAAATAATATTTAATATATAATTAATCTTCTATATTATAAAAATAAGTCGGGTTTCCTTCCTGACGCTGGAGTTATAACTCCAGAACGCACGAACCGATTTTCATGGTTTTGCATTTGACAATTTCAACTTTGTGGCGTAAAGGAGTTCGCCGAGTTAGCTAGTTTGGTATAAAACTCACGGGCAAGAGCAGAGCGCGGGTGGGCAGTTGGGTGGGTAGCGGAGGCAGTTGGTCTGGCACCAGCTCAGCATGCCCGGAAGACTGCGGAAAGCAGGCGTTGGAACGCACACTTGGTCCCTGCAATATATGTCAAGTTAGTAGAAGAACAATGCGTGCCCGCGGCCACGTAATACCAAGATCATCAATGAAATGTGTAAAATTTTACATTAATTTTCATATATTGAAATGTATTTTTGACGCGTAATAAGGTGTTATCAGTAAATGATTGTATTGTATTCATCCCCGCAATTCTATTCACGCGGCGTGATAGATTTTCAAAGGGTAAAGGTTCCATAGTTACTGAATAAGTAACATGTAAGAAGTCAGACCTCTGACTCGCCATTGAGAATGGAAATACATATTAGTATCAGTTGAGACTGAGAGTGAAGATCGTTCTTATTGTCACTGGCATCAATTGCGAATGGCTCTTTTTCAGAGTCGAGGTGCTGATTGGTCCATGAACTAATTCGATCAAGTGATTTTATCGGAAACTTTAGTTAGAAATTTACTTTTAAATTCTTAGAACTCATTACAACAGTAACTGTCTAGAAAAGCTTTCTTATGTTTTTCATTATGTATTAAAAATGAAACTTTGCTAAATTTTAGTGAATCACGGGTTTCTTTTGTATAAAGAAGTAACGAGATTTTATCAGAGACACAAGTTTAAGTTTCGGAAACATAATTATGTTTTGTTTAAATAATTTTCTCAGCTTTTCAGGCAAACGTACAGCCAGCAGATACACAATAGAATTTTCAGGCACAAATTAACATACATACACGAGCATTTTTACAGTAATTTACACTTTACATAAACAATCATAGTTAGTCACAAACAGTCACAAACGGATATAACATCTAGGTATATTACTTATTTACTTTGTAATTTTTACAAAGGTTAAAATAAAGTGTGAGTAAGTGTCTTCTATACACATTGGTTAGACACAATACACAACATTCCACACACATCATAACAAACTATCTACTACTTACCTATTTACAACAAGCTACGTGTGAATCATACTAACAAATTAGAAGTTTATTCACAAAAGATGATCGGGCCGTTTAAAAAAAACCTGATAAATTTTTTAAGCAAACAAGTCTGCAGAATCAACAGGTGTTAGCCTGACAAAAAACAAGAAAACTCCACGTTGAGCGCCACTTAAGAATAGTTCCTAAGTGGCGCCCAACATCGAACTCTAGTACCAAATTGTAAACTAGTGTCAAAAAATAATTCAATTGAAATATGTAGATTTAAAACCAAGTATGTTTTCTTTCTGACCAAAGGATTGGGGATGAATTGATCTTAATAGCACTACAATATTATTGCTAGAAACCTAAAATATTATGTGGCAAAAAAGCTTTGAAAGATCTCTTTATCCAAACAATTGAATAAGAAAGAAAAACCTAGTTTTAAATCAAAATTACCACTGCTAGGAATAATGATAAATATGACAGATCAATTAAAAACTATGTAGATTAAATTTGTTATTTATTGATTAAATTACTTGTAGTATTCAATTTACATACTTTTTATGTCCAGAAATAAACAAAAAAAAAAGAACGGCCCGACACAAATAACCATCGCCCTCTGTAAATACAATAGTACCGCCGTCACCGCTTGGCCAGAACCATTGAACACAAACAAGTACCTAATGACCGGGAGATCACTGTCCGGAATGTCAGACTCAGACAAATCGTTGCTGAAAGAGAATGTATACATTATAGAGCATGTTAATAACACAATCCAGAAAACAAATTTCACTTCACATGGTTAGAGGTTACCTAACGACGTAAGATGCCTTTTCAAGTCGCATGTTCGGGTCTCTGAAAAGTTAAGCAGTCAGGGGTAGTGAGAAAAATGCATAGTCATACCATAGACAAAATTTGTCTATGGTCATACATAGAACCGACTCCAAAATGGTGGCATTTTGGAGTCGGTTAAAAATTGTAGATAATTGTCGTCAAGTCAATATTTAAAAATCAAATATGAAATAGATATATCAGTCAAATATTTATTAGAGATAGTCAAATATAGATAAATAATGCATAAATATTATGTTTTAAAACACCACGGTGGGCACCAACAGTAATGATTTTAAAAGGGTAGTAATAAAAGCTCCGACAAAAAAAGAAGAATTGTCCTTACTCAAAATATTAAATCTACTGCCTAAAATACTAACTTTCCGACTACTTTTGTCCGAATAAAAATGATGAAACGACCGAATGAGATACTGAAATCTTCGAAAAATAAACATGACTGTTTATTGCGATAATACTTTTCTACCATCATAAATTACGTTCTACTGAAAACTTTGCTTTGTAATTTTTATCTTTAAATGCCTACTATTAATTCATAAATTACCTTTCATATTTCATAGACTGTGGTGCTATTTTAACTGTAACATTATACTGAAAATATTATTCTGAGTGGTTAAGTATACAGAAACTTATAAAAAATATAAAAATGTACTTGTAACAATAACTTTTACTTGCATCATATATCATGAATTTTACTTACCACGGGTATGCTTCGATATCGGTACCTATTTCAGGCGTTAAGAAGTTAGAACAACATCATACTGGAAATGCTATTCTACTAACCTAACCTAACCTAACCTAACTAACCTAACCTAACCTAACCTAACCTAACTAACCTAACTAACCTAACCTAACCTAACCTAACCTAATTACCTAACTAACCTAACCTAACCTAACCTAATAGTTTCCTTAGTATATATATATTAGTTCGTTGCAATGATAATATTAATATTAACCAATAATAATTAATGTTAACCAATAGCAGCAAAAACTATACAATTTTGTAACATAAACAGACAAAACACGCAAGGATCGGTCTTTGCAAGCGCACTGCGCTCGGATAATTCGAACTCGCACGCGAAAACAGCCGAACGCGACCCGAACCCTATAGCACGGGCCGAACAGTTGAGGTATTTTCATCATTATTGCGAGTTAAAAAATAAATTTGATAACCAGCAATAGAAATTAAAACAGTTTATGCAAGTTGTAAAAATATGATTATTTTGACAAAACCTCTTAGTACGAGATCCCACTGCAGGATAGGTGTGCTCATCGACTATTTGTTTAAAACCAAATTTTTATGTTTATTTATAGTTAAAAGAATATATATTTACTAGGGTGCCTATCAAAATTTGGCCGCTATTATTTTTTTTTAATTATTTTTAATTTAGTGTTGGTAAAAAATTTCGTTTATTTATTATTTAAATAAAATAACGTCTACATCACAGCAATTAATATGGAGATTCGAAAAAATCACGGTTGCCGTTGCTCACCTGGCCGCACTTCTTTGCAGCCTGGTGTAAACTGGTATGATTTCGATAAATTTATACGTTCATAACCTATTTTTATGAATTATATGTCAAATTAAAGCTATTTTTTTCTATTAATTATCATATAAAGTTGCTTAATTAAATCTGGCCGCAAATAAGGGTTGCTGGCTGTTAAAGATAATAAATATTTAAGGTAGAGTGAAAGAGAGTTAGCGCGTAACATCATTTGTCAGACGAGGACAGCGATTGCCGACTGTGCGACGCTTTTAAGCCGTTGCGCTTGCGTCGAACGTTAGTGTTCTCAACCATCGGGGAAAAATAGAGACGATTTATAATAAATACTCCAAAAAATATGTAATTTTTTCAAAATGATAAATTTATAAATTGCAACAAAAAATTAAACTCTGAATGATATCCAACCGGTCAATTTTTATTAAATTAATTATTAATATTCTACAATGAATAAAAGCCCTCAAGAGGTAATAAAAAGTAGGGTAAATCAAAACTCTTATACTGGCAACACTAACAAGATGGATGTCTCATTATCTATGACAATTTTAAAACTGAGAAATTTATTCAATAATTAAAAAAGTTGATACTTAAATACGATACTTACCTACACGTGAAATGTGATCCCATCGGATCGGATCGGTCGCGCGTCAAACTACTCTATTTAAGAGTAGTTTTAGTAGCTTCAGTATTAGGCGCGCTCACGGTTTCTGGTTCTTTCTGTATTCTGAGCATTCGACGCATGCGCAATGGCTTAAAAGCGTCGCACAGTCGGCAATCGCTGTCCTCGTCTGACAAATGATGTTACGCGCTAACTCTCTTTCACTCTACCTTAAATATTTATTATCTTTAACAGCCAGCAACCCTTATTTGCGGCCAGATTTAATTAAGCAACTTTAAATGATAATTAATAGAAAAAAATTAGCTTTAATTTGACATATAGTTCATAAAAATAGGTTATGAACGTATAAATTAATCGAAATCGTACCTGTTTACACCAGGCTGCAAAGAAGTGCGGCCAGGTGAGCAACGGCAACCGTGATTTTTTCGAATCTTCATATTAATTGCTGTGATGTAGACGTTATTTTATTTAAATAATAAATAAACGAAATTTTTTACCAAAAATAAATTAAAAATAATTTTAAAAAAAATAATGGCGGCCAAATTTTGATAGGCACCCTAGTTAATATATATTCTCTTAACTATAAATAAACATAAAAATTTGGTTTTAAACAAATAGTCGATGAGCACACCTATCCTGCAGTGGGATCTTAGGCTATCTGTTGTCGGTAACTTAGTAATTTTGTCAGAGGTTCAGTATTCTATTTGGAAGTTTAGTTTTGTTATTCGAAGATCCTTTTTCTTTTAGGAGAAAATTTAATTTGAACATTCTCTTAATTGTTGTTAAATTGGATATTTTTATTCCTTTATGTTTTGGGTATTTCGTCGGTAATTCATTATAACGCTGGTTAATTAGAATAATAGTCGGCCACAGATCGCTGGAGATTAATTTGTTTTTCGGAACCATTATTATTTCCCATTTTAAAATGATAGTGGTAAAAATATATATCAAAGGAATCAGTCATAAATAAAGGAATCAATCAGAAATATATATCAAAGAAATGAGTCATATAACTCAGACATTTCTAGAATAAATAAGAGTAACATAAATAAACCAATATATAAAACACACAGACAAAGAGTGTATATGAACAATATAGGTACATATGGGTACATACATATACAAAACAAATAGTAGGTATCCACCTACACACAACACACATGATGAAAATTCCATGAAAAACCACAGTCCTCCCAACTAACCTGACCACCAGAGGGAAGACATTCTTAGGCATGTTCAAGTCCCTGTAGTAGAGCAGGAAGGGATAGTCCCTCCTGAGATCATCGGCGAAGGCTGGCGGCAATCCCCCGGTGCTTGTAATCACGCTGACGTCAGCGCAGTTCCGGAAGGTTTCGGACCGGCCACAGCCGACCGCTTCTGTCCCGTTGGGGCAGATACCCCACATGTTACCTGGAAATTAATTCGTATTTTCTTTAAATGAAATAAATAAATAAATATTAGGACACATTTCACACACGGCTGGTTAACCCCATACTGAACCATTTCTAGTTCGTATTATGGTTGCTAACACAACATATATACTACATACAATGTGTTTGTCTACCCGTGTCGGAGCCTGAAATGGCAAAATATATTATGATTAATTTTATCGACAAATAAAGCTCTAAAATTTTTTTTCCTCCTCATGGTGGAATGGCAGCCATTTTGTTATTTTTGACACCAACCCTTGGGCGCTTGTATTGATTTAGTCATAACTTATTATGTAAAGGGCATATTGATATAAAAAAATATATTTTTTTTTGATTTGTCGATAAAATTAGTCATATATTTTGCCATTTCAGGCTCCGACACGGGTAGACAAACACATTGTATACATACATATTTTATATAGATACCATATTTAACACCCAGACCGACCGCCAATAAATTTAGTTCTGAACAAAGATTTTGGCCGTGCCTGGAATCGAACCCGGAACCTTCAGATTGGCAGTCCGGCATGGTAACCATTACGAGGTCCCAAAGAGGTCGTCAATTAATATTTTTCTAGCACATGGAAATATACCGTTTTTAATTTGATCAGTATATTGACTTGACTGTATTTATTTGTTACTAAATTTATGGCATTGACCTTAATTACAACAAATCATATTTTTGTCGAAATAAAATATTAATGTGGTGATAAATTAAGTATAATGGTGCGAAAAATATGATTTATGCTTTGTGGATTTATGCGTAACATAAATCACCGACTATCACTAGGCGTGGTGCCAATTAGTTAACAATAAGGGTTTCGTCGAGGTTAACAAGAAATCAATTAAATCAAAAAGATTTAAGAAAATACAGTATTTTAAAGATTCTAAGTTCTATCTATTTTAAGAAAAGAAATGACAAAATAATACAGTATTAAATACATTAATAGAAATGCAGTATTTTGAAGATTACTCCTTCTAAGTTCTATCTATTATAAGAAAAGAAATGACAAAATAATACAGTATTAAATACATTTATAGAAATACAGTACTTTAAAGATTACTTCTTCTAATTTCTATCTATTTTAAGAAAAGAAATGAATGATTTTGTAAGAAAGTAATATTTTGATTTATACTTATTTTACTTCAAAACTGTTTTTCACCAGGCGTTTATCATGTCAACCTAATGTTTAGCAAACCAATATCAGCATATAAATCTGATTGTATGTTTTGTAAATTAATTTTAGTTTTATTATGTGTGAGCAAAGTTTTAATTGTAATATTATTGTTGTTACACAACGCTGGTTTAGGAGAAAAAAATATGCAAGTTATTTTTAAAAGAAGTCATCTTGTGGCCTATAATTTAGCCCTTACTATTAGCATTGCCATTATTTTCTTTTAAAGGTCAGTTTATAAGGCACATTAGGTACTAGTGGACACAATCTTAGATATAATTTATTATTTGTAATTTAAGTTTTTAATTTTTAATAATTATGTAATATTTAGTGTATTTATCTTGATATGTATTTGAACAATAAATAGTATATTATTAACAGGAAAATTCCACCTCCTCGGATATCAAAGTTGTCCTGGTACATTGTCTTCAAAATTACCTGTATAATAAGTCCACTGCAGCACACATTGCGTGCAAGTCACATATGGGGGTAGTCTCACGCGATACCTGAAGATCTCTTTCTTGGCTGTGTCCAGCGGGATCAGGAACCTGTCTTCACGCGAGTCGGATATGTACAGGGGATACCTGGAATTAGATATAAATAAATAAGAAGACACATTTCACGCACGGCTGGTTAGCCCCAACCATTTAGACGAACAGGGTTTTGTAATGCTTTCTTAACAGATAACCTGAAGCAGGCTTTTAGGTATGAATTTGTAGTATTTTTAGATATTGAATGGATTTCACTTATTTGCACGAACAAACGGTCACAATTATTTAAAAAAAGTTCGCGCGGATCTCGTCAGTACAGTCCGTGTGATGCTCGTCCCTTATGATGACGCACATAATGCGTCGAAACCAGTTGAACGTATATAAAACGTTTTTTTTAAAAGTAAGTGTGACCGTTTGTTCGTGTAAAGGATTTCATTTACTTCATTGCATTCAAACCGGAGCATCTGGATTGCCAGTCCAACAGTAGCCCCGGCAGAACACCGCAGTTCAAAATCGGCCCTGCACCGATGACTTGTTTTTTATAATGATTGTGAAATTTGGTAACGCTACGGTAAACGTGAAGAAACCCTTACGCTCTGAAGACTGTAAAATGTGAAGACGTGTCTCCCGCACGCCGCACTTGTCCACCGTGATAGATCATGGCCTAAACCTCTCTTCTTTCTAGATAATTCTCCCAGATCAGCAGTGTGGCGTATAGTGGGCTTCTTATTCTTATTACATATTTAAGTTAGAATGTGAGATAGAGATGTACCTGTCAAAGCATTCCTGGGTGGCTTCTTGATTGGGGTTGTTATTGGGACATAGCTTCAACACGAACGTGCCCAAGTGGTTGGCGGTCAACTCTACTTCCACTTCTATTTCCTGTAATAACACATAAATAAACAAACACGTATTCCAATGTATCCAATAAGGGGTAAGTATAACTATCGCATAGACAATAAAATGTACATTTAATAGACGCGCAACCTCTTATTAAAAAACGTACTACGTGTATCGATAGCACACGTAGCACCATCTATTTGTATTTTCTTGAAACGACTTCACTCGGACCACATTTTATATCACTATGCGACTGCAGCGCGTTGCGGAATTTGGCGGCAGCTTCTCTGCACGCTTGATTTGCAGCGCCATCTCAGCGGCAAACTTCCGCATCACGATTTATTATTTGGAACACACAAATATGTTACTACATAAATGGCATTCAAGCTTGAAAACTATCGACACCGGGCCTTAACTACTAAGTATAAAGCTAGTCAGCGGTAGTCGTTATGGTTAGATTTTCATAAAACATAGCTAAGACCACTACCAACTACCACACCGTCCAACAAGAAAAAAACAAATACATGATCGGTCTATTCGTTCTCGAGCTTCGATACACAGACACTCACACTTCGACGTCAAATCACTATTTGTTAGCAGAGTTACAAGCAGGCCCGGGTATTGCAAGTCGAAGAATACGGGCCGTTTGATTAATGCCAGCTTTAAAAAAACTTAATACGTAACCAACCTGTCCGACACTGTAATGCCTAGTGACGATCCCCTTGCCGTACATCCCGCGTGCCTCGTGCGGCCGTGGCTCCGTGACGTGGAACGCGTCCCCGCACACTCCGCACTTACCCTCGTTCTGCTCCCATTGCACTGGAAAACATAATTTAGTAATTAAGTATACTCATTAAACAGTAATCAAAGGATTAAGGATGTGGATGAGGATGTGGATGTGGCGTCAAGCCATCATTCAAGCAAACGCACTGCTGCGCGAAACTGGCAACACAGCCAATGAGCGCCCGCGCTGGGAGCGTCGGTACACAGTGGCGCCATTAGAAGACTACAACTTAACTCGACTACGAGACATGGTACTTGTGAGGTTAACTGTGTTAAGCTGTGGACTATTACGATGTGATAATCGAATAAACTATATAAAAGAGGCTATGAGATGTCTCATTTATAAGTGCTAGATACCCCAAACGCCTTATAAAAGAACTTTAATCGAGTTAATTTAAATAACCTGTAATAATGTACCTGCGGTACCAATCAATCGATACTAACGGTCTTTACCTACGGAATATAAGATCGAAAATTTGACATAGACTTATACTAATGGTACCTACTATTAAGGATAACTGGAGGACAACACATATTTAGAAACAAATATAAATTACAATAGTAGTTACTTATGTCTAGTTAGTAAACAGTTATGTGGACTTCAAATAAAAAAAAAATGAATTTGAAATACATCATAGTGTGTATAGTCTGGCAAACGAAACATGAGACTCGAATTATTTGCAAACTTTTTATATGGCAATGCTATAATAATATCAACGACAATATCCAAAACAAGATGGCGTGTTGTTATGATTTTGTTAAACACTAATTACTCAGCGAAAAATGAAAAAAAACATCAAAAGTGGAGTACGGGAGTTGTTGTTCCGCATGATCTCAAAGTATCATAATAAACAACAAGAAAAAGAATTGAAATTCGGCGTAATTTCAACGAAAACAAGATTGTTTACATGTGGTGTTTGATTTCTTAGGTTAGTATGACGCTACTAAGTTGATACTTTGTTTTAATTCATATTTACTATATTTCTTTTTGCATAAAGTTATTATCTATTTCGATTCACATTCTTTTATCATTAGTCAAATAAATAATTTCAAAGTATCAAATTAGTTTATTCCACGTATTTCATATTAGTTTTGGGGTTGCTATACTCAGATTTTTTAAATTTGCCGCTCTTTTCCAGGGTCATGTTTCGTTTGCCAGACTATAGTATTCTACTCGTCAAACTCTTTCATTTGTTACTCATACTAGGGAAGTTGCGAAAAACCAGTGATCCGCCATTGTGTAGCGGCAGCCATCTTGGTTTGATTTCCATCAAACATAGTTAAGAGAACTTTCCCCTAATACAAAATTCATATAAAAAGGTCAAATTCAAATACGGTTCGAAGTTCGATGCTTTCTTTATTGTAACCGTTTAAACAATAGGACATCATGATACGGATTTATATCCATCAAGGTACTAATTGTTATCTGCTAGATCAGGATGCAGAAGAGACATTGCGTTAAGGATATCGGTATCCGTTCTTAAATGTCAAAAGGACGATCATTATAAACAGCGTCGCTGCTGAAATTCGCTCCCGCTGTGCTCGACGGGACATCGAATAAAGTGATTATTTTATCATAATAAAGCATTTCCTGGGGGTAAGCATAAGCTAAAATATACAACTATCGTGGATTCAGTATTACTTTCAGCGTCTGGCTAGTCAATATTTTGTCGCGCTAACTAAAATATCTTATAAAATTTCACCAGGTCATAATTTTTTTTTTTTTAATTTAACCTACCAATACTTGTAGCTGCCAAATAAATACAAATATTTTCACAATAGTATTACTTCAGTTAATTACAATTTCACGTCATAATCAAAATAAAGATTTAGTAGTAATAATAGAATAATATTAGTGTGTCAGTTTGTGACAAATGACAGTCAGATTTTAGTAACCCCCCTTTAAACTCACTATGACCATAGACAAAATATACATATTGTCTATGCTATGACTAAGCATTTTTTGTCTTTATCGCTTGATTACATTCTATCGCTAATCAATTTGCACGCTTTTTGCGTTAAACCTTCACACAATGGGGATCAAATTATACATTACATGCTCATCAGGTCATTGAACTGGTAATTATAGGCTTTTATAGAACTTTATAGATAGTTTCGTGACTCAATAAGGAAATAAATGAAGAGAAAAAACTGACAAACATCATTCCATGCAGGATAATGCCCCGAAAGCTTATAACAGAAGTATCTTGAGCTAGAAGCGGTAAAATAATTAGGTATTTACTTACTTAATTGAGCCCTAGAAAGTCGTGGCAGATAGGTAGGTATTTGTATAGTATGGGTGCTTTTATTGAAGATAACTATTTTGATTTAAGTGAGAAATTGATTGTCAGTGAAGACGCTTTACGGACTATAATTTCACGTAATAACGTTATAAGAAAACTTAAATCGGCCATTCTCCGGTTGCAAGTTTTTATTTGTCCGGGCTCATTTCGTTCGTAATATTATCAGACTCAATCATGATTTTTTTTTATATAATAGTTTGGGACCGTACCTAGCTGTAAACAAAATATTGGATTCCGTTTTTAATTAGTTAATTTTAAGTTAATTTAATTCTGTTCGAAAACCTTTATTCTCTAATTAACGTGGCCTGTCCGTACACCAACTTAATGTAAAGAGTTACTTGTAATTTGTAAAACCTGCAGATTTACGTTAATCCATTTAACATTTAAAATAATATTAAACAAGGTGTATCGCATGACAAAATATCGGCTCAATAGAACCAGTCTGTAATTAATTATAATTAAATAACCGCATGTCCGACCGAAAGTTATAATTTCCGTAACAATTTCTGATCTCGGGTGTACATCTTAAAATAACGGTATTTGGCACAATGTTACCGTACGCGTCGGAACTCCGCAATGTGTACCGAGACCCTTCAGCAGTCGCACGTCTCTATTGTTACTGTACTGCCAACGATGCACGTGAGTATATAATTACCGTCGCCTTCGTTACAAAATTTTATAATTACCGTTCTACTTATTTAAATACCTGATTTTTAAAGTTAGACCCTAGAGTTGCTAGTTCGAATGGAGCAGTACTTTGGCCTCCGTAAGTTGTGATAAACCAGTATTTACATAATATGTTGGTTTTAGAAATATCAAGAAAAGTCTATTGTTTTCTAATTTTCGTATACTAATTACCATGTGTTAATAATTACCGTTGTATGAAAAATTTATACTATGTTTATTAACTGTAGCCGCGATGTCCTCAAGTCGCAAATTGAAAGTTTTGGTATAATATTATAAATTATCATTGGCCGTAAATACGTATTTACATAAGCTGATAATTAATCAAGTTATTTAATTTGTATGATGGGAAAAAACTCAAAAAGACCCAAGAAGAAGTTAAAGAAAGGAGAAGGCTAGCTGCACGGCAATGCCGAGAAAGAATTAAAAACGACCCTATTTTGTATGAACGATCCAAAGAAAAAGAGAGAGAAAAGAATGATTCAAAGAAAAAAAGATAAAAATACTATAGTAGAAGAAGCAGATATTCTTCAGAAGGATCTTCTGATTCCAAAAGAGATATGAGAGTATAAGGGCACAATGAAAGTCCATCAAGTCGTTTGGAGTGCATCAAAACCGAACGTATTTGCAATGAAAAAGTTAAGCTGTAATTCGCAACAATGTATGTAAGAAGCAATTGAATATTAACACGGTAGACATCATGGATTTTACTTTTTGAATGTGGAAAAGTCAGAAGAGCGTGAACTATTCCTGTCTACCAGATTCATTCTGTCGGCACCTTCCGTAAACAAGTATAGTTGTGATACATCACGGTCTATAAGTACTAAGAAATATTCAGATAAACCCAAAATTTTATCTTATCGGCTAGTGAAGCCCGCTGATGTATTTACTAAGTCTTTGAAGTCTCATATTTCATAAGGTGATATGGTTAAGAGAAAGAAGTTCCAAAGTAGCTTAAATTTATCTTACACAGACAGTTTTTGGGCACCTGTCTCTCCTGTAGATTTAAGCCTTACAATGCCTTCCTTCAAAACACTGACAAACGTTCCAAATAACAGTACTAAGCATGAAGACTAGAATTCGATCCGATGTATCTGATTGATGAAAGCACTTTTTAAATATCGTAGATTACTTGTTATTTTCAAATAGAAAATTACTATAAAACTAGACTGATTAAACTATAGGACGATACTAGTTGGTATAATAATGATATGGCTTATTAATTATCTAATTGACAAATGTTATTATAAATTGAATGACTATCTAGAAGAAAATAAGAAATAGAATATAAGTTATCAGTGATACTAATATACGCAAATTTTTAGAGCTGTGAGTAGGTTTAAGCTAGATCTATCCTTATTATTAAGAATATCATTCTCATCATACTTACCTTTAAAAGATTACCAACTAAGACCAATCATTGTTTTATTTGTTGTTAGCTGATTTTTAATAAACGAGTGCAATGATAAAGTGTATTTTTTACGATTGGATATGAAGTACATTGCTATTCTTATGATATAATTTTATTATAATGGTGTACTAATTATTAATGCATGTTAAACGAGCGATAATTGGACTTGATGATATTTTCTAATTACCGTTCCATAAAATATTCGACTTATCTAATTACCATATTCCTGTTTTTTTTTTAATCTTATTATCTACAAAACTACTGCCAATAGAAAAATACCAAATTAACTATTGAATTTGTATGTTTGAGGTATACCTATTGTAATGTGTATAATGTCAAATCAGTGAAAAATAAAAAAGGGTATGGTTATTAGGCGAAGAACGCCAAATTGGAGAATGACCGAAATGTACAATTGCATGTTTAGCTGAATACAGATGCGTCACAAGTCGAACGCTTAGGGCGATTATAAGGTAGGAAGAAGAACAAATCCACAGAATACGGGTAATATAATAATTTGCATCGCAACGAAAACTTTAGTAAGTCTAGATCGATAGGTATGTATATTCAGTAAGCCATATTTCTCTTGAGTTGATTAAATGGGCGTGGAAAAACACAGATATCAATAAACGGAGGTAACTTCTCATTCCAAAGACAGTGACAGCAAGATAACAGAGCTTGGGGATAGTAATTGGCATAATACTTGAAGCTACATCATCCGTCAAGCTTTTTTTACTTGATCAAGTATACATCAAAATTAACGTCAATCAATCAGTCTCAATTTGATTTCCTTGGCATGGTATGGCAGCTACGTAATTAATGAAGTCACTGCGAATATTTTCTTTTGTCGTATCTTACCGACTTTGCTGAGAAGAGAATGTGATAATTCAAAGATCAGAGTTAAAGTTAAAAAGTTATATAGGAAGATCGTTTCCTTTGTTTGTTTAAAGAAATAAATACTTCTCCAGAAATCCATGCGGTTAAAAATTTATTATTGAATTCATCGAAAAAAAATAAATGAACGACGACAAAAATGTTTACGTAGGTTTAATGAATCGAACCCTTTTTCTCATGATTACATTTTTACAAATCCATGAAATATGGATAGTGACATATTTGGAAATATACTCGTAATAAGGCTACAATTGTGTGTTTGTTTTAAAGCTTTCGAGCAGTGTGGCTTTATCTGTTATAGCCAATAAACTTACGCATTCTTGCTTCTCTATCTCTGAAATGTTATAAATTACTAGCTGACTTCGTACTGGCTCAATGGCCTAAACCTTTATATTGAATTTGAAAACGTTTATATGGACATTGTAAACTGTTCACGTAAGGCATCTTAATATTTTCGCGTAGAAAACGGTCACACTTACTTATTATTAAAAGTTGGGATGAGTCTAACAGTTTCGGTGCTTTCCGAGCACCATCTTCAGGGGCGAGTGTTACACGGACCCGCCGCCGACGAGATCTGCGCGTGCACTGCACGTTTATATGGGAAAAAGAAAAGGGCTGTTTTCCCAACAATTAATTGAATTTTACTCACCTTTAAAATCCTTCTATACCCCAAACCTTCCCTAATTATGATAAATCCGTTCAGCCGTTCTCGAGTCTTAGCGAGACTAACGAACAGAAATGGATTGATTGGTATTTATATAGACAGTATAGGTATATAAATATTCCTAAACCAACGGTAACATACCAGCGTACCCTCCGCAGAAGAGCTCGTTATCGTTGTAGTTGACAGGGTTGGGGAAGCCGAACCTCCACATGGAGTTCCGAGCCGGGGGGTCCATCAGGCGGCCGTGGCCCTCCGCGCCGCGGTGAGCGCTGCCTAACATCTGGAATATAGATTTGGTTCTTCACTTAAAAGACTAACGCTTGAAAGAGAATGTTGGTTATTTAGCGTCAATAGAGTATTAAAGGGTCGTCAACAGGTGCTACAAGGTATTGGTTTAAGTAATTATAGGTAACAAGTACGAGTATCTACTAAACTACTTAACATACAGATTTCAGCGAAGACTTTGTATATCGATAACTGACTGTGTATATCGATAACTGACTGTGTATACCAATATCGAATTGAAATGACAAACTTTCGTACAAAACCCTTTGCGTCAACCTTTACTGGACAGCGAAGCTTTTGGAATTCTTCCTGAGTCTCTGTTTCCTAAGAGGTATTCAAAAGCAGAGTTAGGCAGTGGTCCCACCAACGGCGAGTAAACGGTTAACTATCGACTATTTTCTCGCTCAAGAAACGTTCAATAGATATAACATTCCGTGTAAATAAAAGAGATGCACATACAAACAGTTAATCGCTGACTGTTCACACTGCCGGCGACGACTCGCTTTACTAGTTTTATCGCTTAAGAGACGAGCTTTCAAAAATAAACTCGCTCAGCAATACTCGTTCAGCGATACTCGTCCGCTTTACGCGTACGCACGTTTGCACAGGACTGAGCTAGTGGCGCGAGTAATCGCTCGTCGCACTTACACACTCGCTTATAGCCCGGCGACAAAACAATCGAAACTACACTCGCTTCCCGCTGATCGCCAACTCGTTTATAGTTTCTAGTTCTACTCGTTTCTCGTAAGCGGTAAGCGTACCACATCGTAGCTTTACATCAGGCAAGCGGTAGTCAAACGCAAACCTATCAAGGGTAAAAAATACATCAAGTGCACTGTTTGCTTGTTTGCAGACAATGTCATAAAATATATGGAACTTACTTGTAATAAAAATATCCAATAGGTCAGGAAAGACGTCCGACTCAACTTATATCTCCTCATATCCATCTGCAAACAAAACAAACAAATTATTGGTATCGAATTATTTGATAGCATCCCAGTTAATGAGGTGGCAAAAGATAAACCTGACAAAAATATAATCAGATTAGAATAAGTTGAGGATATTATTAGGTTCCTAAAACATTCTTTGAACTTATATGGGCTGTAAAAATTAAAAGTGAATTTTGTTGATATAAAAAATGCGATCCTGTTGTATTTTGGGGGAAAATATCTCGTTAAAGTTATTTGGGTTGTTATACTTTTGGGAATAATTGCACCAAACATGTGACAATCGAATGCAAAGTTCTTAGGATTCGGTAATATAGCATTGATTTTATCGGACGACTGACATAACGATCCTTCGTTCTCGGATAAGAAACTTAAGGTGAATCTTCCTGGTTTAAATAATATTAAGCAATTAAATATATTTGCAAGACTAATACAATTGAACACTTACTATACTTCCGTACTTAGTAAATACTAAGATCTTTATTGATGCAAGGGATAAAAACCTAAGATAAATGACGTCTGTCTTTGATTCATATTATTTATTAGTATGTAGCACCTGTAGCTAACTAAGGTCTTTAGATGGGTGACTATGCTCAAAACTGTTTTTTTATATTTTCATCTGGGTGCTACCGTGAGTCGGATGCCACGTTAAGTAGTAGGTCGGTATCTACAACTTAAGTGAGCCAACAGTATGTAAATTAAAAGCTCTTATTTTAACCAATTTATAAACTGTAGATAAGCGATCATGTTACATTATATGATGTGGTAAAGATTGATGATATTTTCCAAGACTACTTTTTATATCAATATTTACATTATCCACTCAGTCTTGCGAGCGTCTACACGAGTATCAACCATAAGGAAATTAATTATATAGAGGCAGAAAATATGAATTGAGATATTGTTATTGCATGTAATGCATACGTGTCCGGTTGTTGTTACTTATTTCAATATGCGCCTTTCCATCAAGCCTTCCACAAGGAGTTATACTAGGTCCGCCTTTTTATAACGTTTCAGTTAATGATTTTTATATCCTTTATCTATCAAAGTATGTTTTTTTTCCTATATGGTGGGTAAGTAAATTTTGGTTCATAAATAGTTAAAGATATGTCATCATCATCATCAGTCCGTCTGTGTCCACTGCGGGACATAGTCTTTTATCATCGAGGTTCTTCCGCTCGTCATAAAGAAATGGGGAGGTAGGGGTTCCGCCTCTTTGCGGGAGCTGGACTCAAGGAAACATTGACCTTGGGGAATATGCTGCACTCCTGGAGTCTCACCAGAGCGGGCGAGCGGGACCGCTCGGCGGCAAACTCCAGGACTCAACCAGGGATAATTCAACCAGGGATCCAGGGGGGTCATGCTGGAAATTGGCCTCTCAAGGAATGCCAGCATATCGTCTCTATCCACTGCCCACTTTATTGCATATATCATCGCTCCACCTCGTTGCAGTACGTCCTACATACACTACGTGTGCCGGTACATGGTCTCCAATCCAGAACTCTAAGCCAGCGGTTATCAGTTCTGCGGCAGACGTGACCAGCCCATTGCCACTTCATTCACACAAAAGATATGTAGTTTACTTTTTTGTCTTGCTTGCTTTTGGAAGTTGAATAAGTAAGCCAAAATACAAGTGCAACCGCAAAGCAGCGCAATTTCGCGGTAGGGTCGAAGCTAATGGAAATAATTTGCATTGAATGGATGATTAATTTGACTATGATTCATATTCAATTTCCGACCTTAGACCATCGTAATAAGGGTTAAAATTAAAGTTATGTTGCGAACAGCTGATTCAAATTATCGTTATGGTGCTTGTAAAAAGAACTGTGCTTTTTGAGACGGAACTTTTGGAAGAATATATTGACTTATTTGTCAGTAGCTGCGCTCCGCGTTGTCACACATGTTACTCCAAGCTAAAAAGTCACTTTTTTATAACTTATAGGTTTGCGTTTGGCCACAGCTTGCCTGGTGCAAATGTAAAATAATATCTTAATATATATAAATCTCGTGTCACAATGTTGGTCCTCAATGGACTCCTAAACCTTTAAATCTCAAATTATAGTCACAATTTTAATTTATTGCTAATTATTGTCTGTTATTATTTGACAGTCACAATTATCTGTTAACTCCAAATGATTCTAATAGATGTCGATACCTTTCGACTGGGTTGAGTAAGTAATCAATAGATGGCGCTGCTATGGTAAATCTACGAACGTATCATATAAGCTACACTATCTATTTTTCATACCCCTAAGTGAGGCAAAACAACGTTTGCCGGGTCAGCTAGTAAATAAAAAATATCACCATCTTTATCTTTTAAATATTTTAGTTTGTTGTATAGGAGCCCCTTAATTATTTTTAAAGGATTTGTAGTTAAAGCGAAACGGGAAATACATATATGTACTTATGAAGATTTCAGCTTTCTAGCTATCACGGTTTCTGATATACACCGCAGGTGACAAACAGACAGCGGAGGCTTAGTAATAAGTCCTATTTTAACCTTTTATGTACGGAACAATAATCATTTGGGGTTAACAGATAATTGTGACTGGCAAATAATAACAGACAATAATTAGTAATAAATTAAAATTGTGACTATAATTTGAGATTTAAACTATCCTATCTCTCAAGTTGGATCGAACTGCACATGGTGTGCGAATTTCATTATAATCGGTTAAGTGGTTTAGGAGTCCATTGAGGACAAACATTGTGACACGAGATTTATATATATTAAGATTTTTAGTCTGAATATTCAAACGCCACGATGGAGCGTCTATCGCTTGAGCTTGTAGCCTATCCCATACGCCATGTCTCAGGGCGTTGACAGGTATTTGTTAGTAGGCGGGTAGGTCAAGACCCCGCCGGCCTTGACTGATGAGCGGTCGCATACCGTGTGATCTATTGGAAATAGCAACATCAGTATCTGAGTAGACATCAAAGCTTAACGCTTGACAACTGTTACACATGCATAGATGTAGAAAAAAACTGACGCCAATCAAAATCAAAATATTTATTTAAAAAAAACCTATTGACTCAGGCGTTACTTTCCGAAAATCATTGTATAGATAGAAGACAACATTAAATATTTAGTGTACTTCCGCTGTGATCTGAAACTAAATTATCGCTTTTAGCGATAAGGCCGCCATTTTCGGCACTAGTTTTAAGTTTTTTTTTGTTACTTATTTTATGTAATAATAAGTGTGTGAAATAAAGAATTTATCTATCTATCTAAATTAAGATAAGCAAAAGAAAAAATTAAATATTAAAAAAATTTGGTGTGTCTCTCCGACCGACCACCACACCTCCACTACAACCCACACAAGTATAACTAACTAATCGCGGGGTGAAACTTCGTTGTGTTATGAGGGTAGATTGGTTAACACACCAATTTTTTATATTTTTTAATTTTTCCTTTGCTTATCTTAATTAAGTTTCAGATCACAGCGGAAGTACACTAAATACTTAATTTTGTCTTCTAAATATTTGAAAGAAAGAAGAAAGAAAGTAAGTGCATTCGACCATCCAGGCAATATATTTCCACGAACCGTTGAGGTAAATGAAGACATAACTCGTTGTAAACATGGTCAATGGGAATCCTGAGACGTGCGTGACTCAGAAATAAGGAGTCTATCCTTCGCAAGGCGTGACAGCTGCGTATTAAACTGTCTTTTTAAGTCAATCTCGTGACATACCTGACATTTGGTACAACTTTTAAATCCTTTTATTTCAGAAGGATACGATGTTAACGCAATAACAACAAAATACACGAATTTTTAAGTTTCTCATATACTTATATGCTGGGAAGTGTATCTACACATACTTATATTCCCATTACCATATTTTCAACCTTAGTAAAAATAAAGAGATTATTTCTTTATCTATTTTTTGAACCTGCTTAATCCCATCGTGTAATAATTTTACGCTCGTTGTGATGTTTCGTAAATTTAGTGTTCTCTGAATTTTTAATAAGAAATAAAAATATATTAGTAAAAAGATTGGATTATTCCAGAAAATTAATTGTTTTAAGTTTGATGGAATACTAGTAATATATGAAGTATGTTAGGATATACAATATAATATTTTATAAATGTCACATAAACATTTAAAAAACAACTCATGAATTTTAATAATCAGCCAAAATCCAAATTTAAAATTTCCTTTTAATATACTTTTGAAATGGAGATAGCTTTACTACCTTATCTTTCATTAATCTCAATCGCTTAACAACCATCTTTAAATCACTGGAAAGGGCATTCATTGAATAACAATTTTAACAATGTATTTATGAGTACTGTATCAATATTATGACGCCATAAGTCTGGTTCGACAGAAAGAAGAATCTCATGATATATCTGTATACTATGCAAGATGATCAACAAAATATTCGTATAGTATACTTTGTTCGATTTAAATAAAGCGTTTAATCGGTCAAGTATAAAGAATGAATGGCATTTCCAAAAAAATTATACATTTATTAACATCTTAATTATAATGATTATAGCCACTAATTAGGTGCTTAAAAGGTGTTTCTTATCGCTTACAGACTGTATTCTGAAAATATCCGAAAAGGATTCTCGACTCATGCAGTTTCGAAGTAATTTTGTCCTTTGCGAATGACCTATGTAGTTGAGCTTTAGTATTGAGTTTTCGAGCTGTCAAAAATTCTTTTGACATGGTATTTGCATTTCAATACAGATAAACAGTGCTCGTATATTCCGAGAAAAGAACATGAAACAACAAAACGATAACCTTATGTTTCTCGATTCGTGACTAAAAAGCGTCTAAGTACTATTTGAACTTGTAATTCTGTAAGCGTTGTTTACGCAACACCCGACCCTGACATTTGCAATGTGTGCTCTGGGTGTCAGTATTCAGATCATATTCTGTCTGACCAATTCATAGAGAAGGGAAATAAATGGATGCCATTAGCTACGTTATCGCCATGATTGTGTCAAAATTTGACTTAACATATGCCATTATAATGGCTGCCAATTTTTTAAAGAAAGTACGCCAAAACCGTGGCACGTATATTTATAGTAAAAAGTTCCAGATTTTGCAATAGTACTTTTGTAATAGCACTAACTATTTTGCAAGAAATAAGTAAATGATTTGATTTAATTTAAGTTATAATCGTCATTATAGTGTCATTTAACACAAGAAACACGGGTAAATTGTTTCATATCTGTAGTTATATGAACATATATTAATGTATGCGATATGATAGCTTTAAGTTGTCAGAGATCTATCGATGGGGCGGTTTCAAGAACAAACTTTATTAAAATAACTTTATTTGCATAAAAAAATAAGAGTAAGTACATAATAAAAAATATGAGTCAAATACCAAAACAGAAGTTTTATATTGCTTAAAATACTTAAACCTTTAAAGTAGAAAAGTTAATTATAATAAAAGTCACGACACATTTGTGACATATGAAATATTGCAATACTTTGCAATCGAATTAATCTTGCTTTGCCATTCAGTCACATTCAGCATTTCTTTAAAATATTCTGAAAGAGCCATAAATAACAAGAAAAGCAATACATCTGTCATAATTAATCAAGCAGAGCTATTATAATTGATACGTTTGAAAAAATGTCACTTGCTCTGCTAACTGAATAATTACTGTACTTTTTGCATGAATTCTTCCACGTGGGCGGGCTAAAATTTATTTTCATATTGGTACGCAGGTGGAAGGTGGAAATAATAGTAAGAAGAGATAAGTTAATACATTGAGTACATATAGAATAAGCAGCCCACTATACGTTCTCACTTCTGGAACTCTGGGCCTTCTCTCACGAAGAGAGAAATACAGGCCATAATCCACCACGCTCTGGCCAAGTAAGGGCTGGTGGTTGAGACATATTTTCGGATATTGTGGTCCTCAAATATGTCGGTTTCCTCCCGATGATTTCCTTCACCGTAAAGCGAGTGCAAATCGACAAATGAAAAACAAGTCATTGGAGTAGGGCCAGCATTGATCCAGTGGCCATCTGATTGAGAAACAGTCGTATTTCCACCGAGCTACACTCGCTTCGTGAGTAGTTATTACTCGAGTTAATAAAGAATACATTTGAAAGTGCATGTCCTCGCTGTATTGGCGATGCCGGCACATAAAGGTCACCTTCCATTAGAGTCCAGTTTGCACATGGACAGTTCTACTACTTAACTCCATGATTAACTATATTTTACTTATACATATATGTTCCTTTTTACGTTACTTAGTACACGATTAAAACTTCAACATAAAACTTGTTTTATATAAATATTTCGTACAAGTTTGCGATAGTGGTCGGTGTAGGTCGAAGTATATTGAGGAGGCGGCTAAATAAATAAATGGGAAGAATAATGGGAAAATAAATGGGAGAAAAATTGCTGTGGCTCTTCGATCAAAAATGTACTAGATATTAGGTGATGTCTCAAAAACTGGCAAGTAAAATAAGACCACAAGTAAAAGTGTGGTGTTATTTGAGTTTGAGGAATTTCAGTGTTATAAGTATAGTAATACAATTGAATTTTCTAACGCTTACTGCGTACGATCATACAATTTTATAGCTGTTATCGCGGAGCAAGATAGCTTATGTTTTTACACCAATTGTCGAAACTCAAACTTAAGATACAGTGGTAAGGTTGACTTGAATTGAAATATTTTTTGTGACGTAGTATATTATTGTTATAGATACAATAGTATAGTAAACTCATGCCATTGTTTTGCGCTGTGTTTGTATGCAACACTGAGTCTGGTATATATTTGATTGAAGCCGTGGCTAATTATTTTTTATTAACTTATTTTTGCCCGGATTAACGCGGGTAGCACTGCAGGGTGCAGCTCGTATTAAATATGTAAGAAATAACAATGAATAGAAATCCAAGCCAAACACTAATAAATAAATGATTTTTTAATTAAACAAACGACTTCACTTCTTGCAAATGAAGCTACTATGCTGTCATACCACCATGTACCTATAACAAAAGTAAAAGTAAAAAGTTAGTTTTTATTTTAAATTCTAAGGTATCGCTATTCAGCGTGGAAACGCGGCCAGCGTTATGGGCACCTTTGTGCGTGGCACGGTCAATGGCGGGCTGTCCTGACTTTAATTTTATTATTTTAATGTTATATAAAATTTTATAGTTAGGTACAAAGATTGTGTAATATATAATACTTGTTATGTGTCAATTAATTTTTTTAAGATATTATTTTTTCATTAAATGATTTCTAAGGTGAATTTTATTGTGTATATTGTTTTTTTGGTACGCGATGAAATTGTATAAAAAATACCATAACTCTTTTACGCCGAATTAAATAAAATACGCTACATATTTTGCTGCCATATATGTAACAAACAGACTTTGGCCACTAGTTGCAACGATCACTGTCCAATTCAAGAAGGTCATCGGCCTTGCCCTTGGCATTCACGAGGCTGGGGGCTCGACTGTTTGTTTATTTGACAAGTTAGCGTATAACTAACGAATGGACAAGAATTGGTAACAACGAAAAAAACTTGAACTGAATGAACTTTTTTACTTCTTGCAAATTACTCTTCTTTCTTGTTCTACTTTACTTCTCAGCATTATGCATAACTTGTGCCTTTTGTGCTCAAAAGAGTACAAAATATTTATATAGGTTATACAGACAAGAGCTTGAAGTGTACCTAGAAGTTATAAAGTTAATTTTAAATTTAGTCGGTTGTCCATAATATTTGGTTTCATTACTTGTTTCGTTTTAATTTTTTTTGTTCTATTAGGTACCGTTCAGGAATCTGCGCAATCGCAATAAAACTACAAGGATTCCGAAAAAGAAGAATAAAGATCCATCTTCTATATTTGGATGTCAGTTACAAAAGAAATCAGATCACTTAAGCAATTAGATGCCAGTATGGAATCGTTTATGAAGGTCTGTTTATGGAGTGTCTTTAAAATGCAAATAGATATGTGACTATACGCCTAAATGTATGTAATGTAAGTATTATGCCTTTCAATTTTAAAACGAAGTATAAGAACTCTTTCTCTAAAACATAACAAAAGAATTAAGTACTATATAGTTCTACAAATAGAAAAAATACGTGTATTTTAGTAAATAAAAACGACTTCAAGAACAAAAAAATGCTTTCAAACACAGATTTTATAAATTAAATTATTTAAAGTGAAATAAAATAAGTAATAGATACTGTTGGATTTAAGGAACCCGTTTAAAATATTATATCAAACGCTTTGGAGTTTAAAATAGTATTTAATAATGTGAAAAATGTAAAGAGATGTAATTTGACTTGCTATTAATAGATTTACTTTACTATCGTAAATTAGTTTTTTTCAACTTTTCCGTAAAAAAATATTATTAATAAATTAAATTTCATATCATTATTTGAATAAATCTATAATAGCAAAAACTTAATATATTGCAGTGGTAAATTTTGGTTAAATTTTCTTTGCGCACCGTAAAATTAATTCAAAATTCCGAATGTATTGCCTTATTATCTTGTCTATGTACTTCTAATGCGATTTAAATCTAAGCGTTTTATTTTATGTTCTTTAACCACAAAAAACAATGTACTCACGTCTATTTTATTTAGATATAAGTAGTGGAATAATTTTATTTAGATATAAGTAGTGGAATAATTTAAAGACACGGAAGTCAATTAAAACTTGAAATACAATTTTTTCTGGAACTCTGACATTTTCTTAGTAAGGCAAAAAATAGGGGCGCGACTGGTGTTATGTTAAAATTATCCGAACTAGTTGTTCAATTATATTCATTAATTATGATTATAACTGTTCAACAGTCGGTTTGTATTTATCGGAAATAATGGTGTTTATAAGAAAAAACTTACTTGAAGGCAATTATAAAAAAATATTTGTTCAAACTAAGAGAAGAATGAATTAAGGAATTTTGACTAAGTTTGTGAAAATTTGACCAACGTGGTGAAATAACCTATATTCCTTAAGTGGTAATAGTATACAGGTATGTACCAAGTTTCATTAAGTTTGAATCTAAAAGTCTATACGCGAGAACATACATACAGACCGACAAAAGCAAAATTAGTCGGTTGATGCAGAGGCTTGGCCCGCAGTTAATTATTATTATTAATTATTGTTTCACCATCGTGGGCCTTGATACATCTTCATCAGATGATTTAAGTAGCGTCAGTAGATAAGCGCTTTCGCTGGTGGCTGAATAACCCTATATTGCTTAAAATACTAATATTGGAGTTCACTAAAAATATCTAAACGGGCAATCCCCGAATCGGCTGAATATCATAACCCAAACATCAGTTAGTTTGTGATGAACATCATTTTTCTAGATGGTGAACAGTACTTTTTTTAACTAAATTAAAACTAAAAAGTTTGTGTGTACTTTATCCTAAGGAGTCCACATAATCGTGAACATTATCTACATGTTGCTAAATACGTACATAATATGTAGGTATCTACAAATAACCACGCCCAGAACTTGTAGTACCACAGTTTCTTCCTTGTCTCGATTCGTTTTTGCCTCAGTGAATGTTTCTAGTCGTTTTTCAGTCTAGACTTGTAAAATGAGCTTGAAATAAGTAAACAAGTTAAAAGAGTGGAATTTGATACCGTAAAATACATTGTTACAATCTTAACTTAAGACTTAAGATCATATTTATTGTTCGTTCGAGAGTAGTGTGTTTTTAAACGTTTAATTATAAAATTATTTACTGTTCGTGGCTAAATTATAAATATTATAAAGCCAAACTCACATAAACTAAGACATAACTTACCTTAAAAAATAAAGGTCCTTATTATTATGAAGTAATTAAGTTTTTACGTAAGAAACCCAAAGATGAGAAAACGAAAACCATAAAAGCAATATTCAGTAAAATCAAAACAAAATATGAACTAGGGGTGTGAAGGTTTTGATAGATTTTAAATAGTATAAAATATGTATAACTAACGTAAAGTCAATACTCCCACTCAAGTCATTAAACAGATAAAGTATAGATTAACAAATTGATTATGTATCGATTTAATAAAGTTATAATGTCAAAGTAGATCAACCTTTGAATGCCAAACTGGAAGATAATTATTATTCACTAGCCATTACACTTAAATTCTGATTTTGATGGTTCTTTTATCTTAATTTGATTGAATATATTTTAACGAGTTACATTTTTAAATTCGTGTAAAGCTCATAGCTGGAGCTTAAGAAAATTAAAATAGAGGAACACCACTTCAAAACTTTTAGGCGGGGGGACGTCCGAGGAAGTACCAACCCTTTGGCAGTTAAGTATCAGTATTGTTCAAGCGTGGTCTTAGTGAAATTAATGAGCGAAATAGTTATATTACCAACATGTCAGTTTACATGTAATTTTAAGATAAATTAATAATAATATAAATGCAAATAACTAGATCTAAATATAGTATTAAGTAATTAATTTTAAGTAGTCTTAGTTCATGCCCTAATAACTAACACAGGGCAATTTTTTTGTATTACAGTTTTTGTGTTGCTAATAAAGACACATTTTGAATTTGAATTTCAAAGAAGCGAGCGCGATATTTTTTTTACATATTAATTCATATTAATAAGACTGAGTCATACATACACAAACATAGCTGTTACTCGTATATGAAGTTACGAATTTAGTAACGAATTTCAATTCAGCGCAAGCTTCGATCATCAATACCATGATCGAAGAGCGCAAGTCTTTGACAGATATTATTTGCGTATCCCACGGTAACCACAATGATTTTCGGGACAAAAAATAGTAGCTACATTAAGATCTAACCTATCTTCATACATTTCATCATAATTGATCCAGGCGTTTCAGCGTGAAGGAGTAACATAGATTTTTAAGTTATTTGCGTATCCCACGGGAACCATAATTGTTTTCGGGATAAAAAGTAGCCTATGTGTTAATCCAAAGTTTAACCTATTTCCATGTCAAATTTCATCACAATCGGTTTTACCGTTTGAGCGTGAAGAAATAACAAACATACACACGCGATTTCTCACTTACACACACATATTCGCACTTATTATATTGGTAGGATTACAAAGTTCATATAATTCCCCTTCAGGAGATTCCTATAAGTGTACCTCATAGATTTCTTCAATCTTTGCATCTATTAAACATTATAATAGGCAAGTTACGGTCGTTCATAAACACATAAACAATTTAAACATCGTTAGAATAAGACGCATCGAAATATTTTAAAACAGAGAACATATTTTAAGCATTTTACAAAAAAAACTGATTTAAAATAACAAATTTTAGGATTTGAGCGGTGTCGAATGTTTCATTAAACAGTTACTGACCTCATTTCCAGTATTTAATCGGTTTTAAATTTAAATTTGCAAATAAATATGCAGTTAAGATCCAAATAAAATAAACACGACTAATTTTGGCCCAGCTGTAACCTAATCCAATTTACAACTTCTTGGACGGGGGTCAAAAAATGACATACCAAAAAAGAAATGAACACACGTGTAAAATCGATAGCCTGGTGAACATTTCCACCTAGTACTATAGTACCCTATATCTGTCTGATAGAAAACATAATTGTCTAGTTACCAATATTTTTTTAGATTATACCTGCGATCATCAATACCAATTGTTAGTATTGATGAACGAAAGGATTATACACACGACAATTACCGTTACAATTATAAAAGAAAGAAAAAAATGATTTATGGGATCAGAAGCAAATTAATTGAAATTTTACGAAATTAGCCAAGTGCGCCTAAAAAAATTGCCCCTTCCTACAAGTTAACTTTCCAATATTTATCAAAATAATAATATCATTAAAAAATATAAATATGAATATCAAACAAATCAAGTTCATTATTAGTGGTTGTGTGTGGTGTCGTGTCTGAAGTGACCATTATTAACTAATCCGTGACAAATCGGCGATCAAACAAAACCACGGGTCTTTGACCGTTGTAGATAAATTAATAGACAGATATGCAACCAATTACAAATATATATACAAATAATAAACAATTTCAGTTGCGCCTAATTACATCGATGGTTCCTGCAAAGATTTTGGAAACCATTTTATTTCTCGCAGATAAATTGAAATTATTGTGTAATCACAACGCTTATTAAATCATTTTATGCCCTTACTTGATTTTATAGAAAATTAAAAATAAAAAAATACAATCCGGAGCGGAAGTCACCAGACTTCTTCTAGGATTTGATAAAACCTTCAAAATACAGAGTGAATTAGTATCTGCTCTTTCCTATTCAACTCGTTTATATGTTTATTCTGCGAAGTGTTTACATGTACCTATTCCAAAAGAGTTCTATACAAGCACTTGTATTAAAGAGGCATTAGATAGACTTTTTTTATAGATTATTACAAGCGGAATAGTTATTCTGTGGCTCAATAAATAAAGGAGATTTAAAAAGATATGTCTTTAATTTGATAAAACGTTTGGTATTCTTTTTTTTTGAGTTTGTTCATAGTATTTTAATCTTTTTTCTCTAATTTGTTTAAGTATATAATGTCTGTTGTGTAAATATGTTTTTCTGCGAATGAACAAAGCTTTACTTAACATTTTGTATGGTAATGTCAGCAAATAAATATGTTCAAAGGAGAGTCGAAGAGTGTTTAATATTTCAAAGGGTTTTTACACAAACTACAAAACCCCTTAATACAAAATGTATTTTGCATTAACATTTAATTTGTTGATAAGAATTAAAAAAAATCATGAATAATTTATTAACTGCTTATAAGTGTTAATTGGACTACTTCTGTCATTAATTATCTTTCCGATGAATGGAGCTTATAAATAGCCAGACGTGTTTCCTGAAGTGAAAGTGATGATATACCTAACGTATAAGGCAACTGATCGCCTTGATACTGATACTTCAAGGTTTCAGGTTTACGCGAGATTTAAGCTTTTATTCCAAATATATACACAAGAATAGGTTTGGCACGCTAGCCTCTGGTAGTGGGCAAAAGCTTTTAAACTAGCATTAGCACGCTGCCCTCAGGTAGTGGGCTAGAGCTTTTGATGCTGCAAGTTTTTGAGTCCTCGCTTTACATCTTTCCAATATTCGACTTAGGCAATATGGTAATTTAAATTAAGTTTGGTATGCAGATAGTTTATATGTAGACTCTGAATTCAAGCATGACGTTATTTGAATCAAAGACTTAGGTCAGATATCACCGCGAAACAAAGCTAGTAGATATCCAAGATATCTTCTTCTTTGTCTTCCCTGTTCCCATTATTTGGGGTCAGGTCTCCTCACTTTCTTGCGCCAAGACAAGCGGTTTCGGGTTATTCAAGATAAAGCAGCATAAAACATCTTTCCCTTTTTGTAATCATTAGCACCATTCAATTCTATTTGTGATTCTTATTATCTCATTTCTATTGAATGTCAATGTGATATTGTTATTTTTACGACAAGCTGTTTGGTATTTGAGCTTTGATGAATTCATATCATACTTGTAGCTATCAAATAACGAACAAATGATGCCAATTTGAGTATGCTAATTCAACTTGTCTTTATTATTTGTCATGGTTATTTGTAATCGGAAGATTTTATTGCTGATGTAAGTATAGTCCGGTCAGAAATATAAAATGTATTTTTTGCCATGACTGGTGAAAGTTATAATTAAAAATAATAGCTAATTTTACCTATAAATTTGCCGAAAAAGATTCTCATAGAAGTCTAGTGTTGTGTTTTAATTAGACATCAATGCTGCCCGAATGAAATTTTCTTTGTTTAATACATATATATTTCTTATATACATTTCTTTGTTTAATCATAATGCATATACACTTAGTTTTTATGTGGGCTTTGTTTTTTTTAGTTTTGTGTTTTAATTAGACTTCCCTGCTGCCCGAATGAAATCTTTGCTTAAACATAATGCATATAAGCGTAGTTAAAAATGGGCTTTGTTTTAGCTTTATGTTAATCAACTTAGCACAATTTAATTTATTAAGGTACAAATTCCAATATACGGCTTAAAAGTAATATAAGAGGTACGGAGAACTACAAACCCTATGCCCTATAGCTATGGATGTATATTTAAAAAATCCTTGACAAAAACTTAAGTTGAAGTAATCCTGTTCTCGACTCTTATCACCAAACGTCAGCAGTAATTGATAAGAAAACTATCCTTAAATGTTAATTTTATGAAATCCAGATTTAAAAGGAACTTTTTAAAAGGTCGGTCTTTCGGTAGTTCATAAAATATCACGAACCATTCCCGAGTAACCGTGGGGCGATATATTACACCACGACTACCGATAACGGCTGCGTTAACCGAGCGTACTTAGCTTCGTATACAACTTTGTATTTACCTTTAAAGTTTACAAATATGACTCTTCTGTCACCGTATTAAGAATCAGCATAATTTTTTGAAGTAGATTTAAGTTTGGTTTTAATGTTGGTATTATCTTGTTGGTCAGCTTCATCGATTGTGTACGTTGACGCATGCTCTTGCGCTGCGGTGATTTAAATACTCTCATTATTTCGATTTGGCTTTCAATATATCAGTCTGGTCCTTATTTAACATGTTACTTTTAATAACTTTGGGTATTTATACTACTCCCGCGGGTCGTTTTTGGTGCAAAGGATGGCTATAGCTATTCAGCGCGGTAATGCAGCGAGCGTGATGGGCATCTATGCACCACGAGCTTGCAAGGGCGGGTTACTTGATTTTTTAAATATTTTGACGTATTGATTTAGTGTTTTTATAAAATTTAATTAATATTAACAGCTTTTTTACAAATTATTTTTATCCTGTAAGAAACCTTTTTCCTTTTAAGTTTCATGTTTATAAAAAAAACAGCATCTTTTTGAGTTTTTAGAAGTCATTTACTTCATGTTAATTATTTATTAGGACATTTATTGTCTGACATAATAATAAATTTGTCACCCACTGAGACAAAATTAGGACGTTAGGTCTAATAAAAATGTTTTGGATTCAATAAATAGATAAAGTTTTTGTCCCATACCTCTGATTCAATCATAAATAGATATCTCTTCATTTTGTGAATGTGAAACTTAATTTGTCGATAAAAAGTAAAGTTCATAAAAGACAGATTTAAAACCCAGTCTAGATTTTATTGAACGAGATGCGTGTAAAAATAAATAAATATTGCATCTGATATTTAGCGTCAAATCAATAAAATTGCATAAAAACAAAAATCTATTTAAATACAATAACATAGCGATTATATTATCAAATTAGTGCGAATAAAATAAAAGGTAAAAACGGGACCCAATTACTAGGCTATAGTCCAACACCGATATTTTGGACTATAACAGGTTTCAACATGATTGATAAATTTAATTTTATATCCCGTACGACAAAAAGAAGGGGTGTTGAAAGTTTAACGGGTCTTTGTGTGTTTCCCAAACGGATAAACCTATTTGTATTGAGTTTTTTTTATTTTTTGTAAGAAAGGTTGTTATATGGGACACGGGGCCTTAAATATTATTTTTATTTTATAGCTTATTTTTTAAGTTAATGCATAACTAAACTATTCTGTGAAAGATAAAAAGTGCTTAAAAGTTACGTTTCTTGTATGTGTGCCCCCATTAGTATTTTTTATTTTATTATTATTAGTATTTGTTGTTATAGCAGCACGAGAAATACATATCAGTTTCAGCTTTCTAGCTATTATAGCGCGCATCCCTAATGTTAACTCTCGCACCCCGTCCCCCGCTATAGCGCGCATGCGACGCTCTGAAAGAATTAAGAGACAGTCGCACGATCACTAGCGAGCGCGCCGCCTGCGCGCTCCGCGGTTCACATTAATATTATGTATTTTTTTTATGTAACACTGGACTATACTGTACTGTATACTAAATACTAAGACGCTTCCGTAAATAAATATTTTTTGTAGTGGGACCCGGTGTCTTTTTTCTTGTAGTTCATCGACGCCCCGCTATAATGGCGCCAAACGTGAAGCCGAACTCGAACTCAAATTCAAATAAGATCAGTGTTAAAATTATTCGCGAAAGTGAGCGTGTATACCTATTGCGTATTTTACCGCAGTGAACTGTGTTGTGTACTTAATATGTGTGTATAAGTATAGGGACAAACGCACGTGGCGCAATAATTGCAAAAAGCTCGAGAAGTATATATCATTGTTTTCTGCAGGTTTCTTTTCCTTCAGCCGTCTACAGGCGTCCTTCAAATGACCAAACTGTTTACAATAACTGCATTGAGGTCGTGCAGTGCTCCTCAATGCAGTTATTGTAAACAGTTTGGTCATTTGAAGGACGCCTGTAGACGGCTGAAGGAAAAGAAACCTGCAGAAAACAATGATGTTATCCAGTCGGAGAATCGTCCTAGTATCACGTGTTTTGGGTGCGGAGCACCAGGTGTTATACGGTCTAAATGTGAAACGTGTAAAAAAGCGAAAAGTGACGCGGTAAAAGTGGCCTTTCAGGCATTTCCGTAACGTCTATGATCAGTGATGATTTCGACTCGCGACCTAGACCGATTATTGAAGTGCGTATCTGTGATTCTGTAGGCGATTTATTGCTAGATTGTGGCGCTAAGCATTGTGTAGGTAGTAAAAGCCTTCGTGAACACTTAGTTAATAATGGTCATGTCCTCTCACAAAAGTTTGTAAAATTGAAATATGCTGATGGGCGAGTGTGCGCCCAAAATGTTGATGTAGCACGGGTCAAAATTGTCGTGCGAGGGTTAACATTTGTCGTTAAATTCATAATGCTCCCGGATGCAACCGAGAGTCTGTTAGGTATGAATTTCATTCGTGCAACTGGTGTGGTACTTGACTTTGATGTTGGCGTATGGTACATGCGACATGATAGGACACCTCAACCTATTCGTTATGAAGCTATGGATGTTCAAGCTCTGACCTGCGCTTCGGTGGAGCTTAGGGAAGATGAAGGCACTCATCTTAATGTCGAGGATCGTGAGCGATTATCCCAAGTCCTGAATGTCAACGAAGACATTTTTGCTGCAGGGGGGGGAACCGACAGAATTTGCAGTGCACCATATTGATGCGTTATGAAGCTATGGACGTTCAAGCTCTGACCTGCGCTTTGGTGGAGCTTAGGGAAGGTGAAGGCACTCATCTTAATGTCGAGGATCGTGAGCGATTATCCCAAGTCCTGAATGTCAACGAAGACATTTTTGCTGCAGGGGGGGGAAACCGACAGAATTTGCAGTGCATCATATTGACACCGGACACGCTACACCTATAGCTAGTCCACCATATCGCTGTTCTCCTGCGAAGAAGGAGCTGAAAACTTTTCTCCAGACTTGCTCATGGTTTCGCAAGTTCATCATGCAATTTTCAGAGATCGCACGGCCCTTGACTGATTTAACGAAGAAGGACAGACGCTGGCAGTGGGGGGAGGAGCAGAACATCGCGTTTGAAGGACTCAAGAAGCGACTCTCCTCCAGCCCGATTCTGCGCCAGCCAGATTTCGACGAACCTTTTATATTGCGAACTGATGCCAGTTCGTACGCACTAGGAGCCGTACTTCTACAAGGTTCGTGTCCGACAGAGGAGAGACCAATTGTGTACGCTAGCCGACTGCTTAACTCGGCTGAGCGCAATTATCATACTACCGAGCGAGAAGCTCTAGCGGTTGTTTGGGCTTTAGAAAAGTTTCGTGACTATGTAGAAGGAGCCCAAATCTTAGTGGCAACCGACCATCAGCCCTTGAAGTGGCTGCTGACTCTAAAGACGCCAAGTGGAAGACTAGCACGTTGGACTATGAAGCTACAAGCGCACAATTTGGATGTCGAGTATACTCCGGGACGAGTTAATCTGGTTGCTGATCCGGAAGTCAGCAAAATCATCTCCGAATTTGAAGACCAGACCAGTACAGCAGACCGATGGTCTGATAGAGGTTATTACGTGTTACAAGGAGTCTTATATAGATGCGACCAAGATAATGAATCTGAGGAACCTCAACTAGTTGTACCAGAATCTCTTCGCGAAGATCTCATGAAGCAAATTCATGATGCGCCGACTGCTGGTCATCTAGGCTTGGAGAGGACACTAAAGAAGATAAAAGAACGTTACTTCTTTAAAAATATGAGGACTTATGTAGCCCAGTATTTAAAAGCATGTGATGCATGTCAGAAATACAAACCAACTAACATGAAACCGGCAGGACTACTCCAGACACCGATAATGAATCAGCGATTTGAGGTGTTGGCTATGGACCTTTTTGGCCCATTACCTGAAGGCGACAACGCAGAGAAGTGGATTTTTCTCGTTGAGGACACTGCCAGTCGTTGGGTAGAGCTGTTTGCGCTTCAGGATGCCACAGCGGAGACCTGTGCCAAGGTTCTTGTCGAAGAGGTTTTCCTCCGTTACGGCTTACCTCGTCGTGTCATTTCGGATAATGGTACGCAGTTTGTTTCGGCAGTAATGCAAAAAAGTAATGTATGTTATGGGAGTGGAGCAAGATAGATAGATAGATAGATAGATAGATAGATAGATAGATAGATAGATAGATAGATAGATAGATAGATAGATAGATAGATAAACACTTTATTAAAACACTCACAAAAAAATTGGAACAATTTACAGAAAACACATAAAATACATAAAAGCTAGTGCCTTAACTGGCGACCTTATCGCTAATAGCGATCTCTTCCAGGCAACCAATTGCAAGAAAGAACACAAAGAAAGAACATAATGACGAGGTGTAATAACATAAGTGTATATGGGAATTCAAATACATAAATAATATATTTTAACAAAATAAATATATAATAATAAATACAAAATATATAATACATACACACACACACAGTACGATCAAAACATTACAAATATATAATAAGAAAGGTCAATCCATCAAGATGAAAGAGATAAATATAATTTTTTGACTTTATTATTAAAAATGTCTAAAGATGGAGCTTTTCTGACATCCTCTGGTAATGCATTCCACAACTTTACGGCGTTTACAGAGAAAGAACCTTCAAGGAAAGTACTATTATGCTTAGGTATTAAAAGCCTAAGGTTTTCTGACGACCGAAGATTAAGCGGATGAGATGTATGCACGTAGCAGAAACGCCTTTTCAAATAAGAAGGAAAAGAAGGATTAAAGAGTATGTTATATAGTAAAGAAAGAATATGAGCATTCCGACGAAGGCGAATGGGCAGCCACTTGAGCTTGGTTCGAAAGTGAGATATGTGATCATATTTGCGTAAGCCAAATATAAATCTTATGCAATAATTCTGAAGACGCTCAAGTTTATTAAGCTGATCCTCCCGAAGATCTAGATAGCAGGCGTCAGCGTAATCTAAAATAGGAAGAAGAAGAGATTGTGCGAGCGTAATTTTAGTGGCAGTTGGTAAAAAGTTTCGAAGCCGCATTAAAGAAGCACCAGATGAAAATATCTTATTGCTTACTGATGCTAGTTGCTCATCCCAGCTAAGAAAGCGATCAACCACGACACCAAGATTTTTAACAGCGTCACGGAATGGTATAACAATGCCATCAAAAATTACCTGCGGTAAAGCATTCCAGTCAATTTTCGATACCGTCCGTGAGCTGCCAACAATGATGAGTTGAGTTTTAGTTGGATTTACTCTGAGCCCAAATGATTGGCTCCACTCCGTAATACGACTTAAATCAGCATTTATAGCAGCAATCGCTGTATCCAAATAAATCAATGGAGCTTGTGCGTAAATTTGGAGATCGTCTGCATATAGGTGGTAGGATGAAGCAAGTGATTGAGATATAGAGTTAATGAATAAAGCAAAAAGAAGAGGAGAAAGCACGCCGCCCTGGGGCACCCCAGCCGTCGTGTTACACCAAGAAGAAAAAGAGTCTTCAAGGCGAACCCGTTGCCGGCGCCCAAACAGGTAACTATGAAACCAGTCAACCACCGATGGAGATATGTTAATTGATCTAAGTAACGCTAGCAGGATATCGAAATCGACGGTATTGAAAGCATTACTGAAGTCTAGCAGAGCTAGAACAGTAAGCTTACCGTCATCCATACCCTCACGAATGTCATCGGTGATGTTAATTAGCGCGGATACAGTGCTATGCCCAGGACGGAAACCGGATTGAAAAGGATTGAGCAATTCCTGTCGATTAAGAAAGAGTGAAATCTGCGTATGTACAAGACGCTCTAGGACTTTGGATAGGAATGGAAGGATAGAAATAGGACGATACTCAGAATAAGACTTAGGATTAGACTTTTTAGGCAAAGGAATAATCTGAGCATCTTTCCAGATGGAAGGGAATTTAGAACTGGAAATAGAATTATTAAAAATGTCACAAAGAATTGGAAGGATAACGTCGAGGATGGGCACTAACATGTTCCGGCCAATACTGTCACCTCCGGTGGCGTTAGACGTGATCGCTAAGACGCACTTCTTAACATCACATACAGTGAATTGATTAAAAATAAATGGAGGAAAGTCGGGAGTTGGAATGGCAGAAAGATTTACAAGAGTAGCACTTTTATCCACATCTGACATAGCGGAAGTGGAGGTAGAAGAGAAATGTTGATTTAAGGAATCTAAGTTAATATTGTATGGAGTTGCATTGTTTGATTTGCCAATTCCCAGAGACTTAAGAAATTTCCACACCTGTGCTGGATTACTATTTTCTACTGAGCTATGAACATATCGGCGCATGGCGTCCCTACACGACCTATTGCAGCGATTACGAGCCTGTACATACTTTTCCTTGTTCGCGTCAGTGGGATGTATCTTATACTTTGTTTTGGAAACAACTTTTTTGTGCATTAACAAACGAATGTCATCGGTAATCCAAGGCGCTGGGAGATGCTTAATTTTGACTGCTCGTACTGGCGCATGTTTATCAAAAAGCTGTGTAATCAGGGAATTGAACATAGCGACTTGATCGTCGACACAGTCAGTGCTACCAATAAGATTCCAATCGATGTTGTTAGCATCAGCAATAAGAGAATCATGGTTTATACCACTAAAATTACGCTGCAGAACAATCTGAGGTTTAGGTTTGGGAGGTCGAATTTTATAGGAAAGATAAATCAGATCATGATAAGAAAAGTCATTAGCCGTATATTGGCCATGCTTAGCAACATGCTGTGTAGAAGAAACCATCATTAGGTCTAGAAGGGACGGGGTGCAATTAGGGAAATGATGAGTAGCATTTAGAGGAAGAATATGCATGTTACAAGAGCTTGCCAATAATTCTAATTTAAGTGAACGGTTATCTCGCTTTATGAGGCAGGTGTTAAAGTCCCCCATAATTATGGAGTGACTATAAGAGGAACAATAATTACTTAATAAGCTCTCAAAAGACGAAAAATAATTAATGTTCATAGATGGGCAATAATAGGCTCCAAGAAGAATTTTTTTATGACACAGGGATATTTCGATAAATAAATGTTCGCCGGCGTCAGCAGGAGGCGGTTGTGCAGATTGACTTACAATTGAAAATGGGATATTGGCTTTCAAATAAATTGCGACACCACCGCCTACCGTGCCAATACGATCATTGCGTATCAAAATAAATCCTGGAAGTGAATAAGAAGTAGTAGGGAGACACGGACGCAGCCAAGATAAACAAGATAAACAAGATAAGATAAACCATTTATTGATAATTGTACAATTATACGTCAAAAATTAAAAAATGTCAATAAGAATATAAAAGAAAATGTCAATATGATATACAAATAAATTGTAATACATGTCACATAACATTTTTCCTGATATTAAAAAATTCGTCCATGGAATAAAAAGTTTCCTGAACGAGCCAGTTCTTGAGCTTATTCTTGAAAATGTTATCATTACATACATTTGTAATATCTTTAGGCAAACAGTTATATACCTTCGGCCCTATAACGTGCGACAACTTATCCGAGCGCACGAGCCTCACCGGCACCCGCGCCAACTCGCCGTCACGCCGGAGAGTCCGCTCCCTCGGCCGACCATCTCCTCTCTTCGGGAACGACTCTAAGTTGTGCCTCACATACAGAGCAAGCTGCATAATAACCAGCGAGGGTAGAGTCAGAATCTCGAGTGATTTAAAATAGGGTTTCGCCGATGTGCGTCGCGACACACGTGCCACCGCCCTGATAGCCCGTTTCTGCATTCTGAAGGCGCGCAGCCGGTCCGCCGCGTGCCCCCAGAGCTCGGCCCCGTACTGCAGTACCGAGTGCACGGTCGCAAAGTAACAGGTGCGCGCTACATCGACTGAAACCACTCGAGATAACCGACCCAGCGCAAAGCAAGCACTTCCTAGCTTTGAGCAAAGCTTATCTATATGTGAGGCCCAAGTCAATCCGCGGTCAATCTCAAAACCGAGGAAGGTGGTAGTATCAACCTGCTCTATATGTTCTCCTTCTATATTCACTTTTAATCTCTCTAGTGGACGTCCGGATATGGAGAAATGAATGAAGTGCGTCTTTTTCAGGTTGAGTACCAGGCCATTCTGCTTAAACCAGTTAGCAAGCTGCTTTGCCGCGTCATTTAGCTGCCTTTCAAGTTCTAAAGTAGAGTTAGCCGTCACAACTGCCGCAACATCATCAGCATAAAGATAAATCTCTCCAACTGATATATAGCTAGGTAGATCGTTTAGAAGAAGAGAAAACATGAGATTGGACACTGAAGACCCCTGCGCGACACCCATGGCAGTCTCGAGCGGCTCAGACCTCGTCTCCCCGCCATCGCCGACCACAACTTGGGCTCTACCGCGCAGCATGTCTGTAAACAGCGCTAGAGCAGGACCGTTGATGCCATAGTGAGCGAGTTTGACCGCGAGGACTCCGTGATCCGCCACGTCATAAGCTTTCGATAAATCGCAACAAAGTACAGCGACCCGCTGTTTCTTCTCACAGGCATTCAATACGCATTTAACCACTTCTCTTGTGAGTCCGGTCGTAGAGCGTCCTGTACGATAAGCGTATTGCCGCTCCGATAGAGCACCGCTTGCGGAGAGAAAGGCGGACAGACGAGAACTAAGGCCGTTTTCAAATATCTTGGCTACCGTAGGTATGACCGACACCGGTCTGTACGCGTCCATATTACTACGCTTTCCCTTTCCCTTGAATAGGGGTGATATTTTGCTGAGTTTCATCGCAGTCGGAAATATTCCAGCACTCAAGCAACAGTTAAACACGAAAGCGAGACAGGGAGCTAATGTAGTGTGTGACTGGCTAATTAATTCCATGGATACATCATAAATATCTTTTGTTGGCTTTTTAGGTATACGCATCGTTATGATATTGTTAATCTCTTCAGCGGTAAACCGCGTCAACCTTATGCTACAATCTGCGGGCGGGCGCGCGGCGGCGAGCGCGGCGCGTACCGCACACACGTCGGCGCGGGGCGCGCCGCAAGCTGCGGCCGCGCACACAAATCGCGAGTTCAAGGCATCTGCTGCCAATTTCTTCGAGGGAAATTTGATTCCTGCGTCATCTCTGATGACATCAGTGAAGCTGATGTTAGACTTTATAGTGGTGTCTCTTTCGCTATTTACCACTCTCCACACCGCTTTACTTTTATTATTACTTTTTGAGATAATTCTGGAATAGTAACCCGCCTTGCACTCTAATAGCCTCTTATCATACAAGCTACTCAGGTTGTCAGAAAAAGTGTGAAGGTCGTCATGTTCCGGAAATATTTCACTCAATTGTACAGCATTGCAAAGTAATCTTTTAAGGTTTAGTACTTCTTCACTCACCCATGTTGATTTTTTTACGTTTTTACGTTTGACAGGAAAACATGTGTGAAACTTATTACTAATGATGTTGATCAAGGATCTCGCTGTGTAATTCGGTTCTCCTTGGTACTTAGTTAATATGTTTTCCCAGTCTATGCTAGCCATGGCTAGATTGAAATTTAGCCGGTTGGCGTCAGAGTAGTCTCGGCCCAGTACAGTGCGCGCAGGCGTCTGACTCGGGCGGCAGGCGAGCTCGACGCGCACGGCGCAGTGGTCGCTGAGCGGGTCGTCGGGCGTGTCGCGCGACGTGTCCACCACGGTGCTCACCTCCGGCCCTAGCGGCATGTTGGTGTACGCGTGGTCCAGGCAGGTCGCGGTGGTTCCGCACACACGCGTCGGGTGCTCCACAAGATTTTTAAAGTTATGGGCCGAAAGCATATCACACAGGTGATTTCGATGGATGCAAGATTTCTCCAGCCAATTTATATTTGTATCGCCTATTAAAATTATATTTTTATTGCAAAAACTGGCCCGTTCAAGTATATGTTCAAAATGTTTTAAAAAACTACTCGCGGGGACTAAATTAGTCCTGTAAATACATAAAACAATAATATCAAAGTTGATAAGTTCTATTGCGGCTATTTCGCAATATCGTTCAGTGGATAATTTTACAAACTCTATACATTCTATCGCTTTAATACCGTCTCTTACATAAATGCACGATCCGCCGTGACCGGTGTGCTTTCTACAAAAACTCGAAATCAGGGTGTAACCATCCAAGTTCACACATTTTAAATTATCTAAGTTATGCCAATGTTCTGTCATCCCGAGTACGTCACATTTTAGTTCTTGCTTTAGCAGCACGTCAAGTCTGTTTACCTTTTTGACATTTAAGGATCTAATGTTTTGTAAACAAATAACAATTCTATGCTCTTGTATCAATGTGTTCGACGAACTATGTACTGAACGCTGTTGCTTACATCGAGTTGGTCCTGCGGGCCGCGGCGGTAGCGGGTGAGGCTCCGCTGAGGCCGGCGGCGGCGGCGGCGTAGCTGCCTCGCGGTTGATGGTGGCGGCGCGGCGCGGCGAGTTGGCGGGGCGCGCCTCCCGCGCGCCCGCCGCTCCTCCGAAACCACTCGCTAACCTGCGTGCTCGCCGGCCAGTTCTCGGCGGACATGAAGAACTCGAAACTGCTGCTCGGTACAGTTATCGCAAATGAAGAGTAGAACGCGTGCGCCAGCTTCAGTTTTTCTACTTGGTAGCATTCACAAGGTTTTTTCTTGTTCATGTATAACTTTATGTTTTCAGGCGTTGTTTCTGGCGTGAAAAAACAAACATGAATTTTTCGCGCTCGCTCCACCGTTTTGAGTACGTCATCATTAGCACCACTTCCTTTGACGATCCGGCGGCGCTGATTGTTTTTTCTACCACGGTGGCTATTTACCTTCTCCCATCCTTCATCGTCGCCGAGGGAGTCTGTCTGTATTGTATCGTTCTCCGTGACAAGAGGTCGATGCATTCCTGCACTGGTCGAGGGCGCTGCCACATTATCTGCCGTTGGTGTCATCTTCTTTGCACGAGTCCGGCGCTGGCGGGTATTTGACGTTTGTGTCGGCAATATAGTCTGCGAAACGTAAGGCTCCTTGATCCCTGTGACTCCGGATGTAAGACTGGGTGACTTCGCTTTATCAGTTGAATCTTGCAGACAGCTCAGGCTCTCTTCATTCTCACCCCGTTTGCAAGGTTCCGTCATGGTTTGAATGGGTATTGCACTGTTGTCTTTGATCCTGCCGATGAACTCTGCAAACATCTCAAATTGTTGAGCATATTTCTCGAGCCTCAATTCTTGACCGGCAATAACTGACATGGCTTCATTCAATCTTTTCTCGTACCCTTCTATTATGCGTACAGATCGACACAATTTTAAATCGTAGCAGCTGATTTCGTCAGTGAACTGCTCCCTCATCGCTCGTAAGTCACTGCGTAGCAGGCACATTTCTTCAAGAAGTGTCGAGGAGTTCGCATTACTATCGTCACCACTGTTCTTCCCCATTGCTTGGGTAGGTACCTTTTTTTTTCTCATAGTCACAAACGGGTCACGGACGTCACGGGTTTTTTTCAAGACACCTACCGGCGTAGAACTGTTATCGCCTCCTTTTTTACCTGAACATATACACTCAGGACATATCCAACTACAGGAAGCGTCTAAAGGTAGGCTTTTCACGCCTACACATAATTTATGGTATTTCTTGCTGCATTGGTTTAGGCTGCAACATACATAATCGTCGGTTTCAATTATTTTACTGCAACAAGCAGCGCAATCCATCGCTCAAATTCGGAGAGATACGCAGCGGCGCTATAGCGGACAGGCGCGGGGCGGAGAGGTGCGGTGCGGTGTATCCAACTGCTCACGCGCAGCGCTGTGAGAGCCGTTACTATGAGTCACGCGCGGCGACACGGCGGCTGGCGCTCCCCGCACGGTCAGGCGCGCGGGTGGGTGCGGTGGCGCGCGGGCGGCGCGGGGCAACGGGGCGGTGACGGCGGCGCGATGACTCACGCGCAGGGCTATTAGGAAGCAGTAGCGTCACGTGACAGTTAGCCGTTAGCAAAAATTTCAAACTTATTTTGCTTGTATTTCAGCAGCCCTTTGGAGTGTTAAGTTGAAACTTGCGTTAATACACTTGGCGAAGTTTACTCCACACTGCGATCCAATTTTCACTACCACTTTTTGTTATTTTACCACTTTTATCGCGAAAAAACTTGCGGAGCTGTTGAACGTGCTGTTGCTTCTAAGACGGTTTCGGACGAACTCTCTGAGACTACTATGGCATGAATATTCTTTTGGTCTAGTGACGCCAGCATATCAGAATAACTAGACGGAATGCTCTGTGCATTAATGTGAATGACATTAAAATTTTTTGGTACGTCAGAAAAAGTTCTTTCTAAAAATTCCGATAGCGACGGCAAGCTAATAAAGCTATCGTCACTATTTACGGAAGCATCACCAGAGGATGCTGTTAAGAAATTATCACTATCGCTATCATTTAAAATATTAGACATTAATTGTGTTACGTGTGCTTGTAAATATGTATAATAAATATATAATAAGACTATAAATAAATATAAAGTAAAAAACAACAATAAGTACAACCCGCTGGTTGAGTTCGTCTGTCGAAAATAGTAACAATAAAATAAATAGGTAAACACTACACAAATACATTTACAATAATAATATGCTGGAGACATTAAATTAGTAGATATCTAGTAGAAAGCTAAATAAAACTATTGCTGTAATCGTATGAAAAAAAAAAAACACTGACATTTACTTATTCTTAACGTTTGAATGACATTGACATATGAAAAATAATTCAAAACTACACAAAAAATAGCAAAAACATGAATGAAGGTGCCAAAATAAGTGAAAAGTAAACATTATGACTAAGTAACTAACTAACATAAGATTAATTTACAGAAGAAAAGAAATAAAACACATTATTAAAAGCACCTATAGTTAGTTACGCCTAGTTTTAGCAGAAGTTTTCACCACTTTCTTGGCTTTGGCCGGAGTCGCAGGCGCAGATTCAGGGACCTTAATGTTCTCTAGTTCCGAAGTACAAGTTATCCTATGACGACAGCCATCAGGACCAAGCACGAAAACTAAGCCGTCTCGCGTCCAACTCTTCGAGATACCAAAGCGTTCGCGAGCCATCATGAATGCGTCGTGTCTTGGTTTAGTCAAGAATTCAGAGAGTGTAATACCGGATCCTTTGAGTGCAGTCTTTCCAAGCCATATCTTCTGGCGAATAGATAGGTCACGCAGCTTTAAAAGAATAGGCCTGGGCTTCTCTGCGTTAGAAATACGGCCTATCCGCTGGCAGCGACTGACATTGTCAGCAGAGAACCCGCTCACCTTTAATCGTGATGAAACTAACTTCACCGCACAAGCAACTAAGTCTTCCCCTTTTTCTTCGGCCATACCATGGACAAGCAACATTTTCCTGCGGGAACGCATCTCTTGACTGTCAGCTTGCTTTGCGAGTAGATTAATTTGATCCTGGAGACCCTTGATTGCTTTCAACACAAAATCACGGAAATCAGCAAATTGAGTAGCAAGAGCAGACTTGTCACGTGTAGAAGATGGATCTTGTAACTGTGCTTGAAATTCGTCCATTCTCTTCATGAAAAGTGATTGCAACTCAGCTTGTGTTTCCAAAACAGCTTCCATATTGTGAAGTGGTAGGTGGCAAAACAAAGTGAAGTTTTATGGTGGAAGTAGTGCAAATGGAACGGAGATAACACTCACCAGCAGGTAATAGACTTATCTCATTACTAAGAAACTACAATTTTGTAATATTATGCACTAACTGATTTATAAATAAATTTTAAATACAAGAATCTTAAAAGTTATGTTTACATGGGAACTACCCTCGCCCGAAAAAAACAAGCCCTTACTCCAGTTTACCACCCGGAAGCTAATCCCGCTGAGCGGAAGAATCGCGAATTAAAACAACTTCTGGCGATATTGGTAGGTTCTGAGCATCGTAATTGGCCGAAGGTTCTACCTTCAGTAAGGTTTTCATTGAATAATGCAATCAACATGACCACGGGTCATTCTGCGTCGTATTTGACGTTTGCCCGCGAAATGCGTACTCCTCTAGATGTCAACAATGACATTCGGGCAATAGTTTCAGAAGAAAATTTTGTGCCACAAATTACGCCGTATCTGAACGAGTTTGGGCGTATTCTCGTTGATGTCAAACGCCATATCGAAGACCACCAAGATAGAAGGAAGGCGGATGGAGATCAGCGGCGTAGAGTCTTTGTACCATTCAACGTTGGGGATTTGGTTCTAGTGGATACACACTTGCACAGTAATGCAGCCAAAGGATTCACCAAGAAGTTCGCGCCAAAGAGAGAGGGACCCTATCAAGTTGCCAGGGTCATCTCTCCCACGTCTTTTGAGGTTGTCGATGCAACTGGGGTTATCCGAGGGAAGTACCATGCCAGCGCCCTAACTCCTTACATTGGAGATGCTGTTACCGTCAGACATCCTCGCCGTCGTGGACGTCCAGCCAAGTCCCAGTCGGGTCGATCTTGTGACTTGGAGGGGGAGGTTATAGCGCGCATCCCTAATGTTAACTCTCGCACCCCGTCCCCCGCTATAGCGCGCATGCGACGCTCTGAAAGAATTAAGAGACAGTCGCACGATCACTAGCGAGCGCGCCGCCTGCGCGCTCCGCGGTTCACATTAATATTATGTATTTTTTTTATGTAACACTGGACTATACTGTACTGTATACTAAATACTAAGACGCTTCCGTAAATAAATATTTTTTGTAGTGGGACCCGGTGTCTTTTTTCTTGTAGTTCATCGACGCCCCGCTATACTATCACGGTTTCTAAGATACAGCCTGGTGACAGACAGACATCGGTCGCTTAGTAATTGGTTCCCGTTTTTACCACTTACGTACGGAACCCTAAAAAGTGGTGCCTGCTTAAAAGTAAATTTGGTATCACGGTTCAACCAATAAAGATTTATGAGCTCATGTAAACATTACACTCGATCATAAAGACCTTCAGGCATCAAAATACAAGACCATAAAAATACATCAGACTTTTTTCATCAAACAATAAAATTTTACAATTTGTCATAACGAACGCGAAATAAAGAAGCTAATCGATAAAAAAAGTTAATGACGATCGATATAAAATCAATAAGCAAGTAAACGTTCGATTGTGTATTAACTTTCGAACGTCCTTGAGGCTTTAATCGCTTTACTTGTGAATCCTGTTGGCGTTGATTGCATTCCAGTCACGTCCTTTTGCGTTGCTAACTTAGGTACCCTTACAGACAGAATGGCAATATTTGTTTTACTTGACAACTATACAGTCTTTGATAAATGCTGAATTAAAATTGTATTAAACGGACAGTTATCTGTACTTCATATCTAAAAAAACTGACATTATTGAGAACTTGACATTGCAGTAATTAAATTACTTAGCTTTGACTATAAATAGTAGTATTTTTTTGCTATATATCAATAACGGTAGGTTCTAGACACTTAAAATTTTCACAAAATACACAAAAATATATTGGCTATCAAATTAAATTATAAAATTGAATTGAAATAAATATTTAAGGAGAATATTTACCATACAAAAATGGTAAAGTACCCCTCATGCGCGAGCCCAACTCGCACTTGCCCAATTATTACCTTTTAGGTACGGGACCCTAAAACGATTAGAATAAGAAATTAATAATTAGCTTGATAAGACAGAAATTAGAAAATCGAGCAATTCACAAATATAAGATCCGAGCCTACGTGATAATTGAATAAAATTAATTTCATATAAATTAAGCATATTAGAAAACATATTATAAATGGGTTGCCTAAAAAAATCCTGGACAGAATATATTTTTTTTTTAATAAGATTTTTAGTAAAATTTTGCACCATCAAGATAATAAAAAATATATAATATCCTGAGGTGTAGTATAGATATTAATGTAAAACATGCATCCGTAGGGTTGCCTATCTTTTACCAAAACCATTACGATCTTCATTACATCTGTATGTGATGAAGATAGTCTTGATCATCGATAATGATACCAAGCAAGTCGATAGTTACGTGTGCCAAGATGCAGTATGTTCCGCATAACAATGCATTATCGATGTAACCACATCACTTGTTATGCAGGCGCATCTGTTCCGGCAGGCCGTTGTTGTAGAGGCGGATTTGAAAGAAATAAAAAAAAATACATTTTGTATTTAATTTGCCAATTTACTGCCAGCTATTCAATTTCACCCTTGAAGATGGTAAAAATTGAGCTTAATCCATTAAGCTTGTTGGTAAATTCACACCATACCACATCAGTTTGTGGTCAAACCGTTTTTTTTTTTCAAGAATCAGTAGGTACCTAATTTTTGCGACATTGCGAAAATCCATTGTGGATGGAAGAAAAGCTGAAATATTTAGTGTATCTATTTCTGCTGAGATTCGAAACCAAGTTAAGATAAGCAAAGGAAATAATTAAAACAATTATGGAGTGACGACGGTCTGCCTCCATCTAGCAAAGGGATATCCCCCCGTACAGATGTTGTGTCCGGAGACGGCCGTCCCTAGGTCAAGCATTGTAGCTTAGACCAGTCGTACGCGCGTTGAAAATACCGTTTGTGCGATTCAGGACAAGCGCTCTGATTGGTAGCGGGCTATGAAGGGCGACAGAGACGCCACACATTTGTGTTCTCTTCCAACCATTTCAGCTAAGTCCGGCGACAAGATTCCAGCCAAGGGAAGGAACTTCGTTGTGTGTAAGTCTATTTCCTGCTTCGGTTTGTTTCCACCGGAAAACCTACAGACCTCTATGAGGCATCGAGGCACCGAAGAGGTTTTAGTGAGAAGAATCCCACATAACCCAGCTCTATTTCATTGCAACCAGAAATCTTATTCAAGATTTCTCCTTCGTAAAAAATCTATAGATACGTTAGTTGAGTAAGGGATCAAAAAATCTTGCTCTGTGTTCCTCCGAACGACCAAGTTACTAGTGACAATTATGATTAGCTATTTATGTAATTTAAGAGTAATTATTTAATTAATGTAATTGGGCTGTGTACCATATTAATTAAACTAAATATTTTTTTACAGTTACAGTAAAATTAAGTAACACTTATTCTAAATATTCCATCTTAAATTTTAAAATCATTGAATTAGGATTACACTTTCTTTGCAATAGACCGACGGACCTCCTTTCAACAAGTAGAAAAAGAAGTCTCCGACAAAGAGTATTGTAACAATGTTTAGCATGTGCGGAACCGATCGGGCTTGTGGCTGTAATGTCAGGGTCGCTGTGACATTTCTCATGTGGAGGCGAATGTGGCACAGGAATGTTGTTTAGGTGGACTATCGGCTTCGATCTGATCGCTCAGTTATCATAGGTGAGGACGTGTGATCTAATAATAGAAATACTTGTAAATACATTCTAGCCTTCGAAACAGCGAGTGTGGTTAGATAGATAGATATACTCTTTATTGCAACACAAAAGGAAATACAAAACTAAGAGAAAAATAATTAATCAACTTATAAGTAGTGTTACAAGTGGCAGCCCTATCAGTGGTTCTGTGGTAATAATGTCTGCTTTTAAATCTGACGGCCCCTGGTTCGATCCCGGCACTACACCAAAGACTACCGAAAGGAAACCGAAACGTTTGTGGCCTACAATATCAAAAGACGTGTGACATCCGCCAACCCGCACTTGGCCAGCGCGGTGGATAAGACCATAATCTAAATAACTCTCTCCTAGTTAGAGAAGGTCCCGTATCCCAGCAGTGGAAACGGTATAGTGGGCTGCTTATGCTTATGCTTACATTCTAGCCTCCTGGTTCTATATCCTACTAATTTTATATCCAACTAATCGTATATCCTGATTATCCTATATCTTACTTATTATATCCTACTAATCCTATATAAATGCGAAAATGTATATTTAGAAAACTACTCTTAAATATTTTAAATTATTATTAAATTTAGAAATTGTATAATTAGTGTGTATGTTTGTTACTTCTTCGCGCTCTAACAGTTGAAATAATTTCAATTAAATTTGGTATGGAGATAGCTTAGATAGGATTAACACTGTAGCGCGCCTATAGCTCGGCTAGCTAAGGTGATCTGACGCGATCATCGAAGCTAAGGAACGGTCGATGTGGATGGTGTTTGGATGGGTGATCATGTACATGACTGTCGTTTTTAAAGTGACATTTTCATCTGGGCGCTACCGTGGGTCGGATGACACGTCAAATTGTAGGGCCCAGCTGTTAGTCTTAGTATAAGCTGGCGTTAAGCCAAGTCTGAGGCCTTCAGGCGGCATGAAAACTCGACACCAGAGCTTGGCCACTTAGCTCATACGAAGAAGAAGAACGCATAGGCTACTTTTAAGTTTTTTTCATCTTTATCTGATAGTGGGTTTATATTAGTCATAAGAATTTACTTTTATTTTTATTTAATTACATTATACAGAAAGCTATATCTAATCTTCTAATATATAAATTTTCCATGTCACAGTGTTAGTTACCGTACTCCTCCGAAACGGTTTGACCGATTTTTACCAAATTTTATAAATGTATATTCAGTAAGTATGAGAATCGGTGTTAAGGGTTGTCCACCCTTATTTTTTTTTAAATTAATATTAATAATTTATAAAGCAAAAAAATGTTTGCCGGATCAGCTAGTTGTATTATAAGTATGTATGTATGTAAAATGTCAACATCTCTGTCACCATCTCACTTTGGAATGAACATTAACGAATTACTTCCACAAAATTAAACATAATCGAGACTCAGTTTGTATTAAGAAGTGTAAAGCTGTGCACACAATAGTCATAAGAAAAAATCAAAAGCTTGTATTTAAATCGTAGTTTTATTTATATACCGGGCTACTGATAACAAACTAAAATTTAGGATGCTGTTTACAAGTTTAGTACCACAAGAATTATGTTCAATATAAATAATATAAATAGCATAAATAAATAAATGTTAGGACACATTTCACACACGGTTGTTTAGGCCCATACTAAAACATTACTAGTGTGTATATGGGTTGCCAACACAACCGATGTACTACTTATACATACAAAAATATCTTATACCGGTACATATTTAACATCCAGACCGACAGTCAACAAATTTAGTTCAAGTTTTTTGCCGTGCTGGGAATTGAACTCTGGTTGGCAGCCTGTCGTGTTAAATAATATTCCAACGAGGTCCAACATCGTCGTAAGATATTTAAAGTGACACATCAAAATAGTCATTATTGTTAATTAGGATAGTTATCAGTATGGATAAGTTTTAGTTATGGATAAAACAACAATTATCCAATTAGATTATTATTATTATTCATACTTTCATTTGACATACATTTGATGTAACTTAGATTTGATTGAATAGTGACAAATGCGATTACTCTACATTTGAAAATGTAGGCTAGTTATAAATTAATGGAAATCTTAATTATTTATACATTTACTAAATAAGTTGTTTTATCTACTATAGGTATACACCTGGTAGCATGGACTGGAAATATATTACTTTTTTTTTAGTCTTATTAAATCCTTTGATCAACATACAAGTAAGATTCAGTAGAATAGCTATTATTCTTGGTTCTTGAGAAAAAGAAAATTCTTAAATTATTTTTATATAGAAATTAAAAGTTAAGAATTTATTTGTTTAAGAATATTATTGTATAAAAATTCATTAATAAGATAAATTTATTTTACCAATGGTTTTTTAACAATAGTCTTATTACTATCTAATTATTAACAAAATAAAGTTGTTTAAAAGTTATAATAGTTAAGTTATTAATAAAATTAAAGTTGTTAGTATAAATGCAGTTCAAATATTTTTTTTTTTTACTATGGCCGTGTCAGTGATTTCGATTGTAATGTTAATATTCTCTTTGGCATGTTTTAATATTAATCAGTTTAGTAATCCAAAACTACATGGACGAGAGTAGCTAGAGGTAAAAAATGGAAGTCTTTGGACCTTTTTCGCAAAAAAAAAAACATATTATTTGTGTAAATAGTTAGTTCTAAGTTAAAATTTGTAACTACAGCAATAAAGCGCTTTAAAAAAAATATTTTTATTGTATTATTCCGTTTTTTAATCATAACAATAATATTAGGATTGCTCCGCGTGTTTGCAATAACCCTGTTCACAAATTAAAGCTAATCTCGAGTATCTGATAAATAATTCAACACAGTATTAACTGTTCGTTGACCCTCAACAAGTTTTTTACTGATCACACATGATGAAAATCTGTGATCTTTATTGAAACCTTTTGTTCATTGTTGTTCACATTTTTTTTTTACCGTTGATTAATGCATTGCGTTGGATTTTGCCTAACCTGACCTGTAGGATATGTTATCTGAATGTGATAGAAGGCGAACAGAAAAGATAATATTTTTACCAAATTAACACTTTTAAAGTGTGGTTTATTTTGCAAAAAAATACGCATGTAAATTTATATATTTTAGGTACTGGCACTTGTTTTTTAGATATGATATACTTTGAATTTAATTAATTTGTTTATTTATTTATAAACAACATAACAATCATATAAAATACTAAACTAAAACTTAACCTACAAAAGTCCAGGGGTAGAGGAAAAAGTGCCCAAAATGCTGGCAGCATTGCCACGTTGGATGGCAATGCTTAGTTTCTGACCGAAATAGAAACCAGCATTCTGGACACCCGAAACCTCCACCAGCCGCTTGGCAAGTTCTCCGTAGAACTGCAGGGCGGCCGGCCCCCACGGTCCCATCGTCTCTACCGCAAACGGCACAAACATGTACACACGGTCAAGTTGTGTATATTTGTGCCGTTTAAGGTTTTCCGCTTTGGCGGCCGCAGCACCAGCCCGAACACATGTGTGAGGAAGATGAGACGGAGCCATAGTGTCGATGCATGTTGCATCCCACACTAAAGGCCGCCCCATCCTAGATTAGATTTACATTAAGTAATATTGAATTTATGAAAAAAATATACGCTGAAATATAACATGTTTTATAATATATTGAATCCACCACTCCTTACACGTGATGTTACGGCCCAAGTCGCATAGCATTTGAAACGCGTTATTTATTATGTTCTAGTGCATACGTAAGTAAGTAACTAAATTTGTTGGCTGTAGGTCTGGTATCTTAGTTTTTAAATATGTTTCATCTATTTTGTCACCATATTTTCATTGGAAATAAATAATTTTGTATTTTATATTTGTATTTGTATCGATATTAAGTATTTATGTATGTATATAGTATATTAGTTGTATTAGCAGACATTCTAGAAATGGTTTTGTAAGGGGCAAACCAGCCGTGTGAGAAAAATGTCTTTATATTTATTTATATTTACATAAAATCATTATATGCGTAAGTCATGTTTTAAATCTCACTAATTGGGCGGCGACACCTGGCGGCAGCTGCCGGAACTACTCGCCTTAGTAACGAGATGTCCAGATATACAACATGATATGGACTAATGAGGTGAAGTTTAAGAAATGTCATTAAAATGTGATTAATCCAAACGAAGGAAAGTACAACGTGATATTACGTAACCATAAAAGGCATCAAAGGAGTGAGTGAATAACAAAGAGAGATAAAGAAAGAATTTTGATTCTCAAATATTTTTTTTTAAAGTTCATGATGTCGGATTAGCAGTGATGCATCTGAAATGGAGCTGGGCAGGACAAGTGGTTAGAAGAAATGACGACAGGTGGAGTAAAGCCGTTACCGAGTGGTGGCCGAGAACTGGCAAGCGAGGAGTTGGTCGTCCAGCGGCGAGATGGGTTGACGATATCACTGAAGTCGCAGGTCCTAGGACTGGACCCTGGACCCTGGACGAGGACTGCACAAGATCGACGCAGGTGGCACATGCAGAGGGAGGCCTATACCCAGTGGGATAAAGAGGGCTGTGGATGATGATGATGATGAAAACGTCATTGCATGAGCTATGTGGCCGGGCTTTGGTGTCGAGTGTTTTCAAGTCGCCTCTGACTTGGCTTAACAAGATTAACAGCTGAGACCTACAATTTAACGTGTCATCCGACCCACGGTAGCGCCCGAAAGAAAATGGCACGTTTGTAAAGACAATCTTATGTATTGATCCACCCATCCAAAAACTATTCGCATCGATCGTTGCTTAACCTCGATGATCGCGTCAGATCACCTTAGATCACTGAGCTACAGGCGTTACAAGACTAATATTGCTAATAAGACTAACAATATCTTTACAATTTATTGCATATAATTTATCCCATAACGATGTGATCTGGAAATAGAGCACACAGCACCCCGCCCTACTATTTATTCCTATACTATCTCAATTTGCTATAATTGCACTCATTTATATCGCAAATCTAAGGAGATCTCGTAATAACCTACTTGTGAAAAGGGCTGTATATCAAGAACGCAGCAGTAATTTATTAAGAGCTAAAAAGCAAAAAAAAAACCTACAAAATCCTGCGTACTATATCTATTATCTATTTATGTTGTTTATGTTTTACTATTATCTATTTATATTACTTTACTATTATCGTTTATTGGCTATTATATATTATGGCTAGGTTTTTCTGTTTCCTTATCTTTAATTCAGTGTTAAGTATCGTTAGAGTTTCAAAACACGATTAGGTACGTAAATTTATCGATTGATCAATATTTTGACAGAAGTTTTGAAATTTAAATATGCTCGTGCTTCTGAAAGCTTAGTAACTAAATTAAAACGAATCGTACTGTTTTTGTAGATAATATTATAAAGTATCATTATTATATTTAGAAGATTCTTAATGAGGGAATTTGACAAATAGAGTAGAATGTCTTTATTGTAATATTGTTAAATAATTATTACATTATATAAACATAGGTAATCATAACTATCATCAATATGGACTCGTCAGTGTTTCATTCAATAATAATTAATAAATAGAATACAGATAAGGTGTAAGATTTATGTACATGTCAAATGTCAATAGAAATAAAATTAAAACTAAATAATTAAAATTATCTGTACTAAACCGTTTCAATGTTAACTTCGGCGGTAAATTTGTGTTTAAAATATTCACTAATTTTATAGTACGCCTTGTTAACTAAAAAGCCTTAAAGTTATTTTTGTGGATATTATAAGTAGTTGCACTCTTAACACTCGAGGGCAAGTAGTTGTAGTACTTGGACCTGGCCACGTACACCAACTCTTTAAACCTAAACCTAAACCTGTGTGGTTTAGGTTTAGGTTTGGGTTTAAAGACATTTATTCTCACAAAAGATTTTAAATTATCACTTACATGAGAACATATTTACATAAATATTATTTGAATCATTCGTCGCCACTATAAAATTACTAAGCAAAATGAAATTTACATAAACAGCTTGCCCGTCCAACGCATTCATAAAAGTGAGCTATCCGTTATTACGTGCTGGTAAAGTCGACTTTTGAATGCGGTGAACGGGCTTAAATTTTTTAGAGTTGAGGGTAGTTTGCTATAACTCTGCGCGCCTGCAAACGTTATCATTGTTTTGCCGTAGTTCGTGCGAGCCTTCGGCAAAACGAGATAGCTTGCGCGTCGGATGCAGGAGCACGCGACTTAACTATCATCATCATCATCATCATCCACAGCCTGTTCTATCCCACTGCTGGGTATAGGCCTCTCTCTTGTCATGCCATCTGTCTCGGTGCTGTGCCAATCTAGTCCAGGTTCGACCCGCGATAGCTGTAATGTCGTCGACCCATCTTGCCGCTGGACGGCCTACGTTCCGCTTCCCTAGCCTCGGCCAATAACTTAATATAGTAATAACTTAACTATAGTAGAAAACATTACAATAAATTACAAATCCAACATCCATCACAAAACGTTGGTCGGGGGCTGGGGGTTATAATATTTTTTCAAGCCACATACAGACACAGACGCGACTTATAAAACTCCGTCGTTTTTGCATGGGGGGTAAAAATATAAGTCACAGCCAAATGTCAGTTGCTTTTGCATTTGAATTATATTTTCCCTCGCTGTGAACAGAAGGCGTAAACTGACACAGCAATTTGTCTCCCCTCAGATGTAACCGCAAGATTTACTTTATAAGTTCACAAGGTAAAAAACAAGGGCCATTCAGTTTGTCATGAAACAACACCCCGTGCGATCGATCATTTGCTTTTTATCTTAACATGTCACCCTTTAGTGCCGGCAATGTCCAACAAGGTGATTTGATTAATATGTGCGACAAAATAAACACACAGAGGAAGGAATTCTAGAGCATATGTCAATGTCAATGTCACAAAATTGCGTGTGCAAAAGAGTGACACTATCTACGCTATGTAAACAAGGAACTCTTTGGTAAAAAAGTTTGACGTTTGAACATCTAAAAATGACCTCGTAGGCGTAAAGGTTACCATGCCGGTCTGCCAACCAGAGGGCTCCGAGTTTGATTTCCGGCCCGGCCAACATCTTTGTGATGAACTAATTTTTGCTGTCGGTCTGGTTCATAAATTTGTATCGAAATATAAAAATGTATGCATTATGTAGGTACTTAATGCATGTAAGAATATCGTTAATATTAACTAAATATTTTTTCTGCGAAATAGATGTAAAGATTAAATTTCGGTTTTACAATATAGTAGTTACCTACCACAAGGTTAGTTATTATAGTTTATTGTATTTATTTATCTAACCTGCTTAAACTTTACCCGCTTACTCATTCGGTTTTAGAAAAAATCATTTACGTTCAAGACAATTTAAAATGAATGGAAATTTTAAGGATACTTCTCCACATTATATCATAATCCGTAAAAGCAAAAGAGATCTACGTCTATAAGGCCCGTTATATTTTTTATTAAAATTAAACCTGTTTAAAACACAAAACCTTTTTTTTTCACAAAATTGCGTGTGATAGTGTCACAAAATTGCGTGTGCAAAAGAGTGACACTATCTACGCTATGTAAACAAGGAACTCTTTGGTAAAAAAGTTTGACGTTTGAACATCTAAAAATGACCTCGTAGGCGTAAAGGTTACCATGCCGGTCTGCCAACCAGAGGGCTCCGAGTTTGATTTCCGGCCCGGCCAACATCTTTGTGATGAACTAATTTTTGCTGTCGGTCTGGTTCATAAATTTGTATCGAAATATAAAAATATGTAAAGTATTTATTTATGTATTTATAATAATATGTGTTATATTTTAGTTGTGTTACCAACCTTAATACAAACAAGAAATATTTTAGTATGGGGTTAACTAGCCGCGTTTGTAATGTGTCCGAAAAAAAAAGGTTTTGTGTTTTTTTTAAAACAGGTTTAATTTTAATAAAAAATATAACGGGCCTTATAGACGTAGATCTCTTTTGCTTTTACGGATTATGATATAATGTGGAGAAGTATCCTTAAAATTTCCATTCATTTTAAATTGTCTTGAACGTAAATGATTTTTTCTAAAACCGAATGAGTAAGCGGGTAAAGTTTAAGCAGGTTAGATAAATAAATACAATAAACTATAATAACTAACCTTGTGGTAGGTAACTACTATATTGTAAAACCGAAATTTAATCTTTACATCTATTTCGCAGAAAAAATATTTAGTTAATATTAACGATATTCTTACATGCATTAAGTACCTACATAATGATATCCAAAAAAGATTATCTCCAGGTAATTAACGCATTCTCTCCTCAATTTGCTCATCAATATTCGAAATTGCTTTATTATTTTGGCGACGATCGGAGACATGTAAGAATAAATATCAAGGCAGACTGGAGGCTCTTATGAATAATATTAATTGATCATTGATCTATGAAATCCCCATTGATCAAAACTCAAAAAAATCGATCTAATCGATGGTCTACCCAGTTGAGATAGAATTTTTAGAACAGAAATAATTCATAGAGGAAACAAACTTAAAAGTTTTTAAGTGGTTCCAAGGAGGTTTAATAAGGGAGAGGCCCTTATTTATGAATTCTTTGGAAACAGCGAATTAGAATAAATATAATGGTAACTTGGTTCCACTGTCCACGCGTAAAATACCGCGGCGGCAGGGCAAAATAGCTATCCGCGCGCCCTTGGTGTGGCGGCGACCAATCGCGAGCGAGCTTTGTGTGTGTGTGTGTTTCGTTGGGATAGCATTATAATTGTGTGCGTAGATGGATCCAAATTCTAAGCGGCAATTGTATGGAGTTACTCTTCCGTTTATTCTAGTTCGCTGCTTTGAAACAAAACGTGCCAATGTTTGGAATAATTTCGTGCTAGTTGTTATGTCATTTAACACATCAAACTTAAACAAACAACAAATAAAAAGGTAAATTGTTCCAAAATGGAACGATACGTTTTACATCTGTTGTATGTCATAATCTAAATTATTAATTTTTGATAACGATTTTTAAATACGATATTTTTTAGGTTTATTTTTTATGGCTTTATTTTCTTAGTCTTATACAAGTCCACAATAGTTATTTGTTATAAAAATTGCAAAGTTGTTTTTAAGCCCATGATCAATCCGCGGGATTGATGGGTATGATAAAAGGATAAAAAAATAATACGTATCGTAGATAAATTATATAAAAAATATATAATTAGTTTGAAATATATAATTTGTCTCTCTAGTGCTCGATTGCAACACCTACATACGTACGTATTTATATTTTATATTAAATACACGTCTACATTTTTCACCTCGTGCTTAACACTCTCACTAATGCTCAGGATTCCAATTTTTTAACCCGAGCGTAGCGAGTGATACATTCTGAATCATTCGTCTGCTCAGTCATCAAAATTGAGCAGGTGGTTATTAAGCCATATGATTCTTGTATAACAATTAATAACTTATATACAAAACGTACAAATGTAAGTAACTACTAAAATGTCACATTTTTTTGTAGATAAGGTATGTTTGATACACGATACATCTGGGTTATTAGTTATTGACGTGACAACGTCTTAAATTAGGTTGCGGCTGGGAGTCACTTATGAAAAAGTGTAACGCCCGGTAACGTTACGATGAGTCACCGAACGAGAGAGAGGCCCGCCGAATGCCTTGCGTCTCTCTCCCACTCAACTATGATCGGTCTGCCACGCGCGCAGCACGCGGCAGACGTTGTCACGTAAAATCTTCGCCCGTAAAACCGACTTTACAGGCAACCATTTTTTTTTTAATTGTTTTAGTTCGTTTAATTTGATATTTGTTACACTATATAAAATTCAAACATAAGTATATATTTGTTAAGTCGTCGTCTATAACCATTGAGCTTCATGCAGTAACAGATACGTGATAGAATGCACCGCCCATGCTCTCATTTCCCTTTCGACAGACGAATGTAAATTTCATTTATTTACTTAGCAGTGCTTGAAGTAAATTTTCAACTGACCATAACTATATTTATTCTTTCCCGATTTTTACAAAACAATGTTTTGACAACGCTCCTATTTCTAAGTAACCTGTGAAACCGCATTCAAATCCGTTAAGTCGTTTCGAAGTTATAAATGACAGAAAGGCCGACAACCAAAATTCCAAATATTGTTGTTTGTGATTTGTGTTACTCTTTCTTTTTCCCCCTATCAGGTTTTTTTATAAAAATATTTAATATGCATCCACTTGATTTTTAATATCAATATATGTTAATAAGCATTTGTAATTGTAGCGACAACAGAAAGTTTCACCACAGAGCTACGTATTATGGTTCGTGAGATACAGCCTGGTTACAGAAGTAAGGACTGCGAAGTCTTATAAACCTTGTCTTGCAACCCTTTTTTAATAAATATCAAATTTATTACAAAATTAATTTTATTCAAATATCACGTCGTTGAAGGTCGATATAGGCTCGGATCTTAGACCATTAGTAATCTGGTTCAGTTACGGTAACTTTTGGATGCGGAACTCTAAAAATAGTCATTATCAGCCCGTCTGCATCCACTGCTGGACATAGGCCTCTCCCAAGGCACGCCACGCGACCCTATCCTGGGCATCTCGTCTCCGTCCACTACCCGCTTTTTCCCGTATATCGTCACTCCACCTCGTTGCAGGACGTCCTACACTACGTGTGCCGGTACGCGGTCTCCACTCCAGAACTCGTCTACCCCAGCGGTTATTGGTCTCCCCATACAACAAACTTAATTTATTGTCAAACTTTATAGATAGAGTACGGGAGCCCGACTCTTGACCAATTATTTTCATTAATCGAAATGATTACAATGTTGCAACTTACCTACCTGCCTAAATCAAAAAGAATAAAGTAAGTCATTAAAAAAATGGACTAATCCGAGTGTAATCGTTAATAAGCAATATTTATCAACAGCATAGAGTCTTTTATTCCTTTCTGGTATATCGTAAAGGTCAAGATGAAGCGAAAATGGAGCAAGTTTTATAAGGCTTTGCACAAAAATGTCGCAAAAAATGGGCCTGCAAAAGATCCCGTCTGACGGCATTCGTTGTAATACTTTTTGTGAACGATTTTAAAAACTATTTAAATTAAACGCAAGGACTGTGATCGCCGGCGCCGGTGGTTATATACGGAATTTATTTTTTGTGGACAACTGTCCGGTGTATCAATGGACAGATGGATTGGAACGCCCCGCTCATCGGCTGCTTACAAGCGACTTAAATTTTATAGCTGACGTTTAACAAACAATAAGTTGACGTTTAAAAAATGTCCTCTTTTGATAGCACTCGAAATTTGCTAGGCTATGACATGAGCAACATTTTGAATTTACAGGTTTGTCGTTATAAATCATAAAAGGCTTTATATATATATATTTTTATATTGGGGCACATTCACACACGGCTGGTTAGCCCCATACTGAACCATTTCTAGCTCGTATTATGGTTGCTAACACAACTGATATACTACATATACATACATATTGTAAATAAATAGTTACATATTTAACACCCAGACCCACAGCCAACAAATTTAGTTAAGCACAAAGATGTTGACCGGGCCGGGAATCGAACCCGGAACCTTCTGATTAGCAGTTCGGCATAGTAACCTTTACGCCAACGAGGTCGTCGGTTAAAACTGTATTTAATAATTTATTTATATAAGTAATTTTATTTTGACAAATATATTTACAAATATGGACAATAGTAATGACGCTAGCGATAAGACAGTTATTAAGATTGACATAGTAATTTATAATTTGACATTGTGATTTGTAACATGTGTATATAAATTAAATTATAATATTGAGAGAGAAAGGAGTGAGTGTAGAGACGACGACTGATAGAGGAGAGTGGAAGAAGAACATTTGCTTTGCTGAGTCCAGTTAGTGGGATAAGGCAAGGAAGAAGAAGGGTGGAATAATTGTGAAGAGCTGAGTATAGTAGAATGGGATAGAAAGCGGGATTTGATAGAAATATGGATCAGGGTGGTCTATTCGCGCAAAGTTCAAATGATTATCATTAGAGATGTTTATTATAAGTTATTTGCTTGAGGATGTTAAGGATGCATCCCAAGTGCTGTGGGTTTTAAACTCGTGACAGTCGAAATAACCTTAGAGACACCCTGCAACTTTGTTAAACAATAGACAATTATTCATATTACTCGTCCTAAAACGACCTCGTTGGCGTAATGGTTACCATGCCGGCCTGTTAACCAGAGGCTCTCGGGTTCAATTTCCGACACGTCTAACATATTTGCAATGATTATATCGGCTGTCATATCTATATTCACTCCTTTTTCTTTCATATCCTCTTTTACAAAATTCATCCACATCTTCTTAGGTCGACCTAAGAAGATGTGGATGAATTGTGTATTATTTCCACTACCTTCTACAATCATATTCATACTTCTCCTATTCTCATGCATCTCATCTCTCTGCATGACATGCCCATACCAAGATAACTTTCCGCTCTTAACTTTCTCTGGCCACTTTCAAACTTCCTCTAATATACTCATTTCTTACCTTGTCCATTCTTTTCACTCCACTCATCCATCTACGTTCGCATCTCTCACGCATATGGAATTCTTCGATCGCAAGTTGTTCCAGTCGAAAACTATAACCGCTACTGGTAAATGTTACACTTTAATCACCGCAAGTGATCGCAGTGATTACACAGATTCTCGCGTTCCTCGCATTGAACGAGACACGGGAGCGGTCTTTCTGCAGCCATTACTAAAATATTCGTGTTAATTCCTATTTTGGTGACAATTATTATTAATATCGTGGCAATAAATTAAAACAATTGCAGCTCGCATTCGTGGCTTCTCGTTAAAACGGGATGTCAAGCGTGTTATTAAAAAAAAAAAGTTTTAGCGCTTTTTTGTTACCAAAACGTTCTGAGATTTATTGCCAGTTTTTGGGTTAATGGTCTGTGTTTACGAGAATGTTTAAATAATTATTAAGATAAATCTGGAATTTTCTAGACTAGTCTTTTAAATAAAAGTTTTACGAAAACAGAAACCGTGGGAAGTATAATCGTTTTACAGGTTTTTAAATGCATTAAATTGGTTGAAAGTTTGACTAAAAGAAATAGCCTAATTAAGCAGTCCACCATAAGTTCCCACTGCTGGGACTCGGGACATTATCTCACTAGGAGAGAGATATAGGCTATAATCCGCCAATCTGGCCAAGGGCGGCATGTTAGCAAAGTTGGCAGATGACACACGTCTTCGGATATTGCAGTCCTCAAACATGTCGGTTTCTTCATGATGTTTTCCTTCACCGTAAATCGAGTGTAAATCCACACATAGCTTGAAAAACAAGTCAATGGTGTAGGGCCGAGATCAAACTAGGGGCTGATTGAAAAGCACACATTTTTACCACTGAGCCACACTCGCTTTAACTCGACTAAAAAGAATCTGGAAGACTAGAAGACTGAGAAGAAGAAACCTACTCAAAATAGTTAGACGAAAAAGTACACAAAAGACTAAATCCAATCTATTTTATCAATAAACACCTTCATTCGCTCAAAGAGTATTTATATCGAAAAGTTGAAACGAAGTCAAGTTTAAGGTCGTTCGTTCTAATCCGATATAAAACTAATAAAAATCAAGATGAATGTGTGGTTGACCACCGCATGACCCCGCGGTATTTTAGTCTTATTGGACAACGATATCATAAACTATTGAAAGGTCAACAGCCAATCGAAGCAGTTGACGAATAATAGAGTCAGGTATGGATCGTTCTTGTAAAGCCAGTTTTATGGCAATATTTAGGCAAATAAGTCTAGATTTAAGGCTTCAAATACGAGTATATATAGGCAAATAAATCTAGACCTGACTAAAAATATCGAGAAAAACATCCATGAAGCTAATGGCTGGATATAATATAAAGCTGATGAAAGGGCCTTTCTAAAAAAGGTTAATCGTAAAATCTTACTCGATTCTTTCTTTCTTTCTTTCTTTCAAATATCAGACTTACTTATTTTCTCTGATTTAAAACCAGAACGGGCAGTATTTTTTTTATTTGTGACACCAAAGAAACCTTTTTTTTAATAAAAAAGGATATCACAAATCTAAGTACAATTGCAAACCTTTGTATGCAATATTTACTTCGGAACCCTAATAAAGTAAACCTTTAGGAAGACCCTTATAAATATGGGTTTTTACTTGGTGGCTCCAATTTCCATAATGTGTATATTTGATCCTCCAAAATTCTGAAATTCTTCGCGAAATACTTTTTTGCATATTTGTTTTTACCGAATCCTAAGCTACGAGTATGTGTTCTAACTTGTCAACTACATATTCATAATCTCTTTATTGGTAAAAAATATTTTACAGGTCAATTGACATTCATACATAATTAAAAAAAAAAAAACAAAAAAAAAATATACTGAGTACATTTGAAAGTTCTTCAATACGTCATATCTTTATTTAAATTATAAAACAATGAGAAAACATCTTATTTTGTATTTTTGACTAATTTACTTAAATCAAAGAGTTTCCTAGATAAGCCAGCGTTAAAGTCGAGCTTTAAAGCTACCTAAACTTATTGCCTCGGTTACATTAGTTAGCCTCGGTAATTAGTAGATTGGCAGTCCGACTATTACGCCAACGAAGTCGTCAAAGTTACCAGTTATCACTGTACTTGCAAGTATTTTATTGGCCGGGCGAGCGAAGTGAGCGATGTCTCTTCAAATTTGCCTTTTCTATCTGTGTGTAGATAAGTAAATTATCGTGTAGAGACCGTTGGTGAGAGGCGGTGGTACAAAAAGAGCCAAACAGCATATAATATATAATATATAAATCTCGTGTCACAATGTTTGTCCTCAATGGACTCCTAAACCACTTAACCGATTATAATAAAATTCGCACGCCATGTGCAGTTCGATCCAACTTGAGAGATAGGATAGTTTAAATCTCAAATTATAGTCGCAATTTTAATTTATTGCTAATTATTGTCTGTTATCATTTGACAGTCACAATTATCTGTTAACTCCAAATGATTCTAACAGATGTCGATACCTTTCGACTGGGTTGAGTAAGTAATCAATAGATGGCGCGGCGCTGCTATGGAAAATCTACGAACGTGTCATATAAGCTACATTTTTCATACCCCTAAGTGAGGCAAAACAAAGTTTGCCGGGTCAGCTAGTAATACATAAAAAATAAAGAAGAAATGAGTAAAAACATCAATGAAAACAAAATTTTCGGTAATAATAAAGGAAAGCGCAAGAAATATTGTTTGCGAGATGTACTGTTCAGATAAGTACTAGTATTATGATCGCAGCAGCTTATTTTAAAATGCATAATGAAATGCCACCTTTTTATAAGTACATCGAGAATTGCAAGACAAGCGATATCAAACCGTGAAATTATATGACACATTTTCTTCGGATCATGCATACTTTGTGACAGGGCTGCCCTTTTTTTTCTGACTGGGAAACAGAACAGAATAGACTGATTACTCTCGACACCATTTAGCTCATACGAAGAAGAGGAGGACTTATATTTACATTATCACTAGGCACCACACTTACATTAAGCATAACTTTGCTTTTAGAATTAATTTTCATTAGTTAAGGTATATTTAATGTTTGTTTAGAAGGTAAGTTGGCCCATTAAAATAATATTTTGTATTTGTATTTCAATATTACAAGAACCATATTAAATACAATAGACAACAGAAGAGGAAAGATGGTAGGCCACCTTATACGACATGACAATTTCATTAAAAATATCGTAGAAGCAAAGATAGAAGCCAAGAGAGGAAGAGGAAGACCTAGAAGATCATATTTAGACCAAATTAAGGAGAAGGCGAAATTCATGTCGTATAGGGAGGTCAAGGATTTGGCCGAAGATATAACTACCTGGAAAAAACTCCACGGACAAGAGCCCAGCTCTTAAATATTGAATAGCCGGGTCCACACAGAGCAAGCAGCCTCGCGAGGCATTTGCCGCGCGAGGCTGCTCGCTCTGTTTGGACGTGCCTCGGACGAGGCAAGCGCGCGCTCTGCCGCGGGCGAGCGACCGAGCGCCCGAGCCATCGAGGGTCGGCTTTTGAATTTGCTCAAAGGCGCCTCAGTCGCCTAGTTATGTCATTGTTGCACTAAATAGGCGCGTCCACACAGAGCGAGCAGCCTCGCGAGGCATTTGCCACGCGAGGCATTTGTCGCGCGAGGCTGCTCGCTCTGTGTGGACGCGCCTAATGAATGAATTTAAATACGAATATCTGTGCCGGGTGACGTTATCAAGCACATCTAGATCAGGTTTAGGCAGGTGCCTGTCAGCCCTACGCACCGCTCGGACAGGTATCATACCGCGCGTATCACAGATCATCGTTTTTTAAATGAAAATGTCAACCACATCTTGTTTCAATATTACCTACAGACTCAGATCACAATTCCTAAAGATAGACTGTAATTTGTCTTGTTACATTTTATTTCATCAAAGATAATTACAATTTGCTTCCTCGGAAAACAACTTTTGATTCTACATTCAACGACGACCTCGTTGGCGTATTGGTTGCCAAGCCAGACTGCCAATCAGAAGGTTCCGGGTTCGATTCCCGGCACGGCCAACATCTTTGTCCTGAATTAAATTTGTTGGCAGTGGGTCTGGGTGTTAAATATGTATGTATATAAAGTATATATTACGTATATGTAGTATACCAGTTGTGTCAGCAACCATAATACGAACTAGAAATGGTTCAGTGTGGAGTTAACCAGCCGTGTGTGAAATGGGGCCAAAAAAACATGTTTTTCTTAATTTTTAAATATTTACATTCTTATTAAAAATAACTAGTTGGTAGCCGGCTATGAAGTTACATTAAGTACGAGTATAATATGTATATTCTGACAAATAGTTCACCAGTTGCATTCATATATAACTTTGCTAAGAGTCGTTCTGTCAAATATTATCGAAATCCGCCAGGAAACAAAAAATGCCTTAGCAATCTTTCCCACTGTTAGTAAAAACGCTTTTTTTAACCCTTCCAACCACCCTTAATTTTTTTTTATTTTTAGTATTTGTTGTTTTAGCGGCACGGGAAATACATATCTTGTGAAAGTTTCAGCTTTCTAGCTATTATGGTTTCTGAGATACAGCCTGGAGACAGACAGACAGACAGCGGAGTCTTAGTAATAGGGTCCCGTTTTTACCTTTTAGGTACAGAACCCTAAAAAGAGTTTTTGAAGTGCTTCGAAGATTGGAAAAAACGTTGGCACAAGTGTATAATATGCCAGGATTACTTTGAAGTGGACAAATTAGATATTCACGAATAAATAAAAAAAAATTGAAATAACACAAACTTCGCGATACTTTTTGAACACATCCCGTATGAGCTATCAATAAGATAATAAATCTTTGTGTCATCCAGTTGTTCTTACAGTTTGTCAATAGCGACACCCGTCCCTTCTGTTTACTGTTGTTTTGTTTATTTTTTATTAAATATACATACTTTTTGTAACTAAATTACAATAAAAAAATATACAGCAAAGATATTTTAACTTTAGTCTTTTGGAAATAAAAGCAAAGATATTTTAGCGACTGGTTTATACAAAAACAGTCTTATTGTATGTAAAAATGTCTTAAGATTTAGCAAAATTGTTAATGTAATTTTAATTACATGTAATGCTAAATACAATAAAATGATGCGTCAGAACGCGTAACCCAATATTGTGTTTAATTTTTATGAAAGGTATAAAATAATGAATGACCAAAACGGCCATTCAGATGTTTTATGTATTTTATTGAAATGTTTTTTATGACATTTAATCGTTTCCTATCTTGAGAATAAAAACGGTACCATTCATTTAGAGTTGAAGGATCGAATTTATAGCTTTTTAATGGTGAAATTTCAAGATGGTGGACACACCTAGTGCTTAAATATTTGGCCGACAATCTAGATGTTTTCTAAAGCAGATTTGACATAAATATTTCTTTACTCTCGATTTTTTTTACCATTCTAAAATAGAAAGACTAAAATGTTCAAAGGCTTTACTATCTACTTAAAAGAGGTGGAAAGTGTATTTTATATGTTAACTTTTTTCAATATGATTCTTCTTTTAGCCCGATTCAAATATTTCTAATGTCTCCAATAATTTTATGTAAATTTGCATATTCGAATTTCAAAACACGAATAATAAGTTGAAATAGGTTTATTTTTTATTAACAAAGAGAATAAAACTTGAAAAAGGCTACGCCAGCAAGGAGGTGACAATACGACTTTTATGTATAATCTTGTAGTAATCATTAATTATGAATTTAGATCGTTAAATTTAAAATATATAATTAACACAACATTGGTAAGAGTCAATATATAATAAAGGCCTTAAAGAGCTATCTTAATTTTAAGTAAATCTGCTATCAACATAATATACAATATTTCATTTCCACGATAAAGGCCATGTAAATTGTAAAATACCATGTAAAGATAATTTTAATCGAAATTATTGAAACGAGCTTATAAAACGTAAAGTGGTCAATTAATTGGAAAATATATACTTCTTTTTCAATTTATGAAGACATGCTACTCAATAATGAAGAGCGGGCTGTGCATTTAACGACTTTGTCAGATTATTGTCATTAACATGCACAATGGAACCTCTTCTCTGCCGTTGTTACATGGACTATCTACTTACCTTAAACACATAATTGCCAACGTTAAGAAAAATACATGCATCGCAACTTCTTTAAAAGTAAAAGGATTCCAAATTCAAACTCACCTCGATTTTTAACTCCACAAGCATTCACAGACCGAAAAATCCACAACTTATTTTCCAAGTACTGGCACAATATGTCCAAATCACCGAAGCGGAGGAAAAAGAAAAATAACAAATGAAAATCTATTCTATATTCAAACGGCGCGCGAAACGGCAGAAATGTGTCAGTGGCGCGTCGCGGCGGACGGCCTAGGGACTACACGTGAGTCGAATGCCGATAGCGAACGATCCGAAATGATTTTTCGAAATTTTTGGGAGCGGTTGCGCCGCATCGGAGGCGAGGTTCCGAATGAGTCGCGCGCGACCGACACTGGCCAGGCCGCCAGGACATCGACTTTATACATTGACTTTGTCCATAAACACGTAACTGTACAATTCGGCTAGTTGTTGTGTGACAGAAAACTAATAGCTAATAAGGTGTCGAGTACCAAGCCGTTAATTGACGCCGACAAATACAAGTGATTCATTCGCGATCGTCCTTCTTTAACACTTATTTAGATATTTATGTTTTTCTCTTGCCTTTTTGATGTGTACATTAAAAATATCTTAGGTATTCATTTTTAAGCAAGACTGCAGGGAGTTGCTTAGAATTCAAAAGATGTTATAAATTTTGTAAACTAGTGGTTTTTCGCACTACAATTTACAAGTTCGCTTCTACATTTTCTTGTACGAATTTCGTACTTGGTGTTGTTGCAAATTTCCCACTTTTATGTGGGAATCATCTCCATCAAAAACGTCCGACGCCAAAAAAAAAAACAAATAATACTACACAGGTTTAATACACTATTTAAAAGGTTTTTTATTTTATTTTTTTCATGTAATTTGTAATTTTAGTGTAGTCGAAATAATACATATATATTATATCTAATTCATGTTAAAACAATTTAATATTAAGTACCTGGATGACAGAGCTTTGCTCGGTATTTTTTTTTCTGGAGACAGACAGCGGAGGCTTAGTAATAGGGTCCCGTTATTACCTTTCAGTAACGGAACCCTAAAAATGATTTAAAAGGAATTTACATGCGGTTGAAATGAAAATAATTTAAAAACTTGAAGTCTAGTCGATGGCTTAGCGCATTTACCTCTGGCCGTTTGTCTTATACGAAACCAATATTAACATTTACATAGCAAATAAGACAATGCAAATAAGGTTAATGTTATGGCGCTCGTTTGGTGAGAACTCGTTTCTCTCGCCAGGAGAAAGGACTAAAAAATGGATATTTAACGCGTAAAGTGGTGGAAAACGACACAAAAAACATAAACAGGTAAAGCGAGGGTTTTGCGAGGGACGTTATCTATTCGGATTTAATTATGTTTCATATTACTGCGCTGAATAGCTATGGCCAACCTCTGCACCAAGAACGACCCGGAGCGGGAGTGTAAATTATGTTTAGGAAGACCAAATTATATTTAGGTTATACAACATATTTAATGAATTCTGTAAATGCAAAATCGGTAGGTTTTTAAATTACGATCGAAACTAGTTGGAAATAATGGCGGGAAAACTACATAGAAAACTACTTGCCACTGCTGGGACTCGGGGCCTTCTCTCACTACTAGGAGAGAGATATAGGCAATAATCCACCATACTGACCAAGTGCGGGTTGGCGAATGACACACATCAATCCTCAAACGTGCCAAATCTACACATAACTTGAAAAATAAATCATTGGTGTAGGGCCGGGATCGAACCAGGGGCTGATTGAAAAGCAGACGTTATTACCACACTCGTTTTTAAACTATAATATTTATTTATTTATTTTTAGTATTTGATAGCGTCACGGACAGACCATATCTTGTAAAAATTTTCAGCTTTCTAGCTATCACGGTTTCTGAGATACAGCCTGGAGACAGACAGACAACGGAGGCTTAGTAATAGGGTCCCGTTTTGACCTTTTAGGTACAGAACTCTAAAAACGGGACCCTAGGGTCTAAATAGGGTACCGTTTTTAGGGTTCCGTACCTAAAAGGTAAAAACGGGACCCTATTACTAAGCCTCGTTTTTAGGGTCCCGTAGCTAAAAGGTAAAAACGGGACCTTATTACTAAGCCTCGTTTTTAGGGTCCCGTAGCTAAAAGGTAAAAACGGGACCTTATAACTAAGCCTCCGCTGTCTGTCTGTCTGTCTCCAGGCTGTATCTCAGAAAGTACGGAACCCTAAAATACACTTCAGGTGCAAAGAGCTAGTCTAGTCCTTCATTCGACCCCCTGTGCGCCCTATCCTTACGCCGGTACTGCCTAGGTACTTACTACATGCAAAAATCTTGCAATTTTTATCTGCAAACAATATCAACATAAAGGGTGCAAGTAAATCACCGAGGTGCCCAGTGGCAACGGACGACAGTCGGCCGCGGCTGATCAGAGCAGCGACTCAATAAATTCGGTGATAACGATCTGCCCGCGCCGGCGCAAGCCACGAGCGGTCAGGGAGATCAAGTTGGTGAACTCGGGCCCACGTGATGTACCGTGTTGGGGAGGTGGCATATCACGCTCTCTCTCTAACTCGCACTACTGATCGTGCGTTAGAATGGGACTTCCGCACGCCAGGGTTTAGGTTTTAGTTTTTGTTTGCTATACGTAATATATTTTGAAAAGTAAAAATTAAATAATTAAAAAAATATATTTTTAGTTGTGTTTCTCCGACCGACTGCCATACCTCCACTACAACTCACACCAGTAAAACTAATCCCGAATCTACCCTCCTAACCCAACGATTTAGTTATTCTGATGTAATACATCAGAGTAACTCATAAGCTATAACTTTTGAAGATAATGTGTTAATTGTCCAAAAAAATATTTAAAAAATACATACAGTCGAATATATAATCTCCTCCTTTTTTGAAGTCGGTTAATAACTTAATGAATGATGGCTGATGAAGGTGGTATATTTTTTTTACATATAATGAAACTAGTTTTAGTATTAGAAATATACGAGTACATCTTTACCTTGTGTTTAAGTTAATAAAGTTTTGAATGATACTGCCAACTGTCTCGCCGATTTTCTGTACCTTTTTCTTTAAAGAAATGAATATCAAACATTTATTGTATAGGAGCCCCCGTCGTACAGCGCACAAAATATGCGCATCTCCCTCCACTCCGCGGCTTCACTGCTCCATGTCCTCGCGGCTGTACCAGTAACTCTCTGTCGCAGACGGAAAAAATCGAATGAAAATAGCTTAAAGGCCGTCTAAAGAACCTCTCTAAGAATATTTAAACTTATTTTGGTACCTTTTAGTGAGTTAGTTTTCGGTACGATGTTTTGTAAATTTGTTTTCTCGAGATCTATTATTACTCGTATAAAAAAAGCCTGCCTCCATTTAGCATGCGTCTCTTATAACTTGCGCCGCACCAAAAGTATGCAAATGACGCACTTTTGCTCGCGCCATACAATGTTTATCCAATCAAATGCCCCAGCTTGCCAATATACGTATACACATTTTTACTATAATGGATACATTTTTGGCGGTAAGGTATTTTCTAAAGCTCGCCTGGTTAGCAACCACCCTCAAGTTGAGTAATCTATCAACAAGCACCTAACGATGTGTTCCGGCAGCCTCCTTGAGAGCCAGTTATTCCAGACTAAGCATGTCACACCATAGACCAGAATGTGGCTAACCCGTGTGGTTACGCGCCCTGCTGGTCAAACTCATAGCTATAAGAGTAAAAAAAAAAGCGGGGCGGTATTTTTCCCATTATTCCATCCAGTCCTACCAATAGTTCGATAGTCGAACGAACTGTTTGGATGTTTTTTTTCCAAATTGTTATACTGACGGATAGAACTATTTGGAAACATGGATTTAATTCCGGTCGAGGTCTAGCGGCTTAAAAACTCTCTACACCAGAGCTTGGCCACTTAGCTTATACGACGACCTCGTTGGCGTGGTTACCATGCCGTACTGCCGATCAGAAGGTCCCAGTTCGATTCTCGGCACAGCCAACATCTTTGTGTATAACTAAATTTGTTGGCTGTTGTCTGGGTGTTATATATGTATCTATATGAAATATATGTATGTATGTATATGTAGTATATCAGTTGTGTTAGCTACCATAACACAAACTAGAAATGGTTCAGTATGGGGTTAACCAGCTGTGTGTGAAAGGAGTCCTTATATTTAAAAAAAAGTTGGTGAAAATTTAAACAAATCCAATAGACTTAATACATATAATTCATAGATCTCGTCTTAATTACTTTTACAACCGTAAAAACATTTATCTCATACTCTTATTTACAATGCGAATCACATCATAGTATTTCATAAAAATCACAAAAAAAATACTATTATATACAAAAACAAATAGAAAATAAAAGCGACTGTAGAAAAGTCACGACGAGCGTCATTTGATCGGTATACTTTCTATATACATATATACAAAATACTGTTTGTCAAATTGTATAGATAAGACGCAAGCGAACCCATGGACATTACTTAGCGCGCTTTAAAATAAATGTACTTTTTGTGACGAAATTTTCAGATAAATTAATTTAAAAACGCATCTTAAAATTCTGTCACAAATGAAATAATGATAATTGTATTTGTTACAAAATATTCGAACGAATATTTATTTTGATTATTATGAAAAATCACAGATAGACTTCAACTGTGGAAGTGCAATATTAATAATGTTTTAATTTATTATTCTTGTATGTTTATTAATTTATGGCAAGTATGCAAGTTCTTTATAATATAACAAAACGTTAAGTCTTTTATATGATTGTTTCATACAATTTCATACATATAATGGAAATGACTGAAATATATTATTATGATTTGATATTCAAGTATATGTTGACCCTGTTCATAAATTATTATTCTTAATTCACTCTTGGGCCCTTAATTTTAATTTTGTGTCGCTTAAGTAGCTCTTAATATAACTCCAGTTACTAAAGAAAACATGGAATTTTAATGTCTTCTTAATCATATAACCAAAGAGTGTGAGGAAGACCGGTTTCTTCTGGGCAAGCGCGCTCCACCACGGAACATAATATCGCTTACCATCAGGTGAAATGCGATCAAGCGCAAGCTTATTCAACGTAAAAAAACTGTAGCCAAATTTCAAATGTTTTCTTTATGAACAAGTTTTGTTTAAAGTTTTTTTTTTTAAAGTAAGATACGGTACAGTGTCAACTCCATGTAACGTCATTCGATTTAACGACATACTCTCTAAAGCGTCAAAATCAATTAATTGGCTTAAGTTGGTTTAGCTTGTTGTCCATACAATGATACATTCTCACCATTTAACGACCACTCCCTATAACGCCATAAAATGCACAGTCCCTTCAGTGTCGTTATATAGAGTTAACAATGTATTTGGAAATCGCATCAGGCTCAATAAGCGACCACCAGTCAAGACTACGCAAAGAGGAAGTCTGAAGACTTCTAATTGCGGGGTAAAGTACAACAAGTACTAAGTACGATATTTGAAAGTGCTAAAAGTACAATGGTGGCGATTCAGCGGCACACACGACTAAACTAAATTTAAAGAATCTCTTTTCATCTTAGGTGGCCAGAAAGAAACGGCACGTTCTGAACCACACACAAAACAACTAAAATCACGTCAAATATGAAAAATGTAAGCGATTTTAGAGCGCACCCAATTGTATCAGCTCTAAATCTGACGTGTTTGATGTGATTTTAGATGTTTTGTCTATGGTTTAGATCGTACCATCTCTTTTTGGTCATCTATGACGAAAAGAGACAGAGCTACTTTAAATTTACTTTAGTCGTGTGTGCCGCTGAATCGCCACCACTGATTATGCTGAATGTGTCTGGCTAATACCGACAATATAAACGTAAGTGATAGCCGGTTATACAAACATTATTCAAATATGCCTTCCTTAAGAAAGTTTTAATACAGTATTTTTTAGTTCTGCTTTTGTGCTTCGTTGGCACTCAAATTGTATTTTGATGACAATATCAATATGATATCATTAAGTTAATGTATTGATAAAGGGCCCTGGAAATTAATTTACATTTTTACAACAAACACCTATACACATTTAGTAAATTCAGTCACAGGAATATTATTGGGAGATTCTTTTGTCCTAGTTTAGTAACAGAAAAGTTTTTCAAATTATGTAATTATTCAAATTATAAAATACTTTGGCGGCTCTATGAATTTAGTTCGGCCAGTGATATCTATTTAAGCCTAGGTCAAACCAACGCGTCCAGATTCTGTCGGCGGTCACAATCAGAATGCTGAATGGAAATGAACAAACAAACTGTATCGGTAAACAACAACGGCGCCGTATTGAGAGAATCCTTATAATGCTTGATGCGATTGGCTGCCGAAATCACGTGGGTGCTCGCGGCAGCCAATCATCGGCACCGCTGTGTTTGACAAGCTAGTGACGTAACACCTATACGGTCTCTGATTGGTCGGTCACCGCGACCGCGTGCTAAACGCATTAATTTGTCCAAGCCTTTAATTCTTAGGTTTAGGGCTTCACACAAGTCATATTGAGATCTAAGGAGACGAAATTATGCGTAATAAACGTTACATCATGAACATACTATGATACAGCACATGACCAAGTCTGCTAAGGAATGGCAGAAAAATGCTATTAAGTATATAAAGTCAGTTTGGTTATTTTATTTAGGTACTAATCAAACTCTAATGTCTTAGAGTTATCGGTAGAAACTATAGCGATGTTTTGATCACTCACTTAGCATACTTGGGAGACAGATTTCCTGTAGGCATTCGGATCCAAAAACTACTACGCCATCTTTTTTACTCTGGACGTGAATAAAAGAGATAGCGAATGAAGTTTTGCATTGGAGTACCTGAGAAAATGGAGCAGAGGGGACCCGCTGGGTAGGCAAAGCAAATGCTATCGTTTGTGACAGTCATTTGGTACCATCTAGATCAGTTTTTTTTATTATATGTTTATTAACATTTATTCAACAAATCCCATATCTATTTGCTAAAGCGGTACCAAGACAATGAAGTCACAAACGAAAGCAATTCCATCGCTATTCATTAGGCGGTCGGCCCGATTGTCATCATGACGTAGAAAACAATTCAATAGGTCATTAGGACATTTACAAATGATCCAAAGTCATTATAACTTTTATCTGTCACCAAGGTCGTTGACCTCACATTTCCCGGCCAGGTCAATGACCGCACGCACACACTAGCGCCATCTAGTCGTTCACGCTCACATTTACACACTATGTACAACGCACAGTATATATAGTAGTATACACATTATGATGCTCTTCTCTTTAATGTCACTTTCCCTCGCGCTAACTGTGACACATATATCCTGAACTTCTCCAGGTTAGCTTTCTTCACCCATATCTGTAATAAGAAAATGATAATTTGTTAAAAAAAGATTAAATTTCGCGCCCAATTACGATTTGATGGCTAGCCGTCGAACTTTTAGAATACTCTCACCGTCCATCAACACATGTTTCGCTCAACGGTTTGGTGACTTTATTAATGCCTTCGTATACAGTAACGTTATCAAAGCTTGTGACCTTAGAAAAAAAAATGCTGGAAGCCATAGTATTAATACAGTGTTGGTTAATAGCACTGTCATACGTAGCTACAGAAAATCTAGTATTCTGATTCCTTCTTCTTCTTTTTCTTTACCTTATCCCACTTAGATGGGGTCGGCACAGAAAATCTTCTTCTTCCACTCTCCTCTATCAGAAGTCATCTCAACACTCAACCCTTTCTCTCTCATGTCCTCATTCACACACTCCACCCATGTCTTTTTCGGTCGGCCTCTTGCTCTTCTTTCTTGCACTACCATTTCCATACATCTCCTAGTAACATGCATCTCCTCTCTACGCATCACATGTTCTTTCACAGCGTGGCATGGACCACGCTAATCCTCCACTCTTTATTTTCTCCCTCACTGGGGCTTTCACACTTTTTCTAATGTACTCATTCCTTATTTTGTCCATTCTTGTCACTCCACACATCCATCTCAACATTCGCATCTCTGCCGCATGCACTCCTCTTTCATATCCTACTTTGGTCGCCCAACACTCTAATCCATACAGTATGACAGGTCTAACGATCGTCTTGTAGATTTTCCCCTTAAGCTTAAGGGGCATTTTTCGATCGCATGTTGTTCCTGAGTTGCACCTGTTTCTATCCAGCGTTTATTCGGCTCGCTACGTCACGGTACATATCGCCGTTTTGGAGGATAGAACCGAGATTTTCTGAGACACACATTCTAAGCCGGGTCCGCACGGCACATCGGTCCCTAGTATTGTGATCCCTGGTTACATTAATTAGTGTAAAAGAAATGCATGTGACTAGGAGAAGTATGGATATGGTTGTACGAGGTAGCGGAAGTAGAGGTCGACCTAGGAAGACGTGGCTGAATTGTGTAAATGAGGATATGAAAGAAAAGAGAGTGAATGTGGATATGACAGCTGACAGAATCGTGTGGAAGAGGAAAGCTTGCTGTGCCGACCCCACCTAGTGGGAAAATTTTGAAGAAGAAGGTATTAGTGTACTGACCGCGTCGTCAGTGATGGCGTGTATGTGCGCGGGGAAGCGCACCAGCTCGCGGCCCTCCACGTACACGCTCTGGCCGCGGTGGTACCAGCGCCGCTCGTACAGCAGCTTGCCGTCCTCCACGCGCGTCTCCGTCGCGCTCTCGCTCTCGCGCACGGGCGACTCGCCTGCAGCCAAACACACGCACATTACTATTATATATTCTACTAGCTGACCCGGCAAACGTTGTTTTGCCTTATTAATTAATGTGTTTTTTTTACGACCTCACATTAAAAACCTCAAAAATTGTAGCCTATGTGTTATTCTGATGTATAAGCTATATTGTTGTAAAGTTTCATTCAAATCCATTCAGTAGTTTTTACGTGAAAGAGTAACAAACATCCATACATCCATACTTACAAACTTTCGCCTTTATAATAGTAATAGGATTCTATTCATTATTTATTGTTAGGGTTTGTAATTTTTTGTAATAATTTTCGTTTAATTATCGGTTTTCATGTTTTGTTCAAAAATATTAATCGATTATCGGTTTTCTTATTTAAGTCCTATTATCTGGTATCACCAAGGTATTAAAATAGGCACCATGATGGTTGGCAGATCACGGGAGAGGCATTCGGCTTCCAGCTTCGGTACTAGTCGGTTCTGCTTATAAGTGCATAGTCTGTTTAAAAAGTAATAAAAGTAAATTGATTTAAAGTCGTCCTTCGTTTAACTCTCTTCGGAGGCTGTCCACTCTAAAATTATATATTTCACATTGTGTATAATTTTTTATTAATATTGTATTATTATTTTATTCAAACTGACTTATAATTTGATATTTTATGAAAAGAATGTTTATCTGTTTGTCTGTGACTTCTACGGTATGACCGTAATATTGCCAATGTCACGTTACAAAAAAGACAAATGCAGATTGGATTGGCTGGTGAGTAGTGGGTGTAAATGCTCAGTAATATGATAACTGACTGAGTTGTTTTATAGTTAACACACCACAAGGGACAGATACAAAACAGCACATGGGTTAATAAAAGCAACAAGCATTAGTAGCCAAATTTACATTGAAGCTTAATTTTACTAGCGACAAGAAATTTATAAGGAGCCGTCCATTAATCATGTGACGTTGATTTTAGTTTTTTATCAAGAAAATCTAATTTTATTATAGAAAGCTAGCAACTATAAGTTAGCGTGAGGCCAACGTAACCGTAGTTTTGCTACGCTCGGAGAGATTTTAGTACTATTTTCGCGCACACGTTTAGGCATACTAGAGCATAATTTCACTATCACTTATTGCGATTTTTTGACGTGACAACGTCTTAAATTAGGTTGCGGCTGGGAGTCACTTATGAAAAAGTGTAACGCCCGGTAACGTTACGATGAGTCACCGAACGAGAGAGAGGCCCGCCGAATGCCTTGCGTCTCTCTCCCACTCAACTATGATCGGTCTGCCGCGCGCGCAGCACGCATCGGGCATCGGGCATATACTTACAACTACTGGAGTTGAGATGTTTCCTGGGCGGCGGCGCGGGCGCGTGGTGTCTGGGCGGGGAGTGGCGCGCGATGGCGCGGAGGTCGGCCTCGATGTCCCGCTCGTCCAGCTGGAACGTGAGCGTGGTGGCGAGAGGCTTGCGCCGCTTCTCGGGCGCCGGCGCCGGCTCATTCGCGCGCCGCCGCAGGATGCGCTTCATTACCGGCTTCACCTGCAAGTTATATGACATGGAATGTTTGTATAACCGGCTATCACTTACGTTTATTTTGTCGGTATTAGCCCGACATGTTTCAGCACAATCAGTGTGTAATTCTCAACCTGTCGGGAAAATACCGACAAAATAAACGTAAGTGATAGCCGGATTAAACAATATAACATTTAACTTTCTTGTTTTTACAGAAAAAAATTATCTTTATCTTATCTAATATACTAGTACTTTACATAGCTTGGCTATAACAATAAACTTGTTATTGTTATGACAAAATGAAAAGATTGCTCACGCTTCCTCAGTGAACTGCCTTATCCCACTAGGTGAGTTTAGCATGGAATTTTTTCTTCAACTCCCTTCTTCCTTTCCCTCCATATAGAATAAATCCCTCATACCTCCATAGACTCCCCATTGAGCTCCATACTGCTGCGTTCACTGTCAATGACTCTCCGTTTTTCTTCAAAGTCATTGAGAAGGTTCTCTCTCAGCTCAATCTTCTTGTCTTCAAACTCCTTGGCAGCCGCCTTCTTTTCCACTATGTATTCTCTTTCCACCACCTCATTCATGTGTTCTCTGAGGAAAATATTAAAGAGTTTACATTAAAACATCATACAAGCTACAACTTGTTTTTTTGAGTTACATGGTGATTGGGCCGGCTTCCGCAGTTAGGTCCTCTTCGGAGCTCCCACTCTGAGTTTTTTATGTTATGTGTGGTCCAATTCAAGGTATATTGCACTTCCTTTACAGTAAAGGAAAACCATTGTGAGGAAACTGACATATTTGAAGAAAATATCTGTGTGTCATATGCCAACCCGCATTCTGCCAAGTGTGATGGATATCTCTCCTTGTAAGAAAAGACCCTGAGTTCCTTCAGTGGGCAGCTTAAGCTATGCTAAGCAATAAGAAAACAGAAGTATAGAATTTATAATATAAGTACATCACAAAATCTTTACTTGTATATCCTATTAATCCGCAGCCTCTCATGTAGCTGATGTTCCAGCCTCTTCACGCGCCGCAGAAACTCTGGGTGCAGGCCCTCCTCCAGTTGCTGCAGCTGCTTCTTCAGACCCGCCAGCTTGTCCTGGAACAGTCTGAAAAGAGAACAATACAAATTGAAAGTAGATATTTATTTATTTAAATATCAGTCATCCATCATTTGTTTTGTGCATGATCACCCATCCCAAGACTCCCTGCTTCCATTTAATATTAATTATAAAGTCCTGAGTAAATGATATGACTAAAAATTTTTTTAGTTTTACAAGCTCTGACTGACATCAGTGTTAAGAATTGTAAGAGCTCCAAAACACAATTAGGTAAAATTCGCTTGATGGAATAAATAAATTAATTAATTAATTATGGAAAAATAGTTGTCTTAAAGTAAGTTAATTATGTAAAAATTCTACTACATTATTGTACACCACTTTATTCCGACAAATAAACGTTTTATTTATTATTTATTTATTTAAAGTTAAAAAAGGTTGTGCTTCTGAAAGTAAAAGATATTACAACAAATATTATTATGTATTACTTTTCCTTGTACCAAGTTCAGCCGGTACATTCATATTGGAGCAAAGAGCCTGAAGTTTGACAGTGGATTTTTCTTAATATTTTACAAATATATATAAATTCACAATAAAAAAAATAATAAGCTTTAATAATACCATTTATTTCGACCACACTAAAATTAAAAATTACATGAAAAAAAATTAAACAATAATTAGAAATTAAAAAATGCTTTACAAATAGCGAATTAAACCTAAGTCAGTGTCCGCGGGTAAGGTGCCTAGCTTGAACAATAATAGTAAAAAAAGTAAGATTTGTTTGTAATTGTAATGTATTGTGTTTTAGAGCTCTAACTAGCTTTTACACAGGATTTTATAGGATTTTTAAAATATGCCATTTTGCTCTCATAACAGCGTAATTAAAAAGCAAGCTGAAATGCTTAAAGCACACTGTCTATATAAACCGTGTTTATTACTTACTGTTCTTTCCTTTCTTTCTGTGTCTCAGGTGGATCATCATTGTTAGCTATTTCTGTCTCACTCGCTTCTTCTGTGTCTGAAATCATAAACCGCCATACTTCAGTTAGGATGAAATGTTATACATATTGTGATTGTGGTGTTGACACACCATAAATCTATATATAGTATAAAAATCAATTGCTGTTTGTTAGTCACCCTAAAACTCGTGAATGACTGAACGGATTTATCTAATATCTTAAAATATTTGTTGATATCTTAGGAAAGTTTAAAAGGTGACAAAAATTTAATAATTGCCTGGATAACCCTATACAGCCCTATTCTTTTTCCCATATAAACATTTTGTTATTTATCGATTAAGGCAGTACAAAGATTGCCGGGTCAGCTAGTTAAGAAATAAAGAATGTCTCATCTTTAACCAACTTCAAACTTAACAATATTATGAAGGTGAAAAAATGTTATATGAAACTTTTGAGTCACAAATATCTTTACAGATTTACATGAAACTTTGTATTCTGAATTAATAATATAATAAATGCATAGGCTACTTTTTACCCAGGTTTAATGTGGTTAACACTGTGGATTGGTAGGAATAGTTACTATGATTTCAAATTTTATTGCTAATCATTTCAGTGATAATATTGAGCCTAGAGGCAATGACAATTTATATCACAATGGCCTAGAAATATTTTATGACAAAATGAACCTTATATATAAAATTTTCGTGTCACAATGTTAGTTATGGTACTCCTCTCAAACAGCTTGACCAATTTTTACCAAATTTTATAAATGTTTATTTAATTTTTAGACTAAATAAAATTAATTTTGTTTTTATTTTTTGTTGTACTTAAGGCTAAACAACATTTGCCGAGTTAGCTAATATACATACCTATATATTCATAAAAAGTCATGCTATTCTATTTTGAGGCCAATTGATTATATTAAACTGACGAAATTTGTATTGTAAATAAAGTGTTAGTTGTTTATTTTTTGCTTGTTAAACCAATGGCATATCAGTTAGAAATTAATTGCCAAATAGAAAGTATGCCAGGCATATGAAACATGCACAGCAACAGTAAAGTAACTAAACTTCAGATTGGGATTATTTATGGAGAAAGTGACACCAAAACAACAGCATTACGTCATCTAGCAGATGAGCGAATACGCGGGAACGTTCCTGCATTCATGTATACAAAGTAACCTTGTTGTAGTTACATAACAACTGTTTACATGTCATTTACTGTGATAAGCGTGCGTGTTTATAGCTGAACCATGACTTTACGACGCCAAATACGTGACAAACAGCCCGGAACAAAGCGTAAAGCAAAAAATTGACCCACCTTCATCACTATCCTCCGCTGGCGCTGCCGGCTGCAGCGAGTCTTCTCTGTCCCTGTATTCATCTATATCGTCGTATCCATCGTCCTCGAAGTCATATTCATCCCCCGGCCCCGAATAAGGCGATCCCTGGTAAGACATAGTCGAGGCGACGCGTAACAGTTGCATACAGATTGAATGCGGTCACGGCCCCAGAAACAAAATCTCACCACGAGAAACGCTAATCGGATACGAAAGCAATATACGGCAAATGCCGACTATGTCACTCATATAAAGAATTTTTGAGTAATTTCACTACGACGAAAAAACGAATTGGAGCAAATTGAAGCTGTTTTACGTCAAACAAACGTCGAACAAAGCTTCATGAAATTCGTCAACTTCAGACAGAAAGAGATGCATGATGTTAGAGCGCTAGTGTTGCGCAAATTTCCTAGTGAGAAACAGAGAGATCAGATAGTTTTCATATTTATTAGTTGACTTTTGACTTTCTAGACAGAAAACCATAGACAGTAATTTTAGTGATGTCTTGACCTAAATCTTCATTCGTTTATCGAATACTATTTGAGTTATTTTTCCTTCTATTTCTTAAATGCCATTCATTATAGGTTACGTGCTATTCTCCCAGGTTTGACCTACGGTGACTTTTAGTTTTGTAATGTTCTCTGCTACGTCTTCCTACTCTCAGCCATATTTTGCTACATGTGTCAGAGGTGATCTATTCAAAACCATTTCAGGTTATTCTATAATAATTGCACACACATTAGGTATGTTGCGCCTCTGTTCCACTTCAATGCCTGCTACCAATCAGAGCGCTCGTTCTAAATTGCGCAAGCAGTATTTACAACGCGTGTACGACTGGTGCTAGCTACGATGCAAGACCGTCGGACGGCCGTCTCCGAACTTAACATCTGTCCGGGGGGATATTCCTCTGCGAGGTTTAGGCAGACCGTCGTTGCTCCATAGGTATACAAAAGTAACTAGACACAAAAAACAATTTCGTCCATAGCGGCCGCCAAAAAAGTCGTCTCACACTCATAAAGCATCGGATAGTGCTTTTACCAAGCTGGTACTACAGCACGTGCGAAAACAAGCACGGCAATCGCAGATGCTCGGCACTCAATAAGTTTTTGAGCATTATGGAAAACAAGTGAAGTGTGCAAACCGTGTTTCAATCAGAAAATAAACATTATCCAAATAAACATTATCCATTTCTTTGTAAACATACTGTATGTCGCTCGCTCGATATTTTTGTAATTTTACTATACAAAAGAACATAACAGAAGAAACCACCAAGAAATTTTACCACGAATCCGTATACTCGGTAAATTTATTCGAGTTATAGTTTTGAATTAAGGATCAAAATCTGGCACAACACTATAACATGCTAAAAAAAAGATATCGTCTATTGTTTTGTTTTGACGTCACGTCACGGAGGTGGACGACGTCATCTTGAATGAAATTTTTATTTTTCTATTTATTTTGATAAATTAAACAGGTTACAAGTGATTATACACGTTTATACATAAAATTAAATAACGTTGTAATGTTTGACATCCATGAAACTTTCGTGTGTTCCTAGTGTGTGATGGTGACGCTTTTTTCCGTTAAATCGGTGATGTAATTTGGTTCGGGTGATTAGGTGGCTTCCTCGTCGCAGACACTACAATGGAAGAATCCTCATTCACGATACCTGCCGACGACAATGGTGATACTGAGCTCGACCCGAGGATACAGGTCAGTGAGTGACTATATCATGTACTGAGTAACTGTAAACGTACAACTGTTGCAAAGATGAGTGTCAACTTTGTAGATTATTTCGCCAACGAGCACAATGGATACGAAATTCTGTACCAAAACATGAAATACGGGCTTATCGCTAGTAAAGAATTGTCAGAGTACTTTAGGGAGAGATCGAATATTGAAGAGACTAACTCGAAATCGTTAGCTAAATTAGCGAAGCAGGCGAATAGCAACTGTTCTCAGGGGACCTTCGCGCCATTCTGGGGCGTGCTCAAGTGCTCTGCCGAGAAACTGTCCAATTTACACCAACACATGTTCCAAAAAGTCAGCGAGTTAGTCAAAGATGTAGCCCGTTATGCTGAGGAGCTTCATAAGAAACACAAGGCTGTGAAAGATTCTGAATCCAACACCTTAGAGGTAGTCCTGCTCATTCAAAATACTAAACAGGCCTTGCAAAAAGCCAAGGATGTGTACACAACCAAATCAGCAGAACTTGAGAAGTTAAAAAAGGATAATGGTTCTGCTAAAGACATTGAAAAGGCTGAAGTGAAGCTAAAAAAGCTCCATGAAGATTATAGGCAGCTTGCTGAGAAGTACAATCTAGTGAAGCAGGATTTTGAAAAGAAGATGACACAAACTTGCAAACACTTCCAGGATGTGGAGGAAGCACATCTGAAACAGATGAAGCAGTTTGTCAACTCTTATGCTGAGATTATACAGAACAACCATGATCTGATGGGGCAAGTCCATAGAGACTTCAAACATCAGTGTCTCGAATTAACTGTTGAGAAACTTCTTGAGCAGTTTCTTATTGAGAAATACAATGCAATTGAAAAAGCTATGTTAGTAGAACTACCTCCATCGTTACCTAAACCTAGCTCAGCTAATAACTCTATATCTGAAGCAGACCAGATATCTACTGTCTCAAATGGCTCTCACAAACCTACTCCTGTTGCCAAAGCACCAAAAAAGGAACCCTCATTTGCCACCAAGACTTCGAGACGAACCACTTCATTGTTGAATCTTTTTACACCAAATTTCCAAAGCAAAGATGAACCTAGTGGGAGTGTGGAAGGTGTAGCACCATGCTCGGCACCTTCTAGTCCTAGTGGGACCCCGGCAACCCCTGTAGCTCCCGACAAAGATGAAAACATGGGTAGAACTACTCTCAGAGAATCAAAATGGTTTCTACGTAGCAAAAGAACCAAGGCCAAACCTAAAAAGTCCAAAAAGAAGAAAGATGAGATATCTGAAAACTCAAATGTTGGTGATAAGTCTGATCTAGAAGAGAAGGAGGAAGAAACTCCAAACAAAGAGGATCTGATGAACTCCCCGGAAGTTGATGATGAAGGTTACTGTATCAGACCTAAAGATGAGAAAGGAAGTGTGTACTCTTCATCAGACACAGATTCGGAAGAAGATAGAGAAGAGAAAAAGATTCACGTTGAGATTAAGCCGATTAGTAACGGCACGCCGCAAATGTCGGCGAGTGTGGATGAGCTGCGAGCTACCGTGGAGAATATCTCGCTGTACAAGATCGGGACCACGCGGCGCGGATCTAACGCCAACACTAGCAAGGCTAGTAGCGATCTGTTAGACTTGAACTTTTTCCAGAGCCCCACCGCCAGCAACCCGACCTCGCCGCACGGGAATGTATCGAATCCATACGCGCCACTTCAGGGCAACCAGTCACATATGCTGGAGAGCCCCACGCCCATATCTAATGCGGACGTCGGGGACCTGTTCTCGGAGGTGGGCGAAATGAACCAGAACAGCGTGCGGACGTCCACGCCTACCATATCTACGATATCGCTGCCACGGCCGCCGTCGCGTCGCTCCGAGGGCGACTTCAGGACGGGCGCATCCTCGGGCTCGCGCGGCCCCTCGCCCCTCACTATAGGCATGGCGGACACCATCCCGCTGGCGGTCGCCTTCCACGAGATCATCCACTCGTACTTCCGCGGCACGGAGGAGTCGCGGTGCCAGGTGAAGATGTCGGGCGACATGATGCTGTCCTTCCCCACTGGCATCGTGGGCGTGCTCGCCAACAACCCCAACCCGGCCAAGTTGTGCTTCCGGCTGAAGAACATCCACCGGCTGGACAACGTGCTGCCGAACAAGCAGCTGATCGGCATCAACGCGGCGCTGTCGACGCGCGACACCACCGTGTTAGAATTTAACATGCCGGCGCTCACGTCACTGCTCAAGCGCCAGTCGGAGAAGAATCCGACCGCGCAGTATTTCAACGTCGACATCTTGAAGTACCAGATCCGGCCGCGCGGCGGCGCCGCCTCGTGCCCGCTGCAGCTGGTGGCGTACTGGAAGTGCGAGCGCGAGCACACGGACCTGAAGGTGGACTACAAGTACAACCAGCACGCCATGTCGCCGGCCGCGCCGCTGCTCAACGTGTCGGTGTGCGTGCCGGTGGGCGGCGGCGTGCGCAAGGTGCTGGCCATGCCCACGGCCGCGTGGAGCGGCGAGCCGGACGCCGCGGGCTCGGCGCTGTGGCGCTTCACGGAGCTGTCGCAGCACTCGGAGGAGCGCGGCGTGGGCTCGCTCAAGGCGCGCTTCGAGCTGTCGGCGGGCCCCTCGCCGCGAGCCACCGCCGCCGCGCAGTTCAACTGCGAGGGTGCCACGCTCTCGGGCATCGAGTTCGAGCTGATCGGCTCCGGGTACCGGCTCTCGCTCGTCAAGCGCCGCTTCGTCTCCGGGAAGTACATCTGCGACAGCGACGCGCCGTGACACCGCCCCCGCTAAACCCGCCGCGACGCGTTTCGCTCTTTTCAGAGATTCGGTACCTTGTAGGACTGTTTCCTGTCCACGATTTTTATCACAAATAGATGTCAATTTTTCGATTTAAATTTGTTGGATGTAATTTTTGCAATTGTATTATTCGTTAGCGATACGATTCTAACTTATTTTCTAAATAGAAATCGTGCCATTTACTGTATTATTTTATTATTCCTACAAGATATGTACGCACGCTCGGCGTGCCCCTGTTTCGTACATACTTTGCATCACAATCATCTATTGGAGTTTGTTATTGATTGTAAATATTGTCCTGACCAGAGAGATAAAGCTTTAAAGTTATAATAACGTAAGCAGGTCACTTTCGTACATTTTAATAGATACGTTTTTATATAGTTCTAATATAAACAGCATTATCCTAAACATATTTTACGTATTTCTTTTTTATTGTTTCGTTTTCGTCACTTTTATAATATCTTGCGTAATGTGTGTATTCTGTATTTTAGCATGTAGTTTTTAATTTGTATTGGCCTAACGATTATATTTTTATGACTATATTTCCTACAAGGCCACAATGGCTACACTATTTTAAATAGTGATGTGGTACATGTTTGTGCAGCAACAATTTTGTCTAAACAAAGCATTTCGCGTTATTTAACTGTTTCGTCAGAGTACTGATTGTATATTGAATTCTGTACCATGGGGTTTATGTATGTACATTAACTATTCAAGCTTTTCAACACAATTTTACTCAGTAAAAGAATTACAATATTACATAATTTTCAATATAATATCTTTGTTGCTACTGACAATGGCCACAAGCTTGCAAGCATGTATTATTATGTACATTAGATAACTTTTATGTTAATAATGAATACAAGGATTCCTCGAATCTCTATAGTGTTTCGATTTTATATTGAATTTATAAACATAACTCGATTTTATTTAATGCCTTTATTGGAGTATTATTTGGATAGTAGATTAATATACTAAATTAATTATAACTAACAAAATTATACATTTTATCACCAATAAAATTTTCCAGTGAATACCTATCACTTTTGATAATACATTTTAATTAACTTTAAATTGCACTAGTGTGAAACAATAGAAACATGATAAAATCTACACTTGAGGAATATAACATAAACAATATAAGTATTTTCCTAATTTAAGTAATAATAACAAAATAAAAAAAAATGCATTATAATGAGTTAAATAATTATGTTTCTATTGTTCACCTTTATATCTTTATTTAGTTATTAACAAGTATAAAGTTTACTCATTAACTGTAATCTCATTTAATTAAGTTTTTTTATTATGTTAAATAAACTTCTGTTTACCGAGAAGCTAAACAGTTTGCGTCTAATTAAATTCGATAATATTTAGAGGTTATTAAATTTAATACTTGATACATTAAACAATATTTAAACCTTATAAAAAGTGATTTAATATTTTGTCATATCTGGCAGCTTCAAAAATGAATATGGCTTTAATTTATATTCATCTTAATATCCAAAGCTCAGTAGTTGAATGTATTGTATGTACTGTGAAGGAGCAAACCCTTCAACTTACAATTTTGTTTTACAAATGTATAAAAATTACATTTTAAATTGTAAATGATTAATAAAAAAATCTGCGTAATCGTAACTAAGAACGTCCATAGATCAACCATATGCGTCAATATTATAAGCTTCAAAAGTATAAAACTTTACTAAACTTAATACAGTAGAAACTCGATCATCCGGCCCTCAGTTATGGATATTTCATGATGAGTCGGTCATGGCGATTCAGCGGCACACATGACTAAATTAAATTTAAAGAAGCCCCGTCTCTTTTCATCTTAGGTGGCCAGAAAGAGACGGCACGTTCTGCACCATAATCAAAACAACTAAATCACGTCAAATGTAGAAAATATAGGCGACTTTAGAATGCACTCACTTGTATCACCTCTAAAACTGCCTGCAAATTCCATATTTGACGTGATTTTAGTTGTTTTGTCTGTGGTTCAGAACGTGCCGTCTCTTTCTGGCCACCTAAGATGAAAAGAGACGGAGCTTCTTTAAATTTAGTTTAGTCATGTGTGCTGCTGAATCGCCACCAGTACGGATGGATTCGCGATTATCCGGACTATAGGCCAATAGTCCAAGGAGGTATATTTGCAAGTATGAACGTGTCGGATGGAACTGGCATCACCCCGCCCGTGCCGGCTTCTCATCGGTATAAATCAATCAATAAAAATCCCCGATTTTCTTCATACTTTCGATTATCCGGATATTCGATTATCCGAATACTTAACAATAACAATGATTCCGATTAATCGAGTTTCCACTGTAACATAAAAAAATAAAATATATTATTCAACATAAACAATTTGATCTTAAATTATAATATTATCCGATTTTCTTAATCCTGATTTAGCTTTTCAGTAAAACGCTTGAAGTTAGAAGAGTATTAACCAATACTTTAACCAAAATCGAAGTGTTCATAACCATTTATTGTAGAGGTCAAACCAGTTAGTTAAACCGAACCATTCCATTTTTATATCTTTAATCTCTTATTTTAAGTATCCTAATTTATCACAATTAAAAGTAAGATGCGTATTCGGCTGAATAATTCTAGAAAAGCGATTCAAAAGTATTTTATCGTGCTGGATTTTTGCTACGAAAAAGTCGGCGTAAAACTAAAGCCCTAGAGTCACATCTTGTGTGTTATAATTCGTTATCATAAAGAACGTTGGAATAAAGTGTAAGGGTGTGTTTACGCATGGCTTCTGTTGCACACGAAAGCAATTGTCAATTTTTTTCTTTTTAATCTAGCCTTACGTTTAATAAATAAAAGTAGACATAAACATAGGTACATATAAAATCATCAAAGTAATAATTTGCATACTGCACAGCTTTTCCGCCAGCGTTCTTAATGCGCTAACCATAGAATACTTTTGAACCGTATCATATTTATCGACTCTATATAATAATAATTAATTAAACTATTCTAGAACGAATAAACGGAAACGTGCATACCTATAGTATGAAAAGGAAAGGCAACATAAAAGGAAAAAAAGTATTTTTGTATTCAGTAGTGCGCATGTATTCAAAAATTGTATCTAATGTTAATTAAATGGAAATAAAATTGTAATTTTAGCAGGCTATCGTTTAAATCCGACCTTTAAAAAACCATCAAGAAGAAATACTCAGTAAGTAAAGTTTGTTATTGTTAAATAGATTGCTTTTTTGTAGGGACAGGAAACAATCCAAAAGGTACTCGATACACAAAACAAAATAACAAAAAAAACAATGTCACTGTGACACAATTTGATAAGAATTGATATAGTTTCTCGTTTATCTCGATGTTTTTAGAGATGATAAGACAGTGTCGTACGGATCCTCATGTAGAGCTTAGTTTAAAATCGTGTGTTTTTTGTTTCACTGGAAAGTCTTGAATAGAAAATTTCAATTTATTTTAAAGTGCAAAACAGTGGTTGTATAAATGCCGCGGTTGTTTCCAGTCTCTACATGTTGCTTGTTGTTGCCTAACGTGGACTTCCCCGTGGAGGTGCCGTGCGATTGTCTCAAGTTCTTCAAAACGTTCCAGGTGGAATTGGAGAAGCTGAATGCTGCCACCGACGAGATCAACAAGCTCGAGCTGGAGTTAGATGTGAGTGGTTCAAAATTTTATTATTACTTATAGATTCACTAGCTACGCTTCTTAGTGTTAATCATGTCTATCCGGAATCTACTATACTATAAGAATCTTTGTCCTAACTCATTCATCTATAGGCAACGCAGTGACCAAATCGCTGATTCTAGGGGTGTGAAGTTTGGAGGGTGTATTTGTTTTAGTACGTAGACGTGTACTTAGAACGGATTTTTGGAAAATCCATCCTTATGAGTGTGAAAGGGGGTAAAAAAGTTTGTATGAAACTTCTTTGTTTTTGAACTTATAACAAAAGTATGTATAGTTTTATTTAAAATTTAAAAATAATAATATCTTTTTTGTCAGGGGTGAATAAAGGGCTTGTAATGGACGTGAAAGTTTGTATAGAAAGTTAGTCTTGAAAGTTAATTTGGCAGTAATTACTTATCGCAGGCAAAGCCGCGGGTAATAGCTAGTTTAGTAATAATTCTAGTGCCTTGTTGCCCTTGTGATGTGTGCTCCAAACTGCAAAGAACAAGGTCCCGGGTTCGAGTTTCGCGGCACCACAGATTTTGAATGATAAATTTACCCTTTGTGTTAGAGTTTGGGTGTATGTGTGCATTTGTTATGTGTGTATAATATAGAATGATTTGTTTTCTTCCTTCGTTCGTAACTGTTTCTTTGCGGATATATCCTGCAGTAATCATATTATATTAATGCGTATTATCGAAACATTTCCAACATCTTACTTACCCCCGCCCTTAATTTAGGTACGAGTACCTAGATATACTTATGAGAATATATAAAATATTCCCAAATGTAAATCGTCCCCAAGCTAAGTATACAATTTGATTTGAGAGGTTCACTGTGATTTGGGTTTCGTAAATTGGGTTTCAGTTATGTGTGTACACGCTCGTAGGTTCCGCTAAATTTACATATGTGATTGAGGACAGCCAAGAATATACATTGGCAGGACATAGGGCGATAAAAAAGGGTTTGCATTTTACCCTAAGGATATATTAGACCGATATTTATAAGATCGATCTATATTTATAAGTTTGACGACCTCGCTGGCGTAATGGTTACTAAGCTGGACTGCCAAACAGAGGTTCCCGGATTCAATTCCCGGCACAGCCAACATCTTTGTGGTGAACTAAATTTGTTGGTTGGTTGGTGGTCTGGGTGTTTAACATTTATCAATATAAAGTATTTATTTATGTATATGTAGTATATCAGTTGTGTTATCAACCATAATTAATACAAACTAGAAATGGTATTGTATGGGGCTAACCAGGCGTGTGAGAAATGTTTTTTTTTTACTTTTAATGGGCTTACGCTCGATAACAATTCACCAGATGGTAAGCGATATTGAGATTTAAGGTGGAGCGTGTTAGTCCAGAAGACACCTGTTCAATCTTGCCTTAAAACCTTATATTTATTATTAATAATATGTCCTAATATTTTTTTTATTTTTATTATTTCTTGTCTTACTGCAGAGTATTTAGGATAGACACTAACACGTAGTATTAACAGTTTAATTTAGCACACAGATTAATTAGCCTGTTAATGTTTTAATTGATCAAATTACGGCGAATTGTTGTGATTACACAGATATCTGTGTATTCATTATCATTTCGGTACTTTAATTTAATTATAGCCACGATGGCTGTCCTAAATAGATTGTGTAGCTCTCTAAAGAAATACATTTATTTATAGCAATTGAAATCAATTTTTATTAATTAAAAAAAAACTATTAACAACTCCCTGATACGTATGTATATGTATTATGCATATACCTACCAAACTACTTTATATGGATACATATCATAATAAATTAAAGTTTATCAATTAAGTATTAGAAATATAACAACAGACATAAGTGAATAACAAGCTAGTTATCAATTTCTGGAAATACAAAACTACGGATAATAGAAAAAGCCAGATCTATTGTTGTGTCAAATTGGCACAATTGTTACAATAATGCTATGTTACGCCAATGTCGACTTTTATATTTCAAGAATAAAGATCTGTCAATGTGTATGTCGTCTCACACGACATGTAGTCTTGAACATTATAACTAAATCGTTAAATAAATAAATGCTATATTTTATCTATATTTCTTCACAAAGACAATGGAGCCTTATTAAGAAATCTTGAAATCTATAGTTCCAATGAAAGCAATATTGATTGAATACATCTGACTTGATACTATCACAATATTGAAATAATTAAAGTTTTATCGAAGTACAAGTTATTATTCTGTGGTTTTATGCAATTCCCTTATCGATCATTTTATATGTATCGATTTATTTAGCAATCTAACAAGATAAATGCTATATTTGATTAATTACATTATAAACTTTTATCAAGATCATTATTCCGCGATGGTGATGATGATCATTATTCACATGGCTTTTACGAAAACTTGAAATTAACGATGTTTTTAGGGTTACGCGCCTAAAAGCTAAAATCGGGACCCTAATACTAATCCTCCGCTGTCTGTCTGTCTACCTGTCTGTATCTCATAAACTGTGATAGCTAGAAAGCTGATATTTTCACAAGTAAAAAAGCCCTTCGCCTAGTGAATGATTTTGAGGTAAAAGTAACATAAAAGTAAGAATATAGTCTATCAGAAAATCACCTTTTTTAACTACAAATTTTATTGGTATCCATGAGGTTTATTCGTCCTAAAAAAAGGACAACATCGGGGTTCATTGAATTCGTTCGCTGAACTTTCCCGGGTTCAAGAGCTTTTCTTTATTGTTAGCTTGAAAGCGGTGCGTTATACGGAAGTATGGAGAAATATAGAAGCAACCTTTTCTGGGTTGTCACGAGATGCCTTGGAAAGTAAGAAAGCTTTCATTAATATTTAAAGAGGCTAACTGTAAAAGGTTCCGTGTCCATATAATGGAAATAAGAAAACATTCTATGTACAGTAGATACTCGATTAAGCTTTGAGGCATTCGGATAATCGAAAGTATGAAGAAAATCGTTTTTTTTTTAAATTTTCCGATGAGAAGCCGGCTCGGCGGGGTGGTGCTAGTTCCGCCTGACTAGTTCGTGCTTGCAAAAATACGACTGGTTTGTAGTCCGGATAATCGAGTTTCTACTGTAAAAGGAACCTTACTTACTATTATTATTATTATTATAATAAATGCGAAAGTTTGTCAGGGTGGACGTGTATGTATGGATATATTTTGACCTATTAAAGTAAACGGCTGAATCAATTAAGATAGAAGATTAGAAAATATTTAGGAGTAGTTTTATATGAAAGTAGCTCAAATTGATTTACGCATAAGCTACTTTTTTACCTGAATTAATCCTTATTAGTCCGCGGGTTGCAGCTTTGCATAATTTACGAGTATATTGAAAACCTTAAAGAAGACTAGTAGGAAGATAACTTTTATTGGCCAGTCAGAGAGAAAACGCTGCCAGCTTAATAGTAATTGTGTTGTACGAAAACTTTTGACCAATAACTAATAAAACAATATAAATAAATCGAAGACAAAATATTTAGTGTATTTTCGCTGTGATCTGAAACCCAAATTAAGATAAGCAAAAGAAAAATTTAAATATAAAAAAAAATATCTTCTATTTAGAATGGATTTCCGCAAAGTATCGCCTCAGTCAATAGGTTAATATAAATAAAGTAGATAGAACCCTTAATCTGTACGTATGTATTTATTTATAATATGTATGTATGTATATGTAGTATATCAGTTGTGTTAGCAACCATAATACGAACTAGAAATGGTTCAGTGTGGGGCTAACCAGCCGTGTGTGAAATGTGTCAAAAAAAAACTTATCTGTTCATGTTTAGCTCGTATTACCGACATAATACCAATACTCAAGTCTTTGTTACCTTAGCGTTGAAATTGAAATAGGTACCTTGCTAAAACTGAAAAACTAAACATCGTGCATTTTCTTAGGTATTCCAAATAGCCAACATAAATACGCGACCTGGAACCTAGTCCATGAACGTTTCAAATATTAACCAAATTGGTGTGTAGGCTAGCAACCACTTACCTTGGCTAGGGACCTGTATGCTGAGTAGGAGATTAGAGAAATATGTTATGTATCAGTTGTATTCAAAATTCAAAAATGTGTTTTAAATTCAATGTATATTTTGATGACCTCGTTGGCGTAATGGTTACCATGCTGGACTGCCAATCAGAAGATTCCGGGTTCGCTTCCCGGCACGGCCAACATCTTTGTGTTGAACTAAATTTGTTGGCTGTCGGTCTGGGTGTTAAATATGTATCTATATTAAATATGTATTATATGTAGTATATCAGTTGTGTTAGCAACCATAATACGAACTAGAAATGGTTCAGTATGGGGTTAACCAGCCGTGTGTGAAATGTGTCCTAGAAAATAAATAAATAATAGTAATGCTGAGACTTGTAAACTATCTAAGTGTTTGTTAAAAACAATTAAATAATAACACTTAAAGTATAATGTATGTCTAGTATGACCATAGTTACAATACCTACTCTGAAGTATAAGTTGAATAATGGATAGGACCATTAAATTTTCACAAACAACAAACTTACATTGCAATTGATTATATCATCAGTACATATTACATTGTACAACAAGTTTACGCGTAATGTGAGAATTATTCAAACGCTTGGTCTGATTGGCTGCTACAAGCGCCCACGTGATTGCGACAGCCAATCAAATCAAATCAGTAGTTAGAAGAATTCTCACGTTACGGCGCGTAAAGGCGACGCAAAGTATTTAAATATCGGACTAAACTTTTGATTTTTTCTCCCATCACGGCGCGTGAAGTTGTCGATACAAAGTATTTTTAAATCGCAATAATCTTGAATTTTCATTCAAGATTTTGCCCGTGTCAATTTATTAATTGTAAATAACAAACGATTAAAAATAGCTTAAAGGCCGTCTGAAACACCAACCTAAGAACATTAATTATGCTTATTTTGGTTCTAATCCGACTTATGAATTGGGAAAAAACTGGTCTAATAATATATGAAATTTAGTTTTTTGAACAACTTTTATTTCATATTGTTAAATCTAATTTGTACCACAATAAGTATATATATTCTTTGAGTGTATAAAAGTTCTTTGAACGGTCTTAAAGCAATTTTTTATCCTATATGATTTATTGTGAAAAAACTACACATTCAAGTTTTTGCCCATATCATCTCCTTAAAGGTTTCTAAAGTTTTCTATACAATGTATATTACAAGTCTCCCACTTGGCATGTTGATGACGTAAGTTGGCGCACTATGACGCTGCCGTGGCAAGTTGGAGCCACTCTGGCTGTGACATAACAGCTGACAGACTTAATGGGTTTATACGTATACAGGTCACAGGGTCGCTGGAACTATAGTTAAACCTTTTAAAGGTGGCTTTGGTACACCTTGAGTACTAAGACTTTTAAGAAGTTATAGGTTTGCGTTTGACCACAGCTTACTTGGTGTTAACAATACTATGGTCTACGATGTTACACGCTTACCTAGAAAATACCTATTTACTCTAGATTTGAAGCCCCCAGGTGGTGACTTCGTAGGAAACAGAGCCTCAAGAAGAGAATTCCAAAATTTTGATCTCCTCACAAGGAAGGTCGAAGCGAATCGGCTTGTGCGATACTTTAGGACTTAACTGTATAACCTATGTCTGAGTTTCTGCTCGTTCTGTAATGGAACGGAGACGATGGTATAATATTATGTTACTTTTATTATTATGAAGATTAGCGAAAAAATCAGCTGTCATGTGACAGCTCTTAACTTAACTCCTAAACTTTAACTCCCCTTTACGCCATAATATACATAGAAAAAAACTGTAAATTCAAAATAATGCCTTAAAGAAATTTCACCTGATGGAATGAAATGGAAACGGAAGTGGGAAAAGGCGATGAGAGTGATGAATGATGGTCATGACATTTAAGTTCAGACAATGATAGCTCGTTCTTCCATCGCTGGCTAATGTTATCCATCAATCATGTTTACTGAAAGGGGAACAATGTTACCACATTTCCACTATCGGACGAGCAGGGAGACGGCTAGGAGGCACCGCTATACAGTTGAAGTTCCAAAAATCCGCACGAAGCGTTTCGCTTCCACATATTATTGTGCGGACCTTTAAACTGTCGAACTCATTGCCGAAATCCCTGTTCCCTCTGAACTATAACCTCACTGTCTTCAAGGCGAGAGTGAATCGGTTGCTCCTAGGCAAGCGCGCTCCACCGTAGATCGCAACATCACTTAATATCAGATGAGTTTCGATCAAGCGCTTGCCTATCCATCATTAACAAAAAAAAACTATTTCACCACGTGATACTTTTTTCATCTTTGAAGTTAATTTTGTGCAATCTGCCAGCCCTACTATCATTCTACTTCACAAGCCTTATATAACCTATTAAGGGCCCGTTAACCTGCCCAGTACACTACCATTACATGCTATTACTCAATGCAGTTATTCTACTGTACAATCATTACGTTATTCGCTTAATAGCTACCCAGCCAATAAGTTTATTAGACTGTTTACTCACCTCATGAATGGTGTTCGATGTTCCAATACAATGAAAGGTTTATAATAATAATAGATTAATAATAAATACATTTATCTATCTAGCCGTTTAATCAGTATTTGCAAAATTTTTCTTTATCTGAAACAAAACAAAAAATGACGTAGAATTTAAACCAGTGACATACAAGAAATCAAATGTCAAACTTTTTTTAACAGCTACCCATTAGACAGTCAGTGTAATTTACTTTAATAATTTATATTTAGTCGTTCCACCGACCAAGTAATTAGTGTAGTAAATTATAACTGATCATTGGAAATGAAAAACAGAATATTTTTCTATCAGTCGAATAAACAATTCATCTGAACATTGAAAAATCGGCCTGTGTCGGAAAAATGCCTCAAGTATGGTGTAACCTCCATTATCTATCCGGCCATAAAAGCCTTTGTGTTTTAGCCATAAGTGTGGAATCTTATTGTCTACGCTTGGCTCAATAACAAGACTTGTGATTTGCTGAACGCTGTGATATATTATGTTACTTATGTAAGAGAGATTTTGCTATGTAATAAGAGATAGATGGTTAGTGAATTCCTCTGCAGTATGTCGCTTACTTTACAGATAAGCTTACAAAAAGATTCTTTTAATGTTAAGATAAGATCTTGAGTGTAAACGGTAAAAATTATCGACAAAATAGCTAAAGGTGCCAAAATAAGTATAAATATTCTTAAAGTGGCTATTTAGACGGTCTATAAGCTTTTTTTAGTTTTTTTTTTACTATTTACGATTTATAGCGAAAATACTGTAAAATAATATTTTTGCCTTTTTGTAAATGGCTGATGTAAATGGGTGTGTTCTAAAATTGCACAACATTTTCCATATTTGACGTGATTTTGGTTGTTTTCTATCTATGGTTCAGATCCAGATGTAACTTTGTAGTCACTCATAATAAAAAAAGACAAGGCTACTTTCAATTTAGTTTGGTCGTGTGTCCAGAATTGCCACCATACACAGACAGACACACACACACTCACAGTCATTTAACATCCCGTCGTTTTTGCGTCAGGGTTTAAAAATGTAAGCGTAGTTACTTACTGGCTTTGTAGCGAAGGTCGATATAACACTTTTTGGCAGCTTTTTGTATCCGGACGCTTGCCAAGCAACTTTTCCCGGAATTTCCTTTTGAAATATTTAAGCCAAGCTAAGTAAGTCGCATCATTGCTATCTCTTACATAATAAATATTAAATATATAATGCAGCGCTACTCTAGTCCACTTAAGGTTTAGAGTTCTTTGTGTAAGTGTTTTTTGTAGTTTCTGCTGATGTTGCACTCAGGTATTTCATTAAAACTTAATATTTTCTACAGCTAGCTTGAGACTTAAGACGATGATTAGGGCCAAATCTTGTTTTTACAGTTTTTTCACTAAAAATCATAACAAAATAGCTTTAAAAGCCGTCTAAAGAACCACTCTAATAATTATAGCCCTTTCAAGCCCTTACAAAGTTGAATTAATGAATGATTTTCTTTTATTCAAATTTCACACACTCAAATTTCAGTTAGTCCCATACTAAACCATTTCTAATATATATCATGGTTGATAACTCAACTGTAATACTACATATACATATGTTTATAAATATTTATATAGATACACATTTAATACCCAGACCGCCAGCTAACAAATTTGATTCATCACAAAGATGTTGGCCGTGCCGGGAATCGAAATCGAAATCCTTTAGTTGGCAGTCCGGCATGGTAACCATTACCTAAACGAGGTCGTCAAAAATTCCCTAACCTAAAAAAGTTTTATACATACTATAAAGTAATTATTAGTTTAACCTCAAAACGCTTTTTTGCTTTGAACTTGGAGGTCCCTTTTAACTAAAATAATTAATAGCTATCAAAATCTCTCGACTAAATTCTATAATAACTTAGATAATCCGGCTTGGGCAAAATAGTTTGGAGAATTTATCATTCCTGATAATAATTAAGCAGAAATAGGCCGCGAAAATTTAATATTAGACGAAGTGGATTAAACTTTACCCCGGGGAGTGGTAGACAGGCTTGTAATAATAAATTAAGTATTCCAGTAATTTATTACAAGATATCCTGCTATTTTGTTTACGTTAGCTATATTATGCAAACAATATATTCTTTAGAAAGAAAGAAAGAAATTCATATATTCTTGTGACAGAAAAAATATATAGGTACACAAATAACAATATACTAGATATATACATAATACATTACAATTACCATTGGACTATGATGTGCACATTCTTTAATTGTCCGAGTGAGCGAAGTTTCTGCATTAACTGCAGCGGAGTCTTAGTAATATGTAATATGGCTCAGATACATTTTAAATACGGAATCTTTTTTTTTTATTGATGAATAGGCTTACGTTTGACCGCAGCTAGCCTGATGTTAAGCTTGACTGTTGTCTAAGATGTAACACGCTTGCCTAGAAGGAACCTATTTACTCTGGATTTGAAAACCCCCAAATTGTACTTCTCGGGAAAAAGAGACTCAGGAAGAGAGTTCCAAAGCTTCGCAGTTCTCACAATGAAGGTCGAAGCAAAACGCTTTGTGCGAATCTTGGGAACTTCGACAGTGAATCGATGTCTCTTCGCTGTACCCCTGCTCGTTCTGTAGTGGAATGGAGAAGCGGGAATCCTAAGCGTAGTAGCGCCTGTAGCTCGACTTACTATGGTGATCAGACGCTGTCACGAAGGTTAAGCAACGATCGATGCGGAAAATCTTTGGATGGGAGACCATACACAAAAGACTGTCTTTACTGGGAGCTACCGTGGGTTGGATGACACGTTCAATTGTAGGTCTCGGCTGTTAGTCTTACTACAGCCAAGTAAGAGGCCTTCGGGCGGCTTGTAAACTTTCGACACCAGAGCTTGACCACTTAGCTAAATATTAAGAAAAAGAAGGCAAAAGAACAAACACTTCTAATTTTTATATCGGGTTCAGATATTTTGTAATAAAATAACTAAATTATAAAAATAAAAATTGTTATAGCACACTGAATATTAATTGAATTACCTAAATGGAGCTATCAGACGTTATATCGTAGTTGTTTTGCTCGTCGAATGCTTTTAACGCCAGTATTTTTTTTTCTACAAAACTGGTTCTCTAATTCCCCAGCTATTAATATAAATATAGCGTCAAGGTTTCAATAGTTTGCTTATACAGTTCCAATACAACTACGCAAATTCTGACAAGCAATTTCCATGTCACAATGTTAGTTACCGTACTCCTCCGAAACGGGCTTGACCGATTTTTACCAAATTTTATATGTGTGTTCAGTAGGTCTGAGAATTGGCTTATTTTTACACGCTTTATATTAGCTTCACCTGTATGTTTGTATGTTTGTTTGTAACCGACTTCTTTGGGCGCGATTTTGACCCACTTTAAACGGCCAGATTTCGTTGAAACTTTGTAGATTTATTGAGGACCACTGACAATACACTAATTTGATATTTTTTTTTTTGTATTTTTGTTTGTATGTTTGTTTGTAACCGACTTCTTTGGGCGAGATTTTGACCCACTTAAAACGGCCAGATAAGCGTGTTTTTTTAGTTTTTTTTTTTAATTATTGTTATTGCGACACAGCTCAGTAGGCATGCGGCCGCCTTACGTCCCAAAAGTCGTTGGTTCAATTCCCGCCAATGAGCTCTAGCTTTCAGTGAAGGAAAACATCGTGAGGAAACCATATCATTGTGGTTGGGCTAATGCCCAATACCAGGCTGCCATAGACTTGGTACAACGTTGATAATAAAGTGTAAAGTACTCGTAGTGTAGCGTGCCTGGGCTCAATTGACTCAATCAGCATTGTAGGTAGTTGGTAGTCTGGCACTTCTATTCAGCGATTGGATGGTCTCGGCACACGAATTATTATTATTACTCGCAGTATTACTGAGTGTCCGAAATACTATAAATAGAAAAAAAAACAAGTGGTTGTTCCTAGACAACAAACTAAAAAAAAATTGCGTTGTTTTTTCTTTTTATCGACAGTTGGTACGAGTAGATGCTTCAAATATACATAGAATATTACATTTATATTAATTTTAAAATTAATTAATTAAATTAAAATAATTACTTAGAACAGAATATATCTGTTGTACAACTTTTTTATGCCATTTTTTGTAGATACGCAATCCTTCAAGAGCGAGTCTAACTCCTGGTTATTTATTTTATTGAGGTTAAATATTAATCATACCAGGCATAGTCTACTACCCCCCCGTGGGGCCCCGCATTGTCGAGGCGGGGGGGCTCAGTAACCGTGGCCTGGTCCACCCACGGTGAAGCGAAGAGGGTCCCTGAGGCGGGCCGCTCCCTAGACTTGTCCTCCCCCATGCAAGTTCTAGATGGAGTGGCACCAGTAGGTTGCGGGACCTCGCTCCGGGGGGGTTTCGCAACTGAGGAGGGCTGCGGTGTTGTTTTGGAGACACCCACCGCAGCCGAAGGTGTGGGGCCGCGGCAGGAGAGAAGTGTCGGTATTACGATGCGCCGCTCTTCCTACCTGCCGCGGCCTCGACGGGGTCGCCACCGATGATGGCGGACGCGGTGGGGCCGCAGGGAGAAGGGAGTGGTACCACAAAATACCACTTACCCTATTCTCTGCGGCCGTAGTGGCAGGTGACGGGGCCACAGACCTGACCCGTCACGGGGGACCTGGGACGTCGGACCGGGGTTGTCCGGCGTCCATTGCACTTATGGTCCCCGAGGTGGTTGCGGTGCACCATGTGCACTGCAAGGGGACTCATCCCCAGAGAAGGAGCCTCGCAGGCTAGCCGAGGTGGGCGGGATGGTGGGTTAATGCGAGAAGCGGAACCTCATCCCGCCCTTTCCGGTGAGGAGGTCATCGTGAGGTTTTAGTCGGTAGGGATGTCCTTTTGACATCGAGCCCGACATACCCCACCCACCTCCCCGGGTGTGGTGGGGATGCGTAAATGCATTTCCTCACGAAAAAAAAAAAAAAAAAAAAAAGGCATAGTCTACTAATCTCATTTACTGCAATCATACTCGTCAGGTTAAATGAACAAATGCACCTAAATATAAAGGCAGGAAATGCATGCCGTCGCCTTAGCTGGGACGCATTTCCGCATTCCTACTTTACGCACCTGCGGGGCAAGCACGGGTAGTAGACAAACTCTCCACCGGGAGAGGGTATAATCTGTTCATTCTTTTCACTTTTAATACTGCGTTTGAATTTATATTTTTGTAAATTCCTAAAAAAATCTTTCTATAAAAATATATAATAAAACACAAATAATATTTCTCGTTTTTTTATTATAAATATGGAAACTCCTGACCCGCAATACGAATAAAACGATAGTTTTTTCCTGTAACATGTCAATCGAAGAGTATTTATCATCGTTCTACGGGGAAACAGCGGGGAACAGCGCATAGAAACATTCTGCGTAAATAATAGGGCTACCGTTTTTCCAGGTCTATTAGCTTTTTAATTCAGTGTTAAGAATCGTAAGAGTTCCAAAAGACGTTAGCTGGATAATTAAATGATTTTTGAAAACATTTAATAATTTTCCAGCAAAAGTCGTGTGCTGAAGATAAGAATAAAAAAAATATTATTTTATGAATAATATTGTCTGGATACGTTAGGTCTTATTATTAAAATTTTATTAATCGTTGATTTTTTATGAATTTACTTCGCGAAATTTCTACTGCCGCGCGGCAGGCGCTTAGCTCAAAAATGTATGGCGCGGCTGCTCTACTTTTACCTTTATTTTATTTTCCAGGAGTCCATGAAGAAGTTCCACCTGCAACTGAACGAGACCTCCAGACGGCTGCAGGCGCTGACCAAGCGGCTGGGGAGTTGCGTGGACAGGTCCAGGCCTTACTACGATGCCGTGAGCCTCGCTGCTGCAGCCAGGGTCGAGTGCCAGAAAGCTGCTGTGCAGTTCCAACGTGCTAGTGGTAACACCTGTTTTCTTATTATTTTTTTTTAGATGGATAGGCAAGCGCTTGATCGAAACTCACCTGATGTTAAGTGATGTTGCGATCTAGGGTGGAGCGCGCTTGCCTAGAAGAAACCGATTTACTCTGGCCTTGAAGACAGTGAGGTTATAGTTCAGAGAGAACAGGGATTCCGGCAAAGAGTTCCACAGTTTGATGGTCCGCACAATAAATGTGGAAGCGAAACGCTTCGTGCGTGTTTTTGGATTTTCAACTGTAACTGGTGCCTCCTAGCCGTCTTAGTGCTATAGATTGATTTCTCCTAGCTTTATATTGATTTTTTTGATTTGTTTATTGTTTATTCCTATATTAATTATTCCTAGTATATAGGAGATAGACAGTTGCAAAATACACACAGAAAAAAATTGATACGGTACGTCAGTGAAAACCATGGATTATAAATATGTCGGACGCGTGCTGCACGAAGGGTTCCGCACCGTAATAGTGACATTGATCTTGCTATAGCGCAAGTAAACCACGATCTAGCTAGTATTGCCGCATGGTCCACTAGTAATTGTCTGATGTTGAATCCTTCCAAAACAAAGTATCTTATATTTGGTAGTGCACACCAGTTATCTCGTCTGAGGCCCTCGGAGTGTGTAATGCTGATGGGGGAGCCCGTGGAGCGTGTCTATGAAGCCCGTAATCTGGGTCTGCTTATGGACAGTGCTCTGCGTTTTGAGAAGCATGTGGGTAATTGTATGAGGGATTGTTTTTACAGACTCAAAATTTTGTACCGAATGAGACCTTTTTTGACCACAACTTTACGTGTTCAACTCGTTGAGTCTATAATTTTATCTAAATTAAATTATATGGACGTAGTCATTCACCCGCGACTTCTAGCAAAAACAAAAAAAGTTATTCAGAGGGTTCAAAACGCTTGTGCTCGCTTCTGTTTCTCTATCCCACCGAGAGCCCACGTGACACCGTTCCTTAACAGGCATGCATTACTCAAAATGATGCATCGCCGCAAACTTCACTTGGCATGTCTTCTCTTTGGAGTTATCAAATATAAGGAACCGTCATATTTGTACGACAAGCTGGTCTGGCGGCCGAGCCGGAGGCAGGGCGCGGGCCGCGCGTGCTCGCTCCAGCTCGTCACGGAGAGGCACGCCACTGCGGCGTTCAGAGGGAGCTTCCGATACTCTGCGACCAAATGTTGGAATAATATTCCACCGCCAATTAGGAACCTGCGTAGTTTATACAATTTCAGATTACAATTAAAGCAATATATTCTTATACATCAAAAAAGAGAGGCTCTTTTAAGGAATGACACTAGCGCCATATAGTTGTTTATTTAGGATGTCTTTCTGAATGTTTGATTTGTATGTCATGCTGTAGTATTAACTTATATTTATATGTGCATATTTTATTTATTTTTCTATTTGTATCTATATGTAGGAGTATTATATTCTCGTGTGTATTTTAGTATTCTTATGTTTTTTTTTTTTTTTTTACATTGTTGCGTAAATGTATAGTGTTTGTTTGCCTACCTGCGCCCTGTCATACGTGCAGGACGTCACCGCCAGTCGCAACAGAATACCAGTGCCGGTAGCCGCGCGCCGCCGGCATTTGCTGAGTTGCGACTGTATTGCGGCAAACTATGTTCTCTTATTTTATTTTTAATTTGTATAAATTTGATTGTTTAAGGTTGTGTTTGCCAAAATAAAAAATATTTTTCTTTCTTTCTTTTCTTGCTTAATATTTATTTTGTTCTGGTATATTTGTCGTTGTAGAGACAAAATAAATATGTATGTACACCATCTCTATTTTTTTCTACTCGTTATCACATTACGTGAGTGATGTTTAGTCAGGTGACAGACAGTCGGTCAGCGGAGTCTTAGCAATAAGGTCTGGTTGGTACCTTTTGGGTCCGGAACCCTAAAGGCTGATAATATTTAATTAGCTAATTATGTTTACTTTTAAAGTGGTGTGTGATTTAATTATATTCCCCAGTACTGGCCTTGTAACTTAGCTTGAAAGGCTTCAATACGTTCACTTCAATATCTAAAGAACTTGTCAAGAAACAATCCCTGAAAAAGAGGCCATACAGTTCAAAGATTACTACGTCGAAACACATTTTATGTTTCTCTTTCCGTTTAAAGAAAGAAAGAAAGAAAAACATTTGTTGTAGAAAACAGCATACACGAATAACAATATGTTATAACGGACCATTTTACAACACGACGGTGTTGTAAAATGGTCTGTGTGTGTGCGTATGTATGATAGTGTTAAAGTACTAGCAGACCGCCCCGGCTTCGCTCGGGTTATATAAGGGCTTTTGTTACACATTTTACTAAAGACCTCTGATATTTTTGGAAACAAAATAAAGCCTATGTTTCTCGGGGATAATGTAGCTACTCAATAGTGAAATAATTTTACAAATTCATCCATTAGTTTCGAAGCCATTTCACGTCAAACAAAAAATCAAACTTTTACTCTTTATAATATTAGTATTGATGTATATATGTATGCATGTATGTATGTATGTATATGTAACTTATATTAGTTGTGTTAGCATATTAGTTTGTAGTAAAGCAACTAATACAAACTAGAAACGGTTTAATATGGCGCTTACCAACCAGCCGTATGTGAAATGCCGAGTGTAAAACTATAAAAGATACTCGTACACATATGTACAATTCGTGAATTAGATCAAATTGATCTAGATATCGGGTTACGGGGGCCTGCCCGACATGTGTTAATGGGGGCCAATTATCACGCGGCTCGACATATGGGTTCATTTAGATACACTACAGAAGGGGCGTTGTTTGCCTCGGAAACGTATAAATGTTTATTTACAACTTTGATTTTGATTGTTTAGATACATATTTAACACCCAGATCGACAGCCAACAAAATTTAGTTAAGCACAAAGATGTTGGCCGTGCCGGGAATCGAACCCGGAACCTTCTGATTGGCAGTGCGGCATGGTAACCATTACGCCAACGAGGTCGTCATTATAACCGTAGGTCGGATGACACGTTCTATTGTAGGCCCTGGGTGTTAGTCTTAGAACAAGCAGTCGTTAAGCCAAGTCAGAGGCCTTCGGGCGGCTTGAAAACTCGACACTAGAGCTTGGCCACTTGGCTCATACGAAGACGAATAATTTGCCAAACTCCACTCCCATACATATACTAGTACATATTTTAAAATAAGTAAATAATATTGTATTCTCCGGGGTCAAGTAATGCGTCCATAAATAATGTGTGAAGCCCCAACCTTGAGCGCTGTTAACCTTGAGCGCTGTTAACCTTGAGCGCTGTTAACCTTGAGCGTTGTTAACCTTGAGCGCTGTTAACCTTGAGCACTGTTAACCTTGAGCGCTGTTAACCTTGAGCACTGTTAACCTTGAGCGTTGTTAACCTTGAGCACTGTTAACCTTGAGCGCTGTTAACCTTGAGCACTGTTAACCTTGAGCGCTGTTAACCTTGAGCGTTGTTAACCTTGAGCGTTGTTAACCTTGAGCGCTGTTAACCTTGAGCACTGTTAACCTTGAGCGCTGTTAACCTTGAGCGCTGTTAACATTGAGCACTGTTAACCTTGAGCGCTGTTAACCTTGAGCGCTGTTAACCTTGAGCACTGTTAACCTTGAGCGCTGTTAACCTTGAGCGCAAGGGGCGGCGGAACTCTGTATCTACTCGATAAGGAGCCCTAACGGTCCGGGACGCGACCGGTTTGCTAAATAAATAGCTGTCCCTAAATCGTAACATGGGGTTCAGGCCATGACATAAGCAAAACCTTGAATTCAGAATTTTATTCTCATTTTATCCTATCCTTTTTTAGGGTCCCGTACCTAAAAGGTAAAAACGGGACCCTATTAATAATAATAACAATAATGATTTATTTTCAGGCAATAGACCCATAATAAAACAAGAGAAATAAAATACAATAATAAAATGCTAAATCTAAATAAACAAATCATTTCCTATTACTATTCTGGTGTACAGATATCCAAAACCTATACATATGGCTATATAGATCTCCGGACAGGCTAAGACTTTGCTGTCTGTCTGTCTCCAGGCTATATCTCAGAAACCGTAAAAGCTAGAAAGCTGAAACTTTCACGAGATATGTATTTCCCGCGCCTCTTTAACAAAAAATACTAAAAATAAAAAAATGAAATTATTAAGGGGAGTCCCCATACAATAAACGTGTTTTTTTTTGCTATATATCAATAACGGTAGACATTTTCAAAAAAATCATAAAAGTATTTGGGCTATCAAGTTAAATTATAAAATTGAAATAAAATAAATATTTAAGGGGGGCTCCCATACAACAAATGTACCGAACCCTTCATGCGCGAGCCAAACTCGCACTTGGTCAATTATTTGTTTGTTTGACGCAAATAGGCTCCGAACTTGGTTACTTGGTGATCGGGCTGGTTTTCCGTAGTCAGGTCCTCTTCAGAGCTCCCATTCTCACATTTCCAGTAGGCTCCGAAACTACTGGACTGATTTAAAAAAAAAATTCACCGTTGGGAAGCTACATTATCTTTTTTTTTACACATTCACACACGGCTGGTCAGCCCCATACTGAACCATTTCTAGATCGTATTATGGTTGCTAACACAACTGATATACTACATATACATACAAACATATTATATATAAAAATACATATTTAACACCCAGACCCAAAGCCAACAAATTTAGTTAAGCATAAAGATGTTGACCTGGCCGGGAATCGAACCCGGAACCTTCTGATTAGCAGACCGGCATGGTAACCTTTACGCCAACGAGGTCGTCATTCGCCGAGTAACATAGGCTATATTTTGTTGCTCTTTACTACGTGAATTATTTTATAGCCAATGCGAAGTCGGACCTGGCTGCTAGTTTAAAATATCGGTTTATTTTTTACTCTTAATGGGTTTGCGATTGATCGCAATTCACGAATTCCTGATGGTAAGCGATATTGCGATCTAAGGTGGAGCGCGCTTGCCCAGAACAACCGGTTCACTCTTGCCTTGAAAACCGCTAGATTTTCAAGGCTATTAGATTCTAAGTTGAACGAAAAGAGATGTTGTTACTGAGCCTATGTTTTTCGGGAATAATGTAGCTTCCCAAAGCTGAAAGCTTTTTCTGATCGATTTCGGAGACTATTCGAATCAAACAAACAATTAAACTTTTCCTCTTTATAATATTGGAATATGAAATAAATACATTATTATCACTACTATGCAATATTTTGCCTGTTACCATGTATTGACTGCGTTTGTCATCTCTCAGGATGGAAGGGAGAACAGGAAGCCGCTTATCAACCGGCATCGTTTAATTTTAACTCGCCATTCATAACGACACTACGAAAATTCAATTTGCGAATTGCATTGCTTTAAATTTTGCGCTATAACTTTATTAGTTTTTTTTTTTACATCACTGCTAGGCATTAATGACGAGTGGAAGAAGATAGATAGAATTACCCTAAAATATACAGAAAAAATAACAGTCTGTAGGAGGCTGAAATGTGATGAATGAATTAAAGAGGGATGAATGGGATTTATATTATATTTTTATTATTGTCTTGTTTTTTGTTTAATCATTTTTTACTGTTTTGTTAATTGTAATAAGTGCATTTACCAGTTTTTAAGTTAATAATATAATAAACATAGACGGTTTGGCTGGAATGCTGTAGGTTTATGTTTATATTTAAATATATGAATAAATAAATAAATAAATGAAAGAAAGAAGGAAAGAAAAAATATTTCAGGAACAAGTCAAGCTACTCGTATGTACACAAGTAAATATGACACTACCTTATGCTGTAGTTTAATAATTGTTTTTTAATCAGTACAGCTCGTAACCACACGATTGAGCTACACTGGCCTAAGGAAGAGCGTGCCTAGTTTGAAATAACTGGATCAGGCTTTTTTTTTAAAAGCACTGCCCTTTTTTCTCTTGGGTTATAAAAAGTGCAGATTAAAATTAAAATGTTAATTTCTTAGAACAGTTGGATTATAAAAGAGGCAAAAATCAAGCTTAGCTCGGTGGGGTAAACGTCTGCTTTACAATCAGACGGCCCCTGGTTCGATACAAGCCGATAATAATATTGGGGCGGTTAGCCCCATTACTAAATCATTTCTAGTTTCTGTTATGCTTGCTAACACAACTGATATACTACATATACAGACATACATACTTTATTTAGATACATATTTAACACGCAGGCCGATTGCTAACAAATTTAGTTCAGCAAAAAGAAGTTGGACGTTTTTTTTTTTAATCTTTGATAGGTTAGCGTTTGACTACAGCTAGCCTGATGTTAAGCTGCACTGCAGTCTACGATGTGGCACGCTTACCTAGAAGATACCTATTAACTCTACTTTTGAAGGCCCCCGGATGATACCTCTCAGGAAACAGAGATTCAGGTAGTGGTAGGACGTGCCGGCAATCGAACCCGGAACCTTTCGAGTGGCAGTCCGGCATGGTAACCATTACGCCAACGAGGTCGTCCGATCATTATCATTATTATATCAGTCAAATCTTTGCACAACGACGTGAGTGAGCTATGTATACAAGTGATAAGGCATGTTACACACGTGTGATTCTGATAAGATAGCGCCAGGTATATACTAACAACTAGTACTGCTGTGGTATCGTAACCTTGCCAATGCCGTGCAACTAACTGTTGTAATATTAAACTCTTGTACGATAACTAACATAGAACCGTGACTTTGTAAAAGGACGTAAGTTTTTCAGTACAAATAATGCTTGAACTAGAGAGTTTTTAAGTTTTTGACTTGGCTTAAGGACTGTTTGTTATGGGAGGTGAGGAACCTCCTAAAACCTATTAAACGACACCCAACCACAGAATAATAACTTGTACTTCGTACAGAAGCTTCACTTCGCAATGGTTTTCAAAGAAATATGAACTCAATCTGATAAACAATATGATTTAATTTAGCTCGCGGTCCAGTCAATCACGTGATCATTTCGTTGCCTACCAATTTCTTTTCAAAAGAATATGGGCCTTAATTCACTACGCTACGGGTCATAATACGTTGTACATGGTTATACCTAGTACTAGTTATTATTCTGTGGTATTGAAAGAGCCACGGAGTAGGGTTGCTTACTTCGAGAAACTACTTCATATGCCATCTAGCGCGAATAGAATTCCATAGGTATCATCTATAGTATCACCGAAAATATTTTGCGTTGGGCTCTTAGTCTAAGTTCGTAAATGTACGACAAATGAAATGCAACTCGAATGAAACGACTAAAATATCTTTTTTATTGTACTTTTAGGATATTGGAATAGTACGGGGAGAAACGGTTTGTAGTTTGAATGAATTTCATAATGTAATCCAGTCAAAATAGATTTTACCCTTACCTGTCAGCGTCTTTAGGTAACAAAAAAAAAGTTAAATTTCGATCACGATCCGTATTTAAACAATTAAATACTGCACAGTATTTTTTTGCTTTTTTTCGTTTTGTGTCCATCTTGCAATTATATAATGAATCAGTCAAATAACACAGAATAATAACTAGTACTTCGCAAATAATTAAGTTGAACGTGGTCGAACATATAGCGCGCACGCGTGTGTTTTCGTTCGCTTGTGGCAGCCTACTAGATTGGCCACTCCGGAGTGGCCGCTGCCCGTAGGTATGTTTTTAACACCTACACGCGGAGTGACACAGGCCTGACCCAACTCCACTTTTAATAGCTACTTTGACATTTGACGTGTCCGATGTCAAAATTGACACCAGAATCGGGTTCCTCGCCACCTCTAACCTTATTAACGTCACCAAACTCAACGACACTGTTTTGACTTTTGACATGTCCGGTGTCAAAACTGACACCCGAATCGGGTTCCTGACCCTTAAAAATCGAAAACATATTAAACGGGGGCACGATATAATTATCGATATTTTTAAAATTATTAAAACTAGATGAATAATACTTAATTTAGTTATAAGTTTTGTTTTTTTATGACAATCAATAAACATCTATTGTACATAGTTTCGTGGACAATAAATAATTCATTCATTCAACAAATAAGTGTGCCACAAGCGGCCTTATCGCTTAAAGCGATCTCTTCCTGGCAACCTCGTTGTTTTGACGACCTCCATGGCGTAAAGGTAAAATGCCGGACCACGCCGGACTGCTAATCAGAAGGTTCCGGGTTCGATTCCCGGCCCGGTCAACATCTTTGTGCCTAACTAAATTTGTTGGCTGTGGGTCTGGGTGTTAAAATATATTTTTATATATAATATTTATGTATGTATATGTAGTATGTCAGCATAATACGAACTAGAAATGGTTCAGTATGGGGCTAACCAGCCTTGTGTGTAATGTGTAAAAAAAACTTTGGATGGAGAGGAGTTTATAAATGACGCAACATGGCCGTAGTGTACAATTAAAGATGAGAAATGAGAATGGATAGAAGACAAAATTAAATATTTAGTGTATTCCGCTGTGATCCGAAATCCAAATTAAGACAAGTAAAGGAAAAATTAACTAAGATTAATTAACTATAAGATAAATTAACTAAGATTTATTAAGATTAACGTTACCTATCACAATTCGGAAATTCTTAACTCTACACGTGTTTCGCCTAACCACAAAGCATCGTGAGAGATGCTGACTCTTCGAACGACAAGTCGAGAGATCAAGTCGACAATGAGAATGGAGGGCTCCATTCTCATTTCTCATCTTTATTGGAGTATGAGTGAATGGTTGTGTTACGTCCAGAGTTGCACGCGGCGGCGAAGGAGACGGTGACGCTGGCGGAGCAGCGGTTCGTGAGCAAGCAGGACGAGTGGCAGTTCGACACCAACTGGCAGGAGGTGCTCAACCATGCCATCATCAAGGTGACGACTCCACTCCTTCCTTTTGACCCCGGACCGAAAAAATCGACGGGCTGTTATAAGTAGAAGTATTAGTGTTGTTAAATTATATACTATGTATATATATGTAGTATATTTATTTATTTGATTTATAGGCGAACAGCATTATGCTGATGTGCTTATATCACACTGAGTTGAAATTTATTTTTTAACAGTTCACATAATGTGCACTGTTCAATGTCAATATTTAAAGTTCACTAGTGCACTGATCACAGGTTAGCAAGAGATTTTTTTGTTTTCCGCAACCAGCTATCAAGCCGGTTTTTAAAGCTGTTCACTGATGTAGCACTGACCACTTCCTCGGGCAACTTAGCCCAATTATGAACCACTCTGTTGCTGAGTATATAATCGTATCAGTTGTGTTAGCAATCATAATACAAACTAGACATGGTTTAGTATGGGGCTAACCAGTGTGACATGTGTCCAAGTATTTATTCCAATATTATAAAGAGGAAATATTCGATAGTATGTTTGTTTGACGCGAATAGGCTACTGGACCGATTTGAAAAATTATTTCACCGTTGGGAAGCTACATTTTCCGCGAGTAACAAAGGCTGTTACAAACGCTACGTGCTTGGCGACAGATTTTTCAACTTGAGAGTGGTACAACACTTGGTTTTCCTCACGATGTTTTCCTTCACCGAAAGTTTGAGCATTTGCGGGGATTGAACCTATGACCTGCAATACATAATGCCGCAAGCCCAACTAGCTATTATCGCACAAAAAACGTAGTTTCACGTAATTAAGGTGACCTTGTTTCCCTCCACAGGTCATGGATGCAGAAAAGCGGAAGACAGAGAGTGGACGCGAACATCAGAAGAAAGCTACGGCTTGCATGGTGGCTGATAGAAAGGTATTGCATTCTTTAAACTTACCTTACACTAGTCGGATCCGAATGTGCAGAACGGATCGTAGTTAACGAAGCGGAAGTTGAATTCGGATTTACGCGGACAAGTGTGCTAGTTTTAAGGCGGTCACGTAATAAAATAGCATATTTTGAAAAATCTTGCGTAAATGATATATAGTCTGGCCAACGAAACATGACCCTGGAAAAGAGCGGCAAATTTAAAAAATCTGAGTATAGCAACCCCAAAACTAATATGAAATACCTGGAATAAACTAATTTGATACTATGAAATTATTTATTTTATTTCCTCTGAATAAAAATGCTTTAAGTACTTTAGGAAGTAATACTTTAGAAATTATACAATCAATCTGAATAAAAAAAGCAGTATTCTATAATGTTTTATTCACTGTCATAATTAAAATGTAAATCTAAGACTTAAATTTGAAAAGATTCACCGGTGTCACTAGATTCACAGTTTGAATTATTTATATTTGTTTTCTTTATTAGTTTCCTACTATAATGAAACTTTTCAAATTATTTTCGGTGATCCTGTCCCGATCTTATTTTTATATTAATTTTCAATGTTTATTACATTATCAGTCATATTATTCTTCCACTTCTCTGGAGTTATGGTTCCAAATGTCTCTTTAATCACTTTTTCTGATTCAACACCGCAAGACAGACAAGGACAAGGACATCAATATTTTCACTTGACACTTTGCGTTTACCCATACTTCATATTGTCTCAATGGCAGAATTCAGATTAAGAAAAACCTGTTAATTCTGTTAAAGAAAAAAATGTATTACAATGTAACATTTTATGGTATGATAAATAACCAAAATGCATTATTAGGAAGGTGGGAAGGTTTTGACTAATGATAAAAGAATGTGAATCGAAATAGATAATTACTTTATGCAAAAAGATATATAGTAAATACGAATTAAAACAAAGTATCAACTTAGTAGCGTCATACTAACCTAAGAAATCAAACACCACATGTAAACAAACTTGTTTTCGTTGAAATTACGCCGAATTTCAATTCTTTTTCTTGTTGTTTTTTATGATACTTTGAGATCATGCGGAACAACAACTCCCGTACTCCACTTTTGATGATTTTTTTCAATTTTCGCTGAGTAATTAGTGTTTAACAAAATCATAACAACACGCCATCTTGTTTTGGATATTGACGTTGAGATTATTATAGCATTGCCATATAAAAAGTTTGCAAATAATTCGAGTCTCATGTTTCGTGTGCCAGACTATAGATATCATATCATTTACGCAAGAATTACTATTTTTTCAGTTTTATTATGTTTAAATCAGTCAGTAAAACACGATTATGGAAAAGTGGTCCGAAAGCTTTGTTTTGATAGTGATAAAGCAATTATTTTACCATGCTTGTTTCACGTTCGCTAATGTTCGCTTATTAAAAGGCGTTGTGACGAAGAATAAAATTGACCCACAACATTTGATATCTGTTACTGAAGTTTCTAAAAGTTTGTGTACAAATCATTATTCTTAGAACTACATTTGTAACATAGTTTCTGCGTCAAATGAAACGGACACCTCTTCTGCTTAAGGAGAATCGGAAATCTTTTATCCTTCTTTATCGGCTCTAAGGAGACCTAAAAAAACCCGTAATCCTTTAACCTCTTCCCTTGAGTAATAAGACTAATGTAAACTATTATGTACGTACGCCTTATAATCGCAAACAGAAAATCTTAAATTCCTTCAAACTGATTACAAAATTATTGAAGTATATGTTTTATAATTCCAGGTGGCTCAACTAGAAGAAAACCTCAAACGCAACATTATAAAATCGCGCGTCTACTTCGATGAGAAGAAACTGTGCGACGAAGAACTACAAGCGCAAAACGACAAGATTGAGAAACTTCAGCGTCTTATTGCTGACGCTAAATACAGATACTCCAAGTCTCTGAAGGCTTTAGAGGAGATCTCGGAAGAAATTCACAGGCGAAGAGGCGAATATCCTCCAGGAAAGGACACTATACCGGTCGGGCCTAGAGAGCCGGGCGTGGGAGCAGAAAGAGACCCTATACACGATGAAAATAAGACTCAAGATGACGAATCAAGCCTACAAGAGCTGAGATTGCGTGTCCGCGAGCTGGCACTCAAACCTATAGACAAAGATATAGAGACGGACGAGGCCTGGGCGCTGGAGTTGAACGAGACTATAAACAAACTCGATCAACTGCTGATGATGAAGGAAAGTAATCAGCAGAAGAGGTCCAAGTTCACAGCGAGTTCCCCAAGGAATGCCAGCGCCCCGTCCACCAGCACGAACCAAGGAAAGTCCCCTCCCAGCGACAGTTGGAAGGGTGACACGAATTTGATGAGGACCAAGTCTATAAGCCGAGAAGTTGTCTACGAAGTCACGAACCCACCGATCAGTAGCAATAATAAGTCTAAAAGCATGATGTCGTTAGACGTTCTAGCTTTGGCACGGGATACGAATATAATGGATAGGGAGTCGTACCTTAAAGCGGTGATAGAGGACAAGTCTCCAACAGGAACGTATACGGAGAGCAATTCCGATAGGAATGAGAGTCCAGATGAGATCTTGATGGTGGAATGTGATTCGAGCGACTCCACGCAGAATCCAGTCATCAGAATGACAAGCTCAACGGTTTCGGATAGTGATAATAGTTAAACGGGATACGAAAAAAAAAGAATGATCTGTGAAGAATTTTTTAGCGTAAATTTGAAGTTTTTACCACCTATTCGTATAAATGTGTGTCACGTAAACTATATTCGCACTTAGCACGGGGTTAAATTATTTTTGTAATGAAAGTTAATCTTTTGTTCGTTGAAAGCCATAAAAATTATATAGGTTTTTTTAGTGTCGATTTATAATTCGTAGTTTTTGGTTAATGCTAATAAAAAATCGTAAAAGTCGATTTTTGTGTTCATGTAGTTAGTTTGCAGTTTCGTTAAGACGATTAATTGCGTGTTTATTCGTTTATTTTTCGAGATAGAGATTCTCGCCTAGAAGAATAGGCAAGCGCCATAGATTTATGCAATCTTATGATCATTAATGCTTACCATCAGGCTAGCGGCTGGTTCGTTTTGTCTCTCTTTATTAAAAAACCCCAGTTACGTCGTTTTGAGACTTCTTAAGAAGTTAAAAAATATGGGTATCTTATGTTTTAAATTTAAGTGTAACATATTAACACTTCATAATAAAATAAAACTCAAAAATAATATGATATTAATTGCTTTCTAACACAATATTAAATTAATAAAGTTACAAAAAAAATGCAGGGTTACCGGCTAAACTATCATTTGAAAGGTGCCTCTAGAACACCAAGACCGTCTTCTTCTTCACCTTATCCCACTTCATGTGGGGTCGGTACATAATGTACGCTTCTTCCATACATCTCTTTCATTCGTCATCTCTGTATTCACACCCCTCCTGGTCATATCGTCATTCACACAATCCATCCATGCTTTCTTAGGCCGCCCCCTTCCTATCTGTCCGTCCACACTCATACTCATTATTTTCCTCGTGCTATGGTCTTCCTCACGTCGCATAATATGGCCATACCACGACAACCCCATTACTCATCAGTATGTCAGTTTTCTAGTACATCAAGTTCGTGTTTGAAAAAATCTTATGCCGTGGATAAACCAGCCATTCTATAATTCGAGTAAATAAACAGAACGTTTGAAAGTTCATGTCTTGTCACTTGTATAACCTAATGAGAGTGAGGAACATGAAGTGAACTTTCAAATGTTTTTTTTATAAAACGAATTATATTGACTCTGATGCTGCCCTGGATAAAAGTGAAATTAATAAAAACGATATATATGAACTCTATCAATATAATAAAGGACTAGCTGCGCTCCGTGTTAATCCGGGACAAAAAAACAGGATTAAAAGTATCCTATGCCCGTCTCCTGGTTCAGCCGTTCTTGAGTTGTGGGTGGTTTAACTAACACCACTTTCTTTTATATAAATACTAGCTGCCACGGCAAACAGAATGAAAAAAAATACAGTCGAATATATAACCTCCTCTTGAATGATCGATTGTATAATAAGTAGTCAAACGTTATACAGACTTGTATTCGAAGTCAAAATTAGGAATAATTAATAAATAACAAATGATTACCACATGTGCTATTACTTTGTACGGATATTATGTTTAAACGTTAAGGCGTTCCTAAAAGATTTGTATTTTTGACCCTGTATTTTTTTTTAAACTATACATTAAATTAACCTCACAAATTGGACCATAGATACTACTCGAGTAGCAAAATGGTGCCTTGATTTTCTTTATTTCTTTAAACATAAATAGAAGACTGTTGACGGTTGGTACTTAAATGGTTGTAGAATAGAATAAACTAACTATACTCCCCTCAATAAAAAACAATTGAAAGTTGATGTCCCCTCCTGTGTGCGAGTGAGAGGAAAGAAATTTCAAATGTTTTTTTACTGAATCGAGTGAAATAATTTAATTACTATTTATAATGATTTGAAACTAATAACGATGAGGGTTTCTAACATACTCATAAGTATAAGATTAATTATATATTTTGTAGGATATAGTTTGAAACGCATTTATTGATCCCAGAAATGTCTTTCTAACTTATAGAATAATTTTATTTCAACATTCCAAAAAACGTGTGTTTTGAAGGAGTCATATTTTGGTATTTTTTCTGTCTATAAAATAATCTCAATCCAAAATTTACCATAACACTTAATTTATTTCTATAAATTGATATCACATTTTATGTGCACTCCACTCTTAGTAAGTTTTGAATATTTACAGCACATTTTAAACTCTTTCACTAATCACCGAAATACTTATAGTAGGGGAGCTCAGGGTATTAAAAATGTATTTACAATAAAGAAATTTACAATTTATCATAAACAAAATGTTTAAAAAAATGTGCGGGACTTATCTTGTCTACCTATAGGGGGCGCCGCCAGACATTTATTTAATTACATATTTAAATATATTTTTTTAAGTTATGTTTGCATTCATCGGTAGATTAAAAGTCGCCTAATCAAATGAGTTCAAAGTATTTCCCATGTCTTAATCTTACGCGCCGGAGATATTTCTAAAGTCCCCCTCGGCTCCCCTACTATTACTGTACCTTCAAATGTTTTTTACCTACTCCACATAAATGTTACATGTTTTTGTCAATAAATGTTGAAATCAACTCCTGTTTCATTTTTCCTTTACCGATATATATTAGTATATATACTAATATTAGAAAAAAACATTACAAATGGTTCTCCCCGAAGTCAGGTAAAAGTCAATCGCAACTTACGTCACGTCTATTGATAATGTTTTTTGCTGTCAACGGGGTTAGATAAGACAATCATCGTCGTGATTGCCGCGACCGGACTTGTCGGTTTTTCGGGCACGATTCAAAGGGAATCGGTAGTAGTTGTGTGCATGTGCCCACACTATCGCCGACCATTCAGTCGAAGGAGGACAGCGATTCGTGCGGACGTTACGTCGTTTTATTAAGTTATTAAGTATATATTTATGTACTTTGTTCTCTTACGATGAATGCTCAGACACCACCATCTTCTCTTCTTCCATTTTTTTCGCAACTTTTCGTTCAATTACATGAAAACTAAAGTAATGGTAGTCTAACAGCTAAAACCTCTACGTCCATCTTGAACGCTTGCCGCTCAATAAATAATCACGGACATAAGTGTGGATGCTTGTACGATGACCGTGACGATTACGCTGCCAACTACAGACAATCAACAAGCGTCGTTCATGACCGATAGTAAAGAGGAGGCATAAGAGGGTGCGCAATTAAGACGCTTGGTACGCGGAAGATGTTTAAATACAAATATTACTACTATTTGGACCATTATCAGGTCTGACCGCCCTGATAAGGAGAGAATCGCCCGCCATCATAGAATAAGATAACTATTAAAGATTCTTGAAAAAAAATGCTACTTTAAATTCATAATCCATTTATTTCTTAAACAAAGACAAATTTATTTATTCAACATAAACATACTTACAAATACCATAACAATATCCACGGGGTTACGTTACAACATTCACTATAGTGATAGGAAGGAAGGCACTTCTACAGTGAGACACTATTTGTGAATACTTCTTGAATCTTAAATCTTGGAAATTTTTCGTATAACAAAGGACTATTTTTAACGAACTTTGTATACAACACTATTTTTAACGAACTTTGTAAATCTTGGTATTTTTTTTTTAAAGGATGTACAATATTATTTTTAAAGGATATACAATTAATGTTATATATCCTTTAAAAATAATATTGTATATCCTTTTTAACTAGCAATACTTTTTAGTATAATCTACCCATCAATAAAGGACTTTTTTATTCTTTATCACAATCTGAATCTAAAAACAATACTGAACAAGAGTTCGCCATAAAAATTTGGGCGAGCAGAAGTTCACATGGCAAATGTTTTTTTTTTGTGCCAGGAAAACTTGTTCAAATTGATGGGCCGCAAAATCACGTAAAACGTTTCTCATTAAAACATACTAACTAGGATTTATAAAACGGTTAATTTAAGTCTTAATAAAACATCTCTTCGAAAAGCTAGTAAAATAAATCCTTCCTTTACAATATACTAACTATGATTTTCTAATGGTTAATTCCCATTCAATTGTTGCTAAATAAAATGTATATCTTCGAAAAGCGAGTTAAATAAATCCCTTCTTTACTTAAGAAAAACTTTCGCAAGTTTTAAGACTCAAGAACTAATCACAATGAGACAGAATTCGAAATTGATCTAACTACATTTAGTTAAAATATCTACACAGTGACACATCATTTATTAAATCGATTAATTAGAAGTTTTCTTTGAGGGCTTATTGCAAGATAAGCTTGACAGCTTATAAAAAGTTTCCTATTTAATTTTACCCTATTAAAAAAAAAGATAAAAATAAAAAATACCCATAAAATATCCACATTATTCAAAATCAATACAAAAATATTATTTAAACAGTTAAACAGGGTTATTGTGAACGCCTGCTTTAAGCGGAATAACTCAATTAAATATGTATCATGTAAACTCCATGTAACATCACTCGATTTAACGACAAACTCTCTAAAGCGTCGAAATCAATTGGCTTTTGTTGGTTTAGCTTGTATTCCATACAATGATACATTCTCTCCGTTTAACGACCACTCCCTATAACGCCATAAAATTCACAGTCCCTTCAGTGTTGTTACATGGAATTTACACTGTATTTAGAACACTGAGCTATTTTGATATAATGGAGGCCTTTATGCAAATACGATTGTTCTTTAATCGTCAAATAAGTTTTTTTTTTTTATCTGGAATGATCTAAAAAAGGACTCTCCTAAATTATTTTATGTCAATCTCAAAATTTCACATAAATCTCAACAATTATACTTTTAAAGCTTCAATTTTATTGAAGACATAGTAAACTAATTAGATACTTTAACAATTATTCGAAAATTTCAATCAAATTAAGATATGACACAGATACATGTTTCTATTACAATTACATTATTTAGACATATAGATTCATTATAAATAAAATCAATAATTATGTTTGTGCATGAATAAAAATATCTGAAAAATCTATGACACACTATCGTTATAAAAATCACATTGTTATTAAAAAGTAATTAACATTCCAGTATCAAACAAATAACATCTATTACAATTATTTAAAATGCGTTTCAGTAACTTCCAAACTATTTCTCCGCCATCTTGAAATTCAAAATGGCGCCCGAAAATCCGAAATGGTAGATAAGTTATTACATAAATTGATACCCATATTTGAACTAAAACTAGCGTTCTATACCTATAAATAAATTGAATTATGACATTAATAATAATAATATTATGTAATGATTAATAAAACAGCACTGGGCAGTGATCAAAAATATTTAAAAAAATTAGCATTCTGCTAAGTAATAAAAATAATTATAAAATATTATGAGGTTCCATGGTATTAAACCACTAAAATAGGTACATACTTTGTACGATCGAGTAATTGTATACTAAATGCAATAAAATGCACAAAATAATTAACAGGGTTACATTTAACTGGTGACTTTTCGATTAAATTTCGTTTTAAATTTTTGGCTGAATTTGGCACAAAATGAGCTCTTTGTGCTTAATAAAATGCGGTTTTCCTATTTTTATGTCCCTCGAATAATATATTAGCAAACCAGCTTAACAAGCAACCCTGTGTATTTCGTAAACTATCAACTAAATACATAATTTGGTGCCGTGACCAGGATTTTCAATTTTCATTACAAATGGACATGGTTAGTTAAAATTCTAAAAGTTATCATGACAACATTAAATGTCTCGACTTCAATTCGTAAATTAACAAGATTTTATTTATGTCCAAAATATTATTAAACTAGTAGTTACTAAGTTACAGCTTAGACGGAGGTATATTGACGACGTCTCGCCACCAGGGGGCGCGCTCGAATGTTCCCGGGTGGCTGAAGAACGCTTTCTGCAGGTTTTGGTATAGCTGTGAAGAAAAATAATTAGTTTCATTAGAACTAAGTTTGTCAGTTTAGCTATGTCAGAATCCCAATGGGAGGCCTGAAAGCTTGCGACCCCAAAGTTAGGTCACTTAACTCGTACAAATCAAACCAAAGCGATGACAGCTCAGACTGGCGTGCGGTCGCCTTACGTCTGAAAGGTCATGGGTGCGAGTCCCGCCTATGAGCTCGAGATTTCGGTGGATAGGAAAACTTCTTCCTTCTTTACCTTTTCTCACTAGGTGGGGTCGGCACAGCCTGTTTTTCGCTTTCACGCCACTCTATCAGCCGTCATCTCTTCATTCTCATTCATATCCTCTTTCACACAATACATTCACGTCTTCTTTGGTCGACCTCTACTACTAAAGAAGACGTGGATGAATTGTGAAAGAGGATATGAATAAGAAGATTTCGGTGAAGGAAAAAAATTTGAGGAACCCAAAGAGTATTTTCTATTGTAAATTCTAGTTCTATATATATAATTCTATACATATTATGGGCCCACCATTTACAATAAATTACCTGCTTATGTGACCGAGGCAACGAGTTTAGGTAGCTTTAAAGCTCGACTTAAACGCTGGCTTATTGAGGAAACTCTCTATGATATAGATGACTTTGTAAAAATTACAACATAAGATATTAGAACTAGTTTTATGACATTGTTTTAATTTTAGATTGATGACATACAAATGTACAGAAGTATATTTGTATTATTTTTGTTATAATATTTTGTAAAAAAATATGTATGAATTGACTTGTAAAACATTTTTACCAATAAATGATGATTATGATTATAGTAAAGAAAACGGTAGGAAAAAAAAACAGAACTGACCTGTCCATCACTCTTCCCCAGCACAGAATTGAGCACAAAGTCAGTGGGTGCCAGCGCATCGACCACACTAACAATCTCTCCCTTCAACTCCGTGCACAGTTCCACTATCGCCTCTCGCAGGAGCTTGGCCAGGGCAGGTCCCGAGCCGAAACCTCCCTGGTACAGCTCCACCAGGTGGCTGTCCAGGGAGCGGAGACCGTACAGGTGGAAGAGTTTCGTTAACACTGGAATGAAAAAAAAAATGGCGAGATAAATAAAAGTCTGTCTGTTTCTTTTGGAAATCACAGAAAATTATATCTATGGCTGCATAAATTTGTCAAATTCATAGAACTACATCTTAGTTCCCACTGAAATATTCCAGTTTGCCACCCCAAGCCGCCACTGGTGGGGCAGATTCCACTAGTCTAAAATCTTGGTGGATTTTGTCTCACCAGGGCTGGCCTTTTTTTTGTAGAAGATAGAATCCTATAAATATGTAATCGATGAGTAGTCTATACTATCTATACCAATATAATATTATAAAGAGGTAAAATTTGATTGTTTGTTTGACGCAAATAGGCTCCGAAACTACTGGACCGTTTTGAAAAATTCTTTCACCGTTGAGAATCTACATTATCCCCGAGTAACATTGGCTATATTTTGTTTCTATTTGCAACTTAGATTATTTTATATCCCTTGCAAAGCCGGGACGATCTGCTAGTAATATTATAAAGAGGAAAAGTTTGTTTGTTTGACGCAAACAGGATCCGAAACTACTGGACCGATTTGAAAAATTCTTTCACCGTTGAGAATCTACATTATCCCCGAGTAACATTGGCTATATTTTGTTTCTCTTTTCAATTTAGACTAGCCCTTGCAAAGCGGAACGATCTGCTAGTAATATTATAAAGAGGTAAAGTTTGTTTGTTTGACGCGAAACTACTGAACCGATTTGAAACATTGAAATCCTGTCACGTGTCATGAAGAATTGAAGTCCCTTACCCGGTCGTAAAGCCGGCTCCTTGGTATCGAGCGACTGCAGCGAGTATATGAGTGCCAGGTACTCCGCGTACACTGTGGTCAGCTCCTTCCAGCGGTACACCTGGGTGTTGGCGCGCGCCGTGAACTTGCTGAGGCCCTTGCCCAGCTCCGCCTCGTACCGCGCGTGGGTCTCTCTCAACAGGTAGCAGAGGAGCCACTTGTATGTTGACGTTATAACTGAAAATAAAAACAAGTGCACATTTAAAATTTAAGTATGCTCAAGAAGCCATTCAAGTACCCAACTGAAAACTTATTCAGAGAAGCTGGCGTACTAACGGTGCGTCACTTATTTATTCTTAAGACTGCTCTCAGGGTGCATAGGTCTTTGCTATCGTAGCTTCACCCGACTACCAACTAATTGCTAGCCGCCGGACTTAAAAGCACCCTGCTTTTACCTTCTGTGAACACCAGTTTTGCCCAGCGTTTTGGAGATTTCATTAATAAGCAAATATACAATAAAGTAATTAAATTTTGTGATTTAAGGAATAAGAAATTACCTCAAGCTTCATTTTAAATACGGAACTGGTTGCAATCTTTGTCTTATGATACAACAGAAGATTTGTTAAAAATAGTTGAATAAGTTTAATGTGAGATAGTTAAATAAGTTAAATGTAGTGAAGCAACCACTAGATATACTATAGGTTATAATAAGTTTTTTGGTAAATAAATTCTTCATTTTCAAACAATTCTTCTATGTGTGACCTAAGTCGCCAAGCTCTGGTGTGTAACCTGTACCAAAAATTAATAACGACCAAAAAATTACTGAGCTACTACGGGAGCTGCTCCTCAGAGATACAAGTTCGCTTAGTTCTGAGGAGCACGCTCATTTTCTTGCAGGACATAAATATAAGGATACTTTGTAAATATTATAGAATAATTTAATCTGCTTTGTATGTATCAAATGTATCTGCTTTGTATGTGTCTGTTTGGTTCAAAATAAAATAAACACTCACATTCCCTGTTCTTCAGTTGCTCCGTACTGCTACATTTGAACGTCTCCGCCATAATATGTTTGAAGTCCCGTAGGAAGAGCACCGTGCCCAAGGGAGAGTCGACCGTGTTCCCGCTGAGTGCGGTCTCGTATTGCCTGAGGAGCCAGTTGCCGGTCTGCTGGGAAAGCACGTTGTTGTCCCCCTCGTACGTGACGGTGGGCTCGTGGTTACTGCGCATATCGCCCAGGTTCGCACACTGAAAACACATTTTTCATTACTCTTACTCTGAAAGTAGGTCTGAAGTTGCCCGAGGAGCGGGATGAAAGTAATACATTGCATCCCTAGGGAACATCGCTTTGCAACTGACTGAAATTGAAATAACTTAAAGCTAGGTATTGATTAAAGAATATATACTTTTAAAATAACTTGTTTATAATATTAAACAATTTCTTTAAAATAACTTAGATTTGGGCAAAATATTTACCATTTTTGCAATGATGATTAATTAATAATGGATGAATAGTTGGCCGGCCACAGAAAAAAAGTATTACGAGTAAACATTGTGTGAGTCTGGTGTATTCGTGATGAAAAGCACAGTGTTTAGCTCGGGTTAAAGACTTATTTAGTCCCTCGAACCCCTGAAAACTCCCGAAACCCCGACTCGTGCCTAAATAAGTTACTTTCATCCCTAGGGTAACAATGTACCATAAAAAACGTAAAAAAAAACTAATTCAAAATAATTTATTAGCACAAAAAATACATGTTTTGTTCATTTGGCACTAGCTGCCAAAATAGGCATTTATTTAAGATTTGTGTTTGTCCCAGATAAAAAATAATGGACATGTTTGGACAGGGAGCTTTTCGGGGTGACATTTTTGTCAACGCGTAGACTTACGTTTTGACATGGGTTCAACCAATGTATTTTAATTAGTTCAAGATATAAGTACGGGAGTGACCTTGAGGAAGCCGTGTCCGGCGCAGGCCTCGCGGCACTCCTGGCAGGCGCGCAGCACGCTCCACGTCAGCATCGGCTTGCTGCACGACACCATCGCGTGGATCTCCGACACCGCCTCGCTCTGCAACGTGAGGTACACACTTACATATACTATAGCGCATACTCGCTCGTGCTAAACCGCTCACTCCAGCTAAACAATTCTTAAGGTACTAGCCGACCCGGCAAACGTTGTTTTGCCTCACTTAGGGGTATGAAAAATAGATAGTGTAGCTTATATGACACGTTCGTAGATTTACCATAGCAGCGCCATCTATTGATTACTTACTCAACCCAGTCGAAAGGTATCGACATCTGTTAGAATCATTTGTACATATACCATGTGTGCATTTATATGTGCAAAAATATTAATTCATTTAAAAACTATAATTAAGTACGGTAAAATGACTCTACCGCGAGACGGGGTAGCAGGCTGGCCGTAGAACATGCACCGTAGAGGATGCACAGTTTTGTCGCAAGCACTATAATCTCTAAATATGCAACATACTAAAAAGCTTTAGAGTGGAGAAAATCTGAGCAGTTCCCTACGTTAATCCGGGATAAGTAGCCATTGCATCAATCCAGGGTCTCACCCATCTCTATACTAAGTTTCATCGAAATCGGTTCAATAGTTTGAGAGCGAACAAGTAACAAACATACGCACTACAATTTTTCGTATTTATAATATTAGTAGGATTTCGCTCAAAGTCAATAATATAATTGGGTTTTAGCGTTATAATGTAGGAAAAATTAGTTAAAAACTCAATCACTAAAAAAGGCGCATTTATTGTAATAAGTCTTTTTTGACAAATCACGACGCTTGATCGCATTTCACATGATGGTAAGCGATATTGAGATCTAACGTGGAGCGCGCATACCCAGAAGAAATCGGTTCACTCTTGTCTTGAAACCACCATCATTATCTTGACCATAGGGAACATGTCTATTCCTAAAAGCTTTAGTAAAACAATTGTCACTTACCAAATTATCAACTTTAAGTCCTGCGTTCGATTTCTCGACGATCTGTAGGTAGATCCGTGTGAAGTTCTCTATGTACATTCTGAATACCACCGCGGCAGCCACGTGACCGAACAGCCGCCATTGCTGCAAAACAAATGACAATAGTAAAAGACAATGCCATCTAAATAGACTACTAGTCGTGCAAAAGAGGATAATCTATTCAAATTTTAAATTATTTAATGGCATAAAATAATAAATGTTTAAGTTCATTTTGCCATTGAGCGCAGTATCTTTGGCGTAAAGCTGTCAGATCGCATTCGTAACACCATACTGTGTTCCAGAACATAAATAGCTGATGTGACACAAAAAGCTACTAATTTGAAGTGGGATTGGTCTGGTCACGTCTGCCGCATACCGAACGATATGGGGCAAAAATTGCAACCGAATGGACGCCGGCTAATACAAGACCTCGCGGCAGACCAAAAAAGCGATGGAGGGACGAGCTTGACAAACACCTGGAGGATTGGTCCCCAATAGCGCTATATGGAAAGAGGGTAGGGAGGTCTTTGCCCAACAGTGGGATCAAACAGGCTTTTAATAATAATAAGTTCATTTACGGCTAATAGAGGAGAGTGAGAACTAGTAGGATAAAGTGGAATAAAAGAGAGTGTTTCTTTTAAAAGAAAAGCACTTAAACGAACGAGGTGTGATAATTAGACATGCGTAGTTCACGAATCTTCTTCTTCTTCCTTGCCTTATCCCACTAGGTGGGGTCGGCACAGCAAATTTTCCTCTTCCACTCTCCTCTATCAGCCGTCGTCTCTACACTCACTCCTTTCACTCTCATGTCCTCATTCACACACTCCATCCATGTCTTCTTCGGTCGGCCTCTTGCCCTTCTTCCTTGCACTTCCATTTCCATACATCTCCTACTAACATGCATCTCCTCTCTACGCATCACATGCCCATACCACGCTAATCTCCCACTTTTTAGTTTCTCACTCACTGGTGCTACTTTCAAACTTCCTCTAATATACTCATTCCTTATTTTGTCCATTCTTGTCACTCCACACATCCATCTCAACATTCGCATCTCTGCCGCATGCACTCCTCTTACATGCCCTACTTTTGTTCCCCAACACTCAGATGCGTAGTTCACGAATGAATCCTTCAAATGAAGTACTTCAGTGATTTGTATCTTTCACTCTCTAGTTCAATAACATTTCAATTAGTTCTTAGTTTACTAGTTCTTTCATCCGTTTAAGAACGACTCGAGACTCGAAAGAAAACATCGGGAGTATTCGGGACTATCTATGGCTGTCCCGCTCTGTTGTACGTATGGATATGATACATGATAGCCTATTTCACTCACTCGGCGAATCTGACTGACCAGGCAAATTTAAACTTTATTCCAAGGTGACAGAGATACAATACCCTGAATGAAATTGTGAAAGAAAACTAGTACTGAACTAAAAGAAAGATATAGTTCACCTTTCGGCGAATCTGACTGACCAGGCAAATTTAAACTCTATTCCAAGGTGACAGAGATACAATACCCTGAATGAAATAGTGAAAGAAAACTAGTACTGAACTAAATGAACTACTGAACTTAAAGAAAGAGTTCACTGATATAAAAAGATATGTTCATATCTTTTCATTTTAGTGACACATTCTGCGCATGTCTAGTGATAATCTGTATCGGCTTACATGTAGCGGGTACTCGATGAGCGGTATCTCGCGGTCGCGCTCCCCGAACTGCGTGCGCGTGGCGGCGTACCGCACCGCGACCGCCACCGCGCCCGATATCGTCTGGCAGCTCTCTTGCATTATGCCGATGCGACCTGGGAACGTAGAACACATATGTATTCTAAATTTATGTAACTAATGTAACTAAATTTGTTGGCTGTGGGTCTGGGTGTTAAATATGTATTTATATATAATATGTATGTATGTATATGTGGGATATCAGTGGTTTTAGCAACCATAATACGAGCTAGAAATGGTTCAGTATGGGGCTAACCAGCCGTGTGTGAATGTGTTCTAATATTCGTCAAATTCTACCTTATTTCAGCTCCAGCAAAAACTAGTGCTGGTCGCTCGCAACCAGCATTATGCTATGTTGGAACTGGTTCCTGCCAATTTCACTTCATGCATTTAGATAAAGCTTTATATCTTTGGCTTGTGTTGTGTTATTTTGCAAGAATAAATTCTACAATGGATTTCCGCAAAGTAACGCTTGAGTCAATAGGTAATAAATACATTTAAGCACCGCGGTATTTTACGAGTGGACGGTAGAACCATTTTATCGGCCAAATTACTATTCTATTCTAGTTCGCTGACCATAAGCTAAAAAGCAATAAGTTGCGTTGCGATCTTGCACATTAAGAGATTTTCTGATGAAAAAAAAACTATGTATCCTACTAATATTATAAAGGCGAAAGTTTGTATGTATGGATGTGTGGATGTATGGATGTATGGATGTTTGTTACTCTTTCACGTAAAAACTACTGAATGGATTTGAATGAAACTTTACCACAATATAGCTTATACATCAGAATAACACATAGGCTATAGCTTATACATCAGAATAACACATAGGCTACAATTTTTGAGGTTTTTAATGTGAGGTCGTAAAAAAAAACACATTTTTTGCGCTTACATTGCAAACGCTGACTGAATCCTACAAGATAGATCAAAACAATTTACTACAGTATTGTACAACTTAAAAAGGTCTACAAAAAAGTCCGTGATGGTATATGTTTATCTCTTAGGAATAACCCACAATAACCATTTTTTATCCTTTACTTTGTACGAGAAATAATGGCTTATTTACGAAGCGATTTTAAGCAATACAGTATTAATCCTTATCCAATTAAGTATCTTAAATACATTGTGCATTTAATAAAGATCAATATGGTTTTTTACAGCATGTAAATTAAATAAATATTTTCGAAGATATCACAGATTTAAAATGCAGCGGCGCCAGGCGAACGGGGCGTGGGGGGAGCGGGGGTAGGTGCGGTGGGGAAGAAGTGGCTCATCGCTGAGTGCGCGACCCGAACGCGGGCAGACGCATGAGGGCAGACGTCGTTGACGGTTGTGTCCGTTTTGCGAATTTTCAAGGCACTAGCGATTTGATAAAAACGTATGGTCGCCTACTTTAAGTAATATAGGCCTAAGGTTAGTTATTGCCAGGTTTCTTTTTGGTTAGGAGTAACACGTACAAAAAGATACTTCATTTTTACGAATTACTTCATTGATAATTCAATTACTATATAGATAGGTTACTTACAGTTAATTATAACAAATTATATTAGCAATAAATTATTATTGCGACTATAATTTGAGATTTAAACTATCCTATCTCTCAAGTTGGATCGAACTGCACATGGTGTGCGAATTTTATTATAATCGGTTAAGTGGTTTAGGAGTCCATTGAGGACAAACATTGTGACACGAGATTATATAAATTAAGATAAGATTATTAGTATTATATGTATTTTTTTTTATTATTCTTTATTGTACACTACGTCCTTCTTTAGTCGTTTATAAATTCCTTTCCACCCAAAGGTTGCCTGGAAGAGATCGCTTTAAGCGATAAGGCCGCCAATTGTGGTACACTAATTTTAAGTTAATTGTCTTTTACTGTGCCTTTTTTATTTATGTGTCCAATAAAGAATTATAAAATTTCCATGACACAATGTTAGTTACCATACTCCTCCGAAACGGCTTGACCGATTTTTACCAAATTTCATATGCGTATTCAGTAGGTCTGAGAATCCTCTACTATATATTTTTAAGGCAAAACAACGTTTGCCGGGTCAGCTAGTAAAATTTATAATTTTATTGTAAAGTTGTACTAAAACTTTGGTAGGTTTACGACCGCACTGTTTTTTGGTAATGTAATTTAATTTACCTTAGGTACTAACTTACCCGACTTTACTACAACTAATTGACTTTAGGTAGTACCTAAAAGTCAATTAAAAATAATAACATAAAGTAGTACTTAAAGGTCATTGAACGTCTAATATGACGTTAGGTAGTACTTTAAGGTCAGTTAAAGAATGATTGAACGTAAGGTACGAGTAGTACCAAAAGGTCAATTAAAACTAATTTAAAGTAAGGTAATAACTAAAGTTGAAATAAAGTCTAATTTGACGTTATGTACTACCTAAAGTTAAATTAAGGACTAATTTGACGTAAGAAAGTAAATTAAAGACTAATTTGACGTCAAGTGGTACTTAAAAGCCAATTAAAGCTTAATCAGACTTTAGGTAGTACCTGAAAGACAATTAATGACTAATTTCAGGTTTACCTAACCTCAGGTCAATTAAAATTAAACAAAGAAAACGCCTAACAGGAGTTTCGCCTTAATCATAATATATAGCTAACTAGCTGACCCGGCAAACGTTGTTTTGCCTCACTTAGAGGTACAGCGCCATCCATTGATTACTTACTCAACCCAGTCGAAAGGTATCGACATCAGTTAGAATCATTTGGAGTTAACAGATAATTGTGACTGTCAAATAATAACAGACAATAATTAGCAATAAATTAAAATTGCGACTATAATTTGAGATTTAAACTATTTTATCTCTCAAGTTGGATCGAACTGCACATGGTGTGCGAATTTTATTATAATCGGTTAAGTGGTTTAGGAGTCCATTGAGGACAAACATTGTGACACGAGATTTATATATATTAAGATAAATACATATTTAACACACAGACCGACAGCCAACAAAGTTTGTTGCGCACAAAGATGTGAGCCATGCAGGGAATCGAACCCGGAACCTTCTGATTGGCAGTCCAGCATGGCAACCATCACGCCAATGAGGTCGTCAATGGAGGCAAACCGTCGTAATATCATACACCTTTACAAGAAAGTTTAATTTAGTAAACAGTAAAAAAGCCTATAATTCAACTACGTCATATTTACATGCACATATTTTAAACACTTGTCAATTACCAAAATTAATTTCATTATAATTACTCATTAAATTGATTAGTAAAATTAAATGTCATATTGTCGATTTATTTGTATAATTGCTGTACAATAGCTATAATTGTTATATCATATTAATAGTGCGATTTCTCTTGTCAGTTAAACTATTGGTTTATGTAGCTGTCGCCTCCTTGGCGTAGGCCTCCCCCAGTTAATTCCCATAGTTTCCTATTTCTCGCCATTCTCGTCCATTCTTGTACCTGTCTCTGCGTGAACAAGTCCTCCCATCTTCTATTTATCATAAACTTTTACAAGAAAGTTTAATTTACCCGCAGATAAATTCTCTAGCGCCGCACCGAGCATTCTAGAAGGATCCGAGAAGGAACTCTCGTACGTGCCATCTTCTGTGACGTCAGCTGTTCTGTTGAGCAGGTTCTCCCGGGGAATGCGGTACTGGTTGAACATTATGAACCTGAAACACAAATGAAATTGATACTTTTTGAACCTGAAATATAATAGGAATTGATACTTTTAACATTCATGTATTGACTAGCTGCGCCCCGCCGTTAGGCGCGTTAATCCAGGATAAAAAGTAGCATATGAGCTAATCCAGAATCAAAACGATGTTCGTACCAATTTGAATCAAAATAGGTCCAGCCGTTTGAGCGTGAAGAAGTAACAAAAATACACACACAAATTTTCGCCTTTACAATATTAGTCATGAACCTGAAATACAAATGAAATTGATACTTTTTGAACCTGAAATATAAATGAAAATTATACTTTTAACATTTACGTATTAATACATGGATAAAAATTTACTAATATTATAAATGCAAAAGTGTGTATGTGTGTGTATATTTGTTACTACTTCAAACTCAAATGACTGGACCAATTTAAATATGGTATGAAGCTTTTACCCTGGATTAACAAAAAGGCTATTTTTATCCCGGGAACCATCGTGGGGCGTAGCTAGTAATCTTAATGTCACAATGTTTGTCCTCAATGGACTCCTACCACTTAACCGATTATAATAAAATTCGCACACCATGTGCAGTTCGATCAAACTTGAGAGATAGGATAGTTTAAATCTCAAATTATAGTCGCAATTTTAATTTATTGCTAATTATTGTCTGTTATTATTTGACAGTCACAATTATCTGTTAACTCTCAATGATTCTAACAGATGTCGATACCTTTCGACTGGGTTGAGTAAGTAATCATAATAGATGGCGCTGCTATGGTAAATCTACGAACGTGTAATATAAGCTACACTATCTATTTTTCATACCCTTACGTGAGGCAAAACAACGTTTGCCGGGTCAGCTAGTATAATATAATGAGTAAACAAATCAAGAAACTACATGTCCAAATGGCATAAATAAATTATTGCGAACCAATAAAACATGAATAATATGACCTACATCCTTCATTATTTTTTATCGATTTGCGATCACAGATCAAAACCAATAGATTTGTAATTTAGTGCGGTAATATTAATATTTATATCAGCGCCGCGCCTTTTATCAAGGTTTATCGCAAACACACCTACAAATAAAGTGATAGTGAAAAAATATTTATTTTAATAACGTGTGAAATGTAATTGTTTAATATTATTATTATTTTTATTAATATTGACAACATTGCATATTGACATTATAACAAATTGATTGTATTACATATTGACATTTTTTCATTTTTAATTTTTGGACCTATAATTGAATAATTATCAATAAAAATGGTTTGTCTTGTTTACCTTGGTGATAAAATTACATTTTAAACCAAAAATATAATAGAAGATGATATAGTAGTAATTCTTCTTCTTCTTTGTATGATGTAAGTGGCCAAGCTCTGGTGTCGAGAGTTTCGAGCGGCCCGAAGGCCTATAATAACTTCGCTTGACGATTGCTTGTACCAAGACTAACAGCCGGGACCTACACTTTAACGTGTCATCCGACCCACGCTGAGCTGGGGCCGCTTTTGTGCCACGTAAATGTTTTTTTTTATGTTTCTTGTGTATTATTTTTTGTCGTTTTTATTTCTTGTCACAAAATAAATGATTCTTTCTTTCTTAAAAAATTAAATTGCCACTCGGAAATCCACAGTCTTGTGGCATGGTCACCCATCCAAAAATCGCCCGCATCGATCGTTGCTTAGTTTCGATGATGGCGTCAGATCACCTTAGCTAGCCGAGCTACAAGTGCTAATAATAGTAATGACGCAATGACAGTGGGATGTCATGCCAGCAACCCAAGATAGTTCTTAATTACTTCCTAGAGCTCGAATGGCTTGGTTAGGCAGGTAGGGGGAATGCGTACTGCTAAGGAATGGAAAGGATTGCCTCCTACTGTGTTTCCTGATAAATATATCTTGGATTTTTTCAAGGCAAGAGTGAACATCTAGATCAACGTGCTTCATCTTCGGCCACAGCTTCGCTTACCATCAGGTGTGTTGGTCGCCAAGCGTAGATAATTTTTTGAATTAAAAAAAATGCACAAATGGGTTGTCGGTGCAGGTCTGTCTGGGTCTTACCTATCTTCACACAAAATTTCATTAAAATCGGTCCAGCCGTTGGAGCGTGAAGAAGTAACAAACATACACACAAACTTTCGCATTATATATTTTAGTAGGATATTACTAGCTTATTAAAAAAGCGAGTATGGCTCGGTGGTAAAACGTCTGATTTTTTAATCAGATGGCCCCTGGTTCGATCCCGGCCCTACACCAATGATTTGTTTTTCTAGTTATGTGTAGATTTGCACTCGCTTTACGGTGAAGGAAAACATCGTGAGGAAACCGGCATGAGGACCACAATATCGGAAGATGTGTGTCATCCGCCAACCTGCACTTGGTCAGCGTGGTGGATTATGGCCTATATGGGCTCCGAGTCCCAGCAGTGGGAACGTATAGTGGGCTGCTTATATGCTAGCTTATTACTAGCTTACCCGTTATCAATGCCGTTGACCCCGATCTTCTCCCCCATATCCCCCACAATGAGTCCAGGATACGTCTCCAGCGTGGCGGGGTCTCGCACGGGGACCACGAACCCGTGCAAGCCGTGGTTGGTGCCGTCAGGGGTGATCAACTGGGCGAACAGGAGAGTGTGAGTGCACGTTCTGCCTGGAAAACAAGAGTAGATCAATTGATATACAGTAGAAACTCGACTGGACTATTTCGCTCTCTATGTAGATCGAACTGCCGCCTATTTTGTTTGTTTTTTTTTCTGTGGCCGGCCAGCTATTCAGCCATTATTTTTCATTTTCATCATTGAAAAAATGCTAAATGTTGGACCAAATCAAGTTATTTTAAAGAAATTGTCAAAACTAAATTATAATAAAGTTATTTAAAAAATTATATTCTTTAATCAATGCACGAGCACGTGGTGCACCGCAACCACCTCGGGGACCAGAAGTGCAATGGACGCCGAACAACCCCGGTCCGACGCCCCAGGTCCCCCGCAACGGGTCAGGTCTGTGGCCCCGTCACCTGCCCACTACGGCCGCAGAGAATAGGAAAAGTGGTTGTTTGTGGTACCACTCCCTTCTCCCTGCGGCCCCACCGCGTCCGCCATCATCCGGTGGCGACCCCGTCGAGGCCGCGGCAGGTAGGAAGAGCGGCGCATCGTAATACCGACACTTCTCTCCTGCAGCGGACGCCACGTGACCCTATCCTGAGCATATAGTCTCCATCCACCTCGTTGCGTGTTTTACATAAATGCATTAATTATAAAATTGGAGTCCATTCGAATGAGGCTTTTGACACTTCCGCCTGTTTATTTTTTGTTTAAAATGCTTAAAATATACATATATGTAAATGATTTAATTAATTGAATGACGCAAATTTGTAAAATGTAAATTTTTAAATAAGTTTTTAATTATTTTTTTTACTTTTTGATAATTAAAATGTATGTGTTTACATTTACATGTTTTTTCACACAATTAGGGTGAATTTAATAAATATGATAATTTCTTGACGATTAATGGGAACGGTCACGTTAATTAAGTTCACTTAATTTTATCATATACTGGTTTTAAAAATAACCGAAACATTGCATACAATATATAACTTTTTTTAAACTTAGTTAAATACATTTAGTAAGCAGGTAACATTAGTTAAATAACATTAATATTATAAATGAGAAAATTCGTATAAAATTTGAATTATAAATTTACAAATCAGCTTCTTTCTAACATTACTTGTAAGTTTTCAAACAAACACTAGCCGTCTAATTAAATTAAGCTAATTTACACTCTATACTTATCTTATTAAAACAAAGGTATTGTATTTCGCAAGGTTTTTTTTTAAATTTTTATTATTGTGTAGTTTTTTTTCATGTAAATATTTAAAATTTATTTTAGTCGAAATAAATATAAATATAAAACGAAACCTACAATTCAGTAAAAAATAATTTAAATCCGATTCAATACAGAATAACGGGACGTAACTATTTCAATACAAAAAAAAGTATGGTATTATTACACAGCAGTATTTACTCGTAGCTTCATAGTCCTCACAAAGTCTTTGTGGCGGGATTTTTGCAAATTTGTCACTACGACAATTTTTTAAAGTATTAGTCACTTTACTAAATATTCGCTTTTGTATCAGTTTATAAGTGGAAGTGCTTTAAATAAAGCCGCAAATTGTAGCATTAATATATTTTTAAGACACATTTCACACACGGCTGGTTAAACCCATACTGAACCATTTTAGTTCGTATTATGGTTGCTAACACAACTGATACTACATATACATACATACATATTTTTATATAGATACATATTTAACACGCAGACCGACAGCCAAAAAATTTTGTTCAGCACAAAGATGTTGGCCGTGCCGAAAACCGAACCCGAAACCTTCTGATTGGCAGTACGGTATGGCAACCATTACGCCAACGAGGTCGTCAAATTATTCCAGAAATGTTCCATTATAGGCCGGAGTGTCGTTGACAAGAAGTGGGTCGCTGACTTACGTTGTTACACCCACTTCTGGTCAAAAGTGGGTGTAACAAGTGTTAAGTGTGGTGGAACATTTCTGGTCATGCCTAGCTGTACTGAGTAAAATATATTTTTTCTAAACTTTTATTTTATTCCACATTGTACCGGTATTTTCGATAGATAGAAAGAAAATTCTTTTTATTTGACAAAAATAAAGAAACAATTTAATTTGTTTTTAAATCCTATTTGTTGTAGCTTTCGTAAGCAATGTGTATGTTATGTAATGTTTTAAACCGACTTCATTATTAGCCAATTTATAAATTTATGTCAATCTATAGGTTACAGGACCAAGATATACCTATGGCATGACAGGAGAGAGGCCTATACCCAGCTGTTGGATAGAATCGGCTGTGGATGATGATGATGATGATAGGTTACTAGCAAACCTGGCGAATCCTTTCCAACGAATGCTGTACCGTGGAAATCGGTTCGTGCGTTCTGGAGTTATAGCATCAGGAAGGAAAACCCGACTTATTTTTATATTATAGATAAGCGCATATAGAATTTATCACGCCCATTGACCATATCGCAGTGCTTCATGGCCTGATAAAAGTTATAACACCGTAATTCAGCACAATTGTATCATAATCAGAATGCTGATAACATTTTTCCCGACACAATAAATCCACATACATGACGTATAATCAAATTAACAAGGCCGTCTGCAATCAATGCACGGCGCTGATAAAAATACTTGATCGCCGTAAAAGTGTTGACGTAAAAATTACACACATTTCCGATAACAAAACATATCACTTATTGACTCAGGCGTTACTTTGCGGAAATCCATTGTAAATAAAAGACAAAATTAAATATTTAGTGTACTTCCGCTGTGATCCGAAACCCAAATTAAGACAAGCAAAGGAAAAATTAACTAAAATCAATTAACTAAGATAAATTAACTAATATTAATTAAGATTAACGTTACCTATCACAATCCGGAAATTCTTAACTCAACACGTGTTTCGCCTTTCCACAAGGCAACATCAGGAGATGTTGACTCTTCGAACGACGAATCGAAAGCACTTTTGCTTTCGATTCGTCGTTTCGGATCACAGCGGAAGTACACTAAATATTAAATTTTGTATTCTATTTACCAAAACATATCACATTTTCAGTTAAACAACTACTTCTAGGTATAATTTGATAATAATAACGGACGGACCCTGCCTGTCGTTAGAGGCTGCTAGAAGAGGCATCAGACTAGATGGTGTTTAGAGATTTTGGGTCTTCTCTTCTCTCTCTTCTCTTCTGTATTTTTATTTTTCACTAGCTACGTCTGCGGTTAACGCAGAGACACGGACAAGAATGGCGAGAAATAGGAAACTATGGAATAAACTGGGGGAGTCCTACGCCAAGGAGGCGACAGCTACATAAACCAATAGTTTAACAGACAAGAGAAATCGCACTATTAATATGATATAACAATTATAGGTATTCTCGACTTGTCGTTCGAAGAGTCAGCATCTCCTGATGATGCCTTATGGTTAGGCGAAACACGTGTAGAGTTAAGAATTACCGAATTGTGATAGGTAACGTTAATGTTAATTAATCTTAGTTAATTAGTCTTAGTTAATTAATCTTAGTTAATTTTTCCTTTACTTGTCTTAATTTGGATTTCGGATCACAGCGGAAGTACACTAAATATTTAATTTTGTCTTCTAATATAGGTATTGACAAATAAATCGACAATATGACAATTAATTTTACTAATCAATTTAATGAGTAACTATAATGAAATGAATATGAAATTAATTTTGGTAAGTGTTTAAAATATGTGCATGTAAATATGATGTAGTTGAATAAATGGCTTTTTTACTTTTACTTCCCGCAGTTTTCACCTCGTTAACTCGGGAAAAAACTATCCTATGTGTTAAACTAGCCCATACCGCCTTACGGCAGGGATGGTTCGTGATTTGTACGTCTTTTGTAGAGTAGAAAATAGCTTGGCTAAAATTTTCATTGCAAACGTTATTTCATAGAAAATACTAAATAAACCAATCAATATTTTAATGGTAAATATTGTCAAATTTCGTCTAAAAACGTATTTTTTTACATTATAAATTGCACTATCTCATCTTTTGTTTGTATTTTGTTGATATCAGCAAAATACAAACATAAGTTGATGACTACAATATAGCTATTTTCAAGGCGAGAGTGAACCGGTTCCTTCTAGGTAAACGCGATGTTCAGAGTAAAGTCGACTTTTATTTTTAGGACTGCGAAGCTTTGGAACTCACTACCTGAGTCTCTGTTTCCTGAGAGGTATCATCCGGGGGCCTTCAAAAGTAGAGTTAATAGGTATCTTCTAGGTAAGCGTGCCACACCGTAGACTGCAGTGCAGCTTAACATCAGGCTAACTGTAGTCAAACGCTAACCTACCATGGATAAAAAAAAAAAAAAAAAAAATTGTGTGTTTTGCTGATTTCAACTACCACCTTGCCTTAACCAAAACTTAACCCCCCTTTTTCCCAGACAACACGTAAATAAAAAATCCACACAGTTTTACCTAGATTACCAACCCAGCATTTAGCGGCCTCGAAGTCCGGTGTATGTACTACGAACTCTTTCCGCTGGGGATCGTAGGTGGCCGTGGTGCGCATGAGTCGCGCGTCCGACCCGTGCGCCAGCTCAGTCAGGGCAAAGCTTGCTAGCACCTGCAAATTTATTTATTTATTTATTTATTATGGTTCACAAAACAGAAAATAATCAAAACTATAACTAAAAAAGATCAATTATTAACCAGGATCAAAACTAGATTATTTTCCTAACTATGTGTACACAATGAAAAAATATAAATTAGAAAGAAACAAAGAATCAAAACAAAACTACATAACTAGTTGGAGACAAATAGGTTAAGCTACAATTTAATTTAATTTAGTTTAGTATAAGTGTAAGTTTAAGTTTAGTTTTAATTCTAATTTCAATAAATCAAAAATATTTTTCTTAAACTTTACTATGCTACTATTAAATAAAGTACCTTACTTATATTTACGTTCTTTTAGGTCATAAAAGCGAGTGTGGATCGGTGGTAACAACGTCTGATTTTCAATTAAACGGTCCCTGGTTAAATCACGGCCCTATCATGGGTGCATGACTTGTTTTACAAATTATGTGTGGATTTGCACTCGCTTTACGGTGAAGGACAACATCGTGAGTAAACTGGCATGTTTGAGGACCACAATATCCGAAGACGTGTGTCATCCGCCAACCCGCACTTGGCCAGCGTGGTGGATTATGGCCTATATCTCTCTCCTCTTGAGAGAAGGCCCCGAATCCCAGCAGTGGGAACGTATAGTGGGCTGTTTATGCTTATGCTAGGTCTTACAATGTAAACTCCATGTAACGCCACTCGATTTAACGACTAACTCTCTAAAGCGTCGAAATCAATTGCCTTTAGTTGGTTTAGCTTGTTTTCCATACAATGATACATTCTCTCCATTTAACGACCACTCTCTATAACGCCATAAAATGCACAGATTGTTGAGGGTGGTAGCCTGCCAGGCGAGCACTAGAAAATGCCTTCCACCATTGCTAAAGACATGATGTTCTGATATTTTTCTGATAAGCGATTAGTCATAGATATAATCACTATCTGCGCGAATGATTAAGAATTGTTAAACAAACCACTTCAATTATGGTGACTCATACTCGTAATACAGCTGTGTGTTAAAAACTGATGGTTTGATAACTAGAGTCAATAGAGAAATATTTTAATGAGCAAGAGGAAATTAATTTTGATTGTTTTCTTTTATGATTCAAATTGTATCGATAACAACATCTGGTTAATTTCAACAAAATACGGAAATACAGAACTTTATTAGCCCTAAATAACATATGTTAAAGGCAAGTCATACTACAATAATTACTTTATACTTAAAAACATTAGTTAGATAAAATTAAATTAACTTACAAATTTCATTAAATAAATATAATATAAGAACAAACTAATCTAGTAATATTATAAATTTGTAAGTTTTTGTGTGTTTGTTACTTCTTCAAGCTTAAGAGGCTTAGATGGCATTTGGTATGCAAGGAACTTAGATCTTGGACCTAGGCTTTTTAGTGTAGTTAAAAGGTAATAATGGGACCCTATTACTAAACCACCGCTGTCTGTCTGTCACCAAGCTGTATCTCAGAAATCGAGATAGCTAGAAAGTAGAAACTTATACAAATTATGTATTTCCATTACAAAAAAAATCTAATAATAAAAACGTATACATGTAGGTAATTTAGGAGGCTCATGTTTTGTTGCTCTTTATTCAAGATTTTCAAGAGTACGGAACCCTACTAAAGGTAAGGGAAGTTTGAAAGTAGCGCCAGTGAGTGAGAAATTAAAAAGTGGAAGGTTAGCGTGGTATGGACATGTGAGATGCGTAGAGAGGGGATGCATATTAGTAGGAGATGTATGGAAATGGTAGTACAAGTAAGAAGGGCAAGTGGCAGACCGAAAAAGTCATGGATGGAGTGTGTGAATGAGGACATGAGAGAGAAAGGAGTGAGTGTAGAGACGACGGCTGATAGAGGAGAGTGGAAGAGGAAAATTTGCTGTGCCGACCCCACCTAGTGGGTTAAGGCAAGGAAGAAGAAGAAGATACGGAACTATAAATACGCGAGCCCAAATAGCACTTAACTAAAAAAAAACAAACTAACTGGGTTGGCGCGTCGACCCGAATCGGATCTTGCCTTCCGATACTAAGAGACGCCACTTTTCTCGGTCCTGTGCCTTCTCCTGCCACTGCGTGTGACCTGAAGATTGCGCAGCTCCTCCTCCGCTTGGTCTATCCAGCGATACCTGGGACGTCCGACTGGTCGACGGCAGCTCGCTCATCCCAGGTCAGCTCTTTCCATCTAGCACTTGGCTAATTATAAACTTACCTCTCTATTAACGACTGAGGCTTCGTAGAACTTGAGATGCCTCTCCGTGCCGAGCGATAGAAGCGCGTTCGAGTAGAGATATATCCCGATAGCCATCTTCACTGAGACGCTCGGGTTTATAGACTGGATAGCCTCGTTTATAGTCATTATTGTGCGGGTCTGAGGACAAGTAAATACATAAATAATAATAGTAGTTTAAAAAAACTAAAAAACACGCTTATCTGACCGTTTTAAGTGGGTCAAAATCACGCCCAAAGAAGTCGGTTACAAACAAACATACAAACAAAAATACAAAAAAATGAAATAATTTTATCAAATTAGTGTATTGTCATCGGTCCTCAATAAATCTACAAAGTTTCAACGAAATCTAGCCGATTAAAGTGGGTCAAAATCGCGCCCAAAGAAGTCGGTTACAAACATACAGGTGAAGCTAATATAAAGCGTGTAAAAAAAAAATTAGGACACATTTCACACACGGCTGGTTAGCCCCAAACTAAACCATTTCTAGTTTGTATGTTGGTTGCTAACACCACTGACATATTTAACAACCAGACCGACAGCCAACAAATTCAGTTAAGCACAAAGATGTTCGCCGTGCCTTAAATCGAACCCGGAACCTTCTGATCGGCAGTCCGGCATGGTAACCTTTACGCCAACAAGGTCGTCAAAGTTTTTGTTACAAGTTTATCTTATGTTTTTTTAGGTACTTATTTTTAGTTAACTTTGTATTGTAAAAAATTTAGGCATAAGGTCGTTATGGTTTGAGGAGTCTTAAGATTTTCGTAAAAGTATTATAACTGCATATATACAGTGTAAACTCTATATAACGACACTGAAGAGACTGCATTTTATGGCGTTATAGAGTGTTAAAAAGAGAAGATCTAGATCATAAATTATTAACAATATAATAGTTCATTAAAAAAACTTACCCTTTTACTATAACTAGATTTAACCATTTCGTTTGTCAAGAATCGGTATTCGTTGATTTTCTTCAGTTGCAGCTGAGTGATGCGTTTTTGTTCTTCTACAGGCGGCGTCACGTGACTCGGCGCGAACAGGGGGTCCCTCTCTAACGTGTGCCATATCTTGTACTGGAAGAGAGAGATGGATATATTAAAATGATCACGCTTAAGGGACTATTACTTATACCGAGTCCACCCTCGCCGTATACTATATTGGAGGGTCTGCCGCGCAGCAGTAGATTTTTCATGGGATCTTATATATAAAATTTCCATGTCACAATGTTAGTTACCGTAGCTACTCCACTGAAACGGCTTGACCGATTTTTACCAAATTTTATATGCGTATTCAGTAGGTCTGAGAATATGCTACTATTTATTTTTCATACCACTAAGTGAAAAGGCAAAACAACGTTTTGCCGGGTCAGCTAGTAAATTTATAAAATTAAGAAATAATTAAACAATACACAATATTGAAACCATTAACTAAAAAAAAAGAAATTTATGTTTTATTACTTTAGGAGACCTAGCTCAGCTTGTCGTTATTTATGTATACGTATGCTGCTACATTACTTTTAGAATCACAGCATTAATTTAATTTCAAATTACTATAAAAAACTATCAAGCAACTTTTACATAATCGTGATTTGGAACCTAATGATTCTTAACACTGAATTTAAAGCTAATAAATCTGAGAAACCGTAGCAGCCCTGTCATCTACGCAGGATTATAGAAGGTTTTTTAAAGTGTATCTGTTTTGCTATTTTTAAATTATAAGATTGATAGTATTGTAACAAAAAAATCATTTACATTATAAAAAGTCTGTTGATTTTTTTATTTTAAAAACTAGTATTTGTAAAATCTTGTTCTAACTTACATGTAATCGATGTATCGAGTAATAAATAATAAAGGCTATTTTTATATTTTTATTTTATTTTTTATATAAGATTTTTTTAAAGTGTGTCTGTTTTGCTATTTTTAAATTATAAGATTGATAGTATTGTAACAAAAAAATCATTTACATTATAAAAAGTCTGATGAATTTTTTATTTTAACAACTAGTATTTGTAAAATCTTGTTCTAACTTACATGTAATCGATGTATCGAGTAATAGATAATAAAGGCTATTTTTATATTTATTATTTTATTTTTTATACAAGATTTTTTCAAAGTGTATCTGTTTTGCTACCATACACATACCATGCAACTAAAAACCTTCTAAATCTAACAGTGTATGCAAATGGTTATACAGGAGATTTCACAAAGTTCATTTGCAATGCCGCCCTCAAAAATCGGCATACACAACCAGTTTTTAAATTCACCATTGTATGGCTATTTTTTTAGGGATCTGTACCTAAATGTTTAACATTAATTTAAATATACAATATAATAAGGTAGTTTGCATCTTAATTAATATTTCATCATTATTATTGTAACGACGAAATACAGATTATTTTACTTTACCAACAGGTAAAAACCAGGGCTCTAAAAGCCGCAGCTCTCTGTTTGTCAGTCACCAGGCTTAATCTCATGAGAGCAGCGGCAATGCGCGAAGCGGTCCTGCATCCCTGCCCCCGTCGTGAGATGGGACACCGTGAGGTTTTAGTCGGTAGTGACGACCCTTCTGGCCCTCGATCCCGACATAACCCGCCCGCCTCGTCCAGGCTTGTGGTGGGAGATGCGTAAATGCATTTCTTCACGAAAAAAAAGGGCTTAATCTCATAAACCGTGATAATTAAAATGCCGAAATTGTTACAGATTATATATTTCCGTTGCCTCTCTAAAAACAAGTAACCTACTAAAAATAAAAAATAAAACTACTAAGGGGGGTTCCCATACAACGAACGCAATTTTTACACGATCTTTATAACGACATTTGGTAGACCCCCTAAACATTCAGAGAATAATTAATTATGTATTAACTTTAACACTAAATCACAGAATTAAAATAAAATAAATATTTAAGGGAGGCTCCCATACAGCAAACATGTTTTTTCGCTAAATTTTTAAAATAATGGCACGAAACCATTTCTCACGGACTCGTACTGGGCCTATTTTTTTTAAATTATAAGTACCTATATTCATATCAGTTTAATTTCTACTTTTAATCCTAATCCTAATCCTATCATGCATCCTACAATTTTTTTAATATAAATATGAACGGGAAAGTTTGTTACTTTTACACACACTTTGTTTTTGATCCCCGGCTTTCCCAGCAGATAAAGGTATACCTTAAGTGATTTTGTTCTACGATTCAAAATATAGTGTATTCTTTTTCTTCCCGACCACCTCTGACTTGACTTAACGACTGCTAGTACTAATGCTTACCGCCGGGACCTAGAATTTAACGTATCATCTGACCCACGGCGGTCCAAATTAAAATGCCACTTTTTAAAAGGCAGTTTTGTGCATGGTTGGTTTAAATAATCATCGCGTCGAATCACCTTCATTCAATTCAATTTTAAAATATCTTTATTTACATAATAATTAATACAAACACATTGGTACACAATAGTGTGCATCTAATCCTGGTGTGTAACAAACAGAAAATATTACAACATTAATTGAGTTAAGAATTACACTCATTTAGAATTTGTTACAGGGTAATAATATTCAATACGATAAACATAAGCTATTAAGGTTATACCAAAAAAAAACAGTCAACGACCTCGTTAGCGTAATGGTTACCATGCCGGACTGCCAATCAGAAGGTTCCGGGTTCGATTACCGGCATGGCCAACACCTTTGTGCTCAACAAACTTTGTTGGCTGTCGGTCTAGGTGTTAAATATTTATCTATATAACATATGTATGTATATGTAGTATATCAGTTGTGTTAGCGACCATAATACGAACTAGAAATGGTTCAGTATGGTGTTAACCAGCCGTGTGTGAATATTGTCCTAAAAATTTATTTAGATATCATTTTAAAATGTTATTACTGTGAATATATAGCTGTGTTTAGATACGGTTACAATAATAAAATAACTAGCTGACTCGGCAAACGTTGTTTTGCCTCACTTAGGAATATGAAAAATAGATAGTAGCCGATTCTCAAACTTACTGAATACGCATATAAAATTTGGTAAAAATCGGTCACGCCGTTTCGGAGGAGTACGGTAACTAACATTGTGACGTGGAAATTTTATATATAAGAAAGATATCAAAATACATGGAGGCTTGGCGTGATAAATATGACGTTAACAAGTTAGGGTCACTTCAGTTAGCCGAGCAACAGGCGCTACAAATATATTGTAAATGTTAGATAACCAAATATTGCGAAATATGGGCCAGCTAGTGAAATAACCGGTTATCTGCTACATAATGTTAATCAGACGGCGTGTGGTCTGATGGTCAAGGACAGCTACACATTTTTTAAACAAGCAATAATCTTTATTTTTAGATGTTTTTTTTTAATTTTTTTATTTGTATGTTCGTCAGGCTTTCCTCCAACACATTTACGCCGGAGACATTGTCCAACAAACACTTTTCACTCACAACAGTTATTGCGAAAAATACTCTAATTAAAAAATTGCAATAGAATATAATATCATTATATTCAAAAGAGAGTAAGTTCACTTAAATAATAGATAGTAGCCGATTCTCAGACCTACTGAATCTTATATATAAAATTTTCGTGTCACAGTGTTTGTTACCGTACTCCTCCAAAACGGCTTGACCGATTTTTTCCAAGTTTTATATGCGTATTCAGTAGGTCTGAGAATCAGCTACTGTATATTTAGAAGTAATTATTAAGGCAAAATAACGTTTGCCGGGTCAGCTAGTATGCATATAAAATTTGATAAAAATCAGTCAATCCGTTTCGGAGGAGTATGGTAACTAACATTGTGACATGGAAATTTTATATATTAGGTAATAGGCTTCAGTAGGTATAGATAAAAAAAAATATTGGGCACAAAATATTTAAAACAATTTAAAAGTAAAAAAAATAAGTTTGCGTCAATAGGCGGCGTTATCGCTTAAAGCGATCTCTTTCAACCTTTGCATGGAGCGGTATTTTTTATTAAGTTAACTTAACTTTAATCTAAGTACATCGTTATACCTAAAAGAAATTTCGAGGTTGTTTACCCAACATTAAAATTATGAAGGAAACAAAAGTATAATAATATAAAATTAGAACGTTCTCACTGAATTTGGATATGCAAAGGTTATTTTAATTGTTTTGTTTATATTTTTTGCACATAATTAATTAATTTATGTTATTATGACACAACATACATTAAAAATCGGTAATTTGGCTAAGTAGGTAACCTTAACTTTTTCCATTGACTATGTCATCAAATTCATGGCTGACTAGTACTAAAATTAGTATAAATATTCTCATTTTGTTCATTGGAAATTCTATATGACATTTCTCAATAACTACATATGCTAATAAAATTTAAAATGCTAAAACTGTAAACTCAAGGTTTTGCCTTGTCACAGCCTTTACCATTTTGTCAAAGTAATATAGTAAATGTTTTTTTGCAATTTCGCCTCTAGATATTATTGCCTATTTCTGAGCAGTACTCTGCAGTACTACTCCTTTTAATCCAGGATTAAATATAGACTATAAGACTCTTTGTCCTGACTCATTCATTCATTCATTTATCTACATATAGGCATGTTTCCACGATCCAAAGATTTCCCCCTCGTCAACAAAAAAAAAAGGTAATGCAGAGCCCAAATGGCTGGAAAATGGACTATGTTTTATTTATATTAAGTAAAATTAATCAATTAATTTTAAATTAGATTTACATTAAGTAATATTGAATTTGTAGTAATCAGTTATCCATCACTTACAATGTGTTAACATTTTTTTACCATAATGGCTAAAATTAAATAAATGTGTATTATAATTAATTATTAATATTGAGTACCTATCATTAAAGTTTTAAGTAAGAATCAATTATGTATCTGAAGTAACTAGTAGAAATAAAGGCAATGTGACACCAGTGATTTTTGACATCTGACATTATTTATATTTTTAAAATGACTTAAAGTATCAAACTCAACTGTGAAGGTGGACGGTGAATTGAAAATGCCCCATGGTTTGGACGGGCCATGGCCCTTTTTTTTAAAGATTTATTTCAAAGGGCTTGCAACTTTTATATTTATTAATTTGAGATTGAAAAGTAACAAACATACATAAATACAGTCTCAAAAACTTTGTTAATGTTACTTGCTTTAATCTGTGATGTGTGTATTCCAATTCTCCTATTTTTTCATATCAGCTAAGTGGCTAAGCTCTGGTGTTGAGATTTCAAGCTACCTGGTGGCCTCAGCCATGACCTACTTTTTAATGTGTATAAACTAATTTATTCCATAATAACCAGATTTTTTCATATTGGGTGGAAGAAACAGAATTTTAATGAACTCGAAAGTCATTTTATTTGAGGAATATAAATAAAATATGGGGATTTTCAACTCAACATAAACAGATCCATTTCCTCTTAATGATATTTTATCTGTTTCTATATTTTATCCTCATGTGTTTATACACCCACCTTTATAACTCAGAGAATTATCACACTAAATTCAGGAAATAAAATTAATTTAAAAATAAAATAATTAAATAAGTACCTAAATTTAAAATATAATTAAAAATTAAATTTTAAAGTTATTAGCTTTCCAACTTAAACATAATTTTACTGTTTAGCGAAACAAATTATATATATTTTTTATTATAAACTAAAACTAAGAGAGTTATATGTAAAAAAAGTTATTACCTTTAGTTTGAGCAGGTTAAGATCTCCTTCTAGGGCCAATTTGAGGCGTTTCCAATCAAAGGAGGCGCTATTTCTATACGCGTCCAGAGGCCCGTGCGGGAGATCCGGCAAAAAACTCAGGTCTTCCATACTGGAACAACCACACCAAACCCACATTACAATTACACCATAGATGACCTCCCGCGCCAAATTCGTAGCACCGGATGACTAAACCTCTATCCATAAACCATCCTAATTCCCTCCTAGAGTTTAAACAGTACCAATTAATTGAATACAAGCGAGAAACAGCAAGTTTTTATACAGATCACACTCTCACCTTGAAAACTGAACGGACCTGAGGCTGAGTTCCGAGCGAATTTATATAAAGTATTATTCACTACACGTTTAAAGTAGAACTGATAATTCTGTGAGGATTTCGCGAGTTAAAACTCCTGATAAAACAAGAATTAGCGGCACAAGCTATTTTATTGGCTGCTCCGCCACACACGTCATATCGTATGACAATGAACTGTCATCTTTAAACTGACAATTTATGACATAGGGTGACAGCGAGATGTAAATTTGAAGCTGTCAACTTCACTTGACGAATAGCTATCACGTAAACAGAAGAGCGTCATCTCTGTTTCTTTTAGAGAAGTATGTCATATAATGAATTGTTACAATGTAGCTTCTATAGATATGTTACAGATAGTTAAGTTACACAGTAGTTTCGATAGATGACGCTGGAAGTTACCTGTATGATACTATATTTCTAAAATTTCATATATCTTTAACGGTTCGTGTAATACAAAAATATGATAAGTAAGAAAGTAAGCGAATAAGTTTGATACTAATTAATATTACTAAACTATTTATAGGAAATCTAAAATTGGCCCAACGCCATCTATAAGAAGAATAGTAAACGAACACGTAACACATTATAATTCCGACGAAGCGTATGATTCTCAACTCTTGCGTCGCTGTCTTATCATGTTATATAGCCGTTGTCGACAGATGGCAGCACTCATGCCTCTATAATACGACGATTATTTCACGTGCGACAAAGATAGATTGATACATTCACAGTAAGCGAAAACGAAACAGCTAATACACAACTACATAGACATAGAAGCACACATCGATGATAATGTTGTGCTGACGCATAAACAAGAAAAGAGAAGTTGTAAAACAACAAACTGCTCGTTGCTTTTCAGCTTTTCTATCAGATGTAAAATGGACGGGCGGTCGGCGTGTCGTTGCGTGATCGACAACTCCGCGTGTGCGTTGTAACATCGATGTTGTTGTGATACGAAATTGTTGATACTTGACGTGAATACGAATAGTTATTGTTTACGTGAAAACCTATACGACTGCTTCGGCGTCCGCTCGCCGAAGGAGAATGTGAAATAGTGCATGTGTTTTCGTATGACGTTAGCGGACACTTGCAGTGATTTCGCTGATAGCTCACTTGCCGGTGGGTGCGCGCGTAACTAACTACGTGTTCGTTTTTTGAAAAAATAGGCGAATAGCCGTTTGTGTTGGTGTTTGGAGCACCATGCTGTGCAAGGTGACATAGTGAACGTTGCAATTGACCCTGACCTCTGACAATCATGTCTGGGCGATCGGATTGCAGGAAATTCGCACCGAACATATTCAATAAGAGCAAGTGCACTAATTGCTTCAGACAGAAGGAGGAGCACAGCGCCGAGGCTTTGGAATCTAATCGGGTGAGTTTTGAAAAAAGAACATTCGTTTTCTAATCACGAACCGACGAAATATTTGCGTGGTGTTGGTGAGGTGAGCATGTGTGCGTAGGCAGCTCTGTGCCTTGGAGGTGTTGAACTAACGGATCTCGTCGAGTTAATAAGAATAAAATAGAATTGACCAGTGTCGGTACCCACTCACGCTGGTACGTAGGTATTACGTCCTCTTATTGGGCCAATTCATTATGAATATGACGATCTAGGTATACCTATCAACTTCTAAAGGAAGCAGCGCCCGTAGCTCGGCTAACTAAAGTGTGCAATTGTACATGGTCACCCATCCAAAGACTGTCCGCTTCGACCGTTGCTTAACCTTGATGATCGCGTCAGATCACGTTAGTAAACCGATATACAGGGGTTATAAAGAATAGCCATCCAATGGGTATCCTTCTATTCAGTAATACAGAAGTATGAATAAAAAAAAATGTGGGTAGGTTCCATCCAGTAATAGTGTAGTAGCAAAGCTATGTCTGTTTACAAAATACAGACGTAATTTAGTGTTAAAGTAGGTGAATTGGCGGGCCTCACGGGGAGCGAGCCGCGGATCTTGTGTCTGTTGTCACAGGTGCTCGCTGGCGGATCCTCGGACGATAGTAGTCCGTGTTTACGGAAACTCATTTGTTTATGGATACATTATTTAGTATGAAGTGGTTATCATGTCTCAAGACAAAAAGGAAAATTGATGATACGGGCCCGCGCATGAAAGGATCCGATCCATTTTGTAACAAATGACAAAAAACACGTTTATTGTATGGCGCTTATAGCCTTATACCTACCTACCCTCCTTAATATTAAAATTTAGATTATTTATATTATTTCAATGTAAAACTATAACTTAGATTAGTCTAAAAAACCAAACTTTTATATCTAATTTAAAAAAAAAATTACTTAAATATTATGAAATTTTAGTAAAACTATCAATGGTTCAACTTAGAAAATATTTTTCCTATGTCTACCTACGGCGACTAGGTATGCTAGGCGATTATATGTATAGGTAAGTATCTACATTCGTCTTCGTTTTACGAAATTTTGTCTTGTTGAAGACAGGTAGGTACTTTAATATATATACTCTTTGAACCCACATATTTGTAAACAAATTAAGTTATTTATTCCCAAGAAACTTTATAAATGTAAACAAATTAAAACCATGCACCCTTGCCAAAATCATAGTTTTCATTTTATACGGCTGCCATAGTAAGTAAAACCTTCTTGGATTGAAAATATTGCCACCATTCAGCGAGCGTAATTTCCCCAAGGTCGAAAGAATTAGTCTGTCAAATAAATATGTAGTAAGAATAGCTACATATAGCTAACTAAACCACAACTAATCTTAGTCAATAGATAGACGTCAACAAATTATCTAACTTGACAAATGATGTTCTGACAAAGGTGAACAATTTGATGTCCTAGTGCTTTGTTTATAGTCTTCTTCTATAATATAAGGCGGGTTTCCTTCCTGACGCTATAACTCTAGAATGCACGAACCGATTTCCACGGTCCATTCGCTGGAAAAGTCTCGAGCTCCGTGAGGTTTGCAGCTAACAAAATTCAGGGAAAATTTCAACTTTGTGGTTAAACGGAGTTCGCCAGGTTTGCTAGTAACCTATCATCATCATCATCAACAGCCGATTCTATCCCACTGCTGGGTATAGGCCTCTCTCCTGTCATGCCATATGTCACGGTCCTGTAACCTATAGATTGATAGAAATTTATAAATTGGCTAGTAACTAATGAAGTCGGTTAAAAACATTGGAATACATACACATTGCTTACGAAAGCTAAAATAAATAGGATTTTCTTTTAATTAAAATTGTTTCCTGTATTTTTTTTAAATAAAAAGAATTTTCTTTCTATCTTTCGAAAAAACCGGAACAATGTAAAGCAAAATAAAAGTTTAGAAAAGATATCTTTTTACACGCTTTATATTAGCTTCACCTGTATGTTTGTATGTTTGTTTGTAACCGACTTCTTTGGGCGTGATTTTGACCCACTTTAAACGGCCAGATAAGTGTGTTTTTTAGTTTTTTTAAACTACTATTATACTCAGTACAGCTAGGCATGGCCAGAAATGTTCCACCATAGGCGCATCTTACTAACACTAACAAATCCATAAAGCTTTTTATTTTATTTATTATGTTATGTATAGGAGATATCACGGTTTAATGACAACTACAATGCAAGGTTTGCAAGCAAAATAGATGCTAATTTCGTTATTTGCTCTTGTGTAACTATCGGTGAAAGTCGAAACGCGCGACGTTGATGACTTGACAATTCCACTGACGTTTGACTGCTCATATAAAGTACGAGTACATGCGAATTTGTCTCTTACAAGTTTCATTCACCTTTTGCGATCCATTTGAAACTTTAGCGGGTATACGAAAACGTATTTGAGAGATTTCTAATGTCTCTAAACTTGGATATAGTTACCTACAGATTTAGCTAAGTTTCTACTATTAGTTATGTTTTATTCGTAAGAAACATTGAGAAATTGTGAGCACGAGTATATAAACGGCTGTTGTACTTAGTCTTACGGTATTAGAAAGAAAAGACTTCAAATATATTGTAGGCCTTCGGGCGGCTTGAAAAACTGGCGACACTAAAGCTTAGCCACTCAGCTCATACGACGAAGAAGAAGAATATATTATCAGACAGACTTACGGAACTGCTCCATTGTAAAATTATGCTTCTCACCAAAATTGAATTGCGTCGACTTAGAAAATCTAGCTGAAAGGTAACTTTAGTGGATGAGATCGCTTTTAGTGATAAGGCCGCCACTTGTAACGCTACTTACCTATAAGTTTTTTAATTTTTTCTCCGTTTCGTATTTTCTTTTAATTGTGTTACTAGTTTAATTCACTTTTTGTGAAGTCGTTTGTAACTTAAGCAGGTATAATTACGAAAAAGAGAGAGATTTCTAATGTTTTTTAAACTTGGATATACATATTTAACTTAATTTTATTATATATACTTTTAATTTAATTAATTTTAGATTAGATTTACATTAAGTAACATTAAATTTGTAGTAATTAGTTATCCGTAAATAAAATGAAATAAGTTTCTACTCTTACTTATGTTGAATGTTATGTTATGTCTTCAATGTACAAACGAGTATATAATAGCCAGCTACAAATTCATAAAAGTAATATGTTACAAAATAAAAAAGATGTTATCCCATGTTGCAATAAAGAGTATAATCTATATATCTTAGTGCTACAACAGCATCTGCGGCAGATAAAGTGTGTGTGCTTTTTTTATTTCTTTATTGATGAATAGGCTTAGGTTTGACCGCAGCTAGCCTGATGTTAAGCTTGACTGTGGTCTAAGATGTAACACGCTTGCCTAGAAGGAACCTATTTACTCTAGATTTGAAGACCCCCAAATTGTACTTCTCGGGAAAAAGAGACTCAGGAAGAGATTCTCATCCCTCCTTCACCTTCCACTACAGGACCAGTAGGAGGTTAGCTTTATATCATCCATTCCTTGTGGAGATTCCAAAAATCCGTACGCAACGATTTGACTCCAAATTCATCATGCGTACTGCTAAGGAATGGAATGGATTACCTCCTAACTACTGTGTTTCCTGAAAAATATAACTTGGATCTTTTCAAGGCGAGAGTGAACAGATTTCTTCTAGATCAACGTGCTTCATCTTCGGCCACAGCTTCGCTTACCATCAGGTGAGTTGGTGGCCAAGCGTAGATCTATTCTGTATAAAAAAAAGAGTTCCAAAGCTTCGCAGTTCTCACAATGAAGGTCGAAGCAAAACGTGTATGTTTGTTAGGGAGGCATGTATGTTTGGTTGACCACAAACATGTGATTTCCTATTGAAGCAGATGTGTAAAACCGCAACACGCGTCGCAAACATTGTTTAGCCTCTGAATAAACCGTAATGAGTAATAACGCGGCCGCATTTTCAACAAGAGGCCTTCACCCAATACGTGGTTATTGACCGATTACAATAGACACACGTTTCACATTATTCCGATTATTGCTTAGAGGTGTGCAGAATATTTTTATTAATCTTGGTTTTAAGAAAAATATGCATAAAACATAACATTTACGGGATGAGATCTTCAAAAATCCAATTTAGTACTATTCTGAAGAGTTTGAAAGGCGATCATTTGGACCTTCGGAGTAAAGGAACCTAATAACATGGTAATAAGTTCACCATTAAGTAGTCCAAGTAGTTAATGTAAAATTTATTAAATTTATAACATCAAGTTTTTATTTTATAAAAAAAATATATTTTATTTTACTAGCAGATCGTCGCGGCTTCGTACGGGCTATACCTATATAAAATAATCTAAGTTGCAAACAGAAACAAAATAAAGCCTATGTTACTCAGGGATAATGTAGGTCCCCAACGCGGTGAATGCATTTTACAAATCAGTCCAGTAGTTTCGGAGCCTATTCGCGACAAACAAGCAAAAAATCAAACTTTGACTTTCCTTTTTATACTATTGGTATAGACAAAGATCAAAATTCTACAATAGTCGTCAAATCAAAACCTACTAAACAGTCATATTCCAGCTAGTCGCCATGTTCGACCGGAGCCCAGACAAACATAATATAATAGTGTAAATAATTTGTCATTTCCCGCTTTCTCGTTCCGCGCAGGTGAGCTACGTATTGAGGCGTGTACTCACAAAACCATGTACATTTGTGAACAAAAATTAACGTTTTGCACGAACAGGTTTGTTTCGTGGCGCCAACACACTTGCCTCGTAAAACGTAAATGTTCGTTTTTGGCACTCTGACATACTTTTGTCTCTCACGCCATATTTGCAGCGCAAAACGACTGGTTATTTCAAACATTTTTATGGAATTGTAGCGCCTGTAACTCGACTAGCTAAGGTGATCTGACGAGATCATCGAAGCTAGGCAACGGTTGATGCGGACGGTGTTTGGATGAGTGACCATGCACAAGACGTCATTTTTCACGGGGAATTTTCATCAGGGCGCTACCGTGGGTCTGATGACAAGTTAAATTGTTTTAACTTGTCATCAGACCCATTGCTGTTAGTCTTAGTATTAGTAGTCGTTAAGCCAAGTCAGAAGCTACTCTCGCCACCAGAGCTTGGCCATTTAGCTCATACGAAGAAGAAGATGGAATTGTACCATGCGGTGCTGTATGTATATAGATATATCATGTTACAAGCCCAACTATAATCTTAGTAAGTCTATTACAGAATATATGAGTCTCCGACTGCAGAGTCCACAGAAGTTACCATAGTTGGTATGTCGTCAGACGTCCTGTCCAGGCAGACAGCTTCGTTCTTAGTCTATAAAAAGTTGATTAGATAGAAAATGCGAGCTATCAGGACACTTATGTCTCTGGTGATTTCTATATAATCAAAAGTTTAACTCGCACGATGTTGACCAATGTAGCAGTCCAAGATTTGGACCTAAAAGAAACTGGCTTGAATTTAAAGTTATAAATTATATTACTTGGCGAACTAACTGTAGTCTGGCAAGGAGTTTTCACATTTTGGCCGTCCGCATTATAAAGTAGAAGCAAAACTATTCCAAACATTACTTTATTGTTTTTTCGTCGAGTCTTCATCTGTATATATCAAGTGGCTGTACTTATTGAGAAAGCGCCAAAAATGATAGCCAGGAAACAGATTCCCACGAAGTAAAAAGCTTTCCAATGTGGACGGCACGCTTAAAGGCCCAATTAAAAACTCAACCAATTCGAGGGTACCTGTTAATTCGTTCTGTCAAATGTCGAGTGCTCCTAACCGCGTCATAAATCCATCCTACAAACACACAGAACCGTGTAAATATTTGTTCGGACGTTCTAAACACCTCCGACGCCGTTTCAATAGCACAGCGCCCAAAAAAAGGTTTTTGATCCGACCTGCCGGTCAACAAAGACGCGGAGATGGAATAGTTAAATTAAAAAAAGAGAATAGGAGTTGCGTTTCGTTCCTGCATCGGTGGCCGGTCTAATTTGAGCCGCGCCAGAGAGAAGATGTGGCCCTTTCTAGTCTGATAATCTTTAACGCAGAGAGGAGCGAGAGATCAGCGTACAGTGGCCGGGCTAAACTTGTAGTGTAGCATAAAAAGGAGTGAGTGAGGAATGCGCCGGCGCATCGCCAGGTGCATTGGCCGCGCGCCCCGCCTCCATCTGGCATTTTTGTGTACGAGCACACCTTATGTGTGAGGCCGAAAACGATTTGGAAACGAACCCTGAGTGGCGACTGTGGCCCACTCTGTGGCCTGGCGCCAATCAACGCCCAATCGGCCGCATTCAATCTAACGACACCCAGAAAGGAAGGAAGGAAACATGTCACGAGTCGTGAGTCTCGCGTGCTGCCTAGTCACAATGCCATTGATTCGGCAAAGTTCGATTATGCGTCTTCTAAGTTCAAATGGGGACCGTTACTCGTACAATGGTTTGCCAGCTGTACATAACAATATAATGTGGGTCGAGGAGTCAACGCGACACCGGGGAAAAGAGCACGATCGTTATGTACATTAGCACTTACTTGACGAATGCGAAACAACGGCATGTAAGACTTAGCGGCTTTATTATCGTTCCCTACTCAAGCACCAATCGTAGTGCGTGCTTTCGAAATTCTTAAATAAATAGAAATTTTTCTCATCTGCTTTTGTGATTTTGCTTTTGACGCATTATTAACTACGAATACTTCAGAATATAGAAAAACATAATTCTATAATTAATAAAGTGTACCGCTACAGCGTATAGTTTTGCAAAAAAATATTAGTTTTGAATCTGATTTTCTAAATTAAAAAATGTGCGAATGCTTTTAATTCGAAAGATCAAAAGTTTCTTATAGTCTGAAAATTTTGCAAAGACTTCATCAACTGATATTGCAGTTTAAACCCGTTTAAAGAACCTCTCTGTTATAACATAACCCGATCAATTAAACTCGCTCGTGCTTATTCCGCCCGTACAAGATTATTGGTACTCCATAATTTGTTCGTGTTGGAATGTGTTACCTCTATACCGAGAGTATGTTTGAGTAGGTAACTGATTGTAGAGGTATTATAACTGTTGGATGACTCATACAATTACTGCAAATTACTGTAGCGTCGGCTGAACCTTTAGCGGGAAATGCCCAATTTGATGATTTATTTATATGTACATATGTAAACATAGCATATGGTAACCGTACGGATAGTAAACATACGTTAAATTGTTGGTACTGTTAGTATTAGTACAAGCAGTTGTATGGGCAGCTTGAAAACTCTCGACACTGAGGCTTTGTCCCTTAGAATCATCATTCGAAGAAGAAGAACTGTAGAGATATTTAGTGTTATCTGAATAAGTGACTAAATTTATATGAATTAAGTGTAATAAATAATCTTAGAAATAAAATCAATGCGCGCTCCAGTTTAAACCACAAAATCACTTACCATCATCAGGTATATTGTTATCAAGCGCTTACCTACTTAAAATATATATAAAAAAGATTTACCATAATTTTAGGTACTTTTTCCATGAGTAACACACTTTTTATCAGACAACTAAAAGAGGCCTAATGATTCTAAACTTTACGATAAATATACTGCAATCTTACGTCATATAGCCTACTACGCTCGAATTCTTATCGTTATCAGCTTATCAGTGTTTTCTTTAACGTAGGAAACTTAAATCCTGTTTGGTCTCACAACACGTCGGCCTAATATTTGGTTTGAGTTTAGCGTGATGCCATTCATGGCCGTTTCTGTCGAATGGTTTTCAAAATGTTTACAGTTATTTTTGTAAAAAAGGCGGTAGCTGCAAGAAATATGTATTTGAGAAAGAAGGATATATGTGCATGTATTGCTTGGTGTTGTGTATATTCTAGTGCTCGCTTGGCTAGGAACCACCCTCAATTTGAAAAATATATCACCAAGCATCTAGCGATGTGTTTTGGCAGTCACCTTGATATGCAGCAATTCCATTCAATCTGTACATTTCACAAAATTCGTTAGCTTCATACACATGCAGTTGTGCGATAGAAAAGAAACGAACTCTTAACTGTTTTCTTAATCGAATCGAACTATGATATACAGTAATACCCCGGACTTACGCGATAGGTGGGACCGAGCGCTATCCGCGTAAGTCGAATTCGCGTAAGTCGGGGTACAATTTTGCATATACATACCTATAAAGTCATACAAAGTATGTTTCATTGGGACCGGAGACTATAATTTAGGAAATATAAAACAATAATTTAGGAAATAAATTTTAATTTAATTCTAGATAATATGACAAACTATATTAATAAAATGTATAAACACAATCTGAAGTGCGCGGCTTTCAAACAAAAAACGTTAAAATAGACGAGAAAATTAAATCGCGTAACTCCGAATTCGCGTAAGTCGAGGTAGCGTAAGTCGGGGTATTACTGTATATTCTTCTTTTAGTAGAACAGCAGTTCCTCTTTCAGTATGTCCGTATTTCTTCCCAACCAACGGGGATTAGAAGAAACACGGATAGACCAGCCAGAGCCTCTATAAAGGTTATTTATGCCTCGAATTAAAGTTTACGAGCCACTCTGTCTACGGGCCGAGATGTCACATATCAAATTCATATAGAAACCCGTTCTCACGGCGCGGGCGCACCTGTCAGATTAATTCTGGATAGCTACGCGTTAGATGGCACGGTAAACATTTTTTATGTTACATAAATAAAATGTACTAAGCGGATATAATAAGGTTCTTTACACGTCGTTAGTCAATGAGCACTAAATGTGAAATGTGAGGGGGCGTACGGATAATGCTGTAATACAGTTACTCTTTCTTGGAGGATCATACTTGAATAGACGTATAGGACCCGTAGTTGTTGCACTATAAATTAAAATGTTTATTAAAGAAAGTTGGGGAGGAGCGGAAGGAGAGGTAGACTAAAGAAGACGTGGATGAATTGTGTGAAGGAGGATATGAATGAGAAGGGAGTGAATGTGGAGATGACGGCTGATAGTGTGGCGTGGAAGAGAAAGAGGCTGTGCCGACCCCACCTAGTGGGAAATGGTAAAGGAGAAGAAGAAGATTAAAGAAAGTTGGGGCTATTCTATGTGCTGGTGTAATAATGTTCTGTTTTATAACCTGTTAATAATACTGTATTAGATTGCCTGTTGCTTGAACCTATTTGTAATATATCTGGTAATAGAATGTTGTCTCCTTCCACTTCGTATGAGCTATGCGGCCAAGCTCTGGCTTCGAGTTCTGAAGTATATAGTTATACAAACTATGTGTAGGTAAATAATTCCCCTTGTTTAAACAAATATGTATGAGCTTATGTATTTTGGTAAATAAACAAATTTATTTATTTCTTTCTTTCTTTCTTTCTTTCTTTCTTTCTTTCTTAACTTATTGACTCAGGTATATCCAGTTGAAGTGAAAAAATATGTGATAGATGTAGAAAAATCTGAAATATTATTGGTACAACAAAAGTACAATAAATAATTCAGATTTCATTTTGCACCAATTTTCAAGTCTCTTAAACTGCACGGCTGAAATAATTGTGGCGACGATATTCTTAGGATAAAGTAGCTTGGTGTGCTTTGAGAGAGACCTATGACCAGCAGTGAACGTAAATGGGCTGATGATGATGATGTTGACGATCTAAATGAACCTCCGGCGCTATATGCGTGTTTTTCTGGTCGTATTTGGCCAGTTTTTATTCACATCTGGCAGCGAACTATCTCGCGAATGTCCTGCGAGTCACGAACCGCATTGCGTCTCCATATTAACATATCCACAATCTAGGAGATAGCGGCTCTCCAAAGCGGAGTCTTAATTAAAACATTAAAAACACAATTTGTTTCATTTTCCGAGGGCGGCCGTAAAAAAGTCAGTATAGGGACATTTGCATACACAAATGAGTGCGCGTCCCGCGTGCTTGTAAGTGTTGTTTTAGTTGTTTGGTTTAATTGAAAGCCTTTCCGATAGGTAGACTAGAAGAATGCCAGGAAGAAGTAGAGAAATTATAGAGGAAAAGGGTACGTAGATTATGAAATTTTAATGTTATTAACTTATTACTGACAACGGAATATCGTTAAATACTCAACCTAGAGACTGTATATACACTATCGTATATAAATGATTACTAGCTGACCCGGCAAACGTTGTTATACCTTAATAAAAAAAAAAAAAAAAAACTAAATATACAGTAGCCGATTCTCAGATCTACTGAATACGCATATAAAGTTTGGTAAAAATCGGTCAAGCCGTTTCGGAGGAGTACGGTAACAAACACTGTGACACGGAAATTTTATATATAAGATATACAATGTGTCTGTCTACCCGTGTCGGAGCCTGAAATGGCAAAATATATGATTAATTTTATCGACAAATCAAGCTCTAAAATTTTTTTTTCCTCCTCATGGTGGAATGGCAGCCATTTTGTTATTTTTGACACCAACCCTTGGGCGCTTGTATAAATTTAGTAATAACTTATTATTTAAAGGGCATATTGATTAAAAAAAAATATCATTTGATAGCTGAATGTATGGGCAATAAAACGAGATTAAACTTTTGCAATATTTTATTCAATAAAGGAAAGAAAATAAATCAGAGCAAAAAAAAAAAAAACTTTTTTCAGAGAAAAAATCTTAAAAGTAAGCCTTTTACGAAAAAACATGGGAATAAGGTTTAAATTTGTTTCTTCCATAATGTAGAACAGGATGTAAGCTTTCTAAAAGATCTAAACAGTATTGATGTGACTAACATACTTTAGTAGATATGGTTGGTTGAATAGGACCCTAGTTTACTAGTCATGCTGAAATAAAACAAGATAAAATTAAAAGCTACTTTATTTATTTGTGCAAAAGTGTTTAATTATTCTCTAACATACTTATTACAGCCACTGCTCAAAATGACCACCCTGGTGCTGCAAACAGGCAGTTGCCCTAATACCTACATGTTGTGTTGCGCGCCGGATCATATCTTTATCCTCGCGCAACTCATTTCCGACATGCAGTATTTTTTCTAACAACTCTTCCCGAGTATTCGGAACGTCTTTATAAACCCTCTGTTTCATCGAACCCCACAAAAAAAAATCAAGCGGGGTTAGGTCGGGTGAACGCGGTGGCCAAGCGATTGTCCCACCGCGTCCAATCCAGGGCGAATAGCGTTGGTTGAGATAGTTTCTCACATTTGTTGCAAAGTGCGCCGGTGCTCCGTCCAACTGCAGCATCATACCGATACGATAAGTCAGCGGTAACTCCAGCAAAGCGTCATAAAATGTTGTCTCCAGGAACTCCAAAAATCTTGGTCCGTTCATTGTAGCGGGTAGAACAATTGGCCCAACAAGGACGTTATCGATCATTCCGGCCCAAACATTTATTGAAAATTGATGCTGGAATGAACTGGGCCGAACAGCATGAGGATTAACGTTTAGCCACAAATGTTCATTTCGGTGGTTTATGTATCCAGTCCGAGTGAAAGTGGCCTCGTCGGTCCACATAATTTTCTTCAAAAAATTTGGAACTTGCCGATTTCTTCTCAAAATCCAAGAACAAAAAACTGATCTTTTTGGATAGTCAAGGTCAACAATTTCTTGCACTCGTCTTAGGTGATAGGGATGTAATCCTTCATTCTGCACTGCTAGGAATAGACCTTACTTCCCCCCCGTGGGGCCCCGCATTGTCGAGGCGGGGGGGCTCAGTAACCGTGGCCTGGTCACCCACGGTGAAGCGGAGAGGGTCCCTGAGGCGGGCCACTCCCTAGACTTGTAATCCCTGTACGCAAGTTCTAGATGGAGTGGCACCAGTAGGTTGCGGAACCTCGTTTCGGGGGGGTTTCGCAACTGAGGCGGGCTGCGGTGTGGTTTGGGAGGCACCGCAGCTGAAGGTGTGAGGCCGCGGCAGGAGAGAAGTGTCGGTATTACGGTGCGCCGCTCTTCCTACCTGCCGCGGCCTCGACGGGGTCGCCACCGTTGATGGCGGACGCGGTGGGGCCGCAGGGAGAAGGGAGTGGTAACCGGAGACTACCACTTTCCCTATTCTCTGCGGCCGTAGTGGCATGTGACGGGGCCACAGACCTGACCCGTCACGGGGGACCTGGGACGTCGGACCGGGGTTGTCCGGCGTCCATTGCACTTATGGTCCCCGAGGTGGTTGCGGTGCACCATGTGCACTGCAAGGGGACTCATCCCCAGAGAAGGAGCCTCGCAGGCTAGCCGAGGTGGGCGGGATGGTGGGTTAATGCGAGAAGCGGAACCTCATCCCGCCCTTTCCGTCATCGTGAGGTTTTAGTCGGTAGGGATGTCCTTGACATCGAGCCCGATATACCCCACCCACCTCCCCGGGTGTGGTGGGGATGCGTAAATGCATTTCCTCACGAAAAAAAAAAAAAAAAAAAAAAAAAAAGGAATAGACCTTGCTCTTTGGAATTGACTTCTCTATCTATGCTCTTGTCTCTTGTCCTCTTGTCCTTTCCTGTAAGGAAGCAAGAAAGACAGAATCATTATGTCGTCAACCCATCACGCGTTAAAACTAAATTTGAACAAAATTAAATGCAAAGCATAAGCAGCCCGCTATACCATCCCTTCTTTCTTTAGGATAGAAGGAGATATAGGCCATAGTCCACCAATGGCTAAGTGTGGGTTGCTGGATATACGGTGTAGCTATTTAAGCCAGGTTATTTTTTTAAAAACGCTGCGTGTTGCTCTAGGAGCCATCGAGGCGGATCCAGTACGTTATACGTACCGTTATTAGTAAGTTTAAATACAGTCGGATAGAAGCAGTCGGAACGCGTATGTTAATTTTGTAATTGCTTGTTTACCCGTGATCAGCCGTGACGATCTGCTCGGAACTGTAAACTCACCTCTACAACGCTCCAATGCTATGCGACCTAGGCGTGACGTCATTCGTAGCGTGTGCTACAATTAAAAAAAAACTCTTTTTTTTGAGTAAGTATTTATGTATTTAAATATTTTTGTATATACTTGAAATTTAGTAATATAATGAATATTTTGTAATGTAGAAAATATTATACTTTAGCGTTTTTGTTTGCGAATTGTATAGCATAGCATTTAAACTTTTTTTATCTTTATAGCACTAGATTATTTAAACTTAAAAAAAATAACTAAACAAAAATTGAAAGCACAAAATTAAGCTACCCGCCCAAACGTGCCCATCAAGCTTGCCGCATTGCCTCTTTGAATGGCAAAGAAAATATGTTGCACAAAGTATATATATGTCACTTTTTATCTTGTACATAGGATTATCTTCATTTCCGCACGATGTTTTCCTTAACGGCATATTTGTGTGCAAGAAGTACATATACAATGTTACGAATAGTCAAAACAATAAACATCTTAACTAACAGTTTAAACTATTACTCATAAATATGTATATTTAGACAAATATACTTAAACAAGCCCCAGAAACAATAACTAGAACAGATTTGCCTTCTCGGAATGACGAATATTAATGACTTAATTGCTAAATGAATAATGCGTTAACTGGTGTATTGAATCCAATTAACAATTACCAAAGACGCTTTAGGCTATATAGGTTCTTAATAGCTCTTAGGGTTCCTTGAAAAAATAAATTAGTATAAAATGGTGAAAAGTTTCTTACATTAAATCAAAATTATCTTAGTATAAAATTATTAATATGTTGACACTTTTCCTTATAATTAGTTTTTTGCTAGGTAGGTAGTCGCTCGAAGGTCTTTTCAAAAAGAGGATTTTCTCAATTTGACTGTCTTAACTGACGTTTTGTTTGTCTTAATTTTGTTTCTTTTGTCTATGTCTTAATTATTAATTGACTGTAATTTGACTGTCACCTCATAATTCTGTCATATATGAATTATATTTTGAAAGGATATATTTCCCGAATACATAGACAAAGTTGCTTTCTCTGTCTACGCCGAATACATAGACAAAGCTCTGTCTACGCCCGAATAAAACATTTTTTATGGATTATTTAGTATTTTAAAAAGACTGTTTAACATTTTTTTATTGTTCACTCATTTATAATTAGCATCATTATACCTCAACTATATCGTGCGCGACTTGCAAGCGAGCTACATTCGTCAATCCACCACGCTGGCCAAGTGCCGGTTGGCGGATGTCACACGTCTTCGGGTTTTGTGGTCCTCAAACATGCCGGTTTCCTCACGATGTATTTACCCTAAAGCGAGTGCAAATCAACACAGAACTTGATCATTGGTGTAGGGTCGTGATCGAACCAGGAGGCGTCTGATTGAAAGCAGACGTTTTTCCCACAAAGCCACACTGCCTTTTTACCTACAGAACCCTTGTCAATTCACTAGTTAATCTAGCTAGATAGATGTATAATGCCTAACATCTAGCCTAGAGTGATTGATCGTATGTCCAGTGATCTCCTTTTCCGTTTAGTTACAAGTATAATTATATATTTTATTTTACTAATTGCACTGCTTGGAAATAGCCTACACAAACCATTAGTGCTAATTGTTTTTAATTAATTGAGGAAAGTTTTAGACTATAGGTATATCAGTTAGTACAGTTTTGAGTAAATTCGATTGGCTCTTATATTTGTTAATTTTTAGGGTTCCATACCTAAAAGGTAAAAACGGGACCCTATTACTAAAACTCTTCTGTCTGTCTCCAGGCTGTATCTCATAAACTAATGAGTAAATGAAGCGTGTGAGAGAAAGTGATAGCTAGAAAGCTGAAATTTTCACAAGTTTTGTATTTCCCGTGCCCCCTATAACAACAAATACTAAAAATAAATAACGTTAAAATATTCAAGGGACATCCCGTGATTATTTCGTGTTTTTTTGTTCTATAATGACAACAGATATACGCTCAAAATTTCCACAACATTTTAATTCATTTGTTTATTATTTTCGATAATATATTTAAGGGGGCCTCCCATACAAAAAAAACGTGGTACAGAACCCTACATGCGCGAGCCCGACTCGCTCTTGGCCAGTTATTTTTAAACTATATTCTAAATCAAGATATTAAACTTGATATAAACTAGCAGATTTGTTTAAACTGGTCTCTAGTGCCTTGCAAGGGAATAACTGGTGATATAAAGCACATTTTACGACCCATCCCTTTCATCTTATTAAGTCGTTGGATATATATATAACTAACTATTAATCCGATTGGTCGAGATGATAAAAGTCTTACTTATGTTAGGATTATAAAAGGTTTGACTCTTCTCTGGTTAATTCATAGGATAAGCATTAATGAATATAATTTAGACGTGTTGATTACAGTATAATAAATAATAATATTATAAATGCGGAAGTTCGTGCGTGTATATAAATGTGTTTTAGTGGTATAGGAACGTATTATTATTTATTTTTTTCACACATGGCTTAATGCCCAAGTAATGGTTACAAATATATAAAGAAATCCAAAGGCTTCCGAACTAGTTCAGAACTGTATGACGGAAGCCGATGTCTTCTCCCAATCAATAGGTATAGAACTTAAGGCATAGAACCTAATTAGGTTTTTAACCGACTTCAAAAAGGAGGAGGTTATATATTCGACGTGTATGTATTTTTTTTTTTTTTTATGTATGTTCACCGATTTCTCAGCCATTTGTGGATCGATTCTCAAAATTCTTTTTTTAATTGAAAGAGTATGGTTCTGAATTGGTCCCATTGTCACCAAAACTGGTTCTGATGATGGACTCCTAGGGAAATCGAAGAAAAACCTAAAAAGTTAGGTTATTTTTACGCATGAAGTGAGATTCTAGCTCGTTTGGCTGTACTGATATTCATGAAATTTGAGAAGAAAATAGGTAAGACTATGTGTTAACACATACGCTACTTTTTATCCCGAAAATAAATACTATTCCCGTGGGATGCACCAAATAACATATAAATCTTTTTAACTTCTTCACGCTCGAACGGTTGTACTGACATTGATGAAATTTGGAATGAAGATAGGTTAGACTATGTGTTTACACATAGGCTACTTTTTATCCCGAAAATAATTATTGTTCCCGTGGGATGCACCAAATAACACATGACACACTGATTTCGCTAAAATTTGATATAGGGGGTAGACTAGACCTTGTATAACACGAAGGTTACTTTTTATCTTAAAAGTCATTGCTATTCCCGTGGGAAGCCCAAATAACTCGTAACCTATTTTACTTCTTCGCGCTCATACGGCAATACAGATTTCGCTCATAAAATTAGCAGCCTGGCTAACAAAAGTAATCTGACGCGAACATCGAGGCTAAGCAACGGCCCATGCGGCCAGTCTTTGGATGGGTAACCATGCACAAGACCTCCATAAAAAAATGTGATATTTTCATCTGGGCGTTACTGTGCTTCGAATAACACGTTAATTTGTTGGGCCTGGACCACTACTCTAAGTACAAGCAGGGGTCAAACTAAATCAGGGGCTTGAAAAACTCTCGACGCCAGAGCTTGGCCACTTGGGTCATACTTAGTGGAAGAAGAAACTGTAAAATTTGATATATTAATAGACAAGACCCTCGAACGGATAAGGAAAATATTTACGCGCTCGCTTCGCTAGGAGTTATCCCGCTTCGTTCGAATTTCCCCCAGGATGTTCTGGGCTTATGACACTCCAAATATTATATAATTTGTGCTGCTTTGGACTTCTTTATGCTCAAACGGTTTGAACAAATACGGTGAAAATTTTCACGCTCGCTTCGCTCGCGCGTAGCTCGCTTCGCTCGCATCCAGCTCGCTTCGCTCGCGCATAGCTCGCTTCGCTCGCATCCAGCTCGCTTCGCTCGCAATTGGTTCTAGTACGTTTTGACACAACAAACATTTTGTAATTTGTGCTCCTTTGGACTTCTTTATGTTCAAACGGTTCGAACAAATACGGTGAATATTTTCGCGCTCGCTTCGCTCGCGCATAGCTCGCTTCGCTCGCATCAAGCTCGCTTCGCTCGCAATTGGTTCTTGTACGTTTTGACACAACAAACATTATGTAATTTGTGCTGCTTTGGACTTCTTTATGTTCAAACGGTTGGAACAAATACGATGAAAATTTTCGCGCTCGCTTCGCTCGCATCCAGCTCGATTTGCTCCCAATTGGTTGCCTGCCTGGCACACGCCAAATTTTTTCATCGTGAAGTTTATTTGGCTCTCCATAGCTAAAACTTAAACAAAATATCATTACCAACCACTAAAAATGTAAAAATAAAATTGTTTTAAAAAACAAACAACCGACTTCAAAAACACAACTAAAAAGGGAAAAATAATTTTAAGCCTAAATCAAATCAAGAATATATAAATAGAATAGGAGAGTTTATTTCATGTACTTATAAAAAACTATTTGCAATTTTTAGTAATCCTGTATTCTTGAAGTCGGTGCCATCTAATAAGAACAAATTAAAACTATTTTCAATTGTCTTTCTTTGCTGGCACCGACTGCAAGAATACAGGATTACTAAAAATTGCAAATAGTTTTTTATAAGTACATGAAATAAACTCTCCTATTCTATTTATATATTCTTGATTTGATTTAGGCTTAAAATTATTTTTCCCTTTTTAGTTGTGTTTTTGAAGTCGGTTGTTTGTTTTTTAAAACAATTTTATTAGTACATAATTTATGTCACAAAGTTTTCAAAAAAAAGGAAAAGGAAAGAAAAGTTTATATAAAAAATTAGACAAAAAAAAAGTATGAAATGATTACAATTTACATAAAAGGAGAATGTTGAAAGCAAATAAATATCAAATATTATGGTTAATCATTAACAGATATTTCCTAAGCTAGTTTTCACTGGTTTCAGGGCTGTGTTGACGCTAACCTTGCTCATGTTGGGTCCATGACTCTTTGTTTCACAGGATTTCGTCACAGACTGCCGAAACGTAATTTCTATCGCCCATGTCATTTATTTTGTTAGTACAGTTGGGGTGTAGTTTACTAGTAGTATACCGAACAGTAGACTTCGCGAATAAAGTAATATTTGGAACATCGTTCTTACAAAAACTTTAAAATATCATATCTCAACTAATTATTAGTATTTTAGGTACTCTTCCCACTGGCACTGGTTTTTTAGATTAGATATACTTTTAATTTAATTAATTTTAGATTAGATTTACAAAGTAATATTGAATTTGAAGTAATTAGTTATCCGTCAAGAAAAGCATTATCCCAATAGCATGAACTGTATTTATATGAGGCTGAATTTTGTGAGTCTTTGAATCGTTTTTAAATAATGAAGAAAGCTGAGCTTTTCAAATTATACGTGTTTATAGAATATGGTATTTAATCGTTCTACCTATGATTATCAAAATCGACCAGTAACTAGTAACTTTCCCCCTTTTTGTGGGCATCACCCATCTTCTAATCCATAAACTAACAAAAGTAGTAATCTACGAGTATAACCTAATAATATAAAATATAAATCTGTTGAATACCCTGTGTACCATTTTTGGTTAAGATCGAATCAAAATTACGGCCGCTACGGGATACTATCACCCAAACAAATAAACATACAGACAAACTAAAGCTATTTTTTCCAGTTAATCTTTTTCCTATGAGCTAAGTGGCCAATCTCTAATGTCGAGAGTTTTTAAGCCGCACGAAAGCCACTGACGAATTTACGACTGCTTGTACTAAGACTAACAAATGGGACCTACAATGTAACGTGTCATCCGATCCACGCTAGCGCTCAGATAAAAATGCCACTTGCAAAACGACAGTCTTGTGCATGGTTACCCATCCAAACACCGTCCGCATCGACCGTTGCTTACCTGTGATGATCGTGACAGATCACTTTAGCTAGCCGAGCTACAGGGGCTACAGTTTATTTACTTTCCAGTTAATGCAAAGACGCTTCGCTCGCTTCACTCGCTCGGTCAAATATGGCAATAGATTGCGCGTGGGCGTCGAGGCCGCACGTACCCAGTTCTATGCTAACTATAAATGAATGACAAATTATTGAATTACTATATACGGCAATGAATAATGAATGACAGAATATTGAATGATTTTGTGCTGAATTCTTGGCAATAACGAATGGAGTTCCGAAATGCAAAGTTAATATTTAAATTGTATTGTTAAATTGTAGCCAAAAAAAAAACATATCATCCGTTAAGGCGATTTTGTGCCGAGTACAACTTCGCCCATACATATTTGATCGAAGCGCTTGAAGCGCAACAATGGATATTTCTGTAAGATTTGCATAATAAGAATTTTAATATCTTCATAACTTTCAAACGCACACCATATGCACATTTTATGACGACTATTAAAAAAAAAAACTAACTAAATTGTATGTAGCCTTGTTTGGAACTTTAAAGATTCTTATAACTGAATAAGAAACTGAAAAAAATATCTCGTGTCTGTAGGATTTTATACCATACCGTTGTCTATTCGCTTATGTTTATAAGCAACTAGACAACGATTCACTGTCGAAATTCCAAAAATACGCACAAACTCCTGTAAATTTAACAAAAAAAATAAAATAAATTAGTACATTTCCGCAAAACTTGCAAACATATGAGTACATAAAGAAATACTAAGAATCGTATTGATTTCCTTTATAACTGGCATCCGGAAATAGATGCACAGCGACAAGTTCATGGAATGGTCGCGATCGGAAGCATATAACTAGTAATTAATTTGCCATTGTTAGATTGTTGGCGGATGACGTAGAAGCTAGATTTATAAGGCTTCGTCAACATCAGCCTGGATCTCCTACTGCTGGGTATAGGTTTCCTTTCCATAACGCTATTTTACATCTGAAATTCTCTAACTAGGAACCTGACGCTGTATTCTGACAGTGGTGGCAATTCAGCGGCACACACGACTAAACTAAATTTATAGAAGCCCTGTCTCTTTTCATCTTAGGTGGCCAGAAAGAGACGGCACGCTGTGCACTATAGTCAAACCAACTAAAATCACGTCAAATGTTGAAAACCGCACTCATTTGTATCACCTCTAAAACTGCCTGCACATTCCATATTTGACGATTTTAGTTGTTTTTACTATGGTGCAGAACGTGCCGTCTCTTTCCGGCCACCTAAGATGAAAAGAGACGGGGCTTCTTTAAATTTAGTTTAGTCGTGTGTGCCACTGAATCGCCACCAGTAACTATCAGAGATCCAGAAATTACCAGCATCTCCTTTAATTTTACAAATTAACTTGTATCAGTTCCAAAGAAATCGTTCACTGCACATTTTATTAGCATAATCTACAAATTATGTAAATCAGATACAGTGAGTGATAATCCATCTTGACCACGGCTTCGATTTATCATGATCTTAGTTGGCAACTTTTCAATATATTGATAGTAAGATCTTCACACATTTGAAACAAATAGTTTTGTCTGTTAGTAAGCTCTTTGTCTTAACCTCATTTTTGTATGCGCTAAATCTCAAAGTCTATGGTATTGAGTGTTTTCAAACTACCCACAGGCTTCTGAAATGGCTTGATGACTTCTTGTACTAAGACTAACTTACAATTAAAATAATCATCAGATCCATGGAAACCGAAATATAGTCGATATAGATTTTTTGCATCCTCACCCATCCAAAGACTGTCCGTAATAACGACTACTCTAACTTTAGTGATCGCGTCAATATCTCCCGTCCCGTCTTGTACCGAGATATGCATGGATTTATGATAATACATACTGATAAATAATATAAAGTCTATGCATATTGCATTTGTGTTTGTACTAGCTGCGCCCCGCGGTGTTATCCACGTTAATCCGGGATATAACGTAGCCTATTTATTAATCCAGGGTTTACCGATATCGGGAATCTTGTCAGCCGTTTGAGCATGAAGGGGTAACAACTATATACACACAAACTCTTGTATTTATCAAATCGTAGGCAAACCCGCATGATTTAGTCTGTATTGAGTACTAGGTAAATTGATTACAAAAAATAAACATAACTTATCAGGAATTGTAACCACGCGTTGCGGAATCACAGACGCTCGGACATAATGGACGTGAGTTAGTACAAAACAAAACATCGATCGCCGCCTCTGATTAACTTATTGTCATTATTATTTAATAAGCAGTCGGTACTTCTCTAAACTAACACGGCATGCATAAATAAATATTGATCACGAAAGAATAAATTATTGCCCACTGGACTCGAGTTTCTTCTGGTGAAACTTTGTTAATACGTAATTAAAAACTTTCTTCGCGCAAACAAGTATTTGTGAAATGTTTGTTTTTAATTGTAACATCGAATTTTGTCAGATAAAATGGATACTTTAGGATATCCCGGCGCGGTAATTCAATTACTTTCTCCGCGTACACACGGCTTTTGCATCGAAATGACCTTTTAGGATTATTTAAAGGGTAGATTAAGATTGTGTTAAAGCTGTTGCCAGGCAACCTTAGCACTAGCAATAGAAACTGCAGTCGTACAACATAAATATCACAGCGAAGCATTGTTTTCGTTTTCTGTTTTCCTTAGATTTATGACTTTTGTTTTCTCAACAAAAGATGATCGATACACGGTCCGCCATTAGCTTTTCTGTTGCGAGGAACTAATGCCGAGTTAGTTGCAACGCGCGCGTTCAGAACATGGCCCTAATTGCGCGGAGTAGAGTCGAAAATTGAGACAAATGATGGTACATTGTAAGATTGCTTGCGATTTTGTACGCACACAGCAGCGATTATGATGGATTGGTAGCGGGAGGCCGCGTCGCGTGGGCAAGGCGCTTTGCCGGTATGCTAATTCTTCGCATACAAGCCTGAGGTTACATCGGTACACCGCTCGATTGTTCCGCCGTGAGACTCGAGATTGTGACATAGGTATAACACACATATTCCGCCTTTATTATGGTAGACTAAAAAGACCCAGACGCTAGTCCAGTGGTAACCATCACGCTGGTCCCTACCAGTGAGACTCCGAATTTTGGATTATAAATCTCGGAGCGTCGCCGTCCTAGTCACCTTGATACATAAGATCACCACAAAAATATATTTCATTAAAATCTCGTAGCTCCTTTTTACACTGAATGGACTTGATCACAATTCACTTGATGGTAAGCTATGTTGTGATCTAAGCTGGAGTGCGCTGGCCCAGAATTACTGTTCTCTCTTGTCTTGAAGACCGCTAGATTATAATTTTCGGGAAACAGGGCGTCTGGGAAAGAATTGATTCATTTTGAATTCGTAATTGTAAACAATGAATGCAAGAATGAGGTCTCAATTTACACCGGCTACAATGGTCAGTGTTCCAAACATCGCGCAAACAAGTTGAAATTCCAAAACAACGGATCAAAGGAAATGTTGATTGTTGACAGTACATAGAGAACAATGGCCGACAGAGGCATCGAAATCCGATCTCGGGTATCAAAATATTATGGGACAATAGTAGAATCAGGTTACGGGCTTACCGCGAATTCTTTTTTGTACCTCAATTGAATGCCAATCTTAATTGTCAAGTTTGCTACTACATACGTGTTCCATTCACTTAACATGATAACTTGATCAATTCTCAAAAGAATAGGTGTCAAATTGTCAGGATAATTGATTGTCGAATAAACTACTCGTAAAACACCTATGATATTGTTATCATTAATTGAATAATCTACGACATAAAAATTAAGTTACATAATAATGCAACATTTTTTTCCTACTTTTTTATTGTAACGTGATAGAGAAGTTTAAAAGATTTTGTAATAACTACTCTTATTGTTTCATTGAATGCGAAATTCAAAGTTTCTTAGCACGATCGAAATTCAAATGAGATGCCCAATTTTGAAATTGACTTCTTTGCCTCCGGGGAGCCTGCGCCTGCGCCGCGCTTTCTTGATTTCTGCTCAATTTGGCGTTTTTAGTTTCTTGTATATTATTATTGGAGAACGAAAGCTTCCTTTTTATATAACTGCACTCGCATGTGTTTAAATAATATTGTAATATTTTTATAAATCAATAAATTTCTTCATTTTACGGACCTTTACGAAGAATTGTATTTTAATTGAGCTAACGGTTCCGTAGGCTCTTTTAAATCTTATTACGGCTAAGCATCACAACAATTTACGTTCGCAAAATAAATTGCGAAAGCATTACGAACGGTTTTAGTGCGATCATTAAAAAGCGTTTTTATTCCCAACTTTGGGCTCGTTTCTTTTAATTAACGTATCTTTTTCTTTATTTTCAGGTAAGCTGCCACTAAACTGCCGCTCAGAGTTTATTATGAACATGGTATATCTGATTAGACTTTCTTATGGTGATTCCTGCTGGATTTATATGTTCTTGATTTGTTGGAATTTTAAGTCTTTAAGCACACTTTTAATGTATACTTTATTTTATAATACTGACCCAAGCTCCGCTGCTTTTTATTGCTTGCTCAGGTGTTAAAATGTAACAGGAAAAGCAAGGAATTAATATTGAACATACACAGAGAAGCACTATAGAACTAAGTTATCGTACTAAATAAACCACCCCCATTGTCTTGTAATTTCAAATGCTTAGCAAAACAAATTAATATTGCACACTTAAACTTTGTCGCAACTACTAACTAGAAAATAATTTGGCCTATCTAATTAAATTTAACAATTTTGTTGTTATCAATAATATTGTTTGTTGCATAGGTAGAATTGTCTAGTTCAGACTGTGTAATATAAATGTTAGCATTACTTAGCTCACCATTCATGCTAACATTAGCAACACCGGTTACACTGCCTAGCTTATTAATATGATAATACAGCCTTGCGAACCGCCTATCTCTAATTAAATTTATTCAACCATCTGGAAATGGCATGTCACCTTCCTACATACATACGTAAAGTGAGATTTGTTTCATAACGAGACAAGGTCTTGATAATACTGTTTGCTCGGTTAAGTCATCTATTCTTTGCTGATATACGCTTTCATGGTCAGAGAAAAATCTTCGCATTTCGAAAAGTGTTTAAGTTTCATGTTAATTTGACAAAAGAATTACATGTATAAAGTAGGATTAAAAAACTAAATTTTGTATTCAAAGAAAACAAATACAAGTTTACTAAAGCCAAAGCTAGATTAAACCAGTTAAAAACTCAGCCAGAGGTACAAGAAGAAATTGTAGAGATTCATACAGACTCTGCCAAAATAAAGGACCTGCTTCTTTCTTTATTAAAGTATTCCTAGAGACACCAAGAGGTCCCAATAAAGCCTATCAACATAGCACGTGCTGGTTCACGGTCCGACACGCCGTATAACGCGCGGGGGCGTACCAGCGACTGTGGCTGATAAACTTAAACCCACAGATAACGGTACCCAGCGCTGATTACTGTTAACTTTTGTCATTTTCTATTTGCTGCACGGACGTGTCAGAACTGCGGAGCAACTGACGACTGATGATGTATTCAGATTGTGGTCAGATTGTAATAGTTACCAGAATCGAGCCAATTCAATTTGTCCAGTTCTCGGAATTCGCTGGATTTATTGAATTTGGACAGAAATTTGACAAAAAATCGGGAAAAAGTCCTCTGTACCAAAACTTGGTCTAGACTTTTTCGAATCTTCTTTCACTGATAACATTAAATAAAAACTTATTTTGACTTTAAAAGATCATTTACATATGCACCTTTATATGAATATTTTGTTATTTGTATGTATTTCAAGACCCTTATTTTCTTTTTATTAATGTGAAGTTCTAAATAAAATTACGTGAGTTACATGGAATATCTAAAATCTTGTTAAATTGTGCTTCTTTTCACGCTTTATTACCTAACAGCGTAGCGGGCTACAAATTTAAAACGGGAGAAGTCAAATAAATCTGTCAAGTATAGTTGTCACTGTGACGTTTATTTTCCCGCCAACTCGTCGGCACCGGTCTGTGTTATCTTCCATCTGTTACTTTGCGCTTACGCAGGTTACGCGCATCTAAGTACCTATCATTTCTTGGCCATTACGCTGTCTTTACTCGAGCTTTACTGTCATACTTGCCAGTCTTACAACATTAATGTCGTCCACTTAGCTAATTAAGTCAGTAATCAGCTATTTCCTTTCTCTGCTTTTTATGGTTCTCATCCGCTATAGATTTTGCAAGGCTATGCGCTAGGACCAGGTTTGTTTAAGCGTAAAGGACTTCATTAGAAATAGTAATGAAAATGGTATTTATTTTGTGTTATTAATTGCTCCAAATTAGTCAATTAATCTTCTTGATCTAAAACCATTTAAAAAAATGTTAAATATTGAAACCCTTTAGGTAAGAGAGACTCTGTGTTTCTTATAATAATAAATGTCTTTGAACGTTATGTTTATATGTCGAGCTGTATTTATGTCAATGCTGGTACAAATCACTCGTATGTCTTTCAAAACATGATTTAAGTTTAAATCAGTTGCGGTAATATAAAAAACATAAGTTGGTGCTGTTCTCCTTGAAAGTAAATAAATGCATCTTAGCTCATGTGACCAAGTTTGAAACGGTCGTTATTAGAGACCTAAGCGGCAGGCCTTAGCGCCAAATAGGGTAAGATTGCCGGGGCTTAGTAATTAAATCCACTGATAAATTGAGAGCTAAAAAAACAGTTACGTACGCCTATTCAGCGGCTTGGTTTGCTTTTAGATCTATTTTATTTTAACCAATACATAACAAACAAATCTCTTAAGAAAGAAGCTGATAAATGCTAAAAGATGTCTGAAAATGTTGGATTTTTCGTAAAATACAAAAAGTATCAAAAGAAGCTCAAGCTTTTCAATTCAGGCGACTTCGGTATGTTCAAAACATTGGGGGCCTGCTTAAATATTAACAAACGAATGTTTATGCGCATAAGTAAACATTGTTCCCACACAAAGCGACCGCTTTCGGGGCTCACGAAAATGAAAAATAACATAAATCTCACGGGGGCAAACAATTTATGCGAGTTGAGTACTACTAAAGTACACCTCCGAGTGCTTCAAGTATGAGTTAAGACAACCCGACAGTCTGCAGACAGCCCAAAATGGCCGGCCGGGAAATTACCACATCGTAAATAATTCCTCCATTATTACTCAATCATGTCTGCAACGGTGAACGTAACAGTGGGGCGTTTTTTCTCATCCCGTTGGGATCCGAGGCCGTTTTTCTTCTCATTGTCCTGTCGGCCGTCGGAGAGGGCTGGTCTGACTCACGCGAGAGCCAATATGGCGTTGACAGTTTCGGAACTTGGAACATAAAACTTGGCCTTAAAATTTACAAAACTCGTTCCAAGTTCAAAATTGTTAACGGTATTTGCGGCGTCACAATCTGACCTGTCGAAAAAGAGCAGATCGCCGGACCGGTCACGCTCAGGCCAGCCGTCACAGGTGCGCCTACGTTCACTTTCAATCAAGATGATACCATTTATACCTCGCGCTATTCCAGCTCGATGGTTTACCCGTTACTTTACAAGTTTACTCGTGTTTTATGTCCTTCGTGTTTATTATTTACTTGTTTTGGAAAGGATTTTCTGAAACCGTTTTGGGCTTGGCAGTCGCCACTTTGACTATTATAATAAACTATGTTTACCTTGACTTGTGATTTGATGATCTTTCATACTTTTTAATATTATAGATTTTGGATTATATCCCGTTAGAGCTCCTATCTCCGATACTAATATTATTTCAAATAATTATCCACCGAAGTCACCAATACGCTTATGTGCCATATCATAAGTCTGGGTCTCGATCAATATCAAATCCCAATATTTTTCAATCATAAATCGTTGATTGGAACTTTGTATTTTAAAACGGCCCCGTTGTATTCCACTTTTTAATTAAAACTTAGTAAATTACTGTTGACTTCGTGAGACCACAGGTCGGAGTCGGTCTCAGAGAGAATTAAAAGAAAAACACAGTTTTAGTGATGCTCCTATTTCTTTGTGGGTTAATAAAACGGGTGATTTATAAGTTCTACACGATGAACTTAAATTTCTAACAAGTTTTGGTTTAAATCAATAAAGTTTGGAAGATCCGCCGCATCTTACAACCGCCATATCTCACGATCTAATTGATGCTGGCATAGATTTCATGACCCACATATTGATGAGGAAAAATGTTCTTCTGCAGATTAAAATGAGACCCACATTAGTATGATTACTGTAAGAATTTTGTATCAGAATCCAATCAAATGAAAATCAGAATGTATTTATTTACAAGCAACACATTGACAAAACAGGCACAATAAAAATTGGGTAAAAATAATGAGTTCTAAAAATTAAAATTGCTTTTCCTGCGGACCCCAAACTAAGCCGCAGTCTGTCTTTCGGTGTATTTAATACATCTTATAGATTTTACAATTGCACTAGTTTGATCTTAACAGATATAACTATTGTATCGTATGTATGCTATTTTAGTGAAATTGGAAACCTTGGCATGCTAAATATTAAACATTTTATGAAGGAACAGTCCTCTGTCTTAAAATCAATTCAACCAATCTCTTAAATACTATCAAAATCAAATTATTTGAAAGCAGCCAAAACTAAAAAAGGAAACAATAACATTCTCGTGCGTATGTGATAACATTTTCCAAATTAAGAATGTATGTTCAAATCATGGAATGATTTTTCGTGTACATTAATGTTTAATGTTACTGTGATATTACGTAAGCCAGCTTTGACGAATCGTAAACCAAATTACACTCAATTTTACCTCGAAAATTATGGCAATACCAACCACCACCGACTGCAGAGCCCATCTCAATTCTGATTGCTTCGGAAGCAATAAAAAACCGTTTTAACTGTCACTGCGATTTCCATAATAGCGGCGACTTTTTTAACCTCCTTCGAACTCATCAATCACATCCTCGTGCATTTTGCCCCAGGTTAAATAGCAGTATGTATGGTCCACAGATCACCCCTTGCATCTTTTTTAGCACTAAAAAAAAGAAGATGCCGCATCGTCAGTAGGATTAGGATTCTGTCGTGTTAGGATTTAACATATGGGTAGGCTCGTAGTTTTTGTACAATTTGCAGATTTTTTTTTTATTGATTGCATCAATAATGTTCACGGTTTGAGATCAACTAGTGGTCTATTTAGTGAAGTTCTCGTCAAAATGATGCATTTAATTATTTATTATTGCCTTTAATAACCAATCGATGAATTATGTCTTGTTTTCAAGCAAATAGCAATTGTCAAAGCAAATGATTATGAGCAGAATCTGTTAGAAATAATCCGCAAATATGAATGCACCTGCGCAGACGCATCTTATTCTTAGACGCCGCGTCGCCGGTCGTCGACCCCAGCGACCTGCTTACCGAAATAAATCGCACTCCCGCACGTGCCGCATCACGCTTTTGTCAAATGCTGTTGGTATTAACGTGAAAGGATTTGCTAAGCTTTCAATTGAATAAAGCCTCGTTAGTCTGTTATGGACTACCATTACGGTGCTCTTTGGTCTAGACTTTAGAAATGACTTGAGTTTAACACAACACTGATTAATTGCTGTCTGACGTTTAGTGTCATCTGCTCTGTTGTCTCCGACCAAATTAGGGTCCGGAATGAGTAGAGTTTTAACATGGGCCGTGTTTTGAAATGTACTCTCTTTAAAATGCATCTGAAAGAAACTCTTAAATTGTTTGTGACATTAAACCCCTTAAACGAATAAAGCACCAAATAGCCTTGTCTGGACATTGTAGGTGTGCCGATAAAACGGCTGTATCAAAATTGACCTTTAATTTAACGTCTATTTTATTCCTATCATTAAACCTTTCGCAGTATTCGGGATTTTATGACAGGACTTGTAACAGTCTTATTCTGCGACGATCGTTTCGAGAAATGGTTTAAAGGAAAACCAACTGGGATTCTTCGAGACGTCTAGAATTTGTTGCTTGGGTTTTGATTTTATTGCCAGTTACTTGACCTTACATAGGTTGGTAATAGTGTGAGTTTTTCTGTTAAAAACACGTAATGTACAATATTGTCTAAACCTCATATAACTAAGAAAACTTACATCTCTTTTATTTACGATTAACATAGTACTCATATAAAATTTTACTAACTAAAACTGGGTAAAAGAAAAAGGTGCCCAAAATGCTGGCAGTCACCAACCAGACATGTTAAATGGTAATGCCTAGTTTCTGACCGAAATAAAAGCCAGCATTCTGGATGCCCGAATGCTGGCAATAATTACTTAAAATGTATAAATATAAGCATTAATTTAAATACATTCTTACCTAGAATTTAAAACCTGACATAAGTATGCGAAACAATCATAACAATTTAACGATTGCAGCTGTTTCTCGTAACTCTAAACATGCTCTAAACTTAGATTTCATTTCAGGAGAAAATAAAAACATTGAAGCTTATACATACAAGCCTCTGGGTGCACTAATCTAAACTTAGTGCTCCTACTAGGGCTGTCCACTTGTTAGTTTTTAGGCATTATTTCAAGCACGTTAAAACCTAAATTTACTTAAACATTTACAAATTAGGAACTGTCATTGCTGAAATTAATAAGTATAAAATAAATTAATGTTTCAATATATAAAATAAATTAATGTTTCAATATTTGTATTAAATATATTTTTTTGGTATTCTAAATTATCGGATTCGAATATCCGTAAAAAAATACTGTTGGACAAACTAGTCTTACCAAAAAGTTTTACCAACGGGAAGAACCTGTATATTTGCTGTATTTATAAAAGAGTTCAAAGAACGAAAAACTAGAACCCTGTTGCGAAAGCCAAATTACATCATATTTAAAAAGTCTGTCTATACGATGTACATTTTAATACGTACACTCAACAAATCACTGTATCTATAGCTGTCACATTTAGTTCTTCCACAAAGCATAGTATAAAGCATAAGCAGCCCACAAGACTGTTTATTACACCAAGACATTTCACCAGCAAGCCACGAAGCCACTCGAGTTAGCGTCACTCTAGCCTAAGGTGTAGTGGAGCATATCTAGTCTGAAATAACTGGCTCTTAAGGAGGCTGACTGAACACACTTATAGTTGCTTAGCGACAGATTTTTCTAGTTGAGGGTGTTTCCAAGCGAGCACTAGAAAATGCCCTACCTCATGCAATGGCACATGTATCGTATATTCATAAATAGATGACAAAATTAAATATTTAGTGTACTTCCGCTGTGATCCGAAATCCAAATTAAGACAAGTAAAGGAAAAATCAACTAAGATCAATTAACCAAGCCTAATTAACTAAGACTAATTAACTAAGATTAATTAAGATTAACGTTACCTATCACAATTCGGAAGTTCTTAACTCTACACGTGTTTCGCCTAATCACAAGGCATCATCAGGAGATGCTGACTCTTCGAACTCTTACTCTCGACTTGTCGTTCGTCTTCGAACGACAAGTCGAGAGTAAGATTTCGGATCACAGATTTCGGATCACAGCGGAAGTACACTAAATATTTAATTTTGTCATCTATTTACAATGGATTTCCGCAAAGTAACGCCTGAGTCAATAAGTTATCGTATATTCCACTGGTCAACCCTAAGCTTCCAGACAAAATCAATACTTGCAGTGTGAAGCTTCCCAGACTGACTGCCTGCTGCTTGTTTTGCTTCACCGTCTGCGTTATTTAGAGCTCCTCTAGATTTATTCGAGAAATAATTCAGTTTGTGTTTGTTTCGGAAAGATTAGTTAGTAACTCTGCATTTGTGGCAACAACGATTTATCTGATTGTTCAGGTATTTTAGTGTTTGCTATTATTTGAAATTGTTTGAACGAACGGCAATTGATTTATGTTGATATACTCGTCTAGATTGGCAATGTCTATTCTCTAAATTGATAATTTTAGGAGAATAATTAAATTTACCATTCTCTCTTCTGGAAATCATTAAATCAATGACCAACTCCACTAACTTGTTTCTTGGTTTTACACCAAGCACCTTTCGTTTTTCTCTCACTATGAATCAATCTGTCATTTTATCTACATTGTCTGATCGACGTCTTGGTTCAAGTACATAGTTCCTTTTGCTATAATTTATACGAGTGTGTGCCACATGGGCGTTAGTTCACTGAATTGGTGCACGGCTGACTCCCGGTAACCCACGGTTTGTCTTCTAGGAATAACTGTTAATGTTAATCTGTATTGCCATATAGCACTGGGTGACGTCCAGTGCTTAGTATTTTATACCATAAGTTAATTGTAACTTGTTGCAAATAGCTGTTTAAATTAAAAAATAATGTAATGATGTGACTTGGTCTGAAAACCGCAATTTTTTTAGGTTACGGCGGTATTTGTGTAGGCGCGCAACCCCACAAGTCAACGACTGGACTAAGGTGCAGCATGACTAGTATGGAATATCTGACTCTCAAGGAGCCTGCTGAAAAACACCGTTAAGAGTTTGGCGACAGATTTTTTAACTTGGGTGGTTACTAAAGCGAGCACTAGAAAATTGTCTACCTCCATGCAAATGTAACGCATTGAGTTTATACATATTTTGTGATGGACATTGTGATGAAAATACGTAAAGGGATTAAAAATTGTTTGGCAGTTTGTTAATCTACCTAGAGTTTAGATTAATGACATAATATTTAACTGATCTGACACTAAGGCCACGCTAGCAAAACAAACATAATTTTAATTTGAGCTATTTGTTTGCTAGATTTGTCCGAACTGATTGATGGACAAACCCACTGTTATTTGACTGTCAAGTAAATAATAATGAATGATGTCCGTCCACAACAAAAGGATTAACGATTTGACATTTTGCAATCAAGTTTAGCTTGTTTGTCAGTAGCAGTTATGATAAATCGCAGGATCTCTGTTAAAGGAGATCCTTTGTCCAAAAACAAGGCGACAATTAGCTGAACACTGACTTTTCTTGTCAAACTAAATGAAGGCCATAAAAGGAAATAAAAATGTACGTTAACAATTTTGCAAACAACTTTTTAGCTTTCTCGACCAATGGTTAAAAAACATATTTTCCTCAAGGCGTATTCAAATTCACGCGATGCGACGTCAAGAAAATTGATGATCCACCGGCTTATAAGTTTAATAAATATGTGAATATAAATAAAGATGCGAATGGTTGGCAGGTCATTAAAATAAACAAGTCCAAGGTAAGAAGGTCACTGTGTTACTCGGACTTCACCCCAAGCCAGGCCGAGAGCCGGACGTGACCGGAACTTGGAAGAGTTACCTTCCTAATCGGACGGCGATGCAACTGCAACAGCTTATAATGTGACGAATGGTGTAAACGTTTTAGAATGAATTTATTTTTGAACTCGATTTGATTTAATTTGACCGAGTCGATGAAGAAACGATTCATGTTGCAAGCTTATTGCTATACTAGCTGACCCGGCAAACGTTGTTTTGCCTTAAAAATATATAGTAGAAGATTCTCAGACCTACTGAATACGCATATGAAATTTGGTAAAAATCGGTCAAGCCGTTTCGGAGGAGTTACGGTAACTAACATTGTGTCATGGAAATTTTATAATTCTTTATTGGACACATAAAAAAGGCACAGTAAAAGACAATTAACTTAAAATTAGTGTACCACAATTGGCGGCCTTATCGCTTAAAGCGATCTCATCCAGGCAACCTTTGGATGGAAAGGAATTTATAAACGACTAAAGAAGGACGTAGTGTACAATAAAGAATAATAAAAAACATACATATAATATTAATAATCTTATCTTAATTTATATAAATCTCGTGTCACAATGTTTGTCCTAAATGGACTCCTAAACCACTTAACCGATTATTATAAAATTCGCACACCATGTGCAGTTCGATCCAACTTGAGAGATAGGATAGTATAAATCTCAAATTATAGTCGCAATTTTAATTTACTGCTAATTATTGTTTGTTATTATTTGACAGTCACAATTATCTGTTAACTCCAAATGATTCTAACTGATGTCGATACCTTTCGACTGGGTTGAGTAAGTAATCAATAGATGGCACTGCTATGGTAAATCTACGAACGTGTCATATAAGCTACACTATCTATTTTTCATACCCTTAAGTGAGGCAAAACCTAGTTTGCCGGGTCAGCTAGTATTATATATTAGACAACAGTTTAGCTCTGAGAAGAACTTTTGCGTATGTGTAGTTAAAAGAACAAAATAAAAAAAAACCGAAAATTATTAGACTTTGCGCACGACCGCCGCGCTGGTACCTTACTCATAGATCTAAACACCCCTTCCCCGCACACGCCCTCTTCGCAACGGGCCGTGCAGCAGAAATCGTAATATTTTAATTTCACCATAACTTCAAAACCAAACGTCCAATTTTAATCATTCAAAGACCAAATATTATCAACACAAACTGTTCTTATTGATGAAATAATTTATTTTGATAAGGATTAATAGTGTATTGCTTAAAACCGCTTCGTAAATAAGCCATTATTTCTCGTACAAAGTAAAGGATAAAAAATGGTTATTGTGGGTTATTCCTAAGAGATAAACATATACCATCACGGACTTTTTTGTAGACCTTTTTAAGTTGTACAATACTGTAGTAAATTGTTTTGATCTATCTTGTAGGATTCAGTCAGCGTTTGCAATGTAAGCGCAAAAAAGGGTTTTTTTTACGACCTCACATTAAAAACCTCAAAAATTGTAGCCTATGTGTTATTCTGATGTATAAGCTATAGCCTATGTGTTATTCTGATGTATAAGCTATATTGTGGTAAAGTTTCATTCAAATCCATTCAGTAGTTTTTACGTGAAAGAGTAACAAACATACATCCATACATCCATACATACAAACTTTCGCCTTTATAATATTAGTAGGATTCAAAATCGTCTCCTTTGTCTTTTGATTTCGGTGTTGTTTTGTTTGTCATTTTGTCATTGTTAACTTTACAATCTAGGTAAAAAAAACACTATTCATTGTAAATCTAGAATCTAGTTTTTAATATAATACATACGTAGCGAGTTCAATACTATATAACTTTGATAATAAATATAACGCATTAGTTTGATATCAGCAGGTCACTAGGAGTTCTCGCGGCCAGTTAAAATTCTTCAAATAGCCAGTGGTACCGACCTGAGGTCCGATTACGTGTAAGATAAGCCTAGCGGTGCACCGGTCAACTACTGACTTGCCCAGCATTTACTTCACTTGCTAATGGCCAATGGTGTAGTTTTGTACAATCCTATGTAGATAAAGGAAACATGACGTGAAACTGGCGTGGAGAGACTTTCAACTAAAAACATCTGACTGTTCCTCACGGATAATGCTTGAAAAGCCATTTTGTCATTGGTAAAAGCAACGAGATATCCTTAAAAAGACTTGTAAAAATGCAGTGCTGGACAAAAAGAAGTACTATCTATTAAAGGAATAAACAGAGCAATGCTTGATTCCAAATTAGGTATTTGTTCTCTAACGGGAAGCCTACGTGAACAAAATATTCCAACCGTTGCCAAGTAATCACTCCTGACTCCTCAAACAGCAGTCGGAGCTAAACAGCGTTTTTCGTCCATCAATCGTGGAGCAAAAAGCGAAACCAACGCTTTATTTATTGGACACAGCAACACCGGTGCGCTAAGCGGTGCACTCTATATGTGGTCTGCCGGACGCCAGGGGCATCTACGGTCCGCGCATGTTGTATATGGCTATATATGTCGAGATGCGCAGGCGCATAACGGCAAGCGACCTTCTATTAATTACCGTACGGTTCTCTATAGGGAGTGGTATTTCTTCCTCCTGCGGCTAGAAGTTCCGAGACATTCCGATGTAAAAAATTGTAACGACAGAATTGTATTAGATAGGAAGGACAATAAAGAATGAATTGCGAGACGTGTTGGTATTTGAAAATGTAATATATCTACCAGTATTTCCTTGTTAGTCACAGCTTTTATGCTCTGCAAATAAATCTATGTTATAATCTATCTAATCCTTTCCTTAAACAATAAAATTCATTTTAACAAAGCTCTAATCCATTTTTCATAACTCTCTGTTCGCAAACAGGAAACGACAAAACCCGTTGTTATTTTGGTCCTGAAAGGTTGTTCTACATTTCCAACTAGCTCTTCCGTGTCCCAAGCCATCAATCAATCTTCCAAATAGCATTAGGAAATCAAACATGGTGGAGTGCGCTCGCAAATCAACTGTAAAGCTGCAACACATCAAACACATCAACTAACCGACCCATAAAGCTAACAATCTGGATCGGGCATCGGCAATAACGTGTGAAATGACTGGCCATCCGCAAATAGAGCTTGAAAGACCGTTGGTTGCATGCAAGTCACCAGTTAGCATTATTATGGTCTTCTTCTATATGGTGCGATGATTGCACGATAGATAGATCAAATGCTTCGAGTGACCTTAAAACTTATTGAAGATATTAATGTGCAAACTCATTCAATATAGAAATATCATCATTGTCCACATTCATTCTTTCCTATAACTTTTCAGAATTCGGTATCTACGAGTACATTGAAATATACAATATGTCAAATACTTTCTTGGTCTTTATCTTGGGCTTAATAATTTTTCAATTCCTTAACCTTTACTCCAATAATAATAAACTATTAAATAGTAGTAACCAAATTTGCTCCATTTACTAAGTAGTTGGTACTTGTACATAGATAAGCCACTACCCGTAACAAAATATCGAAAAATTTGATTTGTTATGCTTTCCTATCTTCAATATCTGGTAGATCAAAGCTGCTTCCGTGTTCCGCATCTCACCGAAGTGTGGTAATCTGTATAAACAGCGCGAATCGCCCATAGATTGTAAACTGGTGCATCTTAAATTATGGAATGAGTGAGGATTTGGACATATATTTGTATAGGCTTTAGAGTCTTTCTAAACTTTAGACACCAGTGCTTGTCCACTTCACTCACAACAATAAGAAGTTATTCAGAAGTGTCTTTGAAGAAGAAAACATTTCAGCCGAAATCTTTCACATAATGGCTTTAGTTGACCATTGACATAATTTTAGTGGTACTTCTAGAAACACTAACATGGGCTTCTTATCATAGTTTGCAGACTTTAATGGTGATAGAAATTGTAAAATACAGCATGCTAGCACTATGATTAGCTAGACGTTAACCTAAATTAAAATCTGAACCTTAAATAACAAACTACCATGTTATTGGCTTATTGCTTACATACCTCTGTTACGAGGAAATGGGAAAAGCCCAGAAGCGGTCCCATAACCATTCCCCAGTATCACGGCAGCAGATAACCTTATCCCGCGCTACGCATAGATAAATATACCTTGATTTGGCAAGAGATAAAATTTAAAACGCTCCCATGATTTGAGGTTTTACGACTCACAATATTACCACCAAAATTACCCCAATCATACTAGTCACGCTAATAGCCGTTTCATTCGGCAAATTATCCCAATTTTCGGAGGTTCTCAGAGTTGGTAACGGAACAGAATCACCCTCGAACAAGGTCGTCGGCATTCCTGTGCTGCGGCAGCGGGACAATGGGTGGTCACCAATTACTGGTAACGATGCTATGTTGCCGGGACTGTTCGGAGACAGGGTGTTACTGTACTTTATTAGAGGCTCCAGTATTTTCAGGGATTCGGGCAAACATTTTTCTAGGGTATTCTGGGAAGTATTAATCCCGTGTGCATTTAGGTTGCAGGTCCTACCTGGACAATGACTGCGCAAGATCGACGCAGGTGGCACATGCAGAGGGAGGCCTATACCCAGCAGTGGGATAAAAAAGCTGTGGATGATGATGATGATGATGACATTTAGATCCCAAGCTCACTTATGAGTGATAAAAGACTTAATTAGAGTCTATATGTAGCTCAGCTAACCAAAGTGATTCCAAATGCTAGAACGGTAGATGACGGTCTTTGGATACGTGACCATACACCGTTGCCGTATTTGTTGCCATGGATGATATCACGTTAAATAGTAGGTACTGGCTGTTATTCTTGCAGTCTTAGTACAGGAGTTGTTTAGCCATGTCAGATGCCGATGATGACGGCTTAAAACTCTTGACCACCAACCACCACTCAACTTGCCTTGCTTGCTTGGAACTTCTAAACTGAACACGATCGAACACCCATCGATTTTGGATCATTTATAAATGTTAAACCCATAAAATTTGATTCGAAAAAATAAGCTATAAAAACACACACACTCGTGTGTGTGATTGCTTTTTGCAACAGATTCCAGAAACTGTTGTCTTGAAAGTGGTTATTAGTTCACAGTTAGGAGCACCCTGTAGTTGCTATTTAGGTAACAGTAAAGCTGCAATGCATTGTTACCTCACGCTAATTAGCACAAATTAATACTTAACAGCCGATACGAGATAAAAAGAGCGGTACAAATAATGTTTATTGTAGTGGAGAGCCGCAGCGAACTTTCTAGAGAAGCGATGCATACAAATTTATGTTTAGTACTGGACTTTTCTCGCAATTATAAGATGCGGTCATATGGAAAAAATCTTTTAGAACTACCCAAAAAATAATTTTTAAACGGATTTTAGGTGAACAGAATCAGACTTGTCAATAAGATTTTTTTTTTTCTAAAAATGCAATTTTAAAATATATGTTCTTTAGACAGTCTTGATAGGCTTAGTACAAGCAGGGGTCAAAAAAGGATTAACTCCCTGCGTCATCTCCGCTTCAGGCTTGACAATTGAAATACATACACTATCCTACATTTTAATCAAATATGGCCGCCACCAAAAAATAATTGTCGAAGGTTTGCTAAATTTTTGTTGCCTTGTTGTTTTTTTAGCCTCGCATCCAGAGGAAGCTCATCGCTAACACGTGTATAATACCAGTAGCGGTTCTTTGGGCCCGCAGCTCGCACCAGCAAGCTTTATGGGATAGTAATGGAAACCATAAACACTCCTGCATCAGGTTTTTCTGTCCAAACTGGTTTTATTGCACCAGATGTGGAATTGCGGTTTAACCTTTGACTCTTGCTTGGCCTAAATTGAGTTTTTTTGGGCGTTTTGGTGGTCTTGTTCATCAAATGTTTTTAAAAGTCTTTGGTGCTGTGATGTGATTCTAAGAAATGCTTCAGACAGCAAAATGATAGGTTTTTTTTCTGTGTATACATATTTTATATGTATATACATTGTCAGATAAAACTAAATCTTCTACTTTCAAAAGCGTAAGAACAGACCACTGATATAAGAAGACAGTTCTTTAATGAGACATTGTTTATAGATTCTGTATGCTGTGTCATAAAGTTCTAATTTTTGTAGCAACTTACGTTTACTTAAATATTTAAGTAGTACGCGAATTTCCCTTTCCAATCCTGATCACTATCTAAGAGTGGGTACTGGCTTTCAGCAGGTTCCACAGGCCACAAGGTCTATGTCCACTCGTTTTCCAATGTCAAAGCTCAGGTGTAGTGGAAAGCGCGTTTCACCGCGCCTTGTGACCTGGGATCGAAGCCATGCCTCTTAGCAAGATTCTGGTTAAGACTGGTACAGTACAAACTTGAACTTTATGCCTCCGCAATAGAGTTCATAACCGAACTGCTCTAGGATGGTAAAAGGTGGTATAAATAAGAAATAACTAGTTGAAAAGCAAGTTCATCCATGTCGATATATGCTGTGAGCAGATTGAGCTGTCTCGTTGAAACCATATCTTAACCTCAGCTTTGAAATAAATAATTCACAAATTAACGCGTTCAGAAAGAGTACTAATAATGATAATAGAATACTAATATAAAAAAGTAGTGTTACTACAAAAATGTATATTATTCAAAATTAAAAATTTAAATTATTCAATAAGGCGCAGACCTTTTGTAGATATTTCCTGCAGAGCTCAGTCATATATAAACACGCTGTAGCTTCACGATAAACTGTCACTTTCGTGTGAATACGAGTAAACCCTTCAATATTGGAAGTCGCGCTGTCGCCTCTGGACAAACATACATGATGCATCGTAACGAGGGAAGTTCTATAACCCGATGTCTTAAAGGATCATGTCGCTATAATCATCCCCCTTTCAAATATATCTTATCGAAGAAGACTTGGTAGACTTAGTTCTTGAAGTATGATTGCTGACACAGTAATAAGACAGATATGACGGCTAATAGAGGAGAGTAAAAGAGACAAATTCACTATGCCGACCCAATCTAGGGATAAGGTAAAAACAAGAAGAAAACCATCTAACACAATACTGTTAAGTCATTGCTGGTAAAACAGAACAATAAAACATCCTTTGTCTAATACCATCTTCTATTTTTTCGTAATTAATATGTAAGTGGTCTGGTGCCAAAAAGGTTCTTCAGATTTGAACTTAGCAGTTGTCTATTTAGCGCCATTGTTAATAATTGAGCTCCTTTGTGAATCGATAGCAGCAAACCTGAAAAAGACAAAGTACTAAAGCGTTAGCAAACTTCACATCCATGAGCATGCATTATCACCGTCCCGCAGCCTACTCCGTTCAAGGACTAAATAAACAGAACGTGCAATAAAAACTGCAAAATTAGGTGCGAGAAATTGAAAGTGGGTAGATGATAATTCATTTTGCCGGCTCGTAAGTGCATATCCTCATTTGCATCGTAAGCAAACTTCCGGTTGAGTCTGCTCAGTTCTTTATAACCACTTTCCATCTTACGCATCTATTGACTGAAATAATTGATTGCTCTCTCTCTGCGTATTCTATTTACAAATATAGATAGATAGCCATGACAATAGGAAAAAACATAAAAGGTGATACAGTTTTAAATTTGTCTGCATATAGATTATCTTTTACTACCTGTACGTGTATTTATTTGCCTATATGTATGTTATCTTTTACCACCTGTCTGCTCAAAAGCCGAATAATACTCGTCAAGACGGGTCGTTGCTTCAAGCACATTGCAACAAGATGTCGTAACGATTCAAGCACCCCAAAGTGTTAATACGCATGTTTTCACAGGCTAGGTGTCATGTAACTTGGCAAATACGGCGACCTCAGTCCAAGATGCCTCGATAACCTCTTCACGCACATCTTTTATACTAAAACGATTGGTCAATAGCTAATAGAGCAATTTGGCTGGATAGGTTACGATTGCACAATGATATAACAAGATTGTAACTGATAAGTGGGGATTTGAGCCGATAATGAGCTGGTGCTTTGATGCTTGCCAATTTGATTTGTGTAATGATCAAATTTCGATTGGGTTCGAATTGAAATTGAAATTAAATTGAGTCAGGTAATGCTGAGGTTCAAATTGTTAGACTTCATTTAGAAACTGAAAGTTTGGCGTGCTATAAAGTTTGACGTTAAATTTATAAATTTTAGAACTAGTTGAATTTTTTTTCTCGTAGTTTCCGGTGTGAATATTTTCCATTTCATTCATTACTCGTTCATATATTCTATTATTGCCATACCACAGAAGTCGCCATGAACCATCGTAAATTGTGTCTGATTATTGGTAATTAACGCAATACCCTATTAAGGGCGAATTTTGTACGTCTAGGAAAACAAACTTTTGTTATACGAGTTTAAGATAATCGTGGAAAAAATTCTTATCATGGATTTTTTTATCTATTCATTCAGGCGCGCGTCGCGTTTTCACGTATTTCCAAAGATGCAGAACAAAAGTAGATTTTTCTACACGAACAAAATCCGCCCTTAAGAGATTTTGTATTAGTTGCCAGTAACCATATTATTATATTATAAACTGTGAATCGTGTAAACACTTTCCAAGTTTCCCATGGAAAATCGTAAAACATTGCGAAAGCTGTCGACCTCTCACATTGAGACACAGCATACAAGCCATACAAACCGCCATAAAGTGCAAACATCTCGTCGCTCTTACCGACAATGTACTACTAAATACTAAACCCAATAGATTTCTAAGTAAACTTGAGGGTTTCAACACGCTCGGTGTGGACTTGAACAGGATTTGCTGTGCTAACACGGGAGATTTGTGCTGGCCTTTGTCAAGAGATACTGGCGAGCAAAGAGTTTTGTGTATACGACTTATCTGACCTCCTTGCCAACGTGCATTTTATGTTGTATGGCGATTATAGATTTTTCAAAAATATTTAAAAAAAATTGGCTTAAAGACCGTCTAAAGAACAAACCCTAAGAATATTTATACTTAATTTGGTACCGAAACTGTATTACGAAAAAACTGTATATTCAAGATTTTGACCTTATGCTGTACTAGGTACACATTTTAGGAAAACAAAAGATAGAAAAGTAATGAGATAGTACTAAAGCTACACTTTGTATGTTGTTTTTATTTTCATATGTTGGAAAAGCTGAAATATTATCAATGTATTAATATTGTTTTTCAATAAAGATGTCGATATATTGCGTAGAATGTAAATATAAATAAAGAAGCCTTTACCCTTTTTTATACTTAAAACTGGCTATGTAACAAAATTTTTAGATTCGTACTTAATTTTTTTTATTAAAAATCTGATTAACCTTACATTAATGATTAATTTGAAAACGATGATAGAACAAAGTAAGATTATCCCTTCTGTTCAAAAATCAATGTAAGGTTTCAGTTTAAAATTAGTTTCACTCTTTTGCGCCAGCTTCCAAGCAGTGATCAAACAAACACACAAGCCGGCAAACACGTCAGCAAGTGCAAAAACAAACGCAGAAACAAAACGCCGAGTTTGCTTACCGCACGCTTGCGCAGATTTACGAGTATGCTATTGCTTTACCCAGGGTCCAGGAAAAGTAGAAGAAAATAAATAAGCAAGCCTTCGGTTTCCCTTTTTTGCTCAAAACGCTTTTTGCTGCTTATGAAGAAACGACCAGTGTTTGCAAGACAAAAACTAAACGTTGCTTTTTTGTTCTCCGACCAGGCTTTGAAGCTGGGATTTTCACGGCCTCCGGCGGAATTTTCCCATGGAAATCAAAATATTATTACATGATTGCCTTACAGTGTATAAGTTTGAGTTAAATTCCAATAACTATGTACATGTTCGGCTATGAAAATAAATAAATAAAGTCGTTCTTTGAATTTGCCGACATGGCTTACCGTGAAAAGGAAATTCTGTAGTTAATCACCATCATACGAGTATTCAACATAAAAGTTTAAGGTGTTTTGTTTTGCTTTCAATCAGCAAATATAGAGGAACATTATACACTTTTGATTAACATCTAAAATGTACCTATATTAAAGAAAATAATATTTAAATTATTCATTTTTGTATTTTTTTGACGCAAAAACGAAGGGGATTTATGTTGACGTATTTTTGTCTCTGTGTATGTGCTAATGGGTAATATGGGTATCAAATCAAAGAGCTTGACTAGCCTAATACATACATTATGATTAATGACAACCTCGTTGGCATAAAGGTTACCATGCCGGAATGCCAATTAGAAGGTTCCGGGTTCGATTCCCGGCCTGGCCGACATCTTTGTGCTTAGCTAAATTTCCCGGCTGTTGGCCTCGGTGTTAAATACTTATCTATATAAAGTATGTTTATGTAGTATGTCAGTTAAATAACACAAACTAAAAATTGTTCAGTATGGGGTTAACCAGCCGTGTATGAAATGTGTCCTAATATTTATTTTTATTTTATTCCATTTATTTGAAATCAAAATTGCCTACCACCACAGAAAACGACGTAATTCTGAATTTTTATTTAAACTTGTTGAGTAGTATTTTTCCCATACTACAAGCAGTTTTTTTTATGAGTCACTCTACCTGAAAGCCCACGGCTGCTGCGGCCCTCCAACTAAGTAATTACTACGAAAAAGGTTCACAATACAAATTGCGTTTCCATTCCATCTTTGGAAGATAATACCTACATTACTTCTTGTCCCAATGACGCTCACTTCAGATCTATTCTATTTGAAGTACCTATTTCTTGTTATATTGCCTTCTTTGGAAACTCTTCGAACTTCTACTCGGCTTGAATCATTGATAATATCCCAGTTGACGGTGCATAGTTTTACCGCTATATAATAGGTATCTTCTAGGTAAGCGTGCCACACCGTAGACTGCAGTGCAGCTTAACATCAGGCTAGCTGTAGTCAAACGCTAACCTATCAAGGATAAAAAAAAATCCGCTGTCCTAGCTGCGGCCCGAGTTTGTTACCCACGTTAATGCGGGATAATTTAGTAAAAAGTAGCATATGTGTTAATCCAAGGTCTAACTGATGAGATTTACTATGTTCATAGTAAATCTCATCAAAATCGGTCTATCGGTCTATCGTTGGAGCGTGAAGGAGTAACATAGATTTTGAATTTATTTGCGTATCCCAAGGGAACTACAATTGTTTTCGGAATAAAAAGTAGCCTAGGTGTTAATCCAAAGTCTAAAATATCTTCACAGTAAATCTCATCAAAATCGGTTCAGCCGTTTGAGCGTGAAGAAGTAACAAAAACATGCACACTAGGATTCCTTTCAAAAACCCCCGGGGTAAAAACGACGAGATATCATAAGTTTGACAAGACTGCGTGTATGTGTGTGTTTATGTGGATTAGGTGGGAAATAGCAATACTATACTATACTCCGAATTTGATAAAATCAAAAACCTTCGTGTTTAGTTCAGTCAAACAGATTCCAAACCTGATCCCCGGCATTGCGATTCATTGCGACATGCCATTGCTAAACCTCTGGTACCTATAACACTATCATTAAATCGATAACTCTTATCTGCATTGCGATAAGGTGCTGAATGCAATGCGCAAATGATTAGGTATCGAATCAAAGGTTATAAAGGCAATTTAAGGTGGAGCCTCGATAAATTAATGTTATGTTCCATCGCTCAATAACTTTTTCTTTTTATAATTTACGACTTATTTTACGGCTTTAGAATGAATATGGATGGTGGTATTTTTATCGTAAAATGTTTAGCTGAGTCTCGAAAGTATCTTATGCAAAATTAGTGCGTACATAAAATGTTTAGGCATTATAATCCTACTAATGTACGAAAATAATACGAGTTGCTTCCGTAATTTTGATTTTTAATAGCCAATTTAGAAAATAAACTCGCTATTTTGCGTTAAAACCGCATTACGAATTGTAACGTCATACTTTCGCAATCGAAAAAATACAAAACGTTCGGAATGTTTTTGTTTTCATTTTAAATTAGTAAATTACTTGTAAATTAGCCAATTAAACGTACTTTAAATAAGCATTGCCATCCAACGTGGCAATGCTGCTAGCATTTTGGGCACCTTTCCTGTACCCCTAGTCGTTTTTAGGTTAAGTTTTGGTTAGTAATGTTTACGTATTCTTATGTTTTAATAATAACATGTCCTTTTGTTTTGTATAAAAACGATTTAAAATTCGAATTCTCTCGAAAATTCTTTCTCTTAAAATATTCTTTAATGTTTAAAAAAACTTCTACAATAAAATTAACAACAGATAATAAAGTGTTAAAATGTATTGTAATACTTAGGTTATGTTTAAGTAACAGCTGTAAAAAGCACGTACTATGTCCAAACGAGGCGATATTCATAAAACTTATAGGCAACACGATTCCCATCAAGCCATCGTGTGACAATATTTACAACGTACAATTTAATGTCAGATCGTTATCTCGGTTATGTCGAAATATTTGTAAAGAGTATCGATAAACGATGTTCAGAGTCACGATACCATTTTGCCGACGTCGAGGCTTTTGTCATAATCTAGGACGGACTGTGTGGCGTACGTAGAACATAGCTAAACTACACAAGATAGGTTTGTAGCGAGCAGACCGGGATCAAAATAATAAATATTTGGACACATTTCACACACGGCTGGTTAACCCAATACTAAACCTTTTCTAGTTCGTATTATAGTTGCTAACACAACTGATATACTACATATACATACATACATACACCTTATGCCAGAGTTTTTATAACGTGATGAGTTAGCAACACTACATTTAGCAGTGTGCATGAATGATCATGATACTTGTTTAAGAGTGAAACACTTTCATATTCTTTTGTTTAAGAATAAGGGCGTACGTCCCAACTAGAAATAGAGTGGGATTCTAACTAAGTATGAGCATCCATTTATTGCCCTGGATGCTCACTCCTTTCAATTTTTTTAATTTAAAATTGAAACATTCCACCTTGCGCGAAAAGACCACGTCCCACAGTGGGACATTTGGTCAACTGCTTATTCATATATCCACGTATTTCGTAGAGCTATAGTGGCAGTGTAACGGTAGGCATTTTTATGGCTTGCAATAAACTAGTTTTGTGTTTGGTTCTGACAGTTTTGACATCACTTGACACGTTTTACTTGGCCTCGATACGGGCTGTTGATGGTCCAACTATTCAACTCCTTTTCATATTATTTGCCTATTGAATACTAACCACGCTCCGCTGTCACACCCTTGGTTCATTTAATGAAACTTATTATTTTTTGTTATCAAATTTATTAGAGTGTAAATAAATAAGATTATACGGGGATGTGATGTATTTATTCTTCATTGTGAGAACTGTGAAGCTTTGGAACTCTCTTCTTGAAATGTACAATTTGGGGGTCTTCAAATCTAGAGTAAATAGATTTATTATCATTTATTTACAGCACTAAAATAATGTTTTTGAATGTAGATTCTGGGTCCAAAAAGTGCAAAGGGAGAACACGATAGGACTAGTGGGTAGGAGATAGTATCTCTAGTCTCGCAGTACTAGTGGTACAATATAAATCCACTTGTCCCATCACGGGACAACGCAACGAGATTAATAGAATAGACTCTCTGATCCAAAGTACGTTAAGGCTAATTTTATAAAAGTCAAAGTTAGTGACATCTTATTTGTTATTTTATTTGCTTTACGTTCAAACGTAATATAAAACCGAGTGTCATGTGTTTGAAATTTAGTAAAGGCATTTTGACCGCAAAGGAGTAAAATAATAAAAATATAATAATTTTACCATTTTAAAAATATTATTAGTGTGTTTAGTGTAAGTATTACTATTATAATTATAGGCCATATGGCTATTTCTACACGTCAATAAAGCCAAATAGATTATTAAACAGCTATGCACCGTGTAATTACAGAATTTTGATTAATTTTCCATAAAATGCATGTAGGGCTCACCGCTACACTTATGGTTTTAACCTCGTTTTTAATGCAAATGAGTTGGTTAGAAGCAGAATGCGATCTCTTTAATTAAAATCGGTTAATAAGCTGTGTCTTAGTTAAAATTATGAGTTATTTATTCATCATTATAATGTTCGATATTTAAAAAATATTTATTTTAAAATTCGATTATGTCGCGGCGAATCGGTGAGTTTTTTTTCTCGTACACAATAACGTTAACGGTTTTACCAGTTCTAGCGATATCGAACTGTGTAAAATTCCTTTTATTTGTGTCCGCGATATGTAGGCCAATTTGTTTTTTATATCCACGACAGGTTCTGATAGAGATTTGAGCAACGCGGCGCCGACACCGTTGTGTTAATCTTCGATGCACGTTATTTGCGATTTTTATCGATATTGTTATTGGAAGTTACGACACTATTCTTCTAATAATGGGTGCCGGTAAAACAACGCCGGTTGTGAATCACTGTTGCGATCAGACAGATTTAATGTTTCATATTTTATACGAAGCGTTAAATATTCATGAGAACATATTTGTACAATGTTGCCGTTTAAAGTTCCGACTTTACTATTGCGCGTATCGGATTCAGTAGCCGCACTAACCTACTTCGGATAAAACGAAACGGCCATTTTTGTCGCACTTTCGAAAATCGAACTTCACATTTTTTGAAAAAGTTCTTGAAGCATGCAACCTTGTTTCCTCGTGTTACTCGATTAATGTGCGGCATCGATCAAAACATCGATTAAAATACTCGTAAATACTCGCGAAAGCTCCCTGACCCGCGCTGAATTTGGAGAAAAGTCATTCTTTCGTGGCGAGATGAAGCTTATTAAATGTACTGAGGCAGTGGACACGATATCCTCGGAGAAAAAACTGCAATTTCCGCGAGTCGATATCTATACCCTTATAAGATCGAGTTACCCTCGACTCGATACTTGTAAGGGGAGCCGGTGTCCTCACTACGCGTAAAAAATAAGAAATATGAGAAGCTTCATGTAATTTTAAAGGTCATATTGACATGACTTTAATATAGTACTGAGCCGTAATGTCAAAATTGCTCATTGTTTGGATATCCATTAATTGCAGAAAAGTCTGTTTTCGTATAAAAAACGCATAACTTTTACAGTAAGGTTAAAACAGAGTTTAAATAAAAACAGAATTTTAATAACTCTGATATTGAATCACCAATCGTTACAGTAATATTTTTCGCCGCAAGATACCTCGATAAACCGGTACTAACATAAATAAAATCGATCTTTTATATCATAAACGGAAATAAACTTTTATCATTTGTTTTTAATCTAAATAACTGTAAGAATCGACCAGCTAAGTTGTTCTATCGCATTCAGATTTAGCAGATTGTATCTGTAATACGTTGTATTTGCATTTGTAAACATAAATGAGGATCTTTTTAATTATAAACAGGGTCGGACTCTGCAATAAACCGGGTAATCTTAGATTTTAGAATTATAGAAATGTGTAAAGATGCAATTTATTTTATAACTAGAGTCGACGAAACTAAAAACTGAAGTAAAGGATTGAAATAAGTTTATTACACTAACGATAATGATATACATATAAGTATAGTGTATTAGTGTATTTTATAGTAGTTCCATGAACAGTACACTTCGTGGGCAAAATTTTCTGCACCAATATTTGTTACAGCGTACATGTTCACAAAAAAAAACGTTATTTTATCAAACTTAAAGAAAAAAATCTTACTTAAAGTAAAATTAAAATTGAGAGATTATTGTGTAATTTTTGTTTCATGAAATTTGTTAATTTTAGTGTAGTCGAAATATATTTTATTTTAATAAGTAGAATAAATTGAGAGACGCATTTGATAATATCATAACCTCTAAATCTGTCAATTTTTATTTTAAGATTTCTTCCTTTAATTTAATAAAATAACGATTTTATTTTAAACACGTACGCTGTTATAAATTATTCTTATGTAGGCATTGTAATTAGCACGTTAGATGTCATTAGTGTCAATAAATCAAACGGCAACAATTAACCAAACAGCGATTGCAAAGATTTGATTAGTCAATTCATTATGTCTGCCATATTGACGGAAGTAAAGCACTGGTGGGCGGCAATGTTCACGCGCAGTAATACACTTATACATACTCGTACATACTTACATACTACATACATACATTCAAGTATAAAAAATAATACAAATACAAATCATTTGCTTACGTTTGACCGCAGCTAGCCTGATGTTAAGCTTGACTGTGGTCTAAGATGTAACACGCTTGCCTTGAAGGAACCTATTTACTCTAGATTTCAAGACCCCCAAATTGTACTTCTCGGGAAAAAGAGACTCAGGAAGAGAGTTCCAAAGCTTCGCAGTTCTCACAATGAAGGTCGAAATCCTTGGAATTTCGACAGCCATTTGCCGCTCAAAATAATAATTATATTGTGTCATTTTTGAACTCAATGCACAAAAGTCTCACTTCTAGAGATACTAACTCTTATACACGATTGAATAAGACAATTCCGAGACCTTCTACATTCCTGAGACGTGGTATAATGAGTAATAAAAAAAATACATTGATTTAATTGAGATAAATTGCTTCCCCGGTGATTTATACGATTTCCGCTCATTACGGGATTGTAGGACTGTCAATGGTTGTATACAATCGATAGTTATCTGTATGTATAGCCGGTTCCAAGTTTGGTTTACCCTCTATAGTCTATACATGTATTGGGTGAGACTATAGACTCTTTAGTATGTCCTTAGATCCGTATCGAAAATTATTAATTTAGAATAAATGTGATGACCTGTAACAAAGGTGTCGTCCAATAATCACGTGAGTTTTTTTTAGCTTTTTTTCTAGGTAAGCGTGCCACATCGTAGACTACAGTGCAGCTTAACATCAGGCAAGCTGTAGTCAAATGCAAACCTATGAAGGTTAAAAAAATAAATAAAATAAGCGACATAATCAGCACACATAATGCACAAACAAATGAAGATAGATTTGTGCCAATTTCCCCGCGCACGCTCCAAAGCAAAGTGTGTCAAACTGATGAAATGCAAACAAGTTTTTTACGATCAATATAGTGAAATGATTTATTGTACGAAATTGCTGGGTATTCGGACTCATGTCATGTATCGTGTATCAACTGCTGAAGATTCCAGTTTCTGTGTGCAATAAACACATCTAGATGAATTAACGACCTCGTTGGCGCAATGGTTACCATGCCGGACTGCCAATCAGAATCCCGGCATTTTACCATAGCTTTCATCTACTAAATAAACAAGTTCTTATGTTCAAAACTACACGTCAAGAGAGAAGACATAGATAGAATAGAATATGTCTATTGCCTAATCACAAATTAAAACTTATTAATAGATCTTTATTGCTACCATCTAAAAGTCGAAATTGGCGTTACAGCGTTATGGTTCTTGTGTTTCACCTTATCCTTTTTTTTTCTTATCCATGACTAACACTTATTTTCAAAAGAAAGCAGTTACAGCAACTCCGTTTGTGAAATAAGAACCGTCACAAGTTGACTTACTCAAAATTTTCATTGAGGTTGACGAAATGCTGTAGCCTTTTTTATTTTGGTTGATTTCCAATTTGTGCAAATAAAAAGAAAAGAAATGAAAATGTTAGATAACTTGTCTGCAGTTTAATTAATGTTACATTGGAAAGGCAATTAAATGGATTATCGGCTAGCCTTGGATCGTTTCTGTGTCATGGAGCTGTCATTATGATAATGAATGTTGCCATTATGAAAAATTTCGCGACATCCTGTCTTTATCATTAATGTCAGTATCGATATTTTTGAAATGAATAATTCTTTGTTTAATAATTTTGCCTATATTAATGCTTATTACTAAGTTACACAATTAAACATACTAAACTTGTGTGTTACCATTTTAAAGCTCTTAACAGAAGGAACTGGTTGATTTTACAATCTACCCGAGGTTGAGCTAAGTAGTTCAAGAAATGGCTACTTAGCAATTACTTAGATTTTTTGCTCGCACTCGTAGATGAATAGTTTGATATCTCAACTTAGCGTGTGTCTGAATGTAAAATACTTTTTTGTCTAGGTCAACATTTAGTTACAGTTTAATCTCTGATTGTTTTTTGTAGGGTAGCAACACCGTTATAGATACACGAGACCTGTCAAAATCGAGAAATTTTCGTAAAATTTTAAATTTGGAATTCTTCACAAACTGAACTATAACAGTAACGGTTCCACCATCTGTTCTTAAAACAAAACAAAAAGCACTTTCATTAAAAATACCGCACGTCGTGTACCACTGAACTAAATCATAGCCTCCATTGAAACGGAGTACCAGAACTGATTGAAAAATAAAAAATGGGCCCGTCAGAAAGAAAAGAACAAAATATTTATATTAAGTACGTGACGATAGCGTGGTCACCGTGGCGGGCTGCGCGTGCGCCGATATTTTGGCCGCAGCTTTTTGTGAATGAACCGAAAGCGGACAGGTTCTCGCTTAGAACCAACTTAACGGAACTTTTCTTGTTTTTTTTTTGTTGTAGCCGCATGACGAGCTTCTATTTGTTAATGTTACGGAAAGAAGGACAAACGTTTGGGCGAAAGCGCGAAATGTGGAAAGGGCCGCGTTTGTAAAACGGTATACGTTACACTTGTCTGTATGCATACCTACATAATATTTATAATACAACTCGACGACCTCGTTGGCGTAACGGTTACCATGCCGGACTGCCAATCAGAAGGTTCCGGGTTCGATTCCCGGCACGGCTAACATCTTTGTGCTGAACTAAATTTGTTGGCTGTCGGTCTGGGTGTTAAATATGTATCTATATAAAATATGTATGTATGTATGTATATTATGTAGTATATCAGTTGTATTAGCAACCATAATACGAACTAGAAATGGTTCAGTATGGGGCTAACCAGCCGAGTGTGAAATGTGTATCTACTAAAAAAAAACTATCTAGGCTTTAGAACTAAGTTCAACGGGCGTGCAGCCACTTTACTAGCCGAAGGTGCGATTTTTTTGGGCTTTCGGTGAAGGAAAATATCTTGAGGAAACCATAGTATGGTAGGGCATTTCTAGAGCTGGCCTGGCTAGCAATCACCCTAAAATAGAAAATTATGTTGCCAAATACCTAACAGTATCGAATGTTCCGGCAGCATGCTTCATCATCATCATCATCATCTAAAGCCTTTTCTATCCCACTGCTGGGTATAGGCCTCTCATCTGTCTCGGTCCTGTGCCAATCTAGTCCAGGTTCGACCCGCGTCAGCTGTAATGTCGTCGACCCATCTTCCGGCAGTATACTGTTACTCCAGACTAAGCAAGCTCCACCTCAGGCCAGAGTGTCGCTTACTGTTTTGTTTACGCGGCCTGCTGGTCAAATGCATAGTTGTAATAAGTAAGAAACGCAAATATTGCAAATTGTTGTTAATTAAACTCCTAAATGTCTAACTCCTAAAATATCATATCGGCCATCTTGATGTGTCAGAAAACTATAACCGGCAGAAAATGCCAAGAAATCTACTCCCTATTTGGCAGCTTAATCAAAGCCCATCATTTCGCCATAATACCGCTTCTACACGAAAGCGGTTATTCTAAAGACCGATCGATATAGATTATGGTCTGTAGATAATTAGAGGAACCGCCTTGTATGTCTTATGATACGCGAACATAGGAGTTGTGAGTGATATGTTCTAGATTCTTCGATTGATTTCCGTCCGGTAACTAGCAGTAAGACAAGAACAAGTAGATCTTCTTTCTCATCCTAAAAATGGAAAAGGTCCTCGGATGTGTGACCATGCACAAGACTGTCTTTTTAAAAAGTGGTATTTTCATCTGGGTTCTGTTTCTTGCGAAGTACCACCTGGGGGTCTTCAAATCTAGAGTAAACGTTGACGACCTCGTTGGCGTAAAGGTTACCATGCCGGACTGCTAATCAGAAGGTTCCGAGTTCGATTCCCGGCCCGGTCAACATCTTTGTGCTTAACTAAATTTGTTGGTTGTGGGTCTGGGTGTTACTTATAAATGTATTTATATATATAATATGTATGTATGTATATGAAGTATATCAGTTGTGTTAGCAACCATAATACGAGCTAGAAATGGTTCAGTATGGGGCTAACCAGCCGTGTGTGAATGTGTCCCAATATTTATTTTATTTATTTATTATAAATAGGTATTTTCTAGGTAAGCATGTAACACCATAGGCTATAGTATTGTTTAACACCAGGCAAGCTGTGGTTAAAAGCAAAACTACTACTTAAAAAAAAGGTGCCACCGTGGGTCGGAGAACACGTTAAATTGTAGAGCCTGGCTGATAGTCTTAGTACTAGCGGTCGTTAAGCCAGGTCAGGGTGGCTTGAAAACTCTCGACACCTGAGCTTAGGCACTTAGCTCAAACGAAGAAGAACTAAATTCCTGATATATTCTACTTCCTACTCAAAATGCTTTTTATTTATATATATTGAGTTCTTAATACTAATTTTCTTTTTATTTTGTTGCAGGTATGTACATTAACGAAATTATCTGGGAGCTACTGAATACTGAATTCATTTCCGATATTTCCATCAGCCTTGCAATTTAAATGGTTAGTAATTTTTATCTTCAAGCACTTTTAACAAGAAACTTCCAATTTTCTTTAGGTTTAATCTAGTTATTTTAGGCATAAAAATACACGTTAATACTAAATTAAACGAATTATAAATAAAAAAATCCTGCAATCTGATTTTAAAAACTAAACAAATAACTCTTAGCTAATATTTCATATTTATCACAAGGCTAAATACACGCATATCTTTCATTTGCATCTATTATTATTTATTTATTTAGATATTTTATATTACAAAAATACATATTGTATGAAATTCACAAATTAAATATAACTACATTTTAGGAGGCGAATTCTTGTGATATGTTTTCTTCATTTTACTTTACGCTATGCATTATTATTATTATTAAAAGCCTGTCTAATCCCGTTGTTGGGCAAAGGCCTCCCTATCTATCCTCTTTCTTATAAACAGTTATAAACGTCAAGTCTGTTACAAATTCCAGAACACGTTTCTTTGATAAAAATAAACACAATTTGTAATAATAAAAAACATAATAAATTTGTTCTGTACGTAAATTCATATTTATTTGAACCGGTAATTTCCATTATTCGACCGACAGTCTCATTCTGAGTACGTCTGAAACAATTGACATTATCTCAAATCAAAGTTGTCAAATACATTGTGGGTAGTTAAATAATTTCTTGCATCTCCGTCGTGAAGCGCCCATCGCATTGCATCTAAATTGGCGTCTCTTTACGGATAATATCGGTAATCGGTACCGTAATAATTTTGAAGAGCTTTAATTCGACTACATTTACGGACGATCGTCTCGTGCATACCAGGCCTTAGTTGCTCATTTATTTAATGAACATATAGATGGCTTGTAATAAGTTAACTATTGCTTCGTAATACTGTAATAGTGAATAGGTACGGGTAGCGGCTAGCTAAAGTCATGTGACGCGATCATCGTAGTTGCAACGGTTGATTCGGACGGTGTTTGGATGGGTGACCATGCACGAGTCTGTCATTTTTCAAGTGAAATTTTCATCTTGGAACTACCGTGGGTCGGATGTCACTTTAAATTGTAGGTCGCGGCTGTTAATCTTAGTATAAGCAGTCGTTAAGCAAAGTTGAAAAACTCTCGACACCAAAGCTTGGCCACTTAGTTCATAAGAAGAAGAAGTATTTTGATGTTTATTAAATAAATAGCCAAGTGCGAGTCGGGCTTGCGCAAAAAGGGTTCCGTACCATTATGGCAATGTAGTTCGTTGAATAAGAGCCCCCATAAGTTATGTAAAATTGTAAGTATTTTGTATATTTTTCTTGTAATATTTTGCTTACTGAAAGGCTTAGAATGTGGCGCGCACAAATTATATACGACCTTACCCATGTTCTGCAAATAATAATATACAATATAAAAAACAAATAAACATTAAATTAATTTAACTCAATTTAATTTTATTAATTTCTTGGTATAATAGTAGATATTTCTGTAGCCACACAGAAATATCTGTATTATTCAGACTCTCTAGCTATCACGGTTCATGAGATACCGCCTGGTGACAGATGGACAGACAGAAGGACGAACAGTGAAGTTTTAAGGTTCCGTACATTTAGGGAATGGTAACTAACGTTAGTAGCTCCGTTGTGTTGCCTGTGCTTAGCGAAATACGAGTAGATATATAAAAAACGCAAAAAAATAGAAACTAAAATAAAAACATATATTACTTTTTTATATAATTGGCTTTTAGAACGGCCATGTTTCTAAAATAGTGTCACGCTATCTTATCTTCCTAATCCAGATTTCTACGATTTGGGAAGTCATTAAAGATAATTCTAATCTAAAACATACTTTCGTTTTATCTTTAAATCACAGATAAAACGATACAAATCGTATTTCTAGCGTATTAGAAAAGTTTGTAAAGGATGTGTCAAGAAAGGAATTTTGCCAGTTCCTCGATATTAACAGCAATAATAACAATAATTGGGCAAGTGCGAGTTGGGCTCGCGCGTGAAGGGTTCCGTACCATTGTCGTATGGGAGCCACCCTTAAATATTGTAAACTGTTCACATAAGGCATCTTAATATTTTCGCGCAGAAAATCTCGTCGGCGGCGGTCCGTGTAACACTCGCCCCTGAAGATGGTGCTTTTTTAATAATAAGTAAGTGTGACCGTTTTCTACGCGAAAACACCCTCAAATATCTATTTTATTGAATTTTTATAATTTAAAATAATATCTAAAATACATTTATATATTTTGTGAAATTTTTAAGTGTCTAGCAGCTACCGTTATTGATATATAGCAAAAAATACGAAAAAAACACGGTTAATGTATGGGGACCCCCTTAATATTTTCGGTTTATTTTATTTTTAGTTTTGTTGTTATAGCGGCACGGGAAAACATATCTTGTCAAAGTTTCAGCTTCCTAGTTATTTACGGTGTCTGAAATACATCCTGGAGACAGATAGACAGACTGACAGCGGAGGCTAAGTAATAGGGTCCCGTTTTTACCTGTCAGTAACTCTTGTCGTAACTACTAATAGCTAATTTAAATTATGATTTATTTCTATTTTTTTTTTAAATTCAACATCACATCGATACCGATATGGCACACTAAACTCATAAATACGTGTTCGTTCCACATTCGAATCGGATCGATGTCGTGTGTGAATCGAATAAATCAACCGATTGACGACTAGAAAATCGATTCACTATCGGTCTTGCGCTTGCGCATTTTTGTGCATCTTATAAATAGGTAAAATAAAAATGTTTTCATTTTAAAACGAGTACGTTTCTTATTTGTAGCATAGAAGTTGACCAAAAATCTTTAAGATTAATTACGATGTTTTTATTTTTATTAAGTTTTTTGTCTCTGGGTTCGTCACCAAATGTCAATTTTACAGCGTGTTGTCACTGTCTAACGTCAAATTTATTAAACTTTATTTACCAAACAGTTTAAAAGATTAAAAACTAGTAAAAATAAGTTTTTTTAAACACCAATTATAACCTTTTTAGTTTTCCCCTAAGGGTACGCCTTAGAGGAAAACTAAACTATTGCAGTAACTCACCTAAAAAGCCATTGTAAAAAAACTAAATTACAATAATTATACAACTACCTTATCACAAAAATGAAAAAAAAAAGTTTTGCGTGGAATCGTAAACAATCCTAATTATATCAAAAATTGCAAATCCAAAAGATTTTGAACATTGTTCAGTTTTCACGTCCAGACTGAACTGATTTGGATGAAATGTTTTATGAAGTTAAAAAGTTAATCTAGCTAAGTTAGGTTAGCTAAGTAGAAATTAAACGTTCGTTCTTGTTCGATATTAATAGCTACGTTTAATTTCTACTTAGATAACAAGTTTTATAACTTTTTGAATCGTTATATCTCAGAAACGGTGGCTCAAAAAATAGTATTAATATATTTTTTTGATCTACAATTTTTGTTTGAGGTACTTTTATGATAAAACTTACCGTTTTGCTGAAAATCGCGAAAAACATTGTTATTTATACCTTTGAACTTAATTTTTTTTTCCATACACGGGAAAGATGGGAAACTCCTAGACATTGGTTATAATTATGTTTTGAACGATTTCACTGAAATTCAGCTTATTGGGACTCTATGTAACTTCACTCTCATTATTTGGTCTAAATTGACCGGACCATAGCGGAAATATGAAATAATTCTTTAATCTAAATCGCCAACGTAACATTAAAATCTCATCAATATTGTCGTCATACAACATGAAGTAAATCCAAGTCGACCGTAAATCTAAAATAAATAATCGTTTTCATAAAGTACCGGAAGTGTTGACAGAACGGTACGAGAAGTGAGGTATTTGCACCGGATGTGATGTGGCGAAATCACGACGAAATCGAGAGTTTGCGGCCCTCGTAAATTAATAATTTCGCACGGGTATATCATAATTTATTAACAGATAGGGTTGCCACACTTACCCACCTTTTTTCACGATACAGCTATCTCCTTTGCCTTCACCTTTTCCCACTATGTGGGGTCGGCACAGCCACATTTTTCTTCCACACTCTTCTGTCAGCCGTCGTATCTACAGTCACTCCTTTCTCTTTCATATCCTCTTTCACACAATTCATCCACATCTTCTTAGGCCGTCCTCTACTTCCACTACCTTTTTGCAGCTATGTACAGTGTAAACTCTATATAACGACACTGAAGGATCTGTGCATTTTATGGCGTTATAGAGGTGGTCGTTAAATGGATTGAATATATGGAATACAAGCTAAACCAACTAAAGCCAATTTATTTTGACGCTTGAAAGAGTTTGTTGTTAAATCGAGTGACGTTACATGGAGTTTACACTGTATTGCAAATACCACCATAAATGACAAAGGCATTTGGTACATTTCTTACAATGATATAAAATAGTACATTTTTTTATGGTACTGTTTGCTCATAACTCATTGGGCAGCACACTGCCCATTAGTAAACAGTAATATTATAATAGTACTATTTTATTCTAAGATTATTAGAAGAAATGTACCAAATGCCTTCGCCAATAAAAGTTCCCGCTTTTTTTAACTTAATTATATTTTTGATCCGCGATTTGGTGCGCAATTTGTACTTGTATTTTGATGAGCTTATAAGTTACTGTCCCGGGTTCAATTCCCGCGATGACACAGATTTTAATGTTCAATTCAAATGTCTGACTTTATTTAGTCAAAAATAAATAATCGTAGAACTTTGTAAACTCTTCACGTAAATCAGATAGATAACTGCCACGTTGAAAACGGTCACACTTACATTATTATTAAAAGGGAATCGTAGAACTCTCGTCAACAAAATTTTTTTTATTTTCATTCTAGTTTTTGCCTGCTCCGCCCACATGTGTTGATCATTTTAATAGGAATAATTCGTTCGTACATATTTTATTGATATCTTGAACTGTTTTCGCAGCGGATGCAACGGGAGCCCTTAAAGATCTTTTATTTCTTCGCTCCTAATAGATGCAGTGTGAGGTTATATAGCCTAAAGCATTCCTCGATAAACAAACTCTTCCGCTTTATAATATTAGTATAGATGACAGAGACAACCCTAAGACTAACAACATAGTATTTGAACGCAGTGCAGTGTGGTAACGTCTAGTAATTGGGCGGTTAGTACTAAAGTTTAATTTTATCATTTATACCAGGAAATGTCTACCAGTTAATAGTAACTTGTTAGTTATAATTTTAATAATCTTATCAAATTTGCCCCGGCGTGCATTAACCTAAGCGGTTCATATATATTAATAAAGGAAACATTTGAAAGTTTCATGTCAAGGTGAAGCATGGTTGGTCTGGTTTAACTGGAACACCATGCCATCATCTCCAGTAAATAATTGTAATGTGACATAATATTGCTATAAATTGATTAACTTTGATTTTGACACACTGTTAACTAAAATACAGTTACTGGCGACGAGATTTTCCAACTAGAGGATAATAGCTAACCAGGCAAACGCTACAAAATTATCTAATACCACTAACATTAAAAGGCGAAAGTCTGTATGTGTGTATGTTAGTTACTACTGTATGATCAAATGGCTGGGCTAATTGAAAAAGTTTGGTATGAAAATCGATTCATGATCAAAAAAAAATTTGATCACGAATTAACACATAGGGTATTTTTTATCCCAGTAAAATGCGCGTAACACCGCGAAGAGCAGCTAGTGCAATATAAATACGAGTATAATCAAAAAATAAATATCCATAAAAGACCCTAAGGCATAAAGTTTCATTTCACATCTATGTTTGTTAATATTTTCACTAGTTTTGACCATAAATTAACGTGTTGCGACTCAAGTAGGCACATTAAAGTCGTGGGATGATGTTATTTTATTATTTTAGCGTATCGAAACGACGGGTTTTATCTATTTTTAAGCTTAATGCGTGTGGGATTTAATTGGACGTAGGCTTATGATGGAAATTTATTGCTTTTGAAAGTGTACCCAGTGTTCCAGATTTGAAACAAGCTATTAGGGCCTATTAACCCATTAGTGAAACTGCATGCTTCTCTATACACTAATTAAATTTGTTATTAAAAATCGACGACCTCGTTGGCGTATTGGTTACCATGCCGAACTGCTAACCAGAGAACACTTAATGGTTAGGTTATGATATTTAGAGCCGTTAGTGCTTATAATTTAAATATTATTAATTATTGAATTTATAAGAATGTTTTTTCGTGGAATTTCTACTGGCACGAGTCGGGCGCTTTTCTCAAATTTGTATGGCTCGTTGGAACAAGGTACAATAAAACTGTAACTGTAAAAATAAAAGGCGAGAGTGAACCGGTTCCTTCTAGGTAAGCGCGTTTCACCGTAGACCTCAATATCACTTACCATCAGGTGAATTGTGGTCAAGCGCTGACCTATTAAGAGTAAAAAAAAATAATTAATTATAGGTTTTATTTTACTAAAATTTCCGCCATAATTAAGTACTTATATTAATAAGTTATATTTTTTTTTAACTTGACAAAAAGACATCTAATTTATTGAATAGATATAATAAAATAGAAATATAATAAAAAATATTCATGTCAAAAACAATTTGAAGTCAGAAAAACCCGCCCGTTATATTATTAAGTATTTACCTAACTTGAAAGACGACATCGTAGAGATAGATGCTGGACTAGAGAGCTACATGGACAAGGCAGGCTCAGGATCGCAGGACATGGACCAGCAGGGTGGAAACCTTTATCCGAATGTGGATGCCCTGATAAAGAACATGATAAAAAAGAACCACGATCTTGATCTTTTTAGCTGTAATAAGGCAGAACTTGTGCATGTAATTAAAGATTTTTATAATGTAATAAATTTAAAACCAAGGAAATGAAAAAATTTAGTGTAGTGTATTTAATTGACTTGGATAAGCGAATTGGAGTGAATCTGTAATGCTTATTTTAAGGTTTTTAAAATAAAAAAAATAAAAAAATTATAAATAAAAAGAAAGAAAGAAAATTATTTATTGTGACATATTAAAACACAGGACAAAATATAATAATTAAAATAGGACACACCATAAACTTTAATTTGTCAAAACATAGCCTCAACTCAGCATAATGCTTGTTCCAAAAATAGTATGCAATGTAAAATATTCTAACGACAAAGGGAAATAAGAGCTATATTACTCGTATTTTATTTATTATACTGAACCTTATATTTAATAGCTCATCTTAGAGTTTATGAAATCTTGCAAAAATCTTGATAGCGCAGGGCCCTGATTGGCTGATGCAGTCTATAATTGCGAGCTATGAATCTAACTACGCCCGCAGCTTCAGTACTAGATATTCTTTATGTTGTGAAACCAGTATCCATTAATGGTACAGGTTGCAGTCGATATTGTAATCATAGTTTGCCCTGTTACGTAATAATACGTGCCAGGAGATTGGATCCTGATCGATTATCGGGATTGCTTGTGAGAAATTAATCTATGACTCATCGTTCCTGACGTACTCATATTATACCGATAATACATTTGAACGAAGCAGAGCAAAGGTCTGCATATTGCCTAGCCAAATTGACGACCTCGTTGGCGCAATGGATACCATGCTAGACTGCCAATTCCAAGGTTCCGGGTTCGATTCCCGGTTCGGCAAACATCTTTATGCTTAACTAAATTTGTTGGCTGTTGGTGTGTCAAATATGTATCTATATATATATATATGTATGTATATGTAGTATATCAGTTGTGTTAGCCACCATAACACAAACTAGAAATGGTTCAGTATGGGGTTAACCATGCAGCCGTGTGTGAAAATGAGTCCTGATATTTATATTTATAATTTGCTGTCTATGCTGATAACAAATAAAAAAAAAATAACAGAAGCTCGTTTTATCTGAGGTTGTACAATTCGTTTTTAAATTCTATTATAATGCTGGAATATGGGTATGAATTATAATTCTATTATAATTCATACCCATATTCCAGCAAAACGGCTGGAGATACAATTTTTTTTTGTGAATTTGTGAAAAGTTGGGTCATATAACTCGTGTCACCAAAGAAAACACTTAATAGTTTCCATCCTCTCTTTTGCACAGCCTGATTTTCTTCTCTTTCTCGTAGGAGCTAAGTGGCCGATCTCTGGTGTCGATTATTTTCAAGCCGCCCCAAGGTCTCACTTGGCTTAACGACTACTTTCACTGGGACTACAATGATGAACAGAATACAGATATTTATTGGTATAAGAATAAAATACATGTCAAATGTTAATAGGAAAAAAACTAAATAATTAAAATTCTCTGTTCTAAACCGTTACAATCTTACCTTCGGTGGCAAATTTGTGTTTAAAATATTTACCAATTTTGTAGTACGCCTTGTTAAGTAAAAAAACTTTTAGTTTATCTTTTTTAGATTATCTTTTTAGTTTATCTTTTTTAGTTTTTCTTTTTTTGTTTAGTTTATTCTTTTGTAGATATTAGTTATAAGAAGTTTTATTTATCGTATCGTATTATGAATACAAGATCTTGTAGACAGTACAGCAGCCAATTAGAAATAGCTCCAAAGCATGCGGTCGCGGAAGTGGCAACATTACCGGCTACTAAATATAAATCATCTGTGTACGGTGGCTGCTGGCAATTAAACTCACTCGGGATATCTTGTGTATCTACGCTCCAGGACTTCTAGGCAGGGACTGTTTACCTGCAAAATATCCGGTCCGGGATAATCTAAGTAACCGCTTTCCCAGCTTCCGTGTAATGTAAGTAACCGCTTTCCCCGCTGAGAGGTTTTGTCCTGCATCGAGAATGCCCTAGACACAACACATGCATATACACCCAAACTCGAGATCGACATTCGAATTAACCAATCAAAAACCTGTTACAATTTTCGCGTTGTAACGGTCACGCTTACATTTGTATATATTATTTTTAAATAAGTCCCTTAGACCTTAAAGCCTGTTTTATCCCGGGCAGGATGAGGCAGGGTTCGAATAACTATATAATTTATTGAAAGAGTGGGACTGTTATGTATGGGTTTTTTGACATCTCTGTCGACATCCTTGATTATCGTTTTTTGCATTAGAAAAAACATATTTACTCATACATACAATAGTACCAACGAAATACTGCAAAACATAAGCAATTTGGATTAGCTTTAAGTAAAGGACTAATCGTCTTTTGATCTCTCCATAGGACGTGATAAAGAGTCTTAAAATGAAATGACTACTAATCGCTAAAGAAACCTATAAAGGACGAAATTTATAGTTGAAAATAGACATTGTTAATATGACTGTAGTAAATTTGAGTTACGAATAAACAATCTGTTTTCTTATAGACGAAAATTATCTCATGAGAAAACTTACGTAACCGCTTTTCCCAATATTACCGTCCCTGCCTGTCTGACCGCGGCATGTCCTGCGCCTGCGCACAAATCATAATCAGCGCCACCTGTGGGCGTCAGGGCATAACTTAGTCGCGTCAGCACGAACGATCGTTGATTAATTTCGTGTTTTAATGCATTTGTTATTTAGTGCACTTTGTAGATTAGAAGCGTGAACGAGATTAAATCTATTTCGATCTTTAGGGCTGTTGGTTGTGCTAGAATCCAGGCAGGTTCATGTTTGTCGTGATACATTGTGACGTTTACGATGACTAGGTTGGTTGTTTGGCTGAACATTGCTTCGCTTCGATGATCGCGTTAGACATATTTTTTTTTACCTACGAGTATTACGGCAAGATGGGTCGATGACATAATATCAGTCGCAGGTCGAATCTGGACACGATTGGCACAGGACCGAGATGAATGGCATGCTAAAAGAGAGGCCTATTCCCAGCTGTGGGACCGGCTGTGGATGATGATGATGACGAGTATTACATCTAGGCATTACGCGAAGTGGAGTATACGTAGTCTGAAAATGCTGGCTTTCAAAGAGGCTACCGGAACACACCGATAACACTGGTCTACAGTGGTTTTGTTGCCGACTATTGTAAAAACGAGCAAATTTAGTGCTTTTACGAATATATTCGTAATCTGGGCACTTAAAAACGTAAAAATTTGCGATGATAAACAGGGCAACAAAAAAAAAATGATTTTTTGTAGAGCTGTGATTGCTTGTCGACAGTTTTTTTCGATTGAGGGTGGTTCCTAGCCAGGTGAGCACTAGAAAATGCCATACCGCCTCGCTATTGTATCCTCACGAAATTTTCTTTTACCAAAAGCTCGTGCTTATTGTTGGGATCGGATCCTCGACCTTCGGGGCGTTAGGCGGCCGTGCTGTCGCTTTTTCTAAGCTATTGGCGCTTTTGAGACTCGAATTCGAAGTATAATTTTCCAATTTGACTGCAAAATATTTGCATAGCAAGCGGGCTCAGTAAGTATTTGCAGAAAGCGTGCGTGCCACACGTGCTAGCGGGTATCAGAGCGTAAAGTAAAGATGAACCTAATCATAAGTCAGACGTGGCAGAGAAAAACTCTTGAAACGATGGCACGCACGTCTGTGATGAGATGGAATTAATTGACGTTTTTATATTAAGATACTGTGATTGGAACAATTACAGCTAGAAACTTTAAGCATTTGATTCGAATTTTATTTATATACAGACTAAGAATGGGTTTTGATCTCCAAATACATTTTAGATGTAATTTTTGTGTGTAGTTACGCGCCCTACTGGTCAAATGACTGGTTGAACTATGTAAAAAAAAGATAATTTGTAAGCTATTCTGATTTCCTGTTATACTCTTTTATACGTATTTATAAAATATTGATTCAAAATCGACAAAGTCTCATATGGCGTGTTATTAAGACGATTAAGTATTATTATTTAATTGTTTATCGACGATAATTACTAGCACTCAGCGTTCGTTGATATCTTTTACGACATTCGCGATTAAATTGCGATAAATTGTTATTTATGTACATACTTACTTTGTGCATGATATTAGGTGTCTTCTTTGTTTTCATAATTCTGTGAAATTGTAAAAGCAGATCTAGATAAGCATCGTTTGCCATATGCACGTTTTAATTCAAGCATAAAATATAATAGTCTTGTGCATTCACAACGTCATCTTCTACTAGTGGTTTGAGCCAGTGCGATCCTTGCGATGAAGTTAAAATTACAAGACAAGCCAGCTGTCTTGTAATTTCATAAATCTGTAATATAAAAATATGTCAGGGTTTCCTTCTTGACGCTATAACTCCAGAACGCACGGGCTCCGTGAGGTTTGTAACAAACAAAATTCAGGGAAAATTTCAACTTTGTGACGAAACGGAGTTCGCCAAGTTTGCTAGTATTTGATAATTAAAGGAAAAAGTAAATTACGTAAGAAGTTGGAGGTGGCAATAATGATGACCACACAGTAGCAGAAGCCGAACTAGTCGAAGCTAAGGAAGCGAACTACGAATTTGGACGAATTGACGCGGGGAATGTGTTTGTGTCCGTTTCAAGATTCTCAAAAAAAAAATCTTTTTAGGGTTCCGTACCTAACAGGTAAAAACGGGACTCTATTACGAAGTCTCCGCTGACTGTCTGTCTATCTGTCTATCTCCAGGCTCTATCTCAAAAAACTCTATCTCTAGAAAGAAGAAACTTTCAAAAGATATGTAGTTATTTCCCGTGCCGCTATAACAACAAAAACTAAAAATAAAAAAAAATATATTAAGAGGGGTCGCCTTACAATAAACGTGTATTTTTCGTATCATTTTTAATTATTTTTCTTCCGCTCTAGCCCATGTGCGGTTACCTTAAAGCAGAACCTGAACCCTATTACGTGTGTCTAGTAGTTAGCTCACCACAAAAAGGTCCATCTTCCCATCTAGCATTGCATCAGCGCAGTCTTACACTGCACTTAGTAATAATAGGGAACCTGTATCTATACCGGATTTCCCAGTTTTATGGCCGCACAAAAAACACTAGAAGCGTGGTGCAAGGGAAGACGTTTTGTATGCAGTGTTTCCTACTTGTTGTTCTGTCAATCTTGTCTGCCGACGGTGGTTTTTGCCCTTTTTCGGACGTGGGATATTCTGTTAGGTCTAGGAGTTTGTAAGGATTTGGTTTAAAAAGTTGAGCGTTTAGAGTATTCAATTAACAAGCAGATTTTTGTTGTTTGTGGGAACTGTTTGGGTCAACTCTAGTTACTCTATCGCTAAGCAGTAGTGTTTAAACAGTTTAATTCCTTTTTTATTACCAAGTAATGGGATTACAATAAAACTCTGAACTGTATGTCTCTACAATTGAAATGAGCCAACGAATCTTTTTTGCCTTTTTTTAAGTCCAACGTGATGCTAGGCTTCAGGATAGTGGTCGTTTGTCACTCTTTGGTCTAAAAAAGGATTAACTTCGTTACTTTAACCAAGTATTCCCATTCCTCAACAATTACATTACAACAATACCTTATTACACTCTCTCTCTCCTATGCATTTTCCCAAGAATGCAAGCTTAATATCACTTTCCAGCTCCCCCATTATTTCTCATCTATTATCACTTTGAATCAGGTTTATCCGGCTCGCTGGAACAGCCTGTAACTTACACCATATCCCTGTGTGATTTGTCTACGCGTGTGAGCAGTAATTACCCTCGAGACAAGGATGGATACAGGCTAATGACAGCCTGTGGCCTGCCTCTGGTAACATACACTCCGACTTAGGGATCACATGTATCGCCGCATCTACCGCTCGATACAATGTTAGAAGATTTAGATGAATGCCAGTATTGCTTAGAGGTCTGCTATATCAAGGTGGAAATACATTAATTTTATTACGCGTTTTAATGATCTTTATGAGAAGTCGTAATAAGGTATTGTTTGAAAAAGTGCTAGGTTAGATGGGTTTGTTTGTGACTGACGATATTATCATCCTCATCATCCATAGCCTTCTCGATTCCACTTATAAATGTCGACTTCTTATTGCATGTGTGGCCAGGTCCTCGGTTGTTATCTCGCAGGCCGAGTGCATATTTTATTTCGGCGGATTTTCTTTTTCAAATTGTAACAAACTTGTGTGACGTCATGAGCTAGGTCGCTTAGCATTTGAATCGTTCTGTAGATCATGATTAGTAAGTACAAGGTTCTTTAAGAAGTCATTGCTATCAATAAAACAAACGTTCTCATATATTCTAGCTACTCTATAGCAGATACCATCTCGAATGATATCTAGAATCTGACCATTAAATCCGTTTACATTGTAACTTTTATTCTATGCTAAGTACTTGTTATCACGTCATATCTAATATAAAGTACGTTCCTACCAAGTAAGATCTCGGACTCGTAAAAGTTTATTAAACGTTGTATATTCCATTTCTTAATGAAGTCATTACAGTCGTGCGCTTCATTACCATCTCTCTTGGACTGGAGTGTTAATTCTAATTAAGTGCATGGCATAAAGCAGATCATCTTTGAGATGGGTACGTTCGACTCAATGATGCTTAGCGGAGCACTTACAAGCTTGGGCTAAAGTCTGCTTACTCATTTTGTAATGTTTAAACACTTGGTGGATAAATAAGGGAGCACTGTTTGAAACGACATCCAATTTAAGCTTTTTCTCTTCGTTTATTTATTGTTTAAGATATGGGGTTTTGTCTGTGTCATGTTTGCTATTTATTTTGATCATAGGTCTACTTCCCTCTGCAAGATGACGTTCAACTTCTACTTAAGTTGATCATTAATGTCTTTCTAGTTTTCTTCTTTTTGCTTCAATCCAACCCGTCACTTTCAAGCAAATATCAGTCTGTTACGGCTTCATTGTCATCTTGGCTTTTTGACCCTTCCGAGGACCTCAATATCCCATGTTACCGCCAGTAAATTTTAACATTACACGTCTCAAAATTCCCACATCGCTTTACTGCTTGCTGCGAATGTGAAGTGGCTAATCTTTGCTGTCCACTAGAGGCAATGCTCTCAGTCGGCCGTGCTAACTCGCGTGAAGAGACCACCACGACGATTGCCCACGCGCCTCTTAACTCAAGTACTTGGGAACCACTCGCATCCATGTCGCTCTTAGACTTACTGGACAGAGGTGGCGATCCTGGTGAACGTATAACTAAACTAAATTTAAAGTATCCTATCTCATTTCATCATTGATGATCAGAATGAGACGGCACCTTCGTTAACATTTGCTAAAAAGCAGTTAAACATTCTTAAGACACAGGTGTCAATTCTGATGTACGTTCAAGTATACTAAATCTGATCAGAAATTATCAGAAACATGTGACGATATCTGAGCCATAGACAATGGCTTTTTAGCAAATGTTAACGAATTGGTTTTACATTGGAGCTAGTGTTTTGAACAAGCATTTAGTTTCAAATTATCTAATTAGTTATATTATATTTTCTGACTAATACTGCAGCAATATAAAGAAATGATATCCAATTAAAACCCTCTTCCCCCATTTTATCAAGCTTCATCCCATCTTAACAGGTGATAAATGCCCGACAATCTAGCAGTTACGCAACAGCGTAATCAACAGACGAACCTTCTCTGACTTGTCCCAAGAATGCAGCTAATCCATTAACAAGCCCATAAAATATTACAGCCATTCTCTATAAAACGACAACGCACGTTCTTTATTCCCTTATCTCAGACCTCAACAAGCCCCCGTTATCCCGCGCCAGGGTTGTCAATCCTCGAGATCTGAATGAGGCGTGCGCGTGCGCAGTTCCGGCGTGACGCCGCGCCGGCGACAACCCTGTCAGATAAAATGTACGTGACAGACTGACAGGTCATGCTTGCGGGTCAAGTAAAATAACGCTTACCATTCGTGGCCCAATTTGTGCTCAAACACCGCCCGGCAGGACTAATGATATTCGTGGTTTCAGTTGTCGTTTCGCGATTTAAAACCCAATTGGCTATACAGTTACGACATGTATAGCTATTTGTAGCCGCCTGCTAATTATCTTATTTCACGTCCAATTTCAATTTGTTCCCTAATTGATGTGATTACTGTGACTCAGCGTATAATTTGCTTCGTTTACTTTTTCTGCTGGCAACATTGTGCAATGCTAACTAAGCTGATGACGCTGTCTAGGGCTCGTCGAGATGGGAATGTGGGTCCGAATAAGGAAGCGGACTCGGACATGCACCTTAAGGCAGACCTTTATTCTCTTCTTTAAGCGTGACAAACAGTCTAACGAAGTTTATCTTCAAGAAATTCCGTGTTAATATAATGTTTCCTTATTATCAATTTGTTTACACTTCAGGCGCTAACTCCACTTAAACTTTGGCCTCGTGATAACTTCAGTATAGGTGTGAACATGTGTCTGACCTCCGCCTTGTTGTTATCGCATCGGGAGTACCGTTCCGGAATGGTCTGCAACAATGTTCACTTCATAAAATAGGTACTCGAATGACGCTGCTCTAACTGTACGGAAGGACAGCTGTGAAATAAGCGATTGTGAATCTGATTTATGGTGTTTCCCTTTTGAAGCTGAATGAAACGATCATTTTGGTCCAATCATATATACGAGTATTAAAACTAAAGCCCTTTGGCAGTGAGCAAGAGTATTCGGAATTTTGTTTTTTTTTTAACTAAAGATAATAATTATATATTTTACTTTTGATGCGGTAGTTATTTGAAATTGTTGTAAATAAAGCGTATTTATGTTAAAAAAAAATTACTATACTTTAAACGCGTTTCTAAAAAAAAGGAATAGCCATGTGATGACGATTGATTTCCGGTTATTCCGTCCGTAAATTCTTCAACTACTATTTTCAAAATGTAATTTGTAAATTAAAGTGACTAAGCCACAGTCTTGTTAATTATGTTTTCAGATATTAGTAGATATACATTCTTTACGTATTACGTATCTAGTTTAATTTTTCGTTTTACCTGACCATCACTTTTTTAAGCTTTGTCTAAGGTTTTCTTCTTTTGTTGCAGGTAAGCAATGACTGTTTCCATCCAAATTGGCGAGATAAGCGTTATCGTTGGCAACCTTTGTAAGTACAGACATAACAAGTTTACAATGAGGACGTACTTGAAATATTGTAGCCGGAATTATCACTATCTATGTATATTCATTAAACAAGTGAGTCAGACTTTTGTTTTTGGAATGCGAAATAAATATTCTTTAGTCTTAGAGAAATTTTAGTGGGATATGAAAAGATTATGAAAATCACTCAAATCTTGAGAAATGGATTGAACTCTTGGAGACTGAAAGATGTTTATATTAGGGTTGTGACTACTCAAAGTATTGATCCTACTCAATTGTATATATTTACGGGTGTGTGTATGTGAATGAAATTTCGTGTGATTGGTATAAAACCTTTGATTAAAACACTAAATTACTTCCAAAATGGCTCAGCCGTGTGGGCGTGAGTGGTAATCCATAGTCCTATACCGTCATTTTAAAATTTATAAATAGGGATTTTTTTACCCCGCATTAAAGCAAGTAACAAGTAAAGAGTAAGAAACTATATAAACCTTACATTCAATTGATAGACAAATCGGTACATTACCTGAAACGCATAGAGGTAAAGTTATTGTACGTACCTATGCCTTCAAGCAGGTTTTGGTTCAAGTTCAAACCTTCACAGAGTTCTTACAACTCCAAAAAGGTTTTGGCTCGAACCAAAACCTACTTGAAGGCATGTAGGTACAGTAACTTTGTCACAGCACTAACCATGTGTCCAACACCTGTGCTTCTAAACTCAATTGTCACTCCCACGCTAACTAGTTTAGCGGGGAATGTTGCGCAGGCGCCGGTGCTATCGGTTTTTCCTAATTTTTTCTTCGATCGATAATTTTCACCTCATATCGGTAGGAATGCGTAAATGTTTGCTTGACTAGCTTAACACCGCGGCGTCATCCGCGTTATGAGATAACAAAAAGTAACCTAAGGTTCTCTAATCTATTTTATTTGTCATTTAGGACTAGGACGTAATAAAATGTACATATTTACAAGTTTAAATAAAAAAAAACGGAACCTACCCTTTCTGAATATTTTGTAATGACGGCTATTTTTGATTTAAAAGTAATCATAGTACGAGTATACAAAAGCCCATCATGCATTTCATGTCCATATTGTGAGAATAGTCAAAAATATGTATTCCGCCATTTTGTAACGGCCTCCATCTTGGATCGATTTTCATCAAACTAGGATCACTTGTTTCAAACATCAAAACTAAATCAGAATAAGTTTCTTCCTTTGTTTATGGCTATCTGCGGTCGGTTAAGTCCACAACTTGGGGCATCAAAATCAGTTTATTGGAAATTATGATGACACAGTCACACACAGAGAGAGAGAGAGAGAGACAGACAGACACATGAAACTTGTAACACATTGTTCTTGCGTCGGGGTTAGTAATATTTAATTTCGTCTGTATTAAATTGGTGTAAAACGTATTTTTTTACATTGGCGCCACTGGTCTCTCTTACATGGACAGGAATGTGGAAATCATACGTTAGTTTTAGCAGTTGTAAAATTAGTTCAGATCACGATATTAATTGCTCTGTTATATCTGTAAGGGAATGCAATTCAAAGATGTGACGAAACTTCGCAGCCATAATTTATTAAATAAGATATTTCAAAATATTTGTTGATAAATGTTGCTAGTTTGCGCTTGTAAATAAAATTATAGTAAGTGTTAGCGTATAATTTATCATTTAGGTTTTAATTTTTAATTCTTCTTCTTCTTTGTCTTCCCTGTTCCCATTATTTGGGGTCTCCTCACTTTCTTGCGCCAAGACAAGCGGTCTCAGGTTGTCTCTTCAGTTATTTGGGCTTTCTCAAGGTCTCTTTGAATTTGTGACCACCAGGTCAGTTTGAATTATTAACTATTGTGTAGTTTATAATTTAGAAGGATGCGCATATCTCAACAGTCAAATAATGGCAAAACTGAAACCTAATGTCTCTATGGACAGATTGACAAGTATAACAAAAAAAATTCCTGAGCAGTAAAGTTGACAAACATACCATATCTTCGCCGTCCATAACACCTCAGTTAATATTATCCTATACACCTATAGTTACACCATAAACAAGCACAGTGTAGGAAGCTGGCTCGATGGTAGGAAGTGATGCCGGTAGCCGCTTCCCGGGCGGTTTCCTGATGCGACTCCGAGATATTCTCCAGTAGACAGGTTGGAAAGTTACACGCTTACATTTCCTGACTATGAATGGTTGAAAGCGATGGGCAACAATGTTTGTGATGTGTGTTAGGGTTGTACTGACTATTGATTATGATGATATCTGCACCAAGTTTTTAAGAAGAAGTTTTTTTACAAGATTTTAACTTTCATCGATCGCAATAGAACCTAGCAGCAGGTCATAAAAATCTGTAGAAGGGTGCCCTGCGGCCAAAGAAGATGAATTTTTTCTTTGGAAGAAAGTAGTAGCGGAATTGGAAGACAAAGAGATACACTGGATGGTTGGTACTAAGTGGCGTACCTTGGGAGAGGCCCAGATCCAGTAGATCATTTATGATGATTGTCAAACTAATGTAATTAAACTAGTGACTCCCGTACTGGTCGTTCGGGAAATGATTGGTCATTGTCGTAAAGCTGCTATTAAAGCTAGCTAGCTAACGCTTTGTTGGAGACTTGTATCGGGAACGCACAGGGATGTGTTATATTATTCGTTTTATTTTAAAGTATGTTCTTGTGTCTTCGCTCTAGCCATAAGCTGTAAGCCAACTTACGGGGATTAAAAACGTCTGTCTAATCTTTGATTGAAGCATTCGTCATCAGTACTCAACACTTATATGAAATTTGATTTATTAGTTAAATCATCATCTTCATCATCATCAGACCGTTTGCGTCCACTGCTGGACATAGGCTTCTCCCAAGGCACGCCACGTGACCCTATCCTAAGCATATCGTCTCCATCCACTGCCCGCTTTTTTGCGTATATCATCGCTCCACTTCGTTGCAGGAGAATTGGTTAAAAAGGATATAAAGAATAGTACTTAATAAAACTTATGACTCGATTATTCGCCCTAATAAAAAGCAGATATTTTCAATGTGTAAATTTATTACAGTTTTATTTGCTCAGCGCATTCACAATTCCACCAGTTGAATACTGTCTACAATGTAGCTTCAATAGATCTTGTAATCTCTGAACCACATTCAAAATGTAGATTCTATCTGCATTCAGTCAGACACATCTAGACGCGGGCCGTTCCTAGTTAAATCACCGCTGCATTACAGTTACAGCGCTGAAATTGGGGCAGAGCGAGTTGTCGACAGCTTTTGTAAGTTTGTTTACGACCTGCTTGGTCCGAGGCGCAGAACATTTCTAGGGTCCGAGTGGCGAGTCCAGAGAGAACCACTACGCTTGCCACTCCAACTGTCAATTCTGCCCATTGTATATAGTACAGGACAGGACCGACTAGAACTTTTTACAGTATACCTGTGCCACTACTTGGCCTTATTTTGGGGGAGGGGGGGTAAATAGCGTTGGAGAGGGAAACATATGCGGCGAACATATGCTAGCAAAGTTTACTAGGGCGAATGTGTACGGAAGGACGCCTCCTTTACTAACCACCAAAAAGGTTTAGTTCCTCCGTCATGTTGTCCAACCTCACCGGACCTTGCACTGGCAGCCGCAGAGAACACTTTACGATTTTCGCGCCAATATTTACTGCGCTGCCAACCTAACGGCACAAATAGGGTTGCCAGAGTAGCCACCGCAATTTATAGCTCAGATTAATTTTACGTCGACAGCAAATGATTCGATTTAGGAAGTTATTAATTTTCTACGTATATTGATGGGGTAATTATTTTATTTGACATGATGTTTGATAAACGAGGTGGCGGGCGGCTTCTTGGTTACTTTCTAAGTTAATTAATATTTTTGTTCTTATTCCTACATTGAAGACACTATTGATTTAGTTGCCAGTTACAAACTTAAGGTTTCAGTTTAGCCCTGATTTAAATTTAAAAGCAATTTATTGAACGTAATGTGTACTTTTATTATCATTACGAGACATGAACTTGACAATTTAGGCCACATCGTAAAGCCTTTTTTGGCGGCGCATTAACGACTTGCTCAATTTCGTCATCTCCCTACGGAACCATTGTATGCTGATGCGACAAAGCAACCGTCCTTATTACGTAACGGTACCCTTAAAACCTGCGATTAAAGTAATAAAATCAACAATGTTGTCAATATTTCTGGGATGGCAAAAAAATCGTTGGCGCCATCTCACATAAATCTATGATTCCATTAGTGGCACAAACGTTGCGCTTGCGCATGGCGGACCTTATTTACATATTCTAGCTAGAGGAGACCAAAAAGGTTTGAGTTCACTTTCGCTTCGTCGAAAAAGGTAATTCGATTTATATGGATAATTGGTTGAAGGTCTGACTAATTTTAGACCAAGTTGGTTCTCGTTGTGAAGATGTACTATTGACTAGTGGGATGTTAGCATTGACGTTTATGTTACGGCTTTATAATTATAAGCCATTACAGGTTTTATGAAGCCGTTTGTTTTTTTTCCACAGTTATTGCTGAAAGTCTGGTTCCCAAAGCGCAGGAGTACTAAATCAATAATTTTCATTCCCATTACTACATCCCATACTCTCCGACCATAAACAAACGGAATAACAGTTCGCGTGAACGCAGTTTTATATATAGCAATCAGATTACGTGGCGGTACTTGCGAAATAAGAATCATCAAAAGGCTAACTTCGAACAAAAACTTACTTCGATTAAAGATTATTCGAAGTAAGCTCTTGTTAATTAGCTGTTTACTATTTCAGCTATCGAAGGATAGAGATTCGAATTAAAAATAAACTAAGTCTTGTGTGATGTACTAAGTTTTGTTTCGCTAGAATAGCATATTATAAAAAGTATACTCCTCATATAAGAGTATCTGTATACGTATCGTGATTCTTGTGTTTTAATGTTTTGACTTAGTCATCTGCACTAATCTGCCCCAGACAGCAGAATGGCGAAAAAACTCAGTGGGTCAGCGAATGACATTTGCCACATGAATTAAATCATACGCAGTTGCAAAACTCGGGCCCGACTGGCTTTTTTGTAGAGCTTTACCGGTTCGCACTTGGCACCGAAGTTGGAACTCCATGTGCTAGGTACTTATTGGTCGTTGCTTAAAAAGGCTAAATGTGCGAGTGGCCTTTGCCATTTTGTCAAGAAGAAAATGTCACGCATAGAGCACATGAGAATATGTGCAGTCTCTGAACTGTGTTTTAGAGATAATATCTAATGTATGCTGTTGATGTCATTCGTTTTCTGCCCATAAAATTGTTATAGCTTTTTGTTGCTACAAAATGTACGTACGTTGTTATTGTGTTTCAACTCTAGAAACCAAGTCATGCTTTATTATTTTATTAATTTCTTCAGAACTTGAAGCCTCGAAATATGTAACCGCTATGATATTATCATCTGACACCTTACGAATCTTGCATCACATGTAATGCGCAAGCGCAACTTTACACCCGATTATGATCATCAGCTCAGCAATTTGTAATCCAATCCGCTAACTGAGCTTCTAATCTCTTCATTTAGTATTCTAAACCTCTTCATTAGGAGTCCTCCTTACGAAATCATATTGTGACCACTTGTCAAGACATCTAAGACATGTCATTTCATCATTTGCATAGCCACCATTCTGAGTGGCTGTCACTGTCAAATTAGGATTAATATATCTTTCGCGTTTGACGTTTGGGGGCTGGATCGACCGGTCAGGTGGATTACTAACTTGTTCCTGATTCAGATCAGTTATTTTTAGTATAGGCACCTACTACATCTATTTCGTTGTTGACGCTTTGCCCGCGTGGGTACCGTTTGAGACTTCCGCTGAATTATGCAAATAAATCGTGACTCACTTTATCTTTTTTTTTGTGTTCTTTTGTCCTTCATTGATGCGATACCGCCTTTTCTTTCAACAAACTTTTATAGAGTTTACACAATTTCAATTTCAAGATATATTTATTAAATAATGTGACTTAATATTGGAACTATTAGTAGTGTTAGTTAAATCTTAGTATTGACTCAACTATTAGTAGGTATATCGTTTAACAAACTTCAACTTATTTATAAACTTTCACGAATATTTAATTCACAACTACTTGCCATTTTGATAAATATTTAATACAAATTATAACCGCCTAGAAATAGGTTTGAATAAGCTTTAGTCTACACAGGTAATGATAGAATCTCTAAGATGGTTGGCTCTTTTGTTTTCCCTTTACAATCATGTTAAAACATGGACAACACACAAGACGCACGTTGGACACTTGCTGAAAATAAAAAGCGAAACACAAGCTGTGGAAATGACGTAACATGCAGACAAGCACCGACAAGTGATATTTCGACGGTCATTCATTGTAACGGAGCCAGGTTATGTAACTTGAGAGCTCAATGATATTTTAACTTGTTTAATAACTAGTTTGTATCGGTTTCGCTTCATTGAAGCCGATAGCCAGTTTCGAGACCAAGGCTCCGTCTCCTTGCCAAGTACTCACTCTTTGTGTCGGTAATTAATTATTATCTTGACATTATACGGCTTTTGATAGTAGTTTTAGGCTGAAGGCCAAATTGTCAGGCCTTAACTTCTATCGAAAAGTTAGAGTTGATGGAAGGTCTCTTCTGATTTTGATTGTGGTAACAGAAACGGTAGTATGCACATAACTCCCCTAGCGGGATGTCATTGCAGGTTTCATCACCCTTACTTCAAATTAGAATTAGAAACGGTAGCGAGAAAAAGTAAACTTATAGATGCATGATACAAAGTTACAGATATGGCGTTAATATGTATGGAAACGCCTTGCCCTAAACTTATAAACTCGACACAGAGAGCATATTCGCTTAGCAAATATTATAATTGTGCAAGATAGAAAAAGAAGAAGAAACCGAGGAAGGATTGGGTGATTTATTTACAAACAAATTTACCACGATGTACCAAGAGAAATCCCCCAATTAATAATTTCCTCAGGGGAGTCGCGATTCTCGGGAATGAGGTGACGTAGGAGGAGGAAAGAAAGAAAAAGTCAGCTGAAGAAGACACAGATGAAATATGACTTGAAAAAGAAACAAGTGTATAAAAATAAAATATAAAATAGTAGTAGCTTGACTAAATCAATTCCGATAAATTTCAAATACAAGACGGCCAAAACAAAAACCTGTCATTTAAAAAACCTTTTTAAATTTTTAATCTACACTTGTCAAGACACAATATTACTAGATTTTTGACCACAAACAGCACTAACAAAACCAAGAATAAACATGACTTGTTCAAACAAAAGAATTACGTCAACATTCTCATTGAGTTGACAGCTAGTAGAGGAGAGTGGAAGAGAAGACGCAGAGCACGCCCCATCTACGGGATAAAGCTGTTACAAATAACAGAATATAAAAGAATAGACTGTAAAGACAGAATATAAAAGATCTGACGAATATTTTGTTTAGCAAAACAAACAATCAAAGCAAATAAACTGCAGACAATTTTGAGAAAAGTTTAGTAAAGTCACTAAGCGTGCTATAAAGTACATAATAAATCACACGACGATCTTACAACCTGTTCAATGTTTACGATCACAGAGGTCAGAAACCAATTTCCGAAGCGCCCTGTCATAATCGTAAAGATTTATTTTATTCGGTCACAAATTGAATGGGTTTGTCATGAGAATGTTGACGTAATTCTTTTGTTTGAAGAGGCCATGTTTATTCTTAGTTTTGTTAGTGCTGTTTGTGGTTAGATTTTCTAGTAGTGTAGATTAAAAATTCATGAAACTCCGATGGTTTTTTTTTTGGTAGAGGTCATTTTGTATTTGAAATTTAACGGAATTGATGAATTCTACTAGTCAAGCTTTTTTAATTTGATACCCATATTGTGGGAGTTGCAAGAATATACATATGCAACAAAATATGCAAGAATAGCAGAGACAGCATTAGATAAAGATAGCAACAGCATAAAAAAATAACCTACTAACGGCTTTTAAACAAATTATTTAAATCTGTTCATCCGTTCGGGTGCTAAGGCTCACTCGTATAACATACACATAATGGTTATTAATGTTATAAATGTTTTCAACAGTAACATTACCTTGGAAGCTTTTAATATTAGCTGATTGTTGGTTCTCGTAATCTTATTTTCAAGATTATTTACAGCCTTTTATAATCTGTGCTCAGGCTCATCTTAACCTCAAAAATAATATAATTTCCGCTCAATAAACAAAATACTAAAGTAGGTAAAATAATACTTAATAAAACAATGGTGAGAAAAACATAACACAAACACAATGAAACATAATCCAAATACCGAGCATGCATTATGACATACAGGTGTTAACGCATATCGACTTTCAACCGCGACGCGAAAAAAATAATAGCTTATACACATGTTACCAAAAAATTGGCCAAGAGCAAGTTGGGTTCGCGCATGAAGGGTTCCGTAAATTATAATTTTACCCTTATATTTATTTTAATTTAATTCGATAGTTAATATACATTTACATATTATGTGAAAATTTCAAGTGCCTAGCAGCTACCGTTATTGATATATAGCAAAAAATACGAAAAAAACACGTTTATTGTATGTTTTATTAAAAGGAGGCTGTTTGTTTGTCATGTTGGAGATTTTAAACCGCGTACCTATTGATAAATCAAAACTTGTCGAATTGCATTTTTGTAATAACAGCACAAATTATGGTTGCACAATTGCATTGCAGTAACTTCAGAAAAACATTTAAAAAAATCACGACTAACGGGAATTGAACCCGCGTCTTTAATACAAAATGTACGATATTAGACGTAATGGCCCTAGTTGCATAGCATGCGTAAAATAAATTAAAAGGAAATAAAAAAAGTATAATAAAAATTAAATTATAATTATTTATAAGTTTTTTTATTGAAATAACAAAGTTTTTGATCATTTTTTTTTGTTAATTCCCACGTGATTCTTATTATAATTAACCATTGACATTTCTTCTTGCAGGTACGTCTTCCATTCAGTTGGCGAGGCAGGTCACCAGTGAGCCATAAATTGTCACCAGTCCCTTAACCGCTCGCGAAATTTTAAATTCCCCGTTCCACTTGGCAAAATGCTGCGTGAACCGCCTTATTTGCCTTAAAGGATCATAAATTTATCGAACCGTGTGAAATGACCCCGCCCGAGATTCGAGATTTGGGCGCAGACATTGTCTTTTGGCGTTTATTTATCAACGTTTTTATGAGACTGGGGTGTTGACCCCGCAAACCACGGATACTGCGCGGTTATTGGACACACGAGGTGTTTTGAGAGTCCTGAAAATTAACTTTCTTTTGCAAAATAGAAATCTTGGGTTTTTTTTTATGAGTTTCCATAGTTTTTTAAGGTTCCATCCCAAAAAGATAAAAAAATAACCTTAAAAACTAGTTAAAAAGATCTTATTATTCCGATGTCTGTCTGTCACCAGACTGTATCTCATAATCCGTGATAGATAGAAAGACATATCTTTAAGATATCATAATTGGTTATAAATGAATATCGACATCGTATATGCATTCATCTGAGAATAAAACTATATTTTCTTTAGTTATTAAATAGCTATAATTTCATTAAACTTTTCTTAAGGTGACGAGCGCATTTTATTTTTTTTTGTACATCATAGGAGTAAAAATTGTTGAAAACATAGCTTAAAACCCGTATAAAGAACAACTCCAAGAATATTTTTACTTATTATTGTACCAATCAGACTTATCAAGATGAAAAAAAAACTGGTTCAATAAACTTAATATTAGATTTTAGAACCATTTTTATTTCTAATTCCTAAGTCTGATTGATACCAAAATAAGTACAAATATTATTAAAGTGGTTCTATAGAGGTCCTTTAATCTATTTTTGACCGTTAACGATTTTTAAACCTGTAAAATCAAGATTTTTCCATTATCTTTACCTTAAGAGGTACTAGTAGAACTGCACATCAGTTAGTCCTGATGGTCTAAAGATAAAAGGATCAGCGTCCTGAGTTTATGTCTAAAGCAGGCAATTGCTCGGAGTCAGTGACGTAAAGCGGCGCAGGCGCAGCTTAGGCAAATTGTCTTCTAATTGTACCCCCGGGCTTTAGACCTGGTGCGTCCACTTGGAATAAACACAGACCTGCTTCCATAAATCTAATGAACTCTCAGCTCTTAGTTCTTGAAGGTAGTAAGTACGAATGTATAAAATCTATTAAAATTATTTTTTCTCAGACACAGAAACTTTTTCAGGTATAAGAAAAATAGAAACAAGTATAAATAGAAAAAATTGAGGATATGAAATATAAAGGAGTGAATGTAGATATGACGGCGAATAGAAGAGTGTGGAAGCTAAAACAGTCTGTTCCAACCTCACATATTGGGAAAAGGCGAAGATAAAGAAGTATAATGTAAAAAAGAAACAGTTTTTGTGTTGGCCATCCAATCCATCAATTTAAAATCCAATATGTCCATTGAGCATAACGTGTGTATCCTACTACGCAAGCTCTTTCTTTCGATATCCCTATTAAAGATGTTGTGATAAAACCCGCCATTTTTAAGCGGCAGCCATCTTGGGGCGATTTTCATCAAACAGCTAACAGCACTCCCAACTTTCACAACTTTCAAACAAAATAACTAAACTAAACCAAAATCGGTTCATCCATTCGTCAGCTTTCAGTACAGACATACAAACACACACAGATACACACGCCAAACGTATACGTTTACGCACGAAAAAGAAACAGGGCGTGTTTAAATCCTAATACCAATATGAACATGACCATTGAGTTTCGTTTCGGGTCATGATTACATGGGATACATTCCCGGTAATTTCTTTTATACAGTTCCCAGTTCCTCCTCGATGTTATAATACTTTTTTTTAATACTTGATTTTGGTCTCCACCACAGAGCTTGAAACTTTAGAGGAACTTCAAATAGAATGGTAATGAAAAAATGTATAATTTTTAATTTGCACTTGTTTAAATTTTGCTAACTTTAATCTTCTTCTTTTACTTTTTTCGTTGTATTCTCAAAATATTTTTAAAATGAAACACGTGCACATTAACTGAATAACAAAACTAAAAGTATGAAAAGTATAGCGTTGGAGCGTCAAAAATTAACAAACATACACACTTACACACAAACTTTCGTATTTTTAATATTAATAGGATTTGCCGTCATTGGTCCAAAATTTCTCCATCACACTTATAATATACTTATTGCCACATGCATCGTCTCTCTCTCTGTCTCTCTCTCTCTCTCTCTCTCTCTCTCTCTCTCTCTCTCTCTCTCTCTTCATTCCTGTCTGCTTGTTTTTAATTCTATGGTCTACAGGCTCGTACGTGACCATAATGCTTAACAAATAAAAAAGCTCACATTGAGATGGGAATCATAATGACGCTGGGGTTACGAAAATGGTTTCATAAGTTATGATTCTGGCAATTTAGATGCAGCGCTCATAATTTGAATTGAGAATTAAATAAAAAATCTGATTATGCTGCTCAATATTGGAATTTAGAATTTGTTGACAGACTATTTGTAATAAATATTTGATGAATTAGTATATTGTATATAATTTATGTTAATATGAGTATATATATATATATATATGTCGCGGATTCAATTAGATTATAATCAGCGTGGTCGTCGTCGTCGTCCGCCATTATAATTGAATTGTTTGTCAGTGCGCACAAGTGGCGCAGGCGCTGTATCGTGGCAGACTGAAGCACATTCAAGTCAAACCGCGAGTGAACGCACTACTGACAAATAGGAACAACTTCATTCGTACATTCACAATAGTTCCTTCAATCAGCACAGATAACAAACTCTTGCGTTCACAGTGCTGCCATTCGATAGGATGGAACTACTAATCGAATAAATTAAAATAAAACATTCCTCTAACACGGCCATTCTGCCACTCAACGCGTTCTCGCGTTGTTTTACAATTATAAGCAACTTAACAGGAAGCAATCAACAACACCGGCAAAGCGTTAACTCCGTCCGAAGCTTTCAGCCGCAACTAATTTCAAAGAGGTTTTGTTATTTAAATGACAAACGCAAAGCGTAGAGCTTTCAACGTAACACACGAGTCTTCCACTCAACTTGGCGCAATGCATCGTGAACTTTCGGCAACAAGAATTCAGTACGAGCAACCGTATAAACTCATAAAGCGTGGTAGTTTTCAACGATACCCTTGGACAACGCGACAAAGCTTTCAATCCGTACTTTTGGACAAAGTGACAAAGCTTTCAATCCGTACTTTTTACAGAAAGCGACAAAGCTTTCAATCCGTACTTTTGGACAAAGCAACAAAGCTTTCCATCCGAAACTCCAGCTAAGCGTAACAGCTTACAGCAACCGTTCAAACTCGTAAAGCGTGGTAGCTTTCAACGACACTTGCGGACAAAGCGAACAAAGCTTTCAATCCAAAACTCCAGCTAAGCGTAACAGCTTACAGCAATCGTTCAAACTCGTAAAACGTGGTAGCTTTCAACGACACTTGCGGACAAAGCGACAAAGCTTTCAATCCGAAACTCCAGCTAAGCGTAATAGCTTACAGCAATCGTAAAAACTCGTAAAGCGTGACAGCTTTCAACGACAAATGTACGCGAAGCGCATGGCGTTACGTTAGAAACATAACAATACGAATTATACGAAACACGGAGTTCCAATTTACGGCAACGGAGCCACATGAAGCGCGAAACTTCTAACGCACTACAACTGAAATGTATGAAGCACTTAGCCTCCAATGCACTATAATAGCGTTACACGAAGCGCATAGATTACAGTCTACTACAACAGTGGTATACGAAGCGTGTAGCTTCTGGTGTACTACAATAGTGTTACACGAAGCGCGTTAATTAAAGACGCTAATTACAATTCAAGGCAAGGTCTGATGGCAGAACTCTGCATCTTCAGTTCCGTCACCAGGACTTTTGTCTAATTCAGAAGATAAATCTAGTAAACCTGAAAGGTATCTACGTAATTTTTCGTGACGAACATACTGAACACGTCCTCCGGATATAGACCCCACATTATACCTTTCATTGTCACAAACCTCGACAATCTTACACGGATTCGAGAACTTTTCGCCTGATTTAGTGTTTACTCTCGGGTTCTTTTCAACCAATACAATATCACCGACAACGAACGGACGCATTTTTGCCTTGCCCTAGTCATATCGAATTTTGTCATGTCGAGCTCGCTCGTCCATCCTAACCTTAGCCTGCGCTCTAACATCAAGGAGATCAAGTTTCTCGTACTCGTGAAAACATACGGGGTGGGCTTTTATTACAACCCATTAACTGCTATGACGGACACTTTCCAGTTCTTTGCGATACTGTACAATTAACAGCCAATTAGTTCCCACCCAGGACAGACTTACACGATTTACGCTCGTGGTTTTCTGCGAACGTTAAACAATTCGTGAGAACTGATATAAACCTTTCAACCTGCTTATTGGCCCTTAGATAAACCGCTGCAGCCTCACCACAAAGCCCAAATGGCATTTTTACGAACCATATGCACCATCCGGTGTAGAAAATGCAGTTTCTTTTTATCGATTCTGATTTCTCAGATATAAGGAATAAATAAAACCCGGACGCCATATCTAGTGTAGTAAAAACAGTGGGCTGTCCTAAGCGTATCTAACTGTTCTGATATCAACCGCAAAGGATAATTGTCACTAACCGTATTATACGGTTAAAACCGTATTAGATTTTGTTAGAACTTTTAAGTTTTATTTCCACTTCGTCAGTCTTGAACACCGATTAAGAATTTCCTTTAGCAAATTTATCTCCGTAGCTTTCAATAATGGACCGCAATCGAGTAACGTCATTACGGCCTGTCAGCTCAGTATAGAGTTTTGCTACGATATACTCGTAGCAAAACTTACGGTACTTAATAAAGCATAAACTTTTAAACGTCACGTCCTATGAGGGCGTCATAAAGCAAAACGTGAGAATCTACTATAACTAAGGTGGTTTTTATGTGCAAGTCTTTGACTCGTATTGGCCGCGAAAAAATAAGCGGGGGCCGAGCCGATACCCACAAGACGCGTAAACTCAGAGTGCTGCGCTATTAATCTCATCAGCAACATGCTTGAAAATTAAAGAACAATCAGTGCCGCTGGCAAAAGAGCTTGTAACTTAAACTCGTCAAAGTTTATTTAAATAAGCGGGCTTCGCATTGTGAGCACACATTGGTGGTGGCTCGGCGACACACATTTTAGTTTAGATTTCACTAAAATAAGTTTAGTCCTGTCAAACTAGGCTTTGGTATTCGGGTGGATACACGATAAAACTAATTTTTAAGTCGAGTCAACTAAATCGATTTTATTTATTCAATCCGGTTAAAGCGCATTCAGCGGCCCACATTTTAGAGTGTTTTCTGTCCAAAATCCAACTGTCAAATTAGTCGTCACCAAAACATCGCGATTAAAATTAGTTCAAGAAGTTTACATGATTTTGTAATGGATTATATCATCGATTTTCGTAAATAATCAAGAAATATGAAATAATTTGTTGTAGCAGCCGTCGATTCATTGGAAGGGTATGTGAAGAATCAAAATTCCGTTTCTTCTCCACAAAACAAGTTTGGGCCTGCATGCGTGGTTCAGCCCCCAATGCAGCGGTAAAATCCGAATCCTTTTTTTTTTTTTTTTTATTTTAGACATCATCAAAGAGACTCCGTTTAAGAAACACCAGGAAGGCACCAGATCCATTTCAGATAAAAGAGCAAAAGTTCAAAAAGCTGTTTCAAGTTCCAAAGTCAGGAGCTCAACAGTTAACGGAAGTTCCCAATGTAGGAAGCACATCTCAAGAAGGTATCCCAAAACATGTAAAGCTCGCTTTTTATAATTTCTCCGCTTTTTTTTTTCATTTTTCAAATAAAAGTTTTATCAAAGCAAAATAAAACCATTGAATTTTGATGGATTGTTCGAAATAATTAGTGTTGCCAAAATATTTCACCCAAAGTTACAATAATAGCCCTATTTTGCATTATACTACGCATAAATTGCGCATTCTGTGTACACACATAAAACACACATAGACGCCATCTCACACACAAGTGAGTTCAAGCCAAGTCTGAAACCTAAATATTCGTTTCGCTCGTTTGTTTCCCTTTGGGGGATAACGACACTATTTCAAATGCACGTCATAAAACCAAACATCGAAAAATAAACTGTTAATAAAAACACAACTGTTACCCCTTTATCAACACAGCAATTAGTTAGGAGAGGTCATAGATAAAATAAGACAAAAAGAATAATATTTTGCGCCATCTATTGGCGACACCTTGATCTAACATTGCTACTCAGCACTAGACGGCGTAGGCTCCACTTAATTTGGCTCAATATATCTCACGACCAAAATCAATTCAAATTTAGTTCGAAGAAAACACCGAATAAATAGCCTTTGACTAGTTTTGCACCAAACCACAAAATTAAGTGTGAGCAATTTTAGTTTAGTGCGAATTGTCACCATTAACAGACTTTGTCGCTTGTTTGTTTTAAACGTCTCATGGTTGGTGAAACAGACTTGCTCTGTATGGCCTATTTTATAATAATAGCTACATTGAACATTTTTCTCTATAGTCACTGACCAGGAAGCATCTTCGCTAGTAGAGGTATGCGCCTGGGCCTTAGATTTACAATTACGCATGTAATGTCAGACTTTACCAAAATGTTACTACGATCGGTAGAATCTACTCTACGCCTTTTCTGTTCACTTAATGCAAAATGCTTGCACAGTTTAAGATTTTTACGTTACATAAAGTACCAAGGTGTCTGTCCAAAGCCATAAAATCCGTAGGCGTATCTTTTCTTATAACAAATCGAAACGTACCTGGTCATCGACGATACCTGAGATGACAACCTCTATCTTATTCGCCACACTCTAGCCCGATTCCAGCCGGTCGATCATCACCAGTTTGTTCGTGGAATACTCCACGTAAGTCACCGCCTTGTCTCTCGTGTACTGCACCGTATCCCGGAACAGATTGTAGAATCTCTTCCTAGCAGCAAACTAACGCGAGAGTCTTTCCTTAGCTTCGTACACACAGAGTTACACACATAGTTCCCACACACAGAGGATAAGACTTCGATGTCCATTTGCGAGCACGCCTGTGTAGATGCGTAAGCGCGGCGTTCCGCGTTTCATAGTCGGTCCACTCGTTTTGCGTTTTATCGTGATCAATTTCTTCACACAACTGAGATACCGTGAATTCATAATTATCAGGATCAAAAGGTTTCATTTTCTTCATAACCACCTTCGGTGTCGTACTTCTGGTTTCATTAACACGAAAACTATCCAACATGCCACGAAAAAACGATGCCCCCACAGCCGTAGGAAGATTGGGTAGGTTGCTTTCCATAGGAGGCATGTTATTTTCGTTACCGTGGTGCGTGGTTTGTTCTTCGCGATTGATTTCGAATCAATCAGATTCTCGATTAGATCGAAAATTTTCTTGTGCCGGATCAGACGTTGAATCGTTGAAATATGCCTCGCAGGTGGTAGCCGTAGGTCGGTAGAGTACGCTGGAGACGCGTTGTATCGATCCCACCGCTGCTGTCGCGGATTCAATTAGATTATAATCAGCGTGGTCGTCGTCGTCGTCCGCCATTATAATTGAATTGTTTGTCAGTGCGCACAAGTGGCGCAGGCGCTGTATCGTGGCAGACTGAAGCACATTCAAGTCAAACCGCGAGTGAACGCACTACTGACAAATAGGAACAACTTCATTCGTACATTCACAATAGTTCCTTCAATCAGCACAGATAACAAACTCTTGCGTTCACAGTGCTGCCATTCGATAGGATGGAACTACTAATCGAATAAATTAAAATAAAACATTCCTCTAACATATATATATAGAGATACCCTTACGGTAAATGTTGATCCGACGCGACTTAACACGAGTTATTTGTTGATCCAAAAACGTATGTTGATCCGCCGCCTTTTGTTGATCCAATATGCATTTCTGGGAACAAATGTGGCTCCGACTGGATCAACATCTACAATCACGTGACCTTTTACTAGCGCTTGCATATGTTGATCCGATATACAAATCCACCTTGCGATAGTTACGGTAAATGTTGATCCGATTCAAATGAGCCAATCAGAGCACAGCAAGCGCTCGGATTGGCTGAAAACAGCCAAGACCTACTACTTATTATTCTGTGCCAAGACCTTTTTGTTTTTAACAGATTCATAGTATCAACATATTATTTTTAACCGACTTCAAAAGGAGGAGGTTATAAATTCGACTGTATGATTTTATTTTTGTTTTTTTGTGTTTACCGATTTCTCAGCCATTTGTGGACCGATCCTCAAAATTATTTTTTACGGTGTCACTATTTCCCATTGGTAATATTTTAAAGGTAATTTTTTTTTAAAATATTTTAAAGACAAAAGTTTGTGAAAGAGCGTGTGTGTGAGTGTATGTTTCTTACGTCTTTACTCTCAAACGGCTAGACCAATATAGATTAAATTTGGTAGAGATGTAGTTGACAGTCTAATTAGTACGAGACATTTTTAGACATAAAATATTCCAGTGGCCGAGGCTAACAAACGCTACGCGGAGTTAGCATAAGATGCATTAGTATAAATAATTGGCCAAAGGCGAGTTGGGCTTCCGCGTAAAGGGTTCCGTGCGATTAGCAATCGGTCAAGTGTAAGACGAAGTCGCGCCTGTTTGTGTAATTTATTTTAATTATTTACTTACAAACTTGATATATTACTGATACTATTCCAAAAGTCTTGATAAAGATTGAAAAAAATATGCGCTTGTTTTATGGGATCCGCTCTTAAATACCTATTTATTTTATTCATTGTAGTATTCGTTACTGTAGCGGCAACAAAAAGACATCATCTGTAAAAAAATCAACTCCCCAGTTATCAAGGTTTATAAGCTACAGCCTGGTGACAAACAGACAGCGGAGGCTTAGATAGTATTGGGCGCCGTTTTTACCTTTTAGGCACGGAACCCTAAAACAACAACAACTACTACTAATACTTTGCAGCTGACTGAAATTGAAATAACTTAAAGTATGAGTGTGTGTGTGTGTTGCAGTATGTGTGTGTCAGTGTGTGTGAGCACGCGGACGCGTGTGTGTGTTTGTTTGTGTGTGTCAGTGTGTGTGTGTGTAAGTGTCAGTGTGTGTGTGTGTGTGTGTGTGTGCGCGCGCGCGCATTTGTGTGTTTGTGTGTGTTAGTGTGTGTGAGCAAGCGCGCGTGGGTGTGTGTGTGTGTGTGAGTGCGCACGCGCGTGAGTGTGTGTGTTTGCGCGTGTGTGAGCACGCGGACGTGTGTGTTTGTGTCACTGTGTGTGTGTGAGTGTGTGTGTGTCAGTGTGTGTGAGCACGCGGACGCGTGTGTGTGAGTTTGTATGTGTGTGTGTGTGTGTGTATGCGCGCGCGCTCGTTTGTGTGTTTGTGTGTCTTAGTGTGTGTGAGCAAGCGCGAGTGAGTGTGTGTGTGTGTGTGTGTGTGAGCACGCGGGCGTGTATGTGTGTGTGTCACTGTGTATGTGCGTGTGTCAGTGTGTGTGTGTGTCAGTGTGTGTGTGTGTGTCAGAGTGTGTGAGCTCGCGGGCGCGTGTGTGTGTGTGTTTGTGTGAGCACGCGGGCGCGTGTTTGTGTGTGTGAGCTCGCGGGCGCGCGTGTGTTTGTGTGTGTGTGTGTGTGTGTGTGTATCAGTGTGTGTGTGTGTGTGTGCGCGCATGTGTGTGTGTGTGTGTTTGTGTGAGCAAGCGGGCGCGCGTGTGTGTGTGTATTCGTAATGTAAAACACAGTGCTTACCTCGGGTTAAAGACTTATTTAGTCCCTCGAACTATTAGCCAAACTCATTCCCGGCCCAAAATAAGTTACTTTAGTAAATAATTTAATTAAAAATAATATTCAAAGGGGGCTCCCATACAACAATGGTACGGAACCCTTCATGCGCGAGTCCTACTCGCACTTGGCTTTTTATTTTTATTTCAAGAAAGAAATAATGTCGTTGATTATCAACTCAATATTCTCATAAACCAGTTGGCGAATATTCTTACAAATCACGAAAACAAAATATTGAAAAAAATATTTTAGCAAACAGCAACAATTAACTTTAAATAAACAATTAACATAACAATTAAAAAACAATCTGTTAGTTTCATATTTAACTAAATTTTTCAAAGAAAATCGATATAACACGAAACTATACCAAGGTCAAATTAGTTTAACCAAGGTAAAATAAACTAAGCATTTCAAAGTACTCGTACTCATAATTATTAAAAAATATATATCGCTTTGTTTTCGAATACCTAATCGTCAATATTGGCTCCGGATCTAAGAAATCACATTCAGTATGTTTTTTTCGACCGTTAGTGGATCAAAAGATGTCGGTGTTTTTGGTGACGAGTATGTGGAAAACGTGCTAGTGCAGATCCACCGACGTCACGAGTATACCAAGGCTGGATCAGGGTATATCGGTTTTAAAGGCGAGGAGCCGAAAATACACGCAAAATAGGTGGATCAACAATTGTTCCAACTTCGCACTGGATCAACATTTACCGTGAAAGGTTCATTATATATATATATATAATGAACCTTTAGGAGCCGAAAATACACGCAAAATAGGTGGATCAACAATTGTTCTAACTTCGCACTGGATCAACATTTACCGTGAAAGGTTCATTATCTTATATATAAAATTTCCGTGTCACAGTGTTTGTTACCGTACTCCTCCGAAACGGCTTGACCGATTTTTCCCAAATTTTATATGCGTATTCAGTAGGTCTGAGAATCGGCTACTGCATATTAAGTTTTTTTTTTTTATTAAGGCAAAACAACGTTTGCCGGGTCAGCTAGTATATATATATTTATATATCATTATTATTTTATTTTATGTATTTAATTCTCTTTTTTATTGTACATTACGTCATTGTTCAGTTGTTTATAAACTCCTCTCGATCCATAGGTTGCCTAGAAGAGATTGCTTTAAGCGATAAGGCCGTCAATTGTGGCACACTTATTTGTAAGCCCTTTCTTTCTATTTATTTTTGTGTGTGTATCCAATAAAGAATTTTCTATCTATCTATTTGCTGTTAAAAAGTCTGCTAGCTTCTATTTTCAGTGTTACCAACTCAAAAATTATACATAGTTACCTCAAATTCGCAGACGATATTGTTCTTTTCTCTTCCTCAGCACACGAATTGGGTCACATGCTACAAGATCTTAGCAGGGCGAGCCTCGAGGTCGGACTAAAGATGAACATGTCAAAGACCAAGTTAATGACCAACACCACGCAGCGCAAAATATCGATCGATGATACGGAGATTGAATACGTCCATGAGTATGTGTACCTGGGCCAATTAGTGTCCTTCCAGGCGCGGCAAGATGCAGAAATAGCTCGTAGAGTCGAAAATGCCTGGAGGAGCTATTGGTCCATGAAAGATCTAATGAAGGGGCATTTGCCACTATCCCTCAAGCGCAGGCTCATGGACGCGTGCATTCTCCCTATCCTGACTTATGGAGCGCAAACTTGGTCTTTGACAGAAGATCAACGGTTCGCCCTCGGGGTCTGCCAAAGAGCCATGGAGCGCAGTATCCTTGGCGTAAAGCTGTCAGATCGCATCCGAAACACCATACTGCGTTCCAGAACACAAATAGCTGATGTGACCCAAAAAGCTGCTAATTTGAAGTGGGATTGGGCTGGTCACGTCTGCCGCATGCCGGACGATCTGTGGGCAAAAATTGCTACAGAATGGACGCCGGCCAATACAAGACCTCGCGGCAGACCGAAAAAGCGATGGAGGGATGACCTCGACAAACACCTGGAGGATTGGTCAACAATAGCGCTAGATAGGGACAAATGGAAAGAGGGTAGGGAGGCCTTTGCCCAACAGTGGGATCAAACAGGCTTTTAATAATAATAATAGTTACCGAAACTTCGAAATATAAAGTAAATCACCGGTTCAACCCACTCGCCGTAATATTTCACTTTCATATTCGTTCTGGTTTCACGCAATTCGCAATTAAAACTTACGGGGCTCATTTTTTCTTGCGCTGCATAATGTCGGAAGCGCGAGAAGATGGCAATACTGTCGTAATATTCGCGGAACACATTTACTTGCCGTAATGTTGGTATTTGCAAATCATGGGAACACGCTTGAAGAAGACGTATTATATTCTCCTTACAATGCTATGAAGTTCACACACGGCTGGTTAACCCCATACTGAACCATTTCTAGTTCGTGTTATGGTAGGTAACACAACTGATATACTACTTATACATACATATTTTATATAGATACATATTTAACACCCAGACCGACAGCCAACAAATTTAGTTTAGCACTAAGATGTTGGCCGTGTCGGGAATCGAACCAGGAACCTTCTGATTGGCAGTTCGGCATGGTAACCATTACGCCAACGAGGTCGTCATTGTCAAATTGATTCTTAAGTTTACGTTGTGGTGTTTTCCTAAAAGGTAAAAACGGGACCCTATTACCAAGACTCCGCTGTCTGTCTGTCTCCAGGCTGTATCTCAGAAACCGTAATAGCTAGAAAGCTGAAACTTTCACAAGATATATGTAGATATTTCCCGTGCCGCTATAATAACAAATACTAAAAAAATATATTAAGGGGGTCCCCATACAATAAACGTGTTTTTTTTTTCGTATTAGTTTGCAATATATCAATAACGGTAGCTGGTAGACACTTTAAAATTTTCACAAAATATATAAATGTATTAGCTATAAAATTTAATAAAAATAAATATTTAAGGGGGGATCCCATACAACAATGGTACGGAACCCTTCATGCGCGAGTCCAACTCTCACTTGGCCAATTATTTTTTTAATGTTTAAAAGAATCTCAAGCAGTCGTTAAGCCAAGTAAGGGGCCTTTGGGCGTCTCGAAAACTCTCGACACCAGAGCTTAGCCACTTAACTCATACGAAGAAGAAGAAGACTTTGGCTGAACGGAAGATGAAGCGTGTTACAGCGACTTGCGTACAAGTAACCGATTACATTGTGCATTATGACCGATAATTAAGGTCAGGGCCGCACGGGTCAGGGTCATAGTGGTCGAGAGATATGGTTCAGTTAAATTATTGAGATGACCTATTGTGTAACACCTGCTTTATATTGTATATTATCTACTAACTGACCCGACAGATGGCGTTCTGTCTAAAGAGAAATAAATAGAATTATTTTACAATTTCTATACACGTGAAAGAAAAATCAGCGACTTTAAAAATTAAAAACAAAAATTGTTTTTTTTAGTCTAAATAGGTCAGCGCTTGACCACAATTCACCTGATGGTAAGTGACATTGAGGTCTACGGTGAAAAGCGCTTACCTAGAAGGAACCGGTTCACTCTCGCCTTGAAAATCGCTAGATTTTAAATATGTATAAGATAAATAAATATTAGGACACATTTCACACATGGCTGGTTAACGCCATACTGAATCATTTCTATTTCGTATTATGGTTGCTAACACAACTAATATTCTACATATTCATACTTACATATGTTATACAGATACTTATTCAACACCCAGACCGACAGCCAACAAATTTAGTTCAGCACAAAGATATTGCCCGTGCCGGGAATCGAACCCGGAACCTTCTGATTGGTAGTCCGGCATTGTAACCATTACGCCAACGAGGTCGTATTAACCTACTTTTCTTATAATTTCTCAACATGCTCAATGAGTCTTACTATTTTTATTACATCCTAAAACTCATGACTTAGATATAAGTAAGAGTAATAAAACTATCGGTAGTTTATATTGCTAATTAATTGGTAACCAGTTCAAACTTCCGGTATTCCAAAGTTTTACTTACTTAAGCTTAATCCTTACTTCAAATCAGTTTTTAAGGTTTCGTATGTAAAAGGTAAAAACGGGACCTTATTACTAAGCCTCCGTTGTCTGTCTGTCTGTCTCTAGGCTATCTAGGTATCTCAGAAACCGTGATAGCTACAAAGCTAAAATTTTCACAACTTTTGTGTTTCACGCAGTGCTATAACAACAAATACTAAATACAGTGTAAACCCCATGTAACGTCACTCGATTTAACAACAAACTCTATAAAAAGTCGAAATCAATTGGCTTTAGTTGGTTTAGCTTGTATTACATACATTCTCTCCATTTAACGACCACTCTCAAGTTGCCAGAGAAAATAACAAATCTTAATAGTAGTATGTTTAAACAGAAAATAAAGAGTTTTTCTGAAAGTAATTCCTTTTATAATTTAAGCGAATATATGAATATGGAGCTTGCAGAATCGTTATTCATGTGTAAACAGTAGTATTTTAAATTTAATAAACATGGAAAACAAGTGCTTAGGTGTGTAGTATTTAATGGGGTAGAATATTTATTTAATGAAATTTGTAAGTTTATTTAATTTTATCTAACTAATATTTTTAAGTATTAAGTAATTATTGTAGTATGACTTGCCTTTAACGTATGTTATTTAGGGCTAATAAAGTTCTGTATTTCTGTCTCTTTAACGCCATAAAATGCAGAGTCCCTGCAGTGTCGTTATATAGAGTACTAGACTACTTTTTATCTGCATTAAAATTTGAAGCGGGTAACTCCGCGTGGCACAATTAGTCAGTTTATAACACCAATGTAAAGTTAAAGATTACTTTGACCAGTATAATCTATTACCTTGAGAAACATGGCAACACTATAAAATTGTCACATCAATTAAAGTCATTGCCATATAATTCAGATCACTTTTACCTAATTAATAGCTTGAGCAAGAATAATTTTATGGTTTTCATCGGAATTTTATTAATTCCCAAACTTGTTTGTTGGGTAATTTGTTCTGAACTTAACTATTTTTGCTTTTATTTTTACGTACCTAGATATTTTTGAGCGGATATGAAGCATCTAGTTGGACTCTTTATTTATGGACATCATTTATTTTGCTACTGATTTTGTATCCGTTATTTTACGATATACCCAAGTTTTGTTGTTAGTCTTATTTTATACCTTGGACATATAATTTTGATGTTGAATTAATTCGTTCATCATCTGCCCTTCTACCTCCACTGCTGGTCATAGGCCCCTCTTAAGGCACGCCACGCGATCCTATCCATATAGCGTATGTATAACGCCTCCATCCACTGCACACTTTTAAGCGTATATCGTCGCTCCACCAATCAGGCGTTTAATTCATAACGCAACAAGCGTCTCATTCGTACTACCTACAATTTAACGTGTCATCCGACCCACAGTAGCGACCAGATGAAAATGCCATTTGAAAAACGCCAGTCTTGTGCATGGGCACCCATCCAAACACCGTTCGCATCGACCGTTGCTTAGCTTCGATGATCGCGTCAGATAACCTTAGCTAACTGAGTTACAGGCGCTACTAGGTATTATTTAATTGAGAAATAATACAGTTTTCCTGTCACTGATTTTGTAATCTGGCGCCATTGACTTCACTCGAATGCTAATATTTATTCTGAGAACAGTTTGATGATGTCTTCCCAATGCTGTTGGAATACGTATCAATTGACTCACGGAATTCCAAATGTCTTATTAATATAATCAATTTATTCATGAATCGTTTTACTGTTACGGAAATCCTAAAATGTTTTTTTTTTGCTTTTGTACTCTTAGCTAATCTACTTACTTTATGTATTTAATTAAAATTTATAAATATTATATAGATAATGATATCTGCGAAAATATACAATTTTAATTATTTTTAAATTATTTGTTTATGTTGCAGTTCTAATCCTAATATACGTTCTTCTTCTAAAACGAAAACGGATTAAGTATTTTGTAGCCGAAAACACAATATGTCTATTGTGTTTTACATTAAATTCTTTAGTCAGATTTTTTATTTATATTTTTTAAACCCTTCATCAAAACAATTACGAGCACTCGTAATTGGTAAATTATTACGACGATTGTTAAATAACCCGAATCGCATTTATATCGCTGAATCTGATTAACTTTTTACATTACAGCGCCATTACTGTTTAATTTATTACCTTTTTGAGCGCGGACTCCTTTAAAAGTCATTTCGAATTTCGAACGCGGAGAATCATGGCGCCAAAAATGTCAAAATGGTCGACGACGCCTAAATTGCTAACTGTTCTCGTTGTTTACGAGTGTCTGCGTAGTGTTTACCAAGGAATATGTGATTCAGTGTCTTCTATTTCCAAGCGAAAATTGTAGAAGCATGTTTGCCTATCCCAAGCTTTCAATATTCATAACGGGCTCACCATTGTTTCCCGCCTTTTGAAACGTCACGTATTCGGCGCCATCTTGAAAGGGACGTGCTTCTATGCATCCATTTTCTATAGAGCTCTGAACTACGCGCGCGTCCAACTATTTCGGTTTTAGAATAGTGCCGATGACAGCTCCTTCTGAGCTGGTGTTTGGCGTGACCCAAAGAAAATTATGAATGTACGACGCATTGAAATTGCCGTCTTGTGGCTACCCGTGCGGTAGCGGTGTACACTTCAAATTATTTTTGAAACGATGACTTATGTGGGTCGATGTCGGCGAGCATACGTTTAGGAATGCCTCTGACACAGCTCGGGTGTCAAGTAATGGCTATTAATAATGAGCGTTTAAAGGATTAAAAATAAGCTGCACCCCAGTTCATTTTGATTTACGAGTGGACTGAGAGTTTTACTGGTCGTCGTAAATTATGCTTAACAATATGAACACAGATCAGGTCATAAAGAAACAGTAACGCCGCGACGTGTTTGTCGTTGGTTTTTTATGTAAGCCTTTTAATAATATTGACTGTAATACAAATTTAAACGACCAATTTGAGATGTTCGATTATTAAACCGATTTTCGATCGAAAAGCTGTCACTGAAGACACAATAGTGCGCGTAAAAAGTTTGATTTAAAAAGCTTTATTATCCTTGAGTCATCACAGGTCCAATTTAGCGCATGATGGAGGAGTGTCATCATAATTAGTTTTTTAACTCGTTCGCAGAAACCAGCAACTTCTGTATGAAGGAAGCAACTTAACTAAATATAACCCTGTTGTGTCAAGTACAAAGCATTTACTCGTCATTATATAAGTAATGTTAAAAACTTATTTTATTCGAAGCTTTTTAAACTGCAAGTGTAGGAAATCGTAGAAGAGCAAATTGCAGTAGAATAAACCTTCAGTAAAAATGATGGTGGCTATAATAATGATTAAGAAGGAGAAGAAATTACGGTATTAAAACTTTCGTAAGGCATATTTGAATAATGTTTGTATAAGCCTATTGTGCCATGAGAATAGCACACTGATTGTGCTGAAACATGTCGGGCTAATACCGACAAAATAAACGTAAGTGATAGCCGGTTATACAAACATTATTGAGAAGAAATTAATCAATTATTTATTATGTATTTGAATTATATACCTAGTTTTGGAGACAATAAATAATTCATTCATTCATTCAATCACAAAGGTTCCCATTAGAATATTAGAGTATTTACTTACCAACCGACATCGTGTACTGAATTGCTTTAACCCTGAATAGATCAAAGAATAATCAAACATGAAAAATATAGACAAATATGTAGGTAACGTATTTCAAATTCGAATGCTTTAAATAAGTTTATCAACTCTACTTTTTTATTTAGATGATCGTAATGATTCCGATTGCTTAGAAAGCGAACTTGCGTAATCGATGCTCATTTCCACGCTAGTGGTCTCATAATTTCTAATATCGCATTAGTTCGCGATTTCACATAACAGGTGTCATAACTCATAATGTAATAATAAATCTTCGATTTTGCGATTCTCGTCCGCTATTATAACGATTCGATAGCACGGATTATTTTATCGATTATATTAGTGAATTAAAATGTCTTTTAAAAAGTCTTTAAAAATAATATCGTAAATAACCTTACATAAAACTTAAAAACAAACAAGTTTTCTCAACATGTGCTGTATTTTAATATTTCTGGAAACCGAAACACAAACAGCTACTGTAACTCGACCTCAAAACGATTCCGCGAACTACAATAGTCACCAGTTTTATTTTCGTTCAATACTAACCAACTGGCAAGTGGCAACCCTGTTTGCGAAATGCGTAAGAATTGCCCGAAAATTGTAACGCGGCAACCCGCTTATGACAGGTGCCTTACGCAATAAAAAAAAAGTTGTTTGGAACGGTACCAGCTTGACTGGCAATAATTTGTTGCGACGCAGGTTTCCATAGAAAAAGGCTACATAGCTCTCGGAGATGCCAGCCCATTAAAATACCCGCCCGCGCTCCCAGATCTATTTAGAGAAATAATAGACCTCATAACGAACGTTTACGCTTTTTGTGGACCCACTGGACCGGCTCAAATATTGTATTTTTTATGTGCATGCCAGATTTAATTGCGGTCTTAAATAGCTACTTGGCATGAGCCTTCCAAGTCAAAACAACGAATGAACGTTTTGCAAAAATATGTGCTGCATAAAGTCTCCAAAAGTTATTTTAAAACTGACACAGAGCAATAAAAGTATCTGGAGTAAGAGCAGGTTTTCCAATAAAGATTATCGGGCAGACGACGCGTTCAATATCGAGGGCAATTTTTCATTCTCGGCCCTTAAAAACTGAGATAAACGCCAGGGTAGGGTCCGTAGGTAATCTCCGCGGAGGACGAATCGTTTGTCACTTCTGCGTATCGCCGTACATTCTTTGCCCGCGGATGTCACCTGCAATTTCTTAATTTAGACTCTTAAGTCAATTTTGCTCTCTGTACGTGGAATTTAAGGATGGGACGTGGAATGAGGCCGCAGTGAAGATCCGCACTTGATCTTTGTGGCTCGTTAAAGTAAAATAAAACATTAATAACAATGCGCACGTGCTGTTTTTGCGTTGTAACAAGCTGGATCGAGGCAGGTGTGTCTCATCTTTTATTCGGTGAGCCTCGACATTTTCAATTTGTACTCGATATTGATACGAACACACTCATCGACTATCTGTTATGATGGTTTTAATGGTAGTGGTTAAAATGGCTCAAAATAGCAAGAGGTGTAAAAACTTGGCGATTCGGACTGTATGCTGCGATGTTTAGAGACAAATGTTTATGCTTATTTATTGCGTAATTATTTATCGTATAGTTGTGTTGTTGTTTGTAACTGACCGAGTGATGGATGTGTGTATGTCGTAGAGTAGAGTTACTGTTATTTTGAAGCCCATATCAGCGAAATTTGGATACATGTATCTCTATAGAATGTTTTTGTTGTCGGCGGATATTTCTTTCAAAAAGGAGGTAAATTGTGGCAGTTTTTATTGGTGGGTGATTTTAATGAATGTCAGTTAAATTAATTACCATATTGTATCAGAATTTTGTAAATATGATGTTGAGATTATTCCTGACAACACACTAATGTTTAGAGTCTTTTCTAATAAGAGCGTCTATGCACATGTATCTTGACGTGCGAAAGTGTTTATTTTTTCATAATTGCCTTTAACAATTTAATCATCAAATGGTGAAATTGGCATAACTAAGTTATTTACCACTCACTAACTAGTTGTAAATAAAATCATCATAATGCTCTTTTCTACAAAGAAACAGGGAGATACAACTTTCAATTCTATTTATAGATCGATAAAGTTGTTAATCATGTGGCAAGCGATCAATCATGGAGTTCTATTATAATTACCAACTTTTACTATTAAAAACTCTATTATTAAAAACTAGTTATCGTGTAAAAGCTACTGTCGTGGCGATGAAAGTTGCTAATTCTTATGTCGATGTTAATCTCTTTCTTTCATGTTAGCGGTGCTTATTAATCGACTTACTATAATAATAATAGCTTATTTTACTATTCATAAGCTATTACTTTAGTTGGTGGTGATGAATATTCAAATAATAGCTTATAAACATTGTTTGGTTAGAAGATTTTAAAATCCTGTTCATTAATTAATCCGTTCATTTGATCTCAAGCGTTTTAATATTTGATTCCGCTAGAGAGTTTGTCAATTCGTCATACAGTTTTCTGGGTCAACGAACTTTGTAAGGAACATCTATATAATTCCGGAAATTTAGTGATATTGTTGTAATTAGTCATACAAATCATTTATTGATAACGCCAAAGTTACAAGTCAAAGACACTTATAAATGCAACCTCCCTATCTGACACGATTATCGAGGTTTAATAGGTTTTTTTTCATTATTTATTTCATTTATTCGTTACATGTTGTAGGAATATAAACAACCTATGTTTTTGGTCGGGACTTAATAACAAACATAGATAGATAGAATATTTATTTTGCTTTTGACAAATTTAGACGTCACAATACTTTTTTTTTTCATTATCATCATCATCATCATCTAAGCAACGGCCGATGCAGACAGTCTTTGGATGAGAGACCATGGACTGTCTTAAAAAAAAAAGTGGCATTTTCATTTGTAGTCTTTGGCTACCGTGGGTCTGATGACACGTTAAATTGAAGGTTCCGGCTGTTAGTCTTAGTTCAAATAGTCGTTAAGCTAAGTTATAGGTATTCGGGCGGCTTGAAATGTTTCCAAGCCAAAGCTTGGTTAGCTTATACGAAGAAGAAAAATAAGAAGCTTCTTCTACGATTCTTAACTATAGTCCAAGCAGTAAGTAGTTAAAGTAGTATGCTTAGTTTTTTTTTTTTACACATTTCACACACGGCTGGTTAGCCCCATACTGAACCATTTTTAGATCGTATTATGGTTGCTAACACAACTGATATACTACATATACATACATACATACATATTATATATAAATACATATTAATATGCGTAATTCAGCCGCAGCGTGTTGACGGCTGTAAATTAGAATTTCTCTAAAGCGATTAATCAGTATTAGTGTGGGATCAAAGACGCCGAGACACTTTCGCCATTCTGCTGGAGAATTATATCGCCCACCGCCAGACGATGGCTGTGTGTGCGCAAGATTGCTGGCTTGTGGTTGTGGGCCTAGGTTTGTATAACACGCTCTTACTTCTTCGTATGAGCTAAGTGGCCAAGCTCTGGTGACGAGAGCTTTTAAGCCGCCTAAAAGCCTCTGACTTGGCTTAACGACTTCTTGTGCTAAGCCTAACAGCCGGAACCTACAATTTAACGTGTCATCCGATCCACGCCCAGATAAAAATGCCACTTGGAAAACGACAGTCTTGTGCCAGGTCACCCATTCAAACTCTGTCCGCATCGAACGTTGCTTATCTTCGATGATCGCGTCAAATCACCTTAGCTAGCCGAGCTACAGGCGCTACATTTAATATTCTGAAATCAGCACTTAACCTGTGCCCTCCATTACCTACGTTTTATTTATAGTGTGATCTCAACGGGTTTGTCCTCGCCCTGAATGAAGACCAGCCAAGGTTAACTCCGGTTGCATCCTATTATCCTATTGAATCTCGTTGCAGTGACATACATTGTGCACCATGACTCAGCTATTGTTCTAGTTAGATGTGTGGTTCATGTGCGGAATGTATTAGGTCTTGAAGTGGTTATGGTAGCTACATGTTATTACTTGGGTGAACTATCTTTCGGGGAGGGTGCTATGGAAATCTCTTTTTTACTTTTTTAAGCTAGGCATTTGAACATTAAAACATGCTCCGTACACAGACAGAGTTATGTTATGTCTATGGTACCCATTCCAAGGAACATCACTTTTATAAGAAAATTGTCAAAATGGCACGGTTTAATTACGTTCGAATACCGCATGTAAAGACAACAGAGGCTACAGACTACAGAGTAAAGAGGAAGCCTCAGGCAGCCTTAGTAAAGAGGTTACAGAGTTGAAGTTCCAAAGATACGGACAACAGCGTTTGCGTCAACTTCTAATATAAGGGCTAGCGAAACTTTGACCACTCAACCTGAGTCTCTATTTTTTCAAAAATAAAACCTTGGACCTTTCAAAAGTACTCAATATTTATATTTTCATCAGAGACTAGCCCAACTTCTCATCTGGCGAACTGTAGTCAAACGAAAACTTAGCAATAGTATGATGCGGTTAAACGTCTAAGCCATATACGTCAGTTAAAAAACAACTACCTATAAAAATGGCCTAGAACCAGTCTGTTAATCTTAGCGTTCATTCATAAACTGAAGAACAGGATCGTGCCATTCACTTGTACATCAAAAAGAAACCACAACGCAAATAAAGAAGAACTGGCCCATTAAGTTATAGATTGGAAAAACGAATGACTCCGGACAAGTCACTTTAGCAGTTCGAAACAGGATAAGTTTATTGGAGAAGATATGGGATTAAGAGTTTACGTACTGAATAAAATGGTTATATCTATCATTATCATCAATGGCATAATTTCCATGGACTTTAAGAAATAATTTTGAGTAGGAATCATAAAAAGATAAATTGAAAACCAGCGCTGGATTACCTAGTACTCTCTTAGCATCTTGCTGAATTAGCTTAGTTACTCTTATACATTATCTACTCTTTAAATTATGAAATTTATGCACAATAAACGCTTATCATTCTTTTCTGTTCTTTTGTTCTAAAAATTTCTGAAAATGGACTCACTTGGACCTCAAATTTGTGTTACCTTTTTATTGTTTGTTTATATAATAATAAATATAATAATTTTTATAATTAAGTATCTATATATTGACTTAAGATCTTATTAACTTTTTGATTTGAAAAAAGTCGATTCGAAAAGTATAAATTTGCCAATATATGCCACCCGTAAACCAAGTACGAGTATGCCGTCGATCAAAGCCTCATTCCAACTGGTATCGGAGCACCGTAGATCTAGTCTCGATTATCGCCTCCTACGGCATTAACCGCGATGCAGACAATGGCCAATTACATCCTAAGCTAATGACTGGCTAAAGCGACAAAAGAAACCCATTGGCGATGCAAACCCTGGCCAACTGGACCAGTTTCCTAAGAACCCTGGCTGCTACTTTAATAGAGTAGGTTTAAAGTACATATTCAACTGTCAGGTGTCAAGGTTAGATGGCTGATAGTTTTCTATTCAGCTAGAAAGTGAAGTCAAGTGGTTCTCAGTGATTGTGTGGAAAGCAAGTTTTCATGTAGGGAAAACGTATTTCACTTAGTGAAAACTGTTCGATTGTTACGTCTGCATTGTTTGTTTGTTTGTGTGTTTGTTTTGCTTGGGAATGCGATTGATTGTTTGTTTGTGATCTTTCATTGTAGTGGGTGACAATAGTGCATAATTGTGTGTGAGTATCATTTTAATATGCTGATAATAAATAAAGTGATTCACACAAAGCGCCGAAGAACTCTCAATCTGAGGTTCTAGGCAAGCGCGCTAACACTGCGGCACTTAACTTCAGGCAAAACTTAATGACGACACTACGTAAGAGCTAAGTGGCTAAGCTCTAGTGTCGAGATTTTGCAAATCACCCGAGGGCCTCTGACTTGCCTTAACTTCTCCTTGTACTAAGACTAACAGCCGGGACCTACAATATAGCAAGTCACTAGACTCGCGGTAGCGCCCAGATGAAATTGCCAGATGACAGAAAATGACAGATCAAAGATTGTCCGCGTTGACCGTTGATTAACCTCGATGATCGAGCTAGATCACTTTAGCTAGACGAGCTACAGCCAACATTAATCGATATACACACGGCAGGTGGAGTAAACATCTTTATTGTAACAGAACATAGGTGGCCATAGAGAAGGTAAAGACAATAATTGACAATGAGCATTTTGATACAATTATGACAAAAATAAACTATGTCGCTTTTCGAAATAGTATACAAAAAGTACGAAAAGTTTTATTATTAGAAAAGTATCTCAACGAAAGAGCCACAAAAAGTCCCTAAAAAGGGTTATTTTTATTAATATTTATTTATTATTATTATTGACCCCTTATTATTGGTATTGATCATAACAATCAACCAACCGAATCTAGTGCCAAGGTGAAATACCGAATAGACAAACGCAAACATCAAAATAATAATATCACAAATCATTGAACCGAAATGAATTTATGACATTGTTATCATAATAGCAGTCAGCAATGCTCAGGTATTTGATTAGCATAAAATAATGATAAGGAGACAAGTTATGGACATTGTGACGACCTTGATAACTTAAATAGTGCTTTAGTGAAAGGTCTAATCAAATTACACTACCTATATATACTTACATATGTACGTAATTGTGATTTGTTGACACTATTGTCAAAACATGTAAACATGTAACATTGTAACAACATAGATTAACCAATTCAATTAAGCATTTGTATTTTTAAGTATTAGTTAGTCTAACCGGTGTGAAGTTGGCAGCCAAAGTTGGCAGCCAATAACCCGACCAAATTAAGAAGGTCAATTTTGAAAAGTTAGCAGCCACGCTATTTTCTCGTTAAGTACAAATACAATTTAGGTACATATGTACTAAACTGTTGAAAAACCCCAAGACATTCTAAATAACAAAGAAAAATATTGAAAATGGAAAAGTATTGATGTATTTTCATACATGAAGTTGGTATGTTTATGCAGACTTTTCTGAGGGTGCGCCTGATATAGCGAGTATTAAATAAGATAGACAATACTAAAAGCTACCTTTGCTGAAAGTTTCAGCCCGGCAGTGGGCCTGCTTCATACTGAACCTACGAGTTGAAATCAAGAATTAACTAGAATACTCCGGGTGTAACGATGGCTGCTACTGTTTTGAGCTATGTCAACCCCCGAAAGCTGCACTAAAAGCTAAGGATACTGAAAGAAGACAACCTATAGTATATTTAAAAAGAAAAATCAAAGTATGGTCCAAAACAAAATACTCATGAAACACTAACTCAAATATAACTTTGGTACTTTTCACCGCGCCGATATGTGTGGGCTACAAAAATATATTTCTTTATTAAAATCTAGACTTTTGACGAATTATAATAATAAATAACACTATTGCCTAGTATACTAGAAAACTTCAGCCCGTTAGTGGGTCAGCTTCATGCAAAACTGAGGCAACAATATTTTAATGCTAAAAATATTTTTTGTATTGGAAATTATGACACAAGGCAGACCTTTCTGAGGGTGCGCCTGATAAATCGAGTAATGTATATGATAGATAAAGGTGTAAGCTACCTATGCTAAAAAATTCAGCCCGGCAGTGAGTCCACGTCATGCAAAACTGAGGCAACAAAAAAGTCATGTATAAAATATTTTTATAGTGATGAAATCTATAACGCTCGCCAGACTTTTCTGAGGGTGCGCCTGATATAGCGAGTATTAAATAAAATAGACGTTGATAAAAGCTACCTTTGCTGAAAGACACATTTCGATGAAATTGAGTACGGAGACAGTTTAGATCCTGGATTAACACAAAGCTACTTTTTATCCCGGATTAACGCGGGTAACACCGCAGGGACAAGCTAGTAACTTTGCTAGCAATTTGCAATGGCAATAGAGGCAGTTATTGCATTTTTTTGTTTCAAATATTGCTCAAGAAATCGTATAAATAAAACCTTCAATTTATGTGTGATAGATACTTATGTACCGTATAGTGATTTTATCATCCATTTGGATCAAACTAAAACTATAATTTATAAATGTAGATTAGTGAATTATTCACGATCCATTTCATTATTAAAATAATATTATTGTATTACTTGAGATGCATTTCTTAGCTTTTATACTTTAATGGTAACGTTCATTCGAATTTTCCTTCTCTTTGATTTCATTCATAAAATTGTGTTGTGAAACATTGAGTCATTTTGTTGCCCAATAACCATATTCTGTTGATTTCTACGTAATGTCTTATTTGTACAGAGGTCAGTGACTTTCCTTGATTAATTTATCAATAAAAAATATTTAGACAATTCTAAAGAAACGATTATGCGTAGGTTAATTATACCTCCATATGGGTAAAACCTTTATTGGCTTGATGGGTAATATTAAAGTTAGCTAAGCAGCTACAGCTAGGTATGTGGTCAGCCAGACGAGTTAGCGACACTCTGGCTTAGCCAAAGGTGGAGCATGCCTAGTCAGAAGTAACTGGCTCTCAAATTTAGCTGCCGAAACGTACCGCTAGATTCTTCGTAGGCGACGGATTTTCGGTGTAAACATTCTTAAGATTGATCTTTGGACAAGCTATGACATTTTATCTTATTTACTTTAACCATGTTTGTAATAACTCTGAAAACTTACTCAAGATCATAACAATGTTTTACTTTAATAATTTACAATTAGAAAGTGTTAAAATAAACTGATACTCTACTATAAATAACTCTACTATAAAATCCGCCAACCCGCACTTGGCCAATGTGGTGGATTATGGCCTATAGTGCCTATATATATATATATCTCCTCGTAAGAGAAGGCCCCGAGTCCCAGCTGTGGGAACGTATAAGTAGTGGGATAAGCAGCCCACTATACGTTCCCACTTATGCTACTATAAATCATATCAATGTTTGGACTTTTGGTAGACATAAATATGGTCTCAGAATTTCAATATTTGCTCATAGTTCTTGGTTCGCTCATTCATTTCCCACGTATCTCTGCGCACTAACACGCTCGCTCAAGCAGGTTCCATCCACTTCCTCGTTATATAAAGCCTCTGATAAAAAGCGCATGTAATTCGCGTGTGTTACTTAATTTCCGATGGTAGTTAATTAAAAAACCGTTGCGTCATCCGATTTGTCTTTTCCGATTTCTTTAGATGTCATAAAAGACGTTGAAAGTCCTCAATAAGTGTCAAAGTCTCGAGTCACATCTCGATGCAATCAGTTTTCCGAGAATTGAAGACGCTGTCAGCGTTTTGAAGTCCCCAAGAAAGTGAGTCTTGTGTTTGTTTAATCTCAATTTCTGCGATAAAAAAGCGGCGATATTAAACCTACATACTAGTCTCACGAGGTGGCTCGTCCGTCAGTCTAAACAGACGAGTATAAAAAAGAGAGATCTGTCAGAATGTTGCCGACGTCTCAATCGGTTCAGCGCGATATAGCGCTAAATGGTCCGTCATTAAGGCAGCGCCGGTCGCTGCGCCTGCGCATCGATCCACAATGGCCGCCCATCGCAGACAATTCAGATGTAAACGATAGTTTCCACCGCCGTCTGCAATTTAAAAATGCAATTTAAATTCGACCGAACCATTTTCTTGTTACCTAACACCGGCTCAATTTATTGCTCTGATAAATCTAAATAGCATTGTTCTGGCCAGATTGTCGTCTAAAAATAAAGCTTTTACACGAAATGTTAGAAAGTGAAATGAACTCACAATTAGTCGCTTTTAAAGGGTTTCCTCGTAAATCTTGATAATGAAATGCCCATTGAGTCGGTGCGCTCGGTTTCCAGCGGCGAATGAGTTATATTTTGATCGGGAGAGAGTCGGATTTTGCTCGGAGCGCGCTCCGAAGATAAGTCATTGGAAAGTGAAATGGGGCCGCACCTGCTTGACGGTGCTTTCTTTGCGGCTCGCTGTACTTTTTGCTTCAGTGAGAGTGGTCTAGATCCGATAATTGTGTCGGTAGCGATTCCGTGACGAGTCCGGAACGCCCTCCCGGGGCTCTGGACGCATCCTCGAGACAACCGGGTGCTGGCTGTTCCGGGTCACAGACCTGGGTTTGTGGGCGTCAAAATATTTTTTTTATGTATTTCAAGTTTCAGTTTAATTTATTAAGAGCAGGTTGATTACTCTGGACAGTAAAACTTGGCTACTATTTCAAATCTCCAAATTCATGAACTACTACTAAATTCATTTGTAGTTAATAGTTAAAAGTTTTTAGTCAACGAAATACACAATTATTGATGTTTCTTCCTTATCTTTGTCGCACTAGATAGGGATTAATAATAATCCACTCTCCTTTAATAATTATCAAACTATAAAAGAATATCTGGATAAAAATTAAAATTATTGTTAAGTTCTACCACCAGATTATGGTTACGAGAAAACATATCGTACATGATGGTCGACGAGCTTGTAAACTTGTTTGTAACCAGACAGTAGACACCATACTGGTGTCATGTCACTTCCCAATCCATGTCGCGGAAGAAAATGTCGATTTCGTAACTAGACGTACGCAGTCCGTCGCTACCTTAAAAAGGCGTCGCTGACTTTACAAAGTGTTACGTTATGGTCGCAGCTGGCTTTCCAAACCTGTTGGTTCAACATGCAGCTTGTATCGAAACTACGCACGCGGTAGCTACATGTATAAGCATAAGCAGCCCACTATGTGTTCCCACTGGAACTCGGAGCCTTCTCTCACGAGGAGAGAGATATAATATGAATGGCCATAATCAACCACGCTAACCAAGTGCGGGTTGGCGGATGACACACGTCTTCGGATATTGGGCTCCTCAAAACGTGTCGGTTTCCTCACGATGTTTTCCTTCACCGTAAAGCGAGTGCAAATCCACACGTAACTTGAAAAACAAGTCATTGGTGTAGGGCCGGGATCGAACCACGGGCCGTCTGATTGAAAAGCAGCCACACTCGCTTTTGTACCTACCTACTAATCACATTATGTGAAGGCTAAACAGTTGAAGCGTATAAGATAAATAACGATTTTGAAACGACGACAGCTCAGTACGTCGTGTAACTTCCTCACGTCCTGAAGGTCGTAGGCTCGATCCCTGCCAATGAGCTTAAGCTTTCGGTGAAGAAAAACATCGTGAAGCTAAGGAAATCAATAGCATGGTGGTAGAGCATTTTGTAATGCTTGCCTGGCTAGCAACCCTCAAGTTGAAAAATCAAGCACCTAGCAGTATGTTCCGGCAGCCTCCTTAAGAGCCAGTTATTCAAGACTAAGCATGTTCCACCTTACGCCAGAGTGTCACTAACTTGTGTGGTTACGCGACTTGCTGAATTGACCTGACCTGTTTGAGCCCCATTAAGTTACTGTATCCGTCTCAAAAATACTACATAATATGCCTTTGTAACAAGGAATAAATAGCGGAGTTAATGATGCGTAAATTAGAAACTGCAATCAGTATTCTTATTATGTTCAGTTATTTTATACTCATTTGGGGTGGAGTTAGTGAATTGTAATGAAATTCTAGGCTTGTAGAGCGTGAAATGCGTTGCATTAGCGTTTGTTGTAATCACATTTCTAATTAGCCCAATTCTTTGGCTTGCAATGTGGTTTTGCTGCATTGCTTTTAGGATCTTGTTAGTAACATTTTCAGTTCTGCTGTTGTTTTTGTAGCTTCTAGGTTTGTTTATATAGTTTCGTGTATGTGTGGTTACAAATGTCTTTGAAGAATTTGTAGCTGTATACATTCTGTTCTGATTTTATTTGTTGCAATTTTTTAAGTAGTTGATTAAAATTCCACATCCATAAATATCCATATCTATATGTTGGACGTGAGTTTTTATTTCTTGTCAAATATTTTCAAATTAATTAGTTTTAAAATCGTATTTTTTATCTTGACTGGTCACCATAAGTAATGATTACATCTCATTCGCTTACTATCAAGTTTTTATCACGTTCGTGCGTAAGTCCCAAGAATCTGCAATACGTTGGTACTATAACCATATAACGCCGCGATTCCTCCCGCAGCTTTCGCTATCCTGCCGCGAGGTTTACAGCACTATTCACCATTGCAGATGACCGATTAATCCGTTGCCGTGCAGACTCCGCGGCGCCCGGAGTACCGGCGCGCGCGCCGACGAAAGCGCAAGTTACCCACTTCCCACGACCCTCGCCAACCTCCATCTGTCGGCCCACTTGAGAAACTAACTATCGATTATCGTAATCCGAATTATTTACACTTTCGGAAACATCGTGTCTTTATGAAATCTGATTGTCGACGCCATGTTTGGCGCGACTCGACTCACTCCGGACTCATTTTAGACTCGTTCTGATGAAATCTTAAGAATAAATGCGAACCGTCGATGAAACTGCAAAGTCGTAGCTACAAATAGCTTTAAGATAAACAACAATATCTTTCACAAAGTGTACGTACCTTAAATTTAACACTATGCTTACCAGGAACACAAATGAGATTATACGCTGATAGATCGCCTAGCCCTGCACTAAGTACCTGTTGAGGTCCTACAGCTGAGCTGCAGCACTCCCGCAGATGCACGCCATTTTTATACACTTTTTAGCTATTAGAAAACACAATAAATCAAACGCTAGTCAAGACTGTTATTCCAGATCGAAAATGGTCATAATTTCTAACTGTCACATTAAAAATAACAAAGAATTTTTAACAACCATAAAAATGTCAAGTGTTTCGGCATATTTGGCCGTTCCCCAAAGGCAAGTAATTAACTAATCGCGGGTGAATCACGGAAATCTGATGTTAAATCACAATTTAACAGCGAAACTAATTAAGAAGGTGATAAATACGGAGGGGAAGATGGATGGAGTGATACGTCGCTATAATGTTGGTTTATGTCGAGTTAGTCGCCGCATAAATTATTATATTAGACTTGGACTTCTTCTAAATCTTTGGTCGATGGGATAAGTTGGAGCGAGAATAACATTATCTTTTTGGATCCACATTGGAAGTTCAATTCTTTACAACCTGGTTTTCAGTCTCATGTCTCCTATATGGATATGAATGTAAGAAGTAGCGGAAGTAGAGGGCGACCAAAGAAGACGTGGATGAATTGTGTGAAGGAGAATATGAATGAGAAGGGAGTGAATGAAGAGACGCGGCTGATAGTGGCGTGGAAGCGAAAAACAGGCTGTGCCGACCCCACCTTTTTTTTTTTTTTTTTTTTTTTTTACGTGAGGAAATGCATTTACGCATCCCCACCACACCCGGGGAGGTGGGTGGGGTATGTCGGGCTCGATGTGAAAAGGACATCACTACCGACTAAAACCTCACGACGACCTCCTCACCGGAAAGGGCGGGATGAGGTGCCGACCCCACCTAGTGGGGAATGGTAAAGATAAAGAAGAAGAAGAGTCTACTACTGATAATGCAATTATGTCGAATCCTGAAACCTTGTTTACATATTTAACGATTCTTCCCAAAATTATAAAGCTGTTTTGTGCTTCAGCAATTTATGTGCCTGATATGTTTTATTTTTCAAATATCTTCTCAAATCGCTTGTTTCTCCTCCTTCAAGCCCCATTGAAGGGATAATCGACCATAATGGTCGTTGATCCCATGCTCCAGTGGTTTTACGGCTGTCACGCGACATATTTATGCCGGTTCGGCCAAGAGAGGTCCATAAGCCACCACTAAAGGTGAAGGCACATCGGAAGAATCTACAGTCGTTCATATACTATAAAGCCTCTGAAGTTGTCCCTTCTTTTCATATGATTAAAACCGAAAGTATTTTTCCGCTCGTGCTTAAAAAAAAATCTAACATATTATTTTCCAGGAACCTAAATAGCAATAATACATAGTAGAAATGATTTGTTTTTTTTTTCAAACAATGCCGATATGTGATAAAGAAGGACCTCAATATATTTCAAGTTTGCAAGGAAGAAAATAAATACATCTTGCTATGTGTAAAGTGTATACATACTTTAGAAGACCTGGTGAAAGTCGCTTCTCCTTATAAGGCAGGTAATGCCACTGGGCGTTAAGATCCTTTTGTTTAGTACTATAATCGCTAGTTTGTAATGGGGTGAGATGTAAATTATATAATGAGTCTATAGAATAATTAAATATTTCGTTTATTAAATATGTCAATTTGCTCTTTGCTCGCGTAGCGCTTGCGTTATTGATTTTTTGTATACTCATTAATCCTTAGCTTTTTGATATGGCTTCATTATCACAACCTTGCAAACTTTTATATCTAAAAATATTTTATAAGATTTCTACCTTATGGTTTTTCTGTCTCATTGTCTTTACTTAACGATGTGTGATGTCTTCTGTAATGCCATCACAAAAATTGAAAGCGCGAATGTGCTTTAGATATAAAATAGCGTTTTGATGTAATTACTGTTTTACTATTTTATTTTTCATAGCTGATCAATCCACTTTCAATTCAATACAAAGCTTATCCGGCAGCCAGAAACCTTCATCTTCTTAACGCTCTAAGAAATCACAATACTTACTTACATTCTTATTTTTACCACCACTGTCCACCTACCTTTACATTCCTCAGAAAAAAAACATCCAAAAACAGGTCATAAACTACTGATTAGAAGGTCTCGACAGTAGCGACTTCCGAGCGACATTCGTTTTCATATCCTAAGCGCATTGACGATTCGTTCTGGGGCTTAGGCTCTTTGCCTTGGAAGTTTTGGAATTCCACACCTGAAACAGGTGGTTATTTTTTCCTTTCTACTTTTGGAAGGTTTTCTGGTGTCGATCCTGAATGTAAATCCTGAACTTTTGTGTTTCTAGTTTTACAGGTGCCAAATGGTCTCTAGCATCATCCTTCACATTTTTGCTAAGACTACTCGCTGAGACGAAACCTAAAATAGGATGGTTTCTAACTTGTTTGTTGACTTACACGTCAAAACGAATATGTGTCGTTAATGTAGTTTGCCTTTCAGAACAATGCCTCAGTATTTCAGTCTTGTTTTTGATATCAAAAAGCGTCTCTGTTTTACTCAATTGGTTGTTCGAAATTTGAATTTTGTAAAGATCTTTGATACTGAAAAAATTCTTTAATTTTTTGGGTACATCCGTAGCGTGAATTGGCTAAATTACATATATGAATAACTCAATAAATCTATAATCGATTGTAAATGCCACACTTCTTCCCAAAATCTTACTTTTTCTGGCGTCAGGCTGCTTGTGAGCCAGTTATTCCAGACTATACAAGTTCCACCTTAGACCAGAGGCCGCTAACTCGTGTGATTTCGCGCCTATCTGTTCTAAAGAGTAAAAAACAGACCTCACTAACAATTGCTAAGCTTTGATCATTGAGTCAGATGCCTGATTCAGATGAGCTTAAAAGCCTACCTAACTTTACCTGTATTTATCTACTATTTACTTCATTCATTCATTCATTCAATATTTAAGAGCTGGGCTCTTAAATATTGAATGGGCTGGTCTGTGAAGTTTTTTCCAGGTAGTTCTGTCTTCGGCCAAATCCTTGACCTCCCTATACGACATGACTTTCGCCTTCTCCTTAATTTGGTCTAAATATGATCTTCTAGATATTTTTAATGAATTTGTCATGTCGTATAAGGTGGCCTACCATCTATTTACTTCAGCGACAACAATTTCCTCAAAAGTAGCACATCGCTCGTACCTTTGAGTCACCAGGTCGAAGGTAGTGTCGGTGCCAATTAACATATTTTCACTCAAACAATGGCGAGGAGATGTTTCCGGTGAGATGTTTAGCATTTGTGTCAACTTGCCGGTAGCTGGCTTTTAGTTCTTACGGACTACTTAAAGCTACTTCTCGACGCAGTAAGTAGATATGAATAGAAATACTTATGTGTTTGTGACTATGGTAAATATCTTAAAGACTTTATGTTTGTTTGTACGGTATTAGTTTTTAAAGGTTCTTTGCCGTCTTTATAATCATTATCAACCATATATCCATATAAATCTATGTCATTGTTGGGTCTAAGTCTCTCTTCTAAATGTAAGAATATTATTGACTCAGGCGTTAAATATGGAAAAAATAAGGTGTGTTCCTCCGACCAACCACCTCACTTCCACTCAATTGAGTCTCATAGGTATGGCAATAATCCAATGTAGTCCAGTATGTTGAGGCGTTGAATTAAGAATAGATATAAAGATAACATTTGAAACTTCATGTTCTCTCACTCGCACAACCAAATAAGTGTGATCAAGAGGAAGCGAACTTTCCAATGCTTTCTTTACTGGATCGAGACGTAGGGTCGGTACGATTGGACTCCATTGGAATCAAACATGTATGTCACTGACCAACGGTGCGTCACACTGCTCACCGTTATCACATCAATAGAACAACAATCACACAGTTCAATTCATAGTTACTATGAGTGACACCATAGATTCAATCGTAGTTTGTACGGACATCGTTACAGATTCGAACATAGTTACTACAGGAAACAATGCAGATTAAACTCATAGTTACTAAGGAGACGCCACAGATTAGCTCTTAGTTAGTACAGGTAGTATCGCAGCTTAGGTAGCAGTTAGTACGTGATATGGGTGCCTCGCATACCATGACGGATTAGATAGAAACTGTTGATGGTACGAACGTGTAACCCGTTAGGTCATTGTGTCGTGGACAGTAGGAGCGGCACGAGCAATCGGTGTGATGGTAAGCGCAACAAACAAGCGATGAGAGCTTGGACGTGCGGCCACCTTACGACATAGATCATGGGTTCGAGCCCCTGCAATGAGCAAGATCTTTCGGTGTAAGAAAACATCTTCAGGAAACCATAACATGATGGTGGAGCATTTTCTAGTTCTCGCCTGGGTAGCAACCACCCTAAAGATGCAAAATCGGTGGCCAACGATTTGTCACGGCAGCTTACTTGAGAGCCTTGATATTCCAGACTATGCATGCTCCTCCTTAGGCTAGAGTATCACTACCTCGTGTGGTAACGTGCCCTGCTGACATTGAAGCATCTAATAATTGTGCAAATAAGTTTATTTATGTCATTTAGTCGGAAATATTTTTGTATTGACGAACTAGCAGCCAGTCCCGCCTTCGCACGTGCTATAAAATAATTCAAGTTGAAAAGGAAACAAAATATAAACTATGTCACTCGGGGATAATGTAGCTTCAAAACGATGAAAGATTTTTTCAAATTGGTCCAGTTGTTTCGAAGCCTATTCGCGTCAAACAAACAAACAATCAATTTCTTCTTTATAATATTGGTATAGATAGAAACTGTTGATACATATGTGGTTTGTAAACAGCAAAGCTTGGCTGCATTACCACGGTGAATTGCTTTCGCTTCATGGTTTATTTTAACTACAGACTGATTATAGACGAGACGCCACAAGTACACTTGTTTTGAAATAACCAGCAAAAGCCTCAATAAAGTAACAAGTAAAGTGTATATTGGTATTTAAAATTAACCGCCGCCTTAAGGTCCAGCTACTACAAATTAACATACATTTAACTCGCCATATCGGTTTTATGAGGACTGTCCCAGAATAGGCGAGCAGATGGGAAACTCTGAATACGCGTTTAATGTTAATGTTATGATATTCCGATTTAGCTTTCGATTTTTTGTTTTAAAGGAGTGTTAGACAACATTTTTTGAGTTGTGTTTGATGAAAATTATTAAGTATTTCGTCTTGTTATGCTAAAGCATTAAGAACAGAAGTACGCCGAAGCTCACAAACAAGAATTTACACCACCTTGTGAATGTCGAGACTATCTTGCTCCTTGACATAAGAAGATTAAAAAGAACGGAACCATTCGAGTCTAGATTATAGATTTAAAAAGGGATAACATCGCGCAAACCCTTAAAAAAAAAAAAAAACATTAAGAAGAAATAAGTCTCTGCTCTATTATCATCATTTTACTCATGGTCCAATATGATAGTATCTATTCCCTAGGTGCTCATAAACCCTGGTAATCCAGACGGAGGTCATAAAACCGCGTGAGTATTGCGCCGCGTGTTGACATCTCCCATCTGGAATGCATGAAATAAGTTGATATTTGCTTTTTGCTACACTTTTACAATGATAAAATTTACTTTGTTCATAAGTTCTTAAAAATATAAACTAAGATAGTTGAAATGACATAGTTCACTGGCAGAGGGCATCGTACCTAATGCGTTGGTAGTTTTATCTTGAATGAGCCGCCTTACGATTCCCAGGTCGTGGATTCGATTGATCGGAACCATTGACTTCGTGCTTTCTTTTTTCTTCGTGCTGAAGGAAACCATGGTACGCTGATCGAGCATTTTCTAGTGCTCGTCTGCTAACAACTACCATCAAGTTGAAAAATCTATCGCTAAGCACTTGACAATGTTTTCCGGCAGCCTTATTCAGAGCCTGTTAGTTATTCCAGACTATGCATGCTCCTCTATATGCTAGTGTGTCGTTGTCTCATAATACGCGCCTTATTGGTCAAATACCTTCTATTTTTGTTGACAAAATGAAGTGAAGCGGATTTCGAAGCCCCATCTCGGAATGCCCTCGAGTTTGATGCCACTTTTAGGCTCTTCTTAAGACAGGCAGGGGCAGTTCTGCAGCCCTATTCTTTCACCAAGCCAGCAACTTGGTCAAATGCCTAGCTGTTACTGTGTGAACATAAACAAAAGCTAAAAGCCTTTAAGAGTTCTGACGCAAATTTCCGGTAACTCTGTATATTTCTCTCACTTTTTACCCACAACCTTACAATGTAAGGCACATTCTCACAGAAATAAAATTACACTTATTATTGTATCGTCGGTATGACTGCAGGCTGTACCGGCGAGGCGTCACCTTGATAAGTAGTGCCCCACACGAGATACCACTGTGATAAAGGGATAATTCCAACTTCGTTTGACGGTTACTAATCGACTGCGAATGGACTTTGTTAAAACATTGTAAAATATATTTTTACGGTGGTTAATATGTAAGAAATAATTTGAGTTTAAAAATGAAGTGTAAAAAGTAGTGTAAACTCTATATAACGACGCTGAAGGGACTGTGCATTTTATGGCGTTATAGAGAGTGGTCGTTAAATTGAGAGAATGTAGCATTGTATGGAATACTAGTTAAACTAACTAAAGCCAATTGATTTCGACGCTTTAGAGAGTTTGTCGTTAAATCGTGTGACGTTACATGGAGTTTACACTGTATATGGAAGATTTTTGCGGTATTGCGCAGCTATTTAACCTCTGCCTAGTTTGTGGGTTCGTTTAATCTTAGATCTGTAATTTAGCAAGTACCTTTGTTTTTGTTTTCTATAAGATTTACTTTAGCAGGAAGTTTTTTATTCAGTACTCATATTTTTAATAGTATAATACTAATTTAGGATAAAAATCAATAGATTTTTTTTTCCTATTTTATTATTAAGTATTTCGATCTTGTAACTGGACCAGCATTTTGTATACCAACGCTATTTTTCTCTATCGAAAATATGCTAAAAAAATTACAAGCATTTGTCGTATTTACTCGTAGTTCTTATCCATGGAGTATTTAAGTCAGTGCATATTCAAACTTCTCGTTCCATAGACAAAATACCGCACTATTGTTACAAAGCAGTCCATAAACCTTAAAACCTCATTCTTAAGAACATAAATATAAAACTGATGTACCACACTGTCTGTTCCTACGCTTTATGTAAAAGTAAACAAATTCTGACCTACTCTGAAGTAAGCCGAGGTCGCTGAAGTAATTTCAATTTTGCCTGTTTATTTAGTTTCAGACTTTTAAATACTGTTGCTAGATCTCGACTAGACTGGTAGTATGTAGGCTAAATTATTTACGGCCTGTTTGCGTTTATTTTCTTTTTTTAAGAGAAAACCCTGCGTTTTGTAATATCTTATCTGACGTTTGTTTGAATGAATTCTAAAAAATTCTAAAAAGTTCTAAAAATTCACGACAGTCTTAATACAAGCAGTCGTTAAGCCAAGTCAAAGGCGTTTGAGCTTGAAAACTCTCGGCACTAAAGTTTGGCCACTGAGCTCAGACGTAAAAGTAGAAGACTAACCTACACTAACCTATTATAGTAAAGTCATCGAATATCACTAAATACAAAATAGAAAATCTTGTTTCTTGATTGTATAATGGGGCTCAAAAAGTAACTCAAAGATCCAAGTCCTCCGAAAAGCAGCGAGGCAGGTGCGAAATAAGGATTTTAACCCGCCTCTACCTAATGTATATCTAACTTAAGTATATATATTATACCTATACGTGTATATATGTTTAACGTATCTCATTACAGCAGGGCGATGACTTATGTTAAAGTTGTACGAGCAATTAATGAGCATCTTATATTATTGCGGTGTTGTTTTGTATTTAACAGAAAATTTAAAAACTTCATTGTGGAAACCCATAGGGTTGCCTCTTTCAGGATCTTTATAAAATTATGACAGACTGAAAAGTGACATAAATTATGTGTTAAATGTGTTGTTACATTATTACAGTGTAAACTGCATGTAACGACACTCGATTTAACGACGAACTCTCCAAAGCGTCTAAGTTATTTGGCTTTAGTTGGTCTAGCTTGTAATCCATACAATGATACATACTCTCAATTTAACGACGACTCTCTATAACGCCATAAAATGCACAGTCCCTTCAGAGTTATATAGAGTTTACACTGTATATTATTAGGCCATTGTTTGACTAAATAATAATTATTGATGAATATAATTAATATGACTTTGACGTGCCTAGTCAAACGCAATGTTAATTATGTTAAGAAAGTTCTACGATTTCTACTTTTCGCTTTTTTCATGAGAGTATTTCATGAATTAATTGCGTGTTTTTCTTTGTCCACAGGCGAGCAGAAAGATATCAAAATGTGGGTATCTGTTCGTGGCACCAGGCTGGGACTTCTCCAATCCGCTCTACAGAACAAAGGTACGTTACATTACACTATGAAGATTATTCAGATATTTCATTATTCAGATTATGAAGATTCATTTATTATTAACTTTAGTACCTGCCTATATATTAATTTGCCTACCTATATATTTATTATTTACAGTTTTTCTTGTAAATCATAAACGGTAAAATTTATTTAAAAAATATCTTTAAGGCCTTTTAAAGACCAACTCTAATAATATTTTTACTTATTTTGGTACCCATCTGATTTATCAACATGGACAGTTTAAAAAAAATACTTCTAGAATATTTGTTCCGGTTTTTTCTTATTTATATTATTATCTTATTCTTAGACTGGATTTTTAGACGAGCTTTAAACTATTTTTAACCGACTTCAAAAAAGGAGGAGGTTATATATTCGACTGTATGTATTTTTTTATGTATGTTCACCGATTTCTCAGCCATTTGTGGATCGATACTCAAAATTTTTATTTTTTAGTATTTTTTGTAAAAGTGTAAATTCAAAATTTTGTCCTTATCATGCCTTAAGACCTTACAAGTGTCAACATTGTATAAATATTATTATATTTTAATGTCGTTTAGTTTTTTGTCACATTTATTTAATGGGAAAAAAGTATTTGGGACGGGCAATGGGGGTGGTGTGGCAACACCAGAAAACGAGAGGAGGTAAAAACGGAGATGTGGTTTGGTTACTTTATTCTTGGAAATAAATAAAAATTGAAATAAATGTGAGAAGAGTGTGTTTGTTTTTACAAGGAGTGAAGAATCTGCATCTTAAATTCTGTTATTTTTTTTTATTACTCTAAATAGGTCAGCGCTTGACCACAATTCACCTGATGGTAAGTGACATTGAGGTCTACGGTGAAACGCGCTTACCTAGAAGGAACCGGTTCACTCTTGCCTTGAAAATAGATATAGTCATTGGGGAACAGGGAATTCGGCAAGGAGTTCCAAAGTTTGGCGGTTCGGACAACAAAAATGGAGGCATAACGCTTAGTGCGTGCCTTAGGCACCTCAACTGTAAACCGATGCCGCCTTGGCGTTTCCTTGCTCGTTTCTGCTATTCTATTAAAGAGTATAATATTATCATATACACCGCAATTGGGATTTTCGTTCTCGTCGTATCGATGGTAAAGATTAATAAAAAGGGGTCATCATAAGGTACTGTGGATGTTGATGTTATGGTACGCAGCATGAATGATAAATTGACAATGATCCCAGTCTATAATCCCCACAGTCATGACCTACATATCCCACCGCCGCGCCTCTCGCTTCAATGCAAATCCCGCGACATTTCAATTGTTCTCGATAACCATGCGTATGCGCATGTGATTGCTGCAATTGCACGCGTGCGGTGACATTTCATAGAATACAGTTACAGGATCGATTGTGTTCTTGGGATAATAGGGGTCTTCTTCATTGTCGGTGCAGTACCGGCTGGGTGAAAGGATGTCCATTATCATGTGAGTGGTTTGAAGAAAACCGACTCTGTACGCAAATCGGTAAAATTCTTAAATATTTATTTCTTACCCCTTACAAATACAAATACAAGTCATTTATTGATAACACCAAAGTTACAAGTCAAATAATATGATATCATTACAAAAGTATATGATATGTATCAATGTCAATTTTCAATTCTAATTCTAATAATGCGGAGGGGAGCCGGAGATGGCGGGACGAACTGGATAAACACTGCAAAAACTGGCAAGAAATAGATCGTGATAAATGGAAAGAGGGTAGAATGGCCTTTGCTCTTCAATGGGACAAAACAGGCTCATAATAATAATAATACTAATTCTAATAATATAATATCCATAACCACACGAGTTAGGGACACTCAGGCTTTAGGTGGAGTATGCATAGCCTGGAATAACTGGCTCTCAAAGAGGCTGCCGGAACACACTGTTAGGTGCTTGGCGACAGATTTTCAACTTAGGGTTGCTAGCCAAGCGAGCACTAGAAAATTCAAAACATAAAAAAATTGCGAGTTAATTTTTTTATGTTTTGAATTTTCTTGCTTTCAATCGTGTAGGTTATTGCAACACGAAAACAAACTGTTTTTAAAATGAGCTGGATGAAATCGTTCACATTAACAATTATTCTGTTTTTTGCTTATTCTTGTTTCAAAATTGTGTTTTTTTGTTTTCGTGACAAGCATTTATGAGAGTTTGAAATTAAGATTCCTTCCTTAAGACCTATAAGGGTAGCATTAAGAAATTAATGCTACCTTGTTAATAGGGGTGAAAATAAATGACATAAGTCAATAAGATTGGTTCTGCTAAACATTCAAACCAATGAGATCATTTGTTTACGTTTAGAAACGAAAACGAATCTAAAACTGTATGTAGTATTACACATTCGAAAAAACTTGTACTTCTGTGTAGATGACAGAAACATATCTTTTTTTTTTACACATTCACACGGCTGGTTAGCCCCATACTGAACCATTTCTAGCTCGTATTATGGTTGCTAACACAACTGATATACTACATATACATACATATTATATATAAATACATATTTAACACCCAGACCCACAGCCAACAAATTTAGTTAAGCACAAAGATGTTGACCGGGCCGGAAATCGAACCCGGAACCTTCTGATTAGCAGACCGGCATGGTAACCATTACGCCAACGAGGTCGTCTAATGCTTGATGTAATTTCAGATACTTTTAATAAAATCGACATTAAATTTGAAACTTAAAACATATGCATGGATAAATTGACTGTCGATTCCAATGATAAATAACTTAAAAATACTTCTTTATATTTGCGCTTCAGAACCGATCCGGCACGGCTTGTAGGTTTTTTGACACTTTTTGGCGCCGAAACCCGGACTCCTGCTGAGGGTTTATCGTAATCTCAAGATTCACGTTTCGTCTGCTTGCTTTTTGTTTTGTTTTGCATAATATTTTTCTTTGAGTTTTATCGCTTTATTTTCGACTAAGCATAAAATGTTATCTTAAGTGTGGGAGTTTCAAAACTAAGATTTGGCTGCAGTATTGTCCGTGTTAATTCGGCATCGTTAAAGTTTAACTAACCTTAGATTTATTTTCACTAACATATATTTACTTAGTCACTAGCATACACCACTGAAGGACGCATCACTCACAGCACGAGAGACAACTCTCAGTGTGAGTGCTACGCGTCAAATATATTGTACATACATTGACAAAGTAGTTATAGTATTATATTATGTACTTAGTTATGTTAAGCTTTGTAAATATTTTAGAAATAAATAAATGATTGATTGATTGTTTGATTGCAAGCAATTCTAAGAATAGTTTTACATTTTTTTACTCACAAACCTTAGTTTTTATACTATAGTTGGCGTTCTAAGCATTACAAATATTGAGACATAAATCAATCGGTATACACATATGTATGTCAGTCAGGCACTAGCACGTTGGATCGACGACATAAGAAACTTCGTGGACAGGACTTGGATGAGGGAAGTACAAGACCAAGACAAATGACGTACACGAATGGAGGCCTTTACTCAGCAGTAGTCGATAAATAACAAATAAATGATGAAAGATGATGATGAACCATATATAGCCCAAATACCTCCACGTAGGTGACATGGGCTTGTTATTTCCAACTTGTTAGTTCACGAACTTATAACTAAACATACTTACGAGTACATACTTTTAAATAGTCAGTTCAAGTTAGTGTTTTGAAGTCACATCCCGACATTACTACCCTAGTTATGAAGAACCAAAACGACTACGACCACAATGACATTGTGCCTATTATTATTCAGGTGATTTGACTTAGTAATTTTATCCCAGTCAATTACCCTATATGATTATTTTTACATATATAAATCTTAATTCTTCATCATCATCATCATCCACATCCACAGCCCTTTTTATCCCACTGTTGGGTATAGGCCTCCCTCTGCATGTGCCACCTGCGTCGATCTTGTGCAGTCCTCGTCCAGGTTGGTCCTGCGACTTCAGTGGTGTCGTCGACCCATCTCGATAAATCTTCTTAATTCTTATGAAGATTTATTTATACGTTTCTGGTACTAATTACATACAAAAAAAAGGTACCTTTTTTGACCTTTTTGTATGTAGATAGTACCAGAAACGACACATTTATCACTCAAATTGAGAGTATACGTAATGAAGACCGATCAGACGTCAGATAATTTGTTCATTTGATTTATTTTTTACAAGTAAACCTGAGATAGCCCGAATTATTCGGTTTTCATGTAACGGCCATCTGTCTGGCGAATAATATTAATTATTTCCTGGACATGCGCTTCACCACTTATAGCTGAAGATTCGAAAAGAGTAAAATGCACTTTATTAACAAGTGAATAAGTATCAAATTCAAATGTATTTACAATTTCTCTGGACGAAGAAGATTCCCGAAAGATTGACATAATCTGTTGAATTTTAAATTGATTCTGTTATTTACTTGATTCACCATACCCAACGTAACGTGGAGGTACTTAACTAAATGAATAAATAAACTGATAAATATTAAATAAAAAAAAAATGGTTGCCTGTAAAGTCGGTTTTACGGGCGAAAATTTTACGTGACAACGTCTGCCGCGTGCTGCGCGCGCGGCAGACCGATCATAGTTGAGTGGGAGAGAGACGCAAGGCATTCGGCGGGCCTCTCTCTCGTTCGGTGACTCATCGTAACGTTACCGGGCGTTACACTTTTTCATAAGTGACTCCCAGCCGCAACCTAATTTAAGACGTTGTCACGTCAAAAAAAAAACTTATATAAATGTTTAAAACTTCACCAGTTTTCAAGTGAAACCTCATCTTAGAACATGTCTAGTTAAATAAATGAAGACCGCACGGATAGCACAGCAGAGAGAATGATAATTTTATCCCGTAAGAAGATGAGTCAGACCATATGTTTTGATAGGAATAGTTTAAGAGCGAGTGTGTCTCGGTGGGAAAATCGTTTGCTTTTCAATCTGACAGAACATGTTTGATCCCGGCCCTACACCAATGACTTGTTTTTCCATATTATTTGTGACTTTACGGTGAAGGAGAACATCGTGAGGAAACCGACATGTTTAAGGACCACAATATCCGAATCATATGTGTCATCCGCCAACCCGCACTTGGCTAGCGTGGTGTATTATGGCATATATCTCTCTCTCTTTTTGAGAGAAGATCCCTAGTCCCAGCAGTGGGAACGTATAGTGGGCTACTTATGTCTATGATTAATAGTATCGTAAAAGTAAAGTCACTTGTCTGCACATATTTTTTTAGCTGGCAATACTATAGAACTATAAATGTCACAACATTAAACAACTTTGTCTATTGAGTCACCACTAAATTAAAAGGAAAGTTTACTACTCAAAAAATTTATCAATTAACCATTCAAGTTCACTTGTTATCACAAAAAAAAACAATCTTTCCGTTACCTTCTCAATTTGACAACAAATTCTGTAAGTAGATATTGCAACTTGCTTTGTTGTCTTGATAGTGATTGACAGGCACTAGGGAAGTATTTCTAATTTTAGTGCTTTTTAGATTTTACGGCTATTTGTACACTAAACATTGTCGACGATTTTTTAGTGCCCAATTACCGTCTATTACTGTACAAGTCATGTTTTTATCTGTTGTATTTCTGTTTAGTGATTTCTTTTGTGGTGTTATAAATAATTATTGTGTAGCGCCTGTAGCTCGGCTAGCTAAGGCGATCTGACGCGATCATCGAACCTAAACAACGGTCGATGCGGACGGTGTTTGGATGGGTGACCATGCACAAGATGTTTTTGAAGTGATATTTTCATTTAGACGCTACTATTAAGTCCCGGAAATTAGTCTTTAGTTAGTACAAGCAGTCGTTAAGCCAAGTCGGAAGCCTACGAGTGGCTTGAAAATTCGACACCAGAGCTTGGCCACTTAGAATGAATGATTTATTCGATGCATTCGATTCGATGCTTCTTTTTAGGATAGAGAGCGAAGATCGAATAACGCTATTATTGTCTGTCCTAAGATCTAATTAAATAGTTCTGATAATTAAATTTAAATCCTTTTAGGTCAGAATGAATAAAACTCAAATAATAAGTTAATTATACATTATTTTGCAATTAATGTTTTTGTAATTTTTATTACTATTAATATGGGTTAATTGTCTGGAATAAAAAAAATGTTATAACAATTGTTATTAGGTATCATAAATATTTATTTTTTTGTACAAAAGGTGTGATATGGTAATTTCGTCTTCGTTTAAATCATTCTTATCTCATCTTAAAATGAATAATAACCTAAGGTCTAAACTTCCAGTTAATAATTTGAAGACTTCTCCGAATTCAAGTTAGGGTTTAATGTGTTAAAAAGTCATAAAAAAGACAGACCTTAACCTTGAGACAAAGTTTGATAAACCTTGAATGAATTATACTCTTATCTTATGGCAAATTTGATATTTCATCTTCTTTGTAATTAATTCAGAGGCTACAAGATGTATTCTATTCTTCTTACTCCTCATTGACAATAATACGAACTTCTATCTGACAATTATCGATAAACAAATTAGTTAACTTTAAACAAAAAATGCGAGTGAGGCTCAGTGGGAAAACGTGTGCTTTTCAATCAGACTGTTCGTAGTTCGATCCCGGCCCTACCTACACCAATGACATGGTTTTCATGTTATGTGTGGATTTGCACTCGCTGTACGGTGAAGGAAAACTTCGTGAGGAAGTCGACATGTATGAAGAAAAATGTCTCCGTAAACATTTGTCATCCGCCAACACGCACTTGGCCATAGAGGTGGATTATGACCTATATCTCTCTTTCGTGTAAGAAGGCCCCGAGTGCGAACGTATTGTGGGCTGCTTATGAAATTAAACTAATACCAAAGTATAATGGGCCCGTTTAGGTGGGTAGTTTAATTTGTATGTAACTAAAACGTATTTTTAGGTCAGGTTAGGTTACGGATCTCGTCGGTGACAGTCCGTGTGAAGCTCATCTCCGATGATGACGCTCGTAATGCGTCCAAACCCGTTGATGCATATCCAACGTTTTTTTAAGTAAGTGTGATCGTTTGTTCCTGCAAATATTTATAATATGCCTTAATTACAAAGTACACTGGGTTAGGTTAGCTACGTTTAGCCCACAGATCCTCCGACATCCGACTGATGTGCCCAGCCCAATTCTACTTCAATTCGGCTGTCTTTGGCCAACGTCTATGATGCGTGTTTTGATGCGCTGTGCGGTGTAATAAATGTTATGGTTGTATTAAGTAAACAAATAATAAGTAGCAAAAAAACTATTTTCTTTTAATTAAGTAGATTATCTTTTAACATTAGAAATATCAATAATCTAGAGGCACGCTCGCTATATTAAAATTACTGTCTACTTTCTACCGAGGGTCCCGCGGCCGACAACTGGTGCGCGCGGCACGCACGACCGACTCGAGAAAGGCGCTATTTTTGCTTCGTTTTAGCACAAACTCGGATCATCGGTCTTCCGGGCTGCTGCTGTCATTGTTTGCTTTACTTACTATCGCTTGTCATTTAATAGTTAGATCTGTTTTTTGAACGCTTACTCGTAAATGCGGAGAACATCGACACAAGAACAAAAAACGAACAAAATGTATTTGTTTTACGGGCAATACATTGACAAGACATGAGCAACATACAGTTCAATTTAACAATTCAATAATCCTTTAGTGTACACCAAAAACAAACAAAAACGATAAGTGAAAAAAAAACAGGTCCAAAAATTTTGTTGCACAATAGGCGGCCGTATCACTAGCAGCAATTTCTTCCAGACAATCTTTGTATGGAAAATATAATAGAATATAGAATGGGTAAAATAACAAGTTCTAAAAATCTAGTAGTTCTAGTTTGTATTAAGTTTGCTATTACAACTGACTTTGTTCTTAGATATTCTTATTCTTATCCATCGAATATGGAATTTTGACATATCGCTTTTTTTGTGCATCAAAATGGTAATGTACTTTAATAACCTTTTATTTTGATGGACGTGTTATATTAATAGTAGCTATAATGTAATGTGTATGGCATCCAAAATGCCCTCACACGATTTTTCCATTATACAATAATCTCCGAATCTAAACAAAGTGGATTTTAATAGTGACTTCCTTTGTTAAGTCTCCTTGCTTTTTTTATCATAATTTAGATCATTTAAATCGTAGTTAAGTACACATTTCGATAGAAAAAGGTTTGTCATTATTATAAATTGCTTTTTTATACGGTCGCCTGAAGTTTTTGCTTGCTTGTTCGCAAATTGTAGCCGCGAGCGTTCTTTTAGTGTAAAGTATTACATAATGTTGCCACCATTATATTTAAAGCTTCTGTTTCATTAAAGTTCATTAATACATTATTTATTAATTGATTCTCGAATCAAATGCCGTCGAACTGAGTAAATCCTACTAATATTATTTTATGATTTGCCAAAGTTTTTGAGAATGCATGTCTATCTTAAACCCTCTACATGCCAAATTTCATCTAAATTTCAGTTTTATTTTTAAAATACAATATACATTGATAATTATTAATAATTGCAAAATACAAATGATACAGCAACAATGATAGTGTAAGTTATTTATTGCTAACATATTGCAGCGTGAAGTACTATCGTTCTTTTTTCGAGCTTATATGCCCATGTAACACTTACAAAATTCATCTAAATTGATCCTGTCGTTTGGTCTAGAAAGAGTATCAACTTTTATGCCCAAACGACAGAATAAATTTGGTATGTAGGGAGTTAATGTATCTTGAATTAACACGGCTAACACCGCTGGACACAGCTAGTAAAGAATGTATTGATTTCAATCGCAAAATGGTCTGAAACTTTGATAAAGAAGCGATTCATTTACAAAAATAACAAAGTAAAGCGTTGACAATTTATTGCATTAGATACCATAATCGCTTTTGTCGTCGTTAAGTATGTTAAAGGGCATATTTTTAACAAGTTTATTTGGCTTGACTTTTCCGTGGAAAGCCTTTGGCATCCAACCTTCTTGACTAATAAAATTTCTCCTTAAGAATATATTCTGCAGAGGAGTCATTCATTCATTGTCTTTGGTAATGAAGGATACGACTCAAAAGGGACGATTTGCAAAAGACCCACTGATCTCACACTATACTGCTTTATCATTTTTGCTTTAGAACGTGTTTTGTTTTGTTTGTGATGACCGGAAAGGTCCGTGCTAAGTGGTTGAAACTTCACAAAAATAATACATCAACAGATAAAAATGTAACTTAGAAGTCACATTGACGTGTACTCAATTAAAACGACGCATTTTAAGTCGAGACCCCTGTTTCGAGATAAAGCCTACATCTTTTAGATATAAACTGGTTCTGGTTTCCTTTATTTTTGAGAAATGATGTGTAAAATTGAGACGTCAATTCGACTAAATATGAGTCGCCTAATTGACCATGCGAATAGGCGTTTCCTATTGGCGCCTTGCTTTTTGAGATCGTAACTTTGAATTAATGAGGTGATTATTGCCGCAAATTTGTAGAATATTATAATCTAGCAAAAAAGGAAGTTCGTTTCGCTACACGATCTGTATTCATTAAGTTTCATTACATGCGATAAAATATTATTACGGAGTAAATAGAAATACTTTCACACGTTCCTGATTATTAAAGTACTTCCTTTTACGCAGATATGATAAGGTAGCAAGTATATCGAAAGCTAAATTAAAACATTTTTAATAGGTGAAGCATACTTTTATCTAAGTTAAATAAAGATTTACCAATAAATGTCTGTATTCTGTATAAATCAAAAGTTTTCAGAACCTTCGGCAATTTTGGTTTTTGGGGGTTAAAAATCTTGTGAAATTTTGTTAGGTTACGTAGATTTATTTGACGCCGTTTTATCGTGCGTTTCGGGTCATTTACTGCGCCTACGTTTCCGTTGAATAAATCGTTTTGGCAATTGTGTAATAGAAGATTGTATAATAAACCAGTAATGGTTTATAACTGGCACGTTACTGTTGTTATTCAATTATAGGTTTAACGTTAACCTGTATCTTTGCGCAGGCGGCGCGGTTTACGTAAAATTAGAGTTATGACACTCTCGGCACGATGGCACGAATTTTGTGAATGGCCATTCAAGATGCGGTACAATTATTTTTAATCTGTTATTGGTTGTAATACCCACCAATTAATAAACAATAAAAAAATATCGTTTTTTGTTTTTTTTTTATTGATTAAGCTGACTAAACACCTGTACTACTACTGTACTATAAGCCCTTAGTTTCCTGAAAATTGGAGTGCTAGTCGACGCCATGTTTTATTTATTTTTCGTATGTTAAACATTTGTTTTTATTCAATACACACTTAAAGTTACGTCGTTGTTCTACATTATAAAGCCAGTCCCTACAAAACTGGAAAGGAGCACGGACCTAATGTGCTTTTAATGATATCCTTTAATGTAAAAATAATGTCCACACTTGCCGTCGTTGGTATTAATGTCAGAATACTGGAGTCTCCCTTAGAATATTGTAGGAACTCTGTTGATTAACACTTGTCTGTACAAAATTTTTATGTTGATATAAAATACTATCAATAAACATTAAAATACATAACTTAATTTCATATCAGCTTATGAATTTTCTTTATTATGATAGGTCCATACCTAAGTATATACATCTTTGGAAGTCGAATAATCTCTTTTATGTAACTTAACACAAAAAACTTATCCATTAGTTTTATCATTCTATTAGAAAAAAGAAAGAACAGAACAGAAGAAGAAAGAGCTTGAAAAAGTAAAAAACTCAACAGCTAGAACTAACTTTTGTTCGAATGTTATTTGGCAAATCTGCGATCCTAACGTTAAGTTTCTTGTTAATGATAATAAATGACTTGATGACAGCAAATTTAAATTTGGTCATCCAATAATTCACCATAATATTATGCAGTGTGAACATGCTAATTAGGTTGACAATATGTTTGAAGATTTTATGTCACGTAACAACGCAAACCACAATGTGGACGCAATAGCATTTCTTTTTTGGATAAAAATATCTGTCAAATCTTTTACATAATATTTGACCAATAAACATCCAAGATTCTTATCTTAAATCATATTTATTTTAATAAAAATGCCCAAGATGATATGATAATATACTTACAGAAACAGATAACGGAAGGTGAAAATAAATTAATGATGCTATCAGCTTTGATTTAAACTAATTAAAAAATACTATTCAAAGACGTGAAATAAAAAGTAAACGGTCAATGTAATAAAGAACGTTGAGAATTTACGAAGTAGTCGAGATTTTTTTTATCTAATTTGTTGTTTGGAAGCCACGCGGTAAGGGCATAAATAATTTCAAAACACAGTTACGCTTAAAGTTATTATTGTATCATAATTTATAAGCTGAGTACACGTACCGTGAGAAGCTAACGAGAAACATAACTTTTTCTATTATTTAATCGCTAATTTCCAGCACATGTAATGAATTCCCCCTCGTACTAGGAAGTGCTGAATCACGCGAACTACAACTATAAATATTAATGCTTTCCTAATTAACAAGCTTAACAATAAATCATTATACAAGACCATAATTTCTAATGTCCTCGCTTGGAATCGAAAGTGAGACGCTACTAATTTGCATGGCAACACTGTGAAAATCATGCGGGTATGAAACTGGTATACGTATTTATAAATACCAGCTTACAGGGCTACTTGGTAATAATGATAAACCTCTGAAATGGTGACATTTGAATACGAGAAGAAACATTTATCCACGCCCTTTAAACAATTATCAAAAATGGTAATCGATACATTATGTTTTGTTTAACAAAATTACTAATTATTTGCCAAAAAGCCCATGAAAGATTTTATGTCCTGTTTATTATTTACCAGTAAGCCTGTATATTTATAGCTCTGTATGTAGTATATACGTTCTACTCTAATAACGCTTCACGCTGCGCGGGCGCCGCTTTTGTAACGACAATATCATGTGTCCGCATGTTTTCTACCAGATGTAGGTACTCGTTGTAAGGTTGTTTTCAACACAGTTTTCTTTTTTACTACAGAACACTCGTATTTACAACTTACTAAAAGTAGTAACCGGACTTGATAAAGATCTTCGTTTGTTAATGAATCTAAAGCGTGGTTTCGACTACTCATATGTTTCATGGCCAGGGCTTTATCAAGTCCAATCTTAGGTTTGAAGGTTATTCCGGAAATGATAAAGACAATTATGCAAATTGCAGTTAGTTTTTGGTAATTTATGTGATTTTCTAACTCACAAAATATTCCTTATATCAGAAAAATCTACTAAAGGCAATACATTAACTAACGGTATTTAAATAAACATGCATTTCTATCACTTTACGTTTCCTGCAAAGGTAATTTCCCGTTCGTGAGCCAAAGCAACACTATGCATTATTACACTATTATCTACACGAATAACATTATCTGCAAACAAAATAGTTTGTTTGAGTGCGTGCGGGCGGCGCGGCGCACGGTGGCGTCGGCGCAGGCGCAATGCGGAAGCCGAGACCACAGATACCGCTGACTGACAGACACAAACATAATTTCTGTAATACAGACCGCTTTTACCCGCAATTTCGCTTAAATATTCCAGCTATTTTAGCTGCTGATTGCACCGCTAACTACACTGCATTTCTCTCCGCTTTAAACTGCTTTACGTCACGAATGAATACATTACACGACAACTAAATAAAAAAATATGACCGCCGTAGCGCCGTAAAACGAATTTTATTGCTCGTGCGAGAAGCGATCAGCGCGGACCCGTAATGAGCTTTCGACTGTATCAATCATATCGCTACCTTCGAAAAACTCTAAATTTCGTTTTTAAATGCCTGTTTTACATAACATTCTGACGGGGTTCGAGCTTAAATACGTTGTAACTCATAACTCTCATAAGCAATGAGAAAAAATACACGATACTTAACATAATCAAACAGGTTTCCCGCAAGGTTCTCTGCTAGGCCCCCATTGATTTCTCATAGCAATTTGTGCTGACATTTCGGCTGTATAAATGACAGTGACATACGCATGTCGTTGTTGAGCAATTTAAAATAAGGATATGCCCACGTCTGATAGCATTTCAATAAGTAAGAAATCGTGATAGCGATAAGATAAAATATGTATGTACATAATGTCTGCTGCGTTTCGTTTAATGTAATCATGCTACTGTAAAACGAACGAGATTCTTATCAGTTTCAAAGATAAATGCTTGGTATTAGCTCAATGATACCGGATATTAAGTAGTTTGCGTTTCGTTCCGTTGACTTAACAAAATTATTTTGTGTAAACAAAAGGATTTCCTTTTGTTTTCTCTACAATAATTTGTTTATTTTTTTCTGTACTTCCTATTCACAGTTATCGATACACTTTAATTCACTTGACAATAATTACACTTATTAATAAATTGCTTGACATCAAGTTGAATATTAGGTTTATTGATAATTTTACTATCGAGAAGCATCAAAGTTGCAAATTCAAATCAAAATTCTCATTAATTCAAGCTTGAGCTTCTTTATTTTGATCAAATTATCGCGTTGTCGATCATTCTCGACACCAACCAGCCTCAATGCCCTCGGTTGCTCCGATGCTAATAAGTTTTTTCCCCGCAGAGTTAACAGTCCGGGACAGGTTTGCGACAAGCCTATTATGGCAACACTAGGAAACGGTAGCCATCTTCAACTTCGATAGGGAATCTTGGCACACGAGACCGTTAGAGCTGACAATAATCGGACAATTTAATTGTAATATATGTGACGAACATATTTTAAAGTAAGTGAAGTTTCAAATATCAGATCTAACCAAAAACACGTTATCAATTTTTACGAACGTTAATTTAATATTACACATTATAAGTATAGATTAACGCCCTTATAGTAGAAGAAGAAACCAATTAGAAAACAATACATAGATAAAGGGCGTCGTATATGGCGGATATGCTATCATATTAATTGTGATTATTATTTGCCACTGGTGACTCTGTCGATGTAGAGAAACAGTAATCCTGCCCATTATCACTGCCAGCTTCTACAATGGTAGGGTTTGTTGAAGGAATGTATAAAGTTGCTGATGCTCTTGTTTCAAATGCGCATTATATTATATGTCTCATTGAGCTTTATTCTGTGTCAGAGTTTGATAGTTTTGTTCACTGTTGGGCAAATGTAGATCTTCATATTTCACATGCAGATTTTCCAGTCAGGGTTCAAGTTTGGTCATTGCTTACTCAATATTATACTAGTTCAGGCTATGCATTTCTTCTTACACGTACGTGCTAGGATTACGAGTTAACATGTCCGTCCCACGGTAGCGTCTAGACGTAAATGCCAGTGTTTAAATGGTAGTCTTGTCTTGTCACCCATTCAAAGACTGTGGACAGTTGCTTTTCTTTGATGATCGTGTCAGATCAATTTAGTTAACTGTCATTCTTATGAACACTTGTAATCAAACTTATTAATTTTTTACTTATCCTTTTATTATTTCGAAAATTGTATCCTTGTTTTATGTTAGTTATCTCTAAGTTAGGTTATCTTCCCTGCATTTTGTGAATGTATTCGTAGGTATGTTTATCTAATTAGTCATCTTGATAAGCAACTGATTGATGTTGTTTGTGCAAGAACCTTATCAATGCTATTAGAGTCGGGTGTTAACATAATCCAGTGGAAAATTTTGAAATAATATCGATTTTATCATTTGTAGCATAAAAATACATAATACCGCTTACCGAACAAAGTAATCTTTTTAATATTGTTCTAAGAAATGTATCGATTAAACGCACAATCACAATGTATACTGTCGATATTTTATCTTTGATACCTACTCCCAAACTTCCATCTTTCCGGAGTATATTGATAGTTAGAGGTATCATTCAGTTTGAGTAAGTATAAATAATAAAAATAGAAAACTCCTGGCCGCATTTTGGGTTGGTGGCCATCATATGGAATTTATGTGTGTATTCTATTAAGCTAGCCATTAACAATTTCATTAGATTTTGAGTGTTTGTGAACAAATATGTAATATACTTAACCGTCGTTTTACGTCGGGGGATGAAAATAAAAATAGAAACACATTATATATACGCAAAGTATATATAAAAAAAAAAAAAAACAAAATCTGTTCATAAATGATAGATCTACGAGGTAACACACCCAAAATAAAAACACACATTCGAAGGGCTTTCTTAATTTTTGAAGTTAAAAAAGTAGTACACGCAAAATGAAACAAGGATGTGTGAAACGCGTACATTAGCAGGGATGCGTTAGAAAAACCAGGTGCAGCATGAGATTAGCATGACGCGTGCATGGGGGGCAGGTAACGGTCCTGGCTTTAATCACTGAGCTATGGTAATGCTGCGAGGACAGCCATAAGGGCACACGTGCCCTAGTGAGTGGCCGCGGCCGATGCGAAGATGGACAGGTGGACGTAGTCAGGACGGTTCAGGGGGTAATAGGGGTATAGACATTTGTCGCAATGTTTTAAGTAACTGTATAGTAAATTTTCGTCTTATCTATATGACTCTTGCTCATACTCGTTTATATTAGATGAGTGGATATGAATTTTTAAGGGTTATTGAAGTTATATCAAAGGGCGATTGTGGCCTGTGTTAGACTTTAATTATTAGTATTGTTACTTTAATTATTGTGTTAGATTTTAACTTTAATCTGCGACATATTGTTCCAATCCGGCCTTACACCAATTGTTTTTTTAGTTAGTGTAAAGTTTTCACTTTGCATACGTTCACGCTCAAAATCATGACGAATAAATAACATCTCAGTATGTACGAGTATGTACTTTGGTTCTCGCGTAATCTGAACTAATCACGACAATATTTGGTAAATAGGTAATAAATCCTACTCAATCGAATTTTTTAGTCAGCGGTGATTTTAGATTGGAGGGGTGGGTCATTGCACAAACGATGTTCTAAGAAATTTTGTTCGTGATGTCTGCTGTTTGGAAAACTACCAACAATGAAACTATTGTTGAGTTTGTTACTATACGATGCTGTAACGAAGGCGTCTTAAGAAATTATATAGCCCCTGCGAGCCTCGGGTACGTCCACTGATCTAGTGTCACCGTTACATGCATTCCTGCGGCTGTGACACCAATTAGCACAGGCGTGGCCTGGGTGCCAGAGCAAGCTGAATCTATTGCCGTACTTCCCTAATATTATAATTAAAATAAAAAATTGGCCAATTATTATTTTTCCTGTGCTAGCAAAAAGGTACCAATTATTATTTTTAGCAATTGTTAGAACGGCAACGGAGATACATAATTTGTGAACATTTCAGCTTCATAGCTATCACGATCTTATAGCTAGGGTCCCGTTTTTATCTTTTGGGTACCGTAACCTAAAAAAACTCAATACATCAATTCATAAAAAAAACGTATGGACGCAACTATTAATAATTTTACTCTTAATCATCCTACTAGATCTGATTCGTAATCTAACATTCCCAATCTTGAAATCTATTCTTTCTCTTATTAGCACTTTTTGTAGGAAAATTAGAGCGTTTTGCATTACTTTACTAATTCAGTTGTTTTGATCTCCATCGCTCCTTAGCTTTGCTTAGCCACATGCTTCCGAGCGGCGTGGAAACTCTCCTTTACAGTTTAGTTTCTTAAATTTCCAGTTTTATCGTTATAAATCATATAGGTTAAAGTTATTGAGAATATAACTTAAAGAGGCATTTAAGATCAATTCTAAGAACTTTTATAACAATTTTAGGAAATAGCTAATCGGTTAGATTAAGTCTCAATCGGCACATCTCTAACTGTTATCCTTTTGTTACTCTTATTTTGATTTGTTTTAAGATGGTCTGACGCGATCATCGAGGCTAAGCAACGGTCGATGCGGTCAGTCTTTGGATGGGTGACCATGCACAAGATTGTCGTTTTATAAATGGCATTTTTACTTAGGCCCTCCTGTCCTGTCGTTAAGCGAAGTCAGAGGCTTTTAGGTGGCTTGAAAACTCTCGACACCAGAGCTTGGCCGCTTTGCTCATACGAAGAAGAAGTGTCGCCAAACTGGGCTGTACTTTAAAAGAGAGTAAAAAAAAGTAATAGTATAATAAAAATGGCTGACCCAATAACCTGCCTCACTTTGGAGTATGAAAAAGATATAGTAGCCGATTCTCAGATCTACTGAATATGCATATAAAATTTGGTAAAAATCGTTCAAGCCGTTTCGTAACCTCAGAATACAGAAAGAACCAGAAGCCGCGTTCATCTGTATTTGCGAGCTACACGCTGTGTCCAAAAATCAAAACAATGCCCCCCGCCCGCGTCACTTCCCACCCGCGTAATGTTATGCTCAGGCATTATGTGCCCGTTTTTAGGGTAAAATTTGGGAGTCCAGGAGGTGAGATAATAATAGAATAAAACTTGTCCTAATCTATATTATAATTATGTACCTACCTAACTGTCTTAAGAAATTGATAAATTTACTGAATAACCCTTATATAATAAGACGCTTTAGAAAAAAATATATTTAATATCCTTTTTGCTGAGTAAGCTTTTTATAATATTGTCTCTTAGAATTTGAACTTATTAACAAAAATTTTAATTTAGATAAATGATGAAATCATATGTCTAGGTATTTTTCATAGATATTAACATACTATTTAATAGGACTATTTGGTTATGTACACACGGGCTGCACTGATTGATGTTTTATACTTTCCTTTTTCAAGTCGGTTAATTTTTATTAAATTAATTATTAATATTCTACAATGAATGAAAGCCCTCAATAGGTAATAAAAAGAAGGGTAAATCAAAACTCTTATACTGGCAACACTAACAAGATGGATGCATCATTATCGACGACAATTGAAAACTGAGAAATTTATTCAAAGTTGATACCTAAATACGATACTTACACGTGAAATGTGATCCCATCCAGTTTCTTTTTTTAACCCGCTGCATTTTTACAGGTAGGAACTACACAAGTCGGCATAATTTAATAAATTGGTACAGCGTCGTACGTTCCGACGGTCACAGAGTGACTGATCGGTCGCGCGTCAAACTACTCCATTTAAGAGTAGTTTTAGTAGCCTCAGTTTTAGGCGCGCTCGCGGTTTCTGGTTCTTTCTGTATTCTGAGTTCGTAACGTACGGTAACTAACATTGTGACATGGAAATTTTATATACAAGGTAATAAAGAGAATAAAATAAAGAGGTAAGAGACAAGAAACTATAACAGCAATAATTACCATAAAACATAATTAAATATATAACAATATTGACTATCCCGGAAGAAATAATTAATAACCATAACAAACAAATTTGAAAACATCTGTTCTAACAGGAAATAACTATTTTCTGATTCACAAAGCGATGTAATTTATTATTCAGTTATTTATTTACTGTTTATACTTTAGTTTAGGTGCCTAGTATATATTTTTATAAAAACAAATACGTAGGTATATAACTTGCACGAAAGTTATCATGGCTGACATCGTTCACGAAGTACATAAACATATTTTTTTTATGTCTTTATTTATCTTTCTGTTTATACATACATATGACTATTAATAATATATTACGTTCAGATTTCTTATATTGAATTTACTTATGTTGAATGCTAGTCAATAAACCGCCAAGGCGGCATACGGTTGAGGTGCCCAAGGCACGCACTAAGTGTTTTGCCTCCACCTTTGATGTCCGAACCGCTAAACTTCAGAATTCCTTGCCGAATTCCCTGTTCCCTATTGACTTTAATCTAGCGATTTTCAAAGCGAGAGTGAACAGGTTCCTTCTAGGCAAGCGCGCACCGTAGACTTCAATGTCACTTACCATCAGGTGAATTGTTGTCCAGCGCTTACCTATTTTAAGTAAAAAGAAACGAATTTTCCATAGCAATAAATAAAAACACGATATTATGTGAAAATTTCAACTCTCTAGCCATCACAGTTCATTCGATTCAGCCTGGTCACAGACAACGAAATCTTAGTAATAGTATCCCGTTGGAACCTTTTAGGTACGGAACCTTAAAAACTAGCCTTTTTACCTTTAATTATCGGACTGGGCCAGCTGGCCTTGTAACGAGGCGCTAACTGCTGGTGATTAGTTCTCCTCACGTTGTATTAAGTTGTTCCGTGTCTGTTTAATATTTGAACACTGATTATCGTCGTGGAAGGGCTGCCCTGGTTCAAGGTGTGTTTGTTGAACGGTATCTTTTAGTTACGAAATTTTGCCCGTTAGTTCTGGACTGAAAATTGAAACTAAATCAACGTTGATAGTTCCTAAAAAGTAAATAGTTATACTAGCCAAATCTACGAGTATATCACGAGTATATCTATATCACGAGTGGTATGGGTGTACCTTTCCGTCAGGTTCTATCCGGAGTGGCCTATTAAATCAATTTTATTAGTGGTTTTGTTTTTAATTTTATAATTATCATTATTTCAAGTTATTGTTGTATAATAAAGATGTATCTATATCTATATTATAACAGCCAAATCTATACCAATATTATAAAGAGGAAAATATTGTAGGAAACATTTAATCATGGTCTGATTAAAAACCATTGCCGAGACCCTAGAGAAACGCAAACTAAAAAAGATAAACATTTTATTAGCTTTCATATTCGATCCCTGACAGGTGTTATAATTTTGACGTACCTATGCGTTTTTGTCTGTGAGTATAATATATATTCCCATTGTATTCCCCATTACTGAGAATTTTCAATGGGGATTATTGGAACAATCTCTTTTTAGCATTTAATACTGTATACTGAACCGGAACTTTTTTTTTCATGTTGTAAAAATATTGAAATACTTCTACGGCGAACATTCTTCAGTCTATTCGTATTATAATGTCCAAGCCGGCACAAATATATTTGGCTAGCCATTGTTGGCTGCAAGAATAGCTATGACATTTGGCTGGCCCACTTCGCCTGTTTTATATTTGCTTAAGAGCAGGTGGATAATTTACTAGTCTTTATCTATAGCTAGACGTTAGTAATGACAACTAAAAATGTTATCATATTCTTCTGAGTACTTTAAAATTTATGTTATAGTGTAATATATGTATGTATATGTATTCTACAAGTTAAGTCTGCTCATATCATACCTACATTGAAAGTAACTAAATTGATTGAGATTGGGGCAAAAAACAGTTCGTCATTTGCGGCCATCTCGGACCGATTTTCACCAAACATATCTAAGAACATTCCCCTCAAATCTTAATAGGTTCAATATTTGGGAGCCACACATAAAAGATACGTCAAACTAACAACATCCCATCGTTTTGGCCTCGAATTTTAAAGGTATATTATTATCTTCAGGGCCTCTTGAGGGCATTCCTCAGCAATGTATTGATAATGTCTCATCTTCATGCACAATCCCTCACTACGCTTAATAGTCCTTATTGATTCCTGATCCTCGACTAGTTTGGTCCTGCGCCCGCGTTGTTACCCGAAACAACCCAGGATAAAAAGGAGCTAAGCCTTAATCCATAGTCTATCCCCCCATCTTAAAAAAACATCGAAATCGGTTCATAAGATCGTGAAAGAGTATTCACACACTATATATCCTATTTCCAATATTAATGATTAAAATACTCTTGTTGCCAGATTATTGGTATTAATCATGAATTCTCTTAGCTTCACCCGCCAGCTTTCCCTACAAACTGCTGTTGGGTGGAAGCTTAGAAAACGGGAAGGCCGTGAAAGCCTTCATTTGACAGGAAATAAGCTAAATTAGCAGCTATTGACATCACGAGCCGTAATTGGTTCTCGCAGTGCGCAGGCGCTATTACCGTGGCAAATTGCGACGCTGATTCAATTTTAAATATTATGTGCTGATTATATACTTGGCGAGTTGCAGCGAATCAATTTGGTGTATAATTTATCACAGAATCGATTTGCTTGTTTTCCACACTAACGGCTCTTGCAATAAGTAACTGCTGATTATATTTGACGCAATATTTATTTGTGGTAGGGAAAATCCAATTATAAACAGGCTTTTTTATCCCATACCAGCCCACTATCAAAATGCGAGAGTTTGTGTGGTTGGGTTGCTATATTCGAGTAATATACAAACGAACAAATTTCACCGAAATCTGTAGTTGTATTGATTTACATTATAAAACCAATATTTTTTTATTAATAATGTTACTGAGACATACTGTTGCTGAGGGTCGACCGTGAGCGAAGCTGATAAAGATGAGCTGGTTAAAGTCTCTTCAAAATTCGCTGAAAAAAAATGGAATGTTTCATTCCAAAGAATTGCGTAGACTATGTTTTACGTATTATTAGAATATCCTGTGTGTGTATTGTTGTTACTTCTTCACGCTCAAAGGGTTGAACCGAAATTTATGAAATTTGGTATGTAGATTGCTTAGACTCTGGATTAACAGATAGTCTGCTTTTTACCCCGGAATAACGCGGGGAAGACGGTGGGGCAGTAGTAGAATATATGTATATTAGAAATTAGCTAGCCTCTAACCAAACCGCAAGCCTCTTTGAACTTGCAGCTAATCTAAGTATAGGCGAAATAGACAGCTCGTTAGTCAAAGACAATATTTTTATTACACGCTGTATTTTGTTAGATACGCGACAAAACGCTCTCCAGACAAAAGTTGCGCAACACTGCACATCTATTAGTTTTAAAGTATGACGACCTCGTTGGCGTAAAGGTTACCATGACGGACTGTTAATCAGAAGGTGCCGGGTTCGATTCCCGGCCCGGTCAACATCTTTGTGCTTCACTAAATTTGTTGGCTGTGGGTCTGGGTGTTAAATATGTATTTATATATAATATGTATGTAATATGTAGTATATCAGTTGTGTTAGCAACCATAATACGATCTAGAAATTGTTCAATACGGGGCTAACCAGCCGTGTGTGAATGTGTCCCAATATTTAATAAAGAAAAAAAAACTGGCTTCGTAACTGACGGAGAATTCCGAAGATTTTGGTGCTACTTGGAGTTAATTACTACTGCAGGGCCTCGATATATTTAGCTGCGGCTATTTATAGAACTGTGATGGCGAGGAAAGTTTATTAATCATGCTTCTGGTTATGTCATGTGGTTGGAGGGCTGAATTGATTAATTATTATTATGTACTGGGAAGCAACGTAACTTCCACAAGTTACGTAGATTTACGATGCGTCGTTAATTTAAACTAGGTATAAATATGTAGTTTAGAAGAAAATTTATGTACAGTTAGGTGGAATATTTTCCACATAATGGAGTACTAGCTTCGCTCCGAGTCATCCGATTTAATCTGGGATTAAAAGTAACTTATGTATTTAATCAAGATATAGCTGCCTCCATTCTAAAATTCATCCAAATTGGTTCAGCCGTTTGATCATGGAAGAGTCATAAATATACTCACAGACTTTCGAATTTTCATACAGTATGAAGTAAGATAAGACTAGTTACTACCCGGGTTACTCCTCATACGATTTGCGCAGTAACGTTAAGAAAGACCAGATAGTGACACCGTTGCATCGTCTTGCCAAGTCAGTGAGGTCAGTGTATATTGTAGGGCCCGCGGTATACAACACGCTGTCACAGCTTCTTCCGCAATGCCACAAAACTCATTTCATACAAAAGTTGCGCAACACTGCATTAAAAAATGGGTTTTCTTAACTTACGGAAAATTTCACGTATTTTTCTCGCCATACTTGCCCGCTATCTTGGCAAAGATTGGCGCGAGATAGACAACTTTGGTGCAAACTGGGGGAGGCCTACGCTAATGAGGCGACATCAGCATTCCAACATTTGACATAACTTAATAATCACATTGACATTGACACATTTTAATTATACTTTTGACATCATTGTAACTGACAAACTACTCTTTAAATAATCATAATTTGACTTAACATAATATTAAATATAATAAGATAATGCGCATGTTAAAGAAGTAAGTAATCATAATGTAATAATGCAGATGAATAAAGGCTTTTTTACTTTTACTTTACTTTTACTTACTTGCCCGCTACTATGGCGGTCTTCAAAATTCGCTTTTTAGACCAAGTTTTTTCGTCAAGTTAGAAAACAGTCGCATAGATTTTAGAAAATGATAAAAAAAAAATCTGTCGGCTCGACCATTGTGTATTCACGTCTCAACTACCGATGCCCAAATACGTGTTTAATGTCATGATTAAGATAGGAAGCTTGATTCCACCGAAAGTTTGTCTTACCGTAAGTATCACTTTCACTCACAGTAAAAATAAAGAGTTAAGACATAACTTTTTAATTTTACTTTTTTATTCTCGTGGTGCAAAGGCTATCACGATAACTGCATCCTGCATTTACGAGAAACCGCTTTATTTGTGTTAAGGCGATGTTGTGCCGTGTTTAATCGCGCCTACTACTACGCTTTAGGCGCTCCGTTTTAATATCTAAAACAGAGCGTCTAAAGCGTAGTTATTTCACGAAATTAATTCGTATAAAATTAACAATTTACAATGTTCAAATTATAAGCTCTAAAGATTCTAGATAATATCTTTACCATAAAAAAGTGAGATATTCCTGAGATTATAATGATTAAAATGCAACTATTGCAATCATGTCCAATGGGGAGTATGCATCTCTAATATACAAGCTTACACGCTTAGTTTGGAGATGCAGGCTCATTACTTGTAGCTCTTAATACAAAATATGTAAAAAACCATAGGTATAAGAAACATTCTTGCTACCAATTGTATAAAATTGTGTATAAATAAATAATTTGAATTTGAATTCCGCAAAGAAAACGGTCACACTTTACATTAATTGGATTTGATTAAATTTGTCATTAATTGGATTTAATTGGAATTAGTCAAACAGTTTCGTTACGTGAACAGTTTACAATGTTTAAAGTGTTTAAATTTCTGTTTTTCTTTCAGAAGCACACAGCATTTTTTATTATAAAACTAAAAAAAAAAAAAGTATAACTATCGAGCTAATTTTACGGAGTTTTGGAACTTTAGCGTTTCTTAACATTAAATGAAAGTTAATACGGGTAATATTGAAAAATCGTAGCCTATCATTTAGGCAGTTTTTTTTGGGATGTTTCAAAATATGCTGTTTTGCTCCCATATAGCCTTAATTCTGATGAAATTGTAGACGGTAATGATATACTCTTGGTTCGTTTAATAAAATTTCGCGGCGTAAAATTTATGATTGCAGTTCTTGATTTCATTTAGCGTGACAATGCTGCCAACATAAAATCGGTGGTTTTAAACATTGATAACAGATCTTTTTCTGTATTTAGCGAGCTGTATATTTATGTTAAATACTGTTTTTTTTCTTGAAAAGGAGTGAGTGTAGGAATGACGGCATATAGAGGAAGTGGGAGATGAAAATTTGCTGTGCCGACCCCACCTAGTGGGACAAAGAAAGGGCAAGATATATTTTTTTATCATATTTCCCGATATTTAAGTTTAAATAATAACTATAAAGGTATAATAATAGTGGCATTTTTATCTGGACGCTGCCGTGGGTGAGAAGACATGTTAAATTGTAGATCCCAGGTGTTATACAAGTAGTTGTTAAGCCATGTCAGAAGCTCTTGGGTTGGTTTGAAGACTCTCGACATCTGAGCTCGGCCACTAAGCTCATACAAAATTAGTAGGATAAAGATTATTTATTTGATTGATTTTATTATACTGTTGTATAAAAGTGGTTTCCATATTATTTTTTTTAGTTTTAGTTACAAACATTCCGCCTTTGAAGACATACCATATGTTGCGAATCGCTAATACATATCGTTGTAAATGAAGTACGAGTATTAAAACATTAATTTAAAATTTACAAAGAAAAACCAAATCAAATTAATTATACATTTTTATCTTTGAGAAAGTTCTCTACCTTATTAGTAAATAGCATTTGTCATTCAATAATAGGTATACGAATAGTATTCAAGGTAGACATAGAATTATTATTTATATGTAATAATGAACAAAGTAGATATTTACAGAAATACATTTCACTGAATTCATATGTATAAGCCGTCTTCCAATAAGTCACATCGTAAAGAATATATTTTATCTATCGATTTGCAAGTATCGTATCTCGCAGATAGGTTGGTATCTACACCATTTACTGTAATTTTTATTACAAATCTATTTGAAAGATAACATTAATGATATGTGCATAGATTGTGTTTTTACTAAAGCTGGTTGTAATGAAAAGACCGGCTGATAGTTTATTGAATTTGTGCATGCCTTATCGGTTATTTTTAACACCCTGAGTCTGTTTGTGGCAGCGGATGAACATATTATGATTTAGTTCTTGTTTGATTGAAAGTCAAGAGCTATGTTAAACGAAAATAGATCTTAGATGGTCGCAGGAACAAAATGGTGGACTATTTTTTCGACTCCCTCAATATGGGTATTAAATTCATGGGGTTGGTTAGTAGGAAACTTTAACATTAATTTAATTATGATAAAAATACAAATCTAAGTTGGCCAACTCAATATGTTGGTCGGGGGTTTTCAACATAATAATCATTTATTTGTCACAAGAGTTTCTGTGACAAATAAATGATTATTATATTATTATTAACATTTTTAATATAGGTACACTTTAATCAATACTTTTTTCTTTTTTTTCTTCCTTGTCTTATCCCACTGAGGTGGGGTTGGTACAGCAAATTTTCTTCTTCCACTCTCCTCTATCAGACGTCATCTCTACTTTTACTCTTTTCTCTCTCATGTCCTCATTCACATACTCCATTCAAGTCTTCTTCGGACGGCCTCTTGCCATTCTTCCTTACCATTTCCATACAATAGTCACATCATTAATTAATACTGTTTAAGTTAAGTAAAATTTATGTCGCCAGTTATGATATGATACATTAATTGAGCCTGTACTGGTAATTCAGGGTTTAAACTCCAAATTTAACTCTATCTCGCATATGGTTAAATAGACGTACGAAAGAAGATTAGTATATAAATGTGCCCGCTCTAAATTATTCTAAGAGATCCATAACTCCATAGTATTGAATAGTAGCATGTAATGTTAACTCACCCAGCCCACGGCGCAGCGCGCTGCTGCCACCTGCGCTTGCGCAGCGAAAGTTGCTTATTTGTCAACACGCCACTTATTTTGTAATAAACCTTGTTTGTTTTCATTTCAAATTGGCTTGCTTTCATCGAGTTGTTTCTCGATTAGTTCAAATTAATGGCTAGAAATACGAGGAAGTAAGCAAGTTGAGTTTTATACGCAGGTGTATGTTCTCTTCTGTGTACCGGTTTGAAGGTCTTTGTTTCCGGTGAAATTGTAGGCCGATTTATTGAGATTTAAGATCTAATATCTGTAGCGATGGCAGCTCAGTCGAGCGTGCGGTTACCTTATGTGCCGCAGGCCGTGGATTCGATCCCCGCCAATGAGCTCAAGCTTACGTGAGGGAAAAACGGCAGGAAACCATAGCATGGCAGTAAGGCTTTCCTTTGATTGCCTGGCTAGCAACCAATTCCAAGTTGAAAAATAAATCATTAAATAAAAATTAAAAATATTAATGGTTTCAGAAATGTCAGTTTCCTCACGATGTTTCCTTCACCGTAAAGCAAATCCACACATAACTTGAAAAACAAGTTATTGGTGTAGGGACGGAATCGAACCAGGGGCAGTCCAATTGAAAGGCCTTCGTCTTCCCATCGAGCCACACTCGCTTTTAACATTTAGCCACCAATATTTCTGACCTAGTATGTCCGAGGTTCCATCGTGCGACTTTGCATTATTCGAATACCAATATGTTTTAACTCGATTACTTTTTGTTCCAGGTAAATGAAAGTATAGTCTATGCCATAGCAAGCAGTTTACGCAAACCGTAAGTCACTTTATTTCTAGAAACTAGTCAGGAGTGAAAACCCACACCAGATATAAAGACAAGAGCAAAATGTTTTATTTTTTAGGGTTTTTTTTCCTATCAATTGTAAATAATTTTAATGCTATTTCACTTTATTATTTTTAAGTTATTGAATATTATTACATTAAATCTAAAGTACAAATTAAAAGTTTAGAAGTCACTCGACTGGACATATTGTGATGGTAGCATTATTAGATTTACGGAGTATAAATATTCTACAATTTAACTCATTTTATTTGATACCCATATTGAGATATATGTGAAAATATATGCGTCATTTGTGGAGTCCGCCATATTGAATAAATATATACGTCAAACATGGCTAAGAACACTCACGACTAACACACCTTTCAAACAGAAAAAAAGTATATCAAATTCGGATCCTTTGTTTGTAAGCTATGATGCCACTAACAGACACACACACACACACACACAGACACGTTAAACGTATAACACCACGTATTCATTGCGTAGGGGGATAAAGAGGAAGTGTTTGCCACCAAAGGAAATAGCATCTTTCCCTCACGTCAGATCCCCTTCAAAATTTCCCTCCTTATAAAGCGTAAGATAAAAAGCGATTTCCCTCTATGAGTCGTTGAATTTCTTCTGATGAATCATTAGCAAGGCCTTATTTATAACTTGGCATCCTATAAATGGTAACTAAGTTACCTGTTCTATGTTTGTGTCTTTGAGTAAATCAGGTTTATCTTTAAACATGGTTTAGTGAAGTTACGATATTCCTTCTCGTATGAGCTAAGATATTGAGCTCTGGTGTTGAAAATTTTCAAACTACTGCGCTTCATAACCTAACCTAACCTTACGAACCTATTACATCTATAGAAATAGTTTGGTATGGGGCTAACCAGCCGCGTGAGAAACGTGTCTTAATATATATTATTTAGTCATCATTTTTCGCAGGAGATTTTCGCATTTTTCAATAAGGGAATTTCCAACATTCTGAAACCATTATTTTACCACTGTTGGAATTCAGGTCCTTCTTTCACGATAAGCCACTATGCTGGTCAAGTTTGGCGGAAAACACGTCTTCGGATTTTATGGTCCTTAATCATGTAGGTTTCCTCACAATGATTTCCTTCATCTTATGAACGAGTGTAAATTCCACACATAACTTGAAATAAAAAATAATAATTGTAATTAAATTCTTTATTTAACTTAATTCACAGCTGTTCTTAATAACATTAATACTTACTCTAATAATGAGTCCTGTTAGAGCTGATTTATCTGAGAGTCAGCTGTTGCCGAACTAGGCTTTGCAGCCTGTGTTACAACATACACTCCCTGGTTAGGTACAATTATTGTTTCTGTCAGTTAAATAAAATTTTGAATAAAGAATAAAGTTGTATACAAAAATTTTAGTTAAAGTTAAAAGTTAAAATTAACATGCATGGTAGATTTGATTTGTAGGTAATACTATATGTAAAACAAGTCTTGACTGGATTCGATCCGGGGTGCCGCAGACTGCAATCTAACGTTCTGCCGACAGCCACATTCGCTCTCAGATTTCCTATATTCTACATTCAACCATACATTAACCAATTGCAAAGCAAAAGAGTCACGGCAGTTCTTTCTTTACACTTTTACTTTTACGATACACTTACGAGAAACAGTGATTTAGCAGAAAAAAAACTATGAACATTTCTGTGGGAGACAATTTGTTGTCAAAGAATAAGTTATTGATAAAATAGAAGTGATACTTGTTTTCAATGTGTTTTAATAACATTTGAGCAGTGGGTATATTAAATTTGTCATAATTTGTAGAATGAATTGTGCCTGTATGTTTATAAAAAGCTTTACTCTGGTCTTAGATATAAAACGTTTGCTTAGAAAGAACTTATTTACACTAGATTTGAAGATCTCCAAATTGTTCTTCTCAGGAAGAAGTAAATTAATCAAAATTAAATAGAAATTGTAATTGAATTGACTTAAATTAAAACTGATTTATTTTTAAATTGTGCACTAAATACGCGTCGACAAAAGATTTGGATGGAATGTCTTAATGATGACATGAAAGAGAAAGAAGTGTGTGTAGAAATGACTTTTAGTAGAGTAGAAAGAACGAAGACGACGAAAATTAACTGAATCTGACCTCAGTTAATAACTCGGGTAAAGCAGGAAAGAAAAAGTATATTGGCTAGATTTCGTATCTTAATTTTTCTTGAGTATTATTTTTCGTACTAATTAAATATTTTAAATGATAATTAACAAAAATAATCTGAGATATTTTTTGTTGTTTTTATATGCAGCGGCAACGGCTTAGATATCGATCAACGTTCTTTTAATAATATTGTCCTCTCTGCTCCATCCCAATCTCGATCAGAGTGTGAATCACGGTATTGCCAGTAATTGCTCAAAAAATGGATGGTAATAAATCTTTTTTTAACAAATTTGTCTAATGGAGTCTGGGAACGCGATGACTAGCCGAGACTGTTCTCAGCATTGGAAAGAAATCAATTATTTGGAAGTTTTTATGAAAGTTGCCGCTTTGGTTGTTTAAAAATGTAATTCTATGGCAGTGAAGGGTCTTTGTTCGTCGTTTTAATTAGTAGGTAATAATTTTATCTCGGTAATGTTATTTTTTGGATTATAAGGATTGATTTTTAAAATTATACATGCTTTATAAATGTCAAATATTTAAATCTAAGTATATACAATACATAGATTGAACCCAAGTCAAGAACAAAACGTAAGCGTTGTCAAAAATGCCATCCCGAAAAGCTTCCTGTCAAAACGTGCCCAGTAGGTATATTAAAAGGATATAAATATAATTAAAATAAGTGTCATTTTTCCTTAAGCCGTATTTGGCAAACAAAATTTTTTTTGTATGGTAAAATATTAGTGACAGAACGGCTAAATAGCATTTTTTTGATTATTTTATTTTATTACTCGTTGTACTTAAGGTACACCAATGAATACAACACTTTAGACTATATATATGCAAATTATACATACGGTAACATAATTAGACATAAGTTAGACAACTAACTTAATTTCCTTAAATAAGCTATACATTCAGTCACGAATAACCTATACTTATAACAGAATACATCAATATCAGTATTCTAAGCAGGGCTTAAGGCTGAAGATAGTAAAAGTATACTGAAATACTCCCTGTACTTTCAACTCTGCGGAATGTTTGCTCACCATCGATCATAGAAACATGGACAAGCCCCAAGACTACTGAAGTAGTCGCTTAATTAGTTCAGATACCGGTTCTTATCAGAACGAATTGATCATATCAGAGCTTAAATGAATTATGTGACTGCTCTGTTACAATTTCACTTCTTCGAAACGGTTGCTAAATGATTGTGACGACAGACGCTAGATCCTATGATAAAATGCATTGCAATAAATACTAGTGTTGTGAATTGAAAGCTGGAGATAAGGAGTTATCTCTGTACTGAATAGCCGTTTGATGTTGCCTGTATGTATATATTTTGAAAATGGAACTGCGTAATTTAAAGAACTGTCAAAGATATTTTATCTGTCAAAGATATTTTATCTGTCAACGAAAAAACAATTGCATACTGATATATCAACAAAATGTAAACATAATCTCTGCTAATATAGTTATCCCTGTACCGTATAGCCGTTTGATATGATGCCTGTATGTATATATTTTGAAAATAGAACTGTGTAATTCAAAGGACTGTCAAAGATATTTTATCTGTCAACGAAAAAAATCAACTGCATACTGAAATATTAACAAATTGTAAACATAATCTCTGCTGATATGAAATGTTTTTTGTATATTTTTTTTTATACTACATTAAAATATGGTAAACTGATTTTTGTACTACGATTAATTTCCTTACACAGTATTATATATTATATTATAACAAAATAATAACCACCATACAGTAACCACTTTTTTGGTTATTATGGTTAATAACCAAAAAAAAGTTATGGGTTTTCGTTTATTGCCATTTCGCTAGAACATAAAATTTCACAAATTAATTACACCGGCCATTTTGTCTCCTCTCTCCTACTCTCGAAATTAGCGAAACAATATTTTATCAAAGAGATACAATCGTAAAACTAGCATTGAGTTAGAAAGCTGTAAGGTTTTCAATTAAACCACTTAAAGTATCAGTCATAAATTTATAAGCCATCCTTACTAATTTGTTTTATTTTATAGGAAAACCAACAGCTTTAAAATGTACCCAAATTTTTTTATTAAAATAATAATGTAAGTAAAGGTTATTTTTTGAACAGCTTTCACTTATGGGTTTTAAATAAAAACAAAATAACAGTACCTTGCCGTCCCAGAACGACAGTACAGTAAAAGATGATAGAAAATGTAAATATATAAGAATAAATCAATGCCAAATAACGGAAATATAAAAAAAAATACTAACATATTATCAACAGCAGTTGGTGCTTGCTACTCTCTTCTTTTTCTTACTGTTTGATAACTAACTAAAACTAAATAACTAATACCATAAAAACGTTTTTAACTCTGTCTTTGTGCCTGTATATATGTGTGTATGGATGTATCTAGCAATCATCAATAAATCATTATTTAGTAAAACTCCTATTAAAAAGCGGGTGCAGCCACAGATAATAAACTTTTTATTTTACAAATTAAATAATGTAACACTAATTGTGCCTAACATTGAACCAAATACATGCAAATAACTCTAGGCAAGGCCAAATTGTCGCTGCTCATTTAATTATGTACATTAAACTTGACCTATTTTTGTAATTATTTCCTTTATTATAGTAACTTCCACATACGATATCTTTTTACTAACGTTGTATCACTTTCTAATTCATATTGGTAAAGAGCAATGAGAGAGTTAAGAATAATGCTAAATTACCTGGTTTAGTAAAATAAAAGACAACGAAATGATTACAGCAATTTGAATGCAGAACTTTATCAATTAAGATTGGCGATCCATCGAGGTAATGCCGCCAACATTTTAGGCACCTTACCCGCGGACACTGACTTAGGTTTAATCTACCATTTGTATTTTTTTTTAATTTTTATTTTAGTGTTGTCGAAATAAATATTAAATTGTTTTATATTATTATGAAATTTATTTTTTCAGAGTAAATAAAAGACTGGCAACCGTAATAAACACAAATGAATAAATTATTAACTATGATAAGAAAATTAAATATAATGAAATTATCTATTTAAGAAAAAAATATACAAATGCTTGCAAAAGGTTACGCACAGTTTAAAAAAGCACCGATATAAATACACCATTTAAAGTAGTTTCTAATTAGCGGAAGCCAAAGATTTTCTAGGGCTTGATTATTTTATATAATTAAATTTTTCTCAGAGTAAATTAAAAGAATGCCTACCGTAATAAACATAAACGAATAAATAATTCTATTTAAGTATGATAAGAAAGTTCAATAAAATGAAAACTTATCTATTTAAAGAAAAATAAATATATCTATAATGCTTGCAAAAGGTTACGCACAGATTAAAAACTCACCGATATAAATACACCATCGAAAGTAGTTTCTAATTAGCGGAAGCCAAAGAGATCGAAAGTTAGCAAGCATTGCGGCGCGCGCGCATTTTTACAACATTTTCACATGACGGGGTCAACGACCGCGCCGCCGGGAAAAGTGGAAAATGCGAAACGTTGCGTTGCAAGTGTTGGCAGGTTGGACCCGATTGGAAATCTATTGCGTTATTACCTCGTCGCACCATGATTAGCCAATTACGTGTTACAATTTTATGTTCATACTTGCTTAGCTTCTCGTAACGATAATTGTGGTACTTGTGCGTGTTTTTAATAAAGTTTGACATTAATTGAGTTTTACATTTATATAAATAAGCTATATTTCAGATTCGATATTTAAATTAGGTTTGCAGATTTTTATTGAGTTTGTTTGTATGGATATTTGTTTATTTGTTTCTTTAATATTGTTCTATTTCATATAGGGGCCTTTGGGTGGTTTTGAAACTCTCAACACCAAAGATGATGAAGAATTTAAATACCGTATTCCATTTTGTACACCTAGACCCACCACGCTCTGGGAACCTCTGCTTTCCACTAGCATTTGTATTCAGAGCCGAGGTCTCTCAGGATGTCGCTTAATAGATCTATCAATCGCGTTCACAGCGTCTGCGGCTTGACGACAGAGACTAACAGACTCACTGCGCGACTACATGCATGGACTATCAAGTGTGTTTTATGGTTTTGTTTATTTTTGTTCAAAGTACAATGTTTTTTGATAGAAAAGTACTGTTTTGGATATATCAGGAATATAAATGTGGCTATTATAAAACAGTCACATAAGTCAAAATGTTTTTTTAGTCAATTATTACTTAGGGTGATGCATAAACGTGAATAAGCAGCCCACTATACGTTCCCACTGCTGGGACTCGGGGCCTTCTCTCACAAGTAGAGAGATTTAGGCCATAATCCACCACGCTGGCCAAGTGCGGGTTGGCGGATGACACACGTTTTCGGATATTGTGGTCCTGAAACGTGTCAGTTTCCTCACGATGTTTTCCTTCACCGTAAAGCGAGTGCAAATCCACACTTAACTAAGTCTGGAATCGAACCAGGGGATGTCTGATTGAAAAGCAGACGTTTTAACCACCGAGCCACACTCGCTTTTATTGTGATTATTTTAAGGTGATGGGCAAAAAATTGAGTTTAGAGTTTTATCTGTCACATTAAAAAAAATTGGTCTTAGGAAAAAGACCTTGGAATATTTATACCAATTGTAATACCGGTGGTATAGCAGTTTCTAGGCTAGCTACCCAATTTGAAAAATCTGTCGCCACACAATCCAACGATGTGTTCGGATAGCTTCCTTAAGAGCCAGTTATTCCAGACTAGGCATGCTCCATCGTAGGCTAGAGTTTTGCCGACTCATGTGGTTACGCGCCCTGCTAGTCAAATACCTTTAAAAAAAATGTTAATGCAATGTTCATGCAATTTACTTACCCAGCAGCCGTTTCTTCATAAACCCGCTCTAAACGCTCCCGCATGAGGCTTTCAGAGTGTTATTTGTGTTATTTTCTTAATTCACGGTGTTCCGAGATATGTATGTTCCTACAATTACGGAGCAACGCAACGTTATGCGGGTGATTGCAGCTCGGTTAATGCCCGTCTCATTATACCGAGCGGTTCGCTAACTAACCTGGGTCACTAAAGGGACTCAGTTTTAAGTGGTAATGGTGGCGATTTTGGCGTACATACGACTAAACTAAATGTAAAGTAGCTCTGTCTCTTTCCATCGTTAGTAATTAGAAAGAAACAGCACGATCAAAACAATATGGACAAGGAGAACAATATGGAAAATGGGGGTAGTTTTAGAGCTGTTGTATTTGGGTGCGTTCTAAAAAAGTCCACATTTTCTATATTTGACGTGACTTTAGTTGTTTAGTGTATCGCTCAGATCATGCCGTCTTTATCTAAACACTGATGTTGAAAAAAGACAGGGCTACTTTAAATTTAGTTTAGTCGTGTGTACGCCAGAATCGCCACCAATGTAAAGATTTTTTGGTGTTTCCCTAATACAAGTTTGTATTCTTAGTTTAGCTAAGTCGTTAAACTATAATGGAGCTTTACCTGGCTTGGCCTCTTTCAGTTGTAGACTTAAGTCTCGAAAAAATCGGCCGAGTTGTAAGAAAAACAAATTTTGTTTTATTATTTCTCACAAAGCCAAAAAAGTAGTCTAATACTTTGGAATACTCAATAACTGAAAAAAAGTATTAAAATTATTCGAGTTACACAACGAGATGTCCGATAACCGTCACTTGGCCAGCGTGTTAAATTATTGTTTATAGCGCTCTCCTCGTGAGAGAAAGCTCGGAGTCCCAGCAGTAGAAATGTAAAGAGGGCTGCTTCTGCTTATGCTATACAACAGGATACCCGGCAACCAAGGGGTATAGACAGATTTTGAGAGATATAAGATTCGTACCCACTAAAACCTCCCCGGTGATATGCGTGGCTCCGGGTTCTTCCGAGAAACGCACCGGGACCCTCCTCGCACTGCGCTTCAGCCTTTCCCAGTCAGTAGCTGACCCACCATTGCACAACGGTGTCTCCCACATGACGCTGTCAACCCTGGGCCTAATATCGCGGCTGTTGGAGTCCCATCTCCAAACACCCCCGAGTCTGATGCCTCTTTTCGTCGCCTTTTACTATAGGCAGGGGCCAAGTCTTATTCTTTCTCTCAGTTTAAAGGGTTATGATTCAGGTTCTAATTTACGTAATTGTCTATGTTTTAAAACACGTTCTTTGACAATTTACCTGTAAAAGTGTATCGTATTGTACCTAATTGAAGTTCTCAAAGCGCAGATCGCGCGGTGGCCCGCGTGTTCAGTTCAGTTTTGTAACAGTATAATTTTCTTGCCAATTTAGTAGATTGTAAACGTAGTATTGAGATGTGGGATCGCGTAATTTCTTAGTGGCAACGCGTTTACGATGTTTGAGTGATGACAACTGAGTCGGGCGTGGAGCTGCCTTGCGTTCCGAAAGTCGTGTGTTCGATCCCCGTCAATGAACTCGAGCTTTCTGTGAAGGAAAACATCGTGAGGAAATTCATGGTGGTAGAAAATTTTCTAGTGCTGGCTAGCAATAACTCACGAGTTGGTCTGTGGCCAAGGACCTATCAGTATGTTCCGACAGCCTCCTTCAGAGCTAGTTATTCCAAACTAGGCATGCTCCACTCTAGGGCAGAGTGTCGCTAACTTATGTGGTTAGCTTCCCTGCTAGTCAAATATTATGCTAGTTGGTTGATAAAAATATATAAAAATACTTTTATTAATATTAAATTAAATGTAACTACTTGTATAATCTATTCTGTCAACTTAAATAAAGATTCCACTAGGTGCATAGTCATGAATTCTTTTAAGAAATATATAATAAATTGGTTAAATAAGCAATTCCTCAACTTCGAATTAGTTATTGTAATGTTCAGACAGGATATAAAAAAGGGTAATAATTGGTCATACATAGAAAATGTATATTTTAAAAAACCTTTAAGTATTATTCCATAGTCCTTTATTAATGGAACTGCCTTTTCATATTAAAGGCGGCGTCTTTAGTAACTCTTAATCCAGTAAGTAGCAGCAGAAATTCACGGAATTAAACCAGTCATAAGGAAAAGTACTTATAACAAAACTTACAAAGCAATCACATTGCAAAATCTTTTCTTATTTCTTTTGGTACTTAAACGACAATTATTTACAAAATACTTTGAACAAAATAAGTTCATCTTGTATGTAAGTAACTTCTTATTTTTATTTCGTTTTGTCCGTAATTACCTTCTTGAATAAACCGAGTACAGTTTTACCGCAAAGTTCATGGAAATCTGAATTATCCACACGCAAAACAGGCAGAAGAGTCTGCCTTAGCTCTAAACACTGCTGGAAGAGCCATAACCATATTTTGACGACCTCGTTGACATAATGGTTACCATGCCGGACTGCCAATCAAAAGGTTCCGGGTATCATTCCCGGCACGGCCGACATCTTTGTGCTGAACTAAATTTGTTGGTTTCGGTCTAGGTGTTAAATATGTATCTATATAAAGTATGTATGTGTAGTATATCAGTTGTGTTAGCAACCATAATAAAAACTAGAAATAATTTAGTATGGGGCTAACCAGCCGTGTGTGAAATGTGTGCTAAAAATATCTATTTCTGGTTTACCAGCTGTAAAGTAACGATATTCCAAAATAAAATAACACCCATAAAAAATATTTTTTTTTCATGTGAAAATATTGTTCAAATTCAATATAAGGGATCATGATACGCTATCAACTTCACTGACTATGGCATCGAGATCTCTAATATCTAAACTAACCTTTTTTGCATATTTAGTACAAAAATACTTAATAAAGAAACATACGACTACATTTATAAAAATAATATTCACAAATGTAGCAACAAAGAATCACGACGAAGCTTATTCAGCTCTTACAACTCCATGTTGTTCAAATGTTTGAATGAAGTTTCAAAATGAAGACTCACGAGCTAAATGCTAACTTCGCCGTTTTAACACAAATTCAAAACTTGACAACCGTTTAACTCCGTTTTACTTATTTTGAAACAATTTGTTGCAATCATCTTGTTTTGGTGCATTCGCTGCAAGTTTATGTAACGGCTAACAACAATCGAATGACAGTTTTCGTTTGAATTTCGAATGCAAATGTTGTAAAAGCATTGACTCATCCGCCAAGATTCCTGGGCACAACGTTTTCTACAAATCCATCCCTAGTGTTGACTGTCAGTGCCACACGACTATCCGCTGTTTGCACCATCGTCGAATGACAATGCGATGCGTTTGTTGAACTTGTAATGCGCACAGCATCTTAATTGCAGACTGCGCGGGCGCACGGTGGTCGAACAATAAATAACTTATTGGTGAGGATATTAGATAAATCAGCATTCTTTGCTTGGTAATAAATACCCTGTAGGATGGAGTCAGTTGAAGCCTAGTACGTTTTGGTGATATTGCATCATTATCGTCTTCTTCTTCTTCCTTGCCTTCTTTTACTATGGTGCGGTCGCTATAGCAAATTATCTTCTTCTACTCTCCTCTAGATTGCATCATTATTTTCGAGCCAAAAAACGAACCGTCTGATAAAATAAAGTTTTAAAATAATCTACGGTCTAAATAAGATGATGCGGGAATCACAGACATTTTTATGGTTATAAGTTGTTTTGTTTCAGATTATTTTAGTCTGTCGTCATATCAAAGCAGTATGCAACACATATTATATTTAATATATCTAGCGTGCAAGTTCGACTCAAAGTCGAATCAATCTCATCTCATCATAATTAATTTCAGTTTGAAAATGTCAAGGACATGAGTCAACAAGTTCTTTTTAAGAATTAGGTTGATTCAGTTCAATGTACAGTCCGCAGCCGCTTGACCCGCGCTCGGGTCACTTCGGATTAGCTCGCCAAGGTCACTCGGATGTCAACGAATCACGAATTCAATTCCACTCCATTCATTGGCTGCTGCGTCATCGCTCATGACTACCAACATTAACATAACAATTCCACCAACACGATCCTAAATTAACACATTGTGATAAGCCAAAACATTAAATAAAAAATATTACTTAGAAATAAATTGCGTTATTTATCCGGGTAGATGTAAGGTCAAATCGAAGGCGTGTTGATAATTCATAAATAGAATGGAATTCTTGTGTGCAGAGAAAGTTGAATTATGAATTTGTTAGTCGCCATTATCACGAGTTACATCACACATAACGTGTTTAATGTCTGTTTAGGATTTATAATTTGATTAGTAGGTATTCCTTTTTATTTATGACTCTTTTAGTTTGGGTTTACGAAAACTTGTAATTAGCTGCGACATCAAAGTTTCTATTTTGACATTTTTTTATATAACAGTGACATTAATTTACGCAGGAAAATTTGCTAGATTGACTAAGATTGTCTTCTGACCTCTGACGCTCAACAACGATACGAGATTTATAAAACAATCTGTCTATACTGTACCTTTTTTCACATGTTCTTTTAATTATACTTGAGATGAAAGCAAACAGATGAAAAACATATTTGATGAATATTTTTTGTTTATGGTTTTTATATCAGTATAGGTGTTAAGGCCATTGACACTACCTTATGCAGTGCTATCAGAGATCTGGTAGCGACTAAGCGGGCAATTAAATGGTAATTCTGATTCCACTTGAGGATCGTCGTGGATCCTAAGTGAGTCAGGGACGTGGTGATTGTTACGTATGTATTGAGTAATGTTGCTATCAAAAGCGTCAAAATATTAGCTTTTATTTGTAATTTTTAATTGTTTTTGTCAAAAATACAATTGATTGTATTAGCAAATGTTGGTACTTTAGACTTTTTTTTATCAAATATAGAATATATATAATATATATATATATATTATAATATATATATATATTATATTCAATGTATGGACAGCAAAGGTTCCGAAAACTTTAGTAGTTAAAAAAATGCGTTCATAATTAATCGCCTTATTGGGGTAGAATTGTTTTATACTTGGATAAGGATATGGTACATAAGGAAAATAATTGTCCAAAAACTTTTTCGAGTGCAACACATAAATAGTAACTTTGACGTACGATTGGCTCCATTGGATTCTACAGAAAAGTTGTGAGTACTCGGTTGGTTTTATACTTGTACTAATTTATGGTCAATTGAGTTTACAGGGCGGCATTCAACTTTTGTTCTACGACTTTTAAATATTTGGGAATAGAAAATCGATTGACCATACATAATGACGCGCGTTGACGAACTTGTTGTGTGGAACAGCTGTTTTTTCCTAATGTTTGGGTAAACATTAGTTTGTTTCTAAGGTTTTGCGAGAATTACCAGTAACCTGGCATAGAGTAGTATCTCTGATGTTACGTAAAACTGCGTTTGACACTACCCATATCGATACTCTAATTTGCAAACAACCTAACTCCTCTGCTGATTTTTTACAGTAGAGGAACAAAACTTCATTGTATTTTATTTAGATAAATAAAAAGCAATATAACTTCATTTTTATTATAATAATAAAAATAAAGCATAGTTTTTCACGGGATTTAGGTTTTTCTTTATTGCGTAAAATAAAAAATACATCGTGGTTTCGAGCCTCCCATTAAAAAACCCGCAGAGGAGTTAATAGGTTTTCAAATTAGGGTATCGATATGTATGTGTTACGTCACAAATAGCCGGGTAACAGAGCGAGCAGCCTCGCGAGGCATTTGCTGCGCGGTGTGGACGTGCCTCGGACGAGGCAAGCGCGCGCTCTGCCGCGGTCGAGCGACCGAGCGCCCGAGCCATCGAGTGTCGGCTTTTGAATTTGCTCAAAGGCGCCTCAGTCGCCTAGTTATGTCATTGTTGCACTAAATAGACGCGTCCACACAGAGCAAGCAGCCTCGCGAGGCATTTGCCGCGCGAGGCTGCTCGCTCTGTGTGGACACGCCTAATGACGAATGCTCATGTCACTTCAGCGCTTGTCAGTACTCTCGCCTGATGGGAACGGCAATGCGCGTGCGACGACTGACTTGCGTCTGTCTGCGATTTGTTATTAGATAACTCATGTAGCTAACGTGACCTTTACCACTGGTTATACGTGACTTCCTTTCAACCAGACACTGAATTAAATGATTTCATTTCAGATTGAAATTAAAATAATTTATTTAAAATTAATATTACCAAGTCCCGTAACTTAGTTCTGTGGGTTGGATTATAAGGTCTTGCTAATTCTTTAGAATTTTGTTGTGGTTCGTCATCAAGGGTTCCAACGATGGCTTCTAGTGCAGAAACGTATTGGTAATTTAATTTCATATTGAAAACATCTATAAATATATATGTTATTGAAATGTTGTCATATTGACAATCAGTCAATAATATTAATTACCAAGTCCCGTAACTTAGTTCTACGGGTTGGATTATTATAACGATTTGCTAAAAAAAAATAACCAAACGTATTGATAACCTCATCCTTTTTCTGTTATCACTTAAAAACCGACACTTATTCAACATACAAATCTGTCCTAAGCCAAACGAAAGTGTGGGAAAATTAATGACTCCGTAACACTATACGGAAATGAAAAGTAAAAGCGTATTCTAAAAACAATAAAAGAACAGATACAATATCAAATATCCAGAGATAAGTGGAGACAATAGAGAGAGCGCAATATTTGGCGACTGCGCCTGCGCTACAGACTGTGATCGATTACCAATGAAATCGAGAAGCTGAATCGAGAGATCCGATCTAAGCTGATAGCAGGAAGTCACGTCAGCTACGGCGAGCTTTGCTTTTGTCATCATCATTATCTTTCTAAACTTAGGCTTGGTCTTGCAGTCTTGTGACTGGACTATCTAGACATATCTCTTTGTAAAACACTATTTGTAATTATTGTTTTATTATTTTAAATGTTTCTTTACGCATAATAAATTGTACATCAATGATGTTTTAGACAGTAGCTCGACTCGACACTCTGGCCTGAGGTGGAATGCCCATCGTCCGAAATAACTGTTTCTCAGGGAGGCCCCAGGAACACACCTTTAGGTGCTAGGCGACGATTTTTATCAACTTGAGTGGTTACTAGCAAGGGGAGCACTAGAACGCGCTCTTACCACAAAATGACGTCGTTGTAAAATATCAAACCAAAAAAAAATACTCATCAAAGCTGAAGAAAAGATGCTGACTGTTAAGATGTCAGTTAACAACTGTGTGCTATAATAGTAATATGACTAAAACAATAGTAAGTAATAATAAAGCAATTGACAAAATAAATAAAAATAATGACAGCACCAGTGCGAAACGAGCGCGAGGAGCGCTAAAATATTTACTAATTGCGATCGTATTCAGGTCAAATAAGAAGACCAAGCCAGAGTACTTTCTCACAAAATTGCCGCTAAGATGTGAGGCACTGGGTTGGCCAAATCTTTCCCAAGCGCACTACGCGCGAATAAAAACAAAAAACTGTCGTAATAGATGCACCTCAACTAAAACCGCGGCAAAATTGCGGAAACCGCGACGCGTACGTGACGTAACGGCCACCTTACTTTAAGCACAATAAAAAAGCATCGAAGTAAGCAACCCTAGTCCGCGGCTCTTTCAATACGTATAACCATGTACAACTTATTATGAACCGTAGTATAGTGAATTAAGGCCCATATTCCTTCGAAAAGAAATGAACACGTGCTCGGCTGGACCGCGAGCTAAATTAAATCATATTGTTTATCAGATTGAGTTCATATTTCTTAGTGAAGTGAAGATTCTGTATGTAGTACTAGTTATTATTCTGTGCTTTAAGTAATCTGTGGAATTACTACTGCTACGTATTCTGTGGCTGTAGAGCTTGTATCACGCGCGCTTCTATCGTTTTGGTGTATTTTTACAGTAGCTATTGCTGAATCTGTGGCTTCGCGACGAAATGGAGGTATTTTTGGCGCTAGCGGTCGATGACCCGGCGATCAGTGAAAGTCTGCCGCTGGCGCCAAGCTGGCTGCGCGTGCGCAACTACCACCCCCACCCCTTAGTAGTCATAGTAGGCCTAATTATGATTATTGTCAATTCCACGTAATGTGCGTTTCAAATAATACTAGTATATATCTATTGAAAAGCATATCACTATTGGCAAGATATAGCCTATGGAGTCTCATCAATGCATTTTTGTATATTTTTTATTTTATTCATATCATCTTTAAACTGGTCAATTTTCTCCTCCAGATTGTCACACTTTAGATGGTGTGAAAAGCAATGTATCAAAATAAATAAATAAATGTTAATTTAACAATCCTTTTAATCTGTCATACCAAAGCAAGTAAATAAACCATAACTTAACGAACTAAATACACAGATATAGACAACGCTCTAACTTAAAAAGAAATACAAAAGATTAATGAAAAAAAAATGTGTGTGTGTGAGAATGTAACCAAAAAAATAGAACATACAATTTCTGACTACGCATGCTTCATTTTCATCCCAAGCGACTCTTTACGCGCTGGTCAAATTCCTAGCTGAGAACTGAAAAAGAAACCCTTAACTCTGTTTGTTAACACACTGTTAAGTTAACGTAACATTTCACGAAAACAAAAGAACGCAACCTATCAATTAATCGATTACACAATCTAATCATCTTTACAATAACAATAATGAAATAAAAATGATAAAAAAGACACATTCACACCGACATTGTTTAGAGTACGAGATGTCCGATAAAGCCGGTTTACGCAACACATCTCATCATGCCGGGAATTAACACAATCATTGTGTAATTGTTCACATTGCGGTGATGGTAGAATGGAAAGCCGAAGCTTATTGTCGTTTTGGTTTTTATTGTTGTCAAATATTTGTTCTGCATTGTTTTGTAATTGCTTTACAGGGCTTTGTGTGTTGCTGTTTTGTGATTGTATCTATTTCCTTTTTTTTTCGAAACTTATCGTCTTTATCTGAGGCAAAGTTTACTGGTTTCTTTGCGCTGGATAGAAAAGGAGGGTTAAGCAATTCAGTCATGCGGTAAAAACCGAAAGTCTATGAAAGGAGAAGGATATAGCGCAAAAAGAAATATTAATCAATAGTCCACATACTGCTCTTGATTATCTTTTTTCTGTTTCGTATAAAATAAGTGGTCAAGCTCTGGTGTTGAGAACTTTCAAACCCTCAAGGGTCTAGTCTTTCTTTGTTATATTTCAGTTATCAAAAAAGGGAGAGAGAGTCTCGAGTCTCTAAAGAAAACACTAGAAAGTTCATGTCCTCAAGAAGAAAACAAAAGATAAGAGGGAGAGAACTTTCGAATGTTTTCTTTATCACGTTATACCAAACTAAGTGAAAACATTAGAAAGTTCTCGCCCTCAAGAAGGAGCAAGAGAAATAAAATAATAGTCGTTTAAAAAAACTAAAAAACACGCTTATCTGGCCGTTTTAAGTTGGTCAAAATCGCGCCCAAAGAAGTCAGTTACAAACATACAAACATACAGGTGAAGCTAATATAAAGCGTGTAAAAAGAAAAGAAAAGAAAAGAGGGAGAAAACTTTCGAATGTTTTCTTTATCAAGTTATACCTAAGTAAGAGAGTAAGACCATCTTTACCTAACTGGTGTGTAAGTGCTACTAATCCACTTACATGTGAGAGTCCATAATGCCAGGTTCACACAAGCAACGGCCTGGTTACCAAGTCTGCGAAATGAATAGATGAAAATTGCTGTTTTCAGTGATTCCTGTACATAGACTGTTTGTTTTGTACTTATACTTCTTTCTTTGAAATAAAACGCCCGTCACGCATATTTTAATAATTTTGTCACAGTATCAAAGTTATATTTCTTTCATTTAGTTTAAGAGAAGGGGTTGATCTCTGATGATAGAAGCTTTTATAAGTTAACAGTAAACTGACAATAAAACCTACATTCAACGAGATATTGCGATATATCTTTAGGCACTGTGGTTTTTAGAATAATACAAGCGCATTTGTATTTTTTTATGTACCTATAATTTTTGTATTTTTTTGCCCTCTTATTATGTATCTTTAGCACTTGCGCTTGATTACAACTCACCTGATGTTAAGTAGTCCTACTTTCTAGAATCAAGCGCGAAAATTAAGATCCATAGCAATTTTTCGCCCATTCATTTGACATACTCGGGCGTGACATTTGGCTGGGATGCGCCGGCGCAGGCTAAACGTTTTCCTTGTGTTACGCCACGGAATTTCACCGCGGTCTTTTAGGGACCGCCCTTTAGGGAGATATTTGTGGAACCGGCGGCATGAGGCGTCACGGGATAGTATCTCGCAACCGTGCTATCGACAGATAAGACCCTAAATGAAAAAAAAAGCGAGAGGTGCTTCTTAGGATGGGATGCGTATTCTTAATGTTCTTTTTGGGGAGCGTATACAACGATTGATATTACTTATGTACTCTGTACGTATATACATAAAATAAACAATGATTGATATTACTTATGTACTCTGTATGTATATACATAAAATAAAAAAACAAAAAACAGCAAATAAATATTAGGACATATTTCACACACGGCTGGTTAGCCCAATACTAAACCATTTCTAGTTTGTACTATGGTTGCTAACACAACTGATATACTACATATTCATACATACATAATATTTTATATAGATACATATTTAACACCCAGACTGACAGCCAATAAATTTAGTTTAGCACGAAGATGTTGGCCGTGCCGGGAATCGAACCCGAAACCTTCTGAATGGCAGTCCGTGGATATGTACTGATACTGTTGTTCCATAAACTGTAGATGAGTTAACGGACGTTTCGGAGGCCTAAGATTGGCCTAGCCGAGTTTGGGGTCCGTTGCTAAATTATGTAACCTAATGTTTATATTATTATTATTATTTTCTATAATAATAATAATATAAACATTAGGTTAATGTTTATAGCAATAAATTATTTATTTGTATATACTTGCTTAATAATCCTAACGTTTTATGTCATAATTTTTACATGTGTATATAATCATTAAGTTTAGATCTCGATATACGAGTCTGATTTTATAAAGTATAGTGGTTTCAGTAATTTCTCAGTGACAAATAAATAAATAACGGTATGGTAGATGACTGTGTAAAAAAAAGAAAATAATGTTCGTGACACAAATATGAAACTGCTTTCCCTTGTTATAACATTCAAGATACGCATTTATTTACATGTTTATTATCAACATACATCACCGTAATATGATATTGCAAGTTTCATACACATATTAAGACACGATAGAGCTACTTTTAGCATATTTTATGAACATGGTTAGATATAAAATCATTCAATTGTTTCATGAAATTTTGTATGTATCAATGTTATATTTATATTTCTAAACAATACGCTAGTAAGATGACAAAATCACACCGTAAAAATGAAAGACAAAGTTTGTGAGTCTCTGTAAATGTTACATACTTACATACTAAGTTCAGTTTGAGTGTGAAGGCACTCAAACTGAACTTAGTTCAGAGTTGAGACACTGAATTCCCTGTTACTTGTATCTCAAAAATCGTAACCCCACCAGTCACTAAATTAATTTGATGTATTTCATTTTAGTGCCTCCAGAGAGTTAAAAAAGATGTTGATAGCAAAGATATCAAATTGCAAACATTAATAAAAAATACATTCGCATATTTCATTGCAAAACATCATCAACTCCTCTTTCACTGATCGCTTATCAGCTTTTTGTGAAAATCATCTCGCGATTACCAATGTTGCCATTACCAGATGTGAGAGCACAAGGCTTAGTTACAAAGCCTGGTCTCAGCCACCAATCCGCATCAAGCATTCAAATATCAATCCAAATCAATTTGCCTAATTTATTAGGTGTCATAACGAATTTTCTTTATCGCCGTTCGAAAAAAGAATTACCATGACAAATGGTACTACGATCGATTCGAGCTCACGCGCATTTGAGAGCGAGACGCCTGTACGAGTCGCTGTTTGAGAGCGAAGGAGATGGCAGAGATTCAAATTAAGAATAGTATCGGAATCGATCTTGATTTGTCGAGTGGTGACAGTCGATCAGTCAGACGAATACGACCACAATGGCGGGTGCGGTCTCGAAAGTGTCGATTCAATGTCGTACGCGATATTCGATATCGAAAGCGCGAATCGACATTGAAATATGTGGCTGCAACGTGATTAATTTTATTAGTTCAACTGTAATTTAGAACCTTCAAAAAACCGGTCAAGTGTGTTGAAGAATGGTGTCCGCAGGCTGAGCTATTGAATTTCGTGGGCCTACCACACAACTTATAAGGCAACACCGAATTAAGCGGCTACCCACAAGCCCGTTTTCCCATGTCCTAGTGTCTGCTGCATTCAAACGATGCAGTGCTGCTAGCTCGAAAAAAAATGCTATGACATATTTTTGAAAAACCATCTAGCTAGTTTCTTCGCTTTCTTCTTAGCTTTATTTAAATAATTACAGTTGGTTTCGTACACTGTTTGAATTATAGACATAAAAAAAAACGTGTACATAACTCTTTAATTTAGTTTCTGTTTTAAAGATAAATTTATACTAAGTAAATTTATTTTTATTTATAAGTGAACGTAATAAGAGTTTATTAGTAATGTAATGTAGAAACATTTTTTTTTTGTTGCGTCTATGCTTCCTCCGACATTAGTTGTCTAACCTTAGGAACCCCTATGACTAAAATCTAGCGATATTCAAGACGTGAGTAAATCGGTTCCTTCTAGGTAAGCGTGCCACCGTAGATTTCAATATCTCTTACCATCAGGAGAATTGTGGTCAAGCGTTGACCAACACAGAGTTAAAAAAGTGCGATTCTAAAGCGTGGACAAAATTTGCCTTGTCATTATTTTGCATAGATTTTGTTTGTATATTGTACTTTGTAAGTTCTTATCGTAAGGCATATTATATATTTGCACAAAACAAACGGTCACACTTACTTAGAAAAAAAAACGTTGGATATACGTCTAACGAGTTTCGACGCATTACGAGCGTCATCGTTGAATGTAAATCCATCGTTTTTTAAGTGTGTGTGACCGTTTGTTTGTAGATGTCAGCAATGAGGAAGATTCTTTCAACAAACTTCACCGAGCACATTTCTAAGGTTCTCTAGTGGAGTTAATTGTCACTTTCGACGAGCGACCGTTACCTCGATTGATATTTGATCACGTTGTTGTCAAGAGTATAAAATTTGTTGACTGACGATGTTAGTATTTTCCGTAAAAATAAGCGGAGAACTTTAACAGAGACTTTTGTAAATACCTAGAACGTTTAATACAAATGTAAATTTAATTTAATTTAATCCAATGAGGCAATGCGGCAAGCCTGATGGGCATGTTAGGGCGGGTGGCTTAATATATGAAATTATAAAAAAATGTTTGCGTTTCTATACCAATATTAATTAATTAATTATATTATATTTTTAATGTGATATTAATAAGATGATGTAGAGATAATAGTAATATAATAAATAATCTCGTAACTTATACTTTAATCAAATTTTAAATTTTACAAAAAAGTGTCTAAAACTATCATAACGCAACTATTAGTCATTACTGCAGGGGAGTATACTTCTCTGATATACAAGCTTCCTTGCCGAGTTTGGAGATGCAGGCTCATCTACTGTAGCTCTTAATATCAAATTTCTAAAAACTATATAGAAGTAACATTTGCTACAAATTCTATTAATATTAACCGCCTAAATAAATACCTAATTTGATTTGTAAATTTTATTTTAAACCAGCTGACCCGGCTAACGTTGTTTTTGCTTATGAATTATTTCTATTAATTAAAAAAGGGGTATTTTAAATAGATTGTAGCCGATTCTCAGACCTACGGAATACGCATATAAAATTTAGTCAAAATCGGTCAAGCTGTTTCGGTGGAGTACGGTAACTAACATTGTGACATGGAAATTTTATATTTATGTAAGAAGATGTATTATAATAAAGAAGCAATTCTTTCTACGCTGTATCCTTTCTCTGCACAATATCCAGTCTACAGTTACCTTCCTCTATGCACCGATAGGTAAATTATTGGTATTTCTGTTTGTCGAGCACGCCCAGTAGTTGGTGAACTTTCACTACGTTTCACTGTCCCTAGAATGCATCGTAGGGAGACACTGACTGTATGTTTACATTTCGCTACTGTTGTACGTCTGTATGCACGTCTATAGAAAATTGTATATACATATTTCTATTGTGCTAAAATGGTAAAGGTGACAAACTATGTAAGTATGTGCAGTTGACTAAAGGCTTTTTTCTTTTATTATTATTATTGTGCAAAAAACGGCACTAAAATGCCAGAAACGACAAAATAAAAAAAAATCTACATAAAAACCAGGAGAGGAATTTTGACTTTGTTCTTTTGTTCTAAGATGCTTAACTGTAGTGTCGAGATTGTTCAAGTATACATATGGATCTGTGGCCTAAAATTATAGGTATGATTGTTTATTTTTCTTTTACGTACAAACGTATACATATAATTTAATTTAATTTTGTATGTGAGTAGTTAAGTTTTAATTTCAGAACCATACTATCTCCATTGTTTAAATGTGAGTTGTTACTCCTTCATACTTACACGACTGCACTCATTGGGATGAAATTGTATATGGACTTATCTGAAACTTTTGATTAATACGTTACGCGTTTTTTATCCCACATTAATACAGGTAAAACCGGAAAACACGGCTAGTATATTGTATTTTACGACGAGACTAACCAAGGTCCATTTGTTTCAGGTAAATCAGCCGGTTAGCAGTAACCAGTAACCAATGATCAGCTTACGACGCGGTGAGATAAATGCTAATTGTAGGGAGCCTGGTGCAAATAATTACGAGAGGAATCCATAATCTGGGACGGGGAGTGGTGTGCAGAGATGTTTGAAACGCCACACGCTGTCATTAAAATGTTTCTATATTTCTACATATCATTATCATAAATGCAGTAAGTGCAGAAAATATTAACTGACCGTTTGCCGTTAGCGTTTAAACGCCTGTTTAGTTAAGTCGATGACATGGACTAAACATTTTTTTTTTATTCTGATTAACTCAGTGCTTGACCACAATTCACCTGATGGTAAGCGATATTGAGGTCCTTGACCTTGAATTTGCAGTGTTATCGTTGTAAATTATAAAAGGTTAAAGTTAATAATAAAATAACTTCTGCACCTTAATGTAACGTTCTGCTTAAACAAACTGTATTTATAGGACTAAACCTGTTATAAAATTTTACTGTAAATTTTATGAAAAACAATGGAAAATATCGCGACCAGCGAGATTTGAACCCGTGCCTTCCCGCTGACCGAGCTTAACGATCTAGTTATCTTATAGAAGTCTGTGAGATGTAATTGAATAAATACTAGGCGCATATATTCACGAATGTTTTTTTATACCGGCTCTTTAGCGATCAGTGGCGCCATCTGTGCAGATGACTGCGAAGACTGAGTCTTTGCAAGAGTATAATATAATAGTATATTTATAGCTCAGAACATTCAGGCTGGTTTCCTTGAAGACGCGAGTTCAAACCAATAAATTTCGATTGATTTTCTTAAAAATTTACAATTTTTTTTTCCTTACATAAAAACAAGTCACCATCTCTCGAACTAAAATGTCGTGTCTTGATGGTAAATTTATTAATTTTAATTACTCGTAGACATGGCTTTCGTGATGCGCCGTCCTAGTTGTCGCGGTGTCAGGCCATAAGCGACAGCGTTTTAACCGAATCGGTCTTAACGGACACAGCGAATCTTTCGAGCGAAGGATTCCTTGTAGGAGGATCTAGCAGAGAAAAGTTAGTTTAGTTGTCTGCACACTAAATGTACATAGAAGCGAAGCGAAAAAGCGAAAGCGAAAATAAATGCAGCACAACTTAACATCGAACGAATTATTTTTTAATTTTTTTTTATTTGGTTTATAAACAGATTTATACATTATGACACATTGTCATAACAAGCTAAAACTATTTATAATTTATATAAACCCTTAGCAGTGAATCTAGCTTATTTATTTTAAATTATCTACGCGTACCATACATACTTAATACACAATAAATACCGACAAATAATGTAAAATTTAAAAATTTCTAGCAAAATCTCGTCTTCTACCACTATGATCATACCCCAGCCATCAGCGCAGCATAAATAAACCCCCCGGTTCTCATAACTCCACGGTCTGGGATAAAGGAAACGATACTCCAGATAACTGTTAAATTTCTGTACAGTTACTCGTATTATTTTAACCAACGTGTTTGATAAAATGTTTCTTGGAGATAAACTAAATAGTTCGCAATGCATCGTATATATTTGTATCTACATTTACAGAGGTAAACATAACCTATAGACCCATATCGATTACTTTTCTAAATGAGTACTTTAGGCGTGTACAACTCGATATTCAATAAAGAATACAGACTCTGTACATAGCTACATTTCTTCTTATTCATCGTATGAGCTAAGTGGCCAAGCTCTGGTGTCGAGAGTTTTCAAGCTGTAAAGCCAAGTCAGAGGCCTTCCTCTGACTTGGCTTTACAACTGCTTGTATTAAGACGAGTAGCCGGGACCTACAATTTAACGTGTCATCCGACCCGCGGTAGCGCCCAGTTGAAAATTCCACTTGAAAAACGACAGTGTTGTGTATGGTTGCCCATCCAAACACCGTCCGCTACATTTAATCTGGATTAACGCAGGCAACACCGCAGTCTATTGTATTCTAAAAAAATTAAAGTTTTAAACTCGAGGAGAACAGTCTAACTGCCAAAAAAGCATAATTAGTGACCTGGAAATCAAGATATTTTTTTTATTTTAACCGACTTCGTCCCAAACTAAAAAGCGGTTAAAATTTAATTCCCATAAAGAAGTGTACAAATAGATGTGCAATATAAAATGTTCCCACAGAGGATCAGCGTGTCATGGCCGTAGTGTCGTGGCTTGTCAGTGTATACCTACTGCCGAATAAATTATACCTGTCAATTATTCATCATACTTGTGTGATGCGCCGGCGCAAGGCCGCGTGATAGGCGGTGTAAGATATTTGTACTTGTTTACTCGTAATAAGATAGAAAAGAAAGAACATATTTATTTCAGACACAGAAGACGTCCATTATTAGTATTATTACAAATCTCTTGAAAAAAAAGAAGGAAGACATCCAAATTAATTTAAAAATAATACGTGTGATTAAAACTAAATTTTGTGATTAGTGTGGTATAATGCTTTTGTAAATAAACCGTAATTTTCCGAAAGATATGGAATTTTCCACCTTTCGGATAGTTACGGTTTTATAAGTACTTAACCGTAATTTGCCGAAATCTTTCGGATAATTTTGGTGTATGCAGCGATAAAATACTGGAATATGTTAAAACTATGGATTTAGCTCAATCGAAATGTTATCACTGCGAATTTATCTAAATACATATAAGCTACTATTAAATAATTGGTCATAATATTTACGGCAAGATAAAGGTCGTATAATTTTCTCAAACGACCAATTCTAAAACCATTTGCCATTTAACCTCCCTTAATACTTCATGAGTATTTTAGTGGTAATATTTAACATCGACCAAAATCGGATGATCATAGCTTTAAAGCTTCCATTAGTTTTAATTTAAAGGAATCCATAAGACTTCGGTTAAGACAGGAGTGGTTTAAATTAATGGCTAAAATTATATAACATTATGTATTTTGCATGTAAAATTAAGAAGGCACTGGCATCTGTAAAACAGTTCATACTAGCATAGAAGTCAGGGCTACTATAAATAGTGTTACTTGTACACATAGTTTAAATAAATATATACTTCATGTGATTTGTATAGTTCTACGATTGCTTTAACTAAGAATATTCACATATTCTTAGTTAAAGCTAGATATATATTAGCCATTTTGTAACTCCTTTAACGCTATATAAAATTTGCACGGGAATAAAATACTATAGAATTAACTCTTCTTTATCTTTACCGTTTCCCACTAGGTGGGGTCGGCACAGCCTGTTTTTCTCTTCCACGCCACTTTATCAGCCGTCATCTCCACATTCACTCCCTTCTCATTAATATCCTCTTTCATACAATTCATCCACGTCTTCTTTCGACCTCTTCTTCCGCTACTTCTTACATTAAGATCCATTCTTCTCCTAGTCACATGCATCTCCTCTCTACGCATTACATGTCCATACCACGCTAACCGTCCACTCTTCACTTTCTCTGACACAGGTGCTACTTTCAAACTTCAAACTAACTAGCAAATACTATAGAATTAACTATAAGTATATTATAGTTCTAGATAATTGTAGTTACCACAGGTTACGTGAAAAGCTATCTACACGCAGGCGAAGCCGCGGTCAACAGGTAGTCAGTGAATAATTAAGAATATTCGTTAAAAACATATTTAATAAGATCTCATACTCTATGCTTATTCAGTAGTCTTTGTATATTATTAAAAGCGCGATAACAAAAGCCTTTCAATGCTTAAAATTATTTGGGCAAATCCAAAGGGTATTATTACGGTAGATCTTTCATGCGATAACTCGATTGTCGATATTCACGGCCAAGATCCGATTACGTATCTTGTTTAATCGATTTTTTTCAATGATTTTAATAATAGACCCCTGTGGTACTCCAGACGGTAATCAAATGCGCATATATTGAACTTACAAAGCACAAGAGTAAATTAAATAATTACAGAAAATTCCTGACTCCAAATTCAAAAGGTTGCGGCGGCCATCTTGCATTTGCTATTTAACATACTCGTAATAAAGCGAAGGAAGATAGGTAAAGTTCTACCAGCTAATAGACTAGCTAAAGTACAGAAACAGGGATATTGTACAAAAATATGCATGTACAAAAAGTTGCCAGAGAACAAAAAATCTTAATAGATAGACATAAATAAATTTATGTTTAAAAAGAAAATAAAGAGTTCACTTAAATAAAGAGTTAATACTAACTAACACACAATTGCTATTGTGTGTTAGTTAGTATTCAATGGTGTAGAATATTGATTATGAAATGTATGAGTTTAATTTATCTAACTAGTCTTTTTATTTTGTAGCGACCCTTATTAGATTTATTGACGACCTCGTTGGCGTAAAGGTTACCATGCCGGTCTGCTAATCAGAAGGTTCCGGGTTCGATTCCCGGCCTGGGTGTTAAATATGTATTCATATATAATATGTATGTATATGTAGTATATCAGTTGTGTTAGCAACCATAATACGAACTAGAAATGGTTCAGTATGGGGCTAACCAGCCGTGTGTGAATGTGCCCAAATATTTATTTATTTATTTTATCAACGTATCATACAGACAGGTCAAATTTATAACTCCCCGTCGTTTTTACGTGTGTGCTTAATAAATTCATATATGAATTGGAACTCATTTGTTTATCGATTCAATAAATTCTGTTCCTTTATCCGGCTGAGATCTGACATTTGAAATGGACGCAAAAATCATGAATGCCAGCTGTTTAGTTGTAAGTACTCAATCTATTTATCCTTCAGCATTATGTTCGTACTAGCTGCGCCCCGTGGTATCACCCGTGTTATTCCGAGGTTAAAAGTAGCCTATGCGTTAATCTAGAGTCTATATTATGTCTGTACCGAATTTTATTGAAATCGGTTCAGCGGTTTGAGCGAGAAGAAGTAACAATCATACACACACACACACACATATATACAAACGTTCGCTATTAACACTAGATTATTCTTAAATACGTTTACGTAAACCGCATTCAACTCTAAAACTTTTGAAGCAAGAAAATTTTCAATTCACTATAGCTTCTTCTTCATACCATGTTTTGACAACGCTCCACGATTATGTAATCCATCTTTGAAAACCGCGTTTAAGTTCGTTGAGTAGTTTTGAAGTTATAACGTACCAGACAGACAGAAAGACAAGCATACGGACAAACAATCCAAAAATGTATTATTTTGGTTGCTTTTGCTCTTCTTTATTCGCCCCCTATTAGTTTTTTGGAAAAATATTGAATGTACAGACACCGGATTTAACTGTCTTATCATAAGTATGTTTTGATTACAAAACAGTTGAACGAAGTTATTTAGCACAAAATTCCGGCCATTCATAGTTTTTACACGTACGGCTTTGAATTGATACGAGTGAGCGTTCAATTGAATCGGAAATTAATTACGGGAACGTGGTGGTAACCTCAAAATGGTGTCCCACGCTTGCAGCTGAGGTTTGATATAGGAATATGTCTCTTATGTCATTTGTAATAAGAAGCAAAAGGGCTCTAAGTACTGCAATGAGCAGAAATCGATGTGGCGATATAATTATCATTTCACCTTGCTCTAGTTAGCAGGTGTAGGTCTGTTTGTCGCGCCGTGACAGGTTGGTTTACGATGACTTTAGAGTTACTACTACCGTTATACTGCATTGAAAACTTTACCTTCGTTAGGTAATTAGTTTCATTGCTGGTTGAAATGATTACCTACGTAGCTTATGGTCGATTCCAATGTATCACGTATGTTATTTTTAGTGATTGATTGATGATTTAACCACGACCCTTCCACCATCGGACGGGAACACCAAAGCGGAATCGTTTTACTGTGGAGATACCAAAGATACGCGCTAAGGGCTTTGCCTTCACCTTCATTAGAAAATTCTTTGTCAAACGCCATTTCCTGTCCTAAAAACTATAATAATCTAGCGGTTTCCAAGGCACGAGTGAACAGGTTTCTTCTGGGCAAGCGCTTCACCTTACATCACAAAATCTCTCACTATCAGGTGAGTTGTTTAAGAACAAGCGAATTCATTGTAAAGAAAGAGTCGTGTGTTGAAAATAAGCATTCATTTCGTTTCAGCTCAATTCCTAGATATATATTTTTATAGCATTAATTAAAATTACCCAAAAAAATTATGAGCACATTAGACGCAATCTTTAGTTATCTATATAGACGACCATCAAACAACAAACCAAGCAAATCACCTGTACGTCGAAACCGAATAGATTATCGATTTTTATCGATCCACTAATATTGTGCAAGTACTCGCATTCCCGCGCATTCTCTTGCAAATAATAATTAAGGTCGCAGGGAACAAAGCGAACGATTTAATTCATTCGATTGTGATTTATTTTGCAGGTGTTAATAAGTTTCGTGTGAACACAGTCATTTGTTTTAGAGCAGTAATAACTATTGGCTTTTTGTTAACGTTCCTTTGGTTTTGTTTGTATTGTTTTGTATGTTATACGCTTGGTTATTTGATTTGGTAATGCATTTTGAAATTAACTTCTTTAAGTATAAGCTTTACTTACAGCGAAAAATGTAATATTATTTCAGTAAAATCTATAGTCTAACAAATATTATTTCAATAGCGTACAAAGTGTATGACAGCAAAATTATAAGACATTCTCCTTTCCACCGACCATACTTAGAAGATGGTATCTCTGAAGGAAACGCTCGCGAAGAAAGCCTCGCGTGCAAAGGTCTACAATATTTTCACATTAATGACATGCATGCTGGTAACATTGTAGTAATCACTCCATCAATCCTCGGCGTGGAATAGAAAGTGATTTGCGATGTGATTTCTGCAGGAAATTGATTTTCTCTATGAAAGTTATTTGATTTCACGAGAATCGCCAGTCATGTGTGTTCTGTACGGTCCCGGCGATCACGATCTTTGAACGAGCAAATTTAATATAATGCATTATGAAAGCCAACATCGACAGTGCAAAATAGCTTTATTATAATAACCTCAATTCCACGAAATTAACATTGTCGGCGGCGTTTCATTACGCGTAATGTTCATTAATTTTAGCCTTTACATGCTAAATTCAGACATTAAGCTCTGTAATGTCATTTTCATTATTGAAGAGTACATTAAACACGATAAACATCCTGAATTTCTAGTCGGTATCGTCGGAGTCATCGGACGTAACTATCTCGTAGGCATTAAACAATCCCGTATTCGAGTAGCATGAAATTTTCGCTTTCATCTTCCATCCACTTTCGCTAAATACCTATTGTTGATAGTATTATCGTATGCCACATTACCGGCGTCACGATGCTCCTCGGGGCAAACGTCGCCCGAGCTAAATTAAACCCTATCAAGATGATTTTAGAGATTCTTGTCGGTTGCTTAGATGTGATGCATTACTTTCTTTCTCATAATTAGACAATTGAATGTCGCGCGTGCGATGCCAGTTCACGCATGGATGAGTTCCGATCTTGTTACTCGAGGCGGTTGTTTTTTTTTGCGTTGTAAGGTACGTGGGAGAAAATATTCAAAAAGTTTATTGTAATTCAGAGGCGAAATGTATCTCTTGTTGTCTCATTTTGTGTCTGTGTAGTTATGGACGTAGTAGTGCAAGAAATATATATTTTTATGTTTCATGGATAATCGTAGAACTTTTTAGACTCTTTCTTGCTTGATTGAATTTCAGTCCTTCTACGCACTGACATGTCAGGCCGTCGAACTTTAGCGAGTTTAGAGTTATACGCGCCTTAATTGGCGCCATCTTGTTTTTGGTTCGGTATTTTTATTCATGAATACTTTCGATGCGTGCAGTACTTTTGTGGGCTTATTTCCCTTCTTTCACCTTATACGGTAATCGGTTTTTGTCTTGGGAGCAGAGGTTGTGTAGTATTGTTTACGGATTTTTCTTTGCAATTAAAACCTCTGTGACATTCCGCTGTGCCTGCAATTTGTCCAAGCAAAATAGAGAATTATAAACCTGAACGCCGCTTAAGGCCTATAATCGTTCTTACTAGAGTTTATACCACATTTTTATTGAAAGCGTAAAACGTGACCTATGAATTTTATTCTTTTGCCACTTATTGCATTTTTTTATAAAATTACGTAAAATAACACAGCTCTACAAAAAATTTTTTTTTTTTTGTTGCCCTGTTTATCATCGCAAATTGTTACGTTTTTAAGTGCCCAGATTACGAATATATTCGTAAAAGTACTAAATATGCTCATTTCTAAAAATTGAAATCCGAGCAAATCTTACAAATTTATTGATATTTTCACGAATTGTGTGTATAAACGGACCCAAAATCATCATCATATCAAAGGCAACAAAACCACTGTAGACCAGTGTAATTGTGCTACTTTATCTTTACCGTTTTATATTCATAGGAAATATAGACTAACATTTTTATATAATAACCGTAAATTTCCGCAAAATTAAAGTGCGGTTAATTTGTTGCCATCCCTAAGGCAACATTATATTTGTATTCGTGCTCGGTGGCAAGTTGCCGGCAGAGTGAGCAATTATCATTTTATCGGGTGTTTTGTCATCTTTCACGTCACTCCAGTTCGGGCCAACCTGTTGGAATACAGGATACAGGCGATGAGTAGAAAATAAAGAGACAAATTTAACATTATTTTTATCGACAGTATAAAAGAAACACAAGTTTAATGGGACATCCCTCTAATATGAATCCATGCAAGCATCTTCCGGAGTTTCATTCGGGATAGTTTAGTGAAAGTTTTTTTTATAAATATATTTCATAAATTACTGACTTATGTATACATTTTTATAGGTATAGCCATCGCGCTTCTCGGTTCGACCGTTTAAGCCGGGTAAAAAGCGACAGCAATAATTCCTTTGTACGTTTACTTCATAGCTCAAAAAACGTTAACATTTTTTATTTTCGAAGTCATAGTTTGGCTGTACTTGAATTTCTGCAAGATATTCTTACTCCACAACAAAGAGTTGCGTACGCGCAGCGGGTACGCAGTGCGTAGTTTTTGCGCGCCTGCGCGTGCGCCGATTTTGTGACGGACAATCGTTCGGCGACGCCTTTTACGGAAAACTCCTTGTTGCGAATTCTTATGCAATGTCGAGCAAAAACTTGATTGATACAATACGCCGTTTTAAGGCTCGGTCTCGGAACGAGAAGTTAGCTTGGAAATGTTGTTATTTACTTGGTTACTGAGATTACAATTCATTTGATGTAGAGTTTGTCATATCGATTACTAGCCCTTGACGCAAAAACGGCGAAATATTAAGTTCGTCGTGCCTGTGTATGTCTGTCTCTCTTTGGTATCGTAGCTCCCGAAAGGACGTGCCGATTTAGCGTTTTTTTTTATATTTGACAGCAGCAAAAATTGTATTTTTAATTCTTTGATTTTTTATTTTGTTTGTGCACAAACTGGCTTCCACAGCAGTTAACATCAGCCAAGCTGGGGTCAAACGCATACCTAACTTTACAACAACTGTACTACAAAAAATCATATCAGTACCTGTTGACGACCTCGTTGGCGTAATCAGAAGGTTCCGGGTTCGATTCCCGGCCTGGTCCACATCTTTGTGCTTAACTAAATTTGTTGGCTGTGGGTCTGGGTGTTAAATATGTATTTATAAATAATATATGTATGTATATGTAGTATATCAGCTGTATGAGCAACCATAATACGAGCTAGATATGGTTCAGTATGGGGCTAACCAGCCGTGTGTGAATGTGTCAAAAAAAAAACCTACTTGATTCGTAAATAACTAGAAAATCTTATGTGACTTGCAAAGATATAGAACTGTATGTCTATAATACCTTGTACGTAAAAGTATTTCTCCATATTCTATTCTTCATCTTGTAAAATAGCTCTGTATTTTGAAAGCATCGTTTAAATGAAGCAAACATCAGTTCTAGGCAGTTACATTCGCGCCCTGTCATCGAGATTGCAATTTATTTCTCAGTAAATAAAAGAAATGCATATCGAAACGCATAAAAGTCATCAGTAGGTGGACTCGCGGAATCATAACTTAAGTTACTTTGTCTTGCCGATACCTGCCCCCGTAACATAGCAGAGGCTTACATTTTTCAGAGACAATTTTCTTTTTTGACGTTATTTAGTTGTCTATGGTTCAGAATGTGCTATCTCTTTCGGGTTACTTATGATGAAAAGAGACAGGGCACAGGACTTTAAATTTAGTTTATGGACCGTGCGTGACGTCACAGCCAGCCTCAACGGAAGACCAGAGTTCAGCAACCATTGGTCAGCATCGTTGCTCGTCAGCAACCAGCATTACGCTGAGTTTAGGCTGTGTTATGACAAATTAAAGTTTATTCATAGTTTGCTAGTACTTGAGTTTTTGCAGGGTTCTCTTACTCCACAATAAAGAGTTGCGTACGCCCAGTACACAGTTCGTAGTTGTTGCGCGACTGCGCGTGCGCCGATTTTGTGACGGACAATCGTTGGGCTTATCTTATTTTATATTTTAAGGTATCTCGTTTATTTTTCAAAAAGCGAGAGTTAAAGAACATGCAATTTCAAATGATTAACCAATATTATCCCGACTCCTCGACCCAACTGTTTTAGAATTCGTGGCGCGGCAAATTCACAAACACTCCAGCATCTTTCTTGAGTCAACAGCTTTCATTACAAAAGCAAACACGGCGTGCTATCTGCGCTCGGTAAATTTTCAAGAGAAAACAATGGACACGCCTTTCTATTTCTCTAAATCAAATAGCACCTCACCAACTGCATAAGCGAGCTTTATGCAGTTACTTGTGACTAAAGTCGAAGTAATTATTAGCAATAGGCAAATTACATGCACTTGGATTGGTCATCATATACGCGTATGGCACAAGCAATTTCATATCATTGATATACTGTTTTTTTGTTATACATAAAATAAATAAATATTAGGATTCATTTCACACACGGCTGGTTAACCCCATACTGAACCATTTCTAGTTCGTATTATGGTTGCTAACACAACTGATATACTACATACATATTTAACACCCAGATCCACAGCCAACAAATTTAGTTCAGCACAATGACGTTGGCCGTGCCGGGAATCGAACCCGGAACCTTCTGATTGGCAGCCCGCATGGTAACCATTACGCCAACGAGGTCGTCCAATGTCATACAACCAAAATTGGTTTAACTTTTGTATACTACATATTTTTACATTACTTAGAAATCGCCTAAGTCTAAAATAGTTAGGTTTAAAAACTGTTGAAGCTATTTTGTTGAATAAATGAATGAAAGCAGATTTAAACCAAAAGAATGTTAACCGTTTTGACTTCCGATTTGTATCACCACATTGTTAACTCCGTCGTTCAAATCTCGCATTGCTCACAATGTTACAAATATCTACACAAAGCCTAGCCCCGGTAGTTAACAGATCTGTAATTGCTAGATTATTAGATTAGCTATAATTGATAGCGACTGGGTGCGCCCGCGCAGCTAATTGATCGGAAACGCAGCTATTGGTGGCAGACTGCTATGTGTTTGTTTGTATGTCGCTATGAGTTATAACTCGCCGCTGTTAGTTAATGTAGTTAGTAGATGGATTTGACCACGTTAGAACTGACTTATAACTACCTATTGGTATTTTACTTGTGCAGTGCTGCTTCGATCTTGTGCAGTCCTCGTCCTCCTTGTAAATCTATATGTAGAAAATATAATTTTAATTACCGAAATGCTTTTTCAGGCAATTCAGATCTGACTTTTTAAAATAAGTGATATACGAAATGTCTTATGGAAGTATCCTATATGACGTATAAAGTGATAAGAGTAAAAAATTACATTATCATTGGATGTAGAATTGCATTCTAAGTACTACTATAATCCAACAACTTAATTTTTGTTTTTTTATCTGTGACCACGCTTTTGACGGTTTCTTCCGACAGCTTCCTTGACGGCCAGTGATTCCAGACTAGGCATACTCTGCTTTCGACCAGTCTCACCTACTTGTGTGGTTACGCGACTTTCTGGACAAATGCCAAGCTAATTGTTGGTATGCAGTATAAAAAAACTCTTAGCATATTTTACCTCGCAATCCTCAGATACGTCTAGTTAATATATCTATCAAAATGTAGGTCAAACCAAAACGATGAATCTAAACGCCAAATTAGGATTCTCCAATAAATATTGGCTATTTACGAAGCATTGCTGCGTTAGAGGCGTGGAATTTCTGAGGCTTGGCAACTATCCGCGATTGCAACCGATAGACAAATGTCAGCGGGTCTATTGTCGGGCCGCGAAGGGTCTGCTAATGTAGCTATTAATGTTCCTAATGTATATCTAGAGAATCTGCTCGGATCTTGTTTCATTATATAAAGAGAAGATGCTTTCAATTAACTATTATGTATTAATTGTAAATAGTCGAATTGTATTTCAAGGGTATTCGGCCTATCCTGAGGCCCTAAAAGAGAATTAAAAACTGTACACTCCAGAAATCTACCCCAGAACCACCAATGTCTGCAGATAGTGTCTTTGACAAATGAGTAGTTTACTAAAAACCTATGGAAATAATAATTCACAATAATATACATACAACTCGCCTACCACTTCTTACACGCATAAATCATTTATTGGTGGAACTAGTAATAAATGTATTTCTTTCTTCTTTCTACAAAAAAACAGATCGGAATAAAGAGGATTTTCTTTGAATATAAAAAAAGTGTACGTAATTATTTACACACATTACGATCATAATACGTACGATTTTGACTAATATTATTTTTACTATTATACAGTTATAACTCAGGGCCATCCATCAATAACAATTTTAAACAGACATTCACTAGCGTCATCTCCCGACTGCCCTCGCAATTAATCAGCATTAGTTACACATGCGGCGTGGTCACGCGAGCCTCTCGCGGCCTTTACAGACAAACAAACTTGCATCTAAAACTATATGAAGGATTGAAAATTAATATGGTTGTACGTGTTTTCTTTATCTGTAAACATTTGCACGATGAACTGACTCATCCGATCTTGATGAAACAAAAATATTTCGTACATAATAAATTAATATGGTGGTTTGTGTGTTTTTATCTGTGAACTTTTGCACAACGAACCAGCTAATCCGATATTGATGAAACAAAGTTATTTTTAGTCTACATGGTAATCCAACGATTAAGTTAACTTCATGCTTAATTTAATCCTAATCGGTTTAGCCGTCCGAGCGAGAGACAGTCAACGTTACAAACATTATTCCATACTAGGTATACTCCAACATAGACAAAAAGTCAAATGCTTAGCAATAAAGATTAAGAAAAATCCGTTTATACATACTTCCAGCCATCCTGACAAACAAAGACATCAAATTTACGATACTAGTAGAACCAGTAGAATGGTAGGACTTTACTAAAATACTATACTCAGAAGAAAACATAAGCTGGCTTCTCCATTTACATCATAGGTCACGATTCTAAGCGATCACTTAGTGATCTATCGAAATGCCATCTCACGGCAGATGGACCGGCCTTGCCCCCATGCCCTGAAGGTACACTTTCACTGCAGCCTACAGCTCCAGCCCTGGAGGAAAGGCACAAGTGCCGACAACTCTCACATTACGATAACATGTACTTGCCTATTGATTTACAAATGATATTACTGTTTAGCATTAGCATTCGCAGCGCTCTACATTCCCACTTCTAGAACTCGGGTCCATCTCTTGCCAGGAGATAGGTGTAGGCATAATCTACCATGGTGAGCAAGTGTGAGTTAGCTGGTTGCTATTTAGAAACGAATGTTATTTAATCAGTATCATCATCGTCATTGGCCTTTTTTGCATCTACTAGATATGATTGTATGTAGCGTCCGAATAATTTTTCATAAGTAAATAAATCTCACTAAGGTCATACCTGCCTTAAAAGTGACCGCATCTTTGGCTCTTGTATCGACTTTTTCAGCCTTTAGCATAGATATACTATCAATTTTAGTTATATACATATGAGTAATTAGGCATTTTAAGAAAGCAATGACTGATTAGACTTCTTGTAGTTTACTTACTAACATTTTTATATCAAAAGTAGATTCTAAAATAACGAAAGAAACATAGTTCAAAGTAGTAATATATTAAAAATTCCAAAAGAAGAGATGATATTCAAGATAACAAATAGCACAGGAAGTAGTAAAAGATCATCACAAAGATATAACCTAGAACAATACTGAATATCAAATTCGACTGAATTCTGTTTTTGCCTATTTTAACGGCCACAGTTTGCCACCTCAAATGTATCTTGCGATATGACGTTACTGTTTCGACTATGTACCTAACAGTAGCAAAATAGAACTGTAAAAGCTTTCTGACCATAAACGGGATATCAGTTACGGTGGTAAACACACTGTACCCGACTAAAAACAAAATTTCAGCTACATACTTCACTAAATCGCTCACATATACTTTCAATCTATCGCGTAGCTCGTCAGGATTGTCTAAATATGTCTCGATGGTGTCCAACTGATCCGTGAAGTATTCACCCACCAACGTGTAGTTGTCCTTTATGGCGGGTTCTAATTGCTGCGGATTCGCCATCGATGTCGCTTGTGTGGGTCAGCCACATCACTAGAAGAGCTTGATGGTTGTTTTCGATGCCTGCAAATTTTTAGTTGAAAGTTGAATTCAAAACAAAACCATGGAAAATCAGGCAAAGCCGCTTTCCAAGCTGAAATTCGCATTCATATAATCTTAATTCTAAATTAGTGAGAAGGTTTAAAAGTATGATCATGTATTAAACGAAAAAAATTACAATAATAGCCACCCTGATCATCTCCTTTAATTAAGTATATCTAACTTGTTTCGGTGTATTCAAAGCAACTTCATCAGGGGCCACGATAGACTTCTAAAAAGATGCCGTAAGCACGGAATCCGTGGTACACGTAAACAATTAGGTTTCATGAAAAGCACATATAAATAGCTTTTGGTCAAATTTAAAGCTTATAGAGCAGTCCTAGATTATACTATTCTCTCGATTCGTTGAAACTCGTTGAACTAATCATTAGTAAGCAAGGTATTTAAGAATCACACGAATATAAATTTAAGTCTACCTGTTGAACGGTTTATATTCAGTGGAGCCATCGCAACCGGCGGGGGGTACACTAATAATTAAAGGATCGTAAACGCGTTGCGTGCACCTCTCGAATACCATCCACGTTTTGTAATTATACTTCCATTACCTTGGCTTTAGTAGCTGCAAGCTCGAACATCATTTGATGCTTCAATGCAGGTCACTACTCCACGCCGATTATTGGTATTTGATTTTCTATTTAGCTTTTCAATTTGTTCGTTATTTTACGTTCTTTGTTTACGACAGATTTTTACGTAATTGATTTTATTCGTGCTTTTTTTGCTTGTTTTATATATTTGTTTACATCATTTTAATTTTGTCACCGCAGAATCAGGTTGACAAGTATTGGTCGTGGTTGGATGTCAGTGTCACTTTTAACATCAAGAAGTTTTGATTACTGGATTTAGTAGTAATTCTTCTTTTAAGATTATATTATATAATCTGTAATCTGTGTAGTAAGATCTCAATTTGTTACTCAATATTCTCTCAATTCTCTAGCTTTCGTTTATCAAGTCTTGAGCACGCTTTTTTATACCACCTATCATAACCTTGTCTTCTTTTACTATAAAACATTCAAACAAGGTAATTTCTACATTTGTACAAGAAGAGAGGCTTATGCTCAGTAGTGGGCCATTTCAAGCTGACAATGATGAGTGAATGAATATTTTGTGTTTATTTTTAATCATACTTGTTCTGTGACCTACAAAGATCACTGCTAATATTAAACAATTTCATGTCCTTAAAGATAACTGGTAGGCAATTTTAAATTATTTCATTGGTAAATATCAAGTCAGTCATCATTGATCCACCGACATTACATATATACTTTACATGTGTACATACATGTTGAGTAATCTTAGTATTTACATGCAGACCCTGCGGCCGCGTGCGTGCGGCTCCATTGTCGCACGTCACGGCACGCATAATGATTCGTACGCAAATTGTATGCGTTTGAAAGCGCACGTCGTGTCTTGGTCATAGCACTCTCTTTATTGTCATGAAGGTTTGTACTGAGGCAAAGAAAGTATTTTAAAGGTCCTCAATAGACTTACTGCAAAGTCTGCCTGCTAAGTGCTAATTACTTTAATTACTTAAGAAGGAATTAGCACTGCGCAAGCCTTTACAGTATAGCCTACGGATATTAGTTACAAGCGTTTTTGCCAGACCGTGTGTTATGGTTTTGACGTTAAATCATAGCAAGGCGGTAGACCCAAAAACCACACACGTTGAAAAATCTGACACCAAAAGCACCTTACTGTGAGTATCGTCATCCACCTTTAGAGTCAAATATTCCAGACTAGGAATTATCAACCTTAGGTCAAAGAGTCGCCATATCGTGGCGTCCTGCTGATAAAATGCCTCGTTGTGCTAAGTAAACAGAACATCATAATCACCAATTTCTACGCAAACACTATCGCATCGTACACATACATACATATCTACATATAGATGTAGTGCTGTCCCCAGTCTGTCACGACGCCTCAGAGCGTAGCCGATGCGGTACGTGACTCGCTCTCAAAGCAATCATTGTCTTCCACCAGGATTGTTCTGCAGCTTCATTTGTGTAAATACTGACGAGGAGTTGCTTTATGATGATATAGGTACTGAACGTTGGATTTATTAGCATTATAATACAGCAGTAAATAGTGTATAGTTTAAAATCCTTTTTATGAATAGATTCGCCAACTTAATTTAGTGGCTCCAACAAAATAGTAAGTAAGTAATAGTTTATTTATCTAAAACACATTTACATTCACAATTAGTTTTACAAAAATCCGTTGTCTTATTAATCTTATTAATTTACGCTATAATATTTTTCTTGTGGCTTCTGCACTAGGAGAACCCTGTTTCGCAATAGCCACAAAATGTTGGCATAGATATCTATAACCACCATCTATAACCTCATTTCTATTCAGCTGTCTTTAGCTAAAACTTGGATAGAAATAACCTCATTCGAGCCTTAGCTATATCTGGTAAGGCTGTTTGTAATGCTCGCCTGGCTAGCAACCACACACAAGTCAAATCTGTCTCCTTTAGTGCCAGCTGCTACAGTTTTTTTTAGAAAATTAGCGCTGGTAGCTCAGCTAAGAGAGGATGTAGACAGTCTTCTACGGATGACCAAGCATAAGACTGTCATTTAAATAGCCATTAAACATCTAGAGCTACTGTGAGAAGTTGTAGGTTTCGGCAGTTAGGTTCAGAAGGAGCCGTTGTCAGTGGCCTTCCGGTGACTTGAAGCTCTCGATATCAGAGCCTGGCCACTCGAACACTGGAAGAAGAAGAAGTTAAGAAGGGTTTTTTTTTTTACTTTTTTTTAATAGGTCAGCGCTTGACCACAATTCACCTGATGGTAAGTGATATTGAGGTCTACGGTGGAACGCGCTTACCTAGAAGGAACCGGTTCACTCTCGCCTTAAAAATCGCTATTGCGCTTAAATTGTAGTCATTGGGGAACAGGGAATTCGGCAAGGAATTCCAAAGAAGAAGAAATTTGGCGGTTCGGACAACAAAGGTGGAGGCAAAACGCTTTGTGCGTGCCTTGGGCACTTCAACCGTGAACCGATGCCGCCTTGGCGTTTCCCTGCTCGTCCGATAGTGGATATCGTTCACATGATCGTACAAGGCCAGACCACGGGCCTGAGCCCCCAGGCTGCCCGAGGCTGGCGGCGGCTGCCGCGCGGTGGCGTGCGTCACGCAAACCCGTCCCTTTTATTATTATTTATTGCTGTCCAATAATCTCCAGCTAGATACGCCAACAATATGAAATGCTGTCGCACTGCATTCTCCTGTAGAAACATTTCGTGGCAATATATAGGTTCACTCTGAAATTTGGCAATTTGAGCCACGACTGATTCATTTCGTATCTTAACTTCTGGAGTAAAGCTCTGTGCAGTGTTACGTAAATACTAGTAGTGTTTCTTAAGGTCGTCATCAAATTGGACTTGTTTTATACCATCAAGACAACCATAAGTTTTAATACCAGCGTATTTGATATCTTTGACGTTTAACTATTGATACAGTTCTGATTGGACCTGCTATCAGAACAGAACTGTTACTACCTAGGTACTTCAACAGTTATAGTAGCGATTCTAGACGTAGCTCACACTAAAAAATAGCGCCAGTCAAAAGATTTAAACTACCGATAATATGTCTCTCTTTCCCTCTCTCTCTCTCTCTCTCTCTCTGTTTCTTGGTCTCACTCTTTCACTCTTTTGCCAGACTTTGGCAGCTAAGAGTCGCAAATCTGAGCGAACCTAAAGATCGGCCTGCAATGTAATCCAAGTGAGATGTTAGCAGGATTGCGGAGGCTTTGCGGCTGCGGCGGCAGCAGGCCGTCATCGCGATAGCTTAATTAGACGTAACAGATTTTCTGCACGAAATTCTGCAACGATAATTTTGTCTATCTTCACTTAGAAACAGTTTAACTCCTTGGATATTCCAGACTAGTTTCTATGTCTTAACGAATTAAACAAATAAAACCGTATTATTAAGAACATGTGAATGTGATTTGTAAGGTTTTTATTTCTTTGGTAGTATATTATGTCCTTATGCTCAGCTCTTCCCGAATGAATTCCGCATTTTCTATCTTAGGCCAGTTCGAGAACTCTTTTGTAACACGTTTTTATATCTTTGGCGAGCTGATTTTGAGTAAATGTTATTTCCTAAAGACACCACAGACTTCTGTCTTGTGGTGTGTCCTCTTTCAGGACATGTTTCTTACAAATCATTAATATATTTAGGGTCTGGTGTCTGATGCTATGGACCTAAAGCTATTCATGGTCATATTTTACGTATCGAATGTGAAATCGTTTTCAAACTGTATATCTAACATTTTATTTCTTTGTTTCAGGTAATTGTCACCACCTATTTGGAACGTTTAAACCCCCGATTCAAAAACTACTGTATTAGCTGTGGCATCGTAGTTACCGAACGGATGCACCGATTTCACTTTTGTTTTTTTTATGTTTGAAAGGTTTGTTAGTCTAGATTGTTCTTAGCTATGTAAGATGAAAATCGGTTCTAGATGGCCGCTGTCACGAAATGGCGGATTGCATTTTTTTTTCACATTTTCTTCAATATAAGTATTGAAACAAAAGGGCTTGCTTGGCAAGTAAAATGCATACACGATGATACATTCTAAATGCAAGATTGATGCTACCACAAATATGTATTTTTTTATTGACGCTTATAGTTATAGCTATGTTTATAGTTAGATAAGTCGTATATCCTAACTTGTACACCGCATATGCGGTAGCCTACAAGGGACACATCTGGATATTTATTTACCATGTTAATATTTTACCTGTGGCTAAACAAATTCACTTATTTAATTTCATTTCTAAGTCTTAGCTATTAGAACTCTGCGAGATACGCCATCGCCGCTTTGGCTCTCAAAGCTTGTTATTATTATGATTAAAGGAACTATTTAATAACATGTTATTCAAATAATTATAAAGTTAGAATTATTATTTGAATTGTGAGATAAATAAGTAACTGTTATTATGGAAATATCAAGCAAAATGACTTAATTGGAGTGGCCACTCCAGTTGTGTGGGGTACATTATCGAAGTTAAATAGTACCTATGAATTAAGTAACAGAGTACATATTTACTACTTTAGTTTGATGCTAATGTGGGATTATTTGTAAAGTAAAAGTGCAAAACCTTTGAAAGGTCTCTTAATACGAAAATTAAAAAAAAGAATTTTGAGAATCGGTCCACAAATGGCTGAGAAATCGGTGAACATACATAAAAAACACAGTCGAATATATAACCTCCTCCTTTTTTGAAGTCGGTTAAAAATACAAATTCACAAAAAGGGATGGTACAAAAATTACAGGTCAAATTGTGTTTTAAATTTAATGTTAACACCGTATTTCCGTTAATTTTTTGACATAAATAAGCAACTGACTCAGCAGTTGGTTTACGGAAATCCATTTTAGATGGAAGAAAATCTGAAATGGTAAGTGTATTTCAGATCACAGCGAAAAAACATTTAGTGTTTCGGATTATCTTTCATTTCAAGCATTATATTCTTTCGAAGCCACAGTGTGTTCTATCACAAGTAAAATAAACGACAAAAGCGCTTGAGTCTGTCAAATGTAACTCATTTTATTTTGATTCCATGTTTAAAACATTCAACTAATTTTATTTCTCAATCGTTAGATAATCGAATCTTTAATTACTTTCATGAATATTCATATCAGATAACAATCAGTTAGGTTGTATGTAAATGTTTCTATAATTTACATGCTGCCGCCTCTTGGGATTAAAAAGTTAATTGATCCAAATTTTAATGAGTTTCCGATACAGCCTATAAATAGTTTAGAGTATTTTGTAATAGGTAGGAGGATATCTTTTTAATATTATCTATCGGTATTATAAAAACTATATATAAGAAACATTCGATACTCTTCTTTGTCTTCACCTTTTCCCACTATGTGGGGTCGGCACAGCCCGTTTTTTGCTTCCACACTCTTCTGTCAGCCGTCATATCTACATTCACTCCTTTCTCTTTCATATCCTCTTTCACACAATTTATCCACATCTTCTTAGGTCGTCCTCTACTTCCACTACCTTCTACAATCATATTCATACTTCTCCTAGTCACATGCTTCTCTAAGAAACATTCGATACAAATTGTAATAATATTAACCGTCCAAATTAAAAATTAGATTTGATTTGATTATGATAGGTTGTACTTGCAGTTTTGGCTTGCCGTTTTCGATATAGACGCAATCGTTTAGGTGATTTAAGACATTGAATGAGACGAAAGACTACGAGTCAAATACACGAAGGGAGGCCTATGTCAAGAAGTTGTCGATTAATGGCTGATAATGTTTTTTTTAGATTCTCACTAAGACATTTATACATTTTCACAAACAAATAATGATGATAATGAAGACATTGAAACATAATAAAGAAGGTAATTAATACAAAAAATTAAAAGAAAAGCAATGAATACCGTAGGTGAAATAACTTTCTATGACTTTTTTGCCTTCTTTAACCTAAACCAAACTCTTTCTACCAGCCAAAACGATATAAAGTAAGCCAGACACCAAACTGCACCCATACCAGTTCTTCAAACCTGATAAAAAATACTGGGTGTGCGATCATCGAAAGTAAGATTCGACAAACAAGGAATTAGGCCATTATTTTCATGAGGCGTCTCGATTAGTATCGATGTATGAGAATCGAATATAATCGGATGTATAATCGAGTAATGATTCATTCGAATGGCGACATTGACCCATTGCTGCTCGGCGCGTCAAACGTTGCGGTAGAAAGTGCCGGTAGCGCAGGCGTGCGTGGGCGCATGCTTATAGGGCTGCCACTTGCCATTTATATTACTTTCTGGGAAGAGTTCTATAATCAATGACTAGTTTCCTCATATTCTTTTTTATAATTTCAATTTAAATTATTAGTCAATACAAAGTCATCTCATTTAAAGTAATACCTAATATTTATAACTCAAAAGATTACGTCCAAGCCCCTCGCCCAAATGTGCCCATCGGACTCGCAGCATACCCCCGCTGTATGGCAAAGGAAATTTGCTGCCTTAGGTGCCCCAGTCCGCGGGTCTCGCCCCCTCTTGCAAACGACGCCCAATGTCGACGACTAATTTTTTCGCCTCTTCCTCCACTTCTACTTCGACAGCAAAAGGCACAAACTCGTACGCCTTTTCGAGGGCAGAATATTTCTGGTGCTTACTATTTAGTACTTAACTTAAACTATGTGAAACCAAAAAAATTGTTTATTAATGTAAAAAATAAATCGATGTCAGAAAAAAGGCTCTTGGGAAGATTGAAAATCCAACCAATGCTTTGTTTCTAAGTACGAAAAGAAATAAAACACTAATTATTTTATTGAAACTCGTGTAGCAACCCTACGTTACCCACCTGCTTCATTCCGAATTCGTCGGCCATAGATTTTCCAGTTGCCATGTTTACACTTTTACTTTTAGACGTTACATTTTCTCTTTGTTTTATAGCATTAGTGATGCAATGGCGGTTCCTACTGCCCACACCACACTCATAAATATCATACGAATTATTCTATTACTAAATACATGTGGAAACTCGAGAATTAATTTGCTTATTGATTAGGATTAGCCGTTTTGAATTGTTGTATATTGACAGGCTGGAATGCGGGAAATCAGAACGCGTTGGGTAAGCTAGGGCGGTTGTGGAAATATTGAGAAAAATAATAACAAACAATTGAAACAGCGATGCTTAGTAACTGTTCTTTGAAATGAATTCCAGTATATAGTGTATTTTAACATTCATAATTAAGACCTAAAATATAGCTTTATTAATGGAAAATAAATATTTTCTTTTATTTTTTTCATTGATTACTAAAAGTCAAAGAACCACGGATAACAGAAACAATAGAATTTGGTACGTCAGGAACAAAATCGTCTCTGGTTGAGCTGAAATACAACAATACACGCTGCGTTACGCCAATTTTGACTTTCATATCTTTGGTTTAATGATCTGTCAATGTGCATGTTTACTTACACGCCATCTAGTATCGAACATTAGAACTAAGTCGTTTCCTAAATGAATGCTACGCAAATTTTAATGTTCAGTAACTATTCACTTCTCTGAGCGTAAAACGTAGATTGTAACTTCGACATAAAATTAGTTACAACGTCTTCTACTGTAAAGTAGTGAGTAACACCTGGGTGCGTAAAAGAAAGTTACATCAAAGAAAGGTTTTATTATTATAGTTGCCATGTAGGTAAATTAACAAATAAACAATGTTGCTATAGTAAGTTTTCTACGTCACTACTGCGTAGCTTTACATGTACAGTATCTATCTATATAACTAAGCATATAAATCAGCCCACTGCAGTGCAAAGGCCTCCTCCTCAAGTACAGTATAAATTGTAAAAATGTTTTCACATTCCACATGCATCTTATTACATTTTACATTCCTTCTAGTTATTGTCAAACGGATGTCCACATATTTACTCGTTCAAACAAAGGTTTTGTACCCCTGCTTCGCATAGTAAGCGAATAGGTTTCCAATACAAGTATTTAAAAGGTAGGCATTATATATATATCTATACTAATATTATAAAGCTGAAGAGTTAGTTTGTTTGAACCCGCTAATCTCAGGAACTACTGATGCGAATTGAAAAAATATTTTTGTGTTGGATAGACCATTTATCGAGGAAGGCTTTAGGCTTTAAAACATCATGCTGTGACTAATAGGAGCGAAGAACCAAAGGAAAATGTGGAAAAACCGGGGAAATTATCTATCTTTGAGGGCTCCTGTTGCGTGCGCTGCGAAAAGGTAAAAGTAGAGGCAGGCCTGTGTCACTCCGCGTGTAGGTGTTAAAAACATTCCTACGGGCGGCGGCCACTGCGCAAAGGGCCAATCTATGTGGCTCTTTCAATACCACAGAATAATAACTAGTACTACGTATAACCATGTACAACGTATTATGAACCGTAGCATAGTGAATTAAGGCCCAAATTCCATTGAAAAGAAATTGGTAGGTACAAAAATCATCACGTGATTGACTGGACCGCGAGCTAAATTAAATCATATTGTTTATCAGATTGAGTTCATATTTCTTTGAAAACCATTGCGAAGTGAAGCTTCTGTACGAATTACAAGTTATTATTCTGTGGTAGAGGTTACAAAAAACGACATACACGCGGGCGGAGGCGCGGGCAACAGCTAGTGCCTTATATAAACTCTTATCACGTTCCCACTGATTTTTATATTGAAACGTGTTGCTATTCAAACCTATGAGTAAATGTTTTCACGTCACAGTACAGTCTACTATGGTTACGACCTCGTTGGCATAATGGTTACCAACCAGGTGGTCCCAGGTTCGATTCCCGGCACGGCCAACATCTTTGTGCTGAACTAAATTTGTTGGCTGTCGGTCTGGGTGTGAAATATGTATCGGTATAAAGTATGTGTTGTAAAACAGTTGTGTTAGCAACCATAATACAAACTAGAAATGGTTTAGTATGGAGCTTACTAGCTGTGCGTGAAATGTTTCCAAATATTTATTTTAGTAGGTCGAAATTAATTTAACCTTTTAGTATTAATTTATTATTGGTTAAAATTCTCTGCATACAACTTCATACTCATAGCCAAGGACATAGCTCAATATATGTACGTACACATAATTAAAACTCGTGACAAACGTTCAAGATCACTATTAAAAAAAAATCTATCTCGGAATCGAACCCGGACCCCGAACCTGACAGTACCCCGCTCCAGCTGATACGCCAAAAGAGGCTCATATTTAATTACCTATATTATAAAATTATGTAGCGCCTGTAGCTCGGCTAGCTAATATGATCTGAAGCGATCATCGAAACTAAGCAACAGTCGTTATGGATAGTTTTTGGATGGGTGACCATGCACAACACTGTCGTTTTTAAAATGGCATTTACATTTGGGTGCTACCGTGGGTCTGATGACAAGTTAAATTATAGGTCCTTGTTGTTATTATCAGTACAAGCAGTCGTTAAGCCAAGTCATAGGCCTTCGGGCGGCTTGAAACTCGACACCAGAGCTTGTCCACTTAGCTCATACGAAGAAGAAGAAGAAGAAGAATAAAGTTGTTCTAACAAATCACTGTAATATTTTCGCAAAGAATCGTGTCAATAAACTCCTATAACTTAGAGGAACATCAATAGATGCTATAAACATAATGAATAAAGCAATTTTTCACCTACCACCATCGATCATGGTGTAACGATGGTGCCTCCAATTTGCCATTGCGGGCGGAACCACATGGGTTCTATGGGCCGTGCAATATTTTCTTTTGATTGATTTCTACTCGTGATCAAGTATGAAGAAGATAAATAACAAATGTATGGTTATATTATCATCATGATCATCAGCCTATCTCCACTTGGTCTACTGCTGGGTACAGGCCTCTCTGTTCGATCAGTATATCTGGCGTTGTCCTTGAATTATGTGAGGTTTTATCAACATCACATAATTATGTTTAGTTTGGTAAATAAGATTACGTTTTAAAATTATATTAAAACTAGTTGACCCGGCAAACGTTGTTTCGCCTTATAAAATATTTAAGGGTCAACATTCCTTTTCTTTGGGGTATGGAAAATAGATAGTAGCCGATTCTCAGACCTACTGAATATGCATATAAAATTTGGTAAAAATCGGTCAAGCTGTTTTGGAGGAGTAATTAGATTTTTTTATATTAGAAGATTAAAAAGAAAGACTGCGTAACTATTTTTCGAATCTGAAATACTATTTAGTGTTCTTCCACTATGATCAGAAACTACCAATTTTGAAGTGTATCATAGTGTATAGATAAGTATTGTACTAAAAATATTAGCCCTTTCAATGGACATCCATATCAAAGGAGATATGAAAAAAACCTTCACTTTGCCTTTACTCCAATGGCTGATAAATTTGTAAATGATGACAAGAATGACAGTCTAGTGATATTCAAGACAAGAGTGAACCGGACTCTCCCGTAAGCGTGTTCTACCGTAGACACAATATCACTAACCATCAGGTGAATTGTGCTCAAGTGCTATTCAGTGTAAAATGCGATTTAACGGTCAGTTTATTGAGTAGATGACGTAAAATGTGTGTCAGATGCCAAAAGAGTTCCGGAACCTGAATGGTGATTGATTCGTCACTACCTAAATATAGGAATGCAAAAAATGTCGTGAAAATGAACCAGCGAGGCAAGCACGGGTTGTAGACAATTTGTCCACCGAGAGGCAAAAGTCTGTTTGTTTTTGTTACTTTTACTTTAATTTTTGTTTTATTGCTGCGTTTCATATTTTTGTAAATTACTTCAAAATGTATGCGAACAAATAATATTTCTTTTTTTTTTTAAATTCTTTACGTAAATTTTCTTTTTTCCAACGTCAAATTATACGATAGTCTGTCCCTGCCATATGTCAATCGAAGAGAAGCCGTCATTTTACTTGGAAACAGCGAGGAATAGCGACATAAAATGTCCACGATTAACGACAAGTGGAAATATTCTAAAAGGGAAATTGTTCCTTGTTGCCATGGAGATATGGTGGATCCACTGAGAGGTGTAAATGGTGTAAAGACTTTAAAATCCTAGTCCCATGCTCGCCCCGCTGGATTGTAATACTGTTCTCTCAAAGACGTAAGCAAAATACCGGATCCGAAATAAATGGCAGCCTTACCATTCATCTTTATATAAAAACCCTGATATTGTTAATTTTTGAATGCGGCCCCGAAAATCAATAGCGACCGCAGCATCCGATGCATAATTTAAGAAACAGCCTGAAGCGGTTTGGGTAATTGCAGATGCAACCATCAAGGGGTCGCATTCGATAAGAAAAATTGAATCCACTCAGCTCTCGTAAAAATTTAAAAGGAACATTCTCTGTTGATTTATTGTTATGAAAATCGTGCTCCGTGTGATGTTGGGTTACTCTCGATTTCTCAATGTTTCAAAATAATAGGGCTTTTACTGCGCCTTTATACAGGGTGACTGCTCACTCACGCAAAACCTTTTGAAAGGACGGCTTTAGTACTTTAAAATAATAATAATAATAAATTCATTTATTTGAGGCATGGTGGCCCATAAGAAAATACATAACATTAAATTTTCTTCTTCTTCTTCTTCTCCTTTCCCACTAGGTGGGGTCGGCACAGCCTGTCTTTCTCTTCCACGCCACTCTATCAGCCGTCATCTCCACATTCACACCCTTCTCCCTTCTTCTCATATATAACATTAAATATTACAATAAAAATAATAAAATGGACACAGTTATAGAAATTAAATTAAGTCAAAATAAAATTAAAGAATTCATACAACTTAGCGATTCGCTTCCACATTCATTATAGTACGGACGGCCAAACTGTGGAACTCCTTGCCGGAATCCCTGAACCACAATCTTACTGTCTTCAAGGCAATAGCGAATCTCTGGGTCTTCCTGGGTTTCTTATTACCAGTAAACCTGTATAAGTGGTGTAAGTTACATGCTTAAATATACGTACGCTACATGTATTCAACCGTAATATTCTGGACGTAAACAGAACTAAACCTACTTAGGGTATCGGTCATTTAAGGCGAAACAAAAGAAGGTCGTTTGAATAAGTCAATAAATAATTTTGAATTTACCTGTATAACTGTGAAAAAAAAAAATGCGTTCAATATAATTTTCATAATAATATTTAAAAAGCGTAAGTTTATGTGTGTGCTTGTTACCCACACTCAAACGGCTGAACTGATTTACGAGAAATTTGTCATACAATTAGTATGGACTCTAGATTAATTCAGACACTACTCTAAAATGCGATCTATGATAACATCGTATTAGCTAAGTGGTTAAGCTCTTGGCGTCGAGTTTTTAAGCCGGCCAAAGACCTCTGACTTGGCTTAACGACTGCTTGAAGACTAACAACAGGGACCTACAATTTAACATGTCATCCGACCCACGATAGCGCCCAGATATGTTGATGGCGACTAACAAAAAACCTTTTTTTTTATAATATTGGTAAAGATTTTCGGAACAGATTTTTCAATTAAAAACAAGATAATGTTCCGAGATCGCAACCGCAACGTCACCGCCACGATTTATTCTGGTCTTTACTTTCTGCAGATTCCGTGGAATAATTTCAAGTGTGCAATTTGCGCATGTTAGTGAAATTTTTAAACTGAAAGAAAATTTTTGAGCATCTCATAACGAGTCAAAGGCGTGTTTATTGCTCCTTCTGAAATATGCTAAATACTGACTTCTTTGTGAAGCCAACCGCTGTATAAATTAAATTAGCGGACCGCTCAAAGCACGTATACATAAGAACATACATATGTATGTTATTAATTTAAAACGATGTACTTAATACGTAATTATTGTCACCCACTAAGTAGTAAGACCACGATGATAAAATCGTACTATCTATAAAACGAATAACATTAAATCTCGCCAAACGCGTATATTCAAATCGACTAGCTGAGGAACCCAGAATTTTTAAAAATTACGAAAAAAAGGATAATAAGTTTAGTCTGAACCCTATCGATTCACTCATAAAAAAAAGTACAGAAGCTATAATTGAGATGACGCTAAAATCAATAGCATATGTACGTATGAATGTCAAACTACCAAACTCATCGGCCAATCTTAGCCTCTTAAGTCAGTCGATCAAAGCTTTGTAACTAAATCGAGAAAAAACAAGTGAAATTGCAAAATGTGTCGCAGACTAGGTATGCTCCACCTTTGGCCGTGGTTTCGCTAACTCGTATTGTGCTCTGTTCAAATGCCTGTAAACAAAAAAAACGATAAACTGGAACATAAAATTGACGTGAATTACTCTAAAATAGTTATACCTGCACTTTTTCCTAAATAATACACAAGTTTGCACTAGACCACCTATGAAATCAATATACAGGTGGCGATTCAGCGGCACACACGACTAAACTAAATTTAGAGTAGCTCTGTCTCTTTTCGTCTTAAATTACCAAAAACAGATGGTACGATGTAAACCATAGACAAAGCATCTAAAATCACGTCAAACACGTCAGATTTAGAGCTGATACAATTGGGTGCGCTCTAAAATCGCTTACATTTTTCATATTTGACGTGATTTTAGTTTTTTTGTGTGTGGTTCAGAACGTGCTGTCTCTTTCTGGCCACCTAAGATGAAAAGAGACGGGGCTTCTTTAAATTTAGTTTAGTCGTGTGTGCCTCTGAATCGCCAACACAATCAACTTGAAATCTAGCAGTAAATAAATGTTAAATCATCTGGCAGTTAGTTAGAAGTTATGTATTAGTTTACGTCTTCCTGCCGCAGGGCGGCGCTGACGACTACAGAATATGATTAGCGTATTGTTGCTGGTTGTTGTTTATTTATTTGCTCTGTGAATCGCAGACGTTTAACATTTGTGGTTTGTAGAATGGCCACCGCTTGGCGGGTCAAATGTATGAGCATTATGTTTCTTGTGATGTTTCTAAGGACAGGTCTAAAACTAAGTGACTGTTACAGTAAGATAAATAAGCTTAGCCTGAGGCTATTCGTATTTTTAACTGCTTTTACCTTAACAATAGTTTTATGGTGTATTGTGTTATTTATTAACTGCTTCAAATTACTAATTCAACAGTAAATAACATAAAAAATATTCAAGTCAACAGTATTGTTAAAATTATCTATAACTTATTGACTAATTCAAAGGTAAATTGATTTAATTCATGAGTAATTATGATAAATTCACTTATAACTCTGTTTTCAAAGACCGTACCAATACTATGTCCAATAGCATTGCAGCGTGCAATAGCACGCCGATATTATCAATGACTAATTTGTTTGACGCTTAGAGAATATCGCTCTGTGTTTGAATATACTCGTATTTGTATTGTGTATGTAGACAGAATTTCTAGAAAGCTCTGAAGTCAACAATAGTCACTAAAGTAGAAGCTGTACCTAATTTTAATAAAAAATCATCTACAGAATCAAACATTAACAACAAAAAAAACCATAATTCTACCGAAGCCCACGATCCTCAGGATTTAAGTAACCATTTTATGTACGAACCAGTTCCTGATCAGGACTGTTATCCGCGGTATCGATATTAAAAACACAGGTCTGGATTCTAAAATCGATTTCCGTCGATGTGGCCATTACGCTGATTGCGTATCGCGTAGATCGCGGCTGCGCGTGCGCCGGCGCCGGTACAAAGGCGCCGACGCGGAACTTAATCCTGGATCGTTCCTGGATCAGCTCCACACCAGTTCCCTGCATACTCAAGCCGGCCCGTTTGGCCCACAGTATTGGAAAAGATAGACTGGAAATTCGATTCGCGGTAAATGTTAGTCGAACGTTGATTTTAAAATATTGTATTTTAAACTGTTAACGATTAACTTGTACTGAGTTAATCATTTATAGCGTACATTTACTTTTTCTTAGACTTACTGGACACAATTTTTCATCAACATATAAGGTGTATTTCTTATTACGTTTTTTTGTTGATTAAGGAATCTCCCAACAAAAATAAAGGAATAAACTAAATAAACAAAATATAAACATACATATTTTATATTTTATAAATAATACAAGAATAAACATACATATTTTACTTCTTTTCTTTAGAAACAAATATGTCTGACTGAGCTCAGCCCAATGTTTTATTTATGCTCGTAGTTAGTAGTTTCATAGGCTAAATGGATCACTGCTCATACATTTTATCCAGTCTGGCCACTCTGCCTGGAAATTAATATGCGTACCAACCCTACGGTTCTACCAATCTCCTAGTAATTCTATTTCACGGATAATCAAGAGGAATTTTTATTAGATTCCTAATGAACTTCCTACTTTTACGCTACAAAGTTAAACCTGTTTTCTAATGAGCGGTTAACTTTAAATACGTCTTTAAGCGCCCTTTGACCAAAGCAGGATGTGTTTAAAATACCTGAATTTGATTCTACATCTTGATAAAATCTATAAACCTGGAAAGCCAGTATTATTGTACCTTTATAACAGGTTAATATTCCAATTATATTATGTATGTGATAGACCACCAACTAGGGAATAGAGGTGAGGCTAAGCAAAACCTTACCATACTTATTTAGAATGATCACATTTGATTATTTGCGTTTTACAGTAAAATATAATTATATGCAAATTTATAGCCTAGCCTCTCAAACTACACTATCAAAATATTAGTAAATTTACACCATTCGGTTTTAGAGCATGTCTTTTACGATAATAATGTCCATATATATATACCTCAATATAATTTGATAAAAAAAATAAAGCAAATTTAAAGATAGATAGATAGATAGATAGATAATACTTTATTGGACACAAACTTAAAACTAAAACTAAAGATATAATAATAACTAAGAACAAAAAAAAATAGTGTGCCACAATTGGCGGCCTTATCGCTTAAAGCGATCTCTTCCAGGCAACCTTTGGATGGAAAGGAGTTAATAAACAACTTAAAAAGGACGTAGTGTACAATAAAGAGAAAAGAAAAAATAATAAGTTACATATACTTACAATAATTATAATAATTTATGCTAATACATATATAAAATATACATAAAATATACTAATATATAAAGTACCAATTCATAATATTATAAATAAACAAATGTTAATAAAATGAAGGGAAACAAATAGTCTTAAGGTAGTGAAGATAAATACCACCTCTCAACAAGATTTTTAAAAGAATCAATTGTCTGAGCCATTTTGATATCGAGTGGTAAGACATTCCAAAGCCGCACTGCTTGTACAGTGAAAGAATTACCATAAAATGATTTTTTTGGCTTAGGTGTCAGTAGAGTAAGCCTTTCTGCTGAGCGAAGATTACGAGAGTGGGAAGTATGCACATAGGCAAAACGAGAAACTAAGTAGCGCGGGGAAGCGGGGTTATACAAGATGTTATAAACGAGGGAGAGAATGTGAGCATTCCGGCGAAGTCGAATAGGCAGCCACTTGAGCTTGGTGCGAAATTGAGAAACATGATCATATTTGCGAAGACCAAATATGAATCTAATACAATAATTTTGAAGTCGCTCAAGTTTATCAAGCTGGTCCTCCCGAAGATCGAGATAGCAGGCGTCTGCGTAGTCTAGGATAGGAAGCAAAAGAGACTGTGCAAGCGCAACCTTGGTGGCAGTGGGTAAAAAGTTTCGGAGACGTCGTAACGACGCACCAGACGCGAAGATTCTGGAACTTACAGACGCCAGATGAGCATCCCAGCTAAGAGATCGGTCCATTGTTAAGCCAAGGTTCCTGACAGTTTCACTGTAGGGTATTATGGTACCTTCAAACATAACCGGTGGCAAGAGTTCCCAATCAATCCGTGAGATCATATGCGAACTGCCAATAATGATAACCTGAGTCTTTGAAGGGTTAACTTTTAAACCAAAGGCTTTACTCCACTCGGAAATGCGGCACAGGTCATCATTAGTGGCAGCAACCGCAGAATCAAGCTCGTTAATATTAGCTTGTGAGTAAATTTGAAGATCGTCTGCATATAGGTGGTAGGCGGAAGTAATGCAGTGAGATATAGAATTAATGAAAACAGAAAAAAGAAGAGGAGATAATACACCGCCCTGCGGCACACCAGCAATTGTGTTACACCACGAAGAAAAAGTATCTCCAAGGCGAACTCGTTGCCGGCGCCCTGAAAGGTAACTATTAAACCAATTAACCACTGATGGAGATATGTTGATTGAGCATAACAAAGCCAGCAGGATATCGAAATCGACGGTATTGAACGCATTACTGAAGTCTAACAAAGTTAGAATAGTAAGCTTACCGTCGTCCATACCCTCGCGAATGTCATCAGTGATCTTTAAGAGTGCAGACACAGTACTATGCCCGGGACGGAAACCGGATTGGAAAGGATTGAGCAAATCATGTCGATTAAGAAAAAAACAAAGCTGACGATGCACAAGACGCTCAAGGACTTTGGAGAGAAAAGGAAGGATAGAAATGGGACGATATTCAGAAAATGACTTGGGATTGGGTTTTTTAGGTAGTGGTAAAACCTGCGCATCTTTCCAGATGGCAGGAAATACACCATGGGAAATAGAGTTATTAAAAATTCTACAGAGGATAGGAAGGATAATTTCAAGGATGGGCAATAGCATGTTCCGACTAATAGAGTCACATCCGACCGCGCTGGATGTAATAGAACGAATGCTCTTCTCAACATCACATACAGTGAATGGATTGAAAGCTAGAGGAGGAAAGTCAAAATTTGGAATGGCTGAAAGATTAAAGATTGTAGCACGCTTATCTTCATCCGACATAGCAGATGAAGAAGAAAAATGAGTATTTAAAGAATCTATATCAAGATTACAGGAAGCACTATTTTGATTAGATTTGCCAATCCCCAGTGACTTAAGGAACTTCCAGACTTTGGCTGGATCTTTGTCCTCAACGGAAGTATGAACGTGGCGGCGCATAGCATCCCTACACACCATATTGCAGCGATTTCGAGCCTGAACATATTGCGGTTGATCTCAGTAGGTCTCATCTTGTATCGGGTCTTAGCTACGGCTTTTTTGTGCATCAAAACTCTGATATCAGCTGTAAGCCAAGGAGCCGGTAGTTGTTTGATTTTGATGGCACGGAGAGGAGCATGTTTGTCGTAAAGTCCAAGAATCAGTGAATTAAAAATGGTCACTTGGTCATCAATAGATCCAGCGTCGTCAACAAGAGACCAGTCGATTTTAGATGCGTCATTTAATAGTGCCTGATGATCCATACCACCAAAATTGCGCTGCAGAATGATTTGAGGCTTACGTTTTGGAGGACGTATTTTATAGGAAAGATATATTAAATCGTGATAAGAAAAATCATTGGTATTATATTGCCCATGATTAGCAACATGGTCAAGTGAGCTTACCATCATAAGGTCAAGAAGTGAAGGAGTACAGTTAGGGAAATGGTGAGTAGCACTTAGAGGGAGAATGTGCATGTTGGTGGAATTAACAACTGTCTCTAATCTCGAAGTGCGAAAGTCGCGTTTAAGAAGGCAAGTATTAAAATCACCCATAATAATGGAGTGACTGTAAGAGGGACAGATATTACAGAGAAGACTTTCAAAAGAAGAAAAATAATCGACGTTAGAAGAATGGCTATAATAGGCTCCCAGAAGGATTTTAGTATTGGATAACAAAACTTCAATGAAAAGATGTTCGCCACCATTCACAGGAGGCGGCTGACTCGACTGGCTGATGACAGAAAAAGGTATATTAGCTTTAAGGTATATGGCAACACCACCTCCTGTGCGTGCGACTCGATCATTGCGAACAAGTATGAATCCAGGTAGTGAGTAGGATGTGGTGGGAAGACATGGCCGAAGCCATGTCTCTGAGACTATTATAGCATGTAGATTTTTTTGGTCAAGAGACGCCAGCATGTCTGGATAACTAGCCGGAATACTTTGCGCATTAATGTGGGCAATATTGAAATTTTTCGGTACATCAGAAAGGCTTCTCTCAAGAAACTCAGACAGGGAAAGAACGCTTGCAAAACTATCATCGCTACAAACAGAAGATGCAGAAGAAGAGGCTGTGAAAAATTCACTGCCACAACTGCTACTGTTTAAAATATTTAGCATTATCAGGTAGGTACAATATTACAAATATAATATATATATATATAAAATAATTAATAAATACCTATATAAAATATAAAAAAAAAAAAAAAAAAAAACCATCCACCCGCCAGTTGCAACCAGAAGAGAATGTAAACACATTATAAAAGTATCCTAGCTTTATAATAATATGCACTGCTCATAGAAATAAATATTACCGAATGGCAAGCAAAACAGCTTAATAAAAGATCGTGCTATTAAAAAAAATATATATAAAAAATGGCTAAAGAAATTGTTCTATGAACTTGCAATATAGCTTTCTCTTTCTACGAATGTAACAATGATAGAAAACATATAACTGACACACAAGGCTAAAATACGCAATAACTTATCAGCTTTTGTTAGCAAATATATTAGGAATGCAAAGAATTTTTGCGCTAGACGAGTAAAAAAAAAAAATAAAAAAAATAGTAAACAGTATGCATAGAAAATAATCGTAAAAGTACGAGCCAAATAAAATAAAAATAAAAACATAATAAAACAAAATGGCTAAATAAGTTAATCGTTCAAAACAATAAACTGACGTATACAGTGTAACAATGACATATACAAAAAAATAACTGACAGATAAACAAAAACTAACGAAAATACATGCGCATTTATAGGAATGCAAACATATTTTACCGTGAGATGAGCAAGAAAACACTAAACAATCAAAATAACTTATCACTTAGACGACGTTTGTTTACGTTTAGTGTCCTTGGGCTTGACGTCCTTGGCTTGTTTGGTCTTCGAGGGCGCTGTCTTCAGGGCCGGTGCAGAAGCTGCCGCCGCCGGCAGCTCGATTTTATCTAACTCAGCGATGCATGAAACACGATGACGCTTGCTATCTGAACTCAATACGAAGACAAATCCATCCCTAGTCCAACACTTGTTTATGCCGAAGCGCAGACGGGCAGCCATAAACGCGTCGTGCCTAGGTTTTGTTAAGAACTCCGATAATGTTACACCAGTGCCTTTTAGTGCAGTTTTCGCCAGCCATAACCTCTGCTTCAATGCAAGATCAGCGACCTTTAATAGAATAGGTCTAGGCTTGTCTGGGACCGACGTGCGACCCATTCTATGACACCGACTAATGTTATTAGCAGTAAAATTGCTTATTTTAAGCTGCTTATTCACAAAATTTACCACAGAAAGTGCCGTGTCTTGATCCTTTACTTCTGGGACTCCATGGATTAAAAGAATCTTGCGACGAGAGCGCATTTCATGGGCGTCAGACTGCTTAGCTAGCAAATTAATTTGCTCTTGAAGGGTCTTAACAGTGGTGAGCATAAAACTACGGAACTCTGCAAACTCTTCAACTAGCCTTGCCTTGCTGTCCAATGGAGAGGAGGAGGCAGATGACTCTTGCAATCTCGCCTGGAAGTCATCCATACTCTTCACAAACAGTTCTTGAAGCTGTTTCTGGCCTTCCAGAACTACCTCCATAGTGCACAAGTTGTTGTGGTTACACAGTGAATTATATTGATGGAAACAAAACACAATAGAAGCCCGGAACTAGTAAGGAGAAATGCACAGGCAGGTATTTAAACTTTAATTATTAATTTGACATACAAGTTACTTGCAAAATCCAAATATAAATATTTTTAAATTGTAAAACAACAGGAGCTTGATGTTAAGGTGGAACTACCCACGTCAAGTTTTATTTTTCTTTCTTGCTCTCCTTTGGTAATACAGACGAGAGGATATGAACTTTTAAATGTTTTCTTTATGGACAAGAGCTGTAAAATATGTCGTGGTTCAGACAGAGGCTTATACCCAGCAGTGTGATAGAATTGGCTATGCATAATGACAATGATGAAATAAGCCGTTACAATGTTGCCCGTACCAGGTGATTTAGCTTCCATATTTCAGCACCCACTAACGACTTGTCTCTGCAAGTATTCGCTTACATAACCGCCAGGCATTTACTCTTCCCTACAACTCGGGTAATTAAGTGGAAACAATACCGGCGCGGACGCAGTGTTGCCATTAAGTTTAATTACGAGTCATTATCCGGCTCGGATATCGAAGTGAGGCTGTTGATGCGCGGGGTTGCGCAAGCGCACCTGCGAGCGTCTGCCAAATGTCAGTCGCTTGTTTTGTTGTTACTGGTGGCGATTCAGCGGCACACACGACTAAACTAAATTTTAAGAAGCGTCACTTTTCATCTTAGGTGGCCAGAAAGAGACGGCACGATCTGAACCACACACAAAACAACTAAAATCATGTCAAATATGAAAAATGTAAGCGATTTTAGAGCGCACCCAATTGTGTCAGCTCTAAATCTGACGTGTTTGACGTCATGTTCGTTTGACGATATGCTCAGGATAGGGTCGCGTGGCGTGCCTTGGGAGAGGCCTATGTCCAGCAGTGGACGCAGACGGCTGATGATGATGATGTTCGTAACTTAAATTTAGATTAAGATATAGCTTACTTACCTAAGTCCAGTTTTCGCTGGTAACACCACAGGGCGCAATATTTGGACATACATCTCACAGCGTCCTGTCAGATTCCCACGCGGTCGCAAGGTCGCTCACGAGTCTATTCGATTGCTTCGCTTGCGAAACTATTATTGATATTACTCGATGCCAATCCGGTCACTCGATACTGACATTGGGTGACTCATCACTAGCAGTGTAGTCCTTCCCCAATAAATGGTGACCTCCAATGCATGGAATTGAAATTCCTTAAGTATTTCTCGTAGTAATAATTATTTAGGATTTCTATTATTTATTAGTAATCGATAGTCAAGGCACATAATCACATGTTACATTGAAAGGTACCGTTCCAACAAGTAACGTAGCCTGGAAGAGATTGCCTAAGGTGCTTGTAAGGTGCTATCGGTACACAAAGTTGTTTTAGGTTTGGACCTCATTTCTTTTTTAAGATTTTCAATCTGTTAAATATTATATTATTATTAGGGATCAAAGGGATGTTAAGTGACATAAGGTGTGGTCAAGCGCAAGCCTACATATAAAAAATCTGATCCCTTATGTCAAGTGACATAAGGTGTGGTCAAGTCAAGAAAATTTAATTGAGTCTATGACATTATGCACGTTTTTCACGCACTATGTTAAAGTATAATGGTAGTATCAATTTGTTTTCTCTAACCTGTCTATAGATAAGAATCTGTTCATATTCGAATTTCACACCGTAAAGTGCAATCTTACGGGTGATCAAGATTAGACACAGATTAAAAATAGCAGAGACTGAAGTTTACTAATTTGCTCTTGAATATTCAAAATGACTCAACCAAGCTGAAGAGTAGGAACTAAAGTCAAAAAAATATCTACGTATAATTCTTTTATGTGACAAATTTTCTGGCCGCACAGTAAAATACAACAAGAATAACGCAGTGTTACGCCAATTGCGATATTTATGCCTCAGGAATAAAGATCTGTCAATTGTATTTCATACTTTTGGAACCATTTTTATTGTAAAATTATATATAATTATTATACCTATTAATTATATATGTTTTTGTAATTTTTGGAACTGTTCTGTATTAACTTAAAGAATTAACTTTATTTATATATGCATATAATATGTTTTTATATACGCACTAAATTTTAAATTAGACTGTTTTTGTTTCTGCATTTTTGTTTGGCATAATTATTTTGTTGAATGTTACATCACGGGAGAAGTCATTGGCTTTCGATTCGAGTTACAGTTCTGTGAACTAGTTCGATAGCCTGTAGTTTATATTTTTATATTTGTATCTTTTACTTAACACAACACACAAATTAAGAATTTTGTATTAATATGTATGTCTCACACAACATGTAGTCTTGAACATTTAGTGAATAGGTTTCTTCTAGGTGAGCGTGCTACAACGTAGGCCGCAGCGCTGCTTAACATCAGGCAAGCTGTGGTCAAACGCAAACCTATTTGTATAAAAAAAAATGATTTGCAAATTTTAATTTTAATGTTTCGTATTTAAAGACTTTTACAAAGAACAAAACGTTTCGTAAGTTTTCCGAGAGCCAAACATAGAATTTTTATTTATCCTACGTTTTAGCTACATCGGTTTCTTCAGAAGAGTCCCAATTGCTACTGAACCAACTTACTATTATTATTGATTACTTACTATTGGTTGTTTGTGTCGAATATTAATAGCCACATGTTTCGAAAGGAAAGTTAAGTCTCTCATATATTCTGTGTTCAAATCATGTTTATGCGTACAGCATTCCAGCATTAATTGTGTTCTCCTTTGACGCGACAGATGACCGCTGCCGTCGTATCCTAGCTGTAATGGTTTCCATAAACTAATCATTCGTCACGGAACTCTAATAATAGAGGATCTACCGTGACGCCTGCAGGGATCAGTGATATTGAAATGATTTGGTTTGATACGACATTATTTGAATATATGTATGAAATCCTCACTAAACATTATTCTCTGTTTAGTTTTTAGGTAACAATAAAAACTAGTTAGAACTTAAAAATTTGCCAAGTTCGAGTTGAACTCGCGCATGAAAGGTTCCGTGCCATTGTTGTATGGGACCCCCAATTAAGTACCTATTTTATGTAATTTTTATTATTTAATTTGAAAGTTAATGTACATTTATACATTCCGTAAAAAATGTGTCTAGCAGCTACCATTGATATATAGCAAAAAAAAAAACAAAAAAAAAACGTTCTTTTAGTAAGAACCCCCCATAATATAATTATTTTTTTGTATTTGTTGTTATAGCGGCACGGGAAATACATATCTTGTGATAGTTTCAGCTTTCTAGCTATTACGGATTCTGAAATACAGCCTGGAGACAGATAGACAGCGCAGGCTTTAGTAAGGGTCAGCTCACACCAAGACGTGACGCTGCGCGTAGATTTTACATAGAGCGACTCGAAATATACTTTATTTACGACACAAAAAGATTCACATTTCATTGTCAGAATTCAGATACGTTGTGCTGCACAGCGCTGCATTTCGAGACGCAACGCGTCTTGTTCTAACAATGAAATATGTATCTTTTCGTGTAGTAAATAAAGTATATTTTGAGTCGCTCTATTTAAAATATGCGCGCAGCGTCGGGTCGCGTCGCGTCTCGGTGTGAGCTGACCCTAATAGAGTCCCGTTTTTACCTTTTAGGTACGGAACCCTAAAAACGACAAAATATAAATAATAATATATAAAACGTATTATCAAAAATTAATCTTACTTAATAAAAAATAAACTTAGTGCTTGGTACTCGTAATGTATTGACTACTCAATTTTTAACTAATAATACGAGTAATAATTTTAGGTTACACATGTTTCTTTTTTCCTCAAACATGCTGCGTTAGTAGTACTTCTTCTTCGTAGGAGCTAAGTGGCCAAGCTCAGGTGTCATTTTTTTTAAGCCGCTCACAAACCTCTGTCTTGGCTTAACAAGTGCTATTACTAAAACCGCTATTAAGCGGAGAACTACAAGTTACCGTCTTATCCGACACCCATTAAAAAAAACACTTGTTATAAAACAGTCTCGGTCACCCATCCAAATTGTGTCCGCATCGACCGTGCTTAACTTCGTTGATCGCGTCAGATCACCTTAGTTAGCTACATACGCTACATTCTAGTAATAACAACCCTGGAGTTGTAAATTACCATTCCAAAGATGGCAACGGCCGTCTCCGGTGGTTGTGACCGCCCTTACGATGTTCTCCAGATAATTACTCTTTTCATATCAAGTTACAGGTCTTGTGTCTTTCACCTCAGTTTAAACTAGTAGTTCTTCGTAGCAGACCATGTGAATAAAATTTCTTTAAACATCTTTTCAGTAATTATACAATTATTCATTTTTGTAAATATTAATTTTAAGTGAAAAGTAAAGTCGTCAATGATAAAATGTTTCGTAAATAAAACAAAAACTGTATACCAAAAGTGGTAAGAAAAATATAAGTTTAATACCTATATCACATGTACTTCTATTTTATTTGTTTTTTTTTCATTATTTGTGGTTACCCGTCTAGGCAAAAGAGATCATGTTCCTTTAATCCTTCATTTTTTGTTTAAAATATCCTTTCTTACCTGCCCTCTTGTGGTTATCTTAGGAAATTTTATACAGAGCTATCTTATTTCATATATTACCTGCGACAAAAATAGATTTTATTTAAAAAAGTACAATAAAACTGGCAATTTTAAATTATATTCGTACTAGTAAAAACTTGGCTATTGTATGACAAATAAAACATTATTTTTGTCCAACTGCTTAGGTCCTCTGTAAGACGTAATGGCAATCATAAATTACCAGTATTTTTTTACCAAACTGGAAACACTATGTGAAATATATTTTTTTTTTTGGAAAAAGTGCAAAGAATCCATCTTCTTTTTATTTACAATCTTGTTACATTATATAATATATTGTTAATAATAATAATAAAATTGTTATTTAATTATACAATCAATACACTTACAGACAATATGTGCAGACATAATATTGGTTAAACCCATATGTATAGTCTGAAAATAAATCTTCTTCTTCCTCTTCCTTGCCTTATCCCACAAGGGGGGTTGGCACTGCAAATTTTCTTCTTCCACTCTCCTCTATCAGCCGTCGTCTCTACACTCACTCCTTTCTCTCTCATGTCCTCATTCACACACTCCATCCATGTCTTCTTCGGTTGGCCTCTTGCCCTTCTTCCTTGCACTATCTTTTCTATACACCTCCTTTTCACATGCGTCTCCTCTCTACGCATCACATGCCCATAGCACGCCACGCGAACATTCAGAGAAGAAATCGTAATTGTAATATAAATTCATAACGTTCTAATTATTATTTTAGTTTCAGTTTCGACTATAATGATTGATCTTAATCTTGTCAATTTTATTTTAGTTTTTTGTAAATGTATTTTGTTATTTGTATTCTATGGATGGACTATCAGAAATATAAGTGATCGAATTAGAATGTATTCCGTAACGTAGCCCTGTATGGTGAAGAGTTTTAACGACCATTTTACGCGGCTTGTGGTTTCTGATATGGATTACCGTTCTCATGTTAGATGTTTATTATTATTTTAAAACCCCGACGCAAAGACGACGGGATATCATAAGTTTAACGTGTCTGTCTGTGTGTTTGTGTGTGCATGTCTTTGATAAACCGATTTTAGCAGCACTTCCCGTGTTCTTACTTCTTCTTCTTCTTCTTGTACTTGCTGCGGCCCGAGATGTTACCCGCTTTAATCCAAAGAAGACAAAAGAAGTTAATCCGGGACAAAAAGTAGCCTATGTGTTAATCCCAGGTCTCACCTATCTATACTATACACTATGAAATACAATTACAAGTTCAACGCATTTCTTGACCACTGACCCAGGTTGTGATATAATTTTTGACAAGTTGCATGCTATTCTGACTTTATTATTGTCATTTTTTGAAATTTATATTGCATTTTTTTTTAAGGAATTCAAATTTAGGTAATTAAATAATGCAATTGGTTTAATCCGTATAAATTATTATTAAACAAATAAATAAATAGATGGACGCTTTTATAAATAAAGCCAACAGGGCTTCAATTTTTTTATTTAAAAGACACTTTTAAATTAGCTCGATGTTTTTTTTAGATTTTGAATGTAAGTATAAAGGTTGTTCTATATCGGCTAAGCCTATGCTAGTTTGTGTGTGTGAGAGAGAGAGACAATGTATGTTTGCGCAGATCAATCAGCGAATGACAAATGTGGTCAGCAACAGAAGGTCGGCAAGGATGCGTGAAGGCGGCGCGTGCGCAGCCCTCACGCTCCGATGTTATCGATAATAAAATGTTTGTGTGCGTTACGTAATTCCAACTTACCCTCACCTACTCTCTGTGCCTTTACTATCTGTGTCACCTCTTTAATGTCTGTGCACCTTAGCTAGCCGAGCTACAAGCTCTACTTATTAAATAAATATAAATAAAAAATATTAGGACACATTTCACACACGGCTGGTTAACTCCATACTGAACCATTTCTAGTTTTGTGTTATGGTAGCTAACACAACTGATATACTACATTATACATATGTATTTTTTTAAGATATGTAGATACATATTTAACACACGAACCCACAGCCAACAAATTTAGTAAAAGCATAAAGATGTTGGCCGTGCCGGTAATCGAATTCGGAACCTTCTGATTGGCAGTCCGGCATGGTAACCGTTGTCAAATTATTTGTTATGAGTTAATTATCATGTCGTTACAGCCAGTCTGCCGCCGCGTTGCGCACGCGCACGATTCGCGAGACACTCGTGCGCGCGACAAATTGTGCGTAAATGGAGACTATTATCTAATCTGATCATATTCAAGTACATTGTGGATCATACCCATAAAAGGACCATTTAAATTCAAAGTAGTATTTTATTTTATCACTCTGTGAAATCGCCTTGTTACTGGGTCTATGCGATAAAATAAACTTTTGTTTTGGTTTGTTGTTTCAGTTAATAATATAATAATAATATAGCCATTTATTCAGATCTTTGCGTGCAATTCAAACAATATAAATATCTATAATCTTCTTATATATAAAATTTCCGTGTCACAGTGTTTGTTACCGTACTCCTCCGAAACGGCTTGACCGATTTTTTCCAAATTTTATATGCGTATTCAGTAGGTCTGAGAATCAGCTACTGTATATTTAGAAATAATTATTGAGACAAAACAACGTTTGTCGGGTCAGCTAGTAATAATATAAAATAGCAATTTATTCAGATCTTTACATACAATTCAAACAAAACAAATAAATAGAATAGTTTTAAAACTATTCTACTATCTGCTGTTTGGTAATCTTTTGCAGATCTGTTTGCCAATCGGCAAAGGCCTCTTCCAACCTTTTCCACCCTGTCCTTACTATGGCCACATAATAATAACTTGCACTTCGTACTATGGCTACTCTGTTCCACATAACTCCTGCCACCGCTTTGATGTCATCGTCCCACCGTTTCCTTGGTCTCCCAAGGAAATCTTTTGTTTCTGTTGCTCTTTTTTAATCGCCGCCTATCAGTTTTTTGGAAAGATATTCAACGTACAGACACTCGATTTTTACTCTCTTTTTTTACATTAAAGTCGAAGAATTTTTTATACATTTAAATACAAACTGTTTTAAGATCTTTTACTTTAATGTACCGCAGTTATTTTGTTGTTTCGTCCGTAAAATACTCGTCTCCGTTAAGTTTTTTGTGTCTTCGTCCTGCGGGAATCACGACTACCCGATACTATCTAATGGGAATTCTTTCTCGCCATACTACTGAAGGTTTTAACCGAAGCGTGACGAGAAAAAAACCTTTTTTCTACTTAAATATAGGTATAATAAAGGGTTTGATGCGATAACAGCTCAGTCAAGCGTGCGACTGCCTTACGTGTTGCAGGTTGAGCATTCGATGCGAGGTTTTTTGAAAAAAAAACCATCGTGAGAAATCCATAGTTTGGTGGGCATTTTCTAGTGCTGGCCTAGCTACCAACTTCAAGTGGAATAATCTGTCGCCAAAACAAGACCAGTTCAACCAGGCAACCTTTTTGATGGACAATTATTCCACACTAGAAATTGTATTTACCTACACTAAAATTAAAAATTACATGAAAAATTCAAATAGTAGATTAAATCTTAAGTCAGTTAAAACTACATATTTATGAGATTGCCTATTATGTGTTAATTGACTGATTTTTAACCTATGCCTTGTTTTTGTTTTTCAGGTACTAAAAACAACAATATTCAGCTGTGAAATATAAACTACAGAGGTGATGTAAACATAATAAGATTTAAGATCTTGGCCACTGACTGACAGTAATTTAAAATTTCATCACATGTTGTTACTTTTTGTATGATGATTTGGTACAAAACCAAAAAAATCTGCTAAGATAACCTCGCCTATCATAGTGTGGTAATTGGTTTACAAAAATAATAAGGTCACATTCATTGATAAAATTTACATAATACAGCATATACATATGTAAGTACATCAATTATACTTTTCATATGTCCAGAAAAAAATGTGTGAAAGACTTGGAAAGGGTTCAAAGGTATAGGTAAACAAATCGCGATTTCTTTTTTATAACGATTAAAAATAAATTGTGTTCTAAAATGTTGTCTTTGGAATTCTGCCGATAAATATATGCATTTAGAAAACGTTAAACGATAAGAAAACTAAGTAACTTAGCAAAGTTCTTCGTAAATATCCACATATATAAAAGGAAATACACAGTAAAAATAGTTCACATTACATAAATATTAATCGTTTTGTCTCTTCAGTGTTGCTAGCTTAAATAATAAAACATGCTTTATACCAATTCATCTCTCAAAGATGGTCATATCCCATTGTACTACTACATATATAAACAGCTAAAACAATAAGCTTTACTCATGCTATGCCATCATTTGTTATCCTCCAGACTGCACTCGATCAGACGGAAAATGAATTCCAAGCGGCGTCCATAGCCACAATTACCATGGCTCAGTGACAGTGACTTAAAACCTCTCTCGAGTACCTTCTAAACCAGTCCAGGAACCCATCTCTTAAAGGGATCAACCCAAAAAACCCGACACCCTTCCTGATTCGTCACAAGAGCCAGTTTCACTAAAACCTTCCTTTCCAAGGACCAAAAGTAAAGTTGCACCAAACGGCTATTTAAATTAGGCTCCAAAAAGTAAACAACATCCAGGAACGTAGTTCGAATCCCCCTTTAGGGTGCGCGGCCGTATCTCCGGGTTGATTGATGGGCCAGCATCGGACCACTCCTTAATGGACTTCTGACGTTGATTTAATAAGCACCCTTCATTAGACCATCAAAAGCCGCCGGGGTCAACTCCGGACGATGGACGTAATTATTTGAAACTGATCGCGAGAGTAATTAAAACTTGGACTTGTGGCTTTCTCTCGTGTGAAATGACTAGGTCCTTCTGTTTGGTGCAAACGACTGCTATTCTTTTCATCGACAAAGAAAGTAATCACTGGTTCACGATCGATGAAGGATCAAAGGTGTATTATCTCAAGTTCATTACACTCGCTGCCAGCACAACTGTTACGGGCAGGCATAATGGATGATTGATACTAATAGGTCGTCGCCTCGTACGTCCAGGGAAGTCGCCCGGTCGCGTAAAAAAGTCAAGCTGTCTGCTCCCAGATGCAATACCAGTCCAAACGCAGAGCTGTCCAAGTCCGATCCGAAGCCCGTCTCATCCATTTCTGCGTACGTCTAAATAAAGACTTCAGGTTGGCACGAGTCGCGAGGAATGCGGCGGCAAAAACACGATTGTTCGAATTCTGGTCCATTTATCAGGACCACCTCGGCTACACGTCGTTGCACGAAAAAAATAACAGATGCCCTAAGGTCAATGCTCAATTAGAACAGCCTCCGAGATCCCCATCACTCACCAGAACCGGACCAATTTATATTTTCAGTTGCTCGGTGGAGCCACAGTAGTATTTTCGCTTTGCGGCCAGCAATTTGTATTTGACTATCTTTAGTTTCTCATCACGGCCACCTTTGCGGTCTGATTGGTAGTACTTATTCGTATGACATGAAAAGATTGGCAAATGGATATTATAATTAACGGGTAGGCCTGACTGTATGTGTGTTATAACAAATAGGCTCAATCTGTCTCAAATAAAGATGTTTCACAATTGTAGCAGTCCCGTTCTTGGCCTGGAAATGTATTGAAAAATTATAAAGCAAATTCGTACTTTAGTAACGGCTTTGCTCGTTAGTAAATGAAAGTAAACAGTTCACCAATTAATCTTATCTTACGACAAAATATTATTCATAACTGTAAGATTCATTTGTAATTTTAGTTAAATCGTAGATGAAATGCGCTATGTATTTTTTGTGTGTAATTAAGGTTCTTGTATTTTGAAACTAATTTTTATCATTAAATGTTTTTACCCGGCATTGCATTCAGTCCGCTTGACGGTCACCACGGTACATGTTATTCTTACACCTTTATAAAAATGGCACCTTTTTTGCTCACTCCTTTGAAAGTAACAAAACTCGAGATCCTTAATAACACCCCAACTTTTATTTTCTCTTTTTCGGGCTACCGAAATGATGCGTTCCTTCGCACTTAGGGCCATTGCAAGCCAATTTGAATATTTTTTGGCTCCTTTTTCAACTGCCACTGTCCGGGGATTCGGTATCAGCGATCGGCGATTGATTGCATCGATGGGGCTTTTCATTTTAAATGAAAGATGGCAGCTTCCTCCAATTATGGGGCTGGAGAAGCACGGGAGCATAAGGAGAAAGAATAAGGATAATGGAAGATGAATGATTAAGCGTCTTAGTTATGATAATAATAATAATAATATATTTATTTGCAATTATCATGATCACTTGCGCACAGACAAATTTGCTTATAATCAATGACATTGTTGTGGTCGCGCATTGTAGGAGCGCTGTGCCCTGCTGTAGAACTCTTACGAGGTCTGTGCGGCAGGGCATCAGAAACTCGTAAGCGTTATATTTGGGATTTCGAATACGATGGTCTTACGCATATCTTTGAATCTAAACTTTACTGAATAATCGTTAACCGCTCACACCTTTATTTTTGCACTGATGCGCGTGCGCAGATGAAGAACTTTTTTTTAATTTAAGGTTTCGGCAAGCTTTGCTTGTTTCCTTTCACGCTGTGTTGTAAATTACATGACCAAATTCTGAGAAAACTTTTCGATAAAATTAGATGCCCTTGCGTTCACAGAGGTCGTTCGGAAGGTTTTGTCAGTGGTGCAGGTGTTAAAATGAATTATTCTTTATGTAAAAACTCATAATGTGCAAAAAATGTAATAGGTTAAATTATATTTAAACAATAAGGCAAACAAAAAAGGGCAAAGCACGCCGAGTTTAGAAGTCAAAACAATGTCGAAGTGTCGGTATAATTAGGACTATAATAATAGCAATTCATATACACGAAGATTTGCTTCCGCTTCGTTGTATTATGTTTAGTATTTACAGATAGTAATGGCGTTATTGAAATCGTGTGTGCTTTAGCACGTCAATACCATAGTTAAACTCTTAATAATATTTTTGAAAACTTTTACGTTGTATAATCAAAAGCACTTCAGGTTTCTCCTCTTACGTTGGCTATGTTCCTGCCCTTGAGAATGGCACACTGATTGTGCTGAAACATGTCCCTTTAATACCGACTAATTAAACGATAGCCGGTTATACAAACACTATTCAAATATGCCTTACGAAAGTTTTAATACAGTGAGATTTTGTTTGCCAGGACTGAGATATTTCATCCTCGAAATTATTCCAAAAACAACAACTGTCAAAAAACGTTTCATCCAAACCGACGGCACGTGTTCTCCATTATTTTGTCAACTAACAACGTGAGTGGTTCCGCTAAGTGACGATCACAGTACTGGCTCGGCTGGTTTTTGTCCAAATTCTTTGTCAAACACATACACTAAACGCTGCACGCGGAATGTCGTTGTTTCAACACCTGGATCCTGAAGTTTGGACTCTTGACTTGGAGTATGTGTATTTTGCGGTATGCATAGTTTTGATCCGATTAAAGGCTTAAAAAAATACGAGTATTCATTATGTTGATTAAATAACTATCAACTATCCTAATTATATTCTGCCATTTAAAGCGATGTCGGCTTAGCCAGGCGTGCGACCGCCTGACGTCTCATACTCCGAGGGTTCGAACCCCGTCAATAGCCTCGAGCTTTCGGTGAAGAGCACATCGTGAGGAAACCATAGCGTAGATCAATGTTAGTAATACACAAATATCACCACTATTTGAGGGTAGCTCCAATATTGCAGTCAGAGTCCCTTAATGGCTTTCTGCTACTCCTCTAGGAAGATAAGAGAGCGATTCTTGTCCGGTACCACGCATGTGACAGTTCTTGTAAATGTTTGTTTTTTTTGTTTGTACGAGTAATTAGGTCGCCATTATATATAAATACATAAATATGTATTTATATATAATATGTATGTATATGTAGTATATCAGTTGTGTTAGCAACCATAATACGAGCTAGAAATGGTTCAGTATGGGGCTAACCAGCCGTGTGTGAATGTGTCCTAATATTTATTTATTTATTTATTTATTTATTCATTTGACGTTGTTAATCAACAAAGGTACTCGCCACGGTCTCTTCCGTGTTCTCAGCTAATGGAATTAGTGATGCAAATAATCCGATTAATTACGTCAATCGAGACATAACAGAGTCGATTACATTATGTTTATGGTCGATTAGTCCCCGAGCATTGAGGATACCAACCAGAGCGAACCGCTTCCTTTCTTCGCCTGACACGACTTGAATCATTATATAATTATAATTTGCATTATTACTGTTTAATCAAGGACCGTTATAATAAACTGTATGTGTAGTAACTTTCAAATCAGCATCATCATTATCATTAACCAAAGGAATCTGTCATCTTGTTTGACGTACGTTAGGAGTACGTTCTACTCGTCAACCTTTTCTTGTTCTCAAATTCTATTAGCTCCTGTTAGGGGTCTTTGACTTCTCGAACTAGGTAAGCGATATTTCTTAGAGTGAAATCTTCAAAAGCATTTGCACAATGATCAATAGAAACACATATTATGGTAGCACCGTTAAGGTATTATGACAAGCCCATAAACAATAAACATGGATTCTGCTAAGCCAGTTGGCTGTTCATCATCATTATTTATCAGCTTTTTGCAAAGTTCATTGTTCTTTTGGCCCTGAGGTCACTGTGGTCTCATTATACGTCATCTATCATCACGGTTAGGGTTGTCATTGTTTTATTATTTTAACTATTTACGTATATTTTTTTATTTGATATAGCGTGATTGACATTATTCAGTAGAACAGTAGTATAATAATATAGGCATTTAAAGCTTGGTGTATTCTTGTCGCAATGTCATCAATAGACTGGCTTTAATTATGCCATTTTTCTTTTTCACTTAACACTACTTCTACCTCGCTTTTGACTCTTGCTTGTGTGGTGATGAAATATTATGGTGATATAATTTTAATATCTAAGCAAGTGCTAACCCTAGACCTCTTCTAATTACAAATAGACTACAATATACTCGCGTTAGTCCGTACAGGCATTCAGAATTAGTTTCGCCGATTGTCATGCGAACAAAAACATATCTATTTCACATGGACAATGTCCTAGGTTCGTAAACTTCTGGGAGAAGTATCATCATGGATATATATGTATATCATTTACTATGTAGATAACCTGCTAAAATCGAATGGTCAAACTCGTCGGTGTTTTTTAAAAATCAATTAAAATGTTAAGTACTTTATCGTGGCTTCGGATACAAAATGTAAATATAGATAAAGAAGACTAACAAAAAACTTAAAAACTAAAACTTGCTCTTCTCATATTATTATCTTCATTATCTTTGTGTCTATTTCTAAAAGATCTCAAAACAAAAAACCAAATGCAATCAGAATCAATTAGTACCCATTTATTCTAAGACGCATCACAGTATTATTCGATGTAGCTGCAAGCTTCAAGCCAAGGTCATCACGTGACCTTTGCATGCCCTTATCTCATCTTGTCTGTTAGACATTTTGACATTCCTTATTAGGCTCATGTGGGTTATTTCGCATAATTACAGGCTCAAAACAATAGGGATAAACTTTTTAATCAATCACCGGTGGGCCGGGCAGCGGTTTTGGCACGTCGGTTGCGCAAGCGCATATATTGTGCTGTCAGCGACGTGGCACGCACTTTGACGGAGCGTTTGGAGCTGATGAAGGCCTACGGGGATGTTGGGAATTGGAATGTTTTTTTTTATTTATTCTCATGGTTTAGGTTTAGGCTTTTAACCATTGATGTATTCTTACTTGGTTACTTGGTGATGGGGCCGGTTTCCGCTGTCAGTTCCTCTTCAGAGCTATGTCTCTGTATTCTCAATGTTTTTGATCGCCAAATTCAAAAGTCTTTATTTAGAAACACAATTATTTCATGCCATAAGTGCGTCCTGTGTTTTATACATTAGTAATGCATGGCAAACTTAACATTAATTATTTAATGCTATCATGAGAATTAGTTATTTATATGAAAATATTATTGCTTATTGTACTAGTCGTGTTTCTGTGTTAAGTTTAACGAAGTTTGAAAATATAATTAGTTATATCAAGTGAACAACCTTATATACAAACCAGTTACTTGAGCGTTTTCAAAATACCTTTAGTAGCAAAGCAAAGTATTGTTATTTTTAACATTTCAAGCTATTTAAACTGTTGCGTAGCGTACAAGTACCTTTTAGAATGATTGAATAACGTTACAAAACATTTAACTACGCAAATCGGCATTAAATTCCGCCGGTGTTGCCAGGCCATCCATCAAGCGGGCCGCACGTCCAAACGTCATTTTGACATTAGCGCGGTATGCACTGTTATATACTCTGTGGTGTTGCGTCACCGACTGACAACTAAATGATAGAATCGTGTAGCGACTGCCTTATTTGGACTGCTTGTACACATAACTTATAGTGGCTCGGTTCTTTAGAAAGAAAATTGTCGTAATATTGAACTGCCCATAAAACTGTGCAGAGATAGATTAAAAAGTATTTTCTTGAACTCAAATAAGGTTATTTAACCTAGCTGCAACTTGCGGTGTTATCTACGTTAATCCTGTATAAAAATCAGCCTATGTATTAATCCAAAATATAACCTTGCTCCATACTAAATTTCATGGAAATCGGTACTACCGTTTGAACGTGGAGAAGTAACAAACATACACACTAAGGAAGTAAGATTAGGTAGTAGGAAGGATGGAATACAAATTTAACAATTAGCTTAATTACAGGTGGTCTTATCGCTTAAAGCGACCTGTTCAAGCAACCTTTAAATAGAATGTGTGTAAAACGTTACGTTCAGAAAAAAAAATACTTAATACTAATGCAGCGTCATCGACAGATTGACTTTTATTAACTTCACAAAAACGTTTCTTTATTTTTCATCAGCATTTTTTGAACCAAACCGACAGCATATGAAATATTAAGCAAAATATCATTTTTATTATATGTATAGGTCATTACATTGATGACCAGCCTCTAGTTCTGCATTGTTCTAATGTTCTGACCCCCAGCGGCCTGACCCGAGTCGTAACATTTTATTAAAAACATCAATTGGTTACAGACGATCTGAACAATTCGCAACATTGTTTCACAATGCCTTCGTTGGCTGGAGTGAACAGACTATTTAATGTTACTAGTACTACAGTATTTGTGTAATATTAAAAAAATATAGGTCTGTACCCCCATGAACCATAAACAATGCCGCAATATAAAAATGCGCCTGCAAAAGCGAAGAATGAATTGTCAATTTCTGAACTATGAGACAATTTAGATATATGACAGCGAACCGTCCTTCCTGTCTTCGCACGGGCTTTTAAATAAGTTGCTAAAAGATGTTTAAGAACAAACTTAATTTCTAGACCAGTTTTAGAAAACTAAGGTGAAACACAAGGAAGAAAAATATTATTGATCCTTAGTTCCTTAGAGCTATAGTATTTTTCAAAATATTTTAGGTATAGTCTATGTCAATCGAGGATAATATACGAATACAATGTAGATTTCCAACGGCTTTTTTTAAATCGGTTATGTGGTTTCGGATCCTAATAGATTCAGACAAACATACAAACTTTTCATATTTGTAATATTGATACAGATCTGAAACTGAAAAAACTATTTATTACTTATCTAAATGTAAGTTCCTAAACTAAAAATCATTTAACAGAAAACTAAACGATGTCATGTAATTAAAGTTCCTTGATCGACCGCGTAGCCATACATACAAATTTGATACGTTTATTTGGAACCATCATTTTAATGATTCTTCACAAAATCCCCTTCTAAAAGACATAATACGGTACGAAACTGAATGAGATAAAATTAATCTTTTAGCGAATAAAAGACCTTGAATCTGGAGCAATGATACGTTATGTTCAATCGTGTAACTTATTATTTAATTAAAATAAAAAGTACGTTTTATGACTTTATCTTTGGTTATGTAGCATTGCGTATGTTTAAAAATAATAATAAGATGGTTAGGTTATATGTTATAAAAAGTCTTTTAAAATTTGATTACATACAGCTATTGCAATACTTGCTAAAAAGTGTTTGCCTGAATTAGTTACTAGCAGATCGTCTCGGCCTCTCACAAGATATAAAACAATATAAGTTGCAAAATATAGCCTATTTTACTCAGAGATAATATAGTCTTCCAACGGTGAAATAATTTTTCAAATCGGTCCAGTACTTTCGGAGCTTATTTGCGTCAAACAAACAAACAAAAAATCGAACTTTTCCCCTATATAATATAAGTATAGAATGAAATATCTGAAAATATGTCTGTAAAAGTATATTAACTTAAGAATAATATAATGTTATCCATTTTACTGTGCTACTAGGATAATATCAATGTACACTAGAATCTTGCGGTTATATTAAAACTATATACGATCAATAAAGATATTTTCAAATTGATGTTTAAAAATAATTATGTTTTGAAAGAAATGCGCGTTGAAAACAATTATATTTTGTTAATATGAATGTTTGTAAACTAGTAAGTAAACAAGCAAATAGGGATGTAGCGGCAGTACTAGTGCATACGACAAACATATCGATACTCGATGATCGATGAATTTAATCGAAAACAATTCGTTAGCTCCGTGTAACATCTACGTGTTACATTCGGATAACGCGTTACAATCGAAACAATAATTAATTTTGATCGATGAGCTGAGATTCACAGCGATCCGAAGTTGTCGGGTAGGGTTGTCAAAAAAAACTATTGAAATGCATGATTATATTTTATATTATTATCTTCAGTTTATTAAAAGTAAGTAATATTATTTCTGTCAATAAAAAAGTTAGATCCGGAGTTGTCGGGTAAGGTTGTCAAAAAAACGATTGAAATGTATGAATTTATATCTTTAGTTTACTAATAGTAATAGTATGTAATATTATATCTGTTAATAAAAAAGGTTAAAAATTAAGAATTGTTTACCGTAACTCGATTATGTTTAAGATTAACTAGAGAAAGAAAAATGGGAAATATTTATAACAAACTGCGTCCCACGGTGTAACCCGCGTTAATTCAGGACAAAAAGTAGTTAATCCGGGATAAATACCTATGTGTTAATCCATGGTTCAATCCATCTTCTTCGGTTCAACCGTTTGAGCGTGAAGAAATAACAAACATACTCACACACACAAAGTTCCGGATTTGTTATATTAGTAGGATAACCTTTCCGCACAAAGGCATTGGCGTATTAATGAATTGTGATTGATACAGTTCCTGAATTACAGAAAACAGGTCAGAGCTCTGACATATAGAATCCAAGACAAAGTTTAAGACATATTCTCGCGCCGAATAGCAGTACCAAAGTCAGATGCGCGTACTCATCGCACCATAGCCGCTATGACAAATCGCTAGATCGTGATACATCGATCCCGCCGCTTACACGGCCGTCCGCAGGAATCGAGTCAAGTTATCGCCCAACGATTATGTAACGAATAATCGACCACGAAAATCGATTATTGACATGTTCTACCTCCACTTAAGGTGGCTTAGATGAAATGGCTTTTAGCTTGAAGCTCCTGCTTGATAGTAAATCAGTTTTATGAGGGATCGAGGAGGAAGTTATGGGGCGCAGGATTGATAATATCTGTGTTGTTAGGGAAGATGTTGGATACATAATAACGGGAAATTCAGAGTGAAGTGAAATGCTTAGTTTCAAAATCAGGTGGTAAAGTATCCTAAAACGTGTTTGAACATATCTACCAGCGCATACTATGGAGATAAGTTAAGGAAAGATCATACAAAATCACGACAAGAAGTACGTTCGTTCGTACGTTCAACACGGCTGAAGACCTTTTCATCACAACTAAATCTGAAACAATGCTTTACTGCAATTCTTCCAGTAAGTTTCTAATAAATGACGAGTTAAATTCGATAGCTTATCTTGATCTATAGAGATTAAGCCTTTAAGACCACCCGCTGATATCTCACAACACCTGCAAAACACAAATATAAATAACAATTTACCTCGAACAATTGATTACGATAAATGGCGAATGGGAACGAAATAATGTATTAATGGATGACGATTTTTAGGGACACATTTACTTATTTTATAATTTCCTATCCGATCGCATTGCATGCTACATGAACGAAAAAGACGTTCATGTAAATTTTTTTTGTTCATAATGTATAAAGTAATTTATATTTTTTTCTGAGCAAATCGATAGGGTTAAGACTGAAATTATTATCCTGCTATTTTCGTAATTTTTGAAATTCTGTGTTCCGCAGCTCGTCGATTTGAGTATACGCGTTTGGCCCGACCTAAAACCTTAAGCCCCACGTTAACTGGAACGTACATTCCGTCTATTCTATAGGTTGAATCGAACATCGTCGTTACGTTTGTTACACCGGGTGACGCAAGCGCACTTGTGTTTCATTGTTTTAGATAACGATCACGTACATCTGTTCCGATATACGCGCTCAGATTCGGCAAGGAGGCACCCTGGGTAGGGTACTACACGCAAAAAAAACTTGTATTTTTTTTTCTATCAGCGGTTAGGAACATAGACTTTCAATTAATTAATAATAATTTTATGTATATATTATTATAGATTAAACATAAGCAAGCCACTATACGTTTACTCTACTGGGACTCGAGACCTTCTGTTACGAGGAGAGCGATGTAGGCCATAATCTAACACCGTGGTCAAGTGCGGGGTTGCAGATGATACACGTCTTCGTAAAGCCATTGGTAATAGAAGCAGGGATTGAAACCAGGGGCCGGCAGGATGCAAAGCAGACGTTAGCTTTTATTATGAATTAATTATTACTAATTATCTTTTTGTCTAATTTGTTTGATGAACTCTCATATAAATAAATCGATTATTCAATAATTCATTATTAACACCTTATTATTGTATTGAGTAAACAGTCAACGAGAAAATCAACAACTATATAAAAAAATAGTTAATTGATTACTCATTATGCATTGCACATTATCATAATAACGACACAATTAATGTCACAAGTAATTAAAAGAAATAATAAAGTAAAGTTTTTATTCAACCAACAACGTCATAGAATTGTCTAGTCTATAACATACCGTAAGTATGCAGATATCTCGCCATCTCGAGTAAGTTTAGTGTTATCTTTATTTTTTTCTAATTAGAAATTCTCTTCGCCTTAACGAAAGGTTAAAAGATTAACAAGCGTGAAATATTGCAATGTAAAACGACCAAATTATTGACCTGTGCTTAGTAACAAATTACCTAACATAGGTATTAGGTTCTCCAACTTTCACCATTGATTTACGCTAATCGAATTGTCGCATCGACTCCAAATGCGAAATAAATCAATCTACAACTCTTCATTGTGTTCTTGTCGTGAATTTCTTTACATAATTCGATTTCTTACGTTATTTTCACTTTCACCAATAAAATACATGCGATGAAGCAACAATTGCTACTATCTAATTAAAAGCGGAGGTTTTTTTCAATTGGTGTGATTGTAATTTATTCGTCTTTGTTTTGCGAACGGTCCCACGATATCCAATATGGCGTTTCGCCGACCTCTTTGTATCTACAGATTATAATTGTCTAAATACGCACAAGAACACAAGATCGATACGCTTTCACTTTTAATTTGCATCTTGTAATCTTTGAATTAATTATCTGGATATTACGTAAGTCGTTTTTGTAGATACAAACTAGATATATCCTGTACATAGTTTTTGGGTACTATAAAAAATCAATCAACGCATGTACGGGCTATCGATCGCGCGATAAAGAAATAAAACATGCCCATATCCAATTAGATTAATAAAACGAGGTATCGACTTATTCGAATCATTGTCAGTAATTGGAGATGTACCATTAAAAATGTATCAAAGACTCCGGCGGAAACAAGCGACTGTGCGATGCTCATTCGAGCGGCAAATGTACACATACCTATTATCGTAATACATAATATGTTATCCTCAATCACAATTCTAATACAGTTAAACACAAAGTTACTTTAGAAACTGATATGGTCCGGACAAGAATTTGCATTGAAGCATACCAATGCAATCAGTGCATCGAATACGCACCTGGCGCATGGCGGTACAAGAATTCGATCGAATAGACGAATAATCGCTGTTTTCGATCGCGGCTGTGGCGCGGCGCGAAACATCCGAGGATCTGATTGGCTGATAGCGGCGGCGTTCAGAAACAGCTATTAGATATCATTGCACTACGATATGAAGCAATACGTTATAAAAATTGTATACGCACAATATTTTTTTTATATGTCAGCAATAAAGAGACACATTTTTACACTATACAGCTTGGAATTTGACCATCAGGGCGCGACACCACGTTAATTCGTTAACGACACTGCCCGAAAGTACGAAGTATAAGTTATTATTCTGTGCCGAAGGTGATGCATGCCTATTCTGGAGTTACTGGTTCTCAACAAGGATGTCGGAATACACCGCTAGGTGCTTGATGACACTTGAGAGTGGTAGCTAGCCAGGCGAGTAATAGAAAATGTTTTATCGCTATAGTTTCCTTGTGACGTTTTTCTTTGTCGAAAGCTCAGCCTATTGGCAGCCGACTGAGTTTTCACCACTTCTATACTTGCCTGGAAGAGATCGCTTTAAGCGATAAGGCCGCCAATTGAGGCACACTACTTTTTGTTCTTAGTTTTTATTTTATCTTTAGTTATAGATTAAGTTTATGTCCAATTAAGAATTATCTATCTATCTACTTAAAGACATTCTATCACGTTTAGAGGGTATATTACTTTATTCATTAACATTTAATTCCCAGTAATTCAAAGAAACTTAACCAAACACATTTACATGCATTTTCAAACTCTCGTCTATTAAACCGCGTGGAGTATCGATGTCATAGGGTCAGGCAGCACTTGCAGTGTTGCCACTTACTGGTTTGTTTATACGCAATAATACGCACCGGCGGCGTATCCAGCGCGCCCGATAATGGCAATCTTATCTGCGGCTTGTATCTGAGACCATTAGTAGTTATTCCTTAGAGTTCTCGCGACCGACTTTCCCCACTCACACCCGCTGACTAAGGACCTGTGGTCTAGGAGTGGCCGGATGTCGTGATAAGTGGATAATACTGGCTGATTATGATGTTATGGATTAATTAGACGACTTCATTTTGACGTTTGGTGTTGATCATCTATGGTTTTCATTGTTTTTATTGTCTTTGGTTTTGATACTTAATTTGAGGAAACCAGATTTAGAATTTGATATATTTATAGTCAAGCTGTACGTAATTACTATGGTGTTACAATAGTTTGAACATCTATGGTTTCCATTGTGTTTTTATTGTCTTTGGTATTTATACTTAATGCGAGGAAACAAAAAAAGCGGATTTAGAATCGGATATAGGTATTTATTGTCAAACTGTACATAATTATTAAGGTGTTATAAGAACTGTAAATTAGTCCTAACAGTTCAACCACTGTATCGTGATAGGGCATTTTCAAGTGCTCGACTGGTTAGCAACTACCCTCAAGGTGAATCTGTCGCAAAATTTTTAACAATGTATTCCGCCAGCTTTCTTCAGAGCTATTTATTCCAGACTAGGTATGCTTTACCGTAAGCCAACCATAATACTCCTTTTATCTATTTTGTTTATGATATTTCGTTCAAGTGGTCTTTAAAGTAATGTCTTATCTTATGATCTTTAAAGTAAAGTGGTCCAGCTTTTGCTTACCCAACTAGGATAGGCATTGCAAATTTTTTCCTTCCACTCTTTACAATAGCCGTCATCTTAACACTTTCCCTTATATCACACACTCCACCCATGTCTTCTTCGGTTGGTCTGTTCCCTTTCTCTTTTGCACTATTATTTATTGTTGTGTGGTACTTTAAAAAATATATCTGAATACTAGGTGCTACTAGTTTCAAGTGAGATAGAGTTTCTAGTAGTTTGGTCATCAAATTAAACTCGTCCATAATATAAACCATAAAAGTATTACTACGTCATTGTGGCTCAATTTCTCTATCTCAAGCCGTATTTATTCGCCGATAATCTGCGACTTTCTCGTCACTTGCTCACTATTTATGAATTTACATTTAATAAGTTGGCTGAATCATAGCCACCGGCTTCGAATTTGGGATCAATTTAGTCAGCCTTTTATGGTATGCTGGTTTAATTTGGACGTGCCAGTGTGAATGTTATTATTAGTTAATGCCTCGTTACTTTATAGAAATTATGTTGGCTATATCACGGCTTTTGTGTGTATTATGAAAATCTTATCGCGCTGCAAAACTTTGGAGTATCTTTGTTGTTTTGAAAGGTTTTAAGATTCTCGACATTCATGTGCATTACGAGAATTAGTTTCATCAGTTCACTATCTAAAATAGTTTGTGTATTAGCCTAATACACAAACTATTTTAGATAGTGAACTGATGAAACTGATTCTCGTTCGCTCTATTGATTTTCTAATCCCAATAAATTATATGTTTACTTGTGCTTGAAACGTTTCGGCCATAAATCGTTGATTGAATTCGCAGGTAGCTCTCCCACCCACACTAGACGAGGTGGGCGCAATCTATTCCTCTACATTTGCATACATTTGCCTACGATCAAGCTAAACAATGAGATTTTAGTTATTATGCAGCTGTATGCTTTATTATTCAGAGATTTAGCACATAATGTTGTAAATATCATTGACCTAGTAGACGTGTAGGAGCTTCTTAACCTGAATACCGACTGGTTTGGATGCTTCTATTGGTATTAAATCTATGGTTTAGTGCTTGATTATGAACTGCTAATTTTATGGGGAATTGCTAATAGAGGGACATTTAAGTTTGACAAAGTACCTAAGACATGTAAATCACCTTTATTGTAATGGTGACCTTTGTTTTTGTGGGATTTAAATCTCATGTTTTTCAACAAACTTTTAAAAGGAATTTACTATCAATTACGTCAAAACGTCCTCATTATATGGATAAATTATGAAAATTCAAGGAGTTCCCTGTGTTACAATATCAATTTTATCGTAATTTTAGTGTTTTCATATAGAAGTCAGTTTATAATTTATTATTTTTTTATTATCTTTAATTTTTTTATATTTTTAAAGAATGTTAAAAATGTGCGTGTATGGATGTAACTAACATTGATAAGTAACCTCTCGACGTATTGCGAGAGCCTCCCAAATCGGCTCCGTTCATCAGTGTTGCCAGTAATTGGCGGATAATGCGACAATTAGCCAATTGTTTGTTTCTCACGAGTCGCTTGCACGCGGTTGCGAAATGCTTAGCTATTCGGGCTGCATGCGTGTAAGCCGAAGAAAAGACTAAATAAGGTCAAAGGTCGCATTAGCATACGTTTTATTAAGATTGCTTTGCTAAGGGAACTAACCCGAGCTATTGTTTATGAATTACTATGGATTCGTGATCAAACTACTCTGTATTCAGTATATCAGATTAAAGTAATACAAGTTTACTGGTAAATAACGTAAAACCTTTTAAGGGTGGATTTTCTACGTTAAGGCAAAAAACTTGTTTTACTTATTTTAGAAATACTAAGCGAAAAAGTCCGCGTTTCTCCAGACATTTTGAACGCGTCTTTTTGTTTGGAACAGCTGTTTTTTTTTACGAATTATCAAAATTCTTAGACGTTCTAGTACGTTGATTGCTTAGACGTTCTATTTAGAACGTCTAAGTCTACGTCCGCCATTAAAAAAAGGTTTGGCGCTAATTAATATCAACCCTATATACGCTGAGACAAGATGAATAAAATTGCTAAATACATAATATCGATTTAATGCTAAACGATCCCGCGAATTCACTAAACACGATAAAATTCAAATTAACATTTCAAAATTCCATTTACGCGAATAATCGTAGCAAATGTTGCCAGTTAATAGTTTCGTGCTCCGCCGATAGGTGGCGTTATCGCGCAATCTTATGTTCACGTGGCGAAATAGAGCGGCCCTAATTATGTTGATGTTGCCAGATACACTGACATTTTCTATCTACAGCCCTGTTAGGGGCTAACAAGACAATCGTGTTAGCTCTCGATTGCTCACCGATTGCTTTTGTTCCAGTTTAATTGAATTATTGATCAACTCGATCAAAAATTGCACATTATTGTATGCGGATCTAGATACGATCTTGTTGGTATTTTGGCGGTAGATGTATTGTTTCGCTTTGTTTGGTTGAAGTAATTGACGTCAGTTTATCTGTTTGTGGGAAAGGGACGTAGGGCTAACTATCTAGATTTATCTGGTCTGATAAAATGTTTGTTTTGTATTTACACCTGTGGAAGATATAACGGGAGAAATTATACGATGAACGATGTTGTCCCGGACTATTATGTTACATTGGAACCTACACCTTATATATCAACTAGTAGACCGCCCCAGCTTTGCACGGGTTATGGAAGGGCTTTTGTTGCACATTTTATTAAGGATATTTTTGGAAACAAAATATAGCTTATTTTACATGGGGATAATGTAGCTACAAAACTGTGAAATATTTTTTTTAAATCGGTCCAGTAGTTTCGGAGCATATTCGCGTCAAACTAACAAACAAACAAACAAAAAAAACAAAGTTTACCTCTTCATAAAATTAAGTAAATAAGTATAGTTATGTACATAAATCAATTAGTATATTTCGACTTACTGCTCTAATTTAATTTTGGAGGTTAGAAATTATTTTTCCCTTTACTGCACTCTATGGAATTGCAAACATCAGAGTTCCTTGGTTGGTTTTTGCACACACTCCCGACAACAAAGCTTCGCCACTTAAAAAAATATAAATTTGTACTAACATGAGTGTTTGTTTGTTTGTTTCAGAGATGGCAGCGGAGGTGGTTCGTTTTGTACGACGACGGAGAGCTTACTTACTCTCTTGATGAACACGTAAGTGTTACAAACCACTATTTATTGTTTAATTTGAATTATTAGTTGACTGTTTAACCTCAAACTAGTAGCATCATGCATAAAGATTCTGCGTGTTTATTCTATAATATCATGTGTAGCAAATGTGCGAGAATTGATACAGAATAATTGTACATTTGTGATAGATCTTGCATATTAGTAAGCTTAAAATATGTTTCAAAAGTGCATAATCCACAATGACAGCATCAAAAAGAATTTTTAATACTAGAAATCCATAAATCATTGTATAAAATCACAAAGATAGCAAAGTCGTTAGAGTAATGGCAAACACTAGTTGGTGTTGCCACCACTCGAGCCCTAATTATCGCTTCTTCCGACGAGAAATCCGACAAAAAAGTAAACAGTTGCTTCCTCGAACGCTTTAACGGCGCAGACGCAGATATCTCACTTGAAGCCATTTCTTGCCTTGCCTTATTTCTATTACGGCAGTACAAATTCAGAGCTGTCCCGGCCCATACAGGGCCCTATAGAAACGCGCAGTAAAGCTAATTGACTCGTTAGCGGAAATATCCGATCTTCCACCGTCTCCTTCAAATGACCACTGGCCCGAGGTATGCTACTGTAATAATGTTTTATTTATTTTTAAGCTATCGCTTCCTGCTGTGGTCATGTCAACGTCTGTTCCCTTACACTTTCTAAATAATTGACAGTCTCGTTATTTGTAATGCCATTCTCTGCCGAGCAGTTTAATTTTCACAAAAACTTTAAAGATTTTTATTGATACACGTCCGCTAAATACCTGTGCCGTTTTCGAATATAATAAATTCGTCCGCATAATATTATTGTTGTTAACAAAAACAAACATGGCCAAACTGGTCGGTGCGTTGCGCACGCGCAGGCCCCACGACTTCCGTACAAGACTCGGTTTCATCGTCACCTCGCTTTATCACAGTATCAAATATTTCACCTTTTTTCTGGTTGCTGTCATAAATATTCATAATTGTGAAGCTGCTTGAAAGTACATACATGAATTTTAAAACTCTCCTTTTAAGCGATCTTGCGTGGTGTGTGAGCGCGACAAAAACTCGATGTAAACCAGGAACAATGATCCGTGAGAGAACACGAGGAGTGTCCATGATCGCTGCTGATCGATTATAGAGTTAACGCCGCCGAGCTTTTTAAGCGCTAATGCGAATTTACGGTAATAGCTCGAAATGTTGCGCATTGTCATTTAAAATAACTCTTCGAGAACGCGACTTGTCTGTCAATCTTGAGCAATATTCTCGCGACAAGTCCCGGTGAAGAAATTAGCGATAATTAGAGCAACGAAATGTATAGATAAACTTTTGGCATTGAAGCCAACTCCAGGCCTCGGGGCTACATAAGTCTAGCTGACACTGGCTGAGTCTCATGTAGTCTGCCTGGTCTCACCCACCCGTCTTCACATCTTGTTACCACGAGAACGGCTGGAGATGTGCATGCAACGCGCCACTAAACTAGAAGGGAAGTCGTAAACGCCATTTTGAAGGGAAAGTCGGGAAATTATGGCCTCGCTATGTTTATTGCTGTTTTGTGCATGTTCATTTAATTACTTATATTGATTGCCTGCTTTGTTCCGCGTTGGAATGGCTTTGACGGGGATAAATTAGACAATGAAAATTATTGGGTATTAATTAAATTCTAACGGGCTTTCTAAGAGTGAAGCATGGTATGGCAAGTGACGCATAGAAAGGAGATGTTTGTGTTAGAAGGAAGTATGAGTATGACAGTAGAAGATATGCGAGGAACAGGATGGCCTGAAAATACTTGGACGTGAAGTGGTAAAAATTAAAGCAAAAATATAGTTTATTGCTAATTTGGTAAACACAAATGTGAAAATGGATATTAAAGAAACAGATGTAAATGAGGTAATTGCAGCTGATAGAGTGAAATGGAATGAGAAAATTTGCTGTTCTGAACCCACATAGTGAGAAAAGGCAACGACATGATGATGGGGCTTCTAATTGACTTTGTAAAGGTCCATGTGTGACCATAATAACATGCCCTTATTAGGGCAAGATCGGCCTGGGCGGGGAGAGCAGCGGCAATGCGCTATGCGGTCCTGCATCCCTGCCCCCGTCGTGAGATGGGACACCGTGTGGTTTTAGTCGGTAGTGACGGCCCTTCTGGCCCTCGAGCCCGACATACCCCGCTCGCCTCCCCCAGGTTTGTAGCGGGAGACGCGTAAATGCATATCCTCGCGAAAAAAGGAGGACAAGATATGTCGGTGTTAGCAGTCGGTGTCCCCAGAACTGGCTCCAAGTGTGACGCCTACATAGCGCTTCCTAGAGCATCCGACCCCCATCTGAGACCAGTCCATGCATATGCAAACACCAATCATAAATTAATATGAGAGGTAATGAAACGCGGAACCGATGGCGGTGTAAAACGGGACAAGTGTGGGCGTGACTCATGCTCAGCTCGGCGAGCGATGATGCTCCGGTTTATACGTTTACACTCGCTGCATCTCGCGGAGTTAGCCTCGATTCCTTAATCCTGGATTAAATGTAATAAAATAAATGAAAATCTATTTTAGACAAATCTAAATGTAGCCAGTATTGTTTCAAGGTAGGTATGAACTACCCCCGCAATATAAATTATTCCATCTGATTCAGCCGTTAGAACGTGAAAAAGTAACAGACATACACACATACAAACTTTCACCTTTATAAGATTAGTGGGATTATAGCCTGCCGGTCACAAGTCAAATGATAGTAGAGTTGACTTCAAAGAAATCCAGATTTTCTCGACAGTAAAGGTCGTTCGTTCCGTGTATTCGAAACATTTCAGGGATCGATAGAGATTCTCTGAAACAAACGAGTCATTCTTTAGTTTAGTTATCTACATACATACTCGAACATACATCAAAGTTAATAACTTCTTCCGATATTAATAATTATGTTTGAGTTTAACGATCTAGCTATGTTTTCGAGAATTTTCACTTATTTGCATCGTGCCGTTCTTTTTATGCACGATCTCAATTCAAAGACTGTCTGCATTGACCGTCACTTAACTTCAGTAATCGCCTTAGATCACCTTAGTTAGCTCGCGTTAAGAGTCGGAGTCAGCAGAGACGTCTCCACACATCTTATGATAATCTCTAGAGTACCAACACGTATACAAATTCTAGCACTCAATGTGCGACGGAAACCATACTTTATTTAAATCTGAATTTATTCAAACTTGTAGAATAGCAGAACCGTCGTGCTAACACGTCGATTGAGGAAGGCATAAAGCAAGGTTGCAGCGCTGTTTTACAAGCTAGCCTTTAAAAATATTCGAGTTATTCTCACCTGAGCTGTGATAATGACTCAATAAAGTTTAACTGTGCTCGTTGAATAGTGTAAAGATCTCACAATCTGCTGTAAGCCTTCTCAATAGCCAGCTACTTATGCAATTTATGGAACGTAACGCATGTCGGAGGCGAGAACACTGAACTTTGTGTGACCTCTGAAAAAATGTTGTAGATCAGTGGGAGAGCGGTTTCTAGTGCTCGCTTGGCACTCGAAAATCTGTTGCCAACTAGCACCTTACAGTTTTTTCTGGCAGCTTTCTCGAAATCCAGTAATTCCAGACAAGGCATGTTCCACCTCAGGCAGAGATTTCGTTAATTTGTGAGGTTATGTGTCCTGCTGGTCAAATGCTTAGCTATGTAGTGTAAAAAGAGCTACCGCCCTCAAGTTGATAATCCATCCACCACTTTCATTTGCCAAGGTGTGGAATTCTTTGCCAAATGCCCTGTTCCTCGATAACTATAATCTATAATCTAGCGGTTTTCGAGGCAAGAGTAGACCGGTTTCTTCTGGGCAAGCGCGTTCCACCTTAGATCGCAATTTCGCTTACCATCAGGTGAATTGCGATCAAGCGCAAGCCCATAAGTAAAAAAAAACATTCGTCAGCCAATCACCTAACGATGTTTTTGATAGCCTCCTTGAGAGCCAGTAACTCCAGTTCCAGTTTATGCATGCTCAAACTTCGGCCCAAATGTCCCTGAGTCGTGTAGCTCATGTAGTTACAGACCTTGATGATCAAATGCCTAGATGTATTAAAAAAAAAACTAAATAAGTGTGTGGATTAGCCACGTACAGAAGTAGTGTAAAAAGGTTAAAAAACCTGCGCCTGTAAATCAACTTTAGCGGTGACGAAGCCTTACCGTTTATTGGATTAAACGGACGCCTTACAAGTCCCGCTTGGGCTAGTACCTATTCGCAATATAATTTGCCGTTTGATGTTTAGCTGGACGATTTAATGAGCGTGTTTGTTGAGGACCACCTTGCCGGTTGATTGGTGCTCCGGACTTATATAGCAGAGTAATGTGTTCCGGCAGGGGTGAGATGGACCGTGGAAACTACTATTATCTAATCTGCGACGTGCTTGAACCCTGCGGGTGTTTGGTATCCGGTGAGGCGGAACTCTAGAGCACTTCCGGGATTCATGCATGGAAATTCCACGTTGATAATTCTGTACACTGATATATAGCATGGCCGGTGAGTTGAGATTGTAGGATGATGATTTCCTGGCCCCTGATTCGTTAGAAAGGACGCGCTTTGAAGCGTTGATAGCTGAGATTGGTGAACACTGTCTATGCTAATCAACTCTGATGAATAAGGAGCCATGAATTTGTCTCCATTTTAGCTTGACTCTTTGAACAGACTAAAGGAGTGTTCTAGTCGCAAAAATATATAACTCGAGTCAATAAAGAAATTATTTGCAAGTTCTTATCTGACTTACTATAAAATAAACTAATGAATATAAGCAAGAGATTATCTTTCAAATGTATTATTTATGGAATTGTGTTATACTCGCTTTTAGAATTCCTATCTTCAGTGTAATCTTCTTCTTAGTTATCATCTTTAGCTACAAGTTTTGTAGATAAGATGAGGTGTTGACATATCCACATAAAATTTGGTCCTGGCCAAAATGTACTAGACCAAAGCAAAGGCGTAGGGTTTTAACAATATCATAGCTAAATCAAAGCAAAAACCTACAGTGTTCGATTGGTTTAGCTACTCGTATGATACTGGTTCTTGAAATTCTCAATTATAACTCACTCGAATATATGCAACGATTCGGTGTCAATGCTTGTATAATTTATTTATGAATCTGATTCCCTACTCAACAATTACCAACAATACTTCCCACGTTGTAAATACCGTGTTCTGTAATCACTCGACATTCTGCAAGACAATCCACACGGCTCGCGTTACACTAATAATGAAGCATTTACATGTCATTTAGTCAGTGTAGCCGTAAGGCGAAGAAAATTAAGGGCAAAATCTTGTATTTACAGATATTTCGTTATAAACCGTAAACAATGAAAAAAAAAACTGTGAAAAGGTGTCAAGGGACAAACGGATGGAATGAAGTTCTTTTCGATTAATTAGTGTAATATTTTTATTAATTATAGAAGAAGAATTAATATTTAATTAGTGAAGAAATTGTAATATTTTTCTTAAGTTATATTTTTTTTATAATTAACAAATATAATGTAATATAGACTTAATTAGTAGGCTCAATCGCAACTCCACCTGAAACGAATAGCGCTGTTGTCAATTAGTGAATACTTTCATTGATAGCCGTATTTGACTTCCGAACAAATTTTGGAGATGCGACGTTGCCATACCGTGCGCAAATTTTTCCGTCTAGCCAGGCCTGTGTCACTCCGCGTGTAGGTGTTAAAAACATACCTACGGGCGGCGGCCACTCCGGAGTGGCCAATCTAGTAGGCTGCCACAAGCGAACGAAAACACACGCGTGCGCGCTATATGTTCGAGCTTGTTCAACTTTATTATTTGCTAAGTACTAGTTATTATTCTGTGTTATTTGACTGATTCATTATATAATTGCAAGATGGACACAAAACGAAAAAAAACAAAAAAATACTGTGCAGTATTTAATTGTTTAAATACGGATCGTGATCGAAATTTAACTTTTTTTTTGTTACCTAAAGACGCTGACAGGTAAGGGTAAAATCTATTTTGACTGGATTACATTATGTTCCTATATGAAATGAAATTAATTCAAACTACAAACCGTTTTTTCCCGTACTATTCCAATATCCTAAAAGTACAATAAAAAAGATATTTTAGTCGTTTCATTCGAGTTGCATTTCATTTGTCGTACATTTACGAACTTAGACTAAGAGCCCAACGCAAAATATTTTCGGTGATACTATAGATGATACCTATGGAATTCTATTCGCGCTAGATGGCATATGAAGTAGTTTCTCGAAGTAAGCAACCATAGTCCGTGGCTTTTTCAATACCACAGAATAATAACTAGTACTACGTATAACCATGTACAACGTATTATGACCCGTAGCATAGTGAATTAAGGCCCATATTCCTTTGAAAAGAAATTGGTAGGCAACAAAATGATCACGTGATTGACTGGACCGCGAGGTAAATTAAATCATATTGTTTATCAGATTGAGTTCATATTTCTTTGAAAACCATTGCGAAGTGAAGCTTCTGTACGAAGTACAAGTTATTATTCTGTGGTCTAGCCCCCTTTCATAACGCGCCATAAGGAACTTCGTTCCAATATTGAAAAGATTGCTTAAAGACCGTAAAAAAAAAGTTTTTTGAACCAGTTTTATTTAAATTGTTAAGTCTGATTGGTCTCAAAATAAGTATAAATATTCTTAGATTGTTTCTTTAGACGACCTTTAAGCTATTTCTTTGTTTATTTTCGTTTACGATTTATAGCGAAAAACGGTAAAATCGATTTTTGGCCTAGTCTTTGCCTGGTATAAGTATATTAGGCACTCAGTTAAAAGTCAAAAGCAACCATTATATGCGGTTTTTGTTAGTTAGGTTAGTCAGATAGTATCTTTGGCTAAATAATTCTAGTGTTGCAATTAACAACTGTTAATAAAACGATCTGTTGAAGTATCTTAATGTTATTTGAACAACGGTTTTACAGTTATTTTGTGTTATTGGTCTATTAGAATTGATTGCTACGTTCCAATATTTTGAATGAACATTTTACTAAAAAACGAATTGTGATTACTAACTGCATTGTTGATTAAACGTACATTTGTGTACTATGTATACAGGGAGAGAATGCGGCCGATGTGCTTGATTTTTTTTTTACTCTTTATAGCTAGGCATTTTTTTTACAGCTAAGCATTTGCCTAGCAGAGCGTGTAACCACACGAGTTAGCGACACTCTTATCTAAGCTGGAGCATGCTTAGTCTGGAATAAGTAGCTCTCAAGGAGGCTGCCGGAACATACTGTAAGGTGCTTGGCGACAGATTTTTTAACTTGAGCGTAGTTGCTAGCCAGGCCCGTACTAGAAAATACTTTAGCCTTTTTTGCCTCGCATTTTTCGATTAACTTTACACTTACCCCCCCTACACATCAAAAAAATAAAATTGCGTCCTCTAAGAAACGCAACCCCAAATGTAATGTATGTTCATCGATTTCGCAGCCATTTATGAACAGATTCTCAAAATTCTATTTACCGTGTCAATTTCATTGTTTGCAATTTTTTTTTTCTAAATAAGCGTTTAAGACATTACCCACATACTGCATAGTATGTGGGTATGGCTATGGTAGTACTAAGGTACTACATACCTTACTGACAAAAAGACCAAAGTCTAACCTGTGTTGTGATACAATTTTTCACCGTGTAATCGGGCCTTTTTTTCATTTCCCTATTTATGGACAGAGATTACTCTGACCTTTACCTTTAAACGTAGAACTTTTTGCTGTTAAAAGCTTAAGTGTAAGTAAACATTTATCTATGTTACCTGGAGATACTTTTGGAATGCATTTTTACGTTTTACCTATTTTCTGGTTTGTTTATCTCGGTCTTCGAAACCGTTTGTTTGAAGATAAGTGCAGTTTAGATGGGAAACAGCAACTTGGTAAGCGATGGGTGGCGGTAGGGACAGGTGACCCACTGGACTAATGGATTCACGAGATACGGGAACTTAAAGAGTTCCCTTTTTTACTTTATTACACCCTATCGAGACTCTTTGGCTTAAGACTATCTAATTTCGACTTAAAAGGTTTATTTTCAAGAGTAAATATTAAACGTTTTCGTCTTCCTAAGTCATATTCCTCATTAATTCTTCTTCTTCTTCGTATGAGCTAAGTGGCCAAGAACTGGTGTCGAGAGTTTTCAAGTCGCCTGAAAGCCTCTGACTTGGCTTAACGACTGCTTGTAGTTAACAAGTAACTGCCAGGACTTACAATTTATCGTGTCATCTGATCCACGGTAGCGCCCCGGTAGATTAAAATGCCACTTAAAAAACTAAAGTCTTGTGCATGTTCACCTATTTAAAACCGTCCGCATCGACCGTTGCTTAGCTTCGATGATCGCGTCAGATCACCTTGGCTAGCCGAGCTACAGGCGCTACGTGGTTACTGAAGGTCGTGAATTTATTTATTGAACTGCGCTATGTTCTTTGTGTTTCTTCATCGATTTACATCGAACATAAGTACAGTAATTTCTCATTTACCACCAATTAATTAAACATGTAGGTGAATATCGCATGTGCCCACACGTGTGTCGCGCTTGGCGGCGTATGCGCCACATTTTCCGGTCCAAATGTCACTCGGAGTCAATCTGACGTGTGAATCGCTCGATAAAGCTTCGGCCAAACTGACGCTCGCGTCCGCGGTGGCGATCTGTTCTTGTGTTATTGAACTTGTTGATGTTTACTTCTATGCGTTTTCTGGTTCTCTTATTGGTTAGTCACCGTCCACGCTGCCGTTGCCAACCCCGGATCTGTTGTTTTTAAAGGCGGTGCAAAAACTAAAAAATGCCGCCCTCATCCCACTTTATTGAACTTCCGAACCTCACTCAGTTCAAGCTCACTCAGAAGCAAATTTAGTGTCTGTACGAGTACTATAAGTAAATAAGATACCGTATTTTTATATTTATATTTTCTGACATGTAATATTACTTATTATCAATAAATGAACTATGAACTATGAACTATGAACTAAATGGTAATTGTCCGTTATGGTCGTATGGCTCGACCACGAGGTCGAGCCTCGAATTTGGACTCCCATTATACCCGACTTTAAGATATTTTTACCAAGGAAGTAAGGTCCAACAACGCGCAATCTCGGATCTTTTGGCTAGCGGGCCTATGCCCCGGGGGCCAATTTTTTACTAAATATAGAGAATGTATAGTAAAGTTTGCCTCCCTTTGAAATTGGCCCCAGGAGTATGAGCCCCGCTTGCCAAAATACTGCGCGTTGGTTGGACCGACGCTTAAGACACTCGGGAGTATAGGTATAAGGGCTCAAAGAAAGTTCCGAAACTTTTGGGCTGATTAAAAATGAAAGTATGCCAAGTGCAGTTCACGCTCCAGGGAACTCGCGGCTCCAAATTTACGGTGTATTGAGCCTGTCATAATTATTTTCGAGTTATTCCGACTATTATTTGCCGCTGCGGCGTTATTTGTATGCAAATGGGACGGTTTAATTTTTAATAACAGTTTCGGTCAATTTACGTTATTACTCTCTGTTATTGCTTATATACTCGTATTTTATGTAAGTTATAAGATTATAAGAATGAAAATATCGTGCGTACATACCATTTTTATAACCTTTCCATATATCGCACCTTTAAGGTTTTATTTTATTTAAAAAAACTAGAAGTCGTATCGGTGTCGGAGTTAGACTCTATGTCTAGCAGCTACCGTTATTGATATATGAAAATACGAACAAACAAACTTATTGTATGGCTACCCCGCTCAATATTGGATTTTTTATTTAAAGTATTTGTTATTATAGCGGCTCGGGAAATACATATCTTGTGAAAGTTTCAGCTTTCTAGCTATTACGGTTTCTGAGATACAGCCTGGAGACAGACAGACAGCGGAGTCTTAGTAATAGGATAGTTTTAGCCTTTAATGTCGAAGTATTAGCTGTATTGAATTTAGAAATAGTTGATATCACGGACCCAATCCCCGCGCCGGGTCAGCGCGCGTGAGTCAGCAAAACAAGCCTACACAGTTACTGTATAAGCGGCTTATAGGATCAGCTGATTGGGCTCACCGTGACACAAAATTATGGCTAATTCCACTCCTAGTCGATACTTATACAGCTAACTACAAATTGCTACCTCTTAATCTAGATGAAACGAGTGAGGCTCGGTGGTAAAAACGTCTGCTTTTTAATCAGACTGCCCCTGGTTCGATCCCGGTACTACACCAATGACTTATTTTTCAAGTATGCGCTCACTTTACGGTGAAGAAAACTGACAGGTTTGGGGTCTGCTATATCCGAAGATGTATGTCATCCGCCAACCCGCACTTGTCCAACGTGGTGGATTATGGCCTATATCTCTTTCCTAGTGAGAGAAGGCACCGAGTTCCAGCAGTGGAAACGTATAGTGGGCTGCTTATGCTTATGCTAATCTAGATAAAGTTATCTGTGGAGCAAAATAGTATATTTTGAAAGATCCTGTAAAATCCTGCGTAAATGATAAGGTTACGGTTTTTTCAAATTAATTATCTCTAATTCAGTGTTAAAAATCGTAAAACACGATAACGTAAAATTTGTTCGTTAGTTTTTTTTCGAAGATAGTGGTTTTAAAATATAAAAGTGATGTAAGTGCTGTGCTTCTGAAAGTAATTTACCTAGAATCATAAGAGCTTATAATTTTAATATTGGTACTTGTTGATAATACTGCCTCTATATATATAATAAATTGTTTTATTGGCACATCAGTAAATTTGGTACAAAGATACAAATTAAAGGAAAAAAAAAAAGAGAAAAATACAAAAAAAAGAGTACATTTGTATTATTTGAACAATTGATCTACAGCTGTCTAAGCTAGTCTGTAGAGCCTGTAATATAGACAGCTGTACTTCCCCTAAATTACACTTATAATAACTGATATATATTTTAGTTTTAACTAAACTAATTTTGCGTCTGGCATTGACACCAATATCGATGCGAATCATTGATTTAAAATTAGCAACACTGGTTGCTAATCATATCTATTAGTACTTAGAATTGCTAATCAGTGCTACCTACGTACGCCTTTGCAAAAGGTAACAACGGATAAGGAACGTAAAATTGTGCTATAAGAAACAGCGACAATTTATTTTCACATCTAATAGATTTACTTCCGGCCTCAGCTTGCCTGGTGTTAAGCTACGCTGTGGCCTAGGATGTTACGCGCTTACCTAGAAAGTAACCAGTTTGTAAGCGCTATTAGTGTTTTCTGTAATTTATTTTCTCTTCTGTAAGTGTTCTGCGAACTAGAATAAATAGAATAGTATATGACCGATAAAATGGTTCCATGCGTAATCGTAAAATACCGCGGCGGGCGGTGCAAAACAGCTACCAGCGCGCCCGCGTGGCGTCACAAGATATGGCACGGCACCAATCGCGTGCGAGCTTTGTGTGTGTGTGTGTTTCGTTGGGATATCAGTATAATTGTGTTCGTAGATGGATACAAATTCTAAGCTAACAGTTGTATGGTGTTTACTCTTTCGTTTATTCTAGTTCGCTGTGTGTGTGTTTTAATAAAGTGTTAATGTCACGTCACAAGCCAGGTAGCATAGCATTAGGATCGGATTGTAATGTAACCGCATCCCGCCGGCTATTACCGGCGACAATCAGCTAATCTGTCGACCGCCACCGACTACAATCGAGATTACATCTGTGGGATGCGCGGGCGCAGCAGGAACCGGAAGTGGCCGCCTGGCTGTCACAGACAATGCCTATTGTGGCTGTGAAGCGGACCGGATCATACGTCACTGCATTCACCATGTGATAGAATGTATAAGCACTTATTAAAAGCCATGTTTGAGGCCCTTGGGCTGCTTTGAAAACTTTCGACACCAGAGCTTAGCGACATATGAAGAAGATTTACTTATTACTAGCTGACCCGGCAAACGTTGTTTTGCCTTATCACTCAGGGGTATGGAAAATAGATAGTAGCTGATTCTCAGACCTGCTGAATACGCATATATATTTTGTTAAAAACCGGTCAAGCCGTTTCGGAGGAGTACGGTTACTAACATTGTGACATGGAAATTTTATATATAAGAAGATTATTTGCGCTTAAAGGCAATGAAAAACGGCTCTCTTAAGTCCGGAATAAAAAGTAGCCTGTGTCAATGCTATCTTCATACCAAATTTCATCAAAATCGGTCAAGCCGTTTGAACGTGAAGTAACAAACATAGACACTAGTGCATTTTCATACAAACTTACGTGTTTTTAATATTGTTCCCACCAATCGTAGCTTATTTCGTGAGTAGATTTAATTTAGAAAATAAACTTAATATCAACATTGAAAAAGAAAATGTAACTGAAATTATGTGTAACTAATATTACCGTAATATACAATATTGCAAAGATGTACTTGAAAAAGTCATATAGCGCCACAAGACTTTAGACGTTGAAATATTCAAGAAAGCATATATTAAATTATAAGTTACTTCCAGAAATATTAAAAAATGTAAGCATACCAAATGCAATTATGTTAATACGAATAGTATTAAGATGCAAAATGTACCTAATTATGTTAGGTGAAGAACGATAAATTAAAACAAAAATGTGGGATGTAAATTGACTAAGGTTCATGACCTGACCTATACTTGTTTAAATTGCCCCCACTTTGGTCATCATTTTCCAAAAACAAATACAACAAATAGCAGTTAGTGTAGACGCACGACACAATTCCATTGTCTATGTCATGTGAAACAGCCCTTACCAAGCACACATTGTAATTTCGACGCATTAAAATACAATAAGCAATCAGCTTACGAATAATGAGACATCATTTTTATTCATGTTTTAATTTTTAGTTCGGATGTTGCATAAAATGAATGGGTTCTAGTCTAGATGTTTCAATTCTGTAATAATATAGCACAAAACCTGCAATTTCATTTGCCATTATAAAACAGAGAACATAATTTTTATTGGCGAGCATTATATCACACTTTCACTCGCAGAATCATTGGAATCGCAAACGCCACCGACAAAATTGTCAATAAATAAATCAAACTGTCCAATGACTCGTAATTAACGGTCATATTTAATAAGAATCGATTAAAAATCGGATTTATTCAATCAATTCGTTTACTCGAATCGATTACTGAGATCGATATCACAGTGAATGATGAACGAATATCGGCAATTCCGTTCGTTTGTTTATTTCGACCGCGAGTTTGTGTAATGATTTATTGTGTTTTTGTTTTGTTACAACTACAGTGTGCTTAGTGTTGGATTATTTCATTCGAACAGTAGACTATAAACGTGATAATTACTATGAGCTATCATTAATATCATAGTGCAATAGTGTTGTATTATTTTAATATCAAGGTGAGGGAAGGGAACATCGACTACGAAATTCCGTTAGCTAACATTTTTCGTCGCCATTGACCGTGACAGTTCGAAAACTATATCTTATGCAGAATTCCCCTTGCGGTTATCTTTACTCGAATCTTTCGCAAATAGAGACCAAATTAGGGAAATGGCAGAGAGCGGGCAGTAAAGCGAAGTGAAATGTTACCGAGTGGAGATCGAGTGGCGGCCCCGGGCACCGCTATTCGATACAAAAAGCATCGGTTCCCCGCACTACTGGAGCGAACTGTAATGCAAACAAAGCCGCAGGTAGGAAATTCATGTCTGTTATAGATTGGTTTAAGTTTTCAGCTTTGGAAGGAAGAAGATTATTTGGTTAAAATTTTCATTCGATGCTGCCTTATATTAGCAAACAAACGTGTGTTTTACTATTATTTTGGTCATGAAAATGCTGACGGGTACCCGTGAAAATGTTATAATACGAGTAGTAATAGGGAAGCAATGGGTTGTTTCTCGTAATTTGTAATTTTACTTTTTATTAATATATTTTATATTTTGTTATAGTTGTTTTTCAAATCGCTCCCGCTCTCGCTTATGATTTACTGCACACGGTAATAGAGGCTCGTTCCGTCACAGGTGGATGGCACAGATATCGATAAACGTAGTTCCAGCGCTGACCACCGCCTGCGGGCGGCGCTAGTGGCCGGTTCCGACCATTTGATAACTCGGACAACTTACTGACCTCGTTGGAATAGAAAAGACAATTTCTGCACTATTTTACAGAAATTACTATCCATAGCAATATGTGTTAAGCAAAAAAAAATATTGCATATAAAAATATTTTTCGAGGAAAGAGCTGTGTTTTGGCAACATATACGATTGAGCTCAGTATCTTAAGCTCATAAATAAAGAAGATGCACAACCTAAAAAGTATATTATTTAACTACCATCGGTATCATCCGGGGGCCTTCAAAAGTAGAGTTAATAGGTATCTTCTAGGTAAGCGTGCCACACCGTAGACTGCAGTGCAGCTTAACATCAGGCTAGCTGTAGTCAAACGCGAACCTAAGGATAAAAATAAAACTACCTTTCAAATCTACACTTTACCAGGTCTGGTAAACCAGTATGCAAAGCAACCCTACCCACCTCGAGGGGCAAACAAATCGCTCACCAGTTGTCACCGAAGCCGCAATCCGAACAACCGTCAGCAGAGTTGCCAGAGTAATGGATTACCCCGCGAGTGGGGTGACACACCCAATTACAGGATGGACTGGACCACTCGCTAAACCAGTCTGCCAAGAAAGCTGGGAATTAGATTTAGATCGTGATGGTTAATGCAGTGTTGTCGCTCATTTTATTATGTCTTTGGTATGCGGATCATTTGAAATGATAACCTCCAATACTTCCATGTAACTAAGACGACTGCTTTGCATTGCAGGAATTGGAAGATAATTTTCTAAATACCTTCTGGAAATCCAAAATATATCATATTTTGTATCTTCTGAAAAAGTAAGTCAGCCGGTCATTCCTGTTCGAACCCTGGCTCCTAAACGTCCTCTGATGAAGGTCCGAGAGTAACTAGGGGTCCATAACTCGTTATGGAATCCGAGTTAAGGATAGCGGCAGCGCAAACGCAGCGTGGGCGTGACACTCCTTACGCCCTAACGGACCCTGGACACGTTGCAACCCTAATTTATGCACTAATCAGGATTTGAAACGGTGATCGTGGTCTATGGTAATGTGCATCTCGCCTATCTATGATAATTTTATCTGAACAGGAAGATGGCAATAAACTCCTTGTTACGAGCTTCTGGCTCGGTAACCCGTTCCTACTTAGATCAACAGATTTTATGGCTTTCAGTGGTTTCTTAATATTCTCGATACCAGCTTGAAACTGCGCAGCGGCAGGCCCAATTTACCGGAACGTCTCGTTCAAGTTGCTGAATAGTGTTTGGAAAATAACGCCATGAGCGCTGCATTAGAATCCAATAAACATCCAATACGAAGACGTGGTTCTGTTGGCCCCGATAGTCGGCTAATCACGCGGCGAGCGGTGCTTGTGCGCCGTGACAAATCTCTAATGTGCCAAGTACGGCGGTGGCCAAGCAGCCAGACCTCCCGCCTCTCTCCATACAGGTCGCCGATGGAGAGCTCTGCAGCTCCAAGTAAACTGGTCAGGACCCGTTAAGGTGCAAGGCTAATTGTTTTGTACTCTGCCATGAGATTTATGACGTCACGACTCCCCAACTATTTCCGGGCTCGTCTCGGAACGTCGATTCCTGTACATTCGACTTTCATTTCGTTTGAAATATCATTACATTTCTCGAAAGCGATTGTAATTGATAAGTTTGTAGGAAACGCCATAAGGAAGGCCGAGAACGGCATCGCATAAATTATAGTTACGAAGAAGGCTATTTATTCCCCACACTGAATGTCTTTCCAGTACTCGTTGCCATCGTTTCCAATAACTTATTTATCAATGCTGAAGACTGGGCTGTAAAACATTATTTACATAATTTAAGCGTACCATTAACATAGCCGCTACAGGCCTGCGCCGAGCTAAACAAAACGTCTTTCAACATTACACCTCTAGCAACAAACAAGCGGCAAGCACCGCACAAAACGATAAGAATAGCAGTTTATAGAAAACATAACGTAATTACGATAACGGTTACTCTAAACAAGCTGTTACAAATAGCTTTATCATATTTAATTTAGCAGTACGTTCGGTAAACAATGAGCGGATCTAGACCGGTTATCGAAAGGGCCCTCACATCTGACAAAGGGAGAATCTGATTTGTTGACCCATTCAAAAGGACTGCGTTTGAATCAAACGCGTTGACTTTAGAAAGCCTCACCAGGAACACGGAACTCTCGAGTTGACCTCATTACAACTCTATCAAATGAATAATTTGAACAGAAATTAGGACACATATTTACTGATCAATGTAAAAACAAGATATTACCTCTCATAAGTGGAATCGAGCAAAAGACTGAATGCGTACAATTTTATTACAAACACTCGGTATGAATTTATACGTTTATTGCATATACACAAATAAGTGCAGTTTTACCGAGCACGTTCAGAAATTCGCGCAGGAAATATTTTATTGTAACTTAACACTCTGTATGTATTAAAGTTTTGATGATCCTGCTCTCCAGCCTTTAGGCCTAAAATAGAGATTTAACTGTTAGGAATTTCTCCCATTCACAGCTCAGCTATTTCAGGTCCCGATTGACCAGAAGTAATGGTCTTGTCGTTGGTCTGGGAACCTTTGCGTAATCTCCGTGTATAGCGGCCGGCCGCACGTCAAATTAGACCATTTGGGGATACGGCGAAAGTTATATTATAAATCAAACTGCTCGTGTTGTTCTTGTCATTGCCCTGGACATTAATCAACTCCGAAACGCATCATTTATAGATAGGATATACTCTATATTTGTCTTATTGATAACAGAACAATGAACAGTCGTATAAATAATCCGCATGGCCTTAAAGATAGCATGAGACATTAAGGACATACGATTTCATAAACATGTTTAAATGTTATTCTAGCTTTGTGGGTATTGTTTGTTGAAATAACTCATAGGAAATGTGCGTTGTTGCAATATTCTAACCATAAACACGTTTCGCATTAACTTTGGTCGTTACAAATATGAAGGTGTTTCTCAGGGTACGTTGCTAGGGTCTGTGCTGTTTCCTATACGCAGAGTTAATAATAAACCGCAAATGCTTCGGAAAACGAGCAACAATAGTGCTTCAGTTGTGAATCTGGTGGCGGATGCCGGCGCCCATAAAGGTGGTATTACATGGGCGTTTGGCGTCGGTATCCCGTTGCATAAACGCGAGCAAAATGCCCATTTGCAAGCGCGGCGCGGTTTGCTGATGGTCGTCAACCGCTGTTCAGTGTTTCGACATTTGATTCCATTTAATGCATACTGCATAATGCTTAGGAGTAATCGATGTAATAAAAGTTTATTGTGGTATTATTACAGAACATATTGTGTTTTCTAAAAACACATTATACAAGTAACGAGATCTTTCCTTGCAATTCTAATACAACCTAGTTGTTTACAGGTATTTAACTATTTATTCCATACGAAAGTCACATATAACTATTTGATAAAGTACCTATGGAAATATATCGAGAAACCAGAATGCATGTTAACTGCGATAGCTACGAGTATCATACACGTTCATTATCTTTAACGTCCCAATCCTTGTTCATATTTAATCAATAACTTTATTGCCCCTTTTGCAAACCTGAATGGTAACACCATCGTTCTATATACACTGGAAGGTAACTGTCGGGTATATTAACATACCGCTAGGATAAGCATCAGGTCATGCGCAATGATAAATACTAAATTATACAGTGCCCGGGTATTAAACCTAGGTTCAAGTTTAGGTCTCAAGGTCTCGACTCCATTTGAATAAGTAATTGGACGTCTGTAGCGGAACGGTTAATGAAGACAGGTCGTGACGTGGCTAGCTGACCCTGGGATTGGTCACTCGCATACTGCTCCTTTGTACTTTGTTTGATTTCTTTGCATTCCGGCATCAGTATCTTTAGCTGTTTACACGAAGATGCTATCGATATTCATATTCTGGAATTATTATTCGCTTACCCGGACTTCTTCTTTCTTCTTCTTCGTATGAGTTAAGTAGCTCAAATCTGTCGACGAGAGGTTTCAAGCTTAGTCTGTAAATAAAAAAATAATTTATGTAAATAATTATTCTTATCTTCATCTTTACAGTGGAGTAAGTAGGCAACTTCGTTTTCCATTTCATATCCTGTCTCTGCTTGTTCTTGTTCTAGCGCAGCGGTCTCCTGTTTAATTGCCCTCGTTAATGAGTCGTTAACTAATGACCGCGGTCGCAAGGAGGTAGGATAGCTAACTGCCGCGGACAGCCTGACCGATACTCGGCCCTAGCAGCACGACGTTGAGCGGTAACCGGCCCTCCCAAGCATACATCAAACCTCGGGAGCTGCTCCCACTTAATACCACAATTTGTTATATTCTCCACAACTTTGCTGGAATATTTTTATATTTCTGGATTTATTGGCCTTTTATGCTAATTCAGCCGTAACGTGTTCTTAAATAACGAGTATATTCCTCTCAATATCTTCGAGAATGAGTCTCGCACTGTCGATTAAATGAAGTATTTATTATGGAGATTGTTTTTATTGAGCATGTCATTGCGAAGGACTGTATCTTTTACGCCTGTCCTGTTTTGCTGAGATATTTTATCGTCGTTTAATATTATTTTTTATTCAAACTCGTCTCTTTTAACTCATGGATAAATTTACGTGACATTAAAATTCACATGTACGAATATGTCTATGGCTGATAGGGGTTTTGCTCTAACATTTATAGTGCAGACTAAACTGGAATTCCTGGCCAGCCACTGGAATAAAACCACCTGAACCTAACTATAAGCAAATGTAATTCATGTTAGATTGTACTATAACATCGAAATAAACGCAAGTGCAAGCAAAATTCATACCAATTCAAAATCTATTAAAAAACGGCATATTAACATTTTTTTGGGGAGCCTCCACCTCGCCTATATTTATTCTATTGAATTTTTTATTTTTGTTTGTGTTGTAAGTGATAAATATTTCCAGCGTCTGCTAATTATTGTTATTAAAATCTAGTAGACACAGCGGAGTCTTTGTGATACGGTTCCATTGATATCGTTTGGGTATACCCTAAAATACTTGGGTCTTAAAATTTTCTTATATTCATCTCTTAATTAAATTAATAAGGTGAATGTAATCTTGTTGCAGCCGGACACGGTCCCGCAAGCCAGCGTGGACATGACGACGGTGGTGGAGGTGAGCGAGGCGGACTCGGTGACCGGGCACGCGCACAGCCTGGCCATCACCGCGCCCGAGCGCGTCACCTTCGTCAAGGGCACCTGCCGCGAGGAGGCGCGCTGGTGGGCCGACGTGCTCAGCGTCTACCCCAGAAGCAAGGTGGGTACAGTACTGGATGAAGCCAGTGAGGGGAATGTACCAAGATCTGCCAAGAGGCCCTTGGTTTACCTTAGTTACGGGTATTGACAGAGGCGAACAAAGTTGCCGCCAGTAGGCTTTTGAATGACAACCCAGTAGTAACCTCTGATATTGCTGCAGACGTCGGAGTGTGAGAACAGTATGTTGCAAACTATTATATTATATTTAATGTAGAAAATCATAGGTAGCAAAGATTTAAATCAGCAGCCAAAACGATTCACTAGAAAAGCTGTCTGTTCTTGTGTTTAGAGATTGCAATAAAAAAATATAAATACCAATTTCTTACTCTCAAGTTGTTGAGCGGCCCGTATGTAATCAAATGTTTCCAGTTACTATCAAAGCTTTAAGTAATCCTAATCAGACACTTCAGTAGGAAGCGTTTATTCATCCCATCATTCACACCTCACGAAGCGGCCCTAATCGCCGGAGCTGCGGCTATTTGCCCACATCCTCATTACGGGCTGGTGCAGCCGGTGTTTACCCTCGCCTGCAGCCAGTGTTTGTAGTGGGCTGACGGCCGACACCGCGACTCTAATAAGACTCCAACAGCCAGTTCCTGTAGCGAAAGCGGCGCGTGCGCAAAAAGCCCTCCATTGAGCGTTCCCCACTGGAGTATGCTAATACTTCGCCGCTTCCTAGACGCTCGAGCCCGTATAATAACACGGATTGCGCCGGCGCACTCGTATCAAATTACACGCTCGGTAATAATATTAAATCTGGCCGAGAAACTTGGTCATTGTGATGATTATGACGGCGGCGGCGAGAATGCGAGCGAGGCACAAAACGAGGCGCAAGAGTGGCGAGCCGAGTGCGTGCGCTTAATGTGATGATTGCCCTAAAAATGAACAACACTCCGGAGACCGGTTCACTTATCAACGGGTCATAGTCTGCCCTTGAATCCTTGGAAGGTATTTGAGAAGTAAAGTAAAGCGTTTTATAGACGGTGTTAAGTTAATATTTACGCGATGTGCGCCTACTGAAGCAGATGTTCCATTATTGCTGGACTTTGTCGATACGAATTTATGGGTAGAGTAATAAATTAGCTGAGATACAAAGGGCTCCTTGAATATCTCTTGATACTTACGTGTCCTGTCTGCGACCTTCTTTACAATGTCTGATTACCTGCATTCCGGCAGCGCCATTAAAATCTAGTTAACGTGTCCGGCGCTGAGGGTTTGTGAACAGTAATTATATTTTTTAAGTAAATTACCGCAGGCGTTGTCTAGGGTCCCATTTTATACTTTTTACCTGCTTCAGAAATGCATCCACTTATAATAAGACATTTTATAAGTAGATAAATAAATTATTATTTTCTTTCAAATATCATTTTGTTACAGCTTACAAAAATTAAATTAATTAAATCGTGGAATCATTATGATAGTTACCCTGATTGAGTTAGTTACAGTATTGATAACTATGTTAGGGACAGACTAGATCATTATACTAAACGACTTTAAAAACTAGATCTGACACCATCTGGCTGGCACATGCCACTAGTCTGTATAAAACGACCTATTTTACTGACCTATTAATCTAAGCAGATATTGTCGGCATCGTAAAGCTTCCTATTTCTCAGGAATCTAGTGATCAGGCCGCGGTCATCGTCCCGAAGTCTCAATCAACCTGATTATCCAATTGGCAGTAATCGCTGGTCAATTCTGGCGGTTTCTTCACAACCAACACATGTTCCAGTTTCGGTGAATCATGGGAATTAAGAAAGGATCGGCGCAACGTACTTACTTTAAGGCAGGTCAATGGTTCAGTTCAAATTGCTGGATGAGTGGAACTGGTTTCTTAATAGATTTTGTCTTGAAATTTGTTTCGATTCTACGCAGCGTCGTGCTGTCAGCGAAATAGGGTTGTTCTTTAAGTCTTATATAATTATGTATGTCTGAAGATTCTTTGTATCATTCTATAGTCTAAACGGCTGTATGGATTCACGGACGTGTCATATGAAAGCTTGTCATTATAAACATTTTATATACTTAAGGTTCGACACAATGCTTTTGAAATAATTATCTCATTTTATTTTCAACTTACAACAATTGTCTATGTTTAGGTCTAGATTATGTCTCTTGTCTTTCCGATTTTGGTCACCATCTTCCTCCTCTCCAATCGTACCTACTTCTTTCTCTTCAGCTGCCTTCTTATCAGCTAACATCGCTATCTCAAACGAGACTGTGGTATTAATTTCTAGAAGATATATCAGTGACAGCCGATCTAATAACATTTGCCGTGTAACGAATTGGCTACTCTAAACACTGGACTGTTTACTAATGACTCTCAAGTTATCGAATGACCCCTTGTTGCTTTTTGTTATTAGTTTAAGTCTATCTTATTTTACTCTCCGGTAGATTGTTCTTTTATAAGTCAGCCAGTGGTGTTGTGTGGTCCATATATTCATAAGGAATGGAATCTCGATCGAAATGACTGTCATATATGAAGTACCTGTCGTTACAGTCGATCGTTTTATAGAATCCTTTCAAAACATATCGAAATAGAAGATACAATACCTATTAATCGTTACTGTTGTTTTGTTATAGAATTATTATCATTGCCGTGTTTTTACACTTAAACACCATGCTTCATGTTAGTGTGTTTATTTTCCTCCCCACTAGTGACATTTGAAAAAAAAACATTTGTCGCTGTAAAACAGCCATGACCGGTGGGGAAATCTTCTTCTTTATATGAGCTATATAAGTGGCAAAACTCTGGTGTCAGGATTCCGTCCACAAGCCTTTGACTTGACTTGGGGTTGCAAAATTCAAAATCACTGAAAGTTATGTAGTAACTTGATAGTAGTTGATATGTGGATACTCGTAAGATAGCGTGCAGGATAGCTAGTTTTCAATTTTACGTTTAGTTTCACTAGTTCTGGAGAGACACGTAAAATGACATAGGTCATTAATGATGGTAACTGAACTGGCTTAATTTAAACGATGGTCAAACTAAGTTCAACGTATTTCGCTGTATACCTCAAGCCGTCAGCTTGTCTCGGAATAACAGCGCTTGACGGCGATTCATCAAAGTGGCCGGCGCTCACGCAGACGCGATTATTTTAAACACGAGACGTTACATATCATACTCGCTCTATGATGGTTGTTTTTGTGTTGTTATGGTGTAACTATTTCCAAATTGTTTTCTTTGACGTCAGCTATTTAGTTTTTTGCCTGGGAAAAGATATAGCAACTCCAGAAAAACAAAAGAACATCGATTTGTAAGAGTTGTTAAGTTTCGTACTTGGCAAGTATATTTCTCTTTTTTACATAGAAACTAAAATAATAAATAAACTACAAATATAAAACAAACATAGTAGGTTAGAGGTTTCCTTGACGTTAGTTGTTTAATTTTTGCCTGGGAAAAGTTATAGCAACTCCAAAAAAACAAAAGAACATCGATTTGAAAGAGTTTTTAAGTATATTTCTCTTTTGTTACGTAGAAACAAATATAAAACAAACATAGTAGATACCTTGACCAAATGAAGCCATAAAACAAAATGTCCTAGTAAAAGAAACAGGTTCTGAGAATGTTTAAATACTTAATCTTAATATCTATTAAAATTATCAAATTAACAATAACAATTTTATGCTAGAAGCTCGTTTCAGTTATTCTAGATATTAATTTCAACTATTTTAAGCTATGTTTTGAATAATTTATTTGTGATATTTACGATCTTTACGACCTTACGTCGTCCATTAGGTTCTGTTATAAACTATTTTAATAGGCCTCCGAGAACAGTTGGTCGTATAAAATATGGGTTTTAAAACCACGTTTCTAATAAGTACTTACTGGCAATTATGATGGTAATCATTTTTTTCGTATCGTTATGTCAAATTGACAGTTTAATATCATGCACCAGTTGAATATGTCAATACTTTGATCAACTTCAAGCCAACTAGTTAAAACTAATTGCTCTTTGGGAACCACTCAGGTGCATGACCTTTCTTTGGACTCGATATGTTAATCTCGTTGGCGTAATGGTTACCATGCCGGACTGCAAACCAAAGGGTCTCCTGTTTGATTCCCGGCTAGCTAAGGTGATCTGACGCGATCATCGAAGCTAAGCAACGGTCGATGCAGACGGTGTTTGGATGGGTGACCATGCACAAGGCTGTCGTTTTTCAAGTGGCATTTTCATCTGGGCGCTACCGTGTGTCGGATGACACGTTAAACTGTAGGTCCCGGCTGTTGTTCTTAGTACAAGCAGTCGTTAAGCCAAGTCAGAAACCTTCGGGTGACTTGAAAATTCTTGACACCAGAGCTTGGCCACTTAGCTCATACGAAGAAGAAAAATGCCAAAATATGTATCATACAAAGGTTATTGAAGTAAGTAATTGCAATCAAGTAGTGCAAGGGTAATGGCTGTCGAAAGCAGAGTGGGTTCATTGACCTTGCCACGGCGAACATCGGCGTATCATGCCGATCGACGCGATACAAATATGTAACAACGATATTGAGAAGAATTGAGATGGAAATCTTAGTGTGGATGAGGCTATCAATTTGAAACTTATATTTCCGATCATGATTTTTGCTTCTTCGTATGAGCTACGAGTAAGTGGCCAAACTTTTGTGTCGAGAGTTTTCAAGACTTGGCTTAAAGACTGCTTGTACTAACGCCAACAGCCAGGACCTAAAATTTTAAGTGTCATCCTAATTACGGTAGCGCCCATCTGGGCGCTAGCGATCATGATTTCTGCTTCTTCGTATGAGCTACAAGTAAATGACAAAACTTTTGTGTCGAAAGTTTTCAAGACCTGGCTTAAAGGCTGCTTGTACATACATACTAACAGCTGGCACATACAATTTTAAGTGTCATCCTAATTACGGTAACGCCCATCTGGGCGCTACCCCCCATTATCATATCAGTCCCAGGTCGAATCTGGACACGATTGGCACAGAACCGAGATGAATTGCATGCTAAAGGAGAGGCCTATTCCCAGCAGTGGGAGAGAACCGGAGAGTGAATTGAAAATTGGGAGAGGATGGAAAAGGAATTCCTTGCCGAATTCCCTGTTCCCCAATGACTACAATCTAGCGATTTTCAAGGCGAGAGTGAACCGGTTCCTTCTAGGTAAGCGCGATCCACCGTAGACCTCAATATCACTTACCATCAGGTGAATTGTGGTCAAGCGCTGACCTATTCAGAGTAAAAAAAAAATGTGGATGATGATGATTATGATGAGTTGACGTAACTATACTATAAGACTCTTTGTCCTGACTCATTCATTCATAGACAACGCAGAGCCCAAACGGCTGGTATTAAATATTTGTTGATAATGTAAGGGCCCAATACAATTATTTTGTATTTGTATATCCACTTAGTTCTCGTGTGGAATATCGTGATGAGTAGTAATGACGCAGCGCTGTCCTTTCATCGAGCCATCACCTACTGGAGCCGCGGCGAAATAACCTGCAATACGAGACGTTCAACTTATATGTTCACCATCATCATCCACCTTATGTTCTTAGGAGCTCTTTCATTCGTCGAGAAAAAAAACTATAAACAAAACTCTATATCTTCGACAACCTCTTCGGAACTGCATTATTATTAATTATTAAAAGCCTGTTGTGTCCCACTGCTGGGCAAAGGCCTCCCATCTCTCCTTCCAGTCAGCCCGGTCTTCGGCTTTGGTGGCCCAGTCCATATCAAATTTACATAGATCGTCCCGCCACTGTTTCCTTGGTCTTCCTCGAGGTCTGGTAGTGTTTGGCACCCATGATGTAGTGGTATTTGCCCAGCGGTCGTCCAGCATGCGACATACGTGCCCTGCCCAGTCCCATTTCAGTTGAGCTGTTTTTTAAGCTGCATTGGTATAAAATTATTACGACACACCTCTGATAATTTCCTGAATTCTTTAATTTTACTCATATACGAATACTTAAAACTGTGTAACCGCTGTTTCCCGAAAACTATGTCTAATCTAGTGGGTTTCAAGCAAGAGTTCTTCTCTGGACAATCGCGCTCTTGGTTAAAAGGTTACTACTTAAAATTAATTACTTATAAGCCCACTAGTAAACCCGGCGAACTTCGTTTTGCCACAAAGTTGAAATTTTCCCTGAATTTGTTTGCTACATATCTCACGGAGCCCGAGACCGTTTCAACAATTGCAAAACCGTGGAAATCGGTTTATGCGTTCTGGAGTTAAAGCGTCAGGAAGGAAAATCCGACTTATTTCTATATACTAGAAGAAAGATAGAAGATATAATGTAAAGAAAAACTTACAAATAGGACACCGCGTATATATATGTACTAGCTGACCCGGCAAACGTTGTTTTGCCTTAATAATTATTTCTAAATATACAGTAGCCGATTCTCAGACCTACTGAATACGCATATAAAATTTGGTAAAGATCAGTCAAGCCGTTTCGGAGGAGTACGGTAACAAACACTGTGACACGGAAATTTTATATATAAGAATTTCCAGTTTGAATTTAGCTATCAAATTCTACAGACAATAAATCGTATTCTCACACGAGGATAGCAGTATTAAACTATTTCTGCCACCCACGGGGCTGTAATTATTGTGTCGAAAAAAATGTATAATCCTTTTCAATCAAAACATCAATATTCGAGTTGAAGACATAAAATTAATTGTTCGGAACATAAAACAATAATAAATAAGTGGCTCGGCGCCGAGGCAGCAGTTAACATCGAGATGCGAGATTACCCCACTGAGTACAACGTGGCTTTGAAAGTGAACCTGAAAAAATTGCTGCTAGATTATATACAAATACAAAATGTATTTATTTGAAACAGTGATTGTTACAAATATATAAAGAAATCCAAAGGCTTCTATACTAGTTTATAACTGTATGACGGAAGCCGATGTCTTCTCCCAATCTTAGGTAGTAAAGTACATAATTCATGTTGCAAAGTTTTCAAAAATGTTTTCTATTTTTTATATCCTAGCACTATATACATAGTATTGGCAGATCATCCCGGCTTCGCATGCGCTATAAAATAATTTAAGTTGCAAAGAAACAAAATATAGCCTATGTTACTCAGCGATAATGTAGCTTCCCAACGGTGAAAGAATTTTTCAAATCGGTCCAGTAGTTTTGGAGCCTATTTGCGTTATAATATATAGGTATAGGTAGCTCTATAGGTGTATAGGTAGGAGTCTATAGGTGGTACAAGCAGTTTTATTTTTGAAATTGGCAAGAACAAGAGAATGAATCTCAAAAATAAAAAGATAATACCTATAACTCTCGTTATTGAACACTTTGACGCCCTTGCAGTTATCCAGTTATCTTTTATTTCGCTTTTGCTATTAAGACCCCGAAATAATCTAACTAATAAAATTCCAAGGAAAGCACGTGTTTTAACTCTCCAGTGTTTTTTTTACACGCTTTATATTAGCTTCACCTGTATGTTTGTAACCGACTTCTTTGGGCGTGATTTTGACCCACTTTAAACGGACAGATTTCGTTGAAACTTTGTGGATTTATTGAGGACCGATGACAATACACTAATTTGATATTTTTTTTTGTATGTTTGTTTGTAACCGACTTCTTTGGGCGCGATTTCGACCCACTTAAAACGGCCAGATAATCGTGTTTTTTAGTTGTTTTAAACTACTATTATTTTCAAATATCTTCACAAAATTACTCGCCGTGATTTCTCACAAACAAATAAAATCAGTATGACGTTTCGGGATTTTTCGGTAACACGTTGTATACGCAGCATCCACTATATCTTCAGCATCACTACATTACTATATTGGGCGATATATTGCCTCGGGTCAATAACCTGACTTACTTATTAATTTATTTTTATCTCCTTACGGTTCTCGCCAGGGTCAATTTCGAATGAATCTGCACGACCACTATGGAATTTCCTATTGGCCGGTAAAATGCTCCTGATGTTCGAATCTACATAATAAGCATGTCTACATTATATGAAAGTATATAAATAGAGCAATGAATAATACTTTTCGACAATACCACAATAATAATAAAAAATTTGAAAAAATGGCTTGTAATAAAAAATACTGAACTAATTTCGATACAACTTATAAAGGACCATTCGGGAATCTTTCTTCAACATTATATTCTCCACTTTTAGGAGTATTTACATATGAACAATAACATCATAATAATTACCTATAACCTATTCTTTTAGCGGGTCAAACTCGCTGTATAACTGTTTAACCTATCAAGCTGTATGGTTACTGCACAATGATTGATTATGTGAGTGAACGGAAGTACCTAGCTCTGTTATTATTTTAGATAAGAAATGTTTACAACAGTTATTGCATTATTACGTTATCGGGCTTAAGCTACAGGTTCTTAGTACGTGGTAGTAGTAATAGTGATTCAATTAAATTTATTGCCACTGTAATTAATAGTCAACGGTGGAATTGATTCTTTGCATTGTAAGAAACGGAATTGGGATGTAGAACTAATAATGATTGATTCCATAATTGTTTTTAACCAAACGATGCATAAAAAATAAAACACACTTACGAATTATTGACAACATTGACTTTTGTGAAATAGAAAATGAACAAAAATGACGCACTTTTTAAAAGTGTGTTCACCAATGAAGTAGTAATTTCTACCGCGCTGCGATGCAAGCTTTAAGCAGTCACACAAATGATAGTGCACCTTACATTGTACTGATTAAAATTATAAGATATTATAAACGTAAGAACTCTTCGTACGTGCACTTTTGTAGGGTAAAATAACGCTTTGCGTCAACCTTTATTGTGAGGATAGCGAAGCTTTGGAACTCTCTACCTGAGCCTCTGTTTCCTGAGACGAATCATCCGCGGGTCTTCAAAAGTATTATCTAGGTAAACTTTGCTCACCGTAGACTACAGCGCCGCTTAAACATCAGGCAAGCTGTAGTCAAACGCATACCTATTAAGGCTAAAAAAAACTTTGTTTTTACCTAAGAGTAGACTTAAGGCGTTGATTTCGTATTTAAAATAACATAATTTTTAGTCAACACTTATGTACTTAGCTTTCCTCGTATAATCAATTAAGATAAGATGGGAATCGAGCCTCATTTGGCTGCTACTTATAAAATCTCCCCACCCGCTGGTTTCCGCCAGATTTGGTACCTTCCTCTCTTCAAGAATCTCGTCTTCCCAAACCTATCACTAAGTGTTTAAGACTAAACAGTTCTTCTGTTTCCTACACACAGCCCTATCGAACGACTTGTACCATTAACAACCGCGCGGTATGTGCTTTCGAACAATTAAAAGATACTCGTCGCGTTCTAACTTCTAATCGCGGTCTCACATCACCTGACTTGATAACATGATAATGTTCTTGCAATTTTCAACCCTATGCTGCACCGAATAAGGATGTTTGCAGCTGTATGACAGTGGTAGGTCTTAATTGGTTCGTTGATAGCGAGTAGCACTGGTGAAGGAAATTGAGCCAGGTTTTATTTGAGAGGAAAATGATAGTGGTGCGTTTTATTGTCGAGATTAGTTAGTACTGCAGTTCCAGTTGATTAAATTTCGAACGAAGCAAGCGAAGTGTCGCTGTCGGTCAGATTTTGACCAAATTTGCTTTGTTATGTTTGAATGTTGGTACGCTCGGATAGGTCGTAATTTTGAACCAATGGTGGTCAAGTTTGGTATGCAGGTTCTACAATTCAATATTATTGTCTGTCACTGGAAAATTTGACAGTACCCTTAAAAAGTTTGGTTAGTTCCCACAAAAAGAGGGGACGTTTGCTGTGGTTTTATTTTCTGTATTTGAGAAAATGGTTATGTATTTAATTTTGAAATGTTTTGGGGAATGGTATGTAAGTTACTATTAAGATACCGTAAACTTATCGATTGAAGGATGAAAATGTTATTATTTAAGAGTTAAACACATTGCGAGGTCTACGGTTCGCGGAACTAGGTACTTGGTACTCATGAATTAGTGATTGCAAGTTATGAAAGTATTAGTTAGGTATAATGTATATTGAGGTCTGCTTATCTTGTCCACAGGGGCGGCACAAGAGGAATGCGACGTTTCCCGGAGGACAGACTGGGAGCCTACTACAGTCCACCACAACAAGAAGTAAGTATTTTTGGAATCATTACACTGCTCTACAATATTTTTTTTGTTGCCCTGGATATAATCGAAAAGATTACGTTTTCATGTGGCCAGATAACGAATATATTCATGAAAGTGCTCGTACGAGTATTTTCATGATTTTTGCATATCTTACTTGTATCTATACTTGAACAATTATTGGCTTTGTTAAAAAAAATATATTCCAACCATTTTGAAAGAAAAAAATCAATAAAAAATATCAAATAATCAGGTTTGAATATTCTGGCTACTAAAGTACAAGTATGTACTCAAAATTGGTTAGAAACTTTAAAAGCTCTCGAGATTGCTTTAAGCGAAAGCCAATCGTATCACACTATTAGAAATGAGTGAAAAAAAAAACATCTTCTACTACTCTTTTCGTTGTCTTTGAAATTATACTTATTGGACACGTACTTAAAATTAGATACGACAGGACATGCAATTTCAAAGGTTTTCTTCTACTCTTTTCGTTTTCTTTTAAATTGTAATTGTTGGATACGTACTTAAATTATCTTATTATTACTAGATACGATACTAGATACGACTCTATTATTACTAGATATGGCATGGAATTTTAAAGGTTTTCTCTACTGATGCGAGTTACGTACATGAATTGAGCCGTGTCCTGTGAATGTTGCAGAGTACTCAGCGGACGCGTCGACCCTGCGCGAGGTGGCGGAGTGCGGGCCCCGGCAGCGCTACTCCGACGGCACCATCACGTGGCCCGGGCCGCGCGTGCAGCCGCCGCAGCCCGAGATACCCAGCCTGGCCGCACCCGCGACTATAGATACCAAAGGTAACGCAATCACCAACTAGCTTCCAAATTAATTCAAATTCAAATCAATTTATTGCGGATATTAGTGGTATAGTTACAGACAGGGTCAGAGAAAAAGTGCACCATATTCTGCCTACCGGCGTGCAATAAAGCTACTTACATAAAAATCTGACGCCAAGCACCTAGTGTATGCGGCAGCCTGCTTGGGTGCCAGTTATTCCAGACTACGCATACTTCTCCTTAGGCTTTTGCTTATGCAGCCATTAACCCATTTAAACCCAAACCAAACTGAGCCGTAAAAAAACTTATTTTTTGGTGTTAATTGGTAGAATCTGACACAATAAAGTAAGAAACGTAAAAATATTTATGTTTTTTTTATATTTTGATAGAAAAAAAATGCCGTCCTCAAATGGGGCCACTGGGCTCATAGAGTATGAAAACTTTCAAAACAAATTTTACTAATGCAAAGTGTCTTATAACACTTTTTGCATTGCCAGCGGGCTTTTTTATGACAAAGGGCACATCTCAATTGCTGGGATAGTTTTTGAGGGCAGTGACCCGCCGAGTGAAAAGCCATCATCGTCAACATTCTCTATTCGATAGTTGATAAAATAAGCCTCTTTGTATGTGCCAGGAGCATTGTTTTCATTCTTGATCCTGCAGACATTTTCTTTTCAAAATAGTATTTCTTTATAGTTCCTATGTTATGTTTTTCAACCTTCTTTTTAAATAAATACATACCTGCTAGTAAAGACATACATCTTTATGGCGAAGATGGGTCATTAACGTACGTTCCTTTTAATGTTTATCGAGATTTGAAATCTTAACAAACGATAAATTAAAATCTTTTAATTACTGCCTTGGCATTAAACTGTTGCAGATTGAAATGAGCCAATTATTTGTTTATGTGTAAGTAAGTACTGACATAAATTAATATGTACATTATATTTTAATTAAAGCTGATGTTTTTATGAAGGTTGCATGATTTGACCGTAATGAAATGATCTAACGGGACTCTAGAATTAAAATACTTTCTGTTATCATCCGTATTCATTGCTACCAGGAAAGAAATACAGAAACTAAAGTTAAATTATTTATTTGACTGAGTAAGGATGCAAGCTTGGTTGCTTACAAATAGTTTTTGTTTAATAATAAAATATCATTGCCACTAATGACAAGTGGCGCCAAAAAATGCACCCACCGCCTCCATTGACAAATACCAAATTATATACTCCAACCAACAAATTACGAAAACGGCATTATGTCATATTATAATGCTCCATTCACAAAAGCGAATGAATGTAACACAAATTATAGATTGACGTTCGGTGCGCGCGCGCATAATCTACCCGCATAAAAACCCGCGGAGGCGGCGCCGCTCCGCCGAGTTATACCCTGGGTGTAACGCAATCATTACAATATTGAAATTCCAATTTGAATCGATGCTAAATTATTCATGGGAAACGCGAATACACACGCTCCAGACTCCACAATGGTAGACTAGTAACCTTTCGACGGAATGAATATGATCGGTGTAGGATGAATAACGACTCAGCTGTACACACTTTCTCTTATTGCATCTTTGTGACTGCTACCAATAAGAAAATTGACATCATCAATTGCTCATTAGATATAGTTTCTAGTGAAACGCGGCTGGATCGAGTAGATATTGATGAATCCGGCAGTCCGCGGCAACTGCGCAGGCGATGCGATCATAGGACGATTCCTCAAACCGCGCCCTGACTTTCCCCATCGTTCCCATGGCATCGATCTCCTTTAAAATATGCCTCAACTTTCATTGACTCTCGCTTCCAGCCCCTATTGGCCCGTATTTCAAACGAGCATGCATCAGATACAGCGAATCTCGCAAAAGACAGACAGACATGGCGTAGCAGCCATCAATTTAGTCAGCATCCCACTATAAATGGCCGTGGGTATTATTTGCATTACAAATGGTTGCAACTGACGAGCTCAGACTGCGGAGCTGGCTGCTGAAGTGAAATTTATGTCTAATGCGAACTGTTTTATGGCTTTTGGAAGTGCTAAAGGTGCGCTAGCTGATAGAATGCATGCTTACCCTTTCGTATTATAACCATCTCGCTTTTATTCATTAGTAACTAAGAAATTAATAGTTGTTAACACGGTACATATAGTAATTTCAATAACGAATATGTAGTTTACTAACTGGAATATTTGTGATATTATTGAAGGCATGAAATTAAATCCTTTTCTAAAATTATGGCTTTTAATTCAATAGGTAGCGAGCGTCTAAGCCAGACAGCAATAATAAATTACATCCAAAGTGCTCATTCCGAAAGCAGCAGCTGGCAGCGGCAGCACAATGGCTCCCGTTAGCATCAGCAGAGAGCCGCGTAAGGCCGTATCGGGCGGCCCGTCAGGCCACCAGGCCCGGCCCGTAAATCAGCACCGGCGGCCTCGCGACAACGCGTTAGACCTAATTAAACCCCGTTAGTGCTGAGACGCTGTAACCTTCGCATGGCCTGTCTAGGCTAGAGGCTGCGAGCGGTTAACTACGTTATTCCCTGATCCTGCGTTTCGCTACTTTTTTTATATACTTATGATGGGTTTGCGCTTGATCAGAATTCACCTGATGGTAAGCGATCTTGTGCGTTATTTCCTGTGAAAAACAAGCAGAAACAATCATTTCTATCCTGAGCCTTTCCAACTAGTGGAATTTGGTAATCATCTCTAGAGCTGATTGAAAAAATACGTAGATAGATATATTAATTTTTGAATATCTTCCAAAGAAAGATTAGCTCATAGGATCAGCTACAACATGCATAAGGATTCATACCACTCCACGGTTTTAACCAGTCGTAGTGCAGATATCCCTCCGCTCTCCCATGGTTTGTATCGCGCCAATGATTCACGTCTAACAACACCAGTTCCGCGCGGCATTCGAAGCTGGATTCCTAGCGTCAATTAAATTTAAAACCGTTATAGCTATAAATAATGGCGAGGTGTTATCCAGGGTTAGGAGTCACCCGCAGCAGAGACACGCGAGCCGAGATAAACGGGAGGAAACACACTGCCTAGTGTCGGTGCTAATCGCATGGGAAATACCCCTAATTGGGCTTAATACGCAACTGCTTCTTTCTCGAAAGTCATTGTTTAAATAAAACCAGGAAGCTTTATTTTATTTGCTCACAACATTGTTCCACTGCGCTTTATGACTAGCCTGAGCACAATAGTTACGTCGTTCGTGCGAGATCCAGAAACAAAGATACAAATGCAATGTTCACAAACAACTGGGCTTTCCACAGCTGTCATTAAATGTTTCAACATCTGCGCCATTCCAACAATTCAAAACAATAATGGAGATGCGATCATCGCGCTGGCAATAGTAATAAGTCAGCCCACTAGCGGCATGCGGCCGCGCTGCAAGGCCGCGCTGGTTGCGCCCGCGCCGCGCCGCCTGCGCCTACGCACCGCGTGCGTGCACCTGGCCGATCCTAATTGCTGATCTAACGGCCTAACCTTTAATTGCTGATCTCGATATCGAACGAAACTCACTCGGGGTAGTTTCTACCTTAGATCCAGCCAGATACGCTTTCTAGTTAACTCTATCTCTTGAAGGCCGTCGCTAATTGCCGATGAAAGTCGATACAGCTGAACCTTCTCAATTTTGTGCTGCAAAACTTTTCCTAGATAGATGCAATTAAAGATTTGCTACGATGCGATGCCGGAGAAATCTGACGCGAGGTGTCTGCAGCTTAAGGAAGTCGATATCGCTTCTTCAGGTGTCCAGCTTAATTTATTTGCTGTGTACCTTTTAGCTGTCTCAATAAATAGCTCTCCGAACAGCATTATTAATGAACACTCAACAGGTTTCCATAAACAGACAAACAGGAGTGCTCACCGAGTAAATCTAACGTGCGTTTTATTCAGTGGCCATAAACACGAGTTACATGTGCAAATTGCTAATTCTTATACTGTAGGACACTATTCAAGATAAAGCAAATGCTAAGTTCATAAATTACTGTCATAAATAATGTTACGCAGTAGGAACGATTTGCAGGCCTATGTGGGTTCTGTCTTAATACTTGGAACGTTTATCTACAAGTATCTATCATGAAATATTAAAATTCTATGAAATCAAGGTAGATTAGACCTAGGAAATATACATTATATAATAAATGTTGCAAGTGACAAAAATAGCGAATGTTATTATGGTAAAAAAATAAATTTTACTAATTTGAAATTAAAGTGTTTCATATTCTATACCCATATATAGTGGCCAATTCATGAATCGGTGCAACTATAATATACTCGTACTATATAACATATTCAAAAGTAGTTACAACACAATAAAAAATCATTAAGATAAATAAACCTAGAAACATTATGTCGAACTATTGAGACAAGTGGTATTTGAGGAAGCTTCCAAACATGTTAACTCTGACATTGTACTCCATCTCTGCCACATTCGTAGTCAAATAAATGGTGTTCGCCATACGCGGCCGAGCACACAATATGTCTTAACTAAAAATGCGGCTAGTCCACACTTCGGGGCGGCAAAAAACCTTCGAAAATGGCCACCAAAAAACCATTACTGGCTCGGGGCATCGACCTTCCCATTAGTCATGACATGAGTTATGGTGAAGACGCCTGGAGCCACCGCGATGAGGCTTTCGCCGAAAAACATGTCACGAAGCTATCGGAGCTTTTTATAACTACCTTAGACGGAACTCGGCATCCGAGGAATGGCTGAGAGGCCTCGGCGAGAGTCGGTACTGGATGCTTCAATAACATACCGATCAGTTGGCTTGCTAATGCCTACATGCATGATTTGACCGCTCATATCATAAGCTCATGATCTATATTGTTGCAAAAACCCGCTTTGAAGATCTAACTAATGTGATATGTCATACCATCTGTGCATACTACACTCATTCATATAGGTACATATACCATCTTGATAAAAGGATAAAAGTCATTCAGCTCAAATGAATTCTTTATTACGAAAAATTTTATTGCATAATTTTCGCAGACCGGCGTGAGCTTCCAGTAATAAATAATATTAAGAATTATTGCTGCTCTTCTTTTTAGTAGAGAAGTTCACACACTTCCTTTACCCGTCTGCGGCTAGTTCTTTCTTTTTTCTCTGGCTATGGCAATACTTGTTCAGCATTATTTATGTCAGTAGAAATAACTTAAAGTATCGCCCAATGCATAGCGGTCTTTAAACGTGCCAGCCTGCGGTTCACTGGCGTTTGCGTGATCAGTACATAACCCATGAGTCTAGAAAAAGGATCACAGATACATAAATAACGATCGCATTTTTGGTGTTCAAATAATCAGATTTTACATATCAAATTGATCAGAGATTGATGCAACTTTTTATACATATTTCTGGTGCCACTTTATAATCAACAGTTCTTCTTGAATCTTGAAATACCAATGACCACCAACAATCAAAAGCCTGGTATAATGTTCTTAAATTTAAAATGGTGGGTAATGTTATAGCAGTGCCTCCTCAGTCCGGGGTTGGAAGTAGATGCCGCGTCATGGCCGTCGTTGGAGCACAATGCGGCTGCGCAGTGGGTGTCGATGATTTACTTACGTTACGGCGCGCCGCGACGACCGCTTCATTCATATTTATTAAACTTCGCGTTTTTTCAACACTAAATCTTGCAAGTATGATGTACGTGACACCCCTCTCGTGGGATTGTATCTCACAAACCTGATTATTTGCCTCTAGAAATACCAATTCATTTGCTTCGACACAGAATTCAATATGCATTCGTTCCACACGTGTTTGCTGATTGAAGTATAATTGCCAAAACATGATTAATTCGCGGATGATTCGGTGTTTAGAAAGTCAAACAAACGCCGATAGTTTCTCGACGAATAACACGAACACAGATACATAATGTATACTTAGTCATGCAGTGTATATACTATTGGTAAGCGATATTAAAAAAAGGGAATAATAATGTATACCGCTCGTTTACCGTTTGATAAGCTTAGGTAACATCCTAATTAATATCTCAATGAAACCCTCATAATATCTTTGCAAAATAAACAATGGGGTAACTTCGTTTACACGTTAACTCTCAGATGTTTCGAGACCTTATCCAATATTGATAGCTATAAATATGTACGTTCATATCATCTGTAATGATGATTTATGACTTACACGGATAATAATAAGTCTCTATAAAGGGGATAAATTGAAACGTATCCTGCGCCTGCGCCGACAAAGCTCGCTAACCTGTTGACGCCATTTTGTTTATTTTGTCAATTAATATAATCTTTTAGACCATTATCGCGGATGATGTTCAATTTTCCGTTCCATTTGTCTGAAATAAACTGGGTATTTGCAGGTTAAGCTTTAGGTGTATTTCACCAGCTTTATAGCTTCTAATCGGCATCAATTTTTCAATTTGAAATCAATGCCAATTAAACCATAATATATGTATATACACTTATATATTGAAGGTAGTAAGTAGCCTTTTGTTAGTTATTGGCCTCCCAAGAATTTACCGCAAGCTATTAACTGCCCAGCCCTTACTGTTAAGTACATGCTTAGTTTAAAACTATACCCAAGAAAGGAAAAAGGGGCAAACGTATCTAAGAATTTATTTTCCATTACCCTAAATTTAAACGAGTCTCGTGTGGCGGAGATTTCACCGAAGGTGTGTGCAGATAAGACTAAAAGGGCCTAAGTTGAGAGGTTCCTTTTGCCTGGTCGGTAACCTTGGTGCATGCGATCAGGTCGTTAACTCAATTATACAGCTGTGATCTGGCCACGAAACATTGTAATAAGAAACCGAGCGTCTGAGGCCTCGGGACCGGCCTCCTAAACTTGCGACGATAAAACAATGAAGATAAACTTACATGAAAAAGGTTTCAATTTGATTTAGTTATTGTAATCTCAGGTAGATAAACGTTTAGGTGATTCGTTTGGCCTAACTGACTAAGTCTTTTTATACCTAAAATTCGATGATATCATTGAAGTTTTGAGCGTTTTTATCTTTTTATTTGGTGATTATTACCAAAATTCCACAGCCAGAATTGTAGTGAGCTTATTATTATTTATTGAATATGACAAAGTTTCAGTATGAGTGGAACAGTAAAAGTTAGTAAAAAAAAAAGTTCACTTCAAAAATGAAATGAATTTAGCCGAATAAATAATTAAACAACCAACCCACCTAGTGTGATAAGGCAAAGAAAAAGAAGAAGTCATTAAATAAATGTACCTATATATATATTTAATGTGTAATTTCCCTATATTCCAGTATACACGGACCAGCCAGTGTCGTCAGCGTCGCCGCCGACCCGCGACAAGATTAACGGGGAAGAAAAAGCCAGGTCCAGACGCAGGGATACATGGGCGGAACCCACCACGCCTTCAGGGAATGATGACAGTTAGTACCTACTTACTAGTAGTCCTCCGAAAAATATTATCGGATTCTTGGAACTACGTTTGTACTAAATAAAACTTACCTTACATCTAATTACTGACAATGTCATTGATATTAACAATATAAAAATAGAATAATATATTAGTCGCTTTGCCATAAACCATCAAAATTATTATTATTAGTGTAAGGTTTCTCTTATTTATTCTTTGTAATATTTTATACCCTTAATCTTAACTACATGTCGGATCAGACGTTTAAAAGCGCTACTAACACCCATCCTCACAAACTATTGCCTTTATATATACACAATAACACTCGTACAAATACAAATCATTTATTGATAACACCAAAGTTAGAAGTCAAATAATATGATATCATTACAAAAGTATATGATATGTATCCATGTCAATTTTCAATTATATTCTAGTACTATAATATCATTACAATAGTATATGATATTCATCATAATGTCAATTTTCACTACTAATTCTAGTATCTAATATAATATCAATACAAAAGTATATGATATGAATCAAATGTCAATTTGTCAATTTAAATGTCAATTTGAAAATTTAGATAATCATTTATATTGTACAAAGTTTTATCTTATTAGATAAAACTTTAAACCCTGAGTCTAGTCTTAAAGCTGGCGTATTAAGTAAGTATATATGTGACTTCCAGCGGGTGTCGGAGTCCGGTCGCCGCTGCTGCAGCAGCAGCACCAGCAATACGACGAGCAGCTGCGCGACATCGCTGCGTCCCTCACGCGACCCAGGTCCAGGCGCGCCCTTCCGCCTACCCTGGAGCGCCCCACCAGGCTGCCGCCTCCTGACCGGTTACCTGTAAGTACCTGCATTCATCATCATCATTATCAGCCCGTAGTCGCCCACTGCTGAGCATAGGCCTCTCTTCTACCTGCATTATTTTTTACTATTTCACATATTGTACTTCTTCGAATTACCTAAGCGACCAAACTCTGGTATTGAATTTTCAAGCCGCTTAATGGCCTTTGACTTGGATTAAAGACGGTTTGTACTAAATCTTGTGGTGTGGTCACCCATTCAAAGAACGAGAGATCCGTATTGACCGTTGCATAGCTTCGATGATGTGTAAGATCCCCTTAATCAGCCGAGCATGCAGTTGCAGTTTTAGTAAAATTTGCAAAGCTTTTAAATCAAGACAAGTTTGTTACTTTGCAACGATGTACTAGAGCCGTCCCTAAAGTATTGACAGTAACATTTAACCACAAGGCTAGAAAAATATCTTGTTAGTACGATATGTGTAAAAAGACATAAAAACAATTATTATTAAGTATTCGATGAAATTATAGGAATGCAGCGCGAGAAAATGAAGATTCTGATGTGAGAATTGTAACAAATTCTTTCACGGTGGTACCTTCATGCGATTATCTCCACTTAACATGTTAGTCGCGGCGATTCCAAGTTCAGTGTTAATTGCACTAAACCAAGTGATTACCTGACATCTTCAAGAAGCGCTTTCGAAAGTGAAATCAAATCTTTTGAAATTGAATGGGACCAGCGGTCGGACTTTCTGAGACTTTCTTCGAAATCTGAATCGCGATAGTTAACTTTTTTCACTGATTAATTTTTCGAAGGAATTACAAACCAATTAGTGAGCGATTAGATCCAAACAAAGATTAAGAGTGTATTTATTGTTGATCCAGGCACGTGGCTCACCTGATGGAGGTTTGCCTGCTGAGGAGGGCAGCTCGAGTGCATCCAGCGAAGGCAGCGAGCCCACAGATACTGTGGATGCTACAAATGACAGTGCTGAAGCCAGCAGAGTAGAACTTCCAGCAGAGAGACTGCTCCACGCGAGGGCTGGGTGGCTCCAACGACGAAGCCCGGGCAACGTGTGGTCTCGACACTGGTTCGTGCTGCGTGGAGCGGCGCTACTCTACTTCCGCGACCCGCACGCTGAGCACCGGGGCTTGCTTGACGGGGTCATTGACCTCAGCGGGATATCGAGGGTAGTCGAACTACCTTCTTCCGGATCCACTAATGGATACGCTTTTGAGACTGAAGTAAGTAGTGGTTCTGAAATAATTTCAACTGATTGTCAATATGAGCAACTTTTAACAACGTATTTTTTTTATTTCCAGACATGGGATGGCAAACATATCGTATTATCGGCGGTGACTGCGGGCATACGGGCAAACTGGGTATCGGCAATGAAGAGAACAGCAGGACTGCCTGACACGGGACCACTGTCCCTGATATTGCGGGAGGAAACCATCGACCAAGCGTCCGAGTCTTCGACCTCGCCCGTGACTCCCGTCACACCCATCACGGGAAGGGCGGCTCCATTCTCATCCGATGAAGAATATCGAACGGCATCCGAAGGCGGGCGAAGAGACAGCGCCGATTGGGGGGAGATGGGACCGCAAACCCCTTCGTCTCCCATTCTCACGCGCACCCCCATCTCGAGAGTCAAAGACAAAGTCAGAGCGCGAGGTTGCTACAAGTCCCCGCCGCTCTCCGATCACCCGTCGTGTGAAGGAGACGAGGTTGACGCTACCAAAGATAACGAGATCGACCATCCCGCCAACGAAGTCGATGAAAACGAGAAACCGACCGAACCACGAAAACGGAGCTACATTTCTACTATCGATAAGCAATCTATACAAATCGAAGATCTTCGAAAGCAGCTTAAATCGGCTCTCAATGATGTTACGACTGCTGAAAATGAAATCGCGAGATTACAAAAATTGAAAGCAGAAACCACAGTCAAAGAGAAGCAAATGGAAGATCTCGTAATCCAGCTACAAAATAAAGAGGAAGAGTTGGCTTTGAGGACAAAGGAGGCGGACAGCCTCGACGCGATAAAGCAGCTCTACAGCCAGGATAAGAACATGTGGGAAGCCAAGCTTAATGAGACACAAACGTGTTTGAAGGAGTCCACGGAACACTCCGAGATGTTGACCAGACAGCTGGCGTCTGCTCAAGACACAGTGATACAACTACAGCGAGAATTGAACGAACTGAACGACAGGTTACTACGGAGTGTGAAAGAAAACGACGACTTATATTCAAGGATCAGGGAGCTAGAGGCGCGTATGATTGCCGATACACCGACCAGAGAAAAGAGAAAAAGTATAGGTTCATTGAGTGACCTCACAAATATAAACATGGAATTGAATCTAGAAGCTATGGAGAAAAATAGACTTATCGAGGAATACGACGAGCTGAGAGGAAGGTTTCTAAAAGCGATCCAGGAAATTAAAGCTATGAAGAAGGAACTCCGAGAGTCACACTGCATGTACGACGAGCTGGAGCTGACCAACACCAAGCTCAGGAACGAGATGAAGCTCCGCGAGCACTGCAGCCGCTCGGAGATCGACCTGCTGGCCGCGCGCATACAGGACCTCACGCAGAAACTCACCGCCTCCGACAAGCAGGTCCGCACTCTCAAACACAAGATTCAGAAATCTGAATCCAGAGAGAAGAGAAGGAGCCTGTCGCTAAAGGGCAGGGAATCTATCACGCTGGGGAAGGAAGTGGAGGAGAAACTGACCGAGCTCGAGAATAAGATCACCATGTTGGAGACGGGAGAGCCCGTGCCTATGATCAATTCGCCATCGAAGAGTGCGTCGCCTGCCAAAGATAAAAAATCCGATAGCACCTCCGAGGAGAAGCGAATGAAACGGCTGGCGGCGCGGCTGCGGAGGAAATCCCTCGACAGCGCCACCAGCTCCGAGCCCATGAAGATGCTAGTACGACTGAGCTCTCTCGAAACCAAAGTGGCGTCGGCCTTGGAGTGCCGGCGCGAGCTGGCCACTTCATGCGAGTCGCTGGCACCAGCGGCGCGCGGGCCCTCCTCCCCCGCGCCCGAGTGCGCCGGCACGACCGCGCAACGCCACCTGCTCGACCGCCTACACAACCTCGAGGCCGTCGTCGTGCACTCTCGCGACCGCGTCAACGAGTGTCTGTGCCAGCTCAGCGCCATGAAGGCCGCCAAGACGCGCCGCTCGCCCTCGCCCAGCCTCGAGAAAAAATACAGCATCAAGTCCATGGAGAAATGTTTGACAGAGGTGAGCAAAAGGCTGCAGGAGTGCGCCGAGCGTTGCGTGGCGGAGGGCGAGGCGGGCGAGGCAAGCGACGACAACGAGATAAGCGACGCTGTCGGCCAGGTGGTGGAGCAGCTCGAGGAGCAGCTGCGGCGCAAGCTGCTGGATATCGCGAGGCGCAAGGCGGCGCTGTACGAGGCGGGCGAGCTCACGCAGCGCCGCAGCCTCGAGCTGCTCGCAGAGAAGCTCGCCTACGAGACCGTGCTCGTCAGCCGCATACAGGAAGCGCTCGATGCCTCCGACGGTAGCCGCTTCTTCGCGCGCCTAATCAAGTCTGAGATTGCGGAGACCGGCCAGCTGATCGACGACCTGCGCCGGCGCCTGCGCGGCGAGGGCCACCGCGTCGCCGGCGCCGCGCGCTCCTCGCTCGACTACCTCGCCAAGATACTGACGCGGCGCGTGGAGGCAGGCGCCGCGCGAGAGCCTCGGGACTACCCGCGCGCAGACCTCGCGCTATACGCGGCGGACCTGGAGGCGCTGCAGGCCGCGCAGCGCGACCTGGACGCCGCCGTAGACGCCTACAAGAGCGAGAAGCTGGCGGAGATAGCGGCCGCGCTCGCCGCCGAGGCGCCGGAGGAGGCGTGCGGCGCGGGCGGAGACGCGGGCGCGCTGGACGCGGCGCGCGTGCGCTGCGCGTGGGCCGCGGCGCGCGACACGCTGGGCGCCGAGCTCGTGCAGGCGGAGGTGGCGCGCGCACTGGCCCGCGCCGCCGCCGCATGCGAGGGCCGGCTGGACGAAGCGCGGCGCGGGCGTCTCACGCTGGCCGCGCGGGACCGCGCTGACCTGGAGCTGTGGTGGCAAGCGGCGCACGACCACCTGCGCTGCGAGCTGGACGCAGCCGTTCGCGACGTGGCGGCGCAGTGCCGGCGCGCCGCGCCCGCGCCCTCCGCGCCGCGCGCCGACAGCCGCGCGCTGCTGGCGGCGCTGGGCGCGGCGCTGGCGCAGCGCGCGCTCGTGGCGGCGCGCGTGGCCGTGCTGTCGGGCACGTACCGCGCCGCCGCGCCGCACGCGCCCCCGCGCCGCGAGGACGCCGTCGCCTCGCTGGAGGCAGACCCCACGCACGAGGCGGAGTTCGTGTTCCTCTTCCAGCGGTTCTCGACCGAGTGCCGAGCGCTCTTCTCCAGTGACTGTTCCGGCGACAGTGAAGACTCGATGAAGATCGGCGAGAGCCTCGAGCGAGCGGAGGCGGCGGTGGCGGCGGTGCGGCGCGCGCTGGCGCCCGACGAGCCGCCGGCCGAGCCCGGCGCGCCGCCCGCAGGCCTGCTCGGCCGCGCGGACGCGCTGCGCCGGCGCGTCGAGGCTCTGCAAGAGCTGGTCCCGTGCCAGCACTGCAAGCAGCTGCAGGACGCGCTGGACAGGTGAGTGCGCGTGGCCCGCGAGCTCTACACACTAGTGTTGGCCGCAGTGTAACCGTGGTGCGTGGTCCCCAGGCTGAAGGAGGAGCGCACGCGCAGCGAGGCGGCGCTGGCGCAGCAGGCGCAGGCGCTGGCGGCGGCGCGGCGCGCGCGCACGCAGCTGGCGAGCGCGCACGAGCGCGAGCGCGCGGCGCTGCGCGAGCGAGCGCGCACGCTGCAGCGGCGGCTGGCGGCGCTGGACTCGGAGTACAGCGCGCAGCTGGAGGCGCTGCGCGCGGCGTACCAGTCGGCGGTGGCGGCCGACACGCACGGCGACGGGCTGCGCGCGCGCTACCAGCAGGAGATCGAGCAGCTGCGCGCGCTGTGCGAGAAGGGGCTGCTGGCCATGGAGGCGTCGCACCGGCGCATCGTGCGCGAGATGGAGGAGAAGCACCGCGCCGAGCGCGAGCAGCTGCGGCTGGACAAGGAGCAGGCGCTGGCGGAGGAGACGCGCGCCACGCTGGCCGCGCTCGACGCCATGCGCAAGGCGCACGAGAGCGAGGTGCGCCGCGAGGTCGACAAGTTCAAGGCGGACTTCCTCGGGCGCGGCGCGCCGCCCGCAGACCTCTCGCAGCTCTCCTCCAGGCACCAGTGAGTGCACTCAACCTTATCATCTTGCCACACTCTATGGTGCTGCTTCACATCGGTATTCCTATAAAGACTATTATTAACTGCTATTTGCTAACAAAACGGTGAAAACAAAGAATTTTAAGGGTTAGTTTGGGGGATGGCCGCATTAACCTTTATTAACATGTTCGCATATTCGTCAATATTTTTTTCCGAGAACTGCGAATAGTCAATACGATTAACGATGTGAAGTGCCAGCATTAGGCGTAAGCTTATATTATCACACATCTCAATTTGCATTCCGATATTTAGACCACTAGTCCTGAACGAACCTTAGATCAGAATAGTGACTACAGCTTAGTATATTTAATTGCAGCGCACATTGCTGTGATCAGGACACGGCTGAGTCTACCTGGTAACAATCTCCCACGTCCCGCCCCGCATGGGTGTAGCCGGGAGATATCTGTCCAGCTTTTAGTAAAGCCTTCATGTTGATGTCACAAACCTTGCTAGCTTGGCAAATTCATTTCCTACGACGTACTCATTTATCTTTATAGCTATAAATCACCCGCTGCAGCCCAAACTTGTGTAATCCTGGCAAGCCTGTTATGCTTACTGCACTATCATGAAACATTTTAATAAATAATAAATAAATAACTCTTTATTTGTGCAAAAATATAAACATTTTAGCACATATTTTATGATACAGTACCTACATTATAATGATGACTCTTCCACCGCACATGAGATACATTCAGTGCCTTCCCTTGTTTTCTGATGCACCCATGAATGTGCTAACACATCAATTACGAATATTTCTTATACATAGTAAGTATGTACGTATAAAAGTAAACGGAATACGAATATTCAAGAGGGTCCAAGCTGCACTCATACTATACTATATACATTAGGGCCGGTGCTAACCAGACTCGTGTGACTACAGGCAGGAGATGGAAGAGATTCGGCGCGAGATCCTCTCTCTCTCGGAGAAGTACTCGGTGAAGTGCGTGGAGAGCGCGGCGCTAGAGGAGCGGCTCGCCACCGCTACTACGCAGCTTGCGCACGCGCACAACCACATCATGCAGCTCGACTCCAGGTATACACACACAGAGAGACACATTCACACATACACACACATAGAACCTATAGTGGATGGCAGACCAACATCACTTGAAGTTTTTCGCTACCTACCCATTTTATAGTTCAAAATTAACTCTGTTAAAGCAATGCGTTTGCTATTTGAGGAATAAATATGTAATTATGGATAAATATGCCGCAGCATCAGCTGCAAATTGAGAAGGTGTCAAGCCGAATCAGTAATGGCGAAAACCGAGTCGGAATCCCTGCGGGGTATACAGTTCAAGAGGTTAAATTCAGATAAATGTTTGAATGCAAAATTGTATAGTTTGTAGTAAAAAAAGTACCATTATATACTCTGCGTTGTAAAAACCTTGAAAAAGTTAAGCGAAATTTGCAAACAGATTCTTCTTCAGATAATGGTTCGGTTTCAGAAATTAAAACTGTCTGTTAACTAACAACACATCACCAAGCAATGAAGATTTCATTTCATTGATGTCATAAACAAATTAATAATTCTAGTAAGACATACTAGGGTCTATTACTATTTTTAACTAAAGCAACACGCGAGACATATATTATATTCGATTCAGTTTATGATCTACGTATATTAGAGCCAGTTTCCAATACCACTTCGGTAATAACATTTCCAGGAACAAGCAACTGCGTGCGCATCTCATCTCGGAGGCGAATGACATGAAGAGCGCGGAGACGTCCTCTCTCTCCCAGCTCATCGAAGACACTGCGCCGGTATGTACAGTGCTACCAACCTACCCACACCTACACGCACCATATAGCTCTACGCTCTCGCTTGAGCGGTCTGCTCTTCTAAACTACCAGGACATGATCTCGACCAAGAGTGGGACTCCGTATTTCTAAGCTCTAGCTGAGACCCTCCACGCACAACGGGAGTAGGTTTTGTGTAATTCGCTTAAAAAGAACGCTGGCAGTAAAAATGCGTACGAAGGCAAGGTGACATAAGATTTATTTCAAAGTAACTTAAAAATGATATTATGTAAGATTCGTAGAGAATAAAATAAGTCAATAAGGTATTTTCTTTCGTGATTGTACGTGTGCATGAACAGTTGCCTATCGATTTTCTTACAGCGTTTTTTTTTAAATTGCGCGAATTATACGAACGGGATTTTCTCATCTGTCTCGTAATCAAATCATATCAAACCTCACTCATTGGTCAGTGTTGTATTTTTCGACACAAAAATCACCAAAAAAGACACCAAATTCGTGTCGAGATCACTTGGCGAAACTGTGGAGCTGCATTATATATGCAACATATACACGCTTATGCAATGCTTCTTGAATGCTATGAAACTTTTTTAGTTTTAGATGCCATTTGGAATTTATCAAATTTTTCCATTTTATAGTAATTGATGAAGTTTTTACATTCAATGTTTATCTGAAAATATTAAAGCTCGCTGGGATTTTCCAATGCAAATCCCATGAATTGGAATACGCACCTCCACAATGGAATTGTTTAACATAGCCACTATATATAGAGGTATACTAAACTAACTTGTTTCATAGCATTTGATTGTACATTCACCCACCATTCAAGCTAGTTTCACGCTTGGCATGGAAACACTGCACTAGCAATAATTATTATACATTTAACATCAACCATCACCGTGATCCGTGAAGAAAAATAGACGACAGGAAGTCAGACATTTCAGTTTCATTTGGTGTTTAGATTACTCTCGCTCTTTGTAAATACTTATTTATTTTTCATTTTAGTTCATATTTTACTTGTAGATCGCGACTATTTATCTCATTGAGTGAAACAACAGATTGGAAAATTGCTGAAAATTGAAAACTTTTGCCGCCAAAATTTTTTTGACAGAAACATAAGCTGAAACGTCATAATAGTTTTGGGGTTACGCAACTTTCATTCATTTAGCCAATTTGTTCTTTTTATGTAATATTACTTACGATAATTTATTTAGCCTGGAAATATATGCTATTTCTTTGTACGAGCTGAATAGTCGCGGTCGATAGGGTAGTATTATTGGCGTGATGGTAATCCGGGTGCACTAACAGCATGGGCAGGCGGAGGCGCCGCTGTGGGCTCACCTGCGCCACCTGGCGGCCGCGTGGCAGCGACCTCTCCACGCAGGTACGTACCGGGCTCATTACTGTAAATACGTTGGATAAAACGGCCAGCACGCGGTTTAATATCAATTGATCAGCACCTATTTAGTAGTAACCCTGAATTTTTAACTGTAGCAACACCTAATTGATAATTTTGTTTTGTTTTACTCTAGGTTAGACTATGCTGTGTTGATTTATTTTATTTTTTATACCTAGCTTACCACAGATTAAAATTGTATCCTATCGTTATTTTTTTTAGAGTTCTTTCAGTTTTGATTTAGTTTTATTGTAATCATGCATAGCCGTTAGTGGAAGTAGAAATAACTGTTATTAAACAATACTTCCCAGTTTGTAAAAACCGAACAGCCGTACTTACAGCTTTTGTTTTTAGTTATCAGTCTGCAAAGTGTGAATAGCACGTTTTTTTCACACACCACACTTAATATCTTTCTGTCGCTGATCTATGTTTCGTTTCTCCTTGTATCTTGACGGTGTATCCATGGTACAGACGAAGGCGTCAAGATCGAGTCCACTGATGGAGGCAGCCCGTCCCTCTCGCCCCGCCAAGATTCAGTACGCAAAGACAGAGACAACAAGAAATCTGCAACTATCGCCTGTACAGGTATCTATTCTATCTAACTATTCTTTGGACAATAATTTCTATTTTCCCTGCTCTATGCACCAAATGCCCGTCTAATTTTTTTTTAAAGTAGTTCTATTGTTATATGCTTAATTTGTATTTTTGTTTAATTCTAAATCAAATGTATATAATATTTTTAAATACAATTTTTGTCAAATACATATGAGTGCAGTGTAATTTAGGGGAAGTACAGCTGTCTACTTTACAAGTTCTAGCCTAGCTTAGACAGCTGTGGATCCAACTGTTAATTTGATACAAATACAAATTATTTTTAATGTTCTTTCCAGAACTAAACACGCCCCGGCGTTGCTCGGCGAGCGAACGAGCGACGGCGCGCCCGCTCGTCGGGATGGTCGCTGAGCGAAAGAAGCGATTCGAAGCGTAAACGGACCCACGTTGTCGCGCGAAACTGAACCTTAACCCAACAACCTCTAGGTCCAAAGTTAATCGCGTTAACTTTAAGCACACCCACCACGCTAGCACCTGGCCACTGCTTTGTATCTATCAAACGATCCTTAGGTACCCGCATTATAAAATTAATTAGGAGTAAAAGGTAACTAATTCGACTGATTTGATATGACTAATAAATGTATGCACGTTTTGTAGATTTATAACTAAGTATACGGAGGTAGAACTAGTGATTGTAACGCAATTATTACCCCATTTGTAGGTTAGTTATTTAAAAATGTTTAATCGAGTCACTTATACAGAAGTTCGATTGTATATCGATTGTAATCCGTGTCGTTTTTATACTAGGATTTATACGAATGGTTCGTAATCGATTATTACGTATTATGATTTGATTAATAATCATATATCGTTAATAACTGCTCTTGCAATGACCAAATACGCCTTCCTTGTATGAATTGTATAAAGTGGCCAGACTAACTTCACCCACCCCACCACACTTCGTATGTTTGTCCGGATGTATGTTAACTTTAGTTAAGACACTATTTAATTCTTTCTAATATTTAATGTGCGTTTGAATATTTGCCTAAGTGTAGCTTTACATGTCCGGTTAGTGAAGCGACTTGTATCTGTAACACCCTGTATATAGTGTAGAAATCTTTACGTTTTGTTTAATTCTAATTGTTACCAAATATTTTTCATATTTTATACTTGTATCTTTAAGTATTGGATTCGTGAGTAGGGATTTCTTGTGCGCTTTCAGTTTTGTGATTGATTAGTAAATTATTCTTGTGATTTCGATACATACCATTGCCGCTCTTTTCGGCTGCAATGTTTACAACTTCAACTTTTTCAATCTTTTTACAAGTAAGCTTTGTACTCTGATTAAAATTAAAGTGTAAAAGGATAAAATTCACCGCAAAATGTATTGCGCACAGTAAATGAAATAATATTTAGCGTGTATTTTGTATAAACATATATAATATAAATAGGCAGTCGCGGCGAGTGCGCGCGCGCCGTATGAAACTCATATTTGTATTGTTATTATATAAAACTATCAGTTTCCCGCCGCCGGCGCCCGCGCACCCCCCGCGCCCGCTCCATGAGGCAACACTTTATAGTATTTAGTTAGACCTAGTAAGTGTTCACTATTTAACCTCTGTATTTGATGTTTTAATAACCCATGCCAGATAAAAAGCGACTTGACAATTAATTGCTAAAGTTGAATAGAATGTGCAATTGCAAAGTAGATCTTATTGCTTATTAAAAATTCTCTATCGAATGGCAAGACCAAGAAAGTCTGACCACGATAGTAAGCAATAAAGAAAATACAGCAACACCTTTAAACTTTTAAGTGCGATCCTATGTGGTCTCAATTATCAGGGTTGCCAGAAAATTTCAACTAAATAGAACTGCAACTTTTCAATTCGTTTTTTATCTTGCATGGAGTTCCTGTGTCGCCTATAGTTCCACGTTACCACAGCCGTCCCGGGCATTGTCTTCCGCGTCACCTTGTTATGTACAGTGCCACTCCACGCCGCACCTCACATCGGACGATGTTTTTTGCTCAATGTTATCTAGTTGCGTAGAAAAATGAAGAAATGAAATACCAAAACCGTTCGCATTGTAATTACGCGCCTCCTTTAATGGATTTTTTTATATAACGTAACTAGTTGTTAGCTATGTGCATATGAATATATAAAAAAGGATAACTTATGTTACTATCTTTTTCTGCGTGTGTATTCAACAGTACAGTCAGCCTGCTAAACTGTGTTATCGGAACGATATATTTTACAACATTGTTAGAAATATATGTTTTAAAACAGATGTTTTTAAATGAGCGTAAGTTTAGTAATTTTTAACATATTTTATGAGGCTGATTTTACAAGTTGCCTTTGTATAGTGTTGAATTTATAATAACAAAGATTTTTAAAATAAACGATGTACTTAATACAAATATTTGTTTGATTTCTATTATTTAAGTAATAACAAACACACAGTAATTAACTTAGGCAGAAACAGTAATATAGTGAAGGAATATCCCCCCCGGACAGATGTTGTGTCCGGAGACGGACGTCCAAAGGTCATGCATTGTGGCTAGGATCAGTACGCGCGTTGTAAATACCGCTTGCGCGATTCAAAACGAGCGCTCTGATTGGTAGCGGACTGTGATTGTAGCAGTAGCGCCGCAGTACCTATGCTATGAATTAATAGTCTAGTCAACAAGTGCCTTTTTGGTCAACTTTTTTCAGCAGTCTCCGAAAATTATGATTGAGGTATCATTCAATTCGGAATGGCATCTAGATAGTTTACGAAAAAAATAAGTTCCGCAAATAAAAAAATAAAATAAAAAACGTAATTAAAAAGAATTTTTTAAATTTTTGACCACGGATTATTGTTTATTGATCTGTCCTGTAAGCACATGAATTTTTTCAAATTTTAATTTTCATATTTAATAAGTTTAAATAATATTTATTCATTCAAGGCCGAAGGAATAATAATAGGTCCGTACAACTTATTAATTTGCTAAAATCACAATTAAAAACTATCTATTTTATTAACAGTGTTGCTATTGTAAGGCTTCATAATAAATAAACAATTTACTTAAAAATATTGGCAAGCATTAAAACTATTAAAGTACCCATTATAGTTATTGCTTTTTTACAATTTCGTTTAGTTACGACAAGAAAGATTAGAATAATGTTTGTATAAACGGCTATCGCGAGCATACATTGTTTGTGTTTCTGCCCTTGAAAATGGCACACTGATTGTGCTGAAACATGTCGGACTAATACCGACAAAATAAACGTAAGTGATAGCCGGTTATACAAACATTATTCAAATAGTATGCCTTAAGAAAGTTTTAGTACAATTAATGTTTGGAACTTCCTAGGATATGATTAAAAAAAATTTTGAGGAATATTAAAAATTACAGCAAACAGAATATATTCAAGCATACAGATCAGTTTATAAGTCCACTTGTGAATATAAAAGTAACAACAACAAACATATATAAGCATATATTAAGCAAACTTGGTCTTAAAAGTTATACATGGGTATTTTTAATTGTCTACAATTATGATTCCATTGTCAAGTATTTGTTTAGTGCATTTATAAAACTTATTTTTTAATATATCTATAATATAAAAATAAGTCGAGTTTTCCTTCCTGACACTGTAACTCCAGAACGCACGAACCGATTTCCACGGTACAGCATTCGTTGGAAAGGTCTCGGGCTCCGTGAGTATTGTAGCAAACAAAATTCAGGGAAAATTTCAACTTTTTGGCGAAACGGAGTTCGCCAGGTTTGCTAGTATATTATATTTATCTAACTAGGAACGTATCTAAAGGAAGTAAAGTAAGTACATAAACTTCGCGTTAATAAAGAAAACATTGCAAAGTTCGCTCCCTCTTGCTCAAACTCATATGGTTGTGCTTACAAATGTATTCTTTACTGACTCGAGATACAAACATTACCTACATATATACAAAAATATACACACTTTTGTGTGTCTGTACCATGTAATACTGCTTAGATAATACATTCATCTTAATCTAGTCTGCAAGAACATTATTTAATTTTAGAACATAATGCCTGTATGTCATAATTCTAATTTGATTTTTCATATTTTTTTTTTATGGAACACCTTATCCTTTCTGTGCACAGAAGCAAATTCGATTCCGAAACTAAAAAAAAATTACATATTCTTCCTTAAGTACAATGATTTTTTTTACACAGCATAGCCTAATAAAATTCAGTCCTATTAATACATTATTTATCAAATGATGTTTATGAAGATGTCAAACATAAAAAAACCTTAATATATAAAAAAAGCTAAAAAAATCATAATGTTAAACTTAAAATATAGACCTCATCAAATAATAAAAGTAATGAAACAAAATAAGTGTACTTATCCTGATTTAGGTTATTTTATCTCTAGCTATTTTTGCTTTCAAACTAATGACAGAATAATTCTCAGAATTCTTCCTTTTTATATAAACATACAAAAAGACTTGTAACTGACACACAATTTTTTGAAGGCGGCCTCAACATATACATAAAATACTTTTTTTCTATGAAAATCTGTTCACATATGGCTGAGAAATCTGTGAAAAAAATTAGAAAAAATACATACAGTCTAAGATATAAATATAACCCCTCCTTTTTTGTGAAGTTAGTTAAAAAGTTAAGGGATTTCGCGAAATAAAAAATTAACTTCCCCATACATTTTATAACGAGCCTACAAATTTTTCATATGAAGAAACTAAAACCAACGTAAATCGATGGCTAAAACTAAATTCGCGAAAATCCTGGAAGTGCTGGAAATAAACTTGTTCTAAAACTACCTTCAAAAGGTTTTGCGCTAGTTACCAGTACTCTGTTTGTTTATTTATCAAGTTATGTTTTTTCGTATCGTCCATTTTAGTTCTTACTACTAGGCAATAAGGTCTACAGTTCTATAAGAGTGATGTCTTGTTTCTGCTTAAGCTTGGCTTTCCATTCGACTCGGTCTGCAAGGATGCGCCGCCCAAACGCTGTGTGGATATCTCGGAAAGGCACTTTCTTGCGAGGAAGTTCAGGACGCACGTTTTCTTTGTCTGGAAGAAATATAATATTTGATGTTAGAGAATCCTTTTAATATTATAAATGAGAAAGTTTGTGTGTGAGTAAGTGTGTTTGTTTGTTTGTTAATTCTTCAAGCTCAAACGGCCAAGCTCAAACCTGTTTTGATGAAATTTGGTGTGAAGATAGATTAGACCTTGCAATAACAAAAACTACTTTTTATCCCGAAAACAATTGTGGTTCCCGCAGGATACGCAAATAACATCTAAATCTATGCTACTCCTTTATGCTCCAACGGCTGGACCTATTTTTATGAGAATAAGAATAAATTTATTGTTCGACTGTGTTACAAGATCTTAAGTGTAAATACAGGTAAATAGTATCAAGAGTCGTGTCCATTGCGAATATACAATGATAATTATGTATTGCTACTGAACAATACGTTTTTACAAAAATATTTTAGTTACGACTACTAAAATTAAATCAATTGCTATCTTAAATACCTATTACATCATCATCATCATCAGCCTATGTTCGTCCACTGCTGGACATAGGCCTCTCCCAAGGCACGCCACTTGGCCCTATCCTGTGCTTCTCTTCGCCATCCACTACCCGCTACCTTCTTCAGATCATCGCTCCACCTGGTTGTAGGGCGTCCTACACTACGTTTGCCGAGACGCGGTCTCCACTCTAGAACTCGTCTACCGTAACGGTCATCGGTTCTTCGGCAGATATGTCCGGCCCATTGCCACTTCAGCTTGCTTATGCGTTGGGCTATGTCGGTGACTCTGGTTCTCTGTCGAATTACCTCGTTCCGGATACGATCCCGTAGAGAAACACCGAGCATAGCTCTTTCCATAGCTCGCTGAGCGACTTTGAACCTTCGGACCAAACCTGCCGTAAGTGTCCACGTTTCGGCTCCGTAAGTCATGACTGGTAGGACGCACTGGTTGAATACCCGTGTCTTCAGGCTTTGCGGTATGGATGACGTGAAGACTCGACGAAGTTTTCCAAATGCTGCCCAGCCCAGCTGTATTCTTCTCATGGTCTCCCTCTCAAAATTGTGCTTGCCTAGTTGGAGCGTTTGCCCTAGGTACACATACTTTGGAACAATTTCTAGAGAGAAACCATTAACGGCAATCGGCTCCGGAGTAACGTGCTCGTTACACATGACTTTGGTTTTGTCCAAATTCATCCGGAGACCGATGCGTCGAGAAGAGTCAGCTAAGCTGTCCAGCATCTGCTGCAGATCCTCCAGCGATTCTGCCATTAAAACGATGTCATCCGCGAATCGCAGGTGAGAGATGTACTCGCCATTAACATTGATACCTCGTCCTCTCCAATTTAGAGTCTTAAACATATCCTCCAGTGCGTTTGTGAACAATTTCGGGGATATTACATCCCCTTGTCTCACGCCTCGACGCAGGTGGATATGCTTAGACTGCTGGTTTTGGATTCGGACGGTCATAGTTGCGGCGTCATACAGACATCTCATCACCTGGATGTATCGCCAATCGACTTGGCACCGCTGCAAGGATTCCAGAACAGCCCAGGTCTCAACAGAGCCAAAAGCTTTCTCATAGTCCACAAACGCTAGACAAAGGGGCAGATTATACTCTTCAGTCTTCTGTATAATCTGCCGCACCGTATGAATGTGGTCTATGGTGCTATATCCACTGCGAAACCCGGCCTGTTCGGGAGGCTGGAACTCATCGAGTCTTCGCGCAAGACGATTCGTGATAACCCTTGAAAACAGCTTGTAGACGTGACTCAGAAGTGAAATCGGTCTATAGTTCTTAAGAAGAGTTTTGTCACCTTTCTTAAAGAACAACACGACTACACTTCTGTGCCAAGCCTCTGGAGTTCTCCCAGTGAAGAGGACGTCATTGAACAACGATTGGAGTTCTTTAAATAAAGGAGCTCCACCCGCTTTAAGAAGCTCTGTTGTTATTCCGTCTTCACCTGAGGCTTTTCCATTTTTAAGCTGCTTAAGGGCCATCACGATCTCGTCCACGCTTATCTCGGGCAGGTCTTCAGTGTAGTGGCGTGTGAGGGTGGCTCTTGTGTCCTCTGATTCTGGCGGAAGATGAGGGGAATGCGACGCATACAGTTGGCCGTAAAAGTCCTCGACTTCCTTGAGAATCTCCGGCAGGGAAGTGACTGATCTCCCATTTGTGGTGGTCAACTTTGTCAAATGGCTTCTTCCAAGTGGCTGATGAAACACTTTGGACCCCCGGTTTTGCTCAATCGCTTTTTCAATTTGAAGCGTATTTGCTTGCCGAAGGTCGTGTCTCACCATTTTGGAGATCTTCTTATCTAGTGCCCGCTGTTCCGACAGAGTTGACGAGGGAGTGTTTCGCCGTTCCTCCATAACCTGCAGAGTCTCTCGCGAAAGCTTAGACTTCCTGCCCCTGCCTCGCTTTTCGCAGAACTTTAAGCCCTCATCTCGCAGGACTTCTACCACCCGGCCGAGTTTTTGATCCACATCGTCAGTGGTTTCTAGGGCAGCAAATCGGTTTTCCAGTTTTAATTGGAAGGTTTCGGAACCAATCACGGTCTGAAGCAGATTTGGACGGAGCGTAGACTTCATCAGTCTGACTCGTTCAAGCTTGAAATCAATATTCAGAGTGCCTCGTACGAGTCGGTGGTCACTGCCGGCTTTAAACCTGTTCACCACTGAGACATCTCTGAATATGCGCTTCTTGTCAGTCAAGATGAAGTCTATCTCATTTTTTGTAGAACCATCGGGGCTTCGCCAAGTCCACCTCCTCTGGGGCTGTTTCTTGTAGAAAGAATTCATCAAGAAAAGTCCCTCTTTTTCGAGGAAGTCTACAAGCATTTGCCCCCTGTGGTTCCTTGTGCCCAGACCATGCGTTCCTACAACCGATTCGCTGCAAGACCGAACTCCTACTTTTGCGTTGAAGTCCCCCATAACAATGTTGTAGTGGGCCCTGGATGTGTTATGAAGTGCTTTGGAAACATCTTCATAGAGGGTTTCTACATCCGAATCCGGGTATGATGACCAGGGTGCGTAAACCATGACTAATTTAAGGCTATACCTCTCAGTCAGCTTAACGATAAGGTACGCAACCCTGGACGATACACTCGCAACCTCTACAACATTATTAGTGAGGGACCTGTGGACCAAAAATCCAACACCGCCTTGAGAAAGCAGGTGACCTTCTCTGTAGTACATAAGGTGGCCTGATTCCAGCGTTATGGTGTCCTCCCCCTGTCTTCGGACTTCACATAAGCCAAGAATATGCCACCTTATGTGCTCCAGCTCTGCTTCTACCTGCGCAAGATTTTCGTCAAGTCGCATCGTTTGTCCGTTATACGTAGCAATGGTTAGTGGGGTTTGGCGGCCAACGATAACCCGGGGATTCTTCGCACCCCCTGCCCTGCCGTTACCATGTCCGCCGCCCTGGACAGGAATAGCAGGGCGACCGGGAACTGGGGGCCGTTGATTTGTTGTGTCTTGCATAGGGAGGTTATGCCCATAATCGCCACGCTGGGCAGGCGTGTTGGCGATCGCAGCACGTAGCTCGTCGCACCGGTGTCGCTGCTGCCCGACACCGGCCTGTGTTATTTCGGCTACGTGTGTTGGATGGTTATACCGCCATCAGTCGGTTCGCCAGAGCCTCATTCGTTAGCCAGCAGGATGACCACGTGCAGGTTGAGGTTGACTTGGAGCATACGGTGTGATTTGCTCCCTACATCCCACTACACCTATTACATAATACCTATGAAATCCCTAGCACATATTCATAATAAATTTACTATGAAGATAGGTTAGGACGCTTTTGCGCTCTCCCGGCATTGTGCTGGTGCTCGCTCAGTTGCTCAAGAAGCAATAACAACTCAGACGAGCGAGCGGCCGCCTCACGCCTCGAAGGTTGTGGGATCCAACAAGCTCGAGTTTTTGATAAAAGGAAAAATCAAAAGCAAGGTAGGTATCAAAAGGTCGTAGGACATATGCTAGTGCTACGGCAGCGTCCCTGAGAGTCAGATATTCCAGACTTGGTAACTCGTGTGGTTACATTCTCTGCAGGTCAAATCTCTTTTTCTGTAAATCGACGCAAAAAAGTCTACCACTTCTATAGACATGAAGTGAAGTAGTTTCTGTATACTGACGATGTCGGCTCCCAGGCACGGTCTTGCCTTCCCCATCAGGCAGCTTGTTGAAAGGGTTGTGCCTCTGACCACGAGGGGGCACTTTGGGCTCCTCCTCAGGGGGAGTCACAGTCACCAGAGCGGCAGCCTCCGCTGCTGCTTCTTCTGGAATGTATTTATTTACATTTATTAAATACATGAACAATGAATGGTATTTGTTACAAACACAAAGCTGAGTTTTATTGTATGGGAGACCCCCCCAAATATTGTAATTTTTATTTGACGACCACATTGGCTAAAGGTTACCATGCCAGACTGCCAATCAGAAGGTTCCGGGTTCGATTCCCGGCCCAGTCAACATCTTTGTGCTTAACTAAATTTGTTGGCTGTGGGTCTGGTATGTATGTATGTTTATGTACTATATCAGTTGTGTTAGCAACCATAATACAAACTAGAAATCGTTCATGGGGTTATCCAGCCGTGTGTGAAAATTGTCCAAAAATTTATTTATTTATTTAATTTGTATTAGCCATAATAATTAATTTAATAATAAATATGGCATGATTTTTGCGCTATAAAATTAAATACACTGACTTGGAGCAAAACTAGAGTGTAATTTCATCTAGAAAGATCTAGCTTATAAACCAACCTTGAGCCTCATCCAGCTGTCTCTGCAGGTCAGCCACCATGAGTTTCATATAATCGTAGGAGGCGCAGGCGAGAGCCTTCATCCACGCCTCCATGCCAGCCTGTGAACTGCTGCATAGGAAGTATGTGCGCCCACCCTCACATTGGAACACCAGCTTAAAGCTGTAAGCCTCTTCTTCTGTTAACTCTGGAACATACAAAAAATATCATAAGTGCAAAAGACATCTAGTAATAGCTAACAGTCTTTCTTAGGGTTTCATATCCAAAGGGTACCAACAAGACATTATTACTGAGACTTTACTGACCATACATCTCACAGTCCTTAAGTCACCAAAATGTATCTCATGAACTGAATGAATCTGTAACGATTCATGTGTCATTGTATCATTATCTGTGTGATTTCAACTCTCTTGATATCACAAAAAATAAAATAAATCAGTGAATACTAATATTTGGCCAAGTGCAAGTATGAAGTTTGCGAGGTTTCATACCATTTATGTATGGGTGCCTCCTTAAATATATTTTTTATTACTGTACATATTTTTTTATAATTTAATACAATAATTCAATATTCTGTGAATGTATAGAGGATCTACCTACTAAATATCGTTATAAAGATCTACTTGATCTTACTTAGAAACTACTTAAAAATTATGTTTGTTGTATGAAATATTTAGTTCAAATTTGTAATTTTATTTGATAGCTAATATTAATAAGGAGCTTTCCATACAATAAAACTTTTTTGTTTCAATTGTTTCTTTAATTAGTTCTAAGAAGGGAAGGGACCCTGGATTTCACGACACAGGCTTGCCTAGAGGGAGATTCAGCGGCACACCAACCTACCCCTAGTATTAATTTTTTCATTTTTTGTCTTTTGTCTAGTAATGGTGTATATATTTAGCCTTAAGTTATAGAACAATAAAATACATTTGAATTTTAGCAATGGTTTGCTAGACACTTGAAATAATCACATTAGTTAGGTAGAGGTATATATGAAAATAAAATAAATATTTCAGGGTGGCTTTCAAAGACCAAACATTTTATTTAGATTTCTTTTAATGGTATGGCAATTGTATGTGGTCAATTATGATTTAAAGCATGTTTCTACAGTAAAAGTAAGTCATTTCAAATGTTTACTGTAAGGTTACAGACTGAATATTTAACATTACTACAATACATAAAACCTCCATTGTTGAATTTGGCCTTGCCATTGAGGAAAAACTATTGTGCTGGCCACAATGAAATAAGTTCAATGCTTTCCTGCTCTCTTTGCAAATTAAAACACTATTTGCACAATTCAAACTTTACAGATGTAACCAAGACGTAATAAAGATGTAATCTAGACTCTTCTTACCCAAATTAAACAAAAAAGTAACAAATAATTTACTAAAACTCACAAGAGGGGATCTCCGTATGATGGTCGGCATCATTACCGGCCACTGTGATCTCAACTACCACCAACATAAAATAGGGGCGACGGACAGCCCTCTATGTCGGGGCTGTCTGGAGGAAAATGAAACGGTAGAACACGTGCTACTGCACTGTGAGGCCACCAAACAAACCAGAAGGAGTTACGGCCTGATGATAGCAGCTCAAGATGAAAGTTCGCCTTCCATTGCTAATCTTCAGACAAATAGACCATCTGACGCAACAGGGGTGGAACAGGTATGCCAGCGACCCAGGGCTGTGCTCCGTTATTTCAAGGAGCTCGGTTGGCTTGGGTAGGCTGGTAAGGGGGGAATGCACAATACGCCCCTAGCGGGATGTCAGTGCAGGTCTCATCACCCCCACTTCAAATTAGAATTAGATGTAACCAAATACAGAAATATTTACTGATAAATTGCAAAAATTCTAAATATAAACTTGTAAAAGGCATACTAAGGTTAACCAGGCAAGTAAACAAATAATATGAGAAGCACCAATATCCACTCACCGATAGTACATCCCTCCAGTATGATGACACCGACGGGTTCCTTATCGCCTTTCTTATCAAAGTAGAACAAGAGGTTTCCCTTGAGGACGAACCAGCGCCTCTGGTAACTCTTGCCGACCTCAGCTCGCATGTCCAGCCAGCCATCCCGGTCTACAGGCGTCGCGGACGACGCAAACGCGCACAAGTTCTTCTCGTTGAGTTTCATAGTCATTGGAAATGATTACGCCTAAATGGAACCGAAGAGAATGCACTTCCTATATCCAGACACAGTTCCAAATAACTTATACAAAGCTAATGTACGTTTTTATATTCTAATGGAACATGCTAGATCCTTGTTTGTCGCACATAACAATGTTTAAATTAATATATGTATATTTATCTCAAATTGTGTGAGTGAAATTTGCGTTTGATTTCTTTCGTGTTCCGTGTTTTGATTTTGAGAATGTTACGAAGTCGAACTCTTTTTCCAATTGGGACAGTGTGACCATTTCAACATTAGTGAATTTGCCGCAGGCTCACATACTGGGTACTTAATTCTGTCGCACTTGACTCGAAATATGTTCTCTTCGTAAACATATTAAAAATGCACTGCGATACTCATTACATTACATTTACATTTCGTTAAGTAACTTTTCAGTATTATTTTCTATATTTTTTTGTTCCAATATAGGAATGGTATTGATTTTATTTATGTAGTAGGTGATCATAGCTCGGCAGAGATTCGGCTGCCAAACGATGACCCTGGCTACGTTTAACACGAGAACTTTGCGCACTGACGAAAACCTTACAGAGAGACAGACCACCAGCCCGATGGTCAGATGACATCGTTCGGCACGCTGGAAAGAACTGGTGGAAACTGTCTGACGACCGTACTATATGGCGTGTTGGAGAGGAGGCCTATACCCAGCAGTGGGAAGACACAGGCTGATGATGATGATGATCATAGCTAAGCCATGTTGGTTTATATACTTGATCACTATTTTTGTCTTGTGAAAGAATAATCATTAGTCACAGCGAGTTGCTAGGTGCATGTTTGACTCAAGCACTTAATGTTCCGTTAATGTTTAAAATACTACATAAAATACAGCTGATATACTTGAAACGCCCACCTATGTTTTTATTTAATTATTTATTTTGAAAGTGAAGAGCTTGAGAAATTTGCCAAAATAAGCCAATTTTGTAAATCAGGGGCACGCAAAATTTGCTAAAATGTCAATAATGTACCACAAATGGCTAGACTAATTTAACTACCAAATTCCTTGCCATTTTTTTAACGTCAGTGTCTTGTTAATGTCATTCATTTAATTGTTGTCAATGTCATGGTAGCAGGTACTTTCATAGACACAGAGTAACTTCTCTGGCTAAATTGTGGCCAAAACCGACCGCAGAAAACCAAAAGAAGAAGAAGAGTAACTTCACTTCATATAATTTTTATTGAAAACAAAATTGAACTATAATAAAATAAAAACTAAAAATAAGTGTGCCACAATTGCCGGCCTCATCGCTTAGTGACTTGAAATATTCCTATTTCTAACCAACAAATGAAACAGTGCTTTTAAATATGTAATATTTTATTCATAATTATTATTACCTATTTTCACAGTTATTTATAAAGTTATATTAATATCAATCATTAAACTAATTTTGTTTTATGAATCTCCAATGATTGCTCTGTTTAGAAAATTTGATTTCCACATCAATCATCAGATTTCCCACTTACAATAGTTTAAAACAAAAATTGGTGAGGTTTATTTACAGTACAATCCCAATTCCCTAAAAAATTGACAAATTCACAATAACAAAAAATGTCCAAAACGAAATCTTATATTCTAGTAAGAATCTCGCTTAACAAATGTACATTACAAGTGGGTCTCAGCTGGCCCGGCGGGCTCAACGCATCGGCTAAGTAGGCAAATCATTAACGGTAATCCAACACTACACACTAATATTTACACAATTTCCTTTTACAAAACAAAATATAAACTATATACAACATCATTAAATATTCTCAAATGCTGTAACACATTTAAAACATTTCAATTTTAACTAGGCGTAATTGAATTAAAGTGCGTCCGCGCCACGCCACTACATTAAATAATTTATTAAGTGCGCGTCCACACGTACAACCTGTACACATTGCCTACCGACACACGATGCCGCCTCGCATACACAACACGCATTACCTACTAGCCAACAACACATCATTTACACTTTGTTTTCTGTTTGTTTGTTCAATACAAAATTCGATTTGATAATACGAGCGGTCTCCGGGCTCGGTGTACTCGCGGCGCCTCGGCCCGGCCGCCCTACCTTACACGTTAACGTTATATATTAAAATAGAAAAATTTCATATATCTAATGCGGGAGATTCGACGAATCGACATCGGCACGGTCGCTTCAGCAAAACCACGTCTTCCATAATAATATCTTTTATAAAACGACAATGTCTAATTTATACAAATGCTACATCAAACATGATTCTAGAGCTCTCATTATTACTAATCAACTATTCTGTAAACTATTGGTGTTCCTAATTAGTTCCAATCGGAGGTTTGTTACATCATAAGAAATATTCTCTAGCTTGTCAGCCCGCGGTGGGGTGCGTGCTTCTCTCTATAATATATTTATGTCAATTATGATCCATGAGTAATGGAATGTCATATTGGAACCAAGCTGGAGCCTTGTTCCCTCGTATATAAAGAACCACGCGACGTATGCGTCAATAGATTCGTCCAAATAAATATGATTGTAATCGATATTGTAAAGGTGTTCTAAGACTACATGATTGGCGAGTACGAGTCGTCGTAAACATGTCAAAAGTGTCAAATTGATTTTGTATGAACATAAAAACTTTGTACAAAAATAAAATATATTTAAATTAATGAGTAACATTTTCCCGGTCTCCTTAATCATAAGTCGAAACGAATGAGTCAACGTCGACGATTAGGTACAAAAATTGTCGGTAAAAAATATCTAAAACATTACAAATATCTAACTCCTTTGGTAATTCATACCGGTTTAAATATAACAACGAAAAATATATTACATAATACATAATTATATAGCAACAACACAATGTTTCAACAGCGCTCGGCCTGTGACGTAATTACTGCTAGGCGAGGTCTCAACTTACGCGATCTATCATAACTAACTAGCTAGCTCGCTGCCATTGGAAGATGTAGACAGACTGAGCCACGGGGCAAGCCCGCGACGAACCTCCAAACTACATTATTGATTCATTACGATTTGAGCAAACTGAGCTTTTACTAACATGGAAAACAAGTCATTGGTGAGAATACACTGTAGCGGAAGTCTAGGCTAGGTAATCTGAATTTTTATTACATCAATATATTCTATAACATAGGTCATAAAAGGAATTCGATGGAAAAAAAATTGGAAGTACCCGGAACTAATACTTTAGCCATTAGACAACAACTTAAATTGGAAGAATATCTCTAGTGTCACATGAGCTAGATACATTTCAGAGTTTATGAAACATCCACAACATGAATTTAGAAACAACCTTGTGAAAGTGAAAAGTGAAACTTTTGAAACTGTATGTATGCCAAATTGGACCTTCCAAGTATATGGTATGATACAATGAGATTAGCTTTAACCACCGAGCAGAGGGCGCTAGTGCAGCGCGGCGTCGGTGTGGTAGAGATGCATGAGCACCTGCACGTGCAGCGGCAGGCAGGAGACGCGGTCGGCCGAGGCGGGGTCGAGCGCCAGCCACGAGAGCGCGTTGTACCCCTCGAGCACGTAGCGCAGCACGTCCGCCGTGAGCTGCGAGTCCAGCGGGTGCGCGTTGTGGTCGCGCCGCTGCACCAGCAGCCCGTAGTCGTCGGCCGCCTGCAGCGAGCCCGCGTGCAGGTGCAGCGCCGAGCGCAGGAAGGCGGGGCAGGCGCCGCGCAGGTGCGGGCACGCCGCCCACCACCACGCCGGCATGGCGGGCAGCGGCGCCGTGGACACCGTGTACCCCAGCGCCAGCGGCTGCTGCAGCGGCGCGCCCACGGGCTCGTCGCCCGGCCCGGCGTCGCGCGCCGCGCCCGCCGCCGCCGCCGCCGCCGCCGCCGCCTCGTCTCCGTCGGCGCGCCGCGGGGAGGTGGTCGCGAACATGGAGTCGATCATGTCCTCGGCGAAGATGCTCTCTATGTCGTTGTCGTCCTCCTCGGCCATGTCTCCGAGGTCGTTGAAGAGTATCATGTCGTTGTCCTCGCCGTTGGCCATGGAGTGGTGCTCGAAGGCGTTCTGGTTGGACTGCGTGGTGGCGGAGGTGGGGAAGACGAGGATGTGCGTGGCGGTGACGTCGCGCGGCGTGTGCAGCGCGCTGTGCTGCGCGAACCGCTCGTCGGGCGTGAAGCGGTCGGCCATGAGGCGCAGCGCGGGCTCGGGCTCGGTGGACACGAGGCACGCCGACACGATGCACGGCACGCCACCCACCGGCAGCACGCCGCACGCGCCGCACATCTCGCGCAGCGCGCTCGACGCCATGCTCAGGTGCTTGCGGGACAGCAGCCAGCTCCATCCTGACGCACACATTGTACACACACTTATAAAATAGTCCACTCGAAATCGTCTCTTATTTTTTTTATAAATCTCAGCAATTCGGTATACAATAAAGAAGCGGGCGTACCTTTGAGCTCGCCGTGTCCGATCCGGCCGACGCGGCCGACGACGAGCCGCCAGGGCTGCGCGGCCTGGCTCATCACGCCGAGCGTGAAGTCCATCAGCTTGGTGAGGCCGAGCCGCCGCGCCGGCCCGCCGCGCCGCCGCCGCGACCTGCGCACACACACACGTTACACTCCATTTGATAAAACTTTTTTGTTCAAACTCTGATAACTGTACCAACTCAATTTTATGGCATTTTTATGGCGCTGTATGGTCACTTATATTTATTTTATTTATTATGAAAAATCCACAAACAGAGTAGTAGTTCATAGTAATACTATATCTAAATATAATCTAATATATCTAAATTTCAATTTTATAAATATTTATCTTAAGTACAATAAGTTCTATTGTAATAACCCCTATAGTGAACCTAACTTACAAAAAAAAAACACTCGCTTTTACGTGCTCTACAAAACTATGCTATAACATTAAATTCACTTGAATGTGGTCACAATATCTAAAATATATACTTACTAATAACGCAATAGCTTGTAAGACGTGTTCCGTGTTGTAACGACAATATAAGAGAGTATGTACCTGTGCGGCACGTGTATGTTGATGGCGGCGGTGTCGAGCAGCTCCCCGCGCGCGTCGCTGGCGGCGGCCAGCAGCCAGCGCTGGTCGTGCGACAGGCAGTAGGCCAGGTACAGCACGGCGCCGCCCTCCCCGCCCGCGCCCCACGCCTCGCCCGGCGGCAGCGCGCGCGCCCGCCCCAGCACCCACGCCGGGGAGAACAGCCGGTACGGCGCGCGCTGCTTCTCCTGACACACAATACACACTCTTTACACATACGACTACGTGTAGCCACGGGAACCTAGCTACTCGCTCCGTAGCAGCCCTCAGATCTCATAATCTGTGTATATCACGGGGCACCAGCGCCGACAGCGGGACACGCGGCGCGAGCACCGAGCGACGACAAGCCGCCGTCGCAGTCCCCCGCCGGCGCCCGCCCTCCATGCGCTTTGTGTAATCATCGGGCAGTAGGACGGGTAGGCGATACTCTACTCAGCAGTACTAGGACTCACATCCTTGTTGTGCAGGAAGAGGTTGGCGGCGGCGGCGGTGCCGAAGCCGGTGAGCGACTTGCCGTTGGCGTGGTGCTGCAGCAGGCGGCGCGCGCCGCTGTACACGGAGAAGGCGAGCGAGCGCGCCGGGGCCCCGGCACCGGCCGCGCCCGGCGGTGGCGGCGCGGCCAGCCCGCACGCCTCCAGCACGGCCTCCAGCGAGATGATCTTAACGAGCGGCGCGTGGTGCGGCAAGTGGTGCGAGGCGCGCGCCGCCAGCCGCAGCAGCGCCAGCAGCGTGCGCGAGCGGTGCGCGCGCGCCGCCGGCGGCTCCACCAGGTAGAGCACGAGCGCGGGCGCGCCGCCCTCCTCGTCCGCGTCCCAGGTGGGCGCGGAGGGCGGGGGCGCGGCGGGCAGCTCGTCCTCGCCGGCCGGCTCGGGCGGCGGGCGCGCCTCGCGCCGCTCGCCCTCCAGCAGCGAGCGGTCGGGCGGCAGCGCGGCCAGCGCGGGCAGCAGCGCGCCCAGCGCCTCGTCGTAGGCGCGCAGCGCGGCGGTGTCGGCGGGCGCGCGCACGAGCCCGTCGCGCGCCAGGCGCCGCAGCGGCCGGTGGCGGCCCAGGCGCGCCGCCTCGTACGCCGCGGACAGATCGCGGAAGAAGGCGAGCAGCGGGTCGGCGAGCGCGGGCGCGTCGGGCGCCAGCACCACGTAGGCCACGTCGCGCGGGTAACTGTACGGCTCGAGCGCCAGCCGCTCCCAGTGGCGCAGCGCGTACGGCGAGAGCGAGAGCCAATCGCGGTCGTGGCCCACCAGCAGCGGCGGGACGGGCTGCGGCTCACACAGGTCCTCGTTGCCGCGCCCCGCCATGCGGTGGAACTGCCGCCAGGTGAGCGGGCCCGTCACGCCGTCCCACATGCGCGCGCCGCAGCATCGCTTCTGGATGGCGTCCTGCAGCAGCGGCCGCAACCGCCTCATCAACCTGCGCAAGCCGACGAGCTGTAGCCTCCTCGTTCCCTCGGCACGACAGTCTCCGGCCCTCGAGCCGGCGCGCGCCCTTACCTGACGACGTCCCGCGAGGAGCGCGGCGCGCGCGCCCCGATGAAGGGCCAGCGATGCACGCCCCCCGCGGCGCCCCCGCCCCCCGCACCACCCGACGCCGCGTGTAAGGCTTTCGCCGCCGCCGCGCCACCGTCCGTGTACCTGACGAGTGAAAAATAGTAACATTAGATCGATACGTTACGATTTCGGTTTCAGATGTAGCATTTGCAGTATCTTATCTTATTAGTTTAACTTTTTTTTATCATAAATAGTTTTACGTTTGACCGCAGCTTGTTAAGCTTGACTGTGGTCTAAGATGTATCACGCTTGCCTAGAAGGAACCTATTTACTCTACATTTGAAGGCCCCCAAATTGTACTTCTCGGTAAAAAGAAACTCAGGAAGAGAGTTCGTAAGCTTCGCAGTTCTCACATTGAAGTACACGAGATGCAAATTCGTAACCGAACCTAGCTAGCCCGCCGTCTGCAAAAGTGAACGAGTAATCGGGCGATGAGTCGGCATGTTTGTTGTAAAGTAAGTATAGTAGCGCGGTACTCACTCCAGCAGGTTGATGGCGAGGTGGTCGTGCGAGAGGTCGGCGGCGCGGGCGGCGGCGCGCGCCAGGGCGTCAGCGGCTGCGGGCGCGGGCGCGGCGCACGCGGCCAGCACCTCGCGCGTCACCTCCCCGCCCAGCGCGCCCCCGCCCCCGCCCGCGCCCCCGCCCGGCTCCTCCGCTATGCCCGTGATCTCCATCTCGTCCTGGAAACATAACATGTATTATTTACACATGCACTATCACGAGGTTGGTGTATCCACCCAAAAAGAATCTTGCTCTCAGTTACCAAGAGAAGTCACTCTCGATCGAGTGTTGTCTATTGCTCTGATAGCTTAAAGTGTGCGTGGATCCTCTAAGTATGTGGATATATTGATGCGGTGACGCCGCACATTACAGCAAGCGGACAGGCGGCGTACCTCGTAGAAGAGTCCGGCGCGATGCGCGCGCCGCCTGTTGACGACGGCGCTGAAGCCGCACGTGCAGCGCGCCGGCTCGTCCTCGGGCGCGCCGCTCGGCACGTACACGCCCGCGTCCGCGCCCAGGATGTTGCCTACCACCTGCAATAACACAACTCAAGTTAGCATTTCAAATATAGAGCACAATACTATACAAATAATATAAGAATATAATAATGAAATATAAAATCACTAATTTAATCACACAATACCTCAGATGATAAGCCGGGCAACTTTGAATTGACATGAAAAGCACTTAACAACTCGATAGAATTTGAATACAAGTTAAATATGATGGTGTGAGCGGCGGTTACCTTCGGTCCAGCGTTGCAGACGCAGAGCGTGCAGCTGTCGAAGTTGTGGTCCCGGAAGACGTTGAGCACGGTGTCGGCGAGCAGCACGTTGAGCAGCAGCGGGCAGGCGGCGGCGCGCGGCGCGTCGGGCGCGGGGGCGCGGCGCGCGCGCGCGGGGGAGCACGCGCCGCGCCGCGACCACCCCGCGCCCGCCCCGCCCACGCTGCCCGGACCCGCCCGCGGCTCCGCGCCGGGGGACAGGGACCGCTTCACGCCACCTAAGCACATACACAAATATCTTTCATAGGGCTTTCTTTTAATATTGTTTTTCGTATGACTACTTCCACTAAACAGTGGCCAAGCTCTGATGTCGATAATTTTCAAGCCGCTCGATGTGACCTCTGACTGGGCTTTTTAACTTATATTTCGAATTAACGACAACATTACGTAACCTAACTAACCAATAACTGTAACCGTATTTTAGCCCGAGCCGGAAGTGAAATCTTATGAAAAGTTCGCTCGCTTGCGCCGAATCGTTCAAATCGGCTGTCCACCTTCTTTACTACCGATACACGTTCTTTGCGATCGACTCGGGCTAATGTACCCTTTTCCTCTTCTGACTAACGATTATAAAATATTAGAATATAATTAATATTTAATCAATGGCTCGCTGTCAAACTACTCTGTGAACTCAGCTAGAATGAACAGAAAAGATCTGTTATTTTTCCCTGGTATTTTTCGTGGAAGTCGCTACAGTTTGATGAATATAACAGAAAATATTTTATATTTCTTCGATTAATTTCAAAACTATTTATTAATAAACCTTTGTGAGTAAACCTGACATGTTTGATGACAAAAATTAAGTGTATCATTAGACATCCGCACTTGGGCAGCGCGGTGGAGCAAATGCTATAGCAATAAACGCACCGGTCCTGGGCTGGTCGTTGGCGCTGGCGTTGGTGGTGGCGGCGGGCGGCGGGTCGCGCGCGCGCGGCCGGTACACGGCGTGCGGCGGCAGCGCCAGCGGCGGGAGCAGCTGGCTCGGCAGCGTCGTCAGTGGAGCGTACTTGGACGAGCCCACGTACTTGCACACCGTGGCCGGCTTGAACACGTACGACCAGTCCTGTGCGCATAACACATTTCGCTTTCACTGTTTTTTTTTTTTTTTTTTTTTGACACATTCACACACGGCTGGTTAGCCCCATACTGAACCATTTCTAGCTCGTATTATGGTTGCTAACACAACTGATATACTACATATACATACATACATATTATATATAAATACATATTTAACACCCAGACCCACAGCCAACAAATTTGGTTAAGCACAAAGATGTTGACCGGGCCGGGAATCGAACCCGGAACCTTCTGATTAGCAGACCGGCATGGTAACCTTTACGCCAACGAGGTTGTCGAACTGTATGACAATATCACACATTGACAGTGTATCTGACTCTGACAGATAGTTGTTTCACAAATTCCGGACGGTAAAAGGATAATTTCTAACAAAACGTAGTTTTTCTCCCAGAGGCTTGTAATGACCCTGGCAGAATTGCAAAGTTTACGCTTTGCACTTAGCCAATACACAAAATTTGAAGTTGAAAAAGAAGTCTATTTTTTCTTAAATACATAGTGAAAAAAGATATTAATTTCTTTAGATTTACATGTATTTGTTTAATTGATTTGAATAAACCATAGTTGAAAAAAGATTTGAATATGAATGGTAAGGAAGAAAGGCTGGCATGGCAGGTAGTATGTAGTGGTACCTCGATGGGCGGGTCCCGGAGCGGGCTGTGCGCGGAGTTGCGGCGCTGCGGCGCGCCGTCGTCCGGCAGCGGCGTGGGCGAGGGCTGCGCGTGCGCCTCCATGCTGGGCGGCGTGGGGAACATCTTGCTCAGCTCCTCCGCGCGCACGCACCGCGCCGCGCCGCACCGCGTCTCCTCCACCGACTTGTTCGAGTCCGGCGGGGTCGACACCGCCAGCTGGACATACATTGTAAACTATTAAATTATACGGGGGCGAAATGCAAACACGAGATTACTATCATCATTACTGCTTTATTTATGGATTACCCTCAAATACAAAGTGACAAGCTAATAATATTGGCATTAACCTACATACATCACTTAGCATCACTACACTCATAACTGTATGGTCTGCACACCTGGGATAAGGACTACTTAAGGGAACTTTGACATTAAATTTACTAATATATTGTAAGAAAACTTATACTATTATTGACGATATATATTTTTTTACACATTTCACACACCGCATACTGAACCATTTCAAGTTTGTGTTATGGATGCTTACACAACTGATATGCTAAATATACATACATACATACATTCATATACATATTTAACACCCCTAGACCCACAGCCAACAAATTTAGACATCCATCTCATTAGCCATCCAGTTAAATATGTCTTTTTATTTTTATTACCATGTTTTTCTCTTTATTCTCATTGAATAAAAAATATAAAAGTTTTCGTGTCTTCCTGATAAACTGATACTAGGGGCTAGTGCACACAAAAACTTGTAACGTGAAGTATTTTTGGGGACTACATTGAGGGGCGTCGTAAAAAATAGCAAAGACCAAAGGGAGTCACAGTGTAAATAAGTTTGCTCTAACACTTAGTATATCTAGGGGTATAATAAAGGGTGTGCACTCACAAGTCTTACCGTCTCATCCCCGCTAGCCGCGTCGTCAGAGTTCTCGAATATCTGGTCTAAATCTTTAACGGTGGGACACAGACCGTACGACGTGAACAGGTTCTTATACTCTTTGCTATCCTCCTGAAAATACAGAACGGATTTATCACAATTTAATTGAAAGTGAATAGGTTCCTTCTAGGTGAGCGTGCTACAACGTAGGCCGCAGCACTGCTTAACTTATTATCTCCGAGTAATATCGGCCTATATTTTCTTTGCAACTTAGATTATTTTATAGCCCGTGCGAAGCCGGGACTGGCTGCTAGTGTATAATAAGACAGGTTGTGGAGACGTGCGCGATGTTTCCTGCAAAGCATCGACGGACATGCGCACGCGCCAGTGCCACGGCGCAGACTGAAGGCGCGCGGCGCCGAAATGTTTATTTATAGGAACGGCGCCAACCAATGGTAAGCGCTTACCACAAGCGCGCATTTAGTTAGCAAAAAGGTTAGGATATTGAGTAGTACATAAGTGGAACAATTATTTATTAAAATTACGGAATTTGGATCCTGCCTTTCATTCGCAACTTAGACCTCACACACACTTAGTAGAAGATCATCCTACAAGGTCTATAACACATTAAGATATAAAGAATAAATATAATATCTTGACTATGTTATTGAAAATGTCCAAAGATGGAGCTGTAAGCTTTGTTTTGTAGTGTGCAACAAGGCACTGACCGGCTCTTGCTTGACGTGTGCGCGCGCGCAGTCGTCGGCGGGCATGCGCGTGTGCTCGTGTCCGGCGTACAGGTCGGCGTCGCTCGCGCCGCCGCCCGCCAGCGTCTCCTCGCGCAGCGCGCGCGCCGGGGACTTGAACCGCTTCACCGGGTGCTCCAGCCTGCAACCACATTCCGCTCGCTTCATTCTACATTATACTGGAGATTATATCTAGGATACTCTTATTATATGTTAGTACCTGGATGACCGAGCTTTGCTCGGTATTTTTTTTTTTTTATATATAAATATGACATTTTCTAAAAATGATTCCTCACTAGATCGATTTACCCCCTGAAACCCCCTATATACTAAGTTTCATGAAAATCGTTGGAGCCGATTCCGAGATTCAACATACATATATGTATAAAGAATTACTTCTTTAAAGATATAAGATAAGATTTATTATTATTATGAGCCTGTTTAGTCGCATTGAAGAGCAAAGGCCTGTGTACCCTCTTTTCATTTATCACGATCTTTTGCTATTTCTTGCCAGTTTATATATTACTTCTTTCTAATATAATCAATGCGAAAGTTTGTGTGTGTGAGAGTCACGGGGTGTTTGATCTAGTCCGCCTCGTCCGACTGGTAAGATTAAGTACACGGGTATGCCCCCGGCCCCCCAAACTACATCATCCTCCTATTCTTTCCATGAAAGTGGTTTCCCTATCCTAGTATCCCACCCTAAATCTCCAATATCCATAATATGGTGCATGGTAACGCCAACGAGGTCGTCAACGATTAGAAAAATAATGTCAACGAAAAGCAAACACGAGCTGCAATATCTGCAATGCAGTCGTTGCGCAGATTGTTGGTTGCTGTGGCGAGGTCAATGATCCCCGGCGACTGAGCTTCTAATCGCCGGGACCGTGGATTACTCGCTTTCTTTGTTCAATAAACTTCTTATGTGATTTCTTCAAGTTCTCATCAAAAAAGAGATACACTTCTACCGAAAATAAAGAATAAAAAAACTTGTTCAATAAAATTAAATATGTATTATGAATAAGCTATTTATCTAACTCATAACTGTGATTGGTACCAAAATGAGTATTATATTATATTTTATTATAAGCCAGTTGTGTCCCACAGCTGGGCAAAGGCCTCCCTTCTCTCCTTCCAGTCAGCCCGGTCTTCGGCTTTGGTGGCCCAGTCCTTATCAAATTTACATAGATTGTCATACCTGATTTCCTGGGTCTTACTCGAGCTTTAGTAGTGTTTGGCACACATGTAATGGTGGCCAAGTAAAAAAGTTGGGCAAGATGAGTATTACATACTTTTTTATAATTTATTCTTTAGACGGTCTAGACATAATTTTCACAAAACCGATTAACCAATATGATGCACATACTGATAAAGCTTTAAATTCCAAATTTTCCTTATATTGGTGCTTTATTAGAGCTGTGCCGACCCCACCTAGTGGGATAAGGTAAGAAAGAAGAAGAAGCCCATATTGAAGCCTTAAAAAACGGAATAGTTTAATGATAGGCTGCTATGAATCATCACCAGATGAGGTGAGGTGCACTGACCAGGCGTGCACGGTGGTGTAGTCGTAGAGCATGTGCAACGAGTGCTCGTCCTCGAGCGGGTCGACGCGCTTCTCCGCCGAGGGCAGCACGGGCCGCCGCGCCAGCTCCGGGAACACCTCCGGCGCGCACGCCAGGGCCGCCGCGCCGCCCGGGGGGGAGTCGCCCTGACACACAATAACACACATTCAGACTAACATAATGATTTACTTTTTTATTTACTTTTTAATTAGTATTCATTCTCTTAAAATATATGTAATTTATATGTAAACTAGCTGACCCGGCAAAAGTTGTTTTGCTTAAATAAAAAAAAAAAAAAAAAAAAAACTAAATATGCAGTAGCCGATTCTCAGACCTACTGAATACGCATATAAAATTTGGTAAAAATCGGTCAAGCCGTTTCGGAGGAGTACGGTAACAAACACTGTGACACGGAAATTTTATATATAAGATATATGTAATATATTAGAATGGAAATGGTAAAGAAGAAGAAGATATGTATTTATTAGAATTGAGGCCACCAGAACCAGAGCGGCCCAAACCATAATTTGTGATATTATTACTTGACCACGGCAATGCCCCTTTTCAAACCCCTAATTTTAAAGCCAGAGTGGCTCAATGGTAATTTCGATAAATAATCATAGATGGTGCTAAAAAATATGTTATGGCATTTTGATTCTTAAAACAATGTTAATAGAGCACACTGTTTTAGCACATATCCACATAATTTTTAGTTTATGTTTGGGCCGCTCTGGTTCTGGTGGCCTCAATTCACATTATATTATATTACTCGTCTTTTAGTACTCTTTCTTTGTGTACTTTCTTGGAATTGGCTAGCATTTATGTACTTAGCAAAGAGAGAGCTTAGAAGAATAAGCATAACACCCTGTTGGTTGGGTGTTCTAAAGTAATTCTCATCTTCACCACCATGGCCACGTGAGTACGATTTCGGGAGGACAAAATTGTTCACACATCACCAATAAAACCGCAAAAAAATAATAACAAATAGATATAACATAGACTAGCCGAGTGAGATTATTTATTTCACACTGGGTAATGTAGTATAATATACCTGTGTGTAGAGCTTGGGCGGGGGCGCGGAGGGCGGCGCGGGCGTGGGCGGCGCGTGCGGGTCCGGCGTCGGCGCCGGCGTGTGCAGGCTGGCCGGCACCGCCGCGCTCGACTGCCACACGACACATGTTACTTAATATAGCTACCACATTATATTCCAGGTGTATACATACCAATACTACCATTTTCAATTTGTGAAAAACAGGAGCAAATAAATGTCACCTTATGTCATTTTCAAACTGATTAGTGAGGGGTTAAGAACATTTACACTATTAATATATGTTGTTTTATTATATTATATACAAACTAAAGAGTTTCGGCCTGATGAAAGCAACTCAAGGTTCGACTTCCATTGCTAATCCTCAGAACTGACTATATGACGCAACAGCGTTAACGGTGGAACAGGCGTACCTGTTCGACCTAGGGCCGTGCTCCGTTACTTTAAAGAGCTTGGTTGGCTTGGGTAGATTGGAATGGGGGGGCGATGCACAATACGCCCCTAGATGTCCCCGGGATGTCAGAGGTCTCGTCACCCTCAAGCGCGCTCCACATTCTCGGCAAAACTACACGAGACATAGCGAATACGAGAATGCGGAGGACATATTTGGCAAGTCTCTCCAATGTTTGTGCAGTCTCCATTCCGTGTCGGTATTTCGTATCCGAATCAAAGGGCGACAGCTGTTTCCACATTCGCGAGCGAGAATGTGGAGAGCTTGCTCTCGTCTCGTCAATAGTTTTGGCGAGACAAAACCTCTGGTGGAGAATGTGGAGCGCGCTTTAGTTCAAATAAGAATGAGTGGTATAATGACCTGATGGTGTGCGCCGGCGGCGGGCAGGTGGTGCGCGGGGGAGGGGGGCGCGGCGCCGGCCGAGGAGGGCGCGGAGACGGCGGCCGCCGGCGAGCCGCCGCCGCAGCTGCCCGGCGAGCACCCGCCCACGCCGCCGCAACCTGCGCCCGCGCCGCCTCTGTAACACGCACACACATACATCACTCTCTGTACACGGATACTACACATATGAGGTGATACTGGCTGTGATGGCAAGCAAATGGAGGTCTTATTTAAAGGATCTCATAATTATCATTTAATTACATGTATTATCTGTCGTCACAAAGCAAATAATTAAGTATAAATTGATTAAAAAAACAATTATATGGCTGGACACAGAGGCCTCATATCATTAATTGAACAGAATTGCAAAATTAAAGTGACCGAAAATGTATGCCTAAAATTCGGTAAAATTTGTAAGCAACAACTAATAAATAAGACACACTAATGAAGTTCAAAAGCTTTGTAAAGAGTCAAAACAAAACTTTTATCTATATACATATTATTTTTTAAACCTGATCTTTGCACCCATACATTTAAACATTATCCGCAATAATTTCCATTGAAAAAATGTAAAACCTCCATTTACTTCTTAATGCTTCACAAAATGTAAGTGAACACGGATGGTAGAGCGATGTACGAGTAACAGTGTAGCACCAGAATGGCCACAGATAGAGTGGGATGTAGAACCTCGAGATGAAAGGTAGATGTTATCATGAATACCATGTGACTCACAAGTATACACATATTTATGACTCGATTCAATAAAGTATGAAAACATTTGAATGTTCGCTTTCTCTCGATCGCATTATATTTGTATTTTATGTTTAATTATTAAAGTAATTGTAAAATAATTAGTTATTAGAGGCTAAGGGAAGGCACTGAATCCCACAACACAGGATTTGCCTCGTGTGGGATTCAGGGATCAATTAAGTGTACATTAACACATATTTTATACTTTTAAGCCTAGTACTTATTTAGTCATAGTTTGTGTTGATATACAAAAATGTACAACTTTTTGGTAAATAAAGATCAAAAATTCAAAATCGAAGTCAAAAAAGTCAAGCATTTATTGCATAATTAAATGTAAAGTAACAATATCAATGTTTAAATAACACTTAACATGATGTAGCAATGTAGGTTTGGAGTGGGCCGGTTTATGTTATATCCATTAATTATTCTATGTTTACAAATTATTATCATTAATATATGCTTGTACGTCATAATAGCATTTATATAGTAATATCATTCATTGGGTAATGCAAGGATGAAGAAATCCAACTTTATTTTTAAATTTATATGTTTGCTTTTGACCAGGGCTTGCCTGGTGTTGGCCAATACTACAATGTTTTCTTCATTGAAAGGAGTTGTATTGTCGATTCGCCGCTTGTAACTTAATGAGGCTATCCGTAATAACAATTTTATTCTCGTCCGTATTAACAATTCACATAGCACAGAAACTTGGTATATTTGTGTGTTAATACTAAACATTATTTATTAAGTAGCAAATTAAGAACATACAATACTGTTTAACACACGGCTCTATTGAACAAAGCCTTTTAATATTCTACACAGCTTTTTTAATGTTACAAGCAACGAAAGTCAGTGTTTTCTTTCATGATATGGGAAACGTTGGCCTGACGTGGTAACGCATAGAAATTCTCATTGTAATTTGTTTTAATCAATGTTTTATTTATAACATTGGAAGTAATGTGATACAGCTACAACGCTGATGTCACAAACTTCACTTTTAAACGTGTACTGTGCCATTTCACAAAATATTTTATAATATATTAACACTTGATTTATTTTGCTTCACCGACAAGAGCTACCTCTTAAATGAGAAGGAGAAGAATTTTGATTCTCTTATTGACAATAAATAGTAGTTGAACTGTCCCTGCATGTTTATGCAGGTTTTTATTAAACTTAGTAGAGATAAGACAAGCATATCAATTGACTGATGATTGGTTAGTTTCGCGCTTGTCCATAACAGATACAATAGATAGCAAATATATGAAGATATCCGAAGGTACAAAGTACACTGTAGTTAATAAAACATACGATCTGCAATAAAAAAAAAGCTTAAGAAATGATTTTCAAACGAAACAGTACACCAATATTTTTGAAGACAAATCAATAAATCCACTTACAAGGATAGACAGCAGGTGGTGATTCTGGCGTAAGCAAAACTAAATTTAAGTAGCCTTGTCTCTTTTCATCATTAGTGACTAGAAAAAGACGGGACGTTCTGAACCAGAGACAACACTTAAATCATGTCAAGTATGGAACATGTAGGTGGGTACTAAAATCGCCTACATTTCCCATATTTGACGTGATTTTAGTTGTTTTGTCTACGGTTCAAATCGTGCCGTCTCCTTCTAGTCACTAATGATGAAAAGAGACAGGGCTATTTTAAATGTTAGTTTAGTCGTGTCTACGCCAGTATCGGCACCAGTACCTAGAGAAGAGCACAAGGCATGCGAGTCACACAATCTCAAGGCAAAGCATGCGTTACATCATCTACAATGCAATAAATATATGATAATGTATAGAGGCATCAAAGCATGCATAATTCAAGATGCATCGCAGTGTTGCGAGCTTTCGTGTTGGATGTTCACACAAATGTCATGTGCTGGTGAATTTTATTTGTAAGCATTTTGATTTGGTGTTTGGTGCGTTTGTTTAGTTATTCATTTTTTATGATACAATCTGATTCAAACGCTAAGCAACGTGGGCCGTCACTGGTAGGTACAGTTTGCAAAAAAAACCCAAACTATTTTGACCGAATTCAATTGTAATTATAATAATATAATACTTTTAGCACATAAAAATATATTTTTTTACCGTATTTTTTTTTTGCAATTTTCATAACAGTGATAGTAAAGTCAAAACCCAGCTCGCTCTAGCATTTAAATAGGATTGTTATTTAGAGAGTGTGTGTTGATTATTTTTGTGCACAATGTAGCATTTTTCAACTATATTTCTGCATCAACATTTAAATGCAGTTTCGCTTTTACCAAAAGTGCTTATCATTATAATGATAATGTTAGCGTATGTGTATTGCAGGGTAATTGCGTCGATCCCTTCACTGTACTTGAATGGTAAGAAAACGACGTGAGAGTGCGAACGATGGTAACGCGTAAAGGCCTCCGTAGACTAGGACAGAATTGTCTAGCAGATTTTATTTTGTCAAGAAACCTAATTCAGTATGTAGGTACACAACATAGTTTACGATATTTCATTTGATCTTGTGTCACTCAAAAAACCCCTTTCGATGCTTTGGCATCTCATTTTAAACACTGGCATTTATGTCTTATCTATACCAATATTGTAAGCAGGAAAAGTTTCATTGTTGGTTTCACGCGAATTAGCTCTGATACTACTGGACCGATTTGAAAAAAATCTTTCACCGTTGGGAAGTTAACATTATCCCTGAGTAACATAGGTTTTATTTTGTTTCCCTTTACAACTCGGGCTTTTTTATAGCACGCGCGAAGCCGGGACTGGCTGCTTTGCCGTTGGTGTATAAGTTTGTCGTTTATTAAAATGAAATAAATACTTTGCCATTCCCTCCTAGTCCACGTAGGCTCTTACACGTGTCGTTAGCGAGTATCTGTTGTGGGTCTGTGTGTGAGTGGAGTGAGAGTTGTATGTATGTGTGTGTACTCACTGGCGAGGCGCGTGGTGGGCGCGCGCGGGCGGGGCGCGGGGCGCGGGCGGCGCGCGGCGGTGGAAGGGAGGGGCACGCGCGCCGCGCCGCCGCCGCCACCTGCACCAACCCTCGCTACACTACTCGCCGCACGCGCACACTCACACCGCGGGGCGCGGGGCGCGGGCCCACTCGCACCGGCTCACATCCACTAGGGTTGACAACTTTACTCTTAACCACTTCTATTGCAGACAGGTAGAATTACAATTGACCGAAGGCCTCTATTGTATTCCCATACTTGCAATAAGGTAATTTTGATTAGATTTAATTTAATATAATACATAACAAATTAGTATAATTATGTTAATTATATTTTCACTATATCGTTATTTTTTCAGTTAAACAAAAATAAAGTGTACATATATACTGTTTACTGCATCCCTGTTATCCATAGACCTTTCTTTATAAGGAAGGAAAAGCTTGTTTCAAAAATGAAACGAAAGCTGAACAAAATCTCAAAAGCATGTTTACAAAAAACCTTTTTTCTTTTCCAAAACAGTTTGTAAAAAAAAAGTTGCCAACCCTACCCAAAGCACCTTAATCAGAGCACGCAAAGGAATCGTGCTTCGGAGAAAGTGGTACAGCTGCGTAACCACCGTCTCCTTAATCCGCGGTCAAACCAACGCGACCAGCCCGCGTACTCGGTGGCGTGCCCGGTGACCGACCAATCAGAAGGTCGGACGCATAGATGTGAATACGTCGCTACCGAATGGTCGATCACCGTGCACGCCACTATTTTCAAGCTAAATGCGTTAGTTTGGCCGCAGCCTAAGCGCGATTTCACATGTTGCGATTGTGAACCGATGCCCATAATAGCAGCGCTTAACTGTATCGTGCTAAGCGTCCCCGTACGGCCAAGTTGATTCATCCCGTCAGCTGAAGGCTGACATAGTCTATACGAGTGTGACTAAGGTATGCGCGCACGAGCAAGCCTGAGACAAAACGATGTGCGCCGGTGGTGTAACTAGCAACATTGAAGAAAACTTTTAAACGTCGCCTGCATACCTACACTGACCGACAAACAAACTGCATAAAGCTTTTTTTGTACAAAATTGAATAGTCCAGTATACAAATATACACATAATAAAACTTAAAGTAGGGGATTTTTTCAATTTTACTTTCATAGACTTTGAAATTTATTTGCTTCACAGTGATGCGACCTGCTTAAGAACATCTCTCATCAGCCTCATATGTTAAATTGGCCCTACACGAAAGTAATCTATAAGTATTTTGGTTCGTTAACTTCAAAACAGCGTGGTATTCTTTAGTGAATCTTTGTGTACTGGACAGGACCATTTCTTTTTACCAAAATCTATGATAAAGGTGTAGGAGCTAGAGAAGATCAACATTTAAATATTATCTTCAGTGTCGCAAGTCACGCATGTTTGCGACAGATCGTCTCGTCCCGGCTGGCATGCGACCGGTGCGCCGGCGCCGGCAGCCAAGCGTCCCGCCTCTACTTGCATCTACTCCGTCAGCGAGGAACGTTACATTCACATAACATCTACCTATCGGATCTCATCTTCAAAATGCAACGTTATACAAAAAAAAACAAACAACAAAATATAAATAGATAAATTTCACTTACATATCATATATTAAGTAAATATAAAGGCATGACACACAACGTTCGAACATCTAAATACTGCTATATACTGGCTGCACTACACTATATATTAAATTTATTAGGTATTTTATACTGATTATATAATAATTATATGGAAATACGTGTAATGTGGACGCTGCCTTTGCTTTTCTCTTGACGACGAGTGGTTTGACCGGCCTATTATGTCATTATCAAAGCTATTAACGTGCGATTTCGAAATATGATTGGGACACAGATGAGCAGTAATTGTTCCTGTAATTACACATTACAAATTGTAAACATTAATTATAATATAAATAAAGAGTGCTTTTATTACAACAGATAGGTTCACGTTTGACCGCAGGTTTTTTCCTCGTGTAAAGCTACACTGTGCCTGACTTATCTTGTATCTGACTGGAAACCAGTCCTACCTTTTTTCGAGGTAACTAAGTTTATTAATCTTATTCAAATTAGTATGGCAGCGTCAACAGTACACATATCATTAGGTAAATAAATTATCCAGCCGCTGAGAAAACACATTTGAGAGCATCATTTAACATTTTAAACTATATTTAATTTTGCCAATAAAACTAAAAAAATCCATTTGTTATGTCATCACATATTAACTGACTGTAAAAAAAAATTAGATTCTTCTGACAATTTTAATTTCTATTGCTATTAAGTTTCCATTCTATTTCTATTACATCTGACTATATTGTTACAAGCTGTCAAATGCAGTTTCTCATCAGCCAAAAATAGACTATTTTTATCTAAGTAGTAGTAGTAGTGTGCATGTTAATGTACTCACTTGGCACAGGTGCAGGGCGTCTTTCGCGTGGGATCCACGAAATCCTCGCCCTTGTCGGCAGACTCGGCGTAACAAAGCTCCTCAGTCTGAAATGTAAAAAAAGCAGTTAAAAACAAAAAGTTTTCTTTTTATATCGTTAAGTCTGATGGGTACCAAACTACATATATATATATATATATATATATTCTTAGAGGTGTTCTTTAGACGGTCTTTAAGCCAACATGACAGTATACAAATAGTTTCAATATGATATTTTTGTAAGTGATGTGCCTTGTATGACAAAAGTAGTCATAAGGTTAATAAATGATTTGATTTTGATACAATTAAATGGAATGTTTCAGTGACATTAGGGTAGGACTCACTTTGAGTGTGACATCAAACATTTCAAAACCCGCTTCCTTTTGCTCACACTTATTGGGTTATTATGTAAGCGAGAGGACATCAACTTTTAAATGGTTTCTTTATTGATACGAGTTATAAATTATTTTGTAGTGTGAGTAAAGAGCAATGTCCAGTGTCTTACAAGTCGCACTAGTTGAAAACTCTGGACACCAGAGCATGGCCATTTAGTTCATAGGGAGAAGAAGATGATGAAGAAGATGATGAAGAAGAGACTCCTCTTGTGTTGCAATACCCGAACAGGGTCCGTTATGAGATACCTACCTTTTAAATTTATAACATCTTAATTATGCCATAACGAAGCAACAAATGTATTTGACTTTGACTTTGAAAAGAGGCAGTGTCGATGCGTGTATGTACCAGATGCGGATGCGGCGAGGTGAGCGCGTGCAGCTGGCGCGCGGCCAGATGGTGCGCGCGCGCAGCCGCCGGCGCCGCGCGCTCCATCTCCGTCACCAGCGCGTACGGCCACGGGTAGCGCATGCGCACGCCGCCGCACACCACCTGCGCACAACACACACACATTGATAGATAGATAGATAGATAGATTAACACTTTATTAAAACACATACTAAAAATAATTACAGAAAAAAAAATTATTATACTAAAACTAGCGTACCCGGCAAACGTTGTTTTGCCTTAAAAATTTAAGGGTGAACAACCCTTATCACTTAGGGGTAAAAACATTACACAGTAGCCGATTCTCATACCTACTAAATATGCATGTGAAATTTGGTAAAGATCGTTTCGGAGGAATACGGTAACAAACACTGTGACACGGAAATTTTATATATAAGATGTAATTTGCAGATTCAAGATCAATATTATCATATCAATAATCTGCAGAGCTTTGGCAATCCAGAGATTAAATTACCCCGCCAGCACTTTGGGGACCTACGGTGCAGCGCGGGGAGCTCATAAACTGTTTTAGTTGTTTGCCATATTTGTGTAGTTTTTATTTTTAAGTGTCTTTAATAAGTGACTTGTATTTAAAATAAATATAATATTAGATTAATATTGTGTAATTTAACTGAATAAATGAATTTTAAAAATCTGCAGAAGAATCCGTAAAATACAAGTACATCGGCTTCAGCCGTTTCTCCACACGGCTTGATAGCCTCGTCTCCAAGACTGCCGAGAACCGCACGCGGATGATAAATGAAATGATATGACCTATTGACTCGGGCGTTACTTTGCGGAAATCCATTATAGAGAAGAAAAATGAAATATTTCGTATTTACACGAAACAAAACGGTCACACCGTTTTGTTTCGTGTAAATATATAATATGCCTTACGAGAACAGTTTACAAAGTACGAAATATTTCGTGTATTTCCCTGCTGTATTCTGAAACCAAATTAAGATAAGCAAAGGAAAACTGTTTAAATTTATTTTGACCTTTGCTTATCTTAATGTGGTTTCAGATGACAACAGAATTAACGCATTACTATTATAATATACTTTACATCTGTTAGGACAGGTCATTGACCTCATTGTTTATTAGCTACCCTAGCTGCAAACATAGTCCGACAGGTCAATGACCTGGTTGTTTATTTACTATATATATATAGTATAGTAAATAAACAACCATAATTAGGGACATTTTGCATCTTAATAATATATAAAATTTAACATACTAATTGCATTTGATATTCTTACATTTTTAAATGTTTCTGGAACAAACTTATATTTTAATATAATTATGTTTTCCAGAATATTTATACATGTAAAGTCTTGTTGCGCTTTACGACTTTCTCAGCCACTTCTTTGCAATATTGTAGAAATAAGTTACGGTGATTTTTATTACACATAATTTCAATAAAATTTCCTTTTTCAATATTGATATTAAGTTCATTTTCTAAATTAAATATACTCGCAGAATACGCTGGGCATGCAAAAAGAATATGGGTAAAAGTAATATTGTATTGTATACTAGCTGACCCGGCAAACATTGTTTTGGCTCACTTAGGGGTATGATAAATAGATAGTGTAGCTAACACGTTCGTTCGTCGATTTACCATAACAGCGCCATCTATTGATTACTTACTCAACCCAGTCGATAGGTATCGACATCTGTTAGAATAATTTGGAGTTAACAGATAATTGTGACTGTCAAATAATAACAGACAATAAATAGCAATAAATTAAAATTGCGACTATAATTTGAGATTTAAACTATCCTATCTCTCAAGTTGGATCGAACTGCACATGGTGTGCGAATTTTATTATAATCGGTTGTATTATAAGGTTAAGTGGTTTAGGAGTCCATTGAGGACAAACGTGAGATTTATATATATACTAGCTGACCCGGCAAACGTTGTTTTACCTTAATAAAAAAATTAAAAAATCTAAATATACAGTAGCCGATTCTCAGACCTACTGAATACGCATATAAAATTTGGAAAAAATCGGTCAAGCCGTTTCGGAGGAGTACGGTAACAAACACTGTGACACGGAAATTTTATATATAAGATTAAGATAGTGACCTCGACAGCCCCGCAGCCCTGCTCGAGCGGGTAGAGCTGCCTCCAGGCGTCCAGCAGGCGAGCTGTGGGCGCATCCGCGTCGCTCCACTCCCGCCCGGTCAGCGTGCCCTCCAGACCGAACGGCGCCAGGATCACTGTAACATGCAAACAGACACATCACAATGCTGTTTGGAGTCAAGCCTAGACTCCACCGAGAAATGAGCGAGGACATTAACGTGGCCACTGTTACCCCGCAACCAGAGTTTGAAAGTTACAACTTAACCTGATTAGCTTACTGTAATTAATAAAATAATAACTTCTTTTAACTGTTTATATATAACCAAGACTTGTAATAACTATGTGGGAGAAACCATTGGTGTTGAAACACAGTCTACGACTAAATGGTTTCATTTTAATAGTTCATTTTCTGTTAATTTTATTTGTTACTTATTTCAATAGAGGCCATTATTATGTATTACTAACCGCGAAAGGGGCTAGCAGAGCGATAAAAGGTAACATTTTAAAGATGTCAAATATATACAAAGTTTTAAAATAGTATTTGAATAAGATTTTTCACGTATATTATAACACTTTTAATGTGTAAGTACCTGGTTGACCGAGCTTTGCTTGGTATATTTTTTTTTAATATGACATTTTCTAGAAATGATTCCTAGCTAAATCGATTTATCGCCCCCCAAACCCTCTATATACTAAATTTCATCAAAACCATTGGAGCCGATTCCGAGATTCTAATTACATATATATATAATTATATTTAAACAAGAATTGCTCATTCAAAAAAAATATGATTTATAATGCGAGTAGTTAATTTAAGCTACAATAAATGATAATGAATCTATTCTAGTTGCGAGTGAGACGGACTCGGTTAATGTGCTCGCTGACTCCGCGGCCGAGCCCCAGCTTCAGGTCGAGCCACTCACAGTGATCTCTGATCGCAACGATCTCCGGGTCCGAGCTCTCAACATTGTTTTTCTTTCCAGGCTGCTGTTTATCTGTCAGTGTAAATCGTATCATTCAACATGCCAATCATATCAATACAGTTAACAATTTAGTCAGCAACTGATTTCACATGATATTTCTTACGTTTTTAGTGCTGGAAGTCGGACTTGATAGCTTCGTACACTGCAGCACTTAGCTGTTTCGTGCTACTCGTGCACAGAGACTGGGTAGCGTAAAGCATAGCGCAAAAAAACATACCTTTAGCATCGGTCAAAGTAGTCGAGCGTATTGTACGACTCAGCAGCAGAGAGTGGACGGAGTAAGGACACAACACGTACCTTCAGAATTGGTCGGGAAATGGACGGGCGTATAGTTAGCCTCTAGTTTGACTCGGCAGAAGAGCGTGGGCGGCGTGTAGATAGATATAGTGCGTACCTTTAGCATTGATCGGGAGGTTGTCGGCGTATTGTTTTTTACTCCAGTTTGACTCGGCAGCAGAGCGCGGGCCGCGTGTAGATAGATATAGTGCGTACCTTTAGCATTGGTCGGGAGATGGACGGGCGTATTGTTTGACTCTAGATTGACTCGGCAGCAGAGCGTGGGCCGCGTGTAGATAGATATAGTGCGTACCTTTAGCATTGGTCGGGAGATGGTCGGGCGTATTGTGACTCTATATTGACTCAGCAGCAGAGCGTGGGTCGCGTGTAGATAGTTAGTTATAGTGCGTACCTTTAGCATTAGTCGGGAGGTGGTCGGGCGTACTGTTTTTAACTCCAGTTTGACACGGCAGCAGAGCGTGGGCCAAGTGTAGATAGATATAGTGCGTACCTTTAGCATTGGTCGGGAGGTTGTCGGCATATCGTTTTTTACTCGAGTTTGACTCAGCAGCAGCGCGTGGGCCGCGTGTAGAAAGATATAGTGCGTACCTTTAGCATTGGTCGGGAGGTTGTCGGCATATCGTTTTTTACTCGAGTTTGACTCGGCAGCAGAGCGTGGGCCGCGTGTAGATAGATATAGTGCGTACCTTTAGCATTGGTCGGGAGGTGATCGGGCGAGTTGATCTTGGCGAGCCGCTTGGCGGTGAGCGTGCGCACGGGCGGGTGCTGCCGCACGTCCACGGACGCGCACACCGTGCTCTCGCCGTGCAGGAAGAATGCGAACGAGAATGACAGGTGCCACGGGCTGGAACACACCAACATCTCACTTTAGTATATTTTTTTATTACACATAACGCACCTCTAGACAATTTGATTCGTACTAATAGTGACATCTGTCATGAACTAGACAACAGCTTTGACACATCCATTAACTTTATAAACTACATTTATTTTAGTATTCAGTATTTTTAGAATTTTTAACTAGATATAAGTAAATTAATATGTCTACCTTTAATACATAGATTAAGTTACAGCTATAAGTTAATGTGATTATCTGTAATGCTAAATGAATAAATAAAAAGAACTTCAGTGATGATTATCTTGAATAGGGCTGCATGACCTCTGACGTTGTAGTATCATTTTGCAATTATTTTAAGTTGTTTTACTTGCAGCTTTTCTACTGGATTTTTGTCCTTATAGAGTGATTCCAGTTTTGTGGACCAAAACAAAAATAACACAAAGAGCAATACAATCCAATCAATTCACCTGCCCTGTAAGGCATGTACATGTTTTATTTATAATTTACATAACTACATTGTAGTAGTTTTCGTTTCGTAAAGTTAATATCAAAAAAACATTGTAAATTATATGTATGCGTACTGTTTATTTAGTTGTTAAATATCTAATACTAGATTCTAAGTCGTCATTTCGTTCATCAAATCAATCGTTTCATAATATGTTTCTTGGATACATTAAAGACGACCCCTGTTTGTTAATATTCATATTTAAAAAAATATATTAATATTTGATGAAACATTTAAAGGAGATAAAATGTGCGAGGGGGAACGAAGTCCCACCCTGGGTCTTGACGAGTGAGACACAGAGATCCTCGTTTTACTCTTGGAAGTGAGGCCTGCGTTGCCACAGCCTTCGTTTGGAGCCAGCCCATTGAGAACTGTTCCAAATTATACTTCCATCAATTTTAATTTTAAGAAAATAGCGTAACGTAATAGTGGCACTTCAAATACTGCGAATAATAATAACAATAGTTTAAAAAAAAAACTAAAAAAACACGCTTATCTGGCCGTTATAAGTGGGTCAAAATCGCGCCCAAAGAAGTCAGTTACAAACAAACATACAAAGAAAAATAAAAATAAATGTAATAATTTTATCAAATTAGTGTATTGTCATCAATATCCTCCTCAATAAATCTACAAAGTTTCAACGAAATCTGGTCGTTTAAAGTGAATCAAAATCGCGTCCAAAGAAATCGGTTACAAACAAACATACAGGTGAAGCTAATATAAAGCGTGTAAAAAGTTTTTGTGTGTTTGTTTGTATGTGCCTCTATTTACATGTTCGCGTATTCGTTAATATTTTAGCGCCAAGTAGCAAACACCGAACAGTTATGTGTACCAGCTTAATATGATTTGAAAATATATTTCATTTCAGTTTTTCATATAAAAACAAATATCTTTTTCACCTTTTTCCAACATCCTCTTCGTCTCCATCGTACGGTTGGACAAACCACTTGCCCAGCCGCACAAAGTCTCGAGATAGTAGACATCTGGAATGGGAAATAATTTTAATTAGTATAAATACAAGCTTAGGCCTAGATTGGAGTCCGCCGAAACCATTTCAACCTTTTATTTTAAAATTTGTTATCCATTTATATTGATGCCAGTGTATTTTTTTTTAATTTTAGACAGCTAAACACTAATATAATATTCAACATAAAATAAAAATTCTAAATATTCTTACTAATATTATCAATAAGTAACGTATGAATGAGGGTACGTTTCTTCACACTCAAACGACTGAACCGATTTGAGCGAGATTTGTAAGGATGATGTTTATATCTTTTATCAACAACACAATGCTACTTTTTAGGCTATATTAACGCGTGTTACTCCGCAGTAGGGGCGTAGCTAATCTTATATATAAAATTTCCGTGTCACAGTGTTTGTTACCGTACTCCTCCGAAACGGCTTGACCGATTTTTTCCAAATTTTATATGCGTATTCAGTAGGTCTGAGAATCGGCTACTGTAAATTTAGAAATAACTAGCTGACCCGGCAAACGTTGTTTTGCCTTAAAAATAGAAATGCAGTAGCCGATTCTCAGATCTACTGAACACGCATATAAAATTTGGTAAAAATCGGTCAAGCCGTTTCGGAGGAGTACGGTAACAAACACTGTGACACGGAAATTTTATATATAAGATTATTAAGGCAAAACAACGTTTGCCGGGTCAGCTAGTACTCATATAAATACGATCATATGTATTCTAGAAAACCAAAGTATTAATAAATATATATAATATATACAAGAACACATTTCACACACAGTTAACCCCATACTAAACGATTTCTAGTTTGTATTATGGTTGCTTACACAACTGATATACTACATATACATACATCAATACGTTATATCGATCCATATTTAACACCCAGACCGACAGCCAACAAATTTAGTTCATCACAAAGATGTTGGCCGTGCTGGGAATCGAAGAGACCCGCTGGTTGGCAGTTCGGCATAGTAACCATTGCCCCAAGGAGGTCGACAAAGATCACTTAAGAGACATTCTGTGGCAACTATCTACAGACATACAAATATACGTTTATCGGTCCTTCGAACAAAGAGCCGTAACTGCCAAACTGAGAGCACTGAATATAATACAGGTACATCTAGTAGGCCTTTCTAAAATCGCCTACTTAGAGCTGAGCCCTAAATCCGTCCTATCGTATCGCCGCAGATAACAACGTTGAACATAAACTCTTCTTAGGATGCATAAACAATCGCATAGCAACTATAGAGCTAATAATGATTGGATCTGAAACTGGATCCTAACGGCGTTGAGTTGAGATTTCCAAGAAGATCCTCACTAAGGCATTATAGGTACGTTTTTTTTTTTTTTTTTTTTTTTTTTTTTTTTTTTTTTTTTTTTTTACTCTGAATAGGTCAGCGCTTGACCACAATTCACCTGATGGTGAGTGATATTGAGGTCTACGGTGGATCGCGCTTACCTAGAAGGAACCGGTTCACTCTCGCTTTGAAAATCGCTAGATTGTAGTCATTGGGGAACAGGGAATTCGGCAAGGAATTCCAAAGTTTGGCGGTTCGGACAACAAAGGTGGAGGCAAAACGCTTTGTGCGTGCCTTGGGCACCTCAACCGTAAACCGATGCCGCCTTGGCGTTTCCCTGCTCGTCCGATAGTGGAAGGGGGCGGGGGGAATTACTTCATGTAATTCAGTCGCACACTCGCCGAAATGCAACCGATAGAAGACCGACAGACTGGCAACAATGCGGCGGTGCTCTAGGCTCTGCAACTTTGCCTTGCAAAGATTGTCATTGCCTATGAGCCTTTTTGCACGCCGCTCAATTGACTCCAACGCCTGAAGCTGGTACTTTGCCGATCCATCCCAAAGGTGCGAACAATACTCCATGCATGATCGAACTTGTGCTTGATATAATATAAGCAGCTGTTCCTGCGTGAAGTACTTTCGCACCTTCGAGAGGATACCCAGCTTTTTGGCTGCTACGTGAGCCATATTCTCGATGTAGGAGCCAAAATTCAGTGTTGAAGACAATGTTATGCCAAGGAGTTCTAAGCTGTCGGTAACCGATACGGTTGCACCTCGGAAGGAAGGGGCAAGGTCAAAAGGCCTCCTCTTAGCAGTGAAAAGACACGCTTGGGTTTTGGCGGCATTGAACTTGACTAGATTGGCATCGCCCCATTCGGAGACTGCCTGAAGAGCCAAGTTTAAGCGCTCAACCATAGCTTCCCTATGAGACTGGATTTCGGCCTCACTGGCTCGTGCAGTGGATATGTAGCTCTCTACAACAGTGCTGTCATCTGCATACCCAAAGGTACCGGGTCTTAGCAGATCGTTAATATGCAGCAAGAATAATGTCGCAGAGAGCACCGACCCTTGAGGGACACCGGCATTGATCGCCATTAGATCCGACGAGCAGCCATCAATGACCACCCGTATAGATCTGTCCCTCAAAAAGTCCGATATCCAATCACGAAATCCAGCAGGCAGGCCGTAGGAGGAAAGCTTGCCAATAAGGCCGTCGTGCCAGACCCTGTCAAAGGCTTTGGAAATATCCAGAGAAACCGCAAGTGCTTCTCCGTACTTCTCAATAGCCTCACTCCAGATGTGTGTGGCATACGCTAGAAGATCCCCAGTAGACCGATTCCGGCGAAAGCCATATTGTCGGTCACTAAGGAGGTCATTCGTTTCTAGGTATGCCAGAAGCCTGCGGTTCAAGACACGTTCCATACTCTTGCAGAGTATGGACGTGACTGAAATGGGCCGGTAGTTAGCAGGGTCGGCGCGACTACCTTTTTTAGGCACGGGCTGCACATTAGCAAGCTTCCAAGAACTTGGCACTTTACCAGTCTCAAGAGAAAGCCGAAAAAGACGTGTCAACACAGGAGCCAACTCAGGCGCACAGGTCCTCAGAACTAAAGCTGGAATACCGTCGGGACCACTGGCTTTATTCACGTCTAGATCGCGTAGCGTTTTCCGGACCTCAGTCTGGCGTATCTTTATGTCAGACATCACTGACGCACAGACATGAGATGACGGAGGCGACGCGCCACCAGCATCAAGACGTGAATTTTCAGCAAATAGAGAAGCAAATAAGTTGGCTTTCTCTACTGCTGCGTGAGCCAGCGAACCGTCCGGCTTCAGCAGTGGAGGCAGTGAGGGGCGGCAGAAGTTCCCTTCGATCGATTTGGCCAGGGACCAAAATGCTTTACTACCCGCGGGGTAAGAAGCTAATTTGTTCCCTACACGGCTAATATGGTCGAAGCGAGCCTTCTGTAAAACCCTTTTGCAGGACTTGGCAGCCTTGTTAAATTCCTTCTTCTTCTGGCTAATATTCCTAGCCTTGCGGTGTCGGGCATCGACCCAGGCAAGGTATGCCTCTTGTTTCAGTGCTTCAGCACGTCCACACTGAGGCCCAAACCAAGGGCGAGCCTTGTCGGACAGAGGTACATCTGAGTAAGGTATGAAATATTCCATACCCAGTCGCAGTACATCCGTCACGGCATCCGCGCTGACTGATGAATCACCAGAAGAGAAACAGACAGACTGCCAAGGATAAGATGCAAAAAATGACCGCATCTCATCCCAATCTGCTGACTTGTATCGCCACATCCGACGACTGCCCTTAGGGCTCGGGTCAGATGGGGAATAAACGGATACAGATTTCACCAGACAATGATCGGAATTACCCAAGGGCGACGAAATCGCCACCGAGTACCGGTCTGGATCAGTTGTCAGCAGAAGGTCCAAGCAATAAGGTGTATGCGTCTCAACGTCAGGTACCCGAGTAGCACCTTGGACCAGCTGAGTGAGATCTAACGTTAAAGCAAGCTTTCTCGTCTCTCTCCCAGCATGGTCTGTGTCCCGGTATGGGAATAACCACTCCTGATGGTGTGCATTAAAATCCCCCAGTAACACTAATTGGGCTGTCGGGTACTTTTGCTGAGCCGTGTCCGCTGCCTCACTGAGATAATCAGTGAGCCTGGTTGTCTCCTGGTCACCGCTGTGCGAACGATAGACACAGGCATAGAGAATTTTCTCTAAGCCTGTGTCTACAAGCGCCCACAGGACAGAGAATCTGCGATTTTCAAGGTTACGGAGACGCTGACAGCAAATGTTATCCCGGACGTACAGGCAAACCCCTGCCCGAGCCTTGAAATTATGCTCTAGGGTGTAACCGGGGTATTGCAAGTACGCCGTATCAGATGGACATTTGATCTGCGTCTCCGTAAGGAATAAGAGAGCAGGTTTGTCGGTCTCAAGGTGGTGGTGGACCGCAACGAGATTGGAGTGCAAACCTCGAATGTTGGAGAGGTGCACTTTGAGCGAAAGGGAGTGCGTCCGCTGTTGTACCCTGTTCTTTTTCCTTACTTTCATTTTTGCGTGAGTGAGTTCGGTGGGGAGATGGCAGTGGGACGAGGCTTCGCGATGCTTACCAAGATACACGAAACGTAAAAGACACCAGTGGGGAGCTAGTCCGGAGACTGCGGGGACGCCCGAGCCCCCCCAGGGATGTCCATCGGGCCCTTTCATCCGGTCGCTAACCGGCACGATGGCGCATCCCCGGGATTTTTCGCTAGTTGGCGGGACAGCCTTTCATGAGTAGCTAGCTCACTACTTGGGTCCCCTACTACCTGCGGTCGGCCAGCGGAGAACCGTGCCTCGGATCCCGCTACCCTCCGTGACTAGATACCCAGTGTCCCTACGTTCATGTGTCTAAAACCGGCTCAATGCATCAACGAAGCAGCTATCCCGACCCAACTCCCCCAACGTACCTACATAGTATCTGTGGGTGGATTAGTCTTATATTTATCTACAGGTATTCATGTTTATAATTTATCTCTTGCATTCCACAAAGTAATGGTGGCGATTCAGCGGCACACACGACTAAACTAAATTTAAAGAAGTCTCTTTTCATCTAAGGTGGCCAGAAAGAGACGGCACGTTCTGAACCACAGACAAAACAACTAAAATCACGTCGGGCTTCTTTAAATTTAGTTTAGTCGTGTGTGGCGCTGAATCGCCACCATTGTATCATTGTTTTAGTGCATAAGTATGTAGCTCACTATATGCTGTCACTGCTGGGACTCGTGGTCTTTTCTAGCATGGAGACAGGTATAGGCCATAAATCCACCACACTGGCCAAATGCGGTTTAGTGGATGACACTCGTCTTCAATTTTGTGGTCCTCAAACACGACACGACGTATCAGCTAGTGTAAACTCCACACATAATTTGAAAAACAAGTAATTGGTGCTGGGCCGAATTCGCACCGAGGTGTCGCGGATTGATAGCCCTATACTGTCCCGACAGCCTTATTTGCTTAAAGTTGAATGAAAATAATACAAAATTAGCAACGATTCATTGTACCAAGAGGAATATAAGCTCAAATACAATTATAGTTGGCGGATCTTCATTTAATATCTGAATAAATTTATCTTATTAGGTCGTGACTGATCCCACTAAGGAAATATTGCAAAGAGTTCTGTAGAAACAGTATCGGATTACAAAGCAGTAGTAATTGAATTAATTTTATCGCGGACGTGAGCAATTTATAGTTGTTTACAAGCATTGCCCTTAGCTATGTATAGGAGATATGTATTTTTTTTTTTATTCGCACTCAGCTGGTTAGCTCCGTACTAAACCAATTGTAGTCTGTATTATGGTTGCTAACACAACCGATATACCTACTACATATGTATACATACATAATTACTTTATATCGATACATATTTATTATCTACAGCCAACAAACTTAGTATATTACAAATATGCTGAATTCGAATTACGCCATCGAGGTCGTCAAATTTATGTCTCGAATTCGCTTAAGCCCATTCCATTTCTGAAAGTCTCTTTTGAAGTTTGAATACTTCTCGAATGGCCGCATATTAGTATGTAGCAGCCATATTATTGGTGATAGAAGAAAAAACCTATACAACCTTTTTTTCAATTTTTTTCTCTAATCTGAATTTAGTTTCAGATAGAAAAGATAGAGATAGATAGTTTTATTTTTTAGTTTCAGATCACAGCAGAAGTATACTAAATACTCGTATTTCATTTTTTCTTCTAACTACAATGGATTTTTTGCAAGTAAGCCTAAGTCAATAGGTTATATTATTGGTGCCATATGTCATCGACGAAAAACAATTTGACCAAGTTGTTGTTATAAACTTACTTTGTTCTACTTTTGTTATTTACATTTTCCAACTACTTTATGTGCAAAAATTGATTGTATCTCTATAGATTAAGCAAGAATATAAAAATAAATAGAGTTCAGTAGTTTTTGGAAAATTACGAATATTATGCATTTGACGTAGTGGAAGCAACATTGTTTTTACTAGGTTAAATCGAAAAGTAGCTAAAGTCGCTTTAATATCATATCTTGGCCAATACACAAAACCCCTTTTGACAATAGCGTCTAACGTTAAAGACAATATATTACACGTGACCCATTCGTATTACTCACTAGATTGGATTTTTCAACAACACTGACCACTCAGAAAATCCAGAACACTCGCGGCTAATAAAAAAGCCAAGAGTCAACCTTACGTGAAGGTACTTATTTGTCAATGTAATACTCGCGGAGGACTTTATGACCAACGCACGGAAAGCAACTGCTAAACTAGATTGTTTCCCCGTGTCGCGAGGAAATGTACCTTTTGTTGTTAGTGATAAAGTTGCAAATGGGTTGTAAAGGTGACCGACAGGTAGTAGATAAGTGAGCACTAAGACTGCACGACACGTATGGTGCCGTGGTACGTTGCAATGCCATGCGTCGCCGACACCACGAATACCACCACGAACGATCTCACTAGATTGAGCATAACTTTACACGTCTTCAGAAACAAACAGGTGATTCATCACTGACTCTATCCACAGTGTCCTATGCCGTTATTGCCTGAATAAATAAAATCAACCCATCTGAAGCTTGAATTTTTTTCTACATGTAAGCTTAATTGTACAGTAATCAGTTTTATAATAAATACTTAATCAGGAATTACAGAAATTATGACGTTCACGCGATAACTACAATATCGAAACCCTATTGAAACATTTTATCCGTCCTGCTCTACCGCACGGACACATTACAGCTCTATCCTTCTTTTTTTTTATTCACTTGATGGTAAGCGTTATTGGAGCACGCTTGCCCAGTAGAAATCGGTTCAGTCTTGCCTTGAAAAACGCTAGCTACCTTCTCAAGCACTCCGTCCCGCGACCGCAGAGGCGAACACCGCTAATATGAGACATTGCTTACATCGCCCATCAAGTGGGATATTATCATCGACCACCAACTCCTGCTACGACTCGATTATTTCAAACAGAATATCACGTATTACTGTATCGCGGGGTATTAAGGTTCACATTCGCTACAAAACAAAATCAGTGCACAAAACGGAATCACGCTAAACGTTACTGGCTCTGGTATGTCGTAAGCGAGGCTCGATACCTCAAACACCGCTCGATTGTATTACCATGTCGAATATAATGTGAGAGATATACATACGACTGCCTATCAAGGAATGCAATATTGCAACATGTCAAGACAGTTGAAAAAAGGTTAATTACGTATTTTTTAAATAATAACAATTAACGATAACATAAAACATAACATAGGTTTCACATACAGTGTAAACTCTGTTTAACGACACCTTGTATTTATATGTGTTCGACGTTTTAGCGAGTTGTCGTTAAACAGAGAAAAGAAAAAGATATAATTAAGAATACGCGATTTTTACTAGATTGACTAGTTTCGGTTAATGTTTAGAATCACATCCCAGTTCGTTAAAAAAAACGTTTTCTTCTAAAGTTTCGTATTTTTGTTCCGATAGTCGAGTTTGTAACCAACTAGAAAAATAAAGAACTTACAAAGTTTGCGCAGTTTTTCATAAGACATGTTAGAAAGTACTTTTCCTCTTGATATTGAGAGTTCATAACATTGAATTATGCCATAAATGATTGACTTTGACTTTTGACTTTGAGTGGATACAATGAAATAAAGATAAGTAATTTTATAAGAAACACAAGCAAACCTATAAGAAACCAACCAAAGCCTAGTGATTTTGACGTTACAAGGAGTTAGAAGTTAAATCGAGTAAAGTTACATAGAGTTTACACTGAACACGAATTATGTTTAGATTCTTGGTGGCACGCGATTCATAATTTGAGCCTGTGACATTCCTATAGAGATGACTATATACGTCACATGGGCGGGTAAATTAGGGTGCTGAGTTACTCTGATTGCATTCAACACCATGAGTAATGGTTGTAACATGATCATTAGTATGATTCAATTTGTTGCGTCACGGGAGACGATTGGCACCATCAACAACCTTGAGGAAAACTTTAATGTAATCAGCTTCTAAATGTTACGAATAATAATTTTCCTTCTATTAAAATAAATAACTATCTTCAAGTAAGTACATGTACGATTTCGACTTTTGTCATTAATTCCTATTAAGTAGCGATCTGACGCGATTATCGAAGTTAAGCAACAGTAATTGCGGATAGTCATCAGATGGTTGACCATACAAAACAGTGAGACTTTCAACTGGGCGCTACCGTGGGTCGAATGACACGTTAAATTGTCGGTCCCGGACCAGGACAAGCAACCGCTTGTCCTAGTACGAGTAGTTGTTAAGCCAAGTCAGAGGCGCTTAGGCGGCCTGAAAACTCTCGACACACAGGCTTGGCCTCCAGCGAAATGATTATTATTTCTATTGGAGTTCTGGTAAAAGAAACCACTTGGATTCACAAAGAACGAGTTTCTTCCGAGTTATTGTCAACCGGCTCACCATAAATAACCCTCACGGCGCGTACCTACATATACGGAGCAATTGCGTAATGCCACATTTATAAACTACATACATTAGTGCGCGCCATTCGAGAGGTTTGTTCACAACGACAACATTGTGGAATTCCAACATTGGTTTGCCTTTGTTGCGGGAAGAATACGAAGGTAAATTGAAAATTTACAAAACCCCCAACTCAAAATGTTGTATAGGTATATGTTATATACAAAATAATGTTGCATATTGTATTTCAAATCAGTGTATGTATTCTAGTATGCAAGCAAGTATATTGAGGTATTTGTAAAAAAAATAATTACAGCCTGTATTTTGTTATTTCCTGACATACTATATTCGTATCCTCTTTTTCTGTTATCTGTGGTTTTAACACTGACTACATCATTGGTCACGACCAATGGATGACGAATTCAGTAATTATAACAAATAACTCTGCAAGATTGATTGCCCTGACCGTGGTATAAATATGTCATCGTACGTACACTACACGTTTTCGTCTATAAACATAAATAATGGTGTTTATTTGAATAAAGCTTGGTGGAACCGCAACTGAGAAAAGTTATATGATTTCCTATAAATCTTAGGAATCTTTAGCTCAGCTCAGCTTCAAGTAGTAGAAAATTATAAATCAATGCTGATGAAGGATATAGTATCATAGAGCAATTCAAATAAGCGATCCACATTTCAGGTGGACCATCTAAGGGTCTTAAACGTAAGTTTCATATACATATACAATATCACTCTAATACCAAAATGAGTACCAAAGTACCAAAAGCAAACAAACTAACGAGACAAGCCACAAGACAAGGGGATCGAAGTATCAACCGATGTTTGGTAAAGTTATATTTAGCGGTGCGCGGGCGCACTCCGCACAGTTGCTTTTGTAAACAATACTCCATCTCCGTACGTGAATCAGTGGTCCGAGCACACCTATCCAGCGGCTGTACTATACACATCTTAAACGACACTCAATTCATGGCATAAAAACAAAATCACTTGACTACTAATCATAATGTTGTGAGGTAATAAAGCTCACATTCGCGACTTGACTGATCCACGACTATAAAGTTGCTTTGAGAAGGTAGTGGTATGGGCCCCTGAAACTATCTAACGTTCTGGACGAATGAACTCTGTGCGCAAGCGCATGCACTCTATTATTAAGCGGTCTTGCGCTAACCAAACATTTATTTATACACCACATATGTGCACTCGAAGGCAGCGATTGAAATAGACATGATTATAAATAATCTCCGAGATTAGATTCGTGGTATTCTTTTGTAAAGTGATAAACGTCATCTGATTTCATCAGATGCCGCCATTTCTCATGATCTAGATGAATATCATACAACACATTAAGAATATTTACACGCAACCATTTAACTTAATATACATTAAATCAGATATGCCGTAAAATTCATTCGACAATCAATTCATCGGTATTCGAGAAAAAAAATAACAATGGTTTATATTGATACATCAACACGATTAAATATCGTGTTTAACAATCTAATTGAAAATATGATACACTTTGATGCTTGTTTGATAAACTGGAACATGGTAATTAACGAGGTGTATCAAATAAAACCGATCAAGCAACTACCTACCAAGCGACCAAAACGCGATGAGATCTTAAATTTAAACGACCGTAAAGATCACGTCGTTACAACATAACTGAGGGTAAACAGATTAGAGGGGATGATAATCAGGAATAACGATGACCACGAGACGAAAGCCGAACAAGCATTATGACGGCGATTGTATTTGAATCACGTATCATCCTCACGAGTAATAAAACCTTTTGACCGCACGGTAGCGTGATAGAGCAGGTAAGTCGGGCCGGAGCTTGTTTTTCGCCCACGCCGAACAAGATCGCGGTGCGCGGCCGGCGCGGGCGACCGGCAAGGAGCGGAAGCGTGCTCGTACTCGCAGGCCCTGCGCGAAGGCATCACGACCGACGATGGGCCATTGTTTGCTTTTTGCCGCACCTTCCATTACCGCGGCGCGTTCGGTCGCGTATCGTAAAACAGTCGCGGGCTCGCGTCTCGTCCCGAACGACGAACGCATTGTTACTTTGACGTGCTGCCGCCCGGGGTCAACGACTCGTCCGGATTGCGCTCATATTACGAGATTCCGAGCTCATGGATGGAGGATATGTGTTTTTTTGTACAAGTAGCGCGTTATCACCGCACCGGTGCATTGCAGCCTTCGTGCAGTAGGTGTACTATGATAGAGGAATTTGTCAAGAATTTTCTAAGATATGTTTTATACCGTACGGATAATTTCCGAGGAAAAGATTCTTACTTAGAATTCTTGGAAGGTCAATGTCAAATTTCTGAGGACAGATTCTTTTTAGAACTTTTAGAATACCTAGGTAGTATTATTGTTTTAGAGAGATGAAGCGGTAAGGTGATTCCTGGAAGAACCGTAGGTACTGTCAGAAAATCGGCAATATCAAAATGATTACAAGCAATCAAAAAATCAAAACGCGATACCAATCACAATCGGAGAATAACCCACGTTTGACTGGCATTTTCGAGGAGCTCGTCCCGCCTCGGGTATCGGACTCGGACGATACTTGCGCGAATGCGTGCAAAAAACGACATTAGAACGGGCGCGGGTTGCGCGATGCACCGACCTTCGGGGAACCAGCTCAGAGGCTTCACTGGCCCAGCCAGGTGCAGCCTCGGCGCATTACATACCTCGCACACGTACTACCCGCCTCATCAAAAACATTAATTAGATCAAGATTCTTTAGAAACCTGAATGCGGTTGAAATACCTGAATAAAAAAGAAAAGACCACCAACAAAGAAGGTAAGCTGGATCAGTACTTAAAATGTAACGAATGTGTATGATTAACAAAATCGGTTCTGACAGATCACCCTGAGAAACTCCCTTGTCGAAATAGCTCTCTATATCCAACCATACTTCAATAATCTTTGCAGAAATGTGAGGAAATAGCATGAATGGGAAGCTAATAGATATGAACAGGAAAGTTCAATGGTCTCCAAAAATAAGGTAAATAAATTCTTGACCTTGGTCACTTTATGATACGCTTCTACAAAGTCTAATCGTAATATTTTTGTAGCCTTGTCAGACAACTACTAAGGGTTATAATATTATGTAATACTTATAATAATAAAATTAGTAATCTGATTTTTTGTTGCTTTTTTCGTCGAGTCTTAAACTCTCTAACTCTAAGCCTTTAGTAGTTTAGTTAAATAATTTTTGGAACTAACTAGTGTGGTGATCTTAAATAATGTTTTTTAAACTACAGTGTGCTAATTACCTTTCGATGAGGTTGTGCAAGGCCTTGAACAGCAACGAGCGGCACTCGTAGGAAAGGCCGCTCTCGAACGACCCCTGCTCGCCAGTTTCTGGAAATAAATAAATAGACCAATCATGTACATGTCGAGGAAATATTATGCTAAACAAAAGCACCTACTGATTCTAGCACTCAGTTAGTATCACAGTTCATTATCCTTGACCTTGCCGCTGTCCTAGCTGTTACTCGCCTCGACATTGACATCCGTTTTTCCTACTACCTATACGATTACATACATCTTGTTGGATATTAACGTTTTGTCGTTTCAAGTGGAAATCCAATAAAACTGGGAGGTTTATTCAAGGTCGTCATTACAATGAAGGCTCGGCAGCGGGACGTCGTCGTCGTCGGATCCGAGAAGCGATAAACTCGCTCGGTGCAGTGCTAAGTAACGCTAGAAATAGCTGTTGTTGCATTCGCAATCGGAAGATAAACCCGGCCTATCACCGACGCTAGATGCGAAAACAAATCGGCGCGCGCGACGTTGCCGCTCCGTGCGCGAGTAGTGGCTTCTCGCTCGCGGCGGGGGCGGGGCGGGGCGACCTGCGTGACGTCACCACGCGGCTCTCGTACAATACAGCGCACGTGCTTGTGTTTGTAGCGCGCGCCGACACACATGCGAGCACTGCTTAGCGCCCGCTAACTATTTAATTGACATTGAATATTCTATGAGGATCATCTAAAGATGGCCGTGTCGGTACATTCCACTTCAGGTTTTCTTAGTTCAGACCATAAGATCAGCATCTATTTTGATGGAATCGGTTACTTTTGAACCAAAACATACGCAAAATTAAACGTCTTGCAAAATACATTATTTTGCATGTAAAAATTTCAAAGAATCGCTGGTGGCCCCTTTGAAGAAGAGTAATTTTGATTTAGACAAACAATCCACGATGCTTTTAAGATCAGCCTGGAGCTATTCCAAACGGAGCAGCCTTGACATTCGTGCTCCAGGTGTTACGCGTGCCATCTAGATAGGTACCTATATGCCGGTAGTAACTGGCTTTGTGAGTCAAACGATATACCTAGGTAACTATGCAATCTACGTACGCGAAAACAAAGAAGTAAAACAAGTCAATAACTAATAGGAAGAAACAGTAAATATGTCACAATAGGAAATTACAAGACACGTTTAAAATTTGACCACAATACCAGTCCAAATCTTATGAAACTTTACATAGAGAGGTTAATACAATATATAAGAAACAGGTCGGACAGTTCTCCGGCGAACTAGTCAAGGGCGTCAAGTGACGCGCGCCCGGTAACTTGACCGTAACAAATGAATCTGACATCTTCGATTCGCTCGAATGGGACGAGGACTCGTGTATCGAGGGTGAGGCATCCGTTTCAACTTCCTACGCCTTATTTTGCACACCACAATCCACTTACCGATCTACTCAGTCGGATATTTTCCGGGTGTTAAGAATTTTAATAACATTGGTATTTAATAAAAGAATTGCAAATTGACCAATTTATCGAGCAGTTAACGAGGATTACGCCATCAAGAGGTACGTAGACGTGGTTATTATAACTGGATTGGGCCGTTCGGCACCATCGGCTCGGCTCCATCGTCCCAAGGCCGCTAACGAGCAACGGTACGGTTACAGTACGCCGATGTGAGTGCTCGATTGGCGGCGCGAGTCACGACCGCGCGCTGGCTGCCCGCGCTACCTCACCCAGCGCCAGCTCGCGCTCCGTGCTCACATCAATCAATTAATGATACCTGTACAAGACCAATGAAGCAACATTACGCTTCAATGATGCTGTACTTGTGGAAGGTCTTAGTTCCAACTGTTCAGTTATACCTACTTACTTCTCGAAAATAAATGTGACGAGCTACCAGTAAACTAGGATTTCCAAGAAACTTTAAGTACAATATAAAAAGAGATATGTATTTTAAAGCGAGAGCGCAATCTCCCATGGACAAATAATAAAGATAGTTTATAGTTCAAGGTCGCATACTGAGTAGCGGTGTAAGTGCGGTGGTTGGCACCACCTTGCGCCGGGATCGATAGCGAGCAGACGCCGCGCGCCGCCGCGCTCGGCCCGCCTCCGCGCCAATATCAACGCAGTATCACCGTGCGATTATCACCATTGTTGACGACGGATTGATTGTACGCCAGCGCCGGTTAATGCCTTTGATAACGCATTCGAGACATTCCGCCACGCTTTCAAATTCATAAAAGCTGATAAGGATATCACCTTCGGTGTTTATGTATCCACTTTAGGGCGCAACAAAAATAGACTAAGGGAATCCGGTGCCGTCGGCATCAGCGATAAACATGGTGTTTAACGATTGAGAGGCGGCGGACAGTGGAGCGGGGAGATTTATCTGTGCTGGCGACAGCGCGACCACATTATTGCTCCACACGTGGGCTGGTGGCGGCGCTGCAGCCGGCGCAGCGCTCGCCGTCCCTCTCGCGCCGCAACACTTTACAACAATATCTCTCAACACTTCGTCGTGTCCTACTAAATCTCACTTTCTCAACTCCGAAATCTGTGTCTCATTTTATTCCACGTTGCGTGAAATGGCCTCGTAGCTAAAACCCTAGCTAGTGTTATCAAAAACAAAGGGAACAAAATAGTATATTTGAACATAGTATGATAATGGAAATAAACATTCGACATGCTATACCTATCAAGGATATTTCTGAGATATACCTATGCGATTAAACTTGGTGTTGTCATTCATACTTTGGAAAAGGCATGTAGAATGTAATCAAAAGAAATCCATCGCAAGTCATGAATGTTCGTGCTTGTAAAGCATGAAAAACTTGTACGAATATTTTATTACACGACTGTTTGAGATAAAATTAGATTTAATGGCATTTAAAAACTATTGGGCCGCACGTTTCAGTAACAATGTACCTAGTTCGGTACTGCTGTCAATTTCGTTGTTTGGATATACATACATAAATACCTATACGACTGCAAAACTTACAGCGCGTATACTGTAAAAAGATGGAAACTACGCACCAAAAAGTAACGTACCTAAATTGGTCAATTTCTTTAATTGGTTGTGTTCTAATAAACACTTCGGAAAAATAGTAAACAGTGCGAGGTTGTTAGAAAGAGAGGGCGCGAGCCGGCAACGCCGCGCCGCGAGCGTGACACAGTGCGCGCGCTTTGTTTACAACGGCGGCGCGCCGCAACGACACTCGCTGCGGAGTCCGGCGCGGCCGCCCGCACTGCTGTAACCACCCCTTCATACGATCGTCAATCACCACCTCATTATCAGACTTTCGTGACTTTTACCTAGTACGTAACTTTAATCACAAAAAAAAATCCTTTTTTTTTAATTTTTTATTCTTAAATTGAAAAGGAGTTTTGTCGGTAACCGACTATGCCACTCCTATGAGACTTACATCATAGTAAATAAAAATCAAAAAATTAGACATACACCATGTATTGATGGAATGCGTGCGAAGTGAGACCTTGCGACTACAATTATTTGCCAATCAGGATTATAATAATATTGGTATCTGTAACAGTATATTGGCTTCACCCAGTTCGGATGAAGCCAGGATACTAACAGATATTTATCTGGATGTATTAAAAAATCTTTAATATACCTAGTTCCTGTGACCCTTACCTACTATTACGCGGCAAAGAGATCTTGATGATTCAATGCATCAAATTTATTAATTGTCAGTATTCTTAGTTCGAATAGGCCCGTTCGGGACCGTTTGATAATGTATTGCAAGATGGTATCGAGCGCGGATATCTGTCAATTGTGTGCCGTCTCGCTCGCACAGTCCCACGTGCGTGTGACGTCACGCAGCCCTCTAGCGCGACGTCACTCGCCAGCGAACCTCCCCGCCTGTGAACCGCCGCGCGGTCGTCGCCGCCAACGGCGCCCGGAAACCAGACCGCCCTACGTGCTTGCTACGGTTCGTCTCCTCCTTCAATATTCTACGATTATATCTCAAACTAATGACTATTATGGTATATTCGGTCAACACTAAACTACATCAATTTCGTTTGCCAAAATTCAAGCCTTTTCTTAATTAGGTTCCTTTGTATAATCTTATATATAAAATTTCCGTGTCACAGTGTTTGTTACCGTACTCCTCCAAAACGGCTTGACCGAATTTTTCCAAATTTTATATGCGTATTTAGTAGGTCTGAGAATCGGCTACTGTATATTTAGAAATGATTATTAAGGCAAAACAACGTTTGCCGGGTCAGCTAGTTAAAGATAAAAATAACCCATAACAGCTATATATTATTTTAATTATTACATACATTACAAAAAGCCTCCCTTTAACCATCTCTGATCAAGACGTTAATTGCTCCATGATAACGATATTATTAATAATAGCAAACTGCTGGGTATACAGGTAAGTACATTCATTCCACGTACCACAATTGGTCATAAATTAGCGTGTATAGAGACCAGAGTTTATGTGAAATGGAACAATTAATAACGAACGATGCTCGACAGCAACCACCACCGCGGCATGCTTTGTTTCAACAGCTCTAACAAACTCACATAATATAGAAAATATTACAGTTGAATTAGGTTAATTCATTGATTTAGTAAATCCCATTGCGGCGGTCGGTGTATCGATCGATCGATACCGACTACCGGGTGTTGCGCACGCGCATCAACAAATAGCCCGATCCGGCGCGGGCGTCGATACGCGTCACGAACATTTTATTAATAAAACAGCGAACAACGCGCGGGCGCACCGAACGTTCATCAACCCCGCGCGACGGCCTCTTACGTACACTCGCATACGTTACATCACCTACAACACAACGACTGTGACCTGGTCCACATACAGTTAGCTCGATTCTTCCTATTTACAAGTAAAACGACACGGCAGTGTGTAATACAACTGGAACATTCCATCCATTCCGCCGGCGACGAGGTACGGGGCGAGCCGATTAACCAGAGTAACTGTCGCAGAACAGATACCACCCGTGTGTCAGAACGAGAAACAAGTGAGATGGAAGTTGAACGATTCCCACGGTCCGCGGCTAACCTACGCAAATTGCGAAACTTGTGTGCATTAATGGCACTGTTACAACTTGGCACATTAGGCTTGGGGACACGAGATTTTAAAACAGTGGCATTTGAATAACCGACTGAGAAATTTCTACCAATAGATGTAAAAAAAATATACGCCTGGTATCTTAAACTTCGAATAGCTGATTAGGATGACAAGGTAGGGGAAGCAAAAGAGATCACAATCATACATATCATTAGTGGAAAATTTACCAACAGGCTGAGAAGACTGAAAACTAGGGCGAGTTGCAAATTTTATTATTGTTGTCGAATATCAGAGGTCAGGAAGCAATTGAATAACTCAGGCGCCATATAATTAGATCCTCCCTTAGATTAGCAGTACAATAGGTAGAAAGCCGCCAATGAACGATGTGCGTGCGTTTCACTTGCGTTGCGGAGCACTCGAGTCGATTCCCACAATAACCGGCGCGCGCGCATTCAACCCACGCCGCCCTAACTACTCATTAATAAACTTAACGGCTCCATAGACACTCTTTTGATTTATTTCACCAAACCAACCGGCAAGGACAACTATCGAAACCTTATTACATGTCATATGTATAAGTTCAAAAATAAAGAGACTTTTGTAAAATCTTAGCAAGTACAATACAATAAATACATGTGCCATTTTAGACAAAAATCAAAAAGTCTAAGCAAAAATTTGTCGACGACCTGACGACCAAGTTAACAAGTAACAACGTAATAGCGGCGACGGTTACATATTACACAGAGCATAGCGGAAGCCTGATATCTCTTATCAGGCCCATCTTAAATAGATTTCGGAGATGAGATAATACTCTACATTAGATAACACATTCTTATTGTATAGTTGCTCATGACATAACGTCATAGAAATAAGTTTCGGGGCTTAAAATTATAACCAGTCGAAGAAAGCTAACGATTGCCAAAATCACACCTCATCAAATAGTGTTAAAGCCCTAATTATCTGCGAGGCAAAATGTCACTCATTAGTTGAAGGGTTTGGGAATTCAGTTTTATTTGTAGAGGGCGTATGGGCATCGTTCGGACAGTCGGCACGACGCGGGTCAACGACTGCGTAGGTCCGAGGTGAACTAATTCATCTAGCCTACAGACGGCGGGAGTCCATCAAGCAGGCATCAGTCCACATCAGTCACACATTCCATGGTGTTTGTGAGAAGAGCTTTTGATTCGAAAGAAATACAAATGTTTATCTCATGCATTGTAACGCACTAAAAACACGATTTAGAAGTTTGTGTAAAAGGATAAGATCATAAGTTGAGTGACATAGTAACAGACAACGTAAACTGGGACTAGGAGGCCCCATTTCCAGATTCGGGCAACAACACTTTTGTAACTTAGAAGACTTTTTAAATGTGTATAGACAGTAACTGTAGAATACTACTATCCCACTAAAATTATATTTACTCTTTCACACTTTAAACTGTTACACCAGTTTCGATGAAATTTGGTATGAAGGCAGCTTATAACTTGGCTTATTATACATATTACACAGGCTATTTTTTATCCCGGATTAAAGCGGGTAACATCGCGAGACGAAGCCAACCATAACATAGGAAAGAGTTTCTCACTAAATACCCGAACTCCAGTTGGGTATAAAGTTCATACAAAAACTTGTAGCGAAATTCTTCGCGCCAGATATTCTAAGTGCGATCGAAAACCTGCTGTGGAGCAGTCCTTATGCATCTGTCCACATAATGGGGTGCACACGGGTAGGACATGTGCAGCGGGAATCAGGTGTCGCGCGGCTCTGGCTAACCCGGCGCGGACACACGGCCGAACGGGTTATAGAGCCGGCCCGACGACCCGCGGCCACGCAGCCCAGATCACCGACACAACAAAGTAAAAACTACATATTTTGATACACCGAAAATGCCACCGATAAAGGCAATAAAAACCCGAACGCCAATCACGACAGATTTAGCGATTGCGCACCGAGACGCCGACGTCGAAGAGCCAAAAACGAAAGCGGCTTCGAGGCAGATAAAATTAAAGAGAACAATGTTGTGTTAACAAAAAGATTTAGATCGAGCCTCGTTACGGATAACGACGCGTCCTCGGAGGCGACTGCGAAAAGAAACGATTTAATTGCGTTCACAATTAGCCTACAAAACAACCTGTTGCACTCACTACGGCATTCATGCGAGTGTTGTTCTACATCGGAATATCATTTGAAATGTCAGTGTTCTCAAATAGGCAGGTAATTCCTAATTGCGGCATATCATGTGGAAGATGAGAATTGTAGTAGCGTTCGAGTATAAGCGGATGTTCTCAAGTAAGGCTCATTATCCGTGGATTAGACAAAGAGCTGGAGCAAGGGTGACGGTGCGCGAGGCAAGTCGACTGCGTTAATCGGGTAATTAGCCAACTCTCGGTGCGAGTTGCGGCGTCTACACGTATTCCGCCATTGTTGTTTCTCTAGTAGCGGGTTCATATGTTGATGTTACACACGTATCCAAAGCTTTTACACTGGTTATATTTTATTTTAAAAGAATACCTATTATGATAGAAGGACACGATAAACTAATATATGTTAAAATAATCATTACAGAAGTCTAAGCACGTTGTATCATTGTTGACATTCATAAGTTTTGTGGCAAATAGGAACTTCATAACATTTGTAAAGCCTATATAATAGAGTTCAAATGGAGTTTTATGGAAAAGTACAGTGAACAAACACAAAGCAAACAAAGTTTCGAAGAATCATACTAAAAGTGGAGTTCTTATTGGCCTCCCCAATGAACTTGGGAAGTTGTCTAGAAGCTGGCGCGCCGCCAAGCGGGCAGGGTGCGGCCCGCGCCGCGCCGGCAGCTGGCCGCTACCCGGCTCGGCCGGCGGCCTGACGCGGCTCTCCAATGCATGTAAACGTGTCAATTACCAAGACGCGGGAGGCTAACGAGGGTCGCCGCCGTTTGGGGTTGCTCGGAGCTCCGCTGGACGTTATTGCGGGTTCGCGGTCGCGCCGGTTTCCGCGCCCCTACACTAATGTGTTTGTGAATGGCATACTTCTAATGCTTATCTCGCCGAGTTGACTCTTTAGCGATTTAACTTTCCTGCACGAGACCGTAACCGTTTAAAGATTGCTTTTACATGTTTTAGTGCTACACGACTACTTTTTTAAAGATTTTTTAAATGGAACCTTAAACCTGGGGAATTTAGATTAAACCCAGATGCTTCAAATGGCATACAAATTATGATTGGTCACAATCAAGGTTTCGCTAAGTTTCATCGACAATAGGTATAGACTTGAAGGGGAAATTCCACTGGCAGGTCGTTTGAAGACCTTGAAGTAACTTTGAAATCCTTCAATATCAAGTTACCAAGACTACGCAACCTTCCCGGAATCCATACTCGGTGCTAAGGACAAAGCTGAGGCGGTTGCTAACAATATGTACCTTGATTGACGAAATTAGTTGTCCGTAAATTGGGCAATAGTCAACTATCAAAACGATAATAAGGATTCAGTCTAATATAAAAAATACATTTTTAAATAATTATTCATATATTAATAGTTGATATCACCTATAAATAGGAAACTGTTGAAGGGCATGTTTCATAAGGAACTATATAACTACTTGGGTAAAAGTACAATAAGGGTACCTTGTGTAGGGCCAGAACAAATGTTTTTTTTTTTAATTTATTTTATTATATTATCATAAGCCTATGAACACCTGCACCAACGTCTCAGCGGTATGTTTATCGAGTGTATATTTTTAGTTCACTAAAAGAGACAATATCTAGACATAAGATCGAAGTAAGAATCCCGAGCATGTGTACAGTATAGGGGTGAGTACACAAATCGGCGTGCAGTCGCCGCGTGGGGCCGTATCGATCAGCCGGCCCTGCGCCCCGCCAGCCTCGACGAGCTTGTCATATAAGGACTAATAACCAAGGCCATATTTCACATAATTAGTTTCTCATGAGCATATACTCATACTCATTATAATAACTATAAATTGGAACAGTGTTAAAATTAATGCAAAGATAGAAAATGCATATGCATTATTATCTTATATATAAAATTTCCATGTCACAGTGTTTGTTACCATACTCCTCCGAAACGGCTTGACCGATTTTTTCCAAATTTTATATGCGTATTCAGTAGGTCTGAGAATCGGCTACTGTATATTTAGAAATAATTATTAAGGCAAAACAACGTTTGCTGAGTCAGCTAGTAACAGATAAAAGAAGTCTCAATATTTTTAGACTACAGTATATAAATTGCAGAAATAGTTATAAAGCGTAACAAAACATAAGTTACATAACAATTGCTGGAAAACATACATTAAATTGTATGAGTATTCCAACATATTAAATATCTTGGCAAACTTTAAAAATACGATGAAAAAGATCTCTTGGGCCGTGAGAGAAAGTATGGTGAATAGAAATATAAAAGTAATTATGAATATTTATTGAGGCATTCAAATGTGCTTAAATACTTCTTTATAACTAAAAATAATGTTTATGCTTATTATGTATAATACACAACACTATTATAAAATGACTACAATAATAATAGGTTAAGTGAAATCAGATGTAATTTTTTTTTTCTGCCGTATTTTGGGTGTCTCGTAGGGGCCGTAATTTTGAACTAATCCTTACGAAACTTGGTATACGGATCCTAATACTCTATAGTCGTCGGGAATTTATGGATTGCAGTTTCCACAAGGAGGGAAGAAATTTTATTGCAGTACTGTTTACTGGTCCGATTTAAAATATAGATAGAGCGCTTAAAACCACTTTAATATGAAAAAAAAAAACGACAAAGATTGTTCCAAGAAATTTCCTCCCCTGCTGTTCAGACCAGTATATAAGCAGACAATACCGGCAGCGTTCGCGAGGCTCGAGCGCTCGACGCGCGTCGCGGCGCAGGGTGTGAGCCGCCACTTTATCGCCGTCTTCACACCCAATTTATCGCGTGTCGCAATCGACCGCTATGATGCTTCGCGTTTATGTGCACGCTTTATACACGTTTATTATGCGCGATAAAATCCTATCACATTCATCGACGACTCCTCTGCTACCACTTTCCCGAGTTTTGATGTCGACGTACATATCAGTGCGTAAACTATTATTCCAAGTGCTAGACGTAACATTATGTAACTATTTATTTTATCCGAGAAACAAGCTGATATAGAAGAAGAAAAAAATGTCTTCGTTAATTGGTCTTGCTAAGACATGTACAAAAACGTACATTTTCTTATACTTTATCCTTTATTGCAATAAATTAATCAGAACACATGCCTACAGTATTGTATGAACACAAAACATTCAAGCTTTAAGAGAGTAGATTCTAGTTCTCCATACTTATTCGGATCGGCAAGTTACAATAAGTTAATGTAAACAAATCCCCGAATCCACTTAAAGGGTGATCAGAAACAGTTATCCAGGCGAACGAAAGGAAAATATTTTCCGTCCATACGGCGGGCGAGTGTTTGTTTCTGGGGGGTGCGTGAAGGTCGACACGTGGTCCTCGCGTAAATTGGAGCGGGTGTGGCGCGCGGGGAGCGATGCCGATGGGCGACGAGCGCGATCGATAGCGGCGAGTCGCTCCCGCGGCCGCGACCGCTCGCACGCAGCCCGCGCCCTAAGCCCCGCCCGCATGCAGCTGCGCTTCCCGCCCGCCCTAGCTTAACTCGCTCCACTCACTTGAGGGATGGATGCTTGCGTCACTCACACCGTCGGCCCTCTCGGCTCGATCAACTACTTTCTTAATTATCGTGTCGATGTGTCGGTAGTCGATACATGTTATGCACGTATGTTTAATCAGGTTGAAATTCAGCGTTGGAGTTCCTTGTGTACTCCCAGCATTATGCTGAACCTGCTCCTTTTGTGCACATACATATTATTATTTGCTAGGTGTAGGTATATTAAATAAGTAATAAGAAATGTTTTATGTCTTGTGTTTGTATGTGTATGTATTAATTTATTTTGTGCACAATAAACATTTTTTCTTCCTTTCTTAAATTCTACTTACAAAACCAAGTCCTAAATGGGGAGCCATGAGCGTGAAAGAGTATGTTTTTGTTTATTATTCCTATGTTTATTGAGTGGATTAATAAATGAAACACTTACACCAAACTTTGAAAGTTTGTCATAAGGCCAACATAAATCATGGCCTAAACTTTTCATAGCATTTCAAAAGTTTTTGTTAAAACGTTGTACCAAAAGTTAAAATATTGCAAGCTTGGGCTTTTATCCTCTCATATTTATCTGTAAGCGAGCAGCCGCCCGCAGGCTATCGATATCCCGGTCGGCGCGCACAATGACGACGATTAAGCCCATCGACAGCGATACCGTCCGCGGTATATTAATAATGAACACGGCCTCGCACGGGGTGCACCTTGACTCCCCGCCCGTGACACCACCCGCCGCCCGCCCTGCCTAATTGCAGCGCCCGCCCACCGCCAGGTGCGCCGATATTCCCTGCCTCCAAGCACCGAAAGGTCAAATTAGTCCAAAGGAATCAATATAATTGCATAACCCTTGGCTTGTTTCGGTGTCAATTTAACAAGTCTTCATCAAGTCATTGCCAGTACTCAGTTTCCAGATCACATTTATGCGTACAGGTACACCCTAATTACTAAATTATTTTCTCATATCATATTCGCTGTTGGGGAAAATCTCAGACCCAATTTCAGGCAAAACTCTTGCAAGTTTAATAGATCCGCAGGCAGCGAGACGCGATATTCTCCGGAGAATAAACATGAGCGGAGTCAAGGACTCGTAATTAGCAGATCTAGTGCTCGCGCGCGACCTTCATTACCTCCATTAGCCGGGTCCAGATGAGGCGGTGGCCGCCCACGTGCTCACAGATTCAGCAGCAATCGCTGGGGCGCGGTAACGTGACATTCGCAACCCCCCTCTCCAGCTCCCGGCTAACTGCGCGCTCCTCCCCCGTATCCCGACCCAACGTGCCTTCCCCCCCGACACAGCGAAGCAAGGCTCCACTTTCACCATGTAATATTCATGCTAAACAATGGTACACATTTATTGCCACGAAATTGGGGAAAGAATCGGAATTCGTTGGCTCGGTACTGGATGTTTTCAGGAATTTTTCACAGGTATCACTAACAACTTTCTATTTAAAGAAAAATATTCCATAAGAATTCCATTCCATAAAGAAAAATTTGCATTTTTCCGGATTTCAAATGATAATTTGGATACTGATCATCACTATTTTCAAAGTAGCCAGGTGATAATAAATGTGTTGAAAATAAAATGATTCGAGACAGATTTCCCCCCAGGCGTTAGTATGTAACCCCCTCAGCAGTAGGCGTGCAGGGTTGGCCTAAACAGATTATCCCGTGTCGCCCGCGGCTAGGGCGGCGGCGCGGCGCGGCGCGGCGCGGGGCAGCCGTTAATCTCCGCGCAAATAGTCTCACGTACCGAGCCATCACTGCCTCCAAACATAACTACACAGCGACTGACGAAATGGAAAACCTTCGCACGGCCTACGAGCATGTGTCGCTTTACTTCATTTAAAGTTAAAACCTGCTATTCTAAAAAGAATTATACGAAGAATTATTTGATCGATGGCAACTGTGCTAATTTCGGGAATAGCGTACACGAAGAAAGACCTTAATGTAAGCGATGGCAATCAGACAATTACAAAGATGCCTGGTATGTACTAGCTTTATTTTGATGAAAGATCTACCGTTCTTGTTTGCGTAATATAAAAGCTAATACTTCTGGAGCTCATACTGGTTTAACATGAGTTAAAACGACATCGTATGGCTTTATGAACATAGTTAAATTAGAGTCGCCGTAAGGTTACACAATTAAGGGAGATTTTCATTCCCGATACACGTCCCAGATGTGTTAATCTCTGTTTTCGTATGGGGTAGCGTTGTAATGGGACACCGCCGTAATTGGGATCATAGAGAACGATTTAATTTAATGGATGCTGTGTAATGTACCCGGATTTTATGTTTTGATTATGAAGGAGCATTACGGTCAATCGGTCATGTTGTCGAAGCTTTTGAGAAGACGCCTCACAGAAATCTGGTTCCTATATCAATCAGTACAGGCGTTACTTTGCTAAAGCCATTGCAGATGGATGATAGGCTTTTCGGACGATATAGATCGAAAGTACTATTACAATTTGGTTCAAATCACAGCGGAAAGTACCCAACATATTTCAAATTTTCTTCCTCCTATATAAGGTATGGAGCGACGACGGTCTCTTTCCATCTAGCAAAGCGATATCCCATCGGACAGACGTTGTGTCCGGAGAAGGCCGTCCGACGGTCATGTATTGTAGCTAGGACCAGTCCAACGCGCGTTGTAATTACCGATTACGCGATTCAGTACGAGCGCTATGATTGGTAGCGGGTGATGAAGCGCGACAGAGACGCCACAATTGGTATGACCAATAATTGATGTGTCCGTGTTACACAGAAGTTATCAAGCTCAAGTTTAGTTTAGTCCCGGTAGGTTTGATCAAAGGACGTGTGAATTAATTGTCCGAGGTGGCGGTTGGCGACGGACGAGCACCGCTGACGTCGCGCCGCGAGGACAGACATTCGAACGGGAAATTGCCTTACGTTGTCGGTTATTTCCGTCCAGCGGCAGAGGACGACCTTCGCCCGCATGCACTGGCACCGGTTGCACGCGGTAAATAAATAAACCAACATTCACCGTTCACAGCCTCTTCCGATAAACAATCAAGATTATATGGTTCGCTGGAAGCCATCTTATAACTGAAGCGTTTAACAAAACAACAGATTCTCAGGAAGATTTCAGTCAGAACAATTGAAATTCCTACTACAAACGATAGCGTTTAAGACGAGCGACCGTAAAATTCAATCGTAAAAGTCAACTGTAAACAAGACGATGTGAAATCCAGAGTTAATCCAATCACGTAGGTAGGGACCTGAAGGTTAAGAGCACGTAGGCTTTAAACAAAGTTTAACATGACTCGGCCCGCCTGTCATTACTGATTAAACTGATGTGATATAAAGCACGTAGTCAAGTTAAGCATCATTAACGTCGTGTAATATCCGTTTCCCCATAGGTAATCAAACAATGATTTTATATTTGGTTACTAACGAAATACAGCGTGGTACCCTGTTTAAATGCTATGCGACTTGCCCCGTGACTAAACTTAGTATCGTGTGGTAGAAATTGCAAAAATATATATACGCTGATATGCAAGATGTTTCATATTAAAATGCAATGATTTAAAATTAATTAATAATTTAGAATATAATAGATGCTATATTTTAGCGTACTTTTTTTACAAATACCACGAGTGACGTCACGGCCTAAGTCGCATAGCATTTGAAACGTATTGTTTTGTTCTAGGACTTTTGGAAATTGGCGACCATAATAACCAAGTGTTTCATACAAAAGACGCGGCATACTGTTAGGATGTTTATTTTTTCGAATTTTCTTTACTCACAAAAAAACCCTTAAAAAGATTCTGCGTTAATTACCGGTAACTAATTTCAATCTATGTAACTAACTACTGACGCAGCGCACAGGCAGCATCTTGCAAGGTAGGGCCATCGATCCGCTGACCCTCCAGTCCATCACCAAATTACACCACCACCGGGAAGATAAATCTTAAGGGTGGAATATTAAATCTAACGGCGACGGAAGACGTCCTTGCGGTCCCCGTCTCCGTATAAGCGGAAACCGGGTGACCGGGAGAAGATTTATAATAGCAATAACGGTTTTATTTTTAGCACACTGAAGTATTTCCGCTCTTCGAAATAACTCTGGCCGCGAGTACGCTGGTAAACCAAATATTTGCATATGCTCGATGCTCGTCCATTGATAGCCGTATGAATATGCAGAGCTAATGAACGTAAGTTGGTAAACATTCGCGTAACGTCGTATATTACTCTAGCTTTCGACCCGACTGTGTCCGCGTTTAACTTTAGTTATCAGCGCGTAAGCTAAATTAACCTCTATTATCATAAGGAATTCCCGTAGAAGCTCACTCCTAGGAGTCCTAGGAGTAGGAGGTAGAAAGCTAATTCTTCTATTATCCACAAATTGCTACACTACTATGATCAGATATGAGAAAATTTTGTCTATTTCACCTGCACAGTTTGTTTTTAATTTTAAAGAATAAGGAACCTATGTACCAATGTCAAGTTTCTATATACAGTAGTTTCCCCTTGTAATTAACGCATATTTATGTAAGTCAGTCACACAGTTGCCTTTAATATTTATGTAAGTCAGTCAGTCAGTTGCCTTTAATATAGAAGATAGATAATACACATAAAGTATAGTGATTTTATCGCGCCGGACATTAAGGCTTCGACTTATTTACTATTGTATAAATAGATCATGTAAACTTGAGTAGTAGAGGTGAACACGTGAGGCGTGAGTGCGCACCCTCCATCGGGCTGTGGCGAGGAGCCACAAGGAGGCAGTCTTTAGGGAGAGCACACCAAGTACCGTATTATTAGTCCCTATTGAAACTGAGACAGATAATGCGGCCTTCCCACGCTCACCGCCGCCATTGTGCGAGCCGATCGTAAGACACGCAATGCGACTGTTTTAAAACACTCGGAATGCATATCTTTGAGTGCAAAAAGAAATAATGCACCGAATGACGCAACGGCCTTACCGGCTTTGTTATGAACTGAATATATTTTATTTACTGATTTTTTTGCATAATATATACTTTGGTAAGGAAGTTTGCGCGTATTGCTGAACAAAATGGCTGCTTGACAGTCCTTTTTTAATATGGCACTTTTTTAATTACAGATTTTTGAATATTTTTTGAAGACGTACACTATGTGAAGTTTACTAAGATATCTGATAGATGACACTGCTTATTCATTTCTACTCATTACAGCTAGGCATTTGACCAGCAGGGTGTAATCACACGACATAAGAGACACTGGTTTAGTTTAGTTTGGAATAAATTGCCTTCAAGGCTGCGGGAACACACTGTTTGGTGCTTGGCAACAGATGAAATCAACTTGAGGTTGGTCGCTAGCCAGGCAAGCACTACAAAATACCACCATGCATTCCTAACAAAGTACTTATTACGTAACTGTTGCTTCGTAAACTTTGAGCGGGTCGCCGAGAAGAAAAAAGTAGAAACACTGCCATTCATCTGGGTCCAGCCATAGCACAGAGGCCTAGCATTTCGCGTCAGTGTTACCATATACATAACTCGGTAACAATTTGACGTGCAGTTAGCACGTAGGTGCGATATTACACAAGTTTTCCAGTCTGCGGACACGTCTGTTACACATTCAATAAAACTATTCATGTCTCAAGTCATTCATGTATGACGCGGTAGTTGCTTTCCTGTTTATGGTGTTGCACATTTAGGAGTATTGCGCATGCGCATGGGGAAATTAAGATGAGTAATATTGACGTATGACCTGCCTCATAATAGACATATGTTATATTTTTATGAATGAAAGGCTTGCGCTTGACCATAACCTGATGTTAAGTGATATTGCGCTCAAGAATGGAGCGCGCTTGCTTAGAATTAACCGGTTCACTCTTGCCTAGAGAACAATAATGTTGTAGTTCAGTGGGAACAGGGATTCCGGCAAGGAGTTCCACAGATTGGCCGTCCGTACTATAAATGTGGAAACGAAGTACATTGTCTCCATTTAACCACCACTCTCTATAACGCCATAAAATGCACAGTCCCTTCAGTCTCGTTATATAGAGTTTACACTGTCATAATAATTAATATTAGGACACATTTTACACACGGCTCGTTAGTGTCCCATACTAAACCATTTCTAGTTTGTATTATTATGGTTGCTAACACAACTGATATACTACAGAGACATATTATGTTAATGTTTGCGTAATCTTTAAGTGAGAAGACATGAACTTTCAAATGTTTTCTTTACAGACTCCAGCATATAATCTAACTGCCTGATAGAGACGTTTAGACGACTGAATTTGAATAACGAAACCCGTTTCCCCTGAGCAATTAATAATGGAGGCAAACGAACAACCGTTCAATACCGACCACGGTGATTATCAAATCTATTCCAGCGGAGTTGCTAACAAAGTATAGAGCGGTGGCGGCACGTAATAGAATTGCAAGGCCGAAACAATTGAGATGATCACGGCCACGACCGCGTCACTGCACGTCAATAACTTCTTATCCTTCTTACTCTCTCTCCCTACACAGGAGAAAGATTTTTTTCGGTAAGGTAACAAACTGGAAGTCCAGCCGACATAATACTACCAGGTGTGATGCCTACTAAGACTGCACATCGCTTTATTTAAATATTTGCATGGTGGTAGGGCATTTTAGGTATTCTAGTGCTCGCGTAGCTAACAACCACCCAACCAGTTGAAAATCTGTCGCAAAGCACCAACAGTGTATTTCATATTGACAGTATTTTTAAAATGACATTTATTACAGTTACAGTTATAATATTTTATATCTTAATTCTTTGACAATGCATGGAGTAATTTTATCTTGAACACATTTACACGGCAATTATTCACCAAATATAGAGAAACTTAACGTTAATGATTAACACCTATAATGTACCTATATTTATGCAAATAAATATTATGATTTAGGCAGCTTCCTTGAGAGCCAGTTATTCCAAACTAGGCATATTCTATCTTAGGCCGTGTGTCGCTGATCCGTGTGGTATTGCGCACAAATTTAAATTCCACAGCCAAGGTAGAAAACTTTAAAAGGTAGCGTTGAAGCAGAGGTAAAAAACAATGGACGTAGCCAGAAATAACGCCGTTTATGAAGATTTATGTCACGATCTATTTCGGTACCGGGCCGTTGACGCGCAAACTTGTAAGTGTAACACAGAGGGAGCCACGGAATCGGGATTGCGCACGCGCCGATAGATTCAAATCAATCAAGGAAAACTTGGCGGTTCAAAGAACTTGTCAACAGACTGCCGCGTTAGTCAGACGCGTCAATGATTGTCGACCGCTGTCAGACAATGCGTCCTTTTTACGGGCCCAGTTTAGTAGACCTCGCGAACAAAATTTCATGGTATATCCTCTGCAATAACCGAAACTTTAAGATATCATATCTCAATAATTAGTTGATAAATTGTGGTCACATTTTCAAAATATTTAAAGAATATGGTATTTAATCATTTACCAATATCATTTAAATTTACCAGTAGGTAAATAGCGAAGCTGCAACTTTCCCTCTTTAAGGGACTTTCCCTCTTTTTTTGAAGACAAAAAAAAAGATTGAGCAGTTGTACCTGCATACCAAGATTCATAGAAATTGGTTCAAAATTACGGACTCTAAGCGAGAACCAACAAACGAACCTTCATTTATAGAGACAGAAGGACGAAAGAAAAATTGGCTAGTTCATGCAGAGGCTTCGCTTACTCGGCCAATAAGAAATCAGCGAATGGCATACTTCCATTATTTCATAGATATCAATTGAAGCTAGACCAAAGAGTCTAAAAGCGCATTTTACAACGCATTTTTTTATTGGCGCATTGACACACAAACACTAGGAAAGTGGGTGTCAGAGTAGGAGCGTCTGGCGTGAATCAACTTTCGGCAATCGTCAGATACATTCACCTAGGTTTACTGGTCACGTATCCAAGGACTTTTGCGTCTGTAGCTCGGCTTACTAAGGTGATCTGACGCGATCATCGAGGTCAAGCAACGGCCAATGCGCGCCCGCGTGTTTGGATGAGTGACCATGCACAAGACAGTCGTTTAAAACGTGGAATTTTTATCGTGGATCGGAAGACACTTTAAATTGTAGGACCCAGCTGTTAGTGTTAGTACAATCAGTCGTTAAGCTAAAGCCAGAGGCCTCCGGGCGTCTTGAAAACTATCGTCATCAGAGCTTGGCCACTAAGCTCATACGGAGAAGAAGAAGAAGAATCTAAGCACTAGTCCGATAAAAGCAAATCCTTTGAGCAGCTAAGCCTTTTGTACCCGGCGCGAACCTGACAAACACAGAGATATCAACCACCTGTTGAACTATGTTTCAATTTGTTCCTTTGACAGACTAGAAGCGTTCGATTGGGATTTTCAAAGCAGTTGTATCTATTGTTGGGGGCTTAGGCAGAACTTCATGGATGTTGTCCAATACCTGCCGCATATTGGGCATATTTTGCGAATTATGGACCGATTTTTGGTTACGATGTATGGACGGTATATTTGAATATGTATTCATCTTAGTCGCCTATTTGACGAGTTTGTGTGGATGACCGTATTTGTAATTGCATGTTCGCGTAATCGTTATTACATAGTTGAAGTGTGTATTACACAGAAGTATAGTACAGTAGTTTAATGCCGATATTGAATTTAAACGTCTGATAAACACAAACCGTTAAATGCGACTAGTTTATTTTACGATCGCATATACTGTTTCCGAGAAGCATATTGTAACAGCATTATCTGTCTTCAATAGAGTTACGAGTAGGAGGTCGTAAAGCCGCCCTTCACTTGCGGCTTCGCTGCTAATATCGCCACCACATAAAGCACTGGATATCGGGTTTGGCGCCCAATTTCTGTGCACCGTGTGGGCGACCACATACACCCTTGGCATGCCAACGGTAATAAGACGAGAGGCCTGAGTGCGCTCAGCGAAGCTAGCGAGAACGCCTCCCGTTTAGTGAAGTACAACGTAAAACGAAATGTTCTAGAGAATTTTATCCTGGAAAATCCTAGTAACAAGCTCGGCTGGCGGCCCATTAAAAAGGCCGACGACACCGCCCCGCGCCGCGCAAATTGGGTGGGCGGGCGCCGCCCTATCTACGTGGCCGCAGATCTGTCGAGGGCATTGTCGCGATGCGGCAAATATAAATCTACATTTTCTTTTGCAACCGGATTGCTTTGATGAAATTTTACGGTAGGGCGCAAATCTGATTATACTGGACATAGGAAGTAAAGATACGGAAACCGACATAACTACATAGTAGTTCTCAGAGCAGGACACTGGGAATATAGTTTTATATTATCAAAAACTTTATCCCTTCATATCTTAACAATGACTTCACCAAGTTTATTCATATATAGGGAGACTTTTAAGAATATAGTATTAAATAGTTTTGTCAAATATAATTAAAATTGACCAGTAAATAGCGCTGCAAAAATCACCAACGACGACCGACGGCCTTTTCGCAAGAAACAATATACATACAGACAGACGAAAGAAAAATTGGCCAGTCAACGCTAAGGATTCGCTCGCTTTCGCCCGCTCGGTTAATAATTCTGGCGTGTATACGAACGACTACGATAATCCCAAAGTTCTTTTCAACTAAAGCGAATTAAAGATACTCCAAAAGTTACGACAGGCCATTCGTCATGATATCTGCACTCGCGCTACGTTTCAACTTTTATCACCAACTTCTTCCCCGTCGTCATTTCCGACTTTCACTCATCCCAATTCGGAACAACATCTTCCTGTAGTTTTATCATATTAACGAAGTGAATGAAAACTTTAGAACTGTTTATTGGACGAGTGTACGAGAGAGCTCGGCAAAGTGTGAGTGAGTTAGAGATTTCATTCATTAGGTGCATTCGGTATATTTGCCATTGCTGGAAGGCAGTCGTCGAGGGGCGGACGGCACCGTATCGTCGTTGCCGCGAGATCCCAGCTCTACTCAACGAGCTGTTGTGCGCGACCCGCGTCGTATCCGACAAAATTATCAGCGCGGTTCTGGCTCGAAGCCACTCGCGGCGATTACTCTACCACTTGAAAAGTTTCACTGATGCCGCTATCATTGTTTTTTTTTGTTATTTATTTATTTTATATTATCAGTGTTTATATTGATGCAGTTCTTATCGAGACAGTAGGTATAGCGCTTTTGGCTGGCTAACGAAGGTGGATCTGAAGCGATTCTCAACTATGTAAAGTACTTTTATTAAAAAGAGCGCCACTTACAGAACGACCCGGTAAATTAGGCTATTAGTTTTAGCACAAGCAGTCGTGAAGTCCAGTCAGAAGCCTTCGAGCTGCTTGAACAGTCACGACACCATCGCTCAGCATCGTAGCTCATAGCAAGAAGTAGTAACGTAAGAGTGGTGGTGTACTAACGTGCGGCGGTGACGATGAGCTCGGGCGCGACGAGGCCGCTGAGGTCGGGCTCCTCGCCGTACCAGAAGATCCAGAGCTCCTTGGCGGCGCGCAGCGAGAGGGGCGGCGGCGCGGGCGCGCTCGGCTCGTACTGGTCGGGCGGGGGCGCGGCCGGCACGCGCCGCCACACGCACAGGATGTCGCCGGCCAGGCAGCGCGCGTAGCTGCTGATCACCGGGTCCGCCAGCGGCGCGCCGCCCTCGCCGCCCCCGCCCGCGCACCCCTCGCCCCACACTAGCTTACGCCATTTTATGCCGTGCAACTCCGTCTGGAAGAGAATACAAAACTTTTTAATTCATTTACTTATTTCATAAATATGTCTGGAAATAACAATTTCGAAATTACACAACGCCATGTGCTACTCTTCACTTGTTAATATGCTACCTTATCATCTAATTACTACTATTAATTGTAAATATATCAAGTTTATTTGTTTGTCACTTCTTCACGATCCAACAGCTGAACCGCTTTGGATGTAAGTTGTTATGGAAGTAGCTTATACTTTGGATTTACAAATACTTTCTATTTTGGGTTAACGTGGATGATTTGATCTTTTATCGTACACAATACGACTCTTAAAACGCAACGCAAAAGGTGTCTTGCTAACAAAGGATAATAAAGCGGCTATAAAATGCTTACAATTACTTATACATACATACTATATATTTATCCCTAGAAGGATAACTACAGCGGGACCTCGAAATGAATCTAAAAGTGGTAACTATTTGGCAAGGGTTCAAATGCGCATAGATGCAGCGACAGATTGCCACTAACCAACCGGAAGTAACATCTTGTGCACCTAGTCAACAACGCTGTTAAAATGCTATGCGACTTGAGCCGTGATGTCGACGACAACGAGTGGTACAATTTGCAAAAATATACGCAAAAATGTAACAAGAGTCGTATTTCATTATAAGAAAAATAATTTATAGTACCATAAAGATATATTACATTAATAGTAGTTAGCGTATTTGTTTACAAATTGTACCTTGTTTATTGCTGCGAAACAACTTTATAGCGGCCATAGCTTGTGACGCCTTCGTTGGATGGTGTCACAGGTTCGGAGCCGACGTGTGGAGATGCGCCATAAAAATAGCGATAATCTCCACCGCGAAATTAAACTCCAAGTTTAGTGCGCTCGTAACGCTCCGCGCGTGTTTATGTTGTGGCTTTAAACTTAACCGGTGATAAGATTTCATATCGCATACGCTATTTGTTGGTAATATCATATACTGCAGTAGGTGTCAATTTAAAATCAAGAAAACATTTTAAGATTACTGCCTAAGACTCGGTGCGTACGATAAGTGGTATTCTGAACGAAAATAAATTGAAACTGCCATTTTGGTGTTGAAATTTATAATAGCTTATTATATTCTGCTCGTCAAGCTATTTCATTATATATACCTATTTTAAGTGTATTTTATGCATATTAATTTAAGAATAATTTATTGTAAATTTACTAGCCCACTACGGCGTGATACTTTAAGGTTAGTAAATAATTTGATTTGATACACATATGGAGGAATTTCGGTAAATTATTTTATCGTCATTTTGTAGAAAAGCGGTCATCTTAAATCAATTTTTAGAAAACATAGCACAGTCCACTGCTTATACACTTAATCCAAATCGGTTCATCCGTTCGAGAACTACGATGCCACAAACACAGACACGTCAAACTTTTAATACTCTGTCGAGTTTAAATACTTTTTTCTTTTAACTCTGACTAGGCTCACGTTTGACCGCAGCTTGCCTGATGTTAAGCTTTACTGTGGTCTAAGATGTAACATGCTCTCCTAGAAAAAACCCATTTACTCTAGATTTGAAAACTACGCTAATTTTAAAAATATCATTCAAAATACTACTAAAGTACAATAATTTGTGTAAAATTGGTCCAAATATTACGTTGGTTCCCAATGGGTAAAGGTCAGATTGGGGGAGAAATAAGCAGAACGAGATATAACATTTGCGAAGTGCTACAGCAAATATTGGTTTTAACATTCCAATTAGGGTATCCCTTTCGTTCGGGTCAGGGAGCGCGCAAATTATGAACATAGCAACATAACGTGCGATTACTCGACCGAGTGTGAGAACGGAAGGCAGGTGGCGATGGGGCCGACCTTGACGTATGCAAATAATGTACGGGGGTCATACACCCTGACCACGTACCCGAAACTATAACCTAGCACAATGTTTTATTTTATAGCTTATAGGTTTGCGTTTGAGCACAGCTTGCCTGGTGTTAAACAATACTATGGCCTACGATGTTACACGCTCACATAGAAAATACCTATTAACTCTAGATTTGAAGACCCCCAGGTGGTACTTCTCAGGTAACAGAGACTCAGGATGAGAATTCCAAAGTTTTGCAATCCTTAGGCTTAGAATATGACAATTGATACTTTGGTAAATTTTAAATTCATTAGTAGCTACTGATCATTCTTCAAGTCTGCTTCTTCTTCTTGCTCGTATGACCTAACTGGCCAAGCTCAGGTGTCGATAGTTTTCAAGCCACCCGAAGGCCTCTGGACTTGGCTTAAGGACTGATTGCACTAAGACTAACAGCCGGGACCTACTATGTAACGTGTCATCTGAACTACGGTAGCGCCAAGATGAAAATGCCAATTTTATAATTTTGTCTGTGTATGGTCACACTTCCAAAGACTGTCCGTAGCGACCGTTACTTAACGCGCCAGATCACCTTAGCAGAGCTACCGGCGCTAAGTCATCTTCACTTCTTCAAGTCATATTGTAAGATAAGATGTTATCTTGACTTGCCTACTGAATTGGCTTCAACATGACAAGTCAACACACCACAATCAACTAGCCTTGAAGCATCACTAAAACGTCACACATAATGACAGTGAAACCATTGATTCTATTCTTGAAACCGACACTGGTAATGAGATCAATATTCCATGACAATCAGGGTACACGGCGAGGGTTATCGAACGTCTCGGCGACATTGGCCGGAGCCATCTGCGGCGGAAGGGGGCGCTACACCTGGCAGACGCGACCCCGCGCGAGGGGCGCGCCGGCCCTGGCGCAGCCACGCGCCGACCAAATGAGGGGTTACGCCGCTAAACGACGCTTACACATTATAAAACAACACTGTTTACGGAATGTTATGGTCGCGCCGGTTACTGCGCTGCACTGCAGGGTTTATTACGACTTTTATTAGTTGGCTTCTACAAACACTTGTTCATTATCAACAAGTCGGTTTATTGCCAGCGATCTCTGCTTGGAGAGGCAATAACAACCACATTACTTTCTACAAGGTGGATGTACATTGGCTTATTCTTACAAATCATTATAAAGGCACCAATTTAGTATAAGTAGTTTTTAAGTAGTAGTAGTTTTTTTTTTTACAAATAGTACTTAATTCATTTATTTGTAACCATTAATTAATAACACAAATAAAGGAAGAAAACACAGCGACGATGGACGAGATAAAAGAATAAGTATCCAATAAACTGTCCTCACAATCAGAAACGTTCTAGATTCATATTTTTTTGGTGTTTGAAACAGGTAAACAGACGCAAATATGTGTAAAATGTGTAGCACATTCCTCGGGCGAGGTTCAAGTCAAGCGCTCGGAGTATATGCTAAGGAATGTTCGGCGGCCGCTTTCTATCGCCAGCGCGATGCGCCCGCGCACGCTCGCTTCACTTTCTATTGTACGACGTGACGACTAGCCGAGTTGTTTTAAAACAATTAAACTAGTACGCGCCGAAATACCGATACGATCTAATGGGGGGTGAACTAAATTGTAAGTAGAGGGGTGATCGTAATCGCTAGCCTTACAATTAGGAAACAAACAAGTTATACTCCATGTTCAAGAGTAATTCAAAAGTTAGCACGATAGCAGTTTTATAGGTTAAGCGGAAAACAATATTGTAAACAGAACAGATTTATAACAATTTAGATTAATGTCCAAGAAAAGAACAATGCAATTGTTATAACTGTAGTTATATTACATCTGCTGTGTTTCTATAACTAACTAATGTAACACACTAATGCATTCATGTATACAACGTCTGACATGGTTGCTAACGTATTTCCAATACTCCCTCCTACACAGAGGTCAACGTATCTCATTTAGAACTCAAAACCTGCACCATTATACCGCGTTCAACATCTAAGAGTCGGGTATTACGCAAAATTATTCATCGACAAAGAGCGAGGCGACGACGGGATGCCGAAGTTTGTCAGCGAAAATCTGCGGTTATTTGAATTTACAATGCGAGCGGAGTGAGGACGGTTGGCCGCTATAATGCCCGAGCAGCAGTCGTCAGAAAAGCCGGGCGTTTTCCGGATATCCTATCACTAAGCCGCGCTTCGTAGCGCCACAGAATAATAACTTGTACTTCGTAGTAGCGCGGCTAACTCTGGCTTAGTACTCGGTACGGTTCAAAAGTTCCGCCCTAAATGAGGGCAACCGAGCTAAACATTTCTAGTCGTGAATGATTTTCTTCTTACGTGTGATGTGATAAATTATGATGTGGAGATAACGTTATCAGACGTGAAGTTAATTTAGCTTTCGAAATAATATTTATGATGTAACCAGGAATTTCAACACAATGATTCAGTAAAAAGAAAACAATAGAAATCTAGTAGGTATGAACATATTTGAACTTACACAAAAAACGTGAACTATATTACCTACGTTCTGAAAATATTTAAGCTTGCATAGCTAAAGCACAATATAATAAATCTTTGCTACCAAATATCGAGAGATCTTTATCTGGTTAAATCATATGCGCCGTTTATTTGTAATGAACCATATTTTTCCGGTAAACAACTATCCCGTAAAACGATCATAACCTAGAACGGAAAAAACTGCATGTCCAAAAAAGTCGAGCACCGCTAGTCGAGCGAGCGAGACGAGCGTAGCGCGAGTGAGCGAGACGGCTGCAGTCGCGAAAGTGAGAGGAGGCGAAGAGGCGCGGAGCGGCAACGTCGCGCGGTTACGTTACTCGCGGGGTAAACAATCGAGGATAATGTGACGGCATTAGCTGCGCGTGCGCCGCGACCGCCCCCGGCGCCGCGACCCTGCACTTCGCTACTGCATTTTTCGCCGCGTGACGTCAGCACTTTGGGAAAATGCATTCTTTGGGGAGAGGGTTCACGTAACGTTCTAATTCCTAGAATACTGTAACACTCCACCTTCCCGAGAGTAATACAATTAGGTAAACAAATATATCAACAACTGATTAAATAAAAGTGTTTTGTTTGTAAACAAACACCGAATGGCGAGTTTCACAAAGTGACATCTTTTGTACAGAACAATGCCGAGCTGTCCGTTACTTGTCTATGAAACAGATTCTTTATTTGAATAAACGTACCTCTATAGATAGATAGATAGATAGAAAATTCTTTATTGGACACATTAATTAATTAATGTGTCCAATAAAGAATCAGACGACTTACGAATATAATTTTAAAATGTTTAAAATTATGAATGTGGATAAAATAAATATGTAATTTTTACGTTGTTGCATGATCCTCTAAGAAAATTGGGGACAAATAAAATAACAAAAATAAACAAATATATAAAATGTTATTTATATGCGTGCACCGTATATTGGGTTTTACCCAAATTGAAGTCGAGTGCATTCGGAGTGTCTAGCTTAAAAAAGATGACGCTGAATAACCACAGTTTTACGGTTGAGGTACGATTTCTCCGAAAAACGTTATCGGAAAAATTTGTTACCACAGACAATAGATATGAGTCCTCGTAACCTTACCATAAAAGTATGAGTTAAAAAAAGATAGGTACTCTACAGACATCACCCGACTTGGGTGGAGTGGGCGGTAGCGGCAAACCACAAACCATTCTGATATTTCTCGCTCTATCTAGTGAACAGATAGCCCGTCGGAGCAAGCGAGACAAAACAAGACGTAACAATTTAACTAATACCTTTGACCCCTGAAATTAAGATTGTGCCAATATTCACGTCACAAAAAACAAATTCGTTCGCCGAATTTTCGAAACAGAACGCTAAGTTATTTATATTTTACGAATAATTAAAGAAGGTTGTTTATTGACGAAAGGGACAGAAGATAAGAGGTAGCCGGTCGGGTGTGTAATGTATTCTAGTATCTCCATCGCTCCATTGCCGTCAAGGGCGAGGACAAACAAATAAACTACAAGCACGATAACATCCTAGTCACAGCAGAGATAATTAGCAATCTGTTTCGTACGGAAACTGCGTGTAAGCACGCTTAGAAACACAGCGCCTTAGTAACATTTAACTAAAGCAGAGATCAAGGCCGAATCAGAGATATATTAGAGAAATCTCTTTGAATTGACTGTTTTCGTATTAACAAAAAATTTGGGCATGTTTACGATGTATCACGTTGCGTGGAGAAATTAAAATGGAATTGTTATGCGGCAAGAGCGGAGCGAGGCACGCGCCATGGATCGATTTAGAGGCCACAACGACGCCTGCGCATGTTAACTCGACACAAAAACAGCTAAGGCTAATTTATCAATCATTACGTTATTGTACGAACAATGCTACACTGGTTACCTTTTAAACGATATTACTAACACGTTTATTGAGCACATTGTTTCAGCGCAAAGCCTTATAATTAGGGCTATTCGCGGTGTGTGTTTTAATAATTACGATGAACAAGTCTCTTATATCGGTGGTACTTTTATGTAAGCAAGTTTGGCAATATGAGTGGCATGACAATAAATAATTGCGCCTGTCCTGGGGACGGACATTGACTTGCGACGTGCGTGTAATGTATAAACTGAGCGTTTAGAGGTGGGAGGCGCCACAACCGGGTCGAACAACGGACCACAGGAAAAGAAACACATTATTGGATAGATTCAAAACGTGCACAAGGTAATATTTAAGCCTCCGTGGCCGGTGGACAAATGTCACATCCTTTCAAAACCTGTCAGAGCACGACGTAATCATTCATCGCCGGTCAGCCGGCCGGCCTCTAGTGAAGGTTTTAAGAACAAGTAAAAATGGAAAGTCTCCAAAAGTGAAGTGGTCAGCGCTAGATTCCTCGTCCAGAGGGTCCAGGCGGCAGGTAGCCGGTGCGGCACACGGTCCACCGCTAACGGTAAAGGAGCGCGCCGACGCCGGTCAACGACCTCCCGCCGACCTTAGCGTACGCTAGAAATTCGAGGGTTTGCCCTAGTTTTTCAATGCTAGCAGGTACCAGTGTTATCCAAGTTGCGGCTGTACATAATAGAGCGCGCGCAATCATTAGCATGATAGCTATATAGCGTTTGCTAATTACGTTCTCCGTGACTCCGATCAAGATTTGACTTGCAATCGATTTTCAAGAGAATTATATATTTGACAAAATTGTGTAGATAGTATGTAGGTGCAACGAAACAACCACAAATGAACTTAAACTGACAATGAGAGAAGAAACGCTTGGAATGCCGTTACCTCTGTAAATATTTTGACGGAGTTGAGTTTGATATAAGAACCTCAATATTTTGCTCAATTGCAAAATATGTACATCATTATCGAGGTGGAATTAAATAACATTATATCAATCATCACTTTATAAGAGTTTTTATTTCCAAAGACGATACAAAATCAATGTTAGAGCCCATTAGTCAAGCGAGCAGTGAATCACCCGATCAAAGTAGAGCTGCCAATAGGAGATACGCAGATCGCGCGAGGTGAGAACTCGATTGCGTCTCTGTTTATCATTGATATTGCCGTCTCTGTCTGCGGAGGTGGCAGAGCACCTCCACGAGCGCAGCGGGCTGGTCTCCGCCGGTCTATGGTGACACGTAAATATTGCTTCTTGCACCATTTACCAAGTAGGCCGCAGCTAATACTGGTGCGAAAGCTGTCGACTTGCTCGCTTCGGTAACAACTTTACAACATTCGGTATACCAGAGCCGCGAAATTGAATTTCAAATAGAGATTCAGGGTACTAATTTCTACTGTTATAGAGTAGGTAGTACAATGATTAATTGAAAGCAAATAAAACGTCGCAATATTGATTGATACTAAATTATTCTAATCTGACGAGACTGGCATAATAATGATAGAGGGCACCTACTTTGAAATACGAGTACTGCGTCATTTAACTTAATAATCAAGCTACAAACACCTCGATGCCTGTTTTAAACTGGTAATACAAGTAAACACAAATTTGTTAAATATTTTAAACGAGACTAGCTGTAAGTTTTAGGATATAGGTATCACATGTAAGTAGTGATTGTAAAATCTATGCGATTTTAAGCCATCCACACAGCAGACTGCTAGTAAATATATAGAGTCAGCAAGACATAGGCAGCGTGGCGATGCGTTCGGTATCGCAAACGAGTTCGCACCTTCGCTCGAGAAGTGGGGGGAGGGGTAAGTCAGAGTGAAAGCGTTTTAAATTTGATCGCTTGCCCTCAAACATTGTACTCGGCCGAGTTTCCGACGCGGCTCTATCGAGAGGCCCTTGTTTACAAACTGTCTCTAGTGCATAATGCGCCGATTGCGCTTGCGCAACTTCTTGCCGACTGATACTGCTATTTCGTTGACAGGCGCATGTTACAAATAAAAATGCCTTGAAACAAGCTAATTTATTTGTTGAATTGCAATAATGCGTACACTAATTAGATCACATTGGGGTCTGTAGCTGATTATGTAATAGCAAGAACTATGCAGATAGGAAAATTATAATATTGTGTTTTTAAATTAAGATTTTATATTATAGAACCGCTTACGTAGAACTATTTGTTTACTCTTCATTTATAGATCACAGGATGTTTTTTTTTTAAAAAAGGTAATCCAGTGATAAATCAAGCAAGACGACTTACAATTGATTAAAATTAAAAGATATTTTAATTTGCACAAATATAGGTACATTTTAGCTGTTAATCATGAATGTTATGTTTCTCTATATTTGGCCAAATTGATTTTCGTTAGTATAATTTTATTTCTTATACAATTTTATATATAGACTCGTATAAACATCGAAGGTACCTATACACTTGAAAACAACTCGTTTTATTGGTCGTAGAGTAACATTAGCATCTCGGTTTATTAGTAGTGAATATGTAACGCGAGTCGCATTACAGCGGCGTAGCTAGTCGTCACGTGAAACTTGTTTTCCGTGAGTCGAGGGCCGATTCCGCAGCCAAGCAATGCTAAGGGCTTTTGAGCGAGACAGCTCTGTACGTAGAAGCTACTAGAACGCCTTTATTTGATACGTGAACTGTGCTCTGTCGGTAAATACGTCGCAAACGTCTGTGTTCTATTACAATTCTTTGAAGTGTAACGATATCAGAAAAAGATACTCTACGCCCATTGATACATACTCTATGGACATGAACTTTTCTTGGGGTGTAGACACAACCCTTAAACTAATGTACTGTAGTGTGAGGGACCAATTTCTCAGCAATTCTCGGCCTTAAAAAATATTAAGATCCGAGGCTAGGTTGACAGCGTTGGGAAAGAAAGATTTTTTTTTACCCTAAATAGAATAGAATAGAATGTCTTTATTATCATAATTATTGTTACTTAAATAATTATTACATTAAATAAATATAATCATAACTATCATCAATATGGACTCGTCAGTATTTCATTCAATAATAATTAATAAATTAAATTAAAAGAATAGCAGCTGTATAGGGGCTTTGTCGAAAAGTAAATAATTATAAATAAAGATATCCTTATTCAATTTTTGAATTTTTTAATTTTATATGTCAGCAATATAATAGGTCAGCTCTTGACCACAATTCACCTGATAGTAAGTGATATTAAAGTCTACGGTGGAGTGCGCTTACCTAGAAGGAACCAAACGCGGGATCCTTACATTTGAGCGAAATATAAACTAATGCCATATCTGTTACATCCAAACTCCTGCTTGTGACGGATGTTCCCAGCAGATTAATTCAATACGTCAACTACAATGGAGACATTTCGATTTGTTTACATCATAATACCGTTTACTTTGCGCGCTATTTAAATAACAGAATGGAATATTTTTTCAAGTAATACCTTCTGTATAACTTGAAAAAATTATAACGTTGGTTACATGATCCGTTAAATTACAGGTTCTGGCTGTAAGTCTTTAGTACAAGAAGTCAGAAGCCCATGAAAATACATCTAGGCGCTATCGTGAATCGGATGACATATTATAAGTCCTATGAAAGCCCTGAGCCGCCCAAAGGGCTTGTAAACGCGACCCCATTTGCTTGGCCACTAAATTCATACAAAAATGTTATTACTCAAAAATCCAGTCTTATACACCTTGATTATGTTGAATTCGGTGTGGATATAACCTTTAGCCGATAAAAGCGAAAGTGGAGCACAAGGCTAGCGAAGACTCGTTCGCGCCGGTCGATAAACGAACCAAGTATTTTAAAACACAACAACGCTCCGCCTGTTTACATCGCGTCGTCTACAGCGCCTGCCTATCTACTTCCTGTAAACATTATAAGAGACCTAGGTTCTACGGATTCGCAATTATCCAGACTACAGACCAATTGTCCAAACTCGTATTTTTGCAAGTATGATCGTGTCGGACGGAACAAGCATCACCCCGCCCGCGTCGGCTTCTCATCGGAAAAAGAAACCCCGATTTTCTTCATACTTTCGATTATCCGGATTTTCAATTATCCGAATACCTAACAACAACAATTAGTCCGGTTAATCGTGTTTCTACTGTAACTTGAAAACATTTAAAAGTTGGTGTCCTTCCGCTTGCATAACTTAAGTGCGAGCAAGAGGAAGCGAATTTGGAAAAGTTTTTATACGGCTTGCAGTTGGCATTTGACCAGCGGGGAACGTACCTAACTACACTAGTTATCCACAATCTGGCCTAAGGTGTAGCACGCTAACACTTCTTCTCATAATAAAAAGAGTATGAGCTAAGTGGCCAAGCTCTAGTATCGATAGTTTTCAATCCGCCCAAATCTCTGAATTGGCTTAACGTTTACTAATACTAAGACTAACAGCCACCTACAACAATTTAACGTGTTACCTGACCCACGGTGGCGCCCAGTTAAAAATGCCACTTTTTAAAAGATAGTCTTGTGTATGGTCACCGATCCGAGGACTGTCCGCATCTCATGCTTGGAATGGAACTTCTCTCGAGGCTCTCAAGGAAGCTGCCAGAACACACTGTTAAGTGCTTGGCGACAGATTTTTCAACTTGAGGGTGGATGCTAGACAAGCAAGCTCTAGAAATTGCTCTACCATCGTGCTATGGTATGTTTCCTCACGTTGTTTTCCTTCACAGAGAGTTCGAGCTCTTTGGAGGGGATCGGACCCACGAGCTTTAGGAGGTGAGGCGATAGCAAGCCCGACATAGTTTCCATCGCTCCAAAATGTGACACGAGTTTGAGTTTTTAGTTCCGTGTATCGGCGCGGGCGAGGCGCGGCGCAGCGCGGAGAGCGGCCGGCATCGAATGTGGGGCGGCCAGCGAACACTCTTTCTGTTATCTTGACCCACATTGCATGACCGCGGCACGACACTCCACCGGAACACCTTAATTGCCATCTTGTGGAAAATTCACAAACATTACAAAGGGCAAGGCGAACCGAAATAGCCAACTGGACGTACCATGGTAACGCTAAATTTAAACTCAACAAGTTAAATATAGACGGATTATTTGAAACAAGCCATGAAAGTGGCGAGTTGAAGACGGCAGGCAAAGAGCGAAAGTGTGTACTTTGGTAGGTATTTAACATTTTCCTCCAGACGGTGTCATCAAAACAGAACCTTGACCCGGAATGTGTTCATACCGAAATAAGAGGAAAAGGAATCGCTGTCTTCGTGCCAGAGCACTTCGATATAAAATTAAATATAAACAATAAGCAGCCACGTTTCTACTGCTGAGACGCGGGGCCTTCTCTCACAAGGATATAAGATATAGGGTATAACTTGGTGAGTTATACCCTATATCTTATATGAGGCGCTAGCCAAGTGCAAGTTAGCGGATGACACACGTATTTGGATTTTGTGGTTCTTGAAGCATGTGAATTTCCTTCAAGGTGTGAGCGAGTAAAAATCCGTAGGATTCGATCCGAGGAGTCACGGAATAAAAGTGAAAAACTTATACAGATAAAAAGTTTTGAAGTAGTAGTTATGTCCACTGCTAGACGTAGGCTTTGGGAGATACCTGTACAAAATTAAGGTGTCTGTACCTATAACACATTGTAAGCACCGATCATAAAGATAATATATGGCCAAGTGCTTGACTGAGCATCATGGAACGCTCAAATGCGACTTTCAACGAAAACTTTAAAGAAGACAAAGGGAAGGAAAAAAGACATCTCTGTGCTCAAGTCCTTCATTTGTTAGAGGAAAGCAATGGTTCTAATTGTGTAAATGATAATAATGAAGATTATAAATAAATGTTTTTTTTATATTTTCGCTTTTTTTTCAACAAAGAACTTTGTAATACAATTACAAATCAAAAGAAAGCTATAGCAGGCAAACATTAATTTTGATCACCAATGGGACAAATACCTGTCTGTGCCGTATGGTAGAGGTTTTTCATGGTACAAATTAAAATGTGAATTTGTTTGTAAACATATTATAACACTAGGTGTATGTGATCATGGATTGTATGCAAATCGCAAGGCTGGCAGGTCCGAGCCTAGGTAAATGTTATACTCGCGCCAAGTTATATCTGCAACGTTTGATGCTCCTCTAACTAGGTCATCCTATATGCTGATTCCGAGAGTTCTAACACTTGCATTGCGATACAAGTTTATCGACTTCAAGTTTTACTTTACTAGCACGGAGATGCTAATTTTTACTTTAAGTCGATGACAAATGCAAAATATTGATTACAGTTTTCGTTATCTATACAAACGCACCACCCAGTGGGTACCACAGGATGTCCGACGTCGCGGCAGACCCAGACGGAGATGGCGGGACGAACTGGATAAACACAAAAAAACTGGCAAGAAATAGCAATAGGTCGTGATAAATGGAAAGAGGGTAAAGAGGCCTTTGCTCTTCCATGGGACAAAACAGGTTCATAATAATAATAATATACCAATATATAATATCGCAAATAGGCCCTGAAACTACTGGACCGATTTTAAAAAATTTGTCACCGTTGGGAAGCTACATTATCCCCGAGTAACATAGGCTATATTTTGTTTCTCTTTGATACTGATATTATTTTAGAGCCCGTGCGAAGCCGGGACGGGATGCTAAGTAAATCATAAACGGTAATAAATATCAAAAAAATTGTCTTAAGACAATTTAAAGTAAAGAATATTTATACTTATTTTGGTACCAATCAGACTAGATAGATAGATAGATCAATTCTTTATTTGAAACAAAGATAAAAAGACACAGTAAAATACAAATAAATTAAAATGAGTGCGCCACAATTGGCGGCCTTATCGCTTAAAGCGATCTCTTCCAGGCAACCTTTGGATGGAAGAGAAAAATAATAAAAAACATACATATTATAATAGAGTAATAAGACTAATCATATGAAAAAAATTGCTAGATAAAAATAATTTAAAATTTATATCAACCAGTTGTATCCCTATAAAAAGTGATTCAATTGAGGACAATCCAGGTATGTCGGCTAAGGACACCGCCAATACGGCCAATCAGTTGCCAAGGACCACGTGACCTCAATTCCACTCGATACTAACTAAGCTATACCGCTACTGATAGCGCGATAAGAGATGATTTGTGCAAAGCGCTTGAACTTGCCAACTGCTATCTGCTTTTTCACATTACGAAAAATCGTTACAATCGAATCCTCTTCTTCGTATGAGCTAAGTTGTCAAGATCTGATGTAGAGAGTTTTCAAGACACCCGAAAACCTCTGACTTGGCTTAACGACTGCTTTACAGCCGAGACCTACAATCAACGTGTCATCCGATCCACGGAACTTGTCTGATGATAGAGCTAGATAAACCCCATAGAAACTTCTAAATTAAACGATAAACACATCGAGTATCGCATCTAAAAGCGTTTGCGGAAAACTGGACATTGATCAAGTCTTTTGCAAGAGTAAAGTTTGTTTTACAAGAACTTGATAACATAAAAAAACTTATTTAACATTTGTACTACACTTATTAAGGTAGAAAATTGAAAGTCTTTTCTCATATAGGCTCGAAGGACCAAATATGTTTTTGCAAATCCCTACGCGCGCCTGCAACTAAAGAAAATCAGATTTTCTTTACTTCTTTTCTTCACGTTCGTCCGTCTGTCCGAATTCGGCGTTCCAACTCTCCTCAGAGACAGCATTTCCCCAAAATGTCATCTGACGTTGACATGTTTGGTGACAGCGAAATGGGCTTAACAAAGACGATCGCGGCAATAGTGATTGTGTCGATCGTTGTGTCACACATACTCGCTCGTATCACACTCCACTTCCATTACAAAATGATTATTTGTTGTCGAGTAGCTGTTTGATAAGCGCCCGCAATGTGATGCGTTTGAATGTGATACTAACTATTTTCCCACACAAGAGGTACCAACGTGTGATTTACAATCTTTATGCCTGATGAACTTTTTGAATTACAAATTTAACGTGGTTTAATAATAATATAACAGCGCCTGAGCGCAAGAGGCCTTAGGGCAGCTTGAAAACTTTCAAATACAAATCATTTATTGATAACACCAAAGTTACAAGTCAAACACAAGACCTTGGCTGCATAGCTCATAGGAAGAAGATCGGATAAGCTCTACGGTACCCTATTATTGTATTGTCGCTGATGATATATTATCGGTGTAGTATGCACCAAATTTAAATGGAACATACAACTTGAATACAATACCTATTAAGGGTGGGTTTTGTACGTCAAGATAAACCACTTTTGTTGTAATGAGTTTTGGAAAATCATGATCTAAGAAAACAGCTGTTCCATACAATAATTTGTCGACGCGCGGAAAAATGTATGGAGAAACGATTTTTTCTGCGAGTTTTTTATAGTCGTAGAATAAAAGTGGTTTGCCTCGACGTACATAAGCCACCCTTAAGGTTTTGCGTTAGCTACCAGTAACCCTGTATACATTGCAAGTTAAATAAAATTTAATAAAAAACTAACTGAAGAATTAAATATAGACCTGAAAGAGGACAACTTTCTAAATATTATTTACTAGCAGATCGTCCCGGCTTCGCACAGGCTATAAAATAATCTAAGTTGCAAAGACAAAATATAGCCCATGTTACTGAGGGATAATGTAGCTTCCCAACGGTAAAAGACTTTTTCAAATCGTTCCAGTAGTTTCAGAGCCTAATATAATCAAACTTTTTCACTTTATAATATTTGTATAGACTATTTCCTACTGGTATTATAAACGCGAAAGTTTGTATGGATATTTGTTACAGACAAAAACTACCAAATGGATTTTAGTGAAAGTTCACATTAATATAGCTTATAATGTACATCAGAATAACATATAGGCTATTATTTTTTAAGATAGTGTGTTATTTGTTCAAAATTATTATAAATAACGTAATGAATGCTGCCTGATGATGAAAATACTAAATTTTTACTTATTATGTAACCTTAAGGAATTTTACATAGTTATTCAACTATTGTCATGGCAGTTTTCTTGGATTAGATTTATTAATAAGGCAAAACAAATTTCACCGAGTCAGCCAGTATTTCAATAAAACATTTTTTTTTTATTTCTGTTATTTTATCGATCTTACAAAAGACAGTAAAGTTGCGTGCATCGGATGAAAGTGTAAGTCGAGTGATATCCACAATCGAATGTGCTGAAGATTGTGATGATTACGTGTCTCTTTCCGTATTACATTGTGTAGGCGATATGTACGTGTTTTATCGTACACAAGCCATCTGATAGTTTCCCAACCTTGGTAAGCTGGATACCAGATTCGAGGCACATCATATACCTAACATAGTCCTACAACACGAATTAAGGCAATAACTGCGCTGATGATGTTAAAAGCTGTTACTCAAGGTGATAAAATAACTTTTCTCATATCAATATGTTTTACTTTTACTCTATGTTGTATTGTATAATAAGGAGTGTATTTTGTTATTTCCTTAAAAGTCTATTGTGTATGTAGGTAATCTTTGTTTTTTTTTAGTTTATGTTAATTCACTTTGCCATTTCAGTAGCTTGATTTCTAATGCCAGTTGTGTTACTTATTATTAAATTAAATAGCCGTTGAATGACCTTAAACAAAATAAAACAATTCTTGGCAACATTTACAAACATACTTAAAAAAATATTATAGTAGGTAAGTACAGAAGAAATATAATATGGCTAGGTATTTAAACTACAAACATGAACATATGGTGCGCAAGGTGCTGTATTTAGTATGCTAATTATTACGCTAAGTCTATTATAGTTAGAGATAGCGAGTGATAGCCACCACTCTCGGCCGGCTTCAGACCTTGATAGAGCGACACCGCGATACCTTATCAACCAGTGATAAAGACCCCCGCGCCACAACAAACTCAACCAAATGGAATTTTTCATACTAAACTAATTGAAGGTTGATTTTAGGGTTCCATACCAACAGGGTATATTGTTAAGATTCTGCTGTAACTGTGATGTTTGGACAGTTAACATTTTTACAGGTAATGTATTTCTGTTGCCACTATAACAATTAAGAACAGAAATAAACAAATGTGATTTATTTGCAGTTTATATAAATAGATAATTTTTGATTTATTGAAATTAGAATAAAACTAAACTTAAACTTATACTAAACTAAATTAAAATAAATTGTAGCTTAACCTATCTGTCTCCAACTAGTTATGTAGTTTTGTTTTGATTCTTTGTTTCTTTCTAATTTGTATTTGTTCATGTTGTGTACACATAGTTAGGAAAATAATCTAGTTTTGTTCCTGGTTAATTGATCTTTTTTAGTAATAGTTTTGATTATTTTCTGTTTTGTGAACCATAATAAATAAATAAATAAAATAAATAATTGTATGCAATCCTTGATAGGAGAGTCCGACTAACACCTGGCTGGGTGTTCAAACTTGTTTGTATATTGAGGTTGTCAATCGGTTACTGATTTGTTCAAATAGAGGATAGTTGTCAATAGCTTTTTTATTAAGCCCAGTCATATTGACTAACACTCAATACAACCTTGAATCATAATAAAATCAATACTATTTGTAGCATCGTTACATGTATATTGGGTCTTATTCTCAAATTAAATTAAATCTATTGGACTAAATCACACCACTATCTATATTGCTAAGTGTGATAATTGGGTAGGACATACAGCAGTATCATTACTTTGCTGCCATAAAACAAATCAGAGTTTTACTAGCGAGAGGTCACACATGTCACCTTACACTTATCAAACCGCAGCTATGTATCTATTTACAACAAGTTCCATATACCTCATGTAGAGTTAAATTTTTATTGCGATAGACTCAGCTCAGGTCAAAAGTGTCAGTTTTTGGCAAAACAGCTAGAAGTTATGGTAACCTTCAGCGGAAAGCGAGCTTTGTTCTTGTGTACATATGGGTTTATTTAACATCATAGTGCTACTATTGGCTCATGTTACCAGTAGTTGTACATGCATAGTGCTTGTTATGACATTGCAAGATTGGCATTTGCATGTTGGCTGCCAATTAAAAACATTAAATTAACTTTCTAGCATCTGTTGTTAGAGGTTTCTCATGTTTCGCAAGATTACTTTATACTCAGATAAAAATAAATATAGGGAGTTAAAAATTTATATCAAGTAAGTATTAATCTTATAATTTTAGTAACCAAATGGCACATTGACTTGTTAATTATAAAGATAATGAGCAATTTGCTATGAATACCAAGCAGAGGCAGTTGGTAATTTAAATTATGGAAAAACATTAGTGAATGCATGATTGTGTTACTTTACTGTGAAAAATAATGTGTGATGTTGTTAATTCATATGAATTTTCATTGTAATATTATGTACTTAGTTGATAGGCTACTTGTACACCATAATCAGTCAATAAAAGCTGTTTTTATTAAGTCCCTTTAAAAGTATAACCATATCATTTGGTTTTTCCTTTTTGTTACCGCTTGCATATTCAACTGTTCATGTGTTAGAAGGGTAGGGAAAGAGTAAGTGCTACTGAAATGTAATAAGGTGGACCTCTTCTACCTAGTTATGATTATATAATTATTAGCAATGTTTTTACAACCTGCGGAAAATCCTTCACAAATCAAACCTCAACTGCTGTTTCTCACAAAAAAATATAATATTGGGTTGTACAAGATTTCATTCTCAAATTACAACAAGAAATAACTTTGAAGACTATCATCTGTACCGACATTGGGCGAACAAACAAAGGGCGCAATCTATGCGCGATATGATAACAACACCTATTTGCTATAGTGGAGCGCAAACGCGACCGTCCTAGGCAATTACGATGCACGCAAATGATGCTCGGGCGGAGGCCCGCTTATGGGAAAGTTACAATCATTACGACCATTCATAAACGCTTGAATGAGCGAGCGCAAGACGGCCGCGCCCGCGCAGCGCCGCCGCTCCGAGTCCGCGACATCTGCCGACCCGATCAGATGCCCGCATACCTCGACACTACACCTAAATAAAGCTTGCGACTACTCGGGATCGATCAGACACCACCAAATTGTGCACTATCAACACCATTTCAAGTGCGACAGAGTGTATTGAACTCTACAAACTAGCGGATGCGTCATCGCAGGACGATGACGACAAGTAAAATTCCACTCGACTGAAGGTGTACTAGCTATAGGAATAACTAGACGATAATCAGGCGAGAATACGGTAATTAGTAGTTCGGCGAGGCGGGTGCAGGCGGGCCGGTCGCGCGCCGCCGCGGAGATATTCCGGCGACGCGTCAGGTGGAAGTGGCGCTCTCGCGAGGACGAGCGCGCGCCGCCCGCCACCCTCGCTCACACCCGCTCCCAGCCCCACTCAATCTGATAAAGTTCGCGCCAGCTATGAACATTACGCAAAGCTACTTCACATCACAACAAATCTGTATGGAACGATCCCACCGCTCTACGTGATCGCGCTCGAACAATACGCTCTTTGCAGCTTCATTTTACGCCGCATTACAGAAATGATACGGTATCGTTTAAAAAATGTTACAAGAAAGCTAACGCATGCTTTAGATCGGTATTTCCTCAACCTGGCGAAACTAGTCTGGCGAACGCATTACGCCCGCGTTACGGCCAGGTGAATTCAAAATGACCTCTATGGGCCGGTGGCTTCTTGCGGCCTCGCTCGCAGAATGCGTTGACATTTTGTGGGTTAGTAACTTCACTTGCCCGTTTTCTGCGTCGAAAACGATGCCAGAATGACTAACGGTGAAGCGTCATTAGCCGTCTAAACGCAAATTGTTTTGTGTGAAACTTTTAACTTTATAAATCGATTCACTAGTAGTATTGCAATAAGGTGATTTTCGTTTATCAGCGTCCTGCGGCGATTATCGGATTCGTCAAATAACATAACGCTTCGAACACATTATTCAGAAACGCAAATTATAGCCACTTTAGTTACAAGAACAATAACGGACGAGTTGGCGTCACGTAAATCGCAATGATTTCGAAAGAAAAGTACATACGAGTTCTTTCATCAATGTAAAAGTGACTTACCAAGGCGAAGAAGTTTGTGTGGCAATCCTCGAGAGTTGCACCGTTTGTTTGGTGATTTTGATGCGTCATGGTAGTCCGGGGCACTTCATTTTCAATTCACAACACTTAAAACAGGTCAAATCCAAAAGAAACCACTCAAAATCTTAAAATCATCACCGACATTTACTGAAGTTTTCACCTTTCAATGGCGACTGGAAAATGGCGGATAGGAAACAACAACCCAAGCCGAAAGTGCTGCCATCAGCGGCTGCTCGAGAGAAACTAGCTTGTCCAGAAACTTTCAAACGTTCTGTTATACGCGTGCTGAACTTTAATAAATAACATAAAGTGTATTTTAATATTTAAATGAAATGTATAATTTCGGTTGTAATTATAAAAACAATATTTATAAATTATCTTATAACGGATTACAGTTTCAAAAAACAAATATCAATTGCATTTTCATTCAAACATTTTTCATATGATGATTTTAAGTAAAAAAGACGTACGTGTAATGAAATCTTGTTCATTGGAGGAAAGATATGTCACTGTCAGTGTATGATTGGATGAGACCATGAAGTTGATACAACTTCATGGATGAGACTAGCTTGAACCTATGGAAGGGCTGCCAATTTAAAATTACCTAAATTTCCTTCAAAATAAGGAAAAAAAATGGTTGCCTGTAAAGTCGGTTTTACGGGCGAAGATTTTACGTGACAACGTCTGCCGCGTGCTGTGCGCGCGGCAGACCGATCATAGTTGAGTGGGAGAGAGACGCAAGGCATTCGGCGGGCCTCTCTCTCGTTCGGTGAATCATCGTAACGTTACCGGGCGTTACACTTTTTCATAAGTGACTCCCAGCCGCAACCTTATTTAAGACGTTGTCACGTCAAAAGAATAACCAAATACTTCAACTTTTATTTTACATACCTTTATTTATTTTAACGTTAGAAATCTGAGATTAGGAAATAACAATCTAGCGCCACCGTTTAGGGGAAATAGTAAAGTAACGAATTTTCTATAGATACACACACACGCGTAGTTTTAGACTTTATATATCCCGATTGATTTAATGGCAGTAACATGACAAGACATCACTTTTATTTTATGATATCGCGACTTCATCCCGACAAATAAAATAATTATTTACTGCATTAAAATTTTACAAATACAAATAGCTTTATTTAACTTTCACAAGTGTGCGTACCAAATTTAACACTATGCTTACTAGGAACACAATGATATTGAGCATACATTGGTAAGTCGCCGAGCCCTGCACTAAGTACCAGCTGTTGAGGTCCTGTACAGCTGGGCTCCAGCACTCCTAACGGTGCACGCCTCTATTTTCATACACTTTTATTAGCAGCATATTTTATATTGATTTAGGATCCGCATCGATGTTTTGTTATATTTTGAGTAATATCCAGTGAATGTAAAAAAATAACTTTTTTTTAACAAGAACAACGTTTCACACGTTTAAAAACGTATTTAATCAAAGTAGGTTTAAATTTACACATTTATAAAAAAAAAATGGTTGCCTGTAAAGTCGGTTTTACGGGCGAAGATTTTACGTGACAACGTAAAATCTTCGCCCGTAAAACCGTGCTGCGCGCGCGGCAGACCGATCATAGTTGAGTGGAAGAGAGACGCAAGGCATTCGGCGGGCCTCTCTCTCGTTCGGTGACTCATCGTAACGTTACCGGGCGTTACACTTTTTCATAAGTGACTCCCAGCCGCAACCTAATTTAAGACGTTGTCACGTCAAAACTATTTAGGTTTTTAACGGCATAGTGCGTCTTTAAATAATATAATAAATAAACATATTTATTTTTTATTTATTTGATTAAAAACAATACATCATTAAATTATCATAAAACATGACAACTATAACTAATGAATTATCATATAACATAATCAATGTTAAACTATCAAATATTAATTTGTGTAAATAATATTAACGTGTTTTGTAATTTGTAAGATGTCAAATGTCAACAGACTGCACAATTTTTGAAATAAAATATTAAGCATTTTAAACAAATACTATAATTATGTAATGTTGCGTTTCAGTTTTATTTGTCCACCTCGATGGTAAGTCAGCTGGTCGAAAACTGACTCTTCAATAGAAAGAATTGGTGTTACTTAGTGAGTGCTCGTTATAGCAGAACTTTTCTTCTAGTAGTGTATTATGTCATCTATTATTCATATTTGACGGGGAACTTTAAAAGCTCTACCTGGCAACCGCAATTAGCGCTAAATATTATCTATGTTTTAAATATTTTGGTTTATTTTCCAAAAATAAATTGAAAATCCTCTGCTTCATAAATAATATTTATCATTTTTGTTTTATCTGACAAATTCCACAAAATGTTAAGAAATACGTTGAATATTTTTGCTCGAAGAAACTTGCAGGTTATAAATTATTCTCGTGTTATTATTTTAACAATTACAATATTGATTTTTCTAATTTATGACGGGTATGTGAAAGTCGTATTTTATTTACAGATTATTCCAGTTAGAAATGTCCAAAAGAAGTATCCCAAAGTTGATAAAAAGATGCAAGCGGCAGCTGAATCATTAGCATCTAGAGGGTGAGTAGGTACACATATTTTGTGACATCAAGACTGCAACATACAAGTATGTTAAATCTATATGATAATAAAAAAAAATGATGATGATGAGTTGTGAGTGAAATGAGTCCTAATATAAGAGTTCAATAATGTAGTTTTCGATTTTATTCAGGTTCTTGCGACCCACAAAGCCATGGGACCCTCCAGCTGACATTGAAGATACCATCCTGAAGATTTGTTCGAGCAATGGTCTCGGTGCAGACTCAGAATTTGAAAGGCTTGATGTCAAATTTGTAGTTTTAAAAGCATGCAGTGAAGAAACTGGACATAGTGTACCTAACTCCTTATTACATACTATTGAAACTGTTGGTAAGTACTTGATTGATATAAATATGAGAACTGTGAAGCTTTGGAACTCTTTGCATCCCTCTTGTGAGGAGGTTGGGCACTGCCCTCGAGGAGCCCTTCATAGGCAGGGCTGGGTGCTGAGTCCTCTGAACTCAGGGGGGTTGTAACTGGGTGCAAGGCTGCATCCGGTCGCGGGCCGCCTTCGCCTGATTGACGGCATGGGCGACATGCGTGCGCATGATCAACGCCCGGTCGATGTGGATGCCGAGGTACTCAACCGCGTTTTCTCATGCGACGTCTTGTCCTCTAAGCTGCAGTGGGGCTGGTAGCCTTTTCTGCTTGCCGGTTAGTAGCGCGACCGTCTTTCCCACGTTGACAGCCATGCGCCACTTATCAAGCCACTCTGGAAAGATATCAATATTGTTTTTGTATCTTATAACTAAAAGAGTACTTATCATACAAAAATATGAAAGTTCTTCATCGTAAAACATATTGGTAACTATTTTTAATTGATTCTTAATGGGATGCCTATGTAAAATATTTTGCACATTTATGGTCATTTATTTTGTTCTACATCCACATAAAACCGGTTTATTCTGGGCAAGCGTGCTCCATCTGAGATCACAATTTCGCTTACCATCAGGTGAATTGCGATCAAGCGCAAGCCCATTATGAGTAAAAAAAAAAATATTTTCTTCTTCAGATGACCTTAAAGAATTTTACTCAACTCCAGTGGATACCAAGACACCATTTGACACACTGACCAAAATGGAATTGCCGAAAAACCTCCATGTGCAGACAAATTATGTCAGATTCCATCCAGGTGAGATTTGCATGGGCTTTGTGTATGGTTTTAAGTTACTATCTTTGATTTCTAATACAATATTTTACTAACTTATTTTATCTCTCGCTAACCTGTGATCAGTGCACCAGTGGACTTTAAACATTGACATTGAACAATGGACATTTTATGAACTGTTCAAAATTAAATTTTAACTCAGTGTGATATAGGCACATCAGCATATTGCTGCTCGCCTATAAATCAAATAAATAAATAAATAATTTCACCAATAGTATATGCAAGTAAATAGATGAGCTTTGTGCACAGAAGAGTGTAGATAGCTGTGATTAATGATCTTATGGTGAAGGAAAACCCAAGTTTGAGGACTACAATATCCAAAAATATGTCAAGTGTAGGTTGATACCTACACTTGGCTAGCATGGTCTATCATAGCCTTTATCTCTCTCCTCGGGATAGAAGGCCCAGAGTCCCAGCAGTGGGAACGTGTAGTGGGTTGTTTATGCTCATGAGCTTGACTATTTGAATAGACTATGCTAGAGATCTGTCTCCAATATAATGTGTATATGTTACAGAAACGGATACCTTGTTCAATGGCGTATCAGCTTTCCCCAAGAGTTCTACTATTGTAACTGGCCTCAAAAGCAGGAAAAAGTATGAAGGCTATTCTGCCAAGAGATCTTGGCCTTGAACTTTGAAGAAAATTGGTTACAATTGTTGAAATTGATTATATTACTAATAATTGTAGAATTAGCGAATAAACTTATTAGTTCATATCTTGCTTTTCTTTTCATTAGTAATAAGAAGAATGAGGTGTGAAAACGAACATAAGGGTCGCGGTGCTGTCGCAGAAAGTACATATGCATAATGAAATAGTTTAATGATTTTCCGATTTAAGCTAGAAACGAAATATAGTTTTTTGACATATGACAGTTAGATTGTCATATTCATCTTGAATTTGATTAGTTTGAGGTTAGAATTTAAAAGGAGATCGCTAAAAATATTAATTTCGTTAAACATAATTTTACGGTTTTATTAATACAAAGGCTGTAGATATGGTATGAGTAACTCAAAATGAATATCCTATTCATATTGTGTTTGATATGTATCGGTATATATTCCTGCGTATCTTGGTAAGTGCATTATTTACCTCTGACTCCACCGACTTCTGTTTTCTATTATTGTTTTTGTTTTGTTGGATAATTATTTTCGCTACGCGTATTTTTAGGCTCCTCCCGACGCTGTTGGCATGGTTGTTCATGCGAAAATACCATATAAAGCTAAAAATAGGCCGAATTGCGGTGCCTAAGTTAATACTGAAAGATGTTAGCTTGGCAAAGGATGGGTATTCTATTGTAAGTACTATCTGATCACAAATTCGCTAAGTACTGGAACTGGTATATTTTCTAAATTATTACTGTCAGTTCTAAAAATCAGTTTTTTAAGTAAAACGTTTTCCTAAATAACTACTGTTTTTTCAGCATATTAACGAACTATCATTCCAAAGCAGTTGTTTTAACTCTGAAATCAACAAGCTAGTGTCTGTTGTCATCCGAGGCGTAGAATTAACCAACAATGTGGAAGAGAAAAGGAGTGTTGTGGTGGAAACTATTCTAAAGCCTCTCCTGTCTAAACAGAACTCATTAGTTAAGGGAGAAGGTGATGATATGGCTGAGGAAAGCAATACACTTAATAGAGAGTTGGCAGCCATTGCCAACAGGAAGCTATTAGACTTTCGGGACAAGAAGTTGCCTCACAGCTTGACTATGTTTGCTCAGGTTAGTTTTCAATATATGATAATGAAAAAGACATGTTTACCTACTTGCTTAATTAGTGTGCACTGTAATAAAATAGATATCCTAATTATTTTTGTTACATAGGTATACTCAAGTTAATGGTAAAAAATTGTTATAGTAAATGTGCCTTCCAATTTAAAATTTTTGCCATTTCTGCACTACAAACTTTTTAGTACAACTTATATTTTTTAAATAGGGCAGCACTATATCACAAACAACTCTGATATCCCCACAGTTCATGGGAGTACACATCTTCAATGCCATAGTGACCATCCACTATGGTTCTCCAGAGCAGGCATTCTCTTTCCATGCCACAGCAGGTGAGGTCCATGCAGATGGAGCAGCAGGAGGACCTGCCCGAGCCCTGGTCTTCTCCACCAAGGTTGTGGATGGACATGCAGCAATTGTGGGCAAGGGAGAGAGGCTCGGTGAAGCCTCCTGTAGTTTTCTCATTGAAGGAACTGTAAAGGCGGATGGACCTTTGAATGTTGAGGTAATTTGTGACTATATATATAAGTAAAACTTGGTGCACCAGAACTAATTGGTAGCTTTTTTTTTTACTCTTGATACCTAGGTATGCGTTTGACCAGCTAGCCTGATGTTAAGCTGCGTAGCAGTCTATGGTGTAAAGGTTAAGGAAAAGAGTAACACTTATTTTTTTTTTCTTGTTTCTGTTTCTTGCTTCTGATATATGAGGTGATTTAATTAATGAAGTCACATTTTGTCTAGCTCAAACAATAAACATACATTTAAAATAAAATTAAATCCAGCCTACAAAAATGTCTAGTCTAGGGTATATTACCGTGGATTCTAGGTAAATCACATCTTCTCTGCTATAGAAAATTTGAATGTTTGTTTTCTTTAGCTTGCAATCATTTTGTTAAGTCATACCTAGATATTGTCTTGTAACTTTGGTGTTATCAATAAATGATTTGTATTTGTATTTTGTATTTGTATTGTCAAGAACTTTTAAATTCCAGTATTATACTTGAACAAAAGTGCACTCAACCTTAGATCGCAATATCACTTACCATCAGGTAAATTGCGACCAGTAAAAAAAAAACAAAAAAAGAAAGATTGATTTATTGTGGTAAAGGAACAGCATTATTATATTTTTTTTGTTTCTATTACTACCACAATACATTTTTGTTTCTCATTTATGTATTTGTATGATATTGATATTATATACAAATATTTTTTAACTTAATTAATTATAAAGAGCTTAGCAATATTTTCAGTATTTTTGAACAATGCCATGATTGAGCTGAGTGAGCTTACATTGATTAGTACATGCATGTTTGTGGCAAGGTCAATAATGTTAGCAGTTTGTAAGCCCATGGCCTGACTCTAGCAGATTTAAAAAACTTACAATTCTATTTGTGTCACCTAGTCTTATCTAGGTTAATTCGAGATAAAAAAAGTAGCCAATGTTTTAAACAAAAGTGTAAGCTAACTCCAAACCAATTGCATCAATATCAGTTCAGCCATTTAAGTGTGAAAGAGTAGCACATATGTTTCCTTTTTAAAATATTAGTAGTGTTCCTTTCCGTTGCTGTTCTTTATCTAGACTGTAAGAAAGTAGTATTTTATTGAAATACTAAATAATACTTACTAATGCTTATAAGTTAAATAATAAAAAGTAATAAACTGTCCATGTGCTAATACATAGCAGATAAGTACATGTACAAAATATTTATTCCTCCACAGAAAATCCACGCTGCAGTGAGTAAGACGACAATAACATTCCAAGAAGAGTTGTACCAGTTTGTACAGAAACATAAGAAGCGGAAACCAGCGCACACACAGCTGCCGACCAATGATGATCATTTGAGCACATTAGTGGAAAGACTGTCGCCTGTTATACCTAAGGTTTGTTTATAGTTTAAGTTCAAGCTGCCTCGGAAAAGCAATCGCAATCTCATATAGAATTAAAAAAATCGAAATCTAAATACATTTATTTGACATAGGTTACAAAAAGTACAGTCTAAAAGGAATCTTAAGGCTCATAAGATAAAGCCTGGTGACGAATACACAGAAAGACATGGCAGATATGGAAGAACAGCAATGTCTTTGTAATAGAGTCCCATTTGTACTATGCATGAATAAATTAAAATTAACTTTGTACACTTTATGTACAGGCCCCACAAATATAGTCTATGTCCATCCTCGAGTTTCAAAATATCTTTAATTATTTGTCTGTATCTTATTGATTTCAGATATTCAGTGTAAAGATAGACCCTACGACCGTGGGCTGCTATGACAAAACGACTTCCACTGGATTTGAGATGTCTCTGCAAAGTATACAAGTAAGTTACTGAAAACAATTGCACCTGTAGCTCAGCTAGCTAAGGTGCTCTGACGCAATCAACGAAGTTAAGCAGTGGTCGATCCGAGCAGACTTTGGATAGCTGACCAACTAGTCCAAATCGTAAGCAGTCGCAATCCTTGTTCCTCGTCGGAGTCGTAAAGTCGTAGAGACTAATCGCACTTTTCGCTCGGGGTATCGCTCGAAATTAACTCTGCGACAACTCGTAGTTAAATTTCCCGCTCCCTTATATACGGAACACAAGTTTCTAGAAAGTTCTAGGTGCCGAAATTTCATTGTCTAAATGAGATAGCCGATATGTGTGAGAGGGAGACCCAAGGTGTATGGGTGTGTTCTACAGGTGAACTCGAGATTCAGCGCTGCATCAGTACACATAGACGAGAGAGGACGTGAGGTGACAGGGCTGCCGCAGGTGTACGTCGCCTTCCAGATGGACCAGTACCAGTTCACTGGGGACGACGAGCAGTTGCTGTTCTTGGATAAACTTAAACTGGACGCTAAGGTAAGGGAACAAGGTTGATTATTGTAAAGAAATTATAGACTTGGTTACTTGGTATACTTTGGTTACCTTTTGAATGTGACCAAGATCTGTTGCCGACTATGAACTATCTACACCAATATTATAAAGAGAAAAAGTTTGTTTGACGCGAATAGGCTCCGAAACTAGTGGACCGATTTGAAAAATTCTTTCATCGTTGGGAAGCAACCTTATCTCTGAGTAACATAGGCTATATTTTGTTTCTCTTTGCTACTCAGATTATTTTAGAGCCCGTGCGAAGCCGGGACGGGATGCTATTTAATACTCGACTCTAGAATACTTAAAATAAGAATCATTATTGTATGTGAAATTTGACAAATAAAAAAAGTTGAATCAAACAAGTGTGCCACAATTGGCTAGAAGGCCTTTTTTTTTAAGTTTGCTAAAAATATATTAAAATTACCTTGTTTTTTTCTGTTGCAGCTAGAAAAAGGCGTGTTGAACCTGTACCTAATAATCAGCACTCTGAACATTTCCTACACGCACTGCAAAGTGATTAAATGGTACACGTCTTTTAGGGAGAAAACGAAAAAGTCACAAGTTTTACAAATGCGAGATTTGTCTAAACGTAAGTTATTATTCAGAATTACATATTTGTATGATTGAAAATGGATTAATTACTCTTCGATTGCGTACTTCCACACAAACTGGAAGAAGCTGACTCCGGACAGATAAGAATGGGGATTTGTCCAATAGTGGGTCAATATAGGTTAGATAAAAAAAACTCTTCAGCATACTATCACTAAATACCACCAACTATCAACATAATATCAATTATGTCCAAAGTCTGGTTGGAAGTAATTGTTTATACAAGTTCGAGCGAAAAGCCTGCCGAGCGGCAGTTTCACGAAATAAATTCGTACATATTCAACAATTTACAACATTGAAATTATAAGATTATAATCTTCTTGTGGTGCCTCTCCAACTAGTGAAGGTTGGCAAGATTATAATACTGGGACGTAACATCACAGACAGGACATGGATGAGAGCAGCGCAAAACCGAGATGACTGGCGTACAAGAAGAGAGGCCTATGCTCAGCAGTGGGCGTCTACGGGCTGATAATGATAATGATGATTACTCGAACATTTGTAGCCCCTATCATTTATGCAGGATTTTTTAAATACGTAATTTTGCTCACATAGTGCCTTGGTGGTGTTAGGGATAGTCCGGACTCTGCGCACCGGGGATGTGCAACTCTTGCGCATGTTGGCGTAATATAATCAACCAATACCTTGTTGTGTTTGGCAGCGCACTCCCCGACTCCGGCGTGGGTAGCGCGCGTATTCTCAGCGTGCGTAGTGCAGGGGTGCGCGGAGCTGCGCGCTGTGTGTGCGCACGCGCGCCTCGCGCACGCGCGCGCCGCTGCCGCGGGCTGCGCCGGCGTCAAAGTGAAGCTGGAGCAGCTGCTCGACACTAGAGGTCACTTACATCTTTTATTTTTGCATGATATTTTTTCCATCCCGTGGAATCCCGTTTTTTCCAGCCACGGTCGCTTTCTATCCACGGGATAGAAAGACTATAAGCAGACTAACCATTCAGATTCTGGATCAATGATATCCGGGCCATTGAGGGCTCGTTCTGCGGTCGTGGGCACAAGATCGCTCTTACTGGCATAAGAGAAAAGAAGCCTATACCCAGGAGTAGGTAGATATATCAAAACTAGAATTTTACGATAATAAGATGTCTGACAACTCGCCAAGACGCACTAGCCAGCGTGGCGTTTTATGGCTATATCCCTCTCATGAACATGCCCATAATGCCTCGGCCCTCAGTCCCCAGCGGCCTCGCTATTCCAGACTCTGGCAGCGGTCCTGGTAACGGCGAGGCAGAGGGTGCTAAGAATCCCTGGAAGAGATCTCGCTGCCAACCCCACACGACCCTGACCCTGGCGTGTTACAACGCCAGGACGATCCGCACGGACGATCGATTACAAACACTGCTCCATGAACTCAACAACATCAAATGGGGTATCATAGGACTTTCAGAAGTAAAACGTCGGGGCGAAAATCTGGTCAAACTCAATACTGGAGATATGTTTTATTATAACGGCCCCACAGACATTACTTACGGAGGCGTAGGATTTTTAGTCAAAAAAGAGCTCACCCATCATATAGAAATTATTAAAAGCATATCTACACGAGTCTGTTTCACAGTCATCAAACTAAACAAACGTTATTCGATTAAAATTGTTCAGATATACGCCCCAACTGCTAAACGTCCGCAAGATGAAGTAGATGCTTTATACGACGATATAGAAAAAGCTTTAGACGATACTCCTTGCCATTTCTCTACCATAGTTGGTGATTTTAATGCAAAAATAGGTTCACCACTCACATCAGAAAAATCTGTCGGTAAATTTGGACTTGGGAAACGAAATGACCGTGGACAGACCCTTGTAAACTTCCTAGAAAAGAAAAGTTTTTACGCCATGAACACCTTTTTCCAAAAGCGCACTGCAAGGAAGTGGACGTGGGTGAGTCCCGGCGGTAACACTAAAAACGAATACGATTATATCATTAGTTCACATAAGGAAATTATACACGACGTATCCGTTCTTCGCTTCTTTAACACCGGCAGCGACCACCGGATGGTTAGGGCAACTCTTAAACTCAATTTAAAGAAAGAGAGAAGTAAAATGGTAATATCTGGTCAGAAAAGGTATGAAGCTCAAGAAATAGCTTTACTTGACGACAAGTTTCAACTTGATCTTCAGAACCGTTTCGAAGGTCTTGAAGAATTAGACTTAAATGTTGACGAAATCGATCAGACGCTTTGTAATAGTATTTTAAACGCCACAAAACAACATTTGAGACGATCACGCAGTAAACAAAATAAATTTTCAGCCGAAACTCAAAAATTAATGGAGGAGAGACGAACGATGAAGCAAAATACCACAACAGACCACTACTCTATGCTAGCCATCAACAGAAAAATAAAGAAAGCTGTAAAAACAGATTTAAGAAACTACAACACCAACTTAATAGTAGAAACAATAAAAAAGTATCGAGGCCCTAAAGTATTTCAGCGGAAACTTAAAACCGGAACAAATCAGATCCTTAACCTTAAAAATCGACTTGGGGACACTGTTACTGAAAGACACAACATATTAAATGTAGTTGAAGATTTCTACGGGGATTTGTATGCTTCAAAAACCGCTGATCCTACCTCAAATATAGAAACCACTGAACATGGACCTTCAACTGATAGCCAAAACTTCGAAGAGCTGCCGCAAATAATACCCTGTGAAATACGTAAAGCCATGTCTCAGATGAAGAGTGAAAAATCACCTGGCTTAGACGGCATTACAGTCGAAATGCTCCGAGCTGGTGGTCCAGCCGTATTAAAGGTCCTGGTCAAACTTTTTAATGAAGTTTTATCTAAAACCCAAACACCTGGATCCTGGAAAAATGCCATTGTCACCTTAATCCATAAAAAAGGAGATGTTGCTAATCTAAGCAACTACAGACCAATAAGCCTCCTCTCACAAATTTACAAACTTTTCACTAAAATAATTTGCAATAGACTCACACGCCAGCTTGATGAACGCCAACCTGTAGAACAAGCTGGGTTCCGGAGCGGTTTCTCAACAATAGATCATATACATACGGTTAAGCAGCTGATGGAGAAGAGCCAAGAGTACAATCAACCTCTCTACATGGCCTTCGTAGACTACGAAAAAGCCTTTGACAGTGTTGAACACTGGGCAGTCTTTAACTCTCTCCGTCGCTGCTTTATCGATGCTAGATATGTTGAAATCCTTCGTGAACTGTACTCTTCAGCAACTATGCAAGTAAAGCTGCATGACATTACTAACCCTATTCACATCAAAAGGGGGGTGAGACAGGGAGACACTATATCACCCAAGCTATTTACAGCTGTCCTGGAAGACATTCTAAATACTCTACCATGGGAATCTAGCGGACTTAGTATCAATGGTGCTTTCCTGTCCCATCTTAGATTTGCAGACGATTTAGTCCTGTTCGCCGAGAACCTTGGTGATCTCCAACGCATGATTGAACAACTTTCGGATGCTTCATTGATAGTAGGCCTAAGGATGAATATGGCCAAGACTAAAGTGATGTCGAACGTCTCTGGGACCTCGAATCTACTCATTGGGAACGAGAGCCTAGAGACGGTTGACCACTATATATATCTTGGCCATACCCTATCCTTTGGTAAGGAGCATCAGACGAAGGAGATCGCCAGACGCATACAATTAGGCTGGGCAGCATTCAAAAAGCTGGATGACATCCTCAAGTCGCGCCAAATTCCACAATGTCTGAAAACTCGCCTTTACAACCAATGTGTCCTACCCACCATGACATACAGTGCCGAAACATGGACTCTTACCGATGAGGCTGTGCACAAAATAAGAGTCGCGCAGAGAGCCATGGAAAGGTCTATGCTCGGCATCAAACCAATAGATCGAATCCGCAATTCTGAGATCCGACGACGAACGAAAGTTCGAGATGTTGGATCTGCAGTTATTAACCTTAAATGGAGCTGGGCAGGACACTTGGCCAGGCGACGTGATGACAGGTGGAGCAAGGTTGTAACCGAGTGGTGGCCGAGGCTAGGGAAGAGGAGCGTCGGTCGTCCAGCGGCAAGATGGGTCGACGACATTACAGCTGTCGCGGGTCGAACCTGGACCAGATTGGCACAGGACCGAAACATATGGCATGACAAGAGAGAGGCCTATACCCAGCAGTGGGATAGAATCGGCTGTGGATGATGATGATGAAGATGTCTGAAAGTCGTATTATTTGGCGTCGTTAAATATATATAGAAAAAATAATAATATATAGAATTAAATAGAAACTGTGATAACATGAAAATCCAAGATGGCCGCCGCCACAAAATTCTAAGTTTTTTAAAATATGTTATATACTTGTGTCCTCTACTATGATATTCTCCAAGTGAACGTATTGAACTCAAGATTAACTAACACCCGCATTCCTAAATGTTATCTCGAGAGACACTGTTCAAGATCACGTGACCAATTTGGTATTCTTAAATGTCAAAAATGAACCTAACCTGAGGAGTTTCCTTACTTGATTCAAGTGAGAGAAGAGTTGTTGAGTTTTAGTAATTACATTTTCTTTATTGTTATTCTATGTGATTGCAGAAGACGCATACCGTTCGGAAGTGGCTCGCCTGGTGGTGGGCTCTCGGCATTGGAGCGCAGAGCTCCTGGTGGATGGAGGCTGGGCGGCGGCCGGGGACGCTGCCCTCGCCACCAGGGAGGCTCCCCCGAGGAGACACCACTCTTGGGGATCGGCGTTACTGGCTGTAGCTCTGGTGAAGTGGGGCTCACACCCGCCCAGGGATTCTAAGGTAAATAATAGTAATAGCTGGTCTACTACGAACAGTAGACCTTGCGAACAAAATTTCTTGAAACATTGTATGCTACAATTACTGAATCTTGATCACTTCATATTTTAGCAATTATTTTACCAATTTTATTTATGTATATTCAGAAGATATTTAAAAAAAAAAACAATTCACCCAGATAAATTAGTGTAATAATGATTAAAAAAGTGTTTTAATTAAAATTTACCAGTGAATAGCGTTGCAACAAATTTCCCTCATTTTTTAAATCAGTGTGATTTACATTCGCAGGTGGAAGCAATGATGGACTGCCTCCGCTTAGAATGGAGCCCCGTGATGGCGGAAACAGTCATATCTCTCTACGACTGTGTCCTCGCGTACCTCCCCCCTCGACGGCCCAGCCCCCCTGCCGAGCCCCCTTCCCCCCACCCCCCGTGCAACGTGTCAGTGAACGTGGCTCTGTCCCACATCAACCTGTTCCTCATAGTGAGTGAGAAGATGTGTCTGATGACGAGGATAGATGCGGTGGCTTTGGAGAAGACGGTCAGCAAGGCTGGAGCGGTCGTGCACGGACTGAAGGTGGTGGATATGGTGCCTTATAAGGGTGAGTACTTATAATTCTATGGGTGAGTTGCAAGTAGTGGAGTAAGCATGGGACGAAGAATTTGAATTTGAAGACTCATAGTCTTTCCACCATTTTTTCCACCTCTCAGGGAAAATCCACCGTAACTGTATAGTAAGTAACAAAGAACGATTTTCCTTATAAAATATTTTCTTAAATATTTATTTTTATACATTTTATCTCGCTATTCTCCTTCTGTTTCCAAGTAAAATGATGACAAATACTCTGCAATAGGGAACAAACTATTGTATGATCTGTAAGTGGGGGAGCAAAAAAGAAATGTACGTAAAACGAATGAAAAGACTAAGTAATTTCTCAGCGCAATAATTAAAACTATTTCTTCATTGCATATCCGTAAAGCCATGCCAGACTGTATTTTTTTTTCAATAATATAGTACACCAAGTTCCCAAGTGACTCCCAGCACGGCTGAGCTAATTTTTTGGCTGTCGGTCTGGGTTTTCAATATATATTCATAATTGTATATGTAGTATTGATATACTTGTGTTGTGTCAGCAACCATACTACAAACTTGAAATGGTTCAGTATGGCGCTAACCAGCCGTGTGAAAAATAGCTTTTGGAAAAATGTGCGTATGCTTCTTTTTAATCCTAATGCTTTTTTTTCAGGTAACATGCACTGTCAGCGTTCAGATGAAATCCCCACAACGTTCTTCCATGTTAAACTAGCGAGAATCGAACACGTACCTTCAAAAGAAAAGCACTCCGCGCTACTCGACTTCCAATTCATAGAAAGCGTAGACTTCGAATGGAGCGCCAACTTACATCTCAAAATACTTACATTTATAAGAGCAATCAAAGGTTTCAGACAAGAGTTAAACGAGAGGAAAGGAGATGGCAATAGTGGTATGTCAGAAAAGAAAGGGAGAGCGCTAGATTGGAGAGTCACGTTCAAAAGTGATACGAATCTGTTGTTAATTTTGTCGGAGGAAAATACTATGATATTTGGAACTGGTGAGTCGTTCTAATTGGTGCTATGTATTATTATTATTCTTACATACATTACAGGCCGCTGCAATATATATAGTCTGCGTCACGTTTAAAGAATACTGGTGATGAAGCTGCGTAAAAGCCCATTTGTTGATATTTTATTTTTTGTTCAATATCCTTTTTATGAACTGGCCTAAAGCTATTGACAGCTAATATCCTATTTATATTAAATACGCAAAAGTTTGTATGTATAGCTAGATGTTTGTTCCTCTTTCACGCAAAAATATTAATTTCTTAGAGCATTTTACATAACTGTCAGTCAACGACATGTATACAACGACTGTCATGTCAGTTTTATGGAAACAGTTTTATTAAAGACATAACGTTAGCCAGATTAACTAGTAATCAATATGGCTACAATACTGAGGTTGGAAAAAACGATGAGTCTAATTACTTATGTGCGCAAGTGTACCTATGACCAAACGCACTGTTTCACTTTTCCATGGCTCTTTTTATGTGTGGGAAACTTTTGTTTTTTACCCTTAATAGGTATGCGTTTGACTACAGCTTGCTTGGTGTTAAGCTGCGCTGTAGTCTACGGTGTGGCACGCTTACCTAGAAGATACCTGTTAACTCTACTTTTGAAGACCCCGGATGATACCTCTCAGGAAACAGAGACACAGGTAGAGAGTTCCAAAGCTTCGCAGTCCTCACAATATAGGTTGATGCAAAGCGTTTTGTACGTAAGTTTGGAACTGCAACTCTGTATCGGTGTCTTCACTGACTCTCTGCTCGTTCTGGAGTAGAATGGAGATGGTGGAATCAAATGATGTAGTTCCAAAGCACACTTTCCGAAACATTACTATTCTCTCTGTCAGATGACATGACAGTATCATACGACCACGAAGAAGGTCTCTCCATCCTCTGGAGCAAGCTGGGCGTGATCCTCAACGGGGATGAGGTGGTGACTGTCCTCGGGTACAGTCAGCAGCGCGCCACCGACGACCCGGAGGTGAGGGTCGAGAGGAGGGCCAACGAGAGGTTCCAGCTGATGTGGAACAAGCTTTGGTGAGTGCTTTTGTTGACTGTACTGGGTACGGTTAGTTATTACATTTATATTACGACTAATAGGCGCTATATCATTCGATGTCATCATTCGATACACGTAGCGCCATCTATTTGTATTTTCTTGAATCGGTTTAACTGGGGTTACGCAATCTACTATCGTCATATCACTATGCGACTGCAGCGCACTGCGGAACTTAGCGGCATCTAGGCTGCACGCTCAATTTGCAGCGCCATCTAGGTTTTATCGGTAATTATGGCAAACTTTCGCGTCACGCTTTATCGAATGGGAATCAGCAATTCTTTCTAGTATTCTGGTCCCTGGTTATAATAATTCCAGAATACCATAAATTGTAGCGAAACTCGGAGTCGCCTATTTAACGCATACTGGGGCAAGCATGAATAGTGTTTTTGGTAAATAAAATACTTGAATTCTGGTTAGGACCAGAATTCAAGTATTTTATAGCCTAGCCCCGGCCGGTAATGCTAGTATGTATTACTGTCTTGTCTCTGGCAAACAATATTTGCATCATTCTCATATCCTCCTAAGTAAAATAAAATCCGTATCTGGTATATCTAATATATAAAATTTCCATGTCACAATGTTAGTTACCGTACTCCTCCGAAACGGCTTGCCCGTTTTTTACTTAACTTTATATGCATATTCAGTAGGTCTGAGAATCGGCTACTATCTATTTTTCATACCCATAAGTGAGGCAAAACAACATTAGCCGGGTCAGCTAGTATACTTATATAACTGGTAAACTTGCTCGACGAAATACACAGCCAAATATAATTTTATAATTGAAATACTCTTATTATTCTGTATTTGATTGAAATTTTGTTTGTCCGTAGGGCAGTGAACGTAGACTCAGTCCGAGTGATATTCCCGTACAAGCATCGGTTCGCGGAGGCTGTACAGGGTGACTTCGTGTCTCTCTTCAAATGGATTAAAATGGTTCACGGGATCAAAAAGAAACCTTTCACCGCTGATAGCCCGCTGCCAAGTGATTTGCATATCAAGGTGAATTGAATTTGAATTGTGAAGGAATAAGTCTGATTATCTGATAAGGAATATCCTTTCCTGCGATGTATTCCTTGTACTGTATCTTTAAAAGCGCTCGTTACTTGGCTAACTAAGGTGCTCTGACGTGATCATCGAGGTTAAGCAACGATCGATGAAGACAGTCTTTGAATCGGTGACCATGCTCAAAACTCATTAAAAAAGTGGGTTTTTCATCTGGTCGCTACCGAGGGCCGGAGGATACGTTAAATTGTAGGCCCCGGCTAGTAGTCTTAGTACAAGCAGTCGTCAAGCCAAGTCAGGGCCTTTGGGCAGCTTGAAAAACTTTCGAAACCAGATCTTGGCCATACGAAAGAGAAGTAGTATTAATTATTCTTTACCTATTGTATGATCCTTTCCCATAGTATATTCCTTGCCTACTGTTTAGTCCTATCTAGTCGTGAACAAATTCCAACTCTGTGCTAGATAATATCTAGCACAGAGTTGGAATTTGATCAACCTTACTATATTATAGTAAGGTTGATTTTTCAATAATTGCAGATTGAAGAGTTTGTGATAGAAATGAGCGATGATCCGTTCGAGGTGAAACTCCGAGATAACTACGAATTGTTGGAGGATGAATACAAGGAGAGTCAAAAACGGAGGACTATGCTTGACGCTAAGGTAAACTACCTTCATAACCCGCTACCGTAGGGAGATGGAGACGGCATGTGCGTTTGGGATGTGAGGATTTTGTATGTGTTTGTGCCAGCTAATGTTGTCATTTATCTTTAAAACTACTAGACTGATTTGAATGCGGATTTTCAATGGTTGGTTAAGATAATATGATCGGTGCACGATACATAGGCATTACGGTGGCCAGGGGGTGTAGTAGTAAACATACCTTTTTATGAATAAAATACATAATATATAAATACATAATATAAATACATATTATGTAGTGCCTTGAGTGATATGTTAATCAATTGTATATCTTAATAAGGAGTATATTATTTACATATTACATTAAAACTAATTATATAAATAAAAACACACACACACAAAACCTTACAAATAGTAGATTAAACTAAGTCAGTGTCTGTAGTGCCTTTAGCTCGGCTAGCTAAGTTGATCATCGAAGCAAAGCAATGGTCGATGCGGACAGTATTTGGATGGGTGATCATGCACAAGACTGTCGTTTTTCCAGTGAAATTTTCATCTGGGCGCTACCGTGGGTCGGATGGCACGTTAAATGGCTGGCTGTTAGTCTTAGCACAAGAAGTCGTTAAGCAAATCATTGTTAAATAAATATTACAATTACAATAAATATCTTTATTTGACATGGTCAATAAATAAAAATCAACAAAATTTTATGGAATCCAAAGGCTTCCAAACTAGTTGTAAAAAACTGTGTATTGGAAGCCAATGTCTTCTCCCAAAAAAAAAAATCTATCCATATACATATGTTGTATTTAAAAACTAAAATATAATTAATTAATCAATTTACAAGTTGTTTGGAAATGAAACATTAAAATTTTGAAAATTGGGAATACAAAGTTAGTTTATATAAATCTATTCACCAAAAGTATTTTTTTTTTATTAGGCACTCAGACAGATTACAAACATTCATTTTAACATAACTAAACTAAAAGGAACAAAAACAAGTCTGCAATCCAAAAAAAGAGTACACAGCATGCTAGTGGAAACTAAATGATAAGGAAGGATCATATATACATAAAAAAGGGGAAATCTTAAGTACTAAAACAATTTAACAATTTAACCTATAACTTATATTATTTTCAAATTGACTGAGACTGTTACTAAATACATCCTCATTAATAAATACATCGTACTTTGTAAACTGTTATCGTAAGGCATATTATATATTTACACGAAACCAACAGTCACTCTTACTTAAAAACGTTAGATATACGTCCAACGGGTTTCAACGCATTAAGACGAGACCGCCGAGATCCGCGCACAGACTGACGCGGATCTCGTCGGTGACAGTCCGTGTGCAGCTCGTCCCCGATGATGACGCTCTTAATGCGTTGAAACTCGTTGGACGTATATCCAACGTTTTTAAGTTAGTGTGACCGTTTTGTTTCGTGTAAATAAATAAATACATCATCATTGCAGTACGATGTTTGTGTCGTGTGCAGGTGCAGGAGCTGTGCAAGCCGCACCTGTTCCTGCCGGCGGGCAAGGTGGAGCAGCTGTACGCGGCGTTGCGGCAGAAGGACGCGCAGATCTACGTGCAGCGGTGCCGCGCGGCGCCGCCCCCGCGCTCGCGCCTCGTCGCGTGCTGCCTGTCGCGCCTGCGCGTGCTGGCGCTCGCAGACCGCGCGCTGCATGGCGCCGCCGCCGCGCGCGCGCTGCTGCGGGAGATGGACTCTGACAGGTCACATATTATTATTATTATTTATGTTTCAGTCATACAACTTCTCTCGTTTCCGAGGTTCTCCTATTTTTGCGGGCTTTTGGCCAAACCAAAGTAGAGTTTAAAACTATTTATTTACGATTGGTTCAGTCTAGTCTTTGAAGGTGACCTTCGTGGGGCGGCTTACATCCGATTGTTCTTTTGCATCACCTGGAGAAGACACGCTCACATCTCTCTACGTATATCACGTATGTGTCATATGAATGATTAGTTTGTGTCGACCGGCAGTCCGTGGCCGGAAGAGGGGCTGGAGTTCTCGACGCTGTGGTGTCGCGGCGTGAGCGCGGCGTGCGACACGTGGCAGCTGATGCTGCGCGACTTCCCGCAGCCGCTGCTCAGCATGACCAGCGTGCGCCTGTGGGGCACCCTCGCCGCCGGGGAGGAGGCGCCGCCGCCTAGAGGTAACACACTTGCACAGTTTCAGGTTCTTTTATAAAAGGGCCTCCCGAGGAGACGAGGCCTTTGGTTGTCCCAGGGCGTCGCTTGCGCCGTAGAGGGGGGCACCGCCCCCCTTGAGGTGGGTCTGCTCAGACTGCGGACAGCGGCCTGGGCGGGGAGAGCAGCGGCAATGCGCTGTGCGGTCCTGCATCCCTGCCTCCGTCGTGAGGTTTTAGTCGGTAGTGACGGCCCCTCTGGCTCTCGAGCCCGACGTACTTTTGGCGGGAGATACGAGTAGGTAAATGCATTTCCTCACGAAAAAAAATAGGTTCTTTTATAAAGCACAAGCAGCACACTATACGTTCCTACTGCTGGGACTTGGGGCCTTCTCTCACGGGGTGAGAGATATAAGCCATAATACAAAAAAAATACATACAGTCGAATATGTATCATCTTTTTTTGAAGTCGGCTAAAATTGCATGCGGATCACAGCGGAAGTACACTAAATATTTATTTTTTTCTTCTATCTACAATGGATTTCCGCAAAGTAACGCCTGAGTCAATAGGTTATTTTTGATTATGTTTTTTGTGCCGGGAATCGAGCCCGGAATCCCAGCGTAATAATAATAAATAAATTATAATTATAAATATATTTATTTAATTCAGGTTCCAAGGACCCATATTAATTATAATAGTAAATAGAAAGAAATTTAGGTTTACAGCTACTTGTACATTAGTATAAGACATGTATGGTTTGCTTAATGCGTGTAAAGTAGCCAATAGTGCGCTGCGCCTTACACACTAGGTCAGTCAAGCTGCCTGAACTGTGGGGCGTTCTAAATAATGTGTGTGTGTTTGTCCGGCAGCCGTGCGCACGGTGCAGATAGACCAGGGCGCGCCGTGGGGCCGCGTGGAGCTGGAGCGGAGCATGATGCCCCTCAAGTGGTACTACGACCTGTGCTGCGAGATGCAGCAGTACAGCTACGCGTTCGGCCCGTGCTGGGAGCCCGTCATCGCGCACTGCAACCTCTGTGAGTCTTCTTGCATGAACCACGTGCTGAAGAAAGAAAGAAAGAAAGAAAGAATCATTTATTTTGTGGCACGAAATAAAAACGCCAAAAAATAATACACAAGAAATATAAAAAAAAAAAATTTAGCAAAGCGCAGCTACTCTTTCAAATACAGTGTAAACTCCATGTAACGTCACTCTGTTTAACTACAAACTCTCTTAAGAGTCGAAATCAATTAGCTTTAGTTGGTTTAGCTTGTATCCCATACAATATGTGTCCCATACAAAATGTTTTTCTATGTAAAAAAGCCTATTATAGTATTAAATTCTTCCTAAATGATAAATAAGTTGTGTAAAATATGATATAAATACTTACCTACTTGCTCATGTCTCTAAACCCTTTGGGTAGAAACTAGCGGAATAATATTTAATTTAGATATAAGGTTCTATGACAATCAATATAACACCTAATGTACCTAGTTTCATGGACAATAAATAATTCACTCATTCATTCATTCAATAACGACCTAGTTGGCGTAATGGTTACCATGTCGGACTGCTAATCAGAAGGTTCCGGGTTCGATTCCCGGCCCGGTCAACATCTTTGTGCTTAACTAAATTTGTTGGCTGTCGGTGTGGGTGTGATACAAGTATCTGTTTAAAGTATGTATGTATGTATATGTAGTATATCACTTGTGTTAGCAACCATAATACGAACTAGAAATGGTTCAGTATGGGGTTATCCAGCCGTGTGTGAAATGTGTCCTAATATTAAAAAATAAATAATAACACATTCTGTCCATTTAACGACCACTCTCTAAAACGCCATAAAATGCATATTCCCTTTAGTGTCGTAATATAGAGTTTATTTACACTGTATATACCAGATTCAGTGTTGCATATAAACACAGCACAAAAAAATGGCATGAGTTTACTATACTATTGTATCTATTCACTACGTCACAAAAAATATTTCAATTCAAGTCAACCTTACCACTGCATCTTAAGTTTGAGTTAAGTTTCGACTAGTGCCGTAATAAACATAAGCTATCTTGCTCCGCGATAACAGCTATACAATTTATGATGATGAAATGAAATATGAAGATAGGTTAGACCTTGAATTAACGCATAGGGTACATTTTAATCCGAAAAAAAATAAAAAATGTGGTTCCCGTGGGATACGGAAATAGTACCTAATGTATTTATTTATTTATTAATTTGTATTTATAGTTACTCTGTTGTTATCTGTTTATTTGTTGTATAATGTTTGTAACCTTTCTGTAATTTCGTATGTGTCGTCACCGGTCGGCTCCAGCGGAAGACCAGCGCTGATTACTTGCAATCAGCACACGCTGAGCTGGGGCCGGTTTTGTGCCACTTGAATGTTGTCTTTTTCTTTTATGTTTCTTGTGTATTAGTTGTTCGTGTCACAAAATAAATGATTCTTTCTTTCTTTCTAATAAATAATAATTTCAAAATCTATGTTATTCCTTCACGTTCCAACAGCTGGACCGATTTTGATGGCATTTACTATGAGGATTAGAGAGACAGAGACGGTTATTAGACTTTGTATTTACACATAGGCTACTTTTGACCCGGGTCAACTTCTTTTTGTCCCTGAAATGCGGGTAACACTGCGGCCGCAGGTAGAATATAATACACACAGGTAGAAACACCCTTCACGCAATGATAGTTAGAAACATCGAAATATACCTTAAAGTAGCCGTAACTTAAAGGCGAAGATGGTTTAAATCTCATAATATCTTATACTGTACCATTCTGTGAGATAAGATTTATAATTTTTGTGGTTTGATACACACTTACTTACTTACTTTCTGTGAAGATAAGGGTAAAATCTTGATTATACAGTTTTTTAGCTATAAATAAAAAAATCGAAAATATAGCTTAAAGGTCGTCCAAAGATCCCCTCTAAGAATATTTATACTTATTTTGGTACAGACCTATCAGACGTATCGATATGAAAAAAACTTATCCCACTGCCTTTCCATGTTTTAGACTAAATAAAAGCAAGACGATCAAACTCAATTTATTTCTCTGAGGGTACACTTTACAGTTTTAACAAACATTTAAACGGCTGCCTTTGAACTGAATTTCCTACATTTTTTAATGCATATTATCTTGGTAAATATAACTCTTAAAGTACCACGTTCTAAAACTGCCAACAAAAAGTTTGTTTTGTTTTGAGTGTAATTGCTTTTATACAATAATCAATCAACATAAATTTATTTTAAAATTCAATGGGGCTTTTACCAGAACTTTAATTTTTATGTTGAACTTAACTTAAAACAATAGTGGATGAGCATACAATAACAGACAATGTAAACATGACAACATGTTTAGACGTATACAGGCACGCGGCAAGATGGGACGTTCTCTGATGTAGTGTAGTATTAGAGCGGCGACACTAGGTGGCGTGTCGGTCGTTCCGTACATACTGCGAGTCGGCAGATGTAGCACAGGATGTCTGATGAGCAGCTGCAGATGATGATGATGCACGTGGTAATGTCGCTCATCACCAGCGAGGCGTGTTCTGGTGGAGGCTGGGTGCGCTAGGCTCGCACACTCGGCGGGCGCGCTGACTCCGCGGCTTCTCTCCTCGCCAGCCTTCCGTACCGCTAGCCCTGGTGTCGTGCGCCAGTGTCGGCGGAGCGCTTGAAGCGCCAAGTAGTGGGGTCCATCACGGGCTTTCCTGACGCGTGCAGAATGTTTGTTAGGAGGCGGAAGTTGGCCTGGGCGTCGCCCGGTATGCACCCGCCAGCACATTTGCAGCCGAACACGTTGCACTTGCCTCTGCCGCAGTACCAGCCGCGGGGTACGCGGCCGTCGCCGCACACCTTGGCCTCGCACCGCTTGGGCAGTATCATGTTAGAGCCCTGCCCTACTGCTTTTATATGTTTTTTTTTGGTTCTATTTCCAAAGGGCACATATCAGCCCTAGACCCTATTACTAAGACTTCGCTATCCGTCCGTTAGTCACTAGGTATCTCGTGATCCGTGATAGCTAGAGAGTTGATATACGGATGATATATTTCTGTTGCCGCTATAATATAATATATATTTAAGACCAAGACGATAGAAAAAAGGCTAAATAATATTGAAGAAGTAAGTATTCAAGTCATAAATGTTTGAACAATAGCAATAAATTTATTTCTTACGTACACAAAATTTTGCCCTAATCTTCGCCTTAAGATTGCTTCGATACAGGCCAACCGCCTATTGAAGGAACCACTATAATAGATATTAAATTGTGTTATAATATGTTTTTTTGCAAATAAATGGTTTGAAATATGGACGTCTACCTGCCATCCATTGTTAAAGCGAACCCGGCGCGGTCGGGCTCAAGTAGAGACAATACAATTCACTTTACAAACTAGTTAAAACAGCAAGAAAGTTTTTTTTTTGTATATAGCTTATTGTTCAAACATTTATGTTTTGAATATTCACTTCTTCAATATTATATAGCCTTTTGGGATGTCTTTAGAAATATAGAACAAAGGCCTAACTTCTAAATACAATACCTAAAAATCTACAACACTAACTTGAACCGTCCCAAATAACTGCATTGAAGATGTATCGAGGAAGCTCTGTGCTATATAAGGAGAGGCGCCCCCAGCCGGCGGCATTCACGATGAGAGTCTTGTTGGTGGTGGCAGTGTGTGTGTCCGCGCTGAGTGCGCGCGCCCGCGCCGACTGCTGCCCGCGCACCTACATGCAGTGGACGGCGGGGAAGGGGACCACTTGCTGGCCTTTCCGGGAGCAGTACTACATGCAGTCAGGCAACGCGGACGACCTCCTTGCCAGCATGGTGCTGCCCACGCGGTGCGAGGCCAAGGTGTGCGGCGACGGCCGCGTGCACGACGGCTGGTACTGCGGCAGGGGCAAGTGCAACGTGTTCGGCTGCAACTGTGACGGCGGGTGCATACCGGGCGACGCCCAGGCCAATTTCCGCCGCCTCAACAACATTCTGCACGCGGATGGAAGCCCCTGGCTGGACCCCACTACTTGGCGTTTCAAGCGACACCAGGACTTGCGGTACGGAAAGCTGGCGAGGAGGCAAGCTGCGAGGTCAGCGCGGCCGCCGAGTGAGCGAGCCTAGCGCAGCCAGCCTCCACCAGAACACGGCTCGCTGGTGATGAGCGACATTACCAGGTGCATCATCATCATCATCTGCAGCTGCTCACCAGACATTCTGTACTACAGCTGCCGACTCGCAGTATGTGTGTGCGCGGAACGACCGACACGCCACCTAGTGTCGCCGCTCTATTACTACACTACATCTGAGAACGTCACATATTGCGACGTGCCTGTATACGTCTAAAAATGTTGTCATGTTTACATTGTCTGTTATTGTATGCTCAGTTAGTTAAATTTAAGTTAAGTTCAATGTAAAAATTAAAGTTTCAGTAAAAACCCCATTGAATTTTGGTATACATTTGTGTTGTTTGCTTATTGTAAAACACAATTAAGTTACTCACTCAAAAACAAAGCTAACTTTTTCTTAGCAGTTGTACAACGTTGGTTAAGAGTTATGTTTACGAAGATATATTTTCAAAGATTTTGCAAATTTACACAGGTTTATTAAAACAAAAAAGATAATGAAATTAGTTTGGGTGACTTGGTTTTAATTAGCCGAAAATATGTAAAAGTTAAATTTATATTTCGATGTTCCGAAATAATTTGCCGTCAACGCATTTAAAAGTTTGAAAAAATATTTTTTTCAATTTAACAGTTTTACTAAATGCCATATAGATTAATTGGGAGTCCTAAGCTACTCAGGAAACTGGTCGTAGCGGGGGGCCAGTCTAAGCCCCCGCCAACTGACGGCTGTCTATCCTTTCCATTCATGAGATGATTATGAAATGATTAATTTGATTTTTTAACCGAAAAGCTCCGGCATTTATGAATGTAATCGGTATGTTGAGGGTCTTAAATACCTGTTTTAAAAATAAAGTGCCTGATAATAAGATTATTTTTATAGGATAAATTGTGTGGTTTAAAATTTCCCTTTTATATATCATAGAATTTAACTATACATTTTAACATAAAAAAATAATGTGCATCACATACATTAAAATATAATAATAAATTTTAAAAAAATATGATTTTCAAATCTACAGCTGATATGTATTTTCTGAGTAAGTATGTAGCATCGTAGACCATAGCTTAACACAATGCAAGCTGTGGCCAAACGCAAACTGTTGTACTCAAAGAATACCAACGGGAACCTACATAAACTGCTCTGTCAATCTGTCATTAGGGTACATCTCATAAACCTTGATAGCTAGAGAGTTTAATTTAATATTTTTTACTTAAAATGTTTGTTTGTTGCTCCTATAAAAACAGACACGAAAAATAGAGTAAAATTAACATTTAATAAACGTGTTTGTCTTGCCAGCTTTTTCTCAGTCTTGATGAAGATTTTTAGACTCTTTAATCTATTTCAAAAAAATAATTTAATGTTTTACAAAATATCGAATTATCTACTAATTATTTCTGAGACGATGGTACGGAACCTTCCATACGCAATCTCCACTCGCACTTAGCCAATTATTTTCGGCAATTCTGATTAAATATGGACTCCTTCACTACTAGACATGCGTAGTTCACGAATGAAGGACTTCAGTGATTTGTATCTTCACTCTCTAGTTCAATAACATTTCAATTCGTTTTTAGTTCTTTGTTTAGTTCACTAGTTTGTTCATCCGTTTAAGAACGTCTATTCAGGAAACTAAGGCTAACTTACTGGCGCCATCTATTCGCACTGCTTACAACTAAACCCTACGTGCGTGATTCCGACTTGCTGTTGGCCGGTTTTTTTTATATATTTTTATTGAATCGTTGAATTTCAATTTGAATTGTTCATTTCGTTGTTCGTTGAAATTGAATTGTTCATTTAATTTATTGAATTGGAAATTTGTAATGTATTTTTTTTTGTCATATGACAATAATGTGATCTATATATTTACTTTTGTAAATATTTTTATACATATTTTTTTTCATGTAATTTAGACGTTGACTTTTTACAAGTGTCTTATAACTGTTGTTATAATATATTCCTATGTCAAGATGGGTCGACGACATTACAGCTGTAGCTGGTTGAACCTTTTTTTTTTTACTCATAATGGGCTTGCGCTTGATCGCAGTTCACCTGATGGTAAGCGAAATTGCGATCTAAGGTGGAGCACGCTTGCCCAGAAGAAACCGGTTCACTCCTTGGAACCGGGAACCTGGACTAGAATTGGCACAGGACCGAGACAGATGGCATGACAAGAAGGAGGCCTATACCCAGCAGTGGGATAAAACGGCTGTAGATGATGATGATGATGATGTGAAAAAAATAAATGAATTGAATTAAACTCTGCCGGCAGCTTTCGACCAAGTGTCGCGGCCGTCGCTGGACCCGTCGGCCCCGCTGGCCTGGTGGGACAAGGTGCGGCTCATGTTCCACGGGCGGCTGACGGTGCACTGCGGCAAGTTCACCTGCCTGCTGCACGTGTCGCTCGACCCCTACAACACCACCGAGGAGATGGAGCTCACCTGGAGCGACCTCGTGCTGGACTGGACTAACGGTATTAACAATAAATTTGATTCCACCATCTCCGTTCTACTACAGAACGAGCAGAGAGACAGTGAAGAGACACCGATACAGAGTTGAAGTTCCAAACTTTCGTACAAAACGCTTTGCGTCGACTTTTATTGTTAGGACTGCGAAGCTTTGGAACTCACTACCTGAGTCTCTGTTTCCTGAGAGGTATCATCCGGGGGCCTTCAAAAGTAGAGTTAATAGGTATCTTCTAGGTAAGCGTGCCACACCGTTGACTGCAGTGCAGCTTAACATCAGGCTAACTGTAGTCAAACGCTAACCTATCATGGATAAAAAAAAAAAAAAAAAATGATTCACATATTTATTTATTGTCTGAACTAAACACATCCTAGAAGACACGTACGGTAGTTTTGGAGAGCTCCCATCTACCCGGACACCACCTCAGCATATCTTCGTGCAGCAAGTGTGGATCATGATCCGGGGGCAGCCGCATCCGCAACACAATTTGGTAGGATTAGGAAGTTCGTTAAGAACCAAAAAGAAAAAGGAAAATAATAAAGTTTTTTTAAAAATAAATAAAAAATATTTTTCGATAATTTATTTCAATTTTTAGCTTTATTTAAGATTTTCTGATTCGGTTTACTAGGAAATAATTATAAGATTTTGTAATTTATTTAATCATTTAATATCATTACAATTCATGTCAAATATCTAAATCTAACTAATTTAAATACATTGGTTGAACCCAAATCAAAACGCAAGCCTACGCGTTGTTGTTATAAGTTTTTTTTTATCATAAGCTAAGGTATTTATTTACATTTGACACCAAATACTTTAATCAATAATGTACTAGATTTAAGATGATGTCTCTAAAAATGGCAAGGAAAATAAGGCCGTAAGAGTGTGGTCTTATTTGAGTTTGAGGAATTTAAGCGTTATAAGTATAGTAATACAGTTAAATTTTCTAACGCTCACTGCGTACAGCCATATAATTTTATAGCTGTTATCGCGAAGCAAGATAGCTCGTAATGCGTCGAAACTCATTGGACGTATATCCAACGCTTTTTTAAGTTAGTGTGACCGTGTTATTTGTGCAAATATATAATATGCCTTCCTATAAAAGTTTACAAAGTCCCATATGAATATATATGAAGAGACATCGATACACTGTCGAAGTTCCGAGGATTCGCACAAAGTGTTTTGCTTCGACCTTCATTGTGAGAACTGCGAAGGTTTAGAATTCTCTTCCTGAGTCTCATTTCCCGAATTACAATTTGGGGGTCTTCAAATCTAGAGTAAATAGATTCCTTTTAGACAAGCGTGATACGTCTTAGACCACAATCGAAGTTCCGAGGATTCGCACAAAGTGTTTTGCTTCGACCTTCATTGTGAGAACTGCGAAGGTTTGGAATTCTCTTCCTGAGTCTCTTTTCCGGAGAAGTACAATTTGGGGGTCTTCAAATCTAGAGTAAATAGACTCCTTCTAGGCAAGCGTGATACATCTTAGACCACAGTCGACCTTAACATCAGGCAAGCTGCGGTCAAACGTAAGCCTATTAATCAATAATAAAAATAAAAAAATTGTAGATTTTCTCAATATATGCTGTTTTTATAGTATGGTATGATCCCATACTTCCCATCCCATACATCCCATACATACCAGCATATCCGCATAGCGGTTAGCGCATAGCGGTTCCCATACTATATTGTTATATAGTATGGGAACCATACTTCTTTGATTGACGATTTTTTTTTCCAGGAAAGCTCGGCTTCTTGGGTTCCCTGGACGTGTTCGTACGCACTGCGAGCAAGTACGACGACTGCCGCGTGCTACATGTCCCCTCCCTGCGGCTGTCCGTGAAGCTCGGGTGGCAGTGTGTGGCGGACCCGCGCGACCACCACGCCGTGGCGCCCTGCGCGCCCGACCGGCTGCCCGAGTACTCCAGCAACCAGGCAAGTTGCTGGTTTCAACCTTATTTTTGAGAGCTGAGGGTTGACAATCCTTTGGCAAGGCTGCACGTGTATACTCGAGTAACCAAATGTTTTGCTAATTTGAACCTTATTGTTTAATACTGAGGGTTGACAATCCTTTGGCAAGGCTGCCCGTGTATACTCGAGTAACCAAATGTTTTGCTAATTTGAATATTATTGTATAATACTGAGGGTTGACAATCTTTTGGCTAGGCTGCCCGTGTATACTCGAGTAACCAAATGTTTTGCTAATTTGAACCTTATTGTATAATACTGAGGGTTGACAATCCTTTGGCTAGGCTGCCCGTATATACTCGAGTAACCTAGTGTTCTGCTAATTTGAACCTTATTGTTTAATACTGAGGGTTAACTATCCTTTTGCAAGGCTGCCCTTATATACTCCACTAAATTAGTAAGTGTTTTGCTAATTTGAACCTTAAAATGTAGTGTCGAAAATTGGAAACTTCTGAACTTACCTGTCGAAGTCCCGAGGATTCGCACAAAGCGTTTTGTTTCGACCTTCATTGTCAGGACAGCGAAGCTTTGGAACTCTCTTCCTGAGTCTGTTTCCTGAGAGGTATCATCCGGGGGTCTTCAAAACTAGAGTTAATAGGTATCATCTAGGTAAGCATGCCACATCCAAGACTACAGCGCATCTTAACATCACGCAAGCTCCGTTCAAACGTGAGCCTATTTATTCATCATAAAATAAAAATTGTACAGCTTGTAACTAACAAATGAAAGTTGTAGATTGATTAACAAATTCCTATCAATACATTATGTTTCAGGAGCATGACTCGTACCGAGCGTTCCGTTCTCAAGGCTTGGACCTGCACATGAGTATGGAGACCAAACCCAACGAGAGAGATGGCAACGGACCTATACTTCTGCTCTATGGAAGTACATTGAGGTACAAAAATCTCACTAATATTATGCGGGAGAATGTTTGTTACTTCATCACGCTCGAACGGCTGAACCGATTGCGATGAAATTTGGCGTGTACATAGTTCAAACCCAAGATGAATCATACATTATGTCTAACAAATTAAGTATTACATTCAACATCAAAAACATGTTTTCCAGCTATGACGGCATTTCGTCGTATTATATAGCATAAGCATAAGCAGCCCACCTACGTTCCTAATGCTGGGACTCGGGGCCTTCTCTCATGAGAAGGGAGATATAGGCCATAATCCACCATGCTGGCCAAGTGCGGGTTGGTGGATGACACAGTCATATCTTCGGATATTGTAGTCCTCAAACATGTCGGTTTCCTGACCATGTTTTCCTTTACCGAAAAGCGAGTGCAAATCTACACATAACTTGAAAAAACAAGTCATTGGTGTAGGGCTTCATTGTGCGTACCGTCAAGGTGTGGAATTCTTTGCCAAATTCCCTGTTCTCCGATAACTATAATCTAGCGGTTTTCAAGGCAAGAGTGAACCGGTTCCTTCTGGGCAAGCGCGCTCCACCTTAGATCGCAATTTCGCTTACCATCAGGAGAATTGCGATCAAGCGCAAGCCCATTCTTCTTCTTCTTTTCCTTTACCATTTCCCACTAGGTGGGGTCGGCACAGCCTGTTTTTCTCTTCCACGCCACTCTATCAGCCGTCATCTCCACATTCACTCCCTTCTCATTCATATCCTCCTTCACACAATTCATCCACGTCTTCTTTTTGTAAGCGCAAGCCCATTATGAGTAAAAATTAAAGGGCTACGATCGAACCATGGACCGTCTCGTTTTATATACAGACACATTTAATGAGACATTCATGTCTTTCCAGATGGTTTGAGAGCCTGAAACTGATTCTGTCGGGCATCACGCGGCCGACGCGGCGCGGGCGCATCTTCCGCAACGTGCGCCCGCGCAAGCCGCAGCTTTCGAGGCATTACCGCGCCGTCAACGTCTCGCTCACTCTACACAACCTGCAGGTATGTTTGTCTCACTCTATCTTGTTAAATTCATTGTAGATTGATATTAATCTGAAATTTTAATCTGAAATATTATACATATATGTAACTAGCTGACCCGGCAAACGTTGTTTGGCCTTAAGTACAGTTAAAACACTATAATTGATCAGTTATCGAGCGGGATGAAAAATGATTAAATTAAATAAAATGGCCATATAAAAAAGTAAAAATTTAGGGTTGTATGTATTATTTATTGACACATTATTAAAAGATATAAAACCAAAAAAATTCGCTAAAAAAAAATTTACTAATGAAAAAAAAAATCGGTGGTGATAGTGATCTGGTGATGTCTGTCTGTCACGAGGTCACTGTACAACCCTAAAAATACCATATTAAAAAAATATTGTTTCCCCATTACTTCCGCAGGTGTTCTACTGGTCCTCCTCGTCACTGCAGCGCGGCATAGAGATGCTGGGGGTCCGCGTGACCTGCTGCTCCAAGCACCAGCTGACTTTGGTGCCCACCACGGACGGGCTGGTCCGGCGACCGCGCGCCAACTGGGCCACCGTCTACATTAACTGTGACCTGAACGACGCTGAGATCTGGCTGAAGACACTAGCGGCCAGCAGCGATTATAGGGAGAAGGAGAAGGAGAGAGAAGAAGAGGATGTGAGTTTGATTGTATTTTTTTTTCATCTTATTTTATTTTTCACGGGTCCGTTGGTTAAACTGGGCCACCGACTACATTAACTGTGACCTCAACGATGCCGAGATCTGGCTGAAGACACTAGCGGCCAGAAGGAGTATAGGGAGAAGGAGAAGGAGAGAGAAGAAGAGGACGTGAGTTTGATTGTATTTTTTTTCATTTTATTTTATTTTTCACTGGCTCGTTGGTTAAACTAGGCCACTGTGTATATTAACTGTGTCCTCAACGACGCCGAGATCTGGCTGAAGACACTAGCGGCCAGCAGCGATTATAGGGAGAAGGAGAAGGAGAGAGAAGAGGAGGATGTGAGTTTGATTGTATTTTTTTTCATTTTATTTTATTTTTCACTGGCTCGTTGGTTAAACTAGGCCACTGTGTATATTAACTGTGTCCTCAACGACGCCGAGATCTGGCTGAAGACACTAGCGACCAGCAGCGATTATAGGGAGAAGGAGAAGGAGAGAGAAGAGGAGGATGTGAGTTTGATTGTATTTTTTTTTCATCTTATTTTATTTTTCACTGGCTCGTTGGTTAAACTGGGCCACCGTGTATATTAACTGTGACCTCAACGATTTTCTTTCTGGCTGAAGACACTAGCAGCTAGCAGCGATTATAGGGAGAAGGAGAAAGAGAGAGAAGAAGAGGATGTGAGTTTAATTCTCGTTTGTTTCTTTTTGACTGCGTCGTTGGCGCTCTAGGTATTTTTTATTGTAGTATTTTTTCTCTCTACTTGGTAGTAGAGAGAAATAGTTATAAAAAATAAAAACTGCTACACACGTGTGTTTTTCTTCCTATATCTGTCGATGTTAGTATTTTGTTTGCTGTTATGTCAGATTGCACTGTGCGTCCGCTTCGTTAAGCGACCGCGTGCGGATCCAGCTCGCGTGCACGCTTGACCCAGCACGCAAGCGGAACTGTTTCTAGAGACTTAGTGAGCTTACTTGATATATCCATACTATTTGTCACATCCACATAGATGATTGCGAGGGTACACTATACGTTCCCACTGCTGGGAACGTATAGTGGGCCTTCTCTCACGAGGAGAGAGATATAGGCCATAATCCACCACGCTGGCCAAGTGCGTGTTGGCGAATAACACACGTCTACGGGTATTGTGGACCTCAAACATGCCGGTTTCCTCAAGATGTTTTCCTGCACCGTAAAGCAAGTGCAAATCCACACATAACTTGAAACACAAGTCATTGGGGTAGGGCCGGGATTGATCCAAGGGCAGTCTCATTGAAAAGCAGATGACCGAGCCGCACTCGCTTTCCGCCCTTATCGCAGTGGAAATATTAAACGTAGCCATGTTTTTTTTACACGCTTTATATTAGCTTCACCTGTATGTTTGTATGTTTGTTTGTTTGTAACCGACTTCTTTGGGCGCGATTTTGACCCACTTTAAACGGCCAGATTTCGTTGAAACTTTGTAGATTTATTGAGAACCGATGACAATACATTAATTTGATAAAATTATTACATTTTTTGTATTTTTGTTTGTATGTTTGTTTGTAACCGACTTCTTTGGGCGCGATTTTGACCCACTTTAAACGGCCAGATTTCGTTGAAACTTTGTAAATTTATTGAGGACCGATGACAATACACTAATTTGATAAAACTATTACATTTTTTGTATTTTTGTTTGTATGTTTGTTTGTAACCGACTTCTTTTGGCGCGATTTTGACCCACTTAAAACGGCCAGATAAGCGTGTTTTTTAAACTACTATTATTTTGTGTGCAGTCGTCGTCCCTGGGCGAGTCGAGCTTGCCGGCGGGCACGGCGATGGAGAAGTGCTACTGGCTGTCGGTGCGGCGCGTGTCGTACGGGCGCGAGGGCTCGGCGGGCGGCGCCACGCCCACGCACCGGCTCGCCGTGCACGGCCTGCGCGGCGCCTGGACCAAGCTCAACCGGGACCTGGCCTTCGCGCTCATCGACACCTACATCAAGACGCAGGTCACTATTATTATTATAATGGAAATTTCCTGCATCAAGACGCAGGTCACTATTATTATTATAATGGAAATTTCCTACATCAAGACGCAGGTCACTATTATTATTATAATGGAAATTTCCTACATCAAGACGCAGGTCACTATTATTATTATAATGGAAATTTCCTACATCAAGACGCAGGTTACTATTATTATTATAATGGAAATTTCCTACATCAAGACGCAGGTCACTATTATTATTATAATGGAAATTTCCTACATCAAGACGCAGGTCACTATTATTATTATAATGGAAATTTCCTACATCAAGACGCAGGTCACTATTATTATTATCATGGAAATTTCCTACATCAAGACGCAGGTCACTATTATTATTATAATGGAAATTTCCTACATCAAGACGCAGGTCACTATTATTATTATAATGGAAATTTCCTACATCAAGACGCAGGTCACTATTATTATTATAATGGAAATTTCCTACATCAAGACGCAGGTCGCTATTATTATTATCATGGAAATTTCCTATATCAAGACGCAGGTCACTATTATTATTATAATGGAAATTTCCTACATCAAGACGCAGGTCACTATTATTATTATAATGGAAATTTCCTACATCAAGACGCAGGTCACTATTATTATTATCATGGAAATTTTATACATCTAACTAGCTGGCCTGGCAAACGTGGTTTTGCCTTAAAAATAGATATGCAGTAGCCGATTCTCAGACCTACTGAATACGCATATAAATTTGGTAAAAATTGGTCAAGCCTTTTCGGAGTACGGTAACAAACACTGTGACACGGAAATTTTATATATAAGATTTATAAAATTTTCATGTCACAAAGGTACCGTACTCCTCCGATACGGTTTGACCGATTTTCACCTAATTTAAAATACGCATTCAGTAAGTAGGTCTAAGAATCGGCTACTATCAATTTTTAATACCCCTAAGTCATAAGGCAAAACAACGTTTGCCGGGTCACCTAGTAAGATATAAATTTTCCATGTCACAATGTTAGTTATCGTACTCCTCCGAAACGGCTTGACCGATTTTTACCAAATTTAAAATACGTATTCAGTAGGTCTAAGAATCGGCTACTATCTATTTTTCATACCCCTAATTGATAAGGCAAAACAACTTTTGCCGGGTCACCTAGTAACATATAAAATTTTCATGTCACAATGTAGTACTGTACTCCTTCGAAACGGCTTGACCGATTTTTACCATATTTTATATGCGTATTCAGTAGGTCTGAAAATTGGCGAATTGGCGAGAGAACTAATTACTAGCCGGCCCAGCTAGTAAATAAATAAAGTACAAGTTAACCAAATTCTATTGAAGCAAGTGTAATTTGTTTATCCTAGTTTAAAACACTCACTGCTAACGCCATCTAGGCGAAATGTGTATAACTAATTAATCCAACATGGCGCTGCAAAGGCACAGTAAAAGTGCTGTACTTACATAATAAAGTGCAGTCCTGTATAAATCAAATAACGAGTGTATTCTTCTTCTTCGTATGAGCTAAGTGGCCAAGCTCTGGTGTCGTAAATTTGCCAAGTGTGGCTACTTGTACTAAGTACTAAGACTAACAAGTAGAGATGGTCGCTTGTTGTGTTACAGCAATTAAAGAAGAATCTGTCGACGAAGGCTTTGAAGGAAGAGGAGCAGCCGGCTTCCTCTCCCAAACACCAGCGGGAGACTGAGGTCATGTCGCCTCCGCCCTCGACACAGGTAGGTACACTCATTACAACCGGCGAAGTGCGTGTCAGACTTGACTCGTACCGCATTCTGTAAAATATTGCAAAAAAGATCTTTGGTTTTAAGGTATTCTACTGCAATTATAACGCTTTTACGTTTATTAAAGCTTTTGTAATTCTATTTATTTATCAACAATGGACAGAAACACCATGTCAGTAAAAAAACAATGCGATGTTCCTGCTAATAAAAATATTAAATTTACTTTTATTATTATAATTAAAATTTTCACATGAAATAAGTGGCTCTCATGAATTCTGCCAGGTTACAGTTAAATATATCTACATCTATTTGCACGATACAAACGGTCACACTTACTTAAAAAACGTTGGATATACGTCCAACGGGTTTCGACGCATTACGAGCGTCATCATGAGTCTACGCGCGGATCTCGTCGGTGACAGTCAGTGTGAAGCTCGTCCCCGGTGATGACGCTCGTAATGCGTCGACACCCGTTGGACGTATATCCAACGTTTTTTAAGTAAGTGTGACTGTTTGTGTCGTGCAAATATATAATATGCCTTACGATAACATACCTACCTCAGTAGCTATTTTATTTAACAACACTACCGCACGCGATGTGTCTATAATACATTTCCTGTGACAAATAAATAAAATAATAATAAATATTAGGACACATTCACACACGGCTGGTTAGCCCCATACTGAACTATTTCTAGCTCGTATTATGGTTGCTAACACAACTGATATACTACATATACTTACATACATACATATTATATATAAATACATATTTAACACCCAGACCCACAGCCAACAAATTTAGTTGAGCACAAAGATGTTGGCCGGGCCAGGAATTGAACCCGGAACCTTCTGATTAGCAGTCCGGCATGGTAACCTTTACGCCAACGAGGTCGTCAATATCGTCGTATATGTGTTTGTGTCAGTGGTGTAGCGGCGCGAGCGCGGGCAACACTAGCGGCGGCGGCATGCTGGCGGCGCTGGTGGCGGAGGCTGGCGGGGAGGCGCCCGTCGTCTTCAGCGACGAGCTGAGCGGCGCCGAGGCGGACGGCGCGCCGCACCCGCCGCACCCGCGACACCATCTCGACGACGACAACTCGCATCTCGCCACGCTCAGTCAGTATACCTACCTATATATCGTCTTTCTAATATACACAATTTCCATGTCACAATGTTAGTTATAAAAAAGAGGAAGAGGAAAACATGCTGTGCCGACCCCACCTAGTGGGAAAAAGTTGAAGAAGAATGTTAGTTACAAAAAAATGTCCATACTCAATGTTGTGTTTATCTTCAAAAGAGAAACAATTAGCCGTAAGACCACGTCTATTTTAAAAAATTAGTGCATACATTATTGTATTTGCTAATAATAAGCCTTTATCTACATATACCAATATATAAAGAGGAAAAGTTTAATTTTTGGTTTGTTTGACGTGAATAGGCTCCGAAACTACTAGACCGCTTTGAAAAATTCTTTCACCGTTGAGTAACTACATTATTCCCGAGTAACAAAGACTATATTTTGTTTCACTTTGCACCTTATATTATTTTATAGCCCGTGCGCATCAGGGACGATTTGCTAGAAATACAAAATACAAATACAAAAAGTTTTATTTGACAGAAATACAACGTTACAGTTTACGCTTACAATAATATACAACAATATACTTGTTTAATAAAGTGTAAATGTAGAGGCCCTGCCTAATAAAATAAAATACTGACCTCGTGTGGTGGTGTGGTTCCAGTCGAGCTGGTGAACTCGCAGGTGGTGCTGAAGGGGTGCGAGACGCGCGGCTACGTGATCCTGTGCGCGGCGCGCGCCAGCGTGCGGCAGCGCGTGCGCCGCGCCCCGCCCGCCGCCGCCTGGAGCGGCGACCTCAGCGCCATGCAGTACTACGCCACCGTCAGCGCCGGGGACCGAGACCAGCTCGATGGTAAACACAGACCTTGTTTTCACAGACCTAAGCAAGTCCGTCTGTGACGACCTAACGCCCCAGATGGGGGAGAACGGGGCTATAATTACGGTAGAACCTCAGCGGCAGTACATGCCGCAAAGTTCATGTTTCGGTCCTAATAAGTCTCGTCAAGTCGAATAAGTTGACGCACATTGTGGGACCGACAGTGTATAACTGCTTGCATGATGACATAACAAGTTCTGTAAGCGACAATGTGTTCAAAAACAAACTTAAAAACTGGCTCGTACAACGAACTTACTATAGTATTGACGAGTTTTTTGAAACTGAAAAGAAACGTTACTACGCAGATAACGGTTGTAATTTAATTGTGACATATTACTAAATTAGATGTTATTTATTTTAATATTTGACATCAGGAATAATGTTAAATTATAATTGTAATTATTTATTATTGATATTTGACATTGTTGATTTTTATATTGTATTTTATTGTAAACTGACCTGTAATTTGACATATTATTAATAAAATGTTTATCTGTTTATAATAACCGAAAGGTTGGTGGATCCATGGGAGGTGGTGGGAGACCTAAGGTGGATTTTGCCAAGTCTATAATGACTGAATCTCAAGGAGGCTGCCGGACATACCGTTAGGTGCTTGGCAACGGATTTTTCTAGCTCTTTTTGCTAGCCAGGAACACTATAAGATACCCTGCTTACATGCTTTATGGTTTCGTCGTGAGCTGTCATCGCATATAATGACAGCCCGCCGGCGACTGATATTGTATACGTTTATTGGCTCGAGCTCGAGCTGAATGTATGACTAACGTTATGGAGAAAACACTTCAAGCCATAAAAACAGTTCTATTGAATCTGTTACACACTGTGCGCATGTGTATAGAAGAACACTGTTTAAAATTTGGGTTTCGTCTCTGCGCGCTCGGCCTCAGCATTTCGTGGAGTTCATTTAATAAACTCCACGAAAAGCTGTGGCTGAACGCGATTTATCCGATATCCTTATACGCAGTGTATAACAGATTGTATATCTTATCTTAATATATATAAATCTCGTGTCACAATGCTTGTCCTCAATGGACTCCTAAACAATTTAACCGATTATAATAGTTTAAATCTCAAATTATAGTCGCAATTTTAATTTATTGCTAATTATTGTCTGTTATTATTTGACAGTCACAATTATCACAACAGATGTCGATACCTTTCGACTGGGTTGAGTAAGTAATCAATAGATGGCGCTGTACCCCTAAGTGAGGCAAAACAACGTTTGCCGGGTCAGCTAGTATTGTATATATAACAGTGTATAACAGATGCGACGTTTCCAGAGAACATCCAGTGGGTGTGCGTGGAGGAGATCGAGGAGCGTAGCGGCGGCGCGGAGATCAGCACGCTGCCCGACGTGCCGCGGCTGGTGGGCAGCGGGCACTCGGCCGGCGGGGTCATCGGCCGCACTGTGGGGCCTAGCCAGGACCCCGGCCTGGCGCAGGTATAGCTTCTTAATATTTTTTTGTCAACCACACTAATGTATCGTTTTTTTTTAATATTCTTTTGTCAACCATATTTTTACCAAACACATATTTATAGTACTTTGCCATTAAAATAAATACATTTTTAGCCTTCTTATAAAACAAACATTTACAGTCCTTTGGTTACCCATACATTTACAGTTTTTTGACAACCATACATTTACAGATTTTTGACACCCAAACATTTACAGGTTTTTTGTCAACCATATATATTTTATGTTTTTTTTTTGTCAACCACACATCAGGCTAATTCCTTAAATATTTTCAAAATTTTAGTTTATAATTACTTTTTGGCCATTGCTTAAATTTATAGTTCATTTCTTTCCTGTTGTGTTTGTTTGTATAGCCAGTAGTTTTTAAGTTGCTTTTTTTTGTACCACCGCTGATAAGGCCGCCTTTGTACTCTATGTGTAATATTTTTTTCCTTAATTTAAGCGGTTTTTTATGTGGTTGTACAATAAAGTAATATTCTATTCTAATTAAATTAATAAAATGTATTTCTTTTCCGTCGGTGCAGCTCCAGCGCATAGTGTCGCGGTGCGCGTGCGAGTTCTACTACATGTCGCAGGAGGAGGTGGGGGGCGGGCGCGCGGGGGAGGAGTGGGCGGGGCCCTACGACTCCTTCACGCTCATGCACCACGACCTCGACGTGTGCACCAACTCGCTGCAGGTACCTCGGCTCACTACCTTAGTTAGCCCCCTGTGCCGGGGATGTATGAAGGCAGACGAGACTGTGGAGCATGTGCTGTTGCACTGTGAATCCACAAGCCAAACAAGAGAGAAAACCGCACTAGCAAGGAAATCGCAACAAAACACGACGCTATACTCGGACGCCTCCTGTTTTAATAGAAGTACCACTACATCTGACGCAATGACAGTGGAACAGGTATGCCAGCGACCCAACACCGAGCTCCGCTACTTTAAGGAGCTTGGATGGCTTGGGTAGGCTGGTAGGGGGAAATGCACATTACGCCTCTTGCAGGTTGTCAGTGCAGGTCTGATCGCCCCCATCATTGAATAAGAATACACGTTAGTTATCTGTCGACAAGCACCTAACTGAAAGAAAGAAAGAAACATTTTTTTGTGATACGAACAACAAAGAAAAACAATACATAAGAAACAATAAAAAAAAACATTTACGTGGCACAATAACGGCCCTAACTCAACATGTGCTGACACATACGAAATTACAGGAAGGTTACAAATTTAAGTATTAATATACACAATAGTAGAACTGTGTGTTCAGGCACTTGAGAGACAGTTATTCTAGATTAAGAATGCTCCATCTTAGGCTAGGCCTTGTGTAGTTATGCGCCCTGCTGGTCAAATGTCTAGCTGTGAAGAGTAAAAAAAACGACTAGGTGGGTACAAAAGGAATAGAATAAATGGGTAGACTTTCGTTATAAAAAGTGGTGTTTTCGTCTGGGCGCTACAACATTTTTCTACATCGGGTTGTTATGCCAATTTGGCCCTTTTTCGCGACGTACCATATATCATCCTTTTGTGTGTTTTTTGACGTGTCATCCAACTCACGGTAGCACCCAGATGTAAATTAAAATTTGTTTTCTACTACGCAGTACGCGATGTTGCTGGACGTGATTAACAACGTAGTGCTGCACGTGGAGCCCGAGCGCCGCCGTACCCTGGAGCGACGCGCTAGGATGAGGTTCCAGCTTCAACTGCACCAGGATCAGGATCCCAGGCAGCTTATACACAAGCTGCAAACACAGGTAACGCACTGAAACCTTACTAGCTGGTGTACAATTAAAACTGCTTTTTAGGGTTGGAACCCTATTGAGCTTTGGGTATGGATACCCAAAGTGTACCAACGGAACTTTAATTCAACTCAATTCAATTCAATTCAAATAATTTACTTCAGACATAGTCCATATTACACATAATCAATATCATAAAAATCAAAATCATAAAGATAATAATACTAAATCAGGGCCATAGAAAAACAAAATTATAAAAATAATTAATACTAAGGCTTCGTCTGTCTGTCTGTCACCAGGCTATATCTCATAAGCCGTGATAGGTAGATAGCTGCAATCATCACCAATTACGTTTTTACCGGCTGCATTTAAAACAAATACTAATATTTAAAAAAATTAGGCAATCCCTGTACAATAACCGTGTTTATATCGTATTATACTTTATTTTTATTTAATCTATACCAGTATTATAAAGAGGAAAAGTTTGATTGTTTGTTTGGTTGACGCGAATAGGCTCCGAAACTAGTGGACCGATTTGAAATAAAATCTTTCACCGTTGGGAAGCTACATTATCTCCGAGTAACGTAGGATATATTTTGATTTTCTTTGCTACTCAAATTATTTTAATGCCCGTGCAAAGCCGGGACGGGGTGCTAGTTATCAAATAAAAATATAATGAAAACTTAATAATTAAAACTTTTGCGTTTATTATATTACTAGGAATTTCTAAGTTAAGTATAATAAAATATTCTGTGAATATTTAGTTTGTACCAAATGTCGTTGTAAACGGCGTGGTTCCCATACAACAAACTAAAATGTTTGCTATACTGAACTCTTCAAGCAGGAGACCGATTCGCACTTGGCCAATTTTCTTATTTATTTGGTGTCAAGAGTTTTCAAACCACACTAAAAAATCCCTGAAATGAGTTGTGATTTTTTGATCTCATTAGATTTTACCTCAGTAGTTGCAAAAGTCTCAGTGTGCAATCTTACTCAGCGTAAAAAGTCATTAAAAAATGCAAAAATAATCTCTCCGGCGGGGAATCGAACCCCGGTCTCCCGCGTGACAGGCGGGGATACTTACCACTATACTACCGAAGATGTGAATGATCGTGCGAAATTTGCTTAAGGATGGCAAAATTTGATTGATATGTTTGAGTAAAATGACGTCAGTATTTAATTCGTTATTTATTCATTTGTCTATTCGTGCAACTTGTTTATAAATTATTGTAAATTGTTTTCAAAGACTATGACGAAAAAATATAATTATACTAGCAGTAGTTATTGTACTCTTATCATACTTATTTAGCTATACATAGCATAAGCAGTCCACTATACCTTCCCACTGCTGGGAATCGGTGCCTTCTCTCACGAGGAGAGAGATATAGCCCATACCCCACCACCCTGGCCAAGTGCGGGTTGGCTAAATTGAAATAAATATTTACTGAAGGCTGACCTTTTTCGGACGCTAGGGGACACATACTTTGCTGTCTTTCTTAATTTTTTTTCATGTCTGTTTTATGTAATTTGTAATAATATCTATGTGTCTTCTGTGTCTGAAATAAATGTGTTCTTTCTTTTTTTCTAGATAACTAATTTTATAAAAAAAAATAAACTCTAAATTATTTCACATTTTCTTTTATCTACAACATTAGATTTACGCAAAAAAACGCCCGAGTCAATATACTCGTATATTTTTTAGTTGTTATTGTGAAATAAAATTTAACGGTTTTGTTTAATTCACATACACAGTGAAACAATTGTTCTGCACAAATATGAAATTAGTTTTATTGAGGATTACTAGATTTAGAAGAGATTTAGAGAAAAGATAACGTAAATTTTGATTCACACCGTAACACAAGAAGAAACGTTTTTCTCTCTTGACATTTGCAAAGTAGATGTCATAATCTATTACCATATATATTTTTTTTGCACTAACAGGGTTTTTTAAAACACAGCCCACTATAAAACATTAACACTACTGGTACAAGGGTCCTTTACTCACAAAGAAAGAAGTATAGGCTACCACTAACACGCTGACCAAGTGCGGGTTGGCGGATAATACACGTCCTTGGATTGTAAAAATAAATTATAATAATTAGAGTGTTTGTTGGCACAGGTGCGCGAGTCACTGGCCAAGCTGCGTCGACTAGAAAAGGAGTATTATCTCAAGAACAGATCTATTACTGACAACGACCCTACCGCTATCGGCGAACTCAAGAGCTTGGATGATCAGGTATTTTTCTTCTTCTTCGTATGAGCTTAGTGGCCAAACTCTAGTGTCGAAAGTTTTCAAGCCTGAAACCCTACATATATAAGCATTTTTACACTCACAAAAATTTGAATTAAATTTAAGAATTTTAAATATTAGGAATCATTTCACACACAGCTGGTTAACTCCATACTGAACCATTTAAGTTCGTGTTATGGTAGCTAACACAACTGATATACTACATATACATACATATATCTATACTATAAGACTCTTTGTCCTGACCTATTCATTCATTCATCTATAGACAACGCAGAGCCCAAACGGCTGGTCCTAGGGTTGTGAAATTTGGAGGGTGTATTTGTTTTGGTATGTAGACGCGTACTAAGAACGGATTTTTGGAAATTCCACCCCTAAGGGGGTGAAAGGGGGTAAAACAGTTTGTATGAAACTTCTTTGTTTTGAACTTATAGCAATGACATTTGGAATATGTATAGTTTATGTAAAATTAAAAATAATGATATCAAGTTTTTTTACCAGGGGTGAACTAAGGGTTTGTTATGGGGGGTGAAAGTTTGTATGGAAAATTCTTTATTTATCACATTAAAGTCCTGAAAGTTGTCATGGTAATAGATTATTAAATGGTTAAATTAAAATTTCAATAACTTTTGCCAGGGGTGCATTAAGGGGGATGCCATTGGGGTTGAAAGTTAATAATGAAAGTTTTGTGTTTTTGAACTTAGTGGTGTAAAATTTGGAGTGTGTATATATTTAAGTACTTAGACGTGTACTAAGAATAGATTTTTTGAAATTCTACCCTTAAGGGGAGTGAAAGGGGGTAAAACAGTTTGTATGAAACTTCTTTGTTTTTAAACTTCCAGCAATGAAATTTGGAATATGTATAGTTTATGTAAAATTAAAAATAATGGTATCAAGTATTTTTGCCAGGTGTGAACTAAGGGTTTGTAATGGGGGGTGAAAGTTTGTATGGAAAATTCTTTATTTATCACATTAAAGTCTTGAAAGTTGTCATGGTAATAGATTATTAAATGGTTAAATTAAAATTATATATTTTTTTGCCAGGGGTGCATTAAGGGGGATGCCATTGGGGTTGAAAGTTAAAAATGAAAGTTTTGTGTTTTTGAACTTAGAGGTGTAAAATTTGGAGTGTGTATATATTTTAGTATTTAAACGTGTACTAAGAACGGATTTTTGGAAATTCCACCCCTGAGGGGTGAAAGGGGGTAAAACAGTTTGTATGAAACTTCTATGTTTTTGAACTTCTAGCAATGAAATTTGGAATATGTATAGTTTATGTAAAATCAAGTTTTTTTGCCAGGGGTTAAATAAGGGTTTATAGGGGGGAGGGGGGTGAAAGTTTGTTTGGATTTTTTTTTATTTATCAATTTAACAGTCTTGAACGTTGTTTTGGTTGTAGTTTATATGGTGGTTAAGTAAATTTGTAATGATATTTGCTAGCAGTGAATTAAGGTATGCCATTGGGGTTTAAAGTTCAAAGGGAAAGTTTTGTGTGTTTGAAATTAAATACTTATGAATTGGAATTTAAGTATGTGGTTTACTAAGTGGTATGATTCACGTATTCTTATTATTTATATTAAAATAATGGCTTGGAGAAAACGATCTAATCTGTAGCATTACCACCAAAATAGATAAAACAGAGGTTTACTAGATCTCAGGAATCGAATGAGGAAAGACAGATGCGGCTTATTTTGATATCGTAGCAATGTAGTGTTTATATAAAATTGGCACGGGAATAGGATACAATAGATTTTTTCCACAGGTTACGCAAAAAGCGACCTACACGCGGGCGGAGCCGCGGGCAACCTCTAGTATTTTATATAGATACATATTTAACACCCAGACCCACAACCGACAAATTTAGTTAAGCACAAAGATGTCGGCCGGGCCGGGAATCGAACCCGGAACCTTCTGGCTAGCAGTCCGGCATGGTAACCGTTGCGCCAACGAGGTCGTCGTCATTAAATACTTTTTATATCGATACATATTAAACACCCAGACCGACAACTAACAAATAAGCTCACTACAAAGATGTAAGCCGTGCCTGGGAACCGAACCCGGGACCTTCTGTCTGGCAGTCCAGCAACGGGGTCGCCATTGATTGATTTTCAGACTTCTTTATTGACATAAAACAATAATGCAAAGTATGTTCACACAGCGTTATTATAACTAATGTAACATTTAATCTTATGATCTAGTGTTTTGCAGGCTAATATCACCTATTTTAACTTATGTCTAACTGTTGTAGGTTGAGTTTTAGTTCTCATTAAATCTAGTTTATACATTATATATTATTATAACTAATTATGGAGCTACTCGTGGCATTGTGCGCACATCGAGTTGTTGGCAAATGGATCGATGCTTCACGAAAAGCTTGACATAGGTACTTACATTATTTAGTGTACAAAGGTAACACAAGTAATACATCATAAAATAGGAAGAAATATTTAAATTAGGTAATACATAGTAGGTTTTCGTGTTTGTGTGGAGGTGAACGAGTGCAAGGAGAGCGTGTGGTCGCTGGGCGAGGAGCTGGACGCGATGGTCCGCGCGTGGCGCTCGGCGCGGCGCGCGCCGCCCGCGCTGCGAGCCGCGCACGCGCCGCCGCACCGCCACAACGACATCTGCTTCAAGAGCGCGCGCTGGCGGCTCACCGACGCCGACGGACAGCTCGGCATCGCCGACCTGCTGCTCACCAATTTCCTGTAAGCTCGGCTTTACATGCCAACACTACGACATCTGCTTCAAGAGATGACGGTGACAAAATAAGAATAAACGTATCTTGCCTCAAAGAAAATGAACGAATGAATCATTTTTATTAAGAGAGCTCGGTAGAGAAAAAATAATAGTAGTTTAAAAAACTAAAAAACACGCTTATCTGGCCGTTTTAAGTGGGTCAAAATCGTGCCCAAAGAAGTCGGTTACAAACAAACATACAAACAAAAATACAAAAGAATGTAATAATTTTATCAAATTAGTGTATTGTCATCGGTCCTCAATAAATCTACAAAGTTTCAACGAAATCTGGCCGTTTAAAGTGGGTCAAAATCGCGCCCAAAGAAGTCGGTTACAAACATACAAACAAACATACAGGTGAAGCTAATATAAAGCGTGTAATAATAAAAAGAGGGGTCAGGTTTGCTGGAATATATAACACATATTGATATTCGTTTACAATGAAATCGTGGTAGTTTCACAATACGATTGCTATGATAATTTGCGATTTAAGAAACGTGGTTAGTTCAACACAGTAATCTATCCACTTTTCCAAACAAAGCTTGGCACGTAAACCTTCCAAGCTCCATTAAGTTACAAGATTTTCTCAAATATAGACTTTATGTCCGTTTCAATTTGTAATGCCGCTACTGTTGGTTTCTAAATTGAATTGAACGAACCTAGTCTCCCGAATGAACTAGTAACACATGACTGAAATAGTTCGTTCCTAACGTTCAATCGAATTTACAGACTTTGTTACCTCACCCGAGCGACAGATTTCGCTTGACTTTCCTTACTACTCTACAATAGTTACAATACAAATACAAATCAAAATAGTTTATTCAGCACAAATACAGGGGTGCTAATTTAATTTATTACTAAAGTATAGCCTAGCCTTAGTGAACGTTTTGCCATATCCACTGAGCCCCGCGCTAAGTATCATATGATCCTGTTATGCGGGTTAGTTACGGCGATGAATACTAGATGACGGCACTTGCGTTGCGTTGTTGTTGACGGAAGTGTGAAGTATGCGTGTGGTCGCAGGTACACGAAGACGTCCCGGTCGGACGACTCGGTGGAGCACCAGCTGGAGGTGGGGTACGTGCAGGTTACCAACCTGCTGCCCAACGAGCCCTTCCCGGAGGTAACTAGCTTTTTTTCCGGTGACGTCATAACAACAAATACTAAAAATAAAAATGTATATATTAAGAGGGGTCCCCATATAATATAATACGTGCGTTGTTTGTCAATTGCCTAGTTTTCTTCTTATTCGTATGAGCTAAGTGGCAAAATTTTGGTGTCGAGAGTTTTCAATCCGCCCAAAGACCTCTGACTAGGTTTAAGATTTGCTAGTACTAAGACTAACAGCCGGGTCCTACCTACTATTTAACGTTTCATCCGACAAACAGTAGCGCCAGATGTAAACGACATTTTAAAATACAGTCTTGTGCATGGTCACCCACCCGAGGACGCATCGACCATGCGTCGCATCGCATGCTTAACTTCAATGATCGCATCAGATCGTCTTAGCCGAGATACAGGCGCAGTATCAGTCCTATCAAAATGTAAAATAGAACTATAATAGTATATAACTGTAAATTGATTTGATTAACAAATCTAAAGAGTTTATTTGTGACAATGTAAATAGCATAGCATAATAATTATTTTTGTCAATAAACTTTTTATTTATTTATATATTTAGTAGTAATAATAATATTGTGACGTGTCAGGTGCTGGCCCCGCAAGCGGCGTCGGGTCGCGCGCCGCTGGCTCGCCGCGCCGCGCTGCGCGTCTTCTGCCGCGACCGCCCGCCCGTCGGCGGCATCGCCGTCAAGGAGCACTTCGAGGTCAACATCGTGCCCATACGGATCGGTAAGCCTTCACATTACATTCGTGGTTCTTCCTCTCCATTTGTTTAGGGAGGTAGAGGATCCGCCTCGAGGCTTTCCTCTTTACGGAGGCTGGACTGCAGGACACAGGCCCTAGGGAATGTGGGAGTCTCGCCAGAGCGGGCGAGCGGGATCGCTCTGCGGCCCTCTCCGTGACTCAACCAAGGGTCGAGGTAAGCCTTCAATCATTAACGGTACCGTCCACTCTAGATATTTCAAACCTGCGATAATTCGTACCTCTCTATATTTCAGTTAAGTTATTACGAACTCCCAAGCAAATCTTTTAATATTTTGAACTAAATTTTTATACATTTTAACAAAAGACGCTTTAATAAAAATCAATTTACTTTTGATCCATTGACAAATTGATCAAAAAAAAAACATTGGTACGTAACAAAACGACGCGTTAGTTCGAATACATTGGAACCAAACACTCGATAATTCAAAGAGAAAAAGACATTTTAAGACAAGTTTAACTTGTATCATGGTATACGAGTCTTTGTTTTTGTTTTCATTGGTGCGACAAAAATAGCTTAAAGACCGTCTAAAGAACTACTCTAAGATTTTTTATACTTATCGTATACAAAAATATTGAACCTGCAAAAATAACACAACGACGCCCGTCATTAGATGGGAAGCGTAAATTATAGGTATTACACACTGTTTAATAAAATTAAAACTAATATTAAGAGGGCTACATTATTTGCTGTTTTCAAAGATAATGCGATCGCGACTTTTCTATGCGATCGCGACTCTCACCTAGATTATGTTGAGAATTGAGATCTTAAAGTTTCGGTACACACGATACAAAAAAGCTGTCTATTGTCCGCAGAATTACTATTAAGTACATTCATTGAGTCACCTCAGTTCGCTGCACGTGCACAAAAACACGTTGAATACGTGCTTGCAAGGTAAACTTTACTTCATGATGACAGGCGGCGTCTGACTCACACGGTCAAACAATCAGCTCCTTCTACTCGCTTGTGTAGAAAAAGCGAGTGGCCAAGCTCTGGTGTCGAGAGCTTTCAAGCCGCCCGAATGTCTCTGACTTGGCTTAGGGACTTTTTTTTGTTACTCTAAATAGGTCAGCGCTTGACCACAATTCACCTGATGGTAAGCGACATTGAGGTCTACTGCTTGTAATGCTATGACCAACAGCCGGGACCTTCAATTTAAATTGTCATCCAACCCACGGTAGCGCTCAGATGAAAATGCCACTAGAAAAACGACAGTCTTGTGCATGGTCACCCGTCCAAACATTGTCCGCACCGTTGCTTAGATTCGATGATCGCGTCAGATCCCCTTAGCTAGCTTGATCCCGCTATTCCCGTTAGGCTATAAAATAATCTAAGTTGCTGAGGGAAACAAAATATAGGCCATGTTATTCGGGGATAAAGTAGCTTCTCAACGGTGAAATAATTTTTCAAATCGGTCCAATAGTTTCGGAGTCAAACAAACAAACAATCAAACTTTTCCTCTTTATAATATTGGTATAGATGTTTGTGGTTATACTGAGATATATTCACTCCTAGGAATAATTTAAAATACGTCAGAGCTCTGGACTTATTTACTTCGAAACTGTATTTGTGTCAGACAGATATGAACTTAGTCATTTTGTAGGTGACCTTTCCTTGCATACGGAGGTCATTTCGAGTCATTGTTTTCTTAAAATATGTGCAGACCTTATGGTGGTTTGCCTTCGTTTAAGTTGATATGCTATTATTCTCTCGAATCTCGAGTAAATTATATGAAATTGAAGATTCGTGCCAACAACTCTCTTTCAGAGATTTGTTGCATCACTCATTTTATAAATTTTGGTATAGTTTTGTTTTTCGAATGTATCTTTAAATTATTAATCTTGGGTTTTTTATATCTTGGTTATATTTAAAGCGATAGGAATATAATTTTGAAAAATCCTATAACAAAAGCATAAGCAGCCCACTATACGTTCCCACTGCTGGGACTCGGGGCCTTCTCTCACTAGGAGAGAGTTATAGGCAATAATCCGCCACGCTGGCCAAGTGCGTATTACCGGATGACACACGTCTTCGGATATTGCAGTCCTAAAACGTGTCGGTTTCCTTACGATGTTTTCCTTCACCGTAAAGCGAGTGCAAATCCACACAACTTGAAAAACAAGTCATTGGCGTAGGGCCGGGATCGAACAAGAGGCCGTCTGATTGAAAAGCAGACGTTTTGCCACCGAGCCAAACTAGCTTTTTCCTGTAGGTTACTATTCAAGTACGAAACCCCAAAAAATACATTTATTACGCGCACAAGATATTTAATTACGATCACGTACTAAGCAATGTTTGAGAGCAATGTCGCTTATTCAAATATCCTAGAAGTGGAATGTAAATGAAGCAACGGCGAATTCCGCACATCTGAGTAAACAAGAGCGGGCCGCGTGGTGTGCTGAGAACGCATTGAGGTAGATATAACTCCAGACAAAAGTATGAATGTAGCGCCTGTAGCTCGGATAACTAAGGTGATCTGATGTGATCGATGCGGACAGTCTTTGTATAGGTAACCGTACAAAAAATTATATATTAAACTAGCTGACACGGCAAACGTTGTTTTGCCTCACTTAGGGGTACAGCGCCATTTATTGATTACTTACTCAACCTAGTCGAAAGGTATCGACATCTGTTAGAATAACTTGGAGTTAACAGATAATTGTGACTGTCAAATAATAACAGACAATAATTAGCAATAAATTAAAATTGCTACTATAATTTGAGATTTAAACTATCCTATCTCTCAAGTTGGATCGAACTGCACATGGTGTGCGAATTTTATTACAATCGGTTAAGTGGTTTAGGAGTCTATTGAGGACAAACATTGTGACACGAGATTTATATATATTAAGATAAGATAGTGCCGTATTCGTCTTAGTATGGGCATTTTAAATAGAGGTTTTAATTTGACTGTATTTTAAATAGTGCGTTTTCATCTGGGCTCTATCGTGGCTCGGATGACAATTGCAGGTCCCGGCTTAAACCAAACAAAAGCCAGTCGTTAAGCCAAGTCAGAGGCCTTCGGGCGGCTCGAATACTCTCGAAATCAGAGTATAAATTTAGTTTCCTATTTGTATAGTAATCGTAAGTATTAATTTTAGTAGATACGAGTATACTCGTAATATTTGTTTTTGACTTTTTATATTTATTCATGTATATTACTTATACAATACTATACAAGAATCCTTTATTGTACACCTTAAACCAACAAAAAAAATAAGTGAAAAAAAAAAACAATTCCAGCACATGTGTTGCACAATAGGCGGCCTGTGCAGCAATTTCTTCCAGGCAACCTTTGTATGGAAAATAAAATTAACGCAATGAGAGGTGTTACCAAACAAACACCGAATAAACATTAAAGAATAAAATAAACCTACTTATCTGTCTTATTTCGTTATTAAAATGCCATTTTTAATTATTTTACCTAAAGCTCTAACTCATTGGCGGGGATCGAATACACGACCTTCTAAACGTGAGGCAGCTGCAAGTCCGACTCAAACAAGTTCTCATCGTTTCAAAATAAATTATTAAAATACGCTGTCCTAGTGGGATTATACCACTAGATCATGTACATAGATATATGTATTCTAGTGTAAGGTCTTGTTCCATCGGTGCGGCATCAAAGGAAGACACACCTATTAACGACTGTTTCCGTTCATAATTTCATTGTACTAAGAAAATGTGTCAAAACGGTGCTATGTCATATTATATTATTACTAGCTGACCCGGCAAACGTTGTTATGCCTTACTTAGGGGTATGAAAAATAAATAGTAGCCGATTCTCAGACCTACTACTGAATACGCATATAAAATTTTGTTAAAAATAGTTCAAGCCGTTTCGGAGGAGTACGGTAACTAACATTGTGCCATGGAATTTTTATATATAAGATTATCTGTAAGCACCATTACAATAGTGGATTAAGATAAATGTTACATAAAGGGGAAAATAAAAGGAATAGAAGAATACCAAAATAAACTCTGAATGAATGGACTGTATAAACTCTGACTTTAAAAAATGTCTCTAAATTCGTCGGGAAGATTATTTCTGTGTATACGTCATTTATAAACTTTTTTTGGGTTAAAAAATGGTCTTATATAAATTTCATTGAAATCAGTACGGTATTTTTGTAGATAGAAAGTCGGTTTTCCAATGTTTTATTATTTAATTTTAAGTACTATTGTACTATAATAATTAAACTAACATCTGTTCGTTGGGCAAAAACATATTGATATTTTTTTTTTTTTTTTTTTTATAACTTATAGGTTTGCGTTTGACCACAGCTTGCCTGATGTTAAACAATACTATGGCCTACGATGTTACACGCTTACCTAGAAAATACCTATTAACTCTAGATTTGAAGACCCCCAGGTGGTACTTCTCAGGAAACAGAGACTCAGGAAGAGAATTCCAAAGTTTTGCAGTCCTCACAAGAAAGGAAGAAGCGAAACGGCTTGTGCGAAACTTAGGGATTTCGACTGTATATCTATGTCTCTTCGCTGAGTTTCTGCTCGTTCTGTAATGGAACGGAGATGGTGGTATTATATTATGCAACTCCGTTGCGCACTCCCCGAAATGTATTCTATAAAACACCGACAGACTGGCAACCTTACGCCGGTGCTCCAAACTATGAAGTCTAGATTTGGCGAGACAAGGTTGACCGATGAGCTTCTTGGCACGCCGCTCAATGGACTCCAACGCCTCAAGCTGGTATTTTGCTGATCCATCCCAAAGGTGCGAGCAGTACTCCATGCATGATCGAACTTGTGCTTTGTACAAGGTGAGCAACTGTTCCGGCTTGAAGTACCGACGCACCTTCGAGAGGATACCAAGCTTTTTGGCAGCCAATTGAGCTTTGGACTCAATGTAAGAGCCAAAATTGAGCGACGAAGGTAAAGTCACTCCAAGAAGTTCAAGTTGGTCTGTGATGGGGACGGATACATTATGGAAAGTCGGGGCCAGGTGGAAAGGCCTCTTCTTAGCAGAGAAAAGACACGCCTGGGTCTTAGCAGCATTGAAACACACCAAATTGGCATCGCCCCAGTCGGAGACTGCCTGCAAGGAGTGGTTCATGCGCTCGACCATGGTCTCTCTGAGAAGCTGAATATCGGCCTCTCTGGCGCGTGCATTGGATGTGTAGCTCTCTACAACCGTGCTATCATCTGCATAACCTAAGATACCGGGTTTCAGCAAATCGTTGATATGTAGCAGGAAGAGGGTTGCAGAGAGCACGGACCCTTGAGGGACACCGGCATTGATTGCCATTCGATCGGACGAGCAGCCGTCAATGACCACCCGTATCGAACGCTCCCTCAGAAAGTCTGATATCCAAGCACGAAAACCAGAGGGCAAGCCATAGGATGAAAGCTTGCTTATAAGGCCATCGTGCCAGACCCTATCAAAGGCCTTAGAAATATCAAGAGAAACCGCCAGGGCTTCTCCGAATTTCTCAATGGCCTCGCTCCAGATGTGAGTGGCGTACACTAGAAGATCCCCAGTCGATCGGTTTCGGCGAAAACCATATTGGCGATCGCTGAGGAGGTCATTTAGTTCTAGGTACGCCAAGAGCCTGCTGTTAAGGACACGTTCCATGCTCTTGCAGAGTATGGACGTGACCGATATGGGCCTGTAGTTAGCAGGGTCGGCACGACTACCTTTTTTGGGCACGGGCTGCACGTTAGCTAGCTTCCATGAATCTGGCACTTTACCAGTCTCAAGAGAGAGCCTAAAGAGGCGTGTCAGTATTGGAGTCAACTCGGGCGCACAATTCCTCAACACAATGGCAGGAATGCCGTCTGGACCACTAGCCTTGTTCACATCTAGATTGCGTAGCGTTTTGCGAACCTCAGATTGACGAATTCGGATTTCCGGCATTACCACCGAACAAGCCTCTGAAACTGGGGGTATCGCGCTACCAGCATCTAGACGTGAAGACTCCGCAAACAGAGATGCAAACAAGTTTGCTTTCTCTACAGCGGTGTGAGCCAGTGACCCATCAGGTTTCTGCAGTGGAGGCAGCGAGGGGCGGCAGAAGTTCGTTTCGACCGCTTTGGCTAGGGACCAGAACGCTTTACTACCTGCCGGGTACAAAGCCAGTTTGGCCCCTATTCGACCGATATGGTCAAAACGAGCCTTCTGTAAGACCTTTTTACAGGACTTGGCAGCCTTGTTGAAGGCTCTCTTCTTTTCGCGAATATCAGATGCCTTACGTTGTCGAGCACCAACCCATGCTAGGTATGCCTGATGCTTTAGCGCCTCAGCGCGTCCGCATTCAGGTCCAAACCATGGGCGTGCTTTACCAGAAGCTGCTACGTCAGAAAATGGAATGTAATATTCCATCCCTTTCCGCAGCACTTCGGTTACGGCATTGGCACAGGCACTGGGATCACTGGAAGAGAAGCATACTGGCTGCCAAGGGAAGGATGCAAAAAATGACCGCATCTCATCCCAATCTGCTGACTTGTATCGCCACACCCGCCGAGAGCCAGATATATCCCAGAGATATCCCAGCAGTGAATATGTAAAAACATTGATAAGGTGTATTGATAAGCACAAACGTTAGCATTATTGGTTTCTTATCAATTACGACGTCAACACAAAACATTCGCTAGCCGATTCCAAAATTCGCATTGCTTCTCACATCTTCGGTAGTATAGTGGTAAGTATCCCCGCCTGTCACGCGGGAGACCGGGGTTCGATTCCCCGCCGGAGAGATTCTTTTTGCATTTTGTTTTTGCAAAATGGATCAAATTGTGTTTTTGACTGTAAATAAATTATACAATTTAGCTTAAGTCTTAGCTTATACAAATGTTTAAATAAAAATAATTATTAGATTTGTTGAGTAAAGTTACAAATACACTTTTAATTTAAACCATTAGTGATGATTTAGCCATAGACTGAGTTTCAACATCCATAAAAAATTTAAATGAAATTATTAGATCAGTTACAAAAAAAATATGGAACAGAATATTAGAAATTATTTTTAATGAACTTTTTAAACATAATTAATAAATCTACTTTATTAAATAATATAATAAATTAATAAATACATATGTATCATAATTACTTTCAAGCATATGGTGCGCATAAATTATTTTGTCATAAATTGCCAATGTACCTGATTGCTAGCAAAGAACTAATTATATTCTTTTTCACACGTTACTATTACTGATTACATTGTTAAAAAAACATGTTTAAGTAGAGCAAATTCATCAACGCATTAGCAAGTTGAAGTGGCAGTGGGCCGGTCACATCTGTCGCAGAACCGATAACCGCGAGAGTAGACGAGTTGTGGAGTGGAGACCGCGTACCGGCACACGTAGTGTAGGACGTCCTGTAACGAGGTGGAGTGACGATATACGGAAAAAAGCAGGTAGTGGTTGCAGACGAGATGCCCAGGATAGGGTCGCGTGGCGTGCCTTGGGAGAGGCCTATGTCCAGCAGTGGACGCAGACAGGCTGATGTTGATGATGATGATGAGGTAGAGCAAATAATGCTGTGTAGGACGTCCTGCGACGAGGTGGAGCGACGATACTCGTATACGCAATAAGCGGGCAGTAGATGGAGACGATATGCCCAGGATAGGGTCAAGTGGCGTACCTCGGAAGGGCCTTACGTTCAGCAGTAAACACAGACGGAATGTTTTTTTAATACAATAAAAGGGGTTGCGCTTAATCACAATTCATCTGATAGTAACCGGTATTATAATCTAAGGTGGAGCGCGCTTACCCAAAAAAACTGGTTCACTCTTGTTTAATGACGATTATCTTCTCTCAACAGGTTTAACCAAGAAGTTCTTCAATACGATGCTCAAGTTTTGTTTCCCGGAGCGCGACCCTGACACGATGGAGGATGGAGAAGATGACACCGAGGGTACGCTCCGCAGCGGAGCCTCCTCCAGCCTCGTCTCCACCGGCTCCAAGAAACTCAAGAAGAAAAATAAGGATTCCAACTCCAACTTCTACGTGAAGAGAGATAAGAGGGATAAGGATGATGTGGAGAAAATGAAGGTAAGATCATTATGTTGCCAGTATTCTTATAAGTGTGTGTTCCGATGAGTGTGTGTGTGTGTGTGTTTGTGTGTGTACGTGCGTGTGTTTCTGTCTGTAGCACCGTAGCTTCCGAAGGGAAGAACCGATTTCTATTTAGTTTTTTTGGTTGAAAGTGGGCTGTTTTCAAGCACAATAGAAACTCGATTATCCGGCCCTCAGATACGGATTCGAGATTTTCCGGGTTAGAGACCAATTGTCCAAAATCGTATTTTTGCAAGCATGAACGTGTCGGACGGAACTAGCATCGCCCCGCCCGTGCCGGATTCTCGTCGTAAAATAAATAAAGCTATACGGTCATCAAGTTCGATTCCTCTGAGTTTGCTTCTACGGCACAAGCCATCGCTTTTCTCAATTTTCTGCTTGCTCACAATACTGATGTTGGTGTATTCTGTTATAATTATAAGTTATTTGTGAGTGATATAGCTTATTAAGCAAATTATGTTAGTTGTCTAAATCTTATATATAAAATTTCCGTGTCACAGTGTTTGTTACCGTACTCCTCCGAAACGGCTTGACCGATTTTTACCAAATTTTATATGCGTATTCAGTAGGTCTGAGAATTGGCTACTGCATTTATATTTTTAAGGCAAAACAACGTTTGCCAGGTCAGCTAGTTATGTATAATTATGTAAATGTATGTAAAATAGTTTAAAACGTTGTATGCATGTGTGGTGTTAGCTGTAAGTACATCACGTAATGGAAAAAAAAATAATAATAAATAAGCGGGATATTGTCATTGTTTCCATGGTTGCAGGAGCGAGCGGAGAAGAACAAGCTGTTCATCTACATCAAGATCCCGGAGGTGCCGGTGCGGCTCTCCTACAAGGGCAGCAAGGAGAAGAACCTGGAGGACGTGCGGGACCTGCCGCTCGTGCTGCCCACGCTCGAGTACCACAACGTCACCTGGACCTGGCTGGACCTGCTGCTGGCTACCAAGAGCGATACCAGGAGGTGACTGCCTTACTTTTGTTCCTCCGATCAAAAATGTACTAGTATACCGTTTATGTATTGCCGTTTTTAGAAACATCACCTTATATTGTGATGTTTCTAAAAACGGCAAGGAAAATAGAACCACAAGTAAGAGTGTGGTTTATTTGAGTTTGAGGAATTTAAGCGTTATTAGTATAGTAATACAGTTGAGTTTTCTAACGCTCACTGCGTACGGTCATATAATTATACGAGCACTACTAGCTATTTTCGCGGAGAAAAATACACAAAACTATTACGAATAAAAGTATTATAAAATAAAAGAAAACGAAGAACAAAGATCAGACTGACAATCACGACAAATGATAATAAAACAATAATATTTTAATAGTAGTATGTTTAAACAGAAAATAAAGAATTTTTGTGAAAGTAATTCCTTTTATAATTTAAGCGAATATATGAATATGGAGCTTGCAGAATCTTTAGTTATTCATGTGTTAACAGTAGTACTTTAAATTTAATAGATATGAAGAACAAGTGCTAATGTGTGTAATATCTGATGGGGTAGAATATTTATTTAATGTAATTTGTAAGTTTAATTAATTTTATCTAACTAATGTTTTTAAGTATTGAGTAATTATTGTAGTATGACTTGCCTTTAACGTATGTTATTTAGGGCTAATAAAGTTCTGTATTTCTCTAAAAAAACACTTTATTCGAACAAATTTAGTAATTTAGATAAAACGAGCTTGGCCATGTGTATAGTGTCGTCCGTTCCCCAGGGTGATAGTATCGCAGGCGATCCGGCAGAAGCTGCAGCTGCACCGCCGCGCCGCCGCCGCGCCCGAGCCGCTCGAGGAGGACAAGGCTCGCTTGCTACTTGGAGAAAGAACTGTGAGTCATACATTCTAATTATAACTCATTCTATCAGTATTTTAATTCGTAAAATTTAATTTAGTATTTCTTTCAACTTAATCTTCTCTAATATATAAAATGTCCATGTCACAATGTTAGTTACCGGACTCCTCGATAGATAGCCAATCGATAGATTATAGCTTACAAAACGAAACAATTAGCTATGATCTTTATATAGGCCTACCGAACATATGTACATATTTATGAAAACAGCATGTTGATGAATTACGTACACTCTGAGATATAGAGTTTCATATAATCAACATTTGAAGTCAGATTTCTTACAAAACTTGCAGAATAGTTTCGTTTTTAATATGTCAATAAATCTATCGATTGACACTACTTTCATTCTCTCAAGTTAAAATTGGTATTTTTTCTGGAGGGGGAAAATACCAAGCTCCATACAAAAATATACGATGACATCTCTGAGTGTGTGACGATTTAAAATTTAGTGTTTTATTGTTTGAAAGGTTCCAAGATGAGGTCAATTTTTATCTTCAACACACAGATACGATCTCAAGGAATGTCTATGTCGCAATAAAAAAGATTACATACATCAAATCTATAATCTCCTCCTTTTTTGAAGTCTGTTAAAAAAATGGACAGTGTCTGTGTTCTAAATTCAAAATATTTTTTTCCGATTAAGAAATAGTAGAAATAATCATTCTTTGTATGAACCGATTGGCCTAACTCAGGTAAAGAAAAATCTCAATTCGACAAAATTGGTTGCTTTGAGATTTTTATTTACTAGCATATTTTTGTGACAAATTTCCCCGTGTCCAGGTGCCGGTCGACAACAAGTCTCAGAAGAAGAGCACGCCCAGCGTGTTCAAGTTCACCAAATCGTAGAAGAATAGACACGGGTAGGTTTAGATATTACTTAGCATTTAACTAACGAACCAAAACTAGACTGCTAGATAATGAGGCTCATTGTCCTTCGTGAACAATGGTTTTTCAACACGCTTGCTTATAAAGTAGCTCAAAGTTGACCACAATTAGACACATTGATTGGTGGTGGGCTATTGATTTTCTTGTACTTTTTTACATTAAATGAACTTGTGCTTGATCACAATTCACCTGATGGAAAGCGATATTATGATCTAAGGTGCAGCGCGCTTACCCACTAACAGGCTCACTCTTATTTTGGAAACTGCCAGAAAGATGAAAAATCTGTCGCCAAGCACCTAACAGTGTGTTCCGGCAGCCTCCTTGAGAGCCAGTTATTCCAGACTAGGTATGCGCCACCTTAGACTTAGTCTGGGTCATCGTTATTCTTATGAATACCTAGCTGTAAGGAGTAAATATAAAAACATAATGCCACCTAGCGATTTTTAAGGCGAGAGTGAACCGGTTCCTTCTAGGTAAGCGCGATCCACCGTAGACCTCAATATCGCTTACCATCAGGTGAATTGTAGTCAAGCGCTGACCTATTCAGAGTAAAAAAAACACCTGTATCAAACCTTGATGGCTATTATTTACTAATTAATTGTTACTCTAAATTTATTTTTGATCAACTAAATAAAATTAAATATCTTATTGACTCAGGCGTTACTTTGCGGAAATCCATTGTAAATAGAAGACAAAATTAAATATTTAGTGTACCTGTGATCACAGCGGAAGTATTAACACACTAAATATTATATTTTTTTATTTAATATTTTTTTTGTATTACTCTCTTCACAAGTGTGTTGGAAAGCTTTGTATGATACATGTGTGATTGGTGATTACCGTCCTCGGCTCTCTTAAGACCCTCACCTAACGGCTCGAGTCTCAATGGCACCTCAGCGGTAATCATCAACATTACACACTCGTACCATAATGTACTATTATGTAAAAAAAAAGATTAATGAGACATTAGATACTCAATTTATATTTTTAATTACTTTGCACTAGGCGATTGAATCGAATCGAAGCAACTTTTTGCTTTTGCGTTGTGAATATATTTATTAGTATAGTGAAAATTATTGGTATTTCTTAGTATATGTTGGTAGTACTTTTCACGTTACTTTTGATTATTATACAGATTTATTTTTGCTTTTATTAAGAGATATATTATAAGATGACTTCTTTTTAAGTTTACCTTTTATTCCCCAAAGGACAATGAGCCTCAAATATTTATGTTTTGAAGATATGAGGCTATTTTAAGTATTAATACAGTCAGAAAAATAACTGAAATATGTTTCTATATCCAACAAAGTTATATATTATATTTTTTTATCAATATAAGCCATATTGTATCATAATATGTGAAAGCAAATGCTTATTTGCTTTATTCCTATTTGGTATTTATAGATCACATCGAAAGTAAACTAAATATTTCAGATATTATTCTAAATACTATGAATTATAGCAAATAACCCGAATCAATGGTTTAAATACAACTTAAACACAGAGATTTTTATGATAAATTTATTATGTCTATTCATATGAAAATTAATGTATTCAATGAAATAATACGAGTTGTTATAAAAGTATAAAATACGTGCAATATTATAATTATTATTTAAGCTTATGCATATGTATACAAAACTGTTACATATGTACAGATATTACCGATCCCTAAACCAAAGTACTATAAGATACATTATGTATTGGAAATACGTTTAAAGACGTATGTACGAGTATACGTAAAAAAGACTATTATAAAAGACGTGGAATCATTTTTGCTCTACTTCTTAAAGTTCCATAAATAACTTTTTTAATTATATGGTATCATAGATGGTTTAAAATTTTAGTATAAGCAACCCACTTTGATTCCCACTGCTGGGTGGGACTCGGGGTCTTCTTTCGCGAGGAGAGATATGTATGAAGACTACGCTTGCTAAGAGCGGGTTGGCGGAAAATATACGTCGGATATTGTGGTCCTTAAAACACTAATTTGTCCAGGGCTGGAATTGAGCCGGATTGTCGCGGATTGCCAGTCCAACACTCTTCAAAAAGCGCCACGCCATGTCCGTATTTAGATTTTACGACACATTTTTATAATGAATCTAATATTATTTAGCATACGTTCATAGCATTTCGAAAGTGCTCCCAAGTGCTACACATAGGTGATTTTGAACGAACGATGAATATTCTAAGTAATCAAATCTCTCAGTAAAAGTACTGATGAATAATAAAAAATAAAAATGATATAAGTGTTATTTATAAATGCTTAAGAAATAAGCACAAAATTAATTGCTGTGATAGGCAATGTCGTCTATAGGTAATTTATGTATAATATTTGTATGTAAGCGATTTTTTATATAATTCCTACTATTTTTGTAAGTGCAATTATTGTATAAACCAGTATTCAATCGATCTGTTTATTAAATGTTATTATCAATATTATTTTGTTTTTCTTATTAAATTCTATTACGTGACCTCCGAACAATCCTACTAATATAATAAATGCGAAAGTTTGTGTGTGTATGTTTGTCACTTCTTCACGCTCAAACGGCTTAACCGATTTTGGTGAAATTTGGTATGGAAATAAGTTAGACCTTGGATTATCACATAGACACTTTTTATCCCGAAAACATTACCTACTGGTTCCCGTGGGATGAGCAAATAACTTCAAAATCTATTTTACTCCGTCACGCTTAAACGCCTTTGATGAAATTTGATATGGAGATAGGCAACATCTTCGATACAAACAAATAACAATACAAATATCTTATTATCTTATTTCGGACTAAAGCGGGTAAGACCGCGGGGCTCAGCTAGTAAAATAAATTAAACAAAAATCGATTTGAAAACATTTTGATCTCTATTTTTTTAATATTGTTGAAGGAAAGTTGTTTGCTTAACCGCTCTTAAAAAGTTTTTGCATACTGATAGATGTAAATAATTATCTTTACATATATCATCATATACGTTTATGTGCCGCTAATATAATACGTTTTTACAATTTAGACAATATACTACATAAATACGTTTGTTAGGTAAATTTGTGTGAAGCGCAACAAATTTCCACAACACGGTACGGTGAGTAATGCTCAAACTCTATTTTATTTTTCTGTAAACATGTTTTACGTAAATAAGCGTGTCACTAAGCGGCCCGATTCCAATTGCTCAATGACTCCGTTACGCGCGCACTAAAATATCGTCCCGTTGCAAAACACTACTCATCCCGTCACAGAATAATAAGAAGTGAGGAGAAAAACTTGTGGGAAATCTGTTGTAAGAAAAGCCGCGTCTGGTTTTCCGCCGATATTTCCACAGGGTTACCTCAACGCGGCTTTCCGTCGCTCAGTCAGCGCTCGGACGTCGGATGAGACGCGCGTGTCGGTCGCTCCCACACGAACACGATCGTAAAAAGTTTCGAACGAATCATGAGGACGAATTTCGTATTATGTAATTGCTAATAAAAAATTCAGTGCTTGTTAATTTTTTCTCCTGTTTTTTTTTTGTAACGGTGTAATAGTAAGTGTGACGATGGCTCTGCCTGTGTTAGTGTTGTTGTTGGTGGCGCCCGCCCTGGGGTTCAACGTGGACATCCCCTCGAGGGTTGTGTATCGCGGGAATGCGAACTCTATGTTCGGATTCACTGTGCAGGCGCATGTTGATGGAAACCGGAAAATGTAAGTCACTATTCATGTATTTCCCTTTTTTCAGGCTGAAAGTTCAACTTAAGTATATATTTTTTTAGCTATCGTAATTTCTTTAAGATTTGTCTTGTCATTTCATTCAAGATCAGTTTCGTTGTGTCATAACTACTATAACCTTCAGTTTTATAGAGTTGTGTATTTAAATATTTATCAACGGCGCCGCGGCGCTCGCGCCGGTCTCAACCATTCGTTTTAAATGCCAATATAACGCTAGTGTTTCGTAAACACGGACCTGTTTAGTTTATGTTTGCCAAAAATATGCTAGTTAGTCATAACAAATGACCTAGTCAGGAAATAAAACATACGCGAGCAAAATTTATCATCCGTAAGCAAACTCAGATTAATTTCTTACTCTAGATTATTTAGAATTGTCGGTATCTAATTTCCTTCCAGTTATTGGTATCTGATTTTTATACTTATAAAGATATATGTATATTTCTACGTCACATAAATTCGTGATAAAAGCGATTACCTCAGTCACCTTTACTTCTTATGACACATCTAGTGTTGGAAGGTTGTCTACACATCGACTCAAGATCGCCGATGACATCACCCAACGCGCTCGCTCGAACCGATTTTAGCAGCCAATATACTCGCTATAAAGTATACTGACTCCATCATTTCATCATTTGTGTGGGCTATGAAGGATTCTAGTTTAGTTTGTTTGAGTCAGATACAAAATTGTACGCAAAGACGTAAGTTATTATTACAAGTGTTTTCTTGGTCCGATTACTTGCAAGATCTCTATGTTTTGGAAATAGGGAATCAGACTGCATTATTTGAAAAGTGTTGAATCTAAATGTTTCATACTTACATAAGCCAATCCAATTAAAAATGCGCATATAGTGGTATAAATAAGTATTGTCTCGGTTAGATCACCTGTAAGCTCTCTACGTTTCTGGAAATAGGAAACCAGACCGCATTATTCACAAGTGTTGAATCTAAATGTTTCATACCTACACAAGCCAATTAAAAATTGCGCATTAATGGCATGAATCTTAATGATTGTATGTGTGTATCATTTGTTTTGTCCTTCTATGGATTTCATTCAAGAGCTCTAAAACATTATTTACCTAGAGATATTATCTAAAACCTGACATGAGTTTTGGATTACATATTCTTATTATACATACTCTAAAAATTTAGGCTACAATTGAATACTCGTGCGTAAGTATCAGTTAAAACACTGGCTCACTGTCCCACTGCCCAGAGCACTAAATAAACTGATTGTCCATTGCAGCCTTGAGTGGATGACTTCTTAATTGTAATGAATAAGACGAGCCCAAGTACGCTACCTTGCGGCACACTGGCATCTTTGTAAGCGTCTTTACGACCGATCTTTGAAACTTAGAAGGCTAATATTGTTAAAGTGCAAACTTTACTGCTTTATCTCACCTGCTCTTCATAAAAGTGGGTCTAATGAGCAGTTTATTACCTATGATGTGGTGGTTTTATGTTAAAAAGTTGCTTTAATTTAGCTCATACTGAAAGAAATCTTATAAATTCCAATTTATTTACTAAACACATTTCATAGATCAATTACTTTAAGTAAGTATTTTATGTTAAGTAGCCATTTAATATTTAGTTTAAGAAGAATTTTCAAACATCACTACTCGTAGCTTCATCCCAAAAGCTTTTGTGCCCTTACACTTAGATTTTTTTTTGTTATAGGTTAGGTGTTTGATCGGTTAAAAACAATTATTTACGTGTCACGAATAAAAAAATATTTCCTGTAGTTGCAGTTTCGAGACTATTAATAGTTTTCTGAGTTTTAACAACTCCCTGTTGAAAGCAAGACTACATTACAATTTACTACACGAAGTTAACAGATATGCTGATGTCATGTCACCCATCAGCGGCTTCTCTGCGGCCACTCGCCCGTTGTTTTTTGTTTATCTCTGCTCACAGCTCCCATTGTTGACTTTGAACTTGAATGTATTATCACTAGCACCCCCGCCCCGCATACACAATATAACGCAAATTTTAATGTTGTCGGACCGGAAACAGTGCGACACATGCGCAACACATGCGCGCGCGCAGGCCAGAGCCCTTTTTTACTTTTTTCTCAACTTTTTTCGTCAATACGGCTATTTTAGTCGGCGGGGTGCGATCCCGCTTTCCGGTTGATTTATGGAGTCTTATGCGCTTACATGTAAAGTTGTAAGGCTTTTTTTGATGTTCGTATGTGTCATTAGAGCGAGGCTAACAAGTGGCTCTTTATCCGTCAGTAAATGGTACAGATAAGTAATGACTTGGGACGGCCGCAGCGGCGCGGCGCGGGCGCATCTGCGACCGCAGCTTTTTATTGATTTATTGATTGACGCTTGTTGAAACGTTTCGATGGCCATTCCATGATGTTGATCGATGGCTCTGGGAAAAGTGATTCTGTGATTTATCTTTCCACGTCTGTGGGAGTTTAATAACGGCAAGTTCGGACGAGCAGGTGTTTCGAAAATAACATTCTGTTTATTTGGACAAGAGGGACTAGGAAACAGGTTGATTAAATATGAAGATCATCATTTAAACATCTCAGAGATAAGATACCTGCACTGCCATCAATAATAACCTATGTATGCTTCGGTCAGTTGTCTCTACCACTTCGATGTCGAAGTAAAGATATGAGCAGAAGACAAGAGCCCAATAAGGATGTCGCGGGAATTCCTTACAAAAAGCGTTAGCAGCCGGTAGCGATAAAGCATTCCTAAGAAGCAGCTTAACAGTTTTAAAAGTTAAGTATTTGAGATAAACAGAAACACATGAGCAACGTAAAGACTTTTTTCTTTAGAATAAGTATTCCGTTATCAGTGGTGATGCGTGGAAAAGACGTCTGCACTGGATGCGGATAACCTCTGGCCCGAGTCTTCTGCCCGCCGGCTTCAGGGTACTCCGAAACGATATTTTTAGATAAACTTTTTAGATTATTCTGGGTGTTGACCTGTGTTGTTTTGTTCTTATCGCTTACAGGCAAAACTAAATGCACAGTTTACGCAACAATGAAAGTGCAAATATTAAACATAATTTTATTTTGCGGAATGTTATAAATTGGAATGGATGTCTTGTATGAGAAAGTAGTGCCTGTAGCTTGGCTAACTATTGTGATCTGGTGCTCATATTTTTAGTACGATCACGAACGGTCGTTAAGCCGACTCTGAGGCTTGAAAACTCTCAACACCACATCCTGGCCACTTAGCAGATACGAAATTACATATCATTATTATAAAATAATCGTATCTTATAAAATAAGTAAACACTTCGTAATTGTTACAGAAACGCATTCAAAAATAAATTTGGGCCACTTAATTAATCACCTACCCCTTTTATGTCATCGTCGTTAACTATTTTAATGGCATTTTAATTAGGTAACTTTTTAATGTAATGAGTGCTCATAGAAATAAATTAAGACGCGTACTTAGGGAATGGAACAATAGAGTAATGCAAGCGTTGTACATAATAGTAGAACGTCAAATGTTTCATGCTAGTTAGCACTAGAATATGACTTCATAAGTCTGAGATGTGGAATTAACACTGGTATAAAGCTGACGAATAAGAGAAACTATTTCAAACATCCACGCGATCTGTCAGCTTTATTCTTGATCGAAATAAGAAAGACAGCGGAAATTTGTCTTTCTAGTGCTATGTTCCCCACTCTAATTTTATTTTTTATGAAATTAGTCAACTAAGATAGGCTGTGGATAATGATGATGTTATTCACAAACATTGCGAAGCTCTTTAATAACTTTTTGTAGTCTCACTATACAAATGACTATTTATCTGACTTTTTTGTATCTTTAAAAAAATACAATAAAAAATATATCTACTACTTATTTTTGAGTGCAGGGAAACTGTATTGTATCTGAAAAGACCCCAGATAACGTTAACACAACAAATGATACCCTAGGGTCGTGATCCTACTGTAGAATCAACCACAAACATTATTTTGCTACCAGTTTTTAGGGATCCGCAGTCTTCCAAGGAATTCTTGTAGTTACGCTCTCTACGTCTACTCGGTATTTGACTCTTTGATCATAGGTTTGACTTCTACTTATAAATTTACGAAATTTAATATGCAGACGAAATTTGGTACATCCATATATTAGACGAATCGTACTCTATATTTTGTCAAACATATAAAATGTCGTAGTTATTGGAACCCTTCTATAAGCGAGCTCTGACAATCTCACGGCTACCTATTTTGTTAATCGTGTTGGATCGATCCCGTTTCGTTGTTTATTTGTATAAAAAAGAATAGGGTATCGAGCTATTGAAAACGTTTTAGTTCACATTGATTTTATTCGAAACATCATTTTGTCCTTTATCTATACGAGTATAGTAGGGATTTTTTGCAAATAGGTATGTATTATTTATTACCTTTAAAAAAAATTTAAACGATACGAACGAAGAAAGTAATATTATTTTATTGTGAGACCTAAAAATACAATAATGATAATGCAAACAATAGGTATAAATACTAATATGTAAATTTTGAACAGTCAAGTACACATTGAAAGTTACTTCAGTCGGTTTATTATAGTCAAGTACGACTAAGATGGTTATAAAAGATGATTGTTTCGCTTTCACATTCGTAGATGTCATAGAGTTGCAAATGAAAGGTAAGAAAGTAAAGCACGTCAGTTTCCAAGGCTTTTGTAAGTAGATCCAGTGTCTCAGGATCCTTGCCAAGATCTCTGCTTGTGATTCTCGCCGCGCCGACGCAAGAATTCCCTGCCACCTGCGGGAGTGTGAGCTAGCCTTTAAGAATAACAATTAGGCAATGCCCTTTTATGACATTTACAGCCGTTTGTTACTGTTGTTTTGTACGCCACTTGATTTTATTGTTTGTTTTTTATGCAGCTTTTGTTTTTATTGCAACCTTACAACCTGTTCAAATTCTGATAAGCGTTTTTGATGTTTTAAATTCTTTGCGTACCGCAAGGTGCTGTACTGGGGACAGCGGTATTCAAAATTTACGCCATTCACACTTTCTCCAGAAACACAATATTATTCTGACCCGGTGTGTTTAGGTGTATAAGCTTCATAAACTTCTTGAAATCTTTCTTAACACAGAGCAGAATATTTTAATAACCCAGTTCCGAGGAAGATGTTCGGTGCGCGGGCGCCGATCCGTGACCTGGTTATCGGTAGGTACGAGTGTAAGTAAGTATGGCGCCCGTCGACCTCCGTTTGGTTTACGTATGCTATTGTCGGGTTGAATGCAGAGACGATTAGCATCTGTCGCAATCGGCTGAGGTGATCGCATTTCATATTCATAATATTCACAGATGCCTGTGAAACTAACTTTGTTTATTTCTTGTTTTAGCTAGATCCTCGTAGTTCGGCATATTTTAATAAGATGATACGAGTATAAATGTGCATTTGGTAGGTGTCTGAAAATAAATCAATAAGTAAAATCATAAACGATATAATAATTAAAAATATTTTAGTATTTTTGCTGGCAGTATTACCAACGTGGTAATGCGTCTAGCATTTTGGACAATTCCTCTACCCCTGGACTTTTTAGGTTAAGTTTTAGTCATTAATGTTTTATATGATTATTTAATCGTAAATAAATTTTCCTCTATCTCTTTCAGTAAGTAAGTACAATTCTGCTAAAAATATTGTCCATTTCTTACTGGGTCTAGAGTCATGGATATTATGTTGCATTAAACTATGAGTTACGAATGACTACTGTCAGCCCAAAATAGCCAGTTTAAAGTTAATTGTGTTCGTTCCGCCAGTCATTACGGTAATTGCGATATGACTATGAACTTGGTTAGAATTGCAACGGCCTTGTCGGGTTTATGTCAATTTTCAGTGTTCAAAGCGAGAAACCGGTTTCTTCTAGGCAAGCATGTTCCATCTAAGATCACAATATCGCTTACCATCAGGTGAATTACGTTCAAGCGCAAACTTGTGTGTAAAAATTTAGTATAATTATCAATAAATAAGCAGGTTTGGTAACTTTAGGTGAGTATGTGTATTTCAGATTACAGAAACATTATACTCTTCTAGCAGCTAAGGTAGAGAGATTCTTCACAATATTTATTTTTTAAAATTGAATAAAAAAAGGCAAAACGGGAAAGTACCGAGTCAATGCAGTAATTCAGGTCAATGATTTTGTTATTTTCCATGTATTGCCGATGTTTCCACGAAAGTCTTAGTAACGTCCCAGTATTGGCTCTCCTTGACCTGAAATGCGTATGCGCAGCGTCACAGTGTATATCATAGTATGTATAAGAAATTGACACAGAATATGATCAAGGTGATCTGCGAAAGGACTAGTAACTTTTATTATATAAGTATGCATAATGCATTTCAATAATGCAGTTTCATTTGCATAACTTAGAATGTGCCATTACTACTTTTAATGCTGTTAGTAAGTGCGTTCCAGTAGATTTAATAAAAATTAGCGCCAACATTAAAATTAAGTTAAGATTAAGTACCGTCTTAAATAAAGTTATCTTTTTTTTTGTTAAAATGTTATTGACGGAAAAATAATAATAATAGAGAGCGAAATACTTAGCTTCGGGAAAGCTGTAACTTTCCTCCAAATAAATTAAATGCTACGTATCTATAAAAGCGATATAAAATGAGTAAAAATCAAGATAAGTCTGGCTGCTTGCTTACAATATCATTCGTGTTGTGTTTTATGCGACTTTCCGATGCTATCTGTGCGTTTAAATCGATTAATTAAATACCTCTTTTAATTAAGATATCGATCGAATACGATTAATTAATTTGGAAAGTTTTTTTTTTTATTTTAATGTCAGTAGTAAGTCTCCTTTCTTTTATACCCAATTGATCAATGAGCGATTATTATTTATTTTGCAATATTGCTCTGATTTCGGATTTTTTACTTTCACTACTTGTTATTGCATTATTTTGAAAGGGTAGCGGTTGCATTTGATCGTTATTGCCCAAAAAAGGAGACTTCTTGTAAAGTCGTATGTAGCCGATAATGGAGGTTTCTGAATGTCAAAGGTGTCGTGAAAACCATAAATTCATAATGGATAACCTTTTTTGTGGACCAATTAAGAAATCTTTATCAAAATAGTAGACTACAATGAATTAAAAAAATCAAAACATCTAAAATTAAATTTGTGATCAAACATATTTATTTATCAAATAATCTGTTTGGTACCGCAAAAAAATCTTAGGTTTGCTCTTTAGAAGGTTTGAAAGTTATTATTTCAATAATTTGATCGTTTATGATTAATAAAGAGTTATTTGACACGATAGACGTCATTGGCCTAAGAATGCATTTATTTTGTAGGTAATTACATTTTAACTTAGAGCTAAGATAATTATAAGTTCCACTCTTTATTTTATACATATAAGTTTTTTTTATTGTTTATAATTTCTGGGCGTAAACTTTCCCCGCATTTTTTAAAATATTTCAGAATCTTGTCCATTGTCTTTCTCTAGTTTTAGGCAGACTAACTAAAGGTGATTATCTTATATATAAAATTTCCGTGTCACAGTGTTTGTTACCGTACTCTTCCGAAACGGCTTGACCGATTTTTACCAAATTTTATATGCGTATTCAGTAGGTCTGAGAATCGGCTACTGCATTTCTATTTTTAAGGCAAAACAACGTTTGCCGGGTCAGCTAGTTTTTTATAAATATAATAATAGATACGGTACTTCCTTACGTACATATGTAAGTACATATATAAACTCTCCTACGACGTATAATTTGTATCTACGAGTAGTTACTGTCTCGCGGCCGTAACTTCATATTTCCAGGTAAAGTTTTAAAATTAGACATTAGCAAAGGTTGCATGTCGGAAGCGTTATGTCATCTCGGAGGCTGTCCAATGGCACGGCCGGAGAGTCAAGGCGAGCAGCTTGCCCTGCTGATTATACATAAACATTTATGCTTCGTATATACAGTAGTATACAGTTGATCCCAGCGTTTCGCTTCCACATACATTATGCGGATCATTTTTGTCAACTGTGGAACTCTTTGCCGGAATCCCTGTTCCCTCTGCACTATAACCTCACTATCTTCAAGGCGAGAGTGAATCGGTTTCTTCTAGGCAAGCGCGCTCCACCCTAGATCGCAACATCACTTAACATCAGGTGAGTTTCGATCAAGCGTTTGCCTACCCATCATAAAAAAAAGACTAACCTGGAAAATATTTAGTTCAACAATTTGTAAGTAAGTTAGGTATAGAAAGATATATATAATTACATGACAATAGTACTACTAGTAGAAGATGTATGGAAATAAATGGTAGTGCAAAGAAGAAGGGCAAGAGCATACTAATACTAATACGTTTTTATCCTGGATCAAAGTTAATAACACCGCGGAGCGCGGGTAGTCCTACTAAAATATAAATACGAAAGTTAGTGTGTATTTGTTACTTCTTCGCACTATAAGGGCTGAACCGATTCTGTTAAAATTTGGTATGGAAATAGTTTAGACCCTGTTTCAACATGAGCTACTTTTTCATCCCGGATAAACATATGCAACACCGGTTATGAAACGATCGATGCGGTCAGTACTCAGTTGGGTGAGCATGCACAAGATTGTTAGAAGTCAGAAAAAAGAAATAATTTCATTTGGGTTCCACCGTGGGTCGCCAAACATGTTAAATTATAGGTCCCGGTTGCTAGCCTTAAATAGCTATAGGGCGATTCCGCGGGAGACGATTTTTGACATCAATTTTTAAATCAATGTATTTGTTACTTTTTTTATACCAATACAAAGAGAAAGATATAAATTTAATAAAAAAACAATTTCTAAAAACTTAAGTCATCATTTTAATTTTTTGGCACACTCAGAAATGGTGCCGCCTGAAGACTTGATGCAAACCATTCATCAACACTTGATAATTTTTTCACGAAATCGCTATTACCAGTGGATTGAGGTTATATTTCACTGATGAATATTGAAGTCCTAACATTTGTTTGTTGCCTCATATAGCAGCCGTTAAGCCAAGGCCTTCGAGCAGCTTGTAGACTTTTGACACCAGAGCTTGACCACTGAAGACAAAGAAGTCTTCTGTGGAAACCAAATCTGATTCCAATCTCTCTTGCACAACAAGTCGCTTGCTGATATATTGCAGCATTATTAATTCACGCACTAAATCAGAAGACTACACCGTTTATAGGCATCCGACATAGATGACAAACGAGTACCTACTTTGCTTTGCAGCCACGTTCCAGATCCCACACAGTAAATAACTTTTAAAAGCTTGAAAGTGACACCGACTGACCGGATGCGATTTAGATGCGCTTTGGATTGGATCTTTGTAAAAAGTTGTAGACTTTTTAAATTTATACAAGCGTTTTTAAAGTTATGCCGATGCAGCAAAGAGTAAAATAAAATAATGTTTTGCAGTTACTCTTAGTGTATTGAGCGTGTAAAGAAAACAAGCGTTTTCGTAATATTCTGAAAACAATGTGAAGATTTCTATATAATTAATATATTTATAATTCTATTTTTTATTTTTTTTTACTCTGAATAGGTCAGCGCTTGACCACAATTCACCTGATGGTAAGTGATATTGAGGTCTACGGTGGATCGCGCTCACCTAAAACGAACCGGTTCACTCTCGCGTTGAAAATTCAAAATTTTTTATGTAATAAATGTATTTATTATTAATCATATTTTATTTGTCTTAGTCTGTTGTGAGGAGTATGTACATACTTATTCTAGTTGCATTTAGGCCTAAATATTTGTTTCAAGAGATACAGTTTAATTATTTTTTTGTAGTCTTAAACGACTTTGTTGACCCATAAAGTGCGAAAGGTCACATTCTATTATATACGTGATTGTGCTCTCAAAATGTCGTGTTGATTCTCTACAACTGTTTCTAAAAGATCTATTAAAGCTATCAAAGCTTTGGTGGATGACGGGACGCCAGCTGTAGCGCCTACAAGTTGGTATGCGCACGCGCATCGCGGCCCGGAAGCACGCCTGCGCCGGAAGTCACGGGAAATTGTCACTTAATTGATATTTAAATGCGATAGCGAGTCTTAGAAAACGACTGTGTTAATTATTATTTAATGGACTAGTGTCTAATTAGAACCTCTATTCATTTATAACAGAAATTTCAATCGAACAGGAATAGTAAAGAAGGTGAACAGAAAAAAATAAAAAGATTTTTGTGGATATAAATCTTATTATTATCATATACTTATGTTATTTTTACGAAGATTAAGATGAACGTGTCTAAATAAACGATAGGTACCTGGAGAAAAAGGTACAAATACATGTCCCGTGCCCAGAATATTGGTTGCATTACGCTTACGTATTTTTTTAATTTAGTAGCTTTTATATGTACCTATATTAATTAACTTTGTATGTTTATATGTATACTAATTACCTCTGTATGTAAGGAAGAGCCTGTCCTCCACGACCCAGGTGAAACCTAGTGTGGAGCACAGAGTCCCCCGAGTTTACCAAACACTAAAATTCTATACTTATGTTATAATTTCTAAACTCGGTGTAACCTAGATTTAAGTTTCGGTGGCAAATAAATGATTATTATTATTATTTGTTTTTAATTTTTTTGTGTGTAATGCGCTTTGAAGGCCACAGCCTGGTGGGATCGTTATTATTCGTCATCTCCGTAACCACTTTTTCTTCAAAGATCTATTTTAAGGAATTATTAAAAGGATTAAGTATTATATTAGGCATTTAATATTTTATTCCTCTATTTAGGAATGCATCAATAGTTTAATCATTTTATTATCTACTATCCTTGTATATAATAAATAGTGTTATGCTAACAGATTATCGTTAGTTCAAGACCCGGCGGTGTAATTCAATTATAAGTTCAATGTTTAGTGATAACTTATCTGAGTGTTTACTTTATTACTCGTTTGATCTACTTAGTTTCTACTCGGGTGATCTAATTAGATTTATAATGAGTTGATTAGAGGATTATCTAATAAATAACTTAATAAATTAAACTTGAATAGAAAATATATTAAATAGAAGAAGAGTAGTAAAAAGCGTTCTTAAGGACAACTTATGTTATTCTATATATACCATAACCATTCTGATATTCTTCTCTCTTCACGTAATTCTTCTTTCTTCACATTATTCTTCTATATTCACGTTATTCTTCAAATGTTAAACAACTGGGCGACGTATTGAGTCTGAAAAAATGTCTTTTTGCAGGCTGTAATGTAGTTAATTTTCATACATATATCTCAAAATTAGCGCATAGAAGAGTTCTCAATGGCAAGTACATACATCATGATGGGCACCCAGGTTCTCCCTCGGAGACCACGTGCCCTTGGATTTTGTGGCCCTGAAACCTTCGTCAGTTTTCTTATAGGACGTCTACTTCACCGAGTGCAAATACGTACATAAGATCAATTATTATTAGAAGACACATTATTGACAGGGCCGGGATTGAACTACGGGCCGTCAGATTGAAAAGTAGACGTTTGTTTCTTAGCATAGGCACTTACATAGATTTACCTATCTTAATATATATAAATCTCGTGTCACAATGTTTGTCCTCAATGGACTCCTAAACCACTTAACCGATTATAATAAAATCGCAACCATGTGCAGTTCGATCCAACTTGAGAGATAGGATAGTTTAAATCTCAAATTATAGTCGCAATTTTAATTTATTGCTAGTTATTGTCTGTTATTATTTGACAGTCACAATTATCTGTTAACTCCAAATGATTCTAATCTAACAGATGTCGATACCTTTCGACTGGGTTGAGTTAGTAATCAATAGATGGCGCTGCTATGGTAAATCTACGAACGTGTCATATAAGCTACACTATCTATTTTTCATACCCCTAAGTGAGGCAAAACAACGTTTGCCGGGTCAGCTAGTAGGTTTATATATATCAACTATTATTTTACCAATACATATTTGTTGACCGAACAATACATGAATCACCCCGCTAGCGACAGTAAGAGGGGCGGTACACTAGGTACAACTGATCACGCAACCTGCTGGGAAATACTATGACGAAGCATGGACTAGGCAATGTCATGAGGGGTTTGATTAGGGTTAACAACTTTTTTACAGGAACTATTATAGTATTTTGAGGAAGGTATACATAGACAAAGGTTACGTTTTAGAAAAACATACAGGGCTCATCTTGTTTGATAAAAATATACAAACGCACAGTCAAGCTGCTACTGATAACTAGGTATACCCAAAGGATTTACTTACATCATACAGATTATAAGTAGCTAAGTATGAATCCTGGGTATCAATTCGCCATCTTTCAAAATTGGTTAAACTGTTTGAGCGTGAAGAGATAACTAACATACACACTTTCGCATTCACAATATTAGGTAAGTAGATTGGTTATGATACTGACTTATGATAACCATGTATGGAGTATTTATTACCTACTTATTAAAATACATCAAATCTAGGGTTGCCAAGTATACTGCTAGAAACAATAACAAAAATAAAATGTTTCACTGCAGCTATACACAAGCCTAGTTTCTTTCTAAAAAACCTATTGATTCAGGTTATTTAATTTTGTTTTCCTAGTTCCTTTCTGCCTCTAAGGAAACATTTATGCAGTTCTATTACTTCTCCTTCTATCTAGAAGTTACATAACAGACTCGTACTGTCGTAGAATCTCTCAAACTTAAACACGAATTCAAACATAATATCAATGAAGCCAATTCATAGGCATTTTAATTTATACCTGCCAATATTTCGGTCGTAAAACGAATTAATTACCCGCTTAAACCGCTCGAAGGTCTAATGCCATATGGCTGGTTTTGTAGGCTGCGCGTGGGCAGCCATTCAGCCTGACGGCCACAGAATTACTAATAGTTAGTATGCACCTAATGACGTCACTGTCCATTCACTGCCTACTACGGCCAGAGGCAGTCACACGACACTGCACTTATATGGTGCTTGGACGTAGAAAAAAGCTGTAGACATTTGGTGGCTATAAAAAGTGGCCATCTTGACAAGGTATTTAGGACAACGAATATACGCTGTGGGATGAATATGTAATCGTATGTGTATGAGAAAGAATGTGTCAATATTTATTTATACATTAATTTTCTAATTCTTATTAATAAAAATTCTAACATAATTCAAACTAGAAATGGTTTAGTATCGGGTTAAACAGCCGTGTGTGAAATGTGTCCGAATTATTTATTTTATATTACTATGATTGTTTTACTCTAAGCATAACAATCATGTATATTAAAGAACGTGACTTCCACCAGCTGAATCACCTCACACTTACATCACGTTCCGAGAAGCATTGCTTACGGTCACTCGACGAAATGACAGCTGATGATGCGTCAGCTGTCTTAAACGTGAAAAGTGACGAATGCGCTGATTGGGTCATTTGTCAAGTTTCGTCAGTCACAAGACTGTAAGGCCTGTAGCTCGGCTAACTAAGGTGATCGAAGCAATCATCGAGGTTAAGCAACGGTCGATGCGAACAGTCTTTGAATTGGTAACCATACACAAAACTGCAGATTAAAAAGTGGCATTTTCATCTAGGCAATATGACGTTAAAGTGTAATGTTAGATCAAAAGGAAGTAACAAACAGACAAACTTACACACACACAAACCTTTAACTTTTGTGTCATAGATTTTCTACCCATGCTTGCCCTTTGCTCGTTGCTAATCCAGCATAGACCGTAGCTAAAGTCTTTAATTTTCCTCTGACGAGCTTATCCACGGTCGAGCGGGTTCCGGCGCACTGCGCCCACGCATGGCGTCACACTAGCGATGCGCGACTGTGAATGATTCCAGTCGAATTATTCGACTTTATAAATCATTCGACTCATTCGAATGATCTCTGAAAATTAGTAACTAACATGATATCCACACAAAATTAACCGGACTGAATGAATACTACATTAGTTACTTGTTGATAATTGATCAACTATCAACTGTCAACTGACAACTGACAGTTGACTTGAACCTTTTTGTTTTATTATTTTTCTTTAAGTTGGTAACTTTTTTTTTTGTAAGTTGGCAGGCGGTTAGCATCTTGTTGTTAACTTCATATCCAAGCTAATCTAATAAAGATGGAGAAAGAAAAACGTGCTTTTGAATTCGAACAACTCAAACCCACTGCAATTTAACAACAGGTTATGGGCCCAGAGGCGCTGAAAAAGGGTTTCGTTGGAAATAAGGCCAGGTGAGCGACGGGAAAGTCAAGAAAGAAGTTTAAGACGACAGAACTGGCAAGGCAGACATAATTTACAAAACTGCGACATCGGAGCAGCCATCGCACAGAAAGTCAACGTTGATCTACGTACACGAAAGTCACTTCAAGTCAGAAAATCGCCACGAAAGATTGTAAATCCATTTTGTCTATTTAAAATTGTCAGAAGTCAGTCAGATTGTAAGAATTAAATGCAAAATGGATACTGTAAAATCTCAGTTGGAGATATTAAGTGAAGATAGTCAGGGTAACGTCAATTTCATATCATGGCGATTTAAATTAAACCTAGCACTTAAGAACAGAGATCTTTATGAGATTGTGTCAGGTGGAACAGTCAGACCAGCAGGTGGTAAGTCAGATCCAACCGTTTCAGCTTGGATAAAGAAAGATGTCGAAGCTCAAACGTTGATAGGTTTAAATGTAAACAGTAAGATAGCTACCAAAATTGCAAATTGTAAAACTTCCAAAGACATGATAGACAAATTAGTTAGTTTATATGGTACAAAGACTGATGTAACCTTAGAAACTTCCCGAATCAAGTTTTTTACCTTTGAGTATGACGAGAACAAGTCAGCAGTTGAGAATTGTATGGAGATCATGGATCTGGCTGATGAAGTATCAACTGAAAAAGATCCTATGAAAGAAAGTTGGGTTATGACAAGAATCCTGAGTGTTTTACCGGCAAAATTGGCGCATTTCAGAACAGCTTGGAACAACGTGACCGGACACATGAGAAACTTGGAAACTCTCATCGAACGTCTCAGACTTGAAGACGAGCAACTCAAGGAACCGACGACAAATGCAGAGGGCAGCACTAGCAACGCACTCATGGCACGACGTGCGAAACGAGGACAGTCGTCAAGCAAGCAGGACAAGTCACAAGTCACATGTTACAAATGTGGGAAGCCAGGTCACGTGATCAAGGAGTGTAAAGGGAAGGCATGTCAGAAATATATTGAGTACTGCAAGAAGAAGTATTCGTGCCACAATTGTAAGCAGAAAGGTCACTTCGCAAAGGATTGTCCATCCCGAGAAGAAGGAAATAAGTCAACATATGAGACAAAGAGAAAGGGACTTTTGACCACAGCACTTTCGACAGCAGACAACGACATCTCGCAAGACAGGGCAACTTCATGGTATCAAGACTGTGGAGCCAGCCAGCATATGACGTCTCATCGAGAATGGTTTGTGCAGCTTCATGAGTTGGACGAGCCAATTCCAATTGTGATCGGGGATTCAACCAGGCTAGATGGTGTTGCAGTCGGGAACATTGAAATGGAGGCTTTTGATGGTCAAAAGTGGTATCCAGTGGTACTTGAAGATGTGATCTACGTTCCAAATCTCAACTTTAATCTTTTCTCAGTCAGTCAGCTGCTAGACAAGGGACATGTACAGAAGGCAAATGGAAACGAGTCGATATTCTACTGTCAGGACAGCAATGAAGTTGTGGCAATGTCAAGGCGCAAAGGAAATCTGTACCAAATGATGCTGAGAAGAGAAGAAGAGACAAGTTTGATGGTCCAGTCGATCAAAGTGTGGCATGAACGACTCGCTCATCAAAATGTGAAGTATGTGAGAGACATACTGAAAAGGAAAGGGATCAAGTATGTTGATGACTGGAATAATTATGTGTGCACAGGGTGCACATATGGCAAGCAACATCGATCCGCACATCCGAACAACCCAAAGACAGCCAAGCATTTGTTAGATCTCGTGCATGTCGACACCGGCGAGATGAACATCCCATCTCTAGGAGGAGCAAAGTACTGGCTCATGCTGAAGGACGACTACTCTCACTACAGAAGCTGTTACTTTATGAAGACGAAAAGTGAGGCTCCAGAGAAAATTGCAAGCTACCTGAGACTCGTGGAGAATCAACTAGGGAGGAGAGTAAAAAGCCTGAGATCTGACAACGGCACAGAACTGAAGAATGCAACAACAAAAGAGATGATGGATAAATTGGGAATCTTTCACACCTTTACGAATGTACACACACCAGAGCAGAACGGAAGAGTTGAAAGAGAAATGAGAACAATTGTTGAGGCAGCCAGAGCAGCGATACATGCAGATAGTTTAGACGAGAAACTTTGGGCAGAGGCAATGAACCACGTGATCTTCACGATAAACCAGACAGGAACAAGCAATGTACCAGGAAAGAGTCCAGCAGAATTGTGGTTTGGAAGGAAAATGAAGATTGAGAAACTGCGACCTTTTGGCTGTGAATGTTATGTGCTGACCCAAGCACAGAAGAGAGGTAAGATAAATAGAAAATCAGAAAAGGGAATTCTGGTTGGCTATGACATTGATTCACCCTGCTACAGGATTTATATGAAAGAGAAAAGAGAGGTCATCAGCTCGGACAATGTCAGCTTCGACGAAGAGAACATACGAAGGAGACAAGGCACTGAAATCGAGACATCGGCGACAGAGGGCGAACCAGAGAAACAAAAGGAAAGCAGCAGTGAGTCAGAAGAAGAAAACTGGACGACTGGAGAAAGTGCAGAAGAAGAAAGTGAAAACGAAAGTGAGACACAACCGCCAGAAGAAGAGTCAGAAAGAAGAACCTTACGAGACCGTAGAACCTTGCAACTACCACCGAGACTGAAAGACTATGAACTTAACAAAAGATGTGGAGGACAGAGTTCACTGGCAGCAATGATTGGAGAGACTGAAGACATTTCGGTGAGTGAGGCACTCAAACATGAGAAGTGGAGACAAGCAATGCAGGAGGAGTACGACTCGCTGAGGGAGATGAAAACTTGGGAACTGGTTGATTGTTCTGAAGGAGTGAAACCTATCACATGTCGGTGGGTACTTCGAAAGAAAGCTGATGGAAGATACAAGGCCAGACTTGTGGCGAGGGGATTTGAACAGAAGGAAGGAGTGGACTACGCAGAAACTTTCAGCCCAGTAGCCCGCCATGCATCGATTCGACTACTTTTGAGCCACGCAGCATCAGAGAAAATGAAGTTGGTATCGTTCGATGTGAAAACGGCATTCCTGTATGGAAATCTTGAACAAGTCATCTATATGAACCAGCCTGAAGGGTTCGACGATGGATCAGGAAAAGTTTGCAAGTTGAACAAGAGTCTTTACGGGCTCAAACAAGCCCCAAAGATGTGGAACGAGAGAGTTACAACTCACTTCAAAAAGAAGATTGGCCTGATCCCCACAGACGACGACCCATGTATCTACTATAACAAGGACAAAAGCATCATGCTCTCACTCTTCGTGGATGATGGACTGATAGCTGGGAAGGATGAAAAGGAGATATATAGACTTTTGAGAGAAATAAGCAAGGAGTTTCAGATCACATACAGCAAGAAAGCACAGGACAAGTTAACGTATTTGGGCATGGAAATCAAGATCGACAAAGATGGCATCTTCGTGAACCAGTCTCAGTATACGGAGAAGATCTTGAAGAAGATGAAACTCGAACATTGCAACCCAGCATCCACACCCATTGAGCAAGGAATGATCACCAAGAAGACAGACTTCAAGAACGACGAGGCACTTCCGGCAAACAACAACTATCGAGAGTCAATAGGGAGCTTATTGTACTTAGCTACAATAACTCGGCCAGACATCAGCTTCGCCGTGAACTACTTAAGTCGACACTGCAACAAGCCCATGAAAAGCCATCAGGCGATGGTGAAACGTGTGTTCCAGTACTTGAGAGGGACAACGACAGCTGGAATCTACTTCGGAGGAGGCAAAGAACTCATGGCATACACCGATTCAGATTTTGGAGGAGATCCAGAGACTGCAAAGTCAACGAGTGGAGTGTTGGTGATGAGAGGAGGACCAGTGATCTGGTACTCACAAAAGCAGCGTTTAGTGGCGACTTCAACTGCAGAAGCCGAGTACCGAGCCGCTGTGACTGCAATTGACGATGTGTGCTGGATTAAAAGAATCGCACTGGAACTTGGCATCCTGGAAAGTGATCAGCCGATCACTCTGAAAGTCGACAACATGTCAGCCATTCACATGTTACAGAATGCCTATGAAGGAAAAGCGACCAGAGGAAAGAAACACATAGAGATACCACGAAAGTACATTGAGCAACACATCGGCAGCACCGTGACATTGCAACACGTCGAGAGCAGCAAGCAGATTGCAGACATTCTCACCAAACCACTCAACAGGAGAATCTTTGAAACGCTTCGCTGTAAGTTGATCAAGGAGGAGTGTTGATAATTGATCAACTATCAACTGTCAACTGACAACTGACAGTTGACTTGAACCTTTTTGTTTTATTATTTTTCTTTAAGTTGGTAACTTTTTTTTTTGTAAGTTGGCAGGCGGTTAGCATCTTGTTGTTAACTTCATATCCAAGCTAATCTAATAAAGATGGAGAAAGAAAAACGTGCTTTTGAATTCGAACAACTCAAACCCACTGCAATTTAACAACATTACTACTTGAGCCGACTCCACTCCAACGATTCATTCATATTTCATTCATTTGAAACTAACAAGTGACATTGACAAGATTAGCTAACAATCGAGTCAAAACGCCATTAGTAACTAATTAGTAATCATCATTCGATTATTAACATTAGTATATTACTAATATTCAAGTCGAACGTGTATATTAGTAGTTGTAGATAATTCGACTGGTCAGATTATTCGCAGTCGCACATCTCTACGCCACACCATATGGCGGCCGCCAGCCGTGACCCTCGTGTAAACACCTCCTTATGCTGGGACTGCATTAGCGGGCGAAGATCCGTGTCGCATTGTCGCGCAAAACATCGTGCATTGGGCTTACACGATGTTTTTGTCTACACATGGCGGCGAAGATTCGTGTCTCAATGGTGGCGATTCAGCGGCACACACGACTAAACTAAATTTAAAGAAGCTCTGTCTCTTTTCATCATGATTAACTAAAAAGAGATGGTACGATCTAAACCATAGACAAAACATCTAAAATCACGTCAAACACGTCAGATTTAGAGCTGATACAATTGGGTGCGCTCTAAAATCGCTTAAATTTTTCATATTTGACGTGATTTTAGTTGTTTTGTGTGTGGTTCAGAACGTGCCGTCTCTTTCTGGCCACCTAAGATGAAAAGAGACGGGGGCTTCTTTAAATTTAGTTTAGTCGTGTGTGCCGCTGAATCGCCACCATTGTCGCGCAAAACATCGTGCATCGTGCTTACACGATGTTTTTGTCTACACATGTCGGCGAAGATTCGTAAAACGGTCTATGGCGAATATTAGTTGTTCAGTTGTGAGGCCTGGACGTTTCATAAACCCGAATGAACTTTTTTATTACTCCACTTCATAGTGTATAAACAAACCTGTGTTCAAATCTGTGGTACAAACACACAAGCAGTCTCACTTTAAAGTCTGGTTGACACTGAAGTGTCGTAGGTGTGGCCACTCAAGGGAATATTGTCGCGACAAATCCGTTTGATGCGCGCCAGTTTACCGACAGTGGCCCGATACTACATAGGTCTGCGCGCGCATACATTGCATTGTCGCGATGTAGGTACCCGGCTATATAGTATGTACATATATACAAAAGAATAAGGTTTTAGACAATCTGTAAGAACAGTAGAATACGCAGGTGTGCATATTTCTTTATATCACCAATATTTTGGGGATAATTACTAATAACAAAAGTTTTCAATGGTGGTCTCAAACTTTTGACCTGCAGTGTATGTACATTGCCATAGCCCGAATATTCACCATAGCCCGCTAATGTAGGCCCAGCATTAGCGGTACGTGGGTATGAGGTGTTATTGTTTTAATGTGCAATACTATGCGCGCTGGACTTATTTAAATCTTATTAGATATATTCAATAGGTTAGAACCTACGTACATCCGGTTTCGAGATTCTTCTTCGTTGGAGCTAAGTGGCCAGGTTCTGGTGTTGACGGTTTTCGAGTTACCCGAGGCCCACAGGCGGCTTGGATAAAAGTCTTAGACCTAATTTTTAGAAATTTCTTACTAATGTCATTTATTTAGCTTCCTCATAGTACTTTTAGTAAAAAATAACTGAGTTTCTAACACTAAAAGTACAAGTTATTATTCTGTGCTAAAAGATAAAAAGCTGCTTTTTCTAATCTAAATTTTAGAAACAAAGTTACACTACATAATAACAACTTGTATTATTGTTATGAATAATTCGTACTATATCTGTTATTTTCAGCTTATGGCTTCCGGTGTTTAGTTTAATCCGCGTCGCAAGGATATCCTTACATACATATTTATAGGTATGTGTGGACAGATTCGGAAAAGTATTATGTAAATATGACAAAAAGACAACGCCCACTGTCACATTCATAAATATTAATATAATACAATAAATTAAATTTATTAACTCTAAAATATATGAATAATAGAAATAATAGAATCCTAGTAATATAATAAATGCGAAAGTTTGTGTATGTGTGCGTATTTGTTACTTCGCGCTCAAACAGCTTAACCGATTTCAATAAATATTTTTATGGAAATAGACCTTGGATTAATACATAGACTACTTTTTATCCCGGAATAGAGCCGGTAAGACCGCGGGGCCAAGCTAGTTGTAGTATAAGGTTTTATTTTATCTACATGTCAGCGTTACTGTGCCGGTGGTCTGTCTGTCTGTTGTAACTGGAGCCGGCGCGGGCGCAGATAATACGACACACGCGGATTTGCAACTGTTTACAAATACAAATTTATTTATTAACAAAGGGTTTAACAGAACCTAATACTACTTATTTTATGTAAAGTTAAGCTAACGTTATATTAAAACTAGCTGTCCCGGCAAACGTTGTTTTGCCTTAATAATTATATCTAAATATACAGTAGCCGATTCTCAGACCTACTGAATACGCATATAAAATTTGGAAAAAATCGGTCAAGCCGTTTCGGAGGAGTACGGTAACAAACACCGTGACACGGAAATTTTATATATAAGAAGATATACTTAAGTACCTAACCATGCAAGCCCTGAATAATTATGGCAGGGTGTGCCAGTGTTACCTAAGAGTAAAATAGAAATACATACGATATACAAGTGACAATAATGATGGTTCAAGTAAGTGTGCTAGTGAGCCCTACACTAGGTCCGAGACCTGTATCGTAGACGCTCACGACAGACATTACCTGTAGATATAATTTGCCCGCTAACTAGACCGTCTAAAGTGTTTATTGTTTTTGCCAGTTATGACCATTTGTTTTATTAACACCCGATGCAAAAACGAAGTGGTGTTATAAGTTTGACTATGTGTGTGTGTATGTTTGTGTATCTGTGACATCGTAGCTTCCGAACGGATAGTTCGATTTTAATTTTGCTTTTGTATTAAAGGTGTATTAGGTGAGAGCGTTCTTAGACATGTTTGATAAAACTCAAGATGGCCACCGCTATAAAAAAATACAGTTTTCTGGTCATATATCATAGAGTTTTTTTAAAAATAACTAATAGACCGTATGAAGAACAACTCTCAGAATATTTACACTAACTTTCACACTTACGTATGTAAATAGAAAAAAAAACTTATTTTAAAATCCAAATCAAAAATCACTTTGACATTGAACAGTGGACATTTTGTGAACTGTTAAAAATAAAATTCAACTCAGTGTTATATGGGCATGGGTACAGACACAGGACCATCTCCAAAAGCCAAGTGGAGGTGATGAGACTTGCACTAACATCCCGTAATCCAACTTCACTGAATCACGACCCCGTAAAATGTTAATGAGCTTATAAATAAAAGCTCCTATCTGTATCTCCACACCAGCTACCCATCTCGTGTGAGATACGGTGCATCGAGATAACAGGTCACTGACCCCTTATCTGTTGCCGGATTAGTGTTCAATGAGCTTATTCATGCTATAATTATATTATAGGGCTTACATACTGTTGCCGAGATAACGTGTGGGAGCACTTTGTCTAATGATAGTGTAGTGATTTGGAACCGGATTTTTTGTCGCTTATTCATGTTATGATAACAATGTACCTACCTATATGTACGTAAATGTATAGCATTTTTATCTCGATATAACTGTCACGCTTAAATGTGTGTGTGACATGCAAAGTTTGTTTTTTGAATGGTAAGTAATAAATGTCATTATTTGTTTGAATACATAGAATTATGTATAACTTTCAGATACACTCATTTCATTTTTGTAAATTGAAAATCAGCTACGTTTAAAAAAAATTAACTATTGCGTGAATTTTACGTAGTCGTAATTGCGCTATGAAACTAGAAAGATTCTTATATACTGAATCAAACATTATAACAGTTTTCTTTATGTCTTTGATTTAGTGTAACAGCAATAGTAGCCCCTATCTTCAACATAAGATTGTAGGATTTTTACAAATATTCTATTTTGATCCAAAACTGTCAAGTATCAAATACTAAAATTCTACGTGTTTTTTGTTGACTAGGTGAAAATCTACAAGATAACCGGCTACGATGGGTCGCAGCCAGGTTATGTGGTATTTGTACCCACTAAAACCCCCCGGTGACCTGCCTCTGTGCTTAACGGAGGTCTCCGGGTTCTACCGCCTACCTTTCCTAAAAATGACTTCCTCGCGAATGAAATAGAAAGTGTTTCCCACACGATCTAAGACAATGCGCTCTGTTCTGCGGCGCTAAATATGAAATTGTCGGGGAAAGGTGCAAATGTCTTGAACAGTAACGACTTGTTAGCAACGCCCTTACAGTCTGCCAACCATCATTATAGGGGTTATGGACTTGGACATGTTCTTACGTCGCTAATGAGGCTGTTTACACTTTATAGCTTGATTGCAGATGTATCTTATTTTTCTTTCTTTTCAACAACGTCGTGTCGTATGCTTGGAACGAGTATATGAGTATACATACAACGCTGTTTTAATGCTGCGTAATGATAGGGCTAGGATTTTTGCAGTTTTATATTTTATTTTATTTATACCCTTATTTCAGGCAACTATAACATAGAATACGAGTACATTAAAATAATAATTATTAATAAACTAATACATATCAATCACCTACAAACTAGACTTATTCCCTATAATATTAAGTTAGGGTTCCAAAACACGATTACGTAAAAAAATATCGTTAGTTTAATTATTTGAAAAATAATTTATTTATTGTTTAAAAACGCTGTGATTCTAAAAGTTGTTAAGAAACTAAAACGAATTTCACTTTTTTTGTGGGTAATGTAATTATTTAGATTCGTTAGAGTGGTTAATTGTTTCGTGAAATACCGACCGCGATTCAAGCGCTTCGATCAAATATGTGTGGCGAGGCTGAACTCTGTTACAACATCACAAAAATAACATGCAAATATATGAATACCATACTCTAAAAATAATATAAAAATAAAAAGCAATTTATTCAATTACACATATTAATTTTACAAAGAATAGCACTTCTCAATTAATTTCAAAATTACTATAACATAACTAAATATTCCATACCTACTATGAAAGTATTTATTTCGAGTGTTTTAAACATTTACAAATATCCATGTATGTAGGTACTATTACGTAAGTTCCAATTAGATATCGTACATTCAGAAGTAGAGCAGTAATCAGCCAAATGAACGTTCATGGTCTCGCTTACAACCGTCCGATTCTACGGATGATGCTCTACTAGAGATTAGCTTACTCAATGAGATATGCTATAATCATTTATTTTTTTATTGCGCCGCATACTGGCCGTTTATGTTTGACAGGAAATAACAAATGAAGTGATAGGAGAATGTCCTTATAAATTTATTTTGGAGCAACATTTTTTGAGACATTGGGAATAAGAAAAGTGTATAAAATCTTATACTATATAAAATTTCCATGACTGTTACCGTACTCCTCCGAAACGGCTTGACCGATTTTCACCAAATTTCATATGCGTATTCAGTAGGTCTGAGAATTGGCCATTATATATTTACCATACCCTTTTTTTATTTACTTTATAGAAATAATTTATAAGGCAAAACAATGTTTGCCGAGTCTGCTAGTACATTATAAAATTGATTAACTAATTTTAACGTGTAGACTACAGCGTACTAACATCAGGCAATCTGTAGTCAGACGAAAACCTAACAAAGGCATAATCAACATATAGTTATATTGGAATACTACTGTAAATTAATTCAGTATTTGTATCCCATTAATTCCTATGTCAACTGAAGCTATGTGTTTACATTGCATCGCTTTAATAGTAAGGTCTCGCTTACGTTGGTTATAATGGATGTAGGGAGTAACGTAATGTTCTGAAATAACCGCGGATCGGTGCCGCGAGGTGAGCAGTTTATTGGTGTGATGGTAAGTTCGCCCACACGTATCGTGCTGCACCTGGCGGCTGGCGGGAATGAGACAATTGTCTTGACCTACAAACAAAATAGTACATAAAGTAAAAGTAAAAAGTAAAGTAAAAGAACCTTTATTCTATTGTATTACATTTTATAAATGTGGAGTGAAACTGATTGCTGCCTTGCGACACAGGTTCTCAAAAAACCTACAGCGAGGCGCAATGATTGAGCAACGCACGGCTCAAAAGCTTAAATAAAAGTATATTTTTGTTTTGTTTTGTGTAATCCGTGCTCATACCCAAGAAGCAATAAAAATATCTTTATCTTTTATCTTTATAACAATTACATATGTATTTTTATTTACACCTTTTCATGCAAAAGTTGCCGCTTGGGCATAGGCCTCTCCCGTTATTTTCCAACTCTCTCTCTCCCTCACCTGTCTCATGTTTAGGATAAAAATAGTACATACGTGTATTATTATTTTTTATACTATGTACAAAAACCATGATGTATGTATATTGATAGAGATAAGCCTTAAAAAAATATCAAATAAAATACTTAGACTACAGTTTTGTTTTCAAATTAAAACAAAGTAAGCAGAATTCCCATCGTGGAAATAGTTGCCAGCTATTCTGGTAATTTTTTCCTCTACAAATGCCTTAGATTTGTTTGTTTTTATAATTGTCCAGCTGATCGCCCCAAGTATCGCTGGGAAGACCAAGTGCAGCAAGACCTGAGCGCACTTCATGCCACAGACTGGCAGGAGACAGCACAGGATGGAGAAAAGTGACGTCTCTTGGTGTCTGAGGCTAGGATTCATTTTGGGGTTAGCGAACCATCATAGTTAGTTAGTTTTTATAATTTAGTTAGTTTTTTTCAAATAAATTAATACGAGTAAACAACAGATTATACAGACTTGTGTATCCATTACTATTCACTTCCTTTCGTCCGTCAGTAGAGGAGACCGTTCCCTTCACGAGGTGTTTAATATGGAAATATTACTCCCGGGATAAGAATAGCTATGAGGGTGCATTTGCTTCGCTCTCTTGCGGCATGCACCTTGTAGGTATGTATATACATACACACATTGTGCATGATGCAAATGCATGAGTGGTGTCGTATAATTTAAAAATGAGTTACTACTACTATGATGGCTCGCTAACCCTAAAATGGATCCTGGCCTCCGACACCAAGAGATGCCACTTTTCTCTATCCTGTGCTGTCTCCTGCCAGTCTGTGGCATGAAGTGCGCTCAGGTCTTGCTACACTAGGCTTTTTTTTTTAAATATGCAACTACTTTAAAAAAATTAGCTCGAGCTATCGCTATTTTTTGTTTGTGACTTAATTTTTCTTGATCACATTTTTATTGCTCTGTGTTGATTAGGCATGTTGGGCATAAATAACATTTTAAGTGCGCTTAAGAAAAGCCACATACTCCAGGAATAACATAAAATATTATAATCCTACTAATAGGTATAATAAAAGCGAAACTTTGTATGTGTATGCGTATGTTTGTTACTTCTTCACGTTCAAACGTCTGAACTGATTTTCATGAAACTTGGCGTGAAGATAGGTTATACTTTGGATTAAAACATATGCTACTTCTTATCCTGAAAACAATTGTTTTTTTTTGTGCCGGATTAACGCGGGTTACACCGCGGGGCGCAGCTAGTTCATACTATGAATAACAAAATGGCCGTAGGGACCAATTGCCATCAGTGGCCAATAGAAAGATCTCAAAACAGCGACTTCCTTTAGCTTCTGTTATATATAGCGCCGCCACCGCGAGATGATTTGTTAAAGAACTACCAACTTGGGAAGAGAGTTAACGCTCCCACTCCCGAACCTACTTTACTACTTAAATAAGCATTCTTGTGAAGTTGATTGGGTTTCGTTTGATTATTTAAAGCTTGAGGTGGATTGAGAATAACTTTTATACGTAGTACTGCGTGTGCTTACAATCAGGATATAAGTTTTTGAAAGTCATATTATAGCTTGATTCACCACATAAATCCAGTTCTTATAAGACTGGCTAATTTTATCGCCATCTATTATTGGTTTCACAAGTTAAACTTATTAGCCCTTCGATTAATCAATATTTGAAGAAACGCTTTTTTCGTTTTTCGGTATTAAATTATTCCGAACAAAAGTTAATTCGAACTAAAGTTCAGTCGATCTTGCATTCATCGAACATATGACTTTCGAAATAACGTAACGGACCTATACATTGTAAACGGTTAGTAAGGAATCGATTTTAGAAGGTCTTACTATCATTCAGAGTATTTTTAAAATTTTGCTAATATTTTTACTACAAAATAATCTAATCTAATTGTACCAAATTTCACTAGTGACCTCAAGTTTCAAGTCTCATACCATTTGAAAGAGATTGTACGTTCTTAGAATCTCATGTCCGAGTCATCAAGATTTTGAGACGTCGAGACGGGCGTTCAAAAATTTTAGTTCTCTGATGACCTTGGTAAGTAAATCACCATGCTAAGCCATTATAAGAAAGAGTATGTCCACTCCACACTACCAGGTCCCCATAAAGGGATATCAGAGGTAATCTAAATGCGTAATCATGTTGTGTGGACCGGTCTACGATATCATAATGAAGGGTCGCCGCGGGAAGGTGGCAGCACGTGCGGCCGGCGCACGCGCAGCCGCTCTAGGTAGGGCTGTGCTAGGAATGGAAACGTATTTGTTAGTTACGGAACGAAAGAATACATTGAAATATTGGGCAGATTTTTTCTTGTTACAGGGGAATTTCTGCAAGATTTATAACGTTATTAAAAAAAAAGTCTAGACGAAAAAGAAAGTTTATGCAACTTTTTCACAATTCTATTAATAGAGATATCTATCTAATATATCTAATAGAGATATAATCTGAAAGGTACGTTTGTGTTTAGTTTTAGGTTTACATTGAGTTTCGGTTATATTGATTGTTAATAAGAATACCTACACACTTATGCTTGTACAATATGACCCTTTTTATTCAAAACTTGTTCAATAACAAGGTACAATAGCTATATTAATAATAAAATAAAATCATACCTATTCAAAATACAAGATTATTTTTTAAGGTTTAAAGAATTTATAAAGCTACTATTTTATACGAGTACTAATGGAATACAATACTAAGTTTATGGGTATTACCGGAAGTATATCCCGGAAGCGTCCGCAGGCCGGACCTTCCTGCCAGCCCTGCGCTGGCGAGGGACAGGTGCCGACGGATTTAATAAACTCGAGAACTCTGCCTCTCATCCTTCTCCTACTTAGTTTCCTTTACTGTATTCAATTATACATGCTGTTCTTATTCTACTATAATAAATATTAGGAGACTTAAAAGTTAGGGCACTATGGAAGCAAAATGACATAATATGTACGTTGAAAAATCCTATAGAATCCTGCGTAAATGATAGAGCTACGTTTTTTTTAATTCTTTTAGTAGAGCTCCGAAACACGATTTCGTAAATTTCGTTCCATAGTTTTAGTTTTAAAATTTTAAAATGTTGTGTTTCTGAAAGTAAGATAGATATTACTTACAACGAATTTAACTTTTTTGTAGGTAATGATAGAATCGTTATTGCTTATTATTCCAATTTTGTTAATTATTAATTATTTATGAGTTACTGTTGGCCCGTAAATTAGGCTCCTATCGAGACCTTTTGCGAAATGTAGTGCTCATTGATTAATATGACAATAAAAAATAATAAGTAAACATATGAAATATTCTTGAATTTATGTCGGCCTAACTGAAGACAATTTTGATAGATTAACTTTGAAAGTTTTGGCGACTTGTACAGAAGCTTCAATTTGGTTCCATTTAACACGCTAATTTTATTAATTGGCCAAAGTGATGATGACTGACACTGTAATAACAAGGTCAAAATAACATATACGAGTATAGGACACATTCAGAGTTCTGCCAATGTTTTTATTAGTGTTATGAATAATAATCGCCCGTGGCAGCCAAAACAATCACGTGATTAACGTTCCGGGAATCCTGCGCCGGCGCAGCAGTAATCGCCAACTCTGTTATTATTTCTACCCTTGACTGCCCTACATTAAATTTGAGGAGATTATTCAAAGACGTATCAATACATATGTTTAATGAGACAGTAAAAATCGAGTGTTTGTACAGTGAATATTCAAAAAAAACTGACATGGGACTATTAAAGAAGAGTAATGGACACAAAAAAAAACTATTTTTGGATGGGTTGTATGTCTGGCACGTTATAACTTCGAAACTACTCAACAGATTTTCTTTCTTCTTTCCATTTTCTTTCTTTTTTTTTTTTTTTCTCAAGTGGATTATTATTATATTATAATTAGGAGCGTTGTCAAATAATGGTCGGATTAGGGAAAAAGCAGTAAAGGTCATTTTGAAATTTAATTACTGCTCCGTTAAAAACGTATTCTAGCATAAAGCTGGCTATATGAACTAACTACAAATGAAACGAAAAATTTAGGATTTATTCCTATTATGTTTTATCGAAATCAATAAACACAAAAACACACATTACATTACATATGTATTTCAACTAAATTTTATTACTTAATTTGATAACTTATATACATATGTATATTTTGAGAAAATTTTAAGTATCTAGCAGCTACCGTTACTGATATATAGCAAAAAAAATACGAAAAAAAACACTATTATAAAAAATACACTTATTGTATGGAAACCCCTTAATATTTAAACTTTTTTTTTTTAGTATTTGTTGTTATAGCGGCACGGAAAATACATCTTGTGAAAGCTTCAGCTTTCTAGCTATTACGGTTTCTGAGATACAGCCTGGATACAGACAGACAGACAGCGGAGGTCTAATAGGCTCCCTTTTTTACCTTTTAGGTACGGAAAACTAAAAATTTGATTCGTCAAGTACTAATATTTTTACATGTAGTGCACTCAACACGACGACCTCGTTGGCGCAACGGTTACCATGCCTGACTGCTAACCAGAAGGTTCCGGGTTCGATTCCCGGCCCGGCCGACATCTTTGTGCTTAACTAAATTTGTTGGTTGTGGGTCTGGATGTTAAATATGTATCTATATAAAGTATATATGTATGTATATGTAGTATATCAGTTGTGTTAGCAACCATAACATGTACTAGAAATGGTTCAGTATGGGGTTAACCAGCGTGTGTAAAATTAGTCCTAATATTTATAATATTTTTTTTATTTTATTTATAACATACTCGCGTTGTACATGAGTGAACCCCCTGTATACGCGATGCAGCGCTCGCGGGTTATTTCGGTGCTGATTATGGTTTATGGAAACGCGCGAGGTGTTGATATTTCGGGAGCAAGATGCCTTCACGAGCAATGCAAACCGCGGCGGGCATTTTCTTCCTTGTTACTACATTTCTCTGCAACATACACTTGTTATGTAATACTAGTTGGGGTAGGAAATAGCCGACGTGTCAATCCAGAGGCTAAGCTATCTCCATACCAAATTTCATAGCTATCGACTCACCCGTTCGAACGTGGGGTACAAAAATAGCGTCAAAGTTTTTTTTGTATTTTTTTGCTATATATAAATAACCGTTATAGATAAAACCTTCAAATTATCACATAATAAATAAATGTATGATTTCCTTTCGAAATAAATAATAAAATATATATTTAAGGGGGGCTCCCATACTACACAAGTAATTTTTAAATAATTTTTTACTTGATCTTTTACAACGACATTTGGTAGATCCTCTTCACAAATTAACTAAATATTTAATTATGTACAAATTTAAAAAACATATAAAATTAATATTAAAGGCGGGCTTCCATACAACCAACGTGTTCTTTTAACCATTTTTTAAGATAATGATACGGAACCCTTCATTCGCAAACTCAACTCCCACTTGGCCAATTATATATCGCCTATAGCTCGGTTGTCTAAGGTGTGTTATGAAGAAGTTAAGCAACTATCGATGCGGAAAGTTTTTGTATGGCGACCATGCAAGAAGTGTCTTTTGCAAAGTGGAATTTACTTTCTTGGTGATACCGTGGAACTGATGACACATTAAATAGTAGGTCTCAGCTGCTAAAAAGTCGTTAAGTAGTTATTTTGCTGTCCCAAGCTGCAAGCTAGAAAATCACTATTTAATGTAACGTAGCTCAAATTTAAAGAAAAAGAATAAATCTTCACAAATTTTGAGGTCGTTTCTTTGTAAATCCCCGTTTATCGCTAGTTTATTGCGATCATAACTTTACCTAAACTTGGCGGCGTGATAAATATTTCCAACATAATAATTTATACTTATGCTAATAACATTATTTCCGTCTGGAACAGGTGTTGAATTGTGAGAGCGTGTATCTAATCTCCGTGAAATAAGCCCGCCTAATGGACCCGTTACTCTGACTTACTCCGATAGATAGCATCTACCTACCATTGGCAACTCTAGATGTACATAAATGTTAGTAGAAAGATAGAAGTTTTCACATTTCACACACGGCTGGTTAGCCCCATACTGAACCATTTCTAGTTCGTATTATGGTTGCTAACACAACTGATATACTACAAATACATACATACAAATTATATATAAATACATATTTAACACCCAGACCGACAGCCAACAAATTTAGTTAAGCACAAAGAAGTTGACCGGGCCGGGAACCGAACCCGGAACCTTCTGATTAGCAGTCCGGCATGGTAACCTTTACGCCAACGAGATCGTTTTAGCAACGAAACAATTGTTTTTGGCCAATAGAACTGTTAACTACAAATCGTTATGCTTGTTTCATACTTTAACTGGCTAGGCGACAGATGTTTCAACTTGAAGGTGGTTGCTAGCCAGGCGAGCACTAGAAAATGCTCTATCACAATGCGAATATCTTTTGACTTAACTTCTCCTTTACGTCTATCAATGGTTTTTTTCTTTTGTTCCGATTGTACTTTTTCCTAATTCCTTCATTTAAATTTTTAAACATTTTTTAATTTTTATCAAGAAGATAGTCAGTCGCACACATCGAAGCTCTACGTCAACGAGATAAAATTAATAAATCCACAAAATTTCTTTCTAGGTAAGTTTGTGTTCTAAGTAAGCGTTCTACATCGTAGACCACAACGCAGCTAATCATTAGGTAAGCTCTGGTCAAACAGATAAATAAGCTTCCCAAATCAAAGCCCTATCTAATCATATCATGATTACCATCTGCAAGCAAGCAGTTATAAAGGCGGACACCATCTAACGAGAGCCATAAAGGCGCGTCCACACGGGTGGTCTGGTGCCGTATACCGACTGCAATAAACAACTGGAAACCTGGTGACACCATAAATTCCCATGCTTAGCCGCTAAGGCAGGTTATACATTTAGTTAGGTTGGTTATCACTATCTGATAGTGAACACTTTCTACAAATGGCAGATAATGATGCAATTTGAATTAAAGTATGCGAAGCTGAAAAGTTTCTATTTAAAAAGTTCTTCACAAGTCACAGGTGGAATGTTCTTCAGTTTTTTTGGCTATCAGTCTGGGTGTTAAATATAATATCGATATAAAGTATGTATGTATGTATAAGTAGTATTTATTAGATGTGTGATATATTTTTTTTTACATTTTTTTCACATTATAGTATATTTTATTTAATTTTAAATTTACAATATAATCTTTACAAATTTCATTAAATACATTCCGCAACATTCATAAATACAAATTAGTTATTACATGTCAAAAATAATAAAATAATATAAAATTAAGTCTACCTCTATAATTATTTATTTATTTATATTTAGTATGGCTATGATTCCTGGTTTAATAGATGTCCTAGGCGAGCTAGACATGTAGTGTTAGCGTCGGTTCGCGTGCCGCGCTCTGCTAGCACTAATCTTTTCATTGAGACAATCAGCTGATACCGCCGAGGGTGCGGGCGGTTACGTCGTGTGCGACATTCTGGTTCAACTCGCAAACATACTTTGTAGTGCGATTACGTACTGTATATACATGGTGTATACTTAACTTCGCGTTAATCCAGGACAGAAAGTGTTAATTATGTTAATCCTGGGTCAAGATCATCTCTATAGCAAAGGTCTTCGATATCGGTTCAGCCGTTGGATCGTGAAGAAGTAAAAACATACTTTCACCATTATTCCCGAGCTGATCACACACATCGGATCTGGAGTCGGCTGCCTGCTGCGGCTGCCTCCGCCACGCCTGCTGAGGCTGCCAAGAGGAATATGATGAGGAGGAAAATAACCTGAGGAATCTGATGATGACATGGGCTTCATTAAAAAGCTTTACGATAAAGCGGTGGTATTCCATATAGGTTTAAGGCAAATATGACTCTTTATTAAAGTTATAAAACTTAACTTTCACCACTCGTACTACCACCATAATATTAGAGGGATCGTAGTTTACCCAACCCTGCTATCAGAATCTTATTATAAAATGTTTTAATTCTAGCTAAGCATTGAAATGAATCAAGACCTTTTATCACCGCACCAATGGAAATACTCGATTGTTTTGTGTCATATCTATTTTATTTGATAGCAGGATTCGTAACTACATTATCGACACTAGCATAAGACGGAACAATTAAAACATTTGTACAATGTGTGTATTAGCGAAAGAAATAACAAGAATATATGACAGTGCCTTTTATAATTACAATTTATTTGGTTTTAGCATTTCTCAGAATTTCTCTAAAGCGTGACTCGTGAATTCACCTGTAGGTTTTCTAACCTGAATCTCAAATGCAACTCACCTTGAGTCCTGTTTAAAATCTCTTCACACATATTCTGCCCACTGGTACCAATTTACGACATTGTTGTGCCCACATAATGCGCTTTGATTGCTTCATCGTGCAGTAAACAAACAGCTAGTAACATACTACACTCGTCACACACATTATTGTTGACGACCTCGTTGGCGCAAAGGTTACCATGCCGGACTGCTAACCAGAAGGTTCCGGGGTCGATTCCCGGCCCGGCCGACATCTTTGTGCTTAACTAAATTTGTCGGTTGTGGGTCTGGGTGTTAAATATGTATCTATATAAAATATATATGTATGTATTTGTAGTATATCAGTTGTGTTAGCTACCATAACACGAACTTTAAAATGGTTCAGTGTGGAGTTAACCAGCCGTGTGTGAAATGAGTACTTATATTTATTATTTATTTATTGATTATATTTATTTATTACACACATTGTTACACCCCATAATAAAAACACTCACCAATAAAATAGTTTCTTTCCCACTGCTAATAAACATACACGTATTTTGAATTTGGAATTGGGAACAATCAACCGACAAAACAATGGCGGCTGCGCGGGCGCTACGTGTCGCATGTCGCGAGCGTTGCGCAACGCTTGATTTTTGGTTACAAATGCAAATGGTGTAGAAAGTAACTGCGTAGGAGTTTTATTAGGACCTCCGAGAGGCGGGCGGTTTGCGCAGGCGGCGCCGCGCGACATACGCTACTGGTCTTCGTTATTGGAATATGTACTGGTATGTTAAAAGTGGTTTAAGATCTAATCTTAAATGCGCATGTGTTACATATGAAAACTTGGTACAACTTAATTACCAAGCATTTGAAGACATTTTAAAACTCTCTTATGAATCACAGTCTCCAAATCAATGGTTAAATATAAATAACTCTGAGTGGCAATATTTTTTACTAACAACCTTTGGGTGTTTATTTACGGATATTAATTTTAGATAGATACGAGTACATCTATAATACGTTGTACATGTATTTCACTACATTATCTTTTATAAATTATGAGTATGAGGCACGATGACATAAAAAACACACTACTAGGTCCTCAAGCACTTAGTGTGTTTTAACTAGTAGCCAAGCTCATTTCAGATATTTTTTATGTCAACCTTTTTCACCCCTATAGCGGCCTTCTCCAGCGTATCAATGAAATGTTTTAACCAGTCAAACGATGTTGGGATTAGTGCAGACATTCGATCAGGGTTCAAAAGAAGCCAACCAAGGAAGGGCTTGTGGAGAACGATTAGTAACCGCAGACGACTCACGCCAACTGCGCTCAAATAACAGATTTCAATGTTTATTGACTGCTCAAAACTAAATGGAGTTATTGGTGACTAATGGTGGCGATTCAGCGGCACACACGACTAAACTATATTAAAAGAAGCCCCGTCTCTTTTCATCTTAGGTGGCCAGAAAGAGACGACACGTTCCGCACCAAAGTCAAACCAACTAAAATCACGTCAAATGTAGAAAATATAGGCGACTTTAGAACGCACTCACTTGTATCACCTCTAAAACTGCCTGCACATTCCATATTTGACGTGATTTTAGTTGTTTTGTCTGTGGTTCTGAACGTGCCGTCTCTTTCTGGCCTCCTAATATGAAAAGAGACGGGGCTTCTTTAAATTTAGTTTAGTCGTGTGTGCCGCTGAATCGCCACCAATATAAACTTTTGGTTTCAGTACAAGACAAACACTTTTCCTCTATTGACTTACTTATTTCATCATCACCATCCACAGCCTGTTCTATCCCACTGCTGGGTAAAGACCGACGAGTGCAATCCACACGTGACTTGAAAAAACAAGCCCTACACCAATGTAGGGCTGGGATCGAACCAGGGGCCGTCTGAGTAAAAAGCAGACGTTTGTACCACCGAGCCACACTCGGTTTACCAAGCCACACTTGCTTTACCATTTTTAATCAATTAGTTAATATTTATTACTACCTAACTCTAAGATTTAGTACATACATTTGAAAATAAATTAAAACTTTTATTGTTTTTAAATGCTATTACTCTATTGACGAATTTCTAAACGATAAGGATTTATTTTTTGCATGCAAATAAACCGGCTCACTCCTCTTGTGTTGCGATACCCGAACAAGGTCCGTTATGAGATACCTACCTTTTAAATGTATAACATCTTAATTATGCCATAACGAAGCAATAAATGTATTTGACTTTGACTTTGACTTTTACAGAAAACGAATTTGAATTTGTCCAGTCTATAAATGTATACTCTGTTTTGATCACGTCGACGCGGTGCAATGGATGGATTAGGGTCATTCAACTGGACTGACTAATATGGCGAAATGCTAAATTAAAAGTTGTCTTTGTTTTACGACGAAATTATTATGGGCTTATATTTGTAATGTTCTTTATTTAGAGAATAGGATAATAGGTGCATTGTTTGATTTTACGCGTCGATTTATAAGAAATGTAAGCTATCGTATTCTGAGTTATGTCGGACGAAACATTTATAAATAATAAAAGTTTCTTTCTTACTTTATTGCTTAATTATGGTAACTACACAAGTTATCAGTTTCAAATCACATTCTGCTCGGTTATAGCAACGTACATACTCGTATGAGTAGCATAAGCAGCTGCTACGTATATGGTCCCACTGCTGGGACTCGGGGCTTTCCCTCACGAGGAGAGAGATATAGGCCATAGACCACCACGCGGCCAAGTGCGGGTTGGCGGATGACACACGTCTTCGGATATTGTTATATATTTTTATCATTATTGTGGTCCTCCGGCTTCTTCACGATGTTTTCCTTCACCATAAAGCGTTGTTTTATTTTAGTTTCGCATTTTTTACCTAGAAGCTTTATCAAAGTTAACAAAATGTTATGAGAATTACTATCCGTAGAAAAAACATTAAAAAAAATATTGACATTCTTAATTAAATCGTAAAGTTATACGCTTTTACCATTCTCGGTTATTTAATTAACATGTAAAACGATTGCTTTCTATGAATTATTCAAACAAAGCGACTATTTACCTAATTTACCCATTTCCTCGTTATCTCTAGCGCATGCGCAATTGGACCTAGTAAAATAGAATTTGAATCTAATTTCAATAATTTAAATGTATCGAGTTTGGGAATTCAAATAGTCTCGTTGGCATGGATTTAGTTGAAAAATACGGGAGTTCAAGCCAAATGGTCTGTTTAAGACGGGGACAGAGGTACAGGGACAACGGAAAGTATATATTTATACGACCTCGTTGGTGTCATGGTTACCATGCCGGACTGCTAACCGGAAGGTCCCGGGTTTGATTACCGGCACGGCCAACATATTTTGCGATGAACTAGATTTATTTTGGCTGTCTGTCTGGATGTTCAATAAGTATCGATATATTTTTTAAAATAAAATAAAAAGTATACTATTTATGTATGTATATGTAGTACATATATCATACTACCATAAAAATTAGAAAAGGTTTAGTATGGGGCTAACCAGCCGTGAGTGAAATGTGTCTCAATATTTTTATTATTATTTAATAAATTTACCTCTGTCCCAGTTATTCCAGACAAGGTATGATCCTTCTACCGGAGTCTCGCTCACCACTGGTGGGTGGCTACTCGCTCTGTTGGTCTAAATATCTAGCTAGTAAAAAAAGTATCACATCTTCTTCGTGCAACTTTACCTGCCAGGTGTCATAATTGTAACCGAGAAATGTTTATAAAACTAGATAACATCACATGCCGTTATGGCATTTCGCATTGCATAAGGCAAGTGCATTGCGAATCTCGTAATATAGGGCACCTGTCGACTGAGCATTGTACACCGGCATTGCACCGCCAATGATAATATCCGACTTGATGGCGCATAGCGCTTTACCCCTCTACCGAAACAATTCAGTGATTCATCACTAACTTTTTCCTCACAGTGCGCTACGCAGTTATTTCCTCTAAATAAATAAAATCAATCCGTCTGAAAGCTTAAATTTATTTCCACAGATATAAATAAATATTAGGACTTATTTAACAGACGGCTGGTAAACCCCATGCTGAACCATTTTTAGTTCGTGTTATGGTAGGTAACACAACTGATATACTACATATACCTTCATACATATTTTATATAAATACATATTTAACACCCAGACCCACAGTCAACAAATTTAGTTAAGCACAAAGATAAGCTTAATTTATGACAAATCTGTAAATTGCTTTGTCTGTAATTGTCAGGAATTAAAGAATTTCTATTTATTCCACCCTGCTCTAACGCACGTACACATTAAGCTCTGTTCTTTGCAAGCACCGCGTCCCGCGACCGCAGAGGCGAACAGAGTTAATGTAAGACATGGCTTACATTGTCCATCAAGTGGGATATTATCATTGGCCCATACAATGCGGCTCTTTACATACCCTGGGGATAATGGCAAAGATGGATACAATGCTCACACAAATATAGTAAAGTAAATTGTATTGTAAATATTGTACAGTGTATTTGTTTACAAATTGTACCAAATAACACTAGTGACGGCCTAAGTCGTATAGCATTTGAAACGGATTGTAGGTATATGTTAGAACTTAAACCTGTTGTTGTAGCGCTTGTAGCTCGGCTAGCTAAGGGGATCAGAAGCGATCATTGAAGCTAAGCAACGGTCGATGCGGACGGTATTTGGATGGGAGACCATTCACAATACTGTCGTTTTTCAAGTGGAATTTTCATCTGGGCGCTACCGTGGGTCGGGTGACTTAAACTGTAGGTCCCGGCTGTTAGTCTTACTACAAGCACTCGTTAAGCAAAGTCAGAGGCCTTCGGGCGGCTTGAAAACTCTCGACACCACTCTGACATCAGAGCTTGGCCACTTAGCTCATACGAAGAAGAAGAAGAAGAACTTAATCGTATACATACATAAATACTGTAAAAATTGTTTATTCAGCACAAATACAGGGGTGAAACGTACTATATCTAATTTAATACTAAAGTATAGCTTAGCCTTAGTGTACGTATTGCCAAATCCACTACGCCCCGCGCTAAGTATCATATGATCCTGTTATGCGGGGCAACAGTATTTCGCTTATTGTAACACCTAAATTAAAAAGATTGTGCTTACCTAACTCATCACAACTTAATATAATTATATAAATCTCGTGTCACAATGTTTGTCCTCAATGGACTCCTAAACCACTTAACCGATTATAATAAAATTCGCACACCATGTGCAGTTCGATCCAACTTGAGACATAGGATAGTTTAAATCTCAAATTATAGTCGCAATTTTAATTTATTGCTAGTTATTGTCTGTTATTATTTGACAGTGACAATTATCTGTTAACTCCAAATGTTTCTAACAGATGTCGATACCTTTCGATTGGGTTGAGTAAGTAATCAATAGATGGCGCGGCGCTGCTATGGTAAATATTTTTCATACCCCTAAGTGAGGCAAAACAACGTCTGCTGGGTCAGCTAGTAGTTTTATAAAGCTAAAAATAAACTACACTAACAATAACAAATACTAAAATATAAGTATATCTACTAACTGTAGAGCATCCTCGGGCGCAGGCGGTGCGATTGCGATGCAAATCGCGCATGCGCCGACAACGGTAACTTTGCGATACAACATGTTGCCACATCGACCTGAATACCAAATGAGGGACAACCCTCCTCCTGCGGGAATCTTCACCTTTGCTCCTAGGAGTCAACACAGAACGAATGAAAAGTTGAGCTTCATTTGGCTATAGGCATACTCTCTCACGCATAATGCGATGTTATCTGCATTGGTACAAGATAAAATGTTTATCTATTTGAATAATTTTATATAATTATAAATGAAATAAAGTAAATAGCTACCCAATGAACAAATTGGATTTATCTGTAAGACTTTTCACCGAGCCACACTCTCTTTAAAAAAAAGCGAGTGTGGCTTGGTGGTACAGACGTCTGCTTTTCAATCAAACGACCCCTGGTTCAATCCCGACCCTACACACCAATGAAAGGTTTTTCAAGCTATGTGTGGATTTGCACTCGCTTTACGGTGAAGGAAAACAACGTCATGAAACCAACACGTTTGAAGACCACAATATCCAAAGACGTGTGTCATCCACCAACCCGCACTTGGCCAGCGTGGTGTCTTATGGCCTATATCTCTCTTCTAGTGAGAGAAGCCCCTGAGTCCCAGCAGTGGGAACGTATAGTAGGCTGCTTTATGTTGCTTATGTAAGGCTCAATATAAGTGTACGGAATAAATAAATAAAAAACCACTTACTTTTATTTTGTCGGTATTTATCGAGATTTTACTAAAAATATGTAACATCTATCCATTTGTCTTTTTGTCGAGATTTATAAAGCCAGCTAATCTGCCGTGCCTTAACTATAATGCCGTTACAGCGAATTAGAATAAAAAGAATAGTAACTTGACCGAAAAATGGTTCCACGTGTTATCGTAAAATACCGCAGTGGGCGGGGCAAAACACCCGTGCGCCGCGTGGCGTCACATGGTGTGGCGGCGACCAATCGCGTGCGAGCTTTGTGTGTGTGTTTCGTTGGAATAGCAGTATAATTGTGTGCGTAGTTGGATACAAATTCTAAGCGGCAATTGTATGGAGTTACTCTTCCGTTTATTCTAGTTCGCTGCGCTAAAGTAATATTTCGTATTAAAAAATATCTATTTATCTACCTGACTCCTGTTATAATAGTTATGAAAACACAAAATGTCGCTATATAATTAAATAACACCTAATATTAATGCTTGTCAAATAAATATCGTTTCCTATACAAATTTTTGTGGTTAATTAGAGTTTAAGGAAAATAACAACAACAATTAGCATACAGATTATTAAACAATTAACCTAACTCATTGGACGTCGACAGTGATTTGACGTCGAGTATGTACGTCAAAGGTTTTTTAGGGTTCCGTACCTAAGAGGTAAAAACGGGACCCTATAACTAGGGTTTCTCATTTCTCGACCTTTTTTATTTCCCGGAGCACGAGAATTCTCGACCACTTTTTCCCGGGAATTCCCGGGTTGCCGAGAAATACGATTTGTTTTAAATATGTGTGATTTAGCAATAAAACTACGTTTTTTATGTTATAATCAACAATATTTATTTTTATTTTCACGTCATGTGACTTGAAAATCTTAAATAAGCGAAATAAACTCTAGCGAGAACTTTTAATCAATATTTCTACAAACAATAATTAGGATTAGTCTTTTTCTTTGGAAAATTAAATAAATATCTTCTAAAAACAAAATCTTTATGTGACCACAATAAAACTTAGTACCTTACACACTAAGTAAATTATATAGTGTGTAAACATTACACTAAGTTTATCTTTACAATTATGCAACATAAAACGACAGTATTTAAATTGTATATAAAAAATAACAATCAGACTAGCTTAATAATTACGAGTAAAGTAGGTACTTTAGTTTAGTCTTTGTATCTACTATTCAATATTTGTTATAAATGGACGGTCTTTTTCGTTACGTAAGTACTAAGTAAACATAGGAACCTTATACTTAAGTAATTAATACTCTTAAACTAATAACAATCACAACTTAAAGCGGAAACTGCTTAAAAGCTAGCCCACTATGTCTTCTTATTAAGGAAATAAGCCTTTAAAAATACGAGGGCATTTATAGCACCGTCTGACAATCGGTTTCGTATTTTTGTCATTACGCGTTGCGTTATTATGTTTTTGAAATTTTTGACTGAATTTCTCGATTTTTCGATTTCTCGACCACTTTCTTCTCGTCTAGAGTAAAGCAAAATTTCCCGGGAATTGTCGGTTCGAGAACTCTCGTAGAGAAACCCTACCTATAACTAAGCCTCCGGTGTCTGTCTGTCTTCATGCTGTATCTCAGAAACCGTAATAGCTAGAAAGCTGAAACTTTCACAAGATATGTAGTTTTTGTGCCGCTATATTTTTTTACCGCAGCTAGCCTGATGTTAAGCTTGACTGTGGTCTAAGATGTAACACGCTTGCCTAGAAGGAACCTATTTACTCTAGATTTGAAGACCCCCAAATTGTACTTCTCGGGAAAAAGAGACTCAGGAAGAGAGTTCCAAAGCTTCGCAGTTCTCACAATGAAGGTCGAAGCAAAACGCTTTGTGCAAATCCTCGGAACTTCGACAGTGAATCGATGTCTCTTCGCTGTACCCCTGATCGTTCTGTATCTTCATATAATAAACGTGTTTTTCTCTTATTTTTTGCTATATATCAATAACGGTAGGAGCTAGACCTTACACACTTACGATTTTCACAAAATACACAAAAGTATATTGGCTATAGCTCAGTTCTAGTGAATGTAGGTACATTACATTGTTTTAGAAGAAAACTAGGCTATGCAAGCGAGAAGTGTGCTGTTATCAGTTATCACAGGCTTTATAGTGTAATGTTTGCATGCAGATAGAGAGAGAGATAGCGTTAGAGCGAGATTGCATAACATAAGAAAACAATGCTGGATCTAATGTGTTAGAACTTGTATTTGAATAGAATAGTGATACCATCTAAGTACTAAGGAGAAGTACTGCAGTAAATATTATAGATAACAAGTTATTTATTGTAATTTCCTCATGCTTTGGTTGCCTGGAAGAGATCGCTTTCAGTGATAAGACCGCCACTTGTAACACTACTTATAAGTTGTTTATTATTATTTTACTCTGTTTTGTATTTCCTTTCTTGTTGCAATATAGAGTATATCTATCTACCTATCTGATTTCGCACCACCAGACTTGTTCACTTAGAAACAAATTGATTTCAGACGACTTTAATAAGCTAGCAACTTATAGCGTAGAAAAACAATATAGTACAGTATCACCCTAAAATAGCCCTCAATTTTTTATATCTTCAGTTTACTGAATTTGACTCCGAACAACTTAATTACAAGAAAAGAATAGATAATTAATGCAAACACATTCTCATTTCAAACTTAATCAAATCAAACTTACTTAACCATTGTAGTCAACTATTCTTATGGTTCAAATAATGAGTGCAGAGCTTTATCCAGGGTTCAGTCGTCATAATTGAGTAGTATCAGTGTTGCCATCAGTATTGTGGCAAACAATACTCGCTGATTGCGGTCATACTGTCATTGCGTCAGTGGAATTGACTGTAGAGATGTATGTATTTACAACAGTAATATTATATATAGCGTCTGTAGCTCGGTCAACTAAGGTAATCTGAAACGGTTACCAAAGTTAGGCAACGGTCGATGCGGACAGTGTTATGATGGGTGACCATGCAAAAGACTGTCATTTAAAAAAGTGGCTTTTCTAGCCGCGCCATACATATTTGAGCGAAGTGCCTGAAGCTCAGTAGTGGGGTTTTCATGAAATAAATTGATATAAAATAAAGAAGTAACGATATTTAAACTGTAAGTTTTAACGATTAGACAATATTATTTACCTACAAAAAGGAATATTTGTTTATTACTTTTAGAAGCATAACAATATGCATGTAATGGTGTTTTTGAACTCTGGGGATTCAACACCGAATAAAATTAAAAAAATCGTGGTCTATAATTTAAGTTAGTTTATATTTATAGTATTATTCAAAGTATACTATTTCAATTTAATATCACTATTTCGCTTTAATTCTGTGAATAAAATTTGATTTCGAAGTTTTAATTGGATATACGCTAGGGTTTTGTCAATGTGATATAAAGTATTTTACTATTAACAAGTATGATGTCAGTATTTGAAACATTCATTCATCTGGCTGTAGCGCAAACGTAGGCAGTGACTAGGTGCTAAACTCATATACCAAATTAGTTTTATTAGCAAGTCTATGACTCTGCCTAATGTAAGCTATTCTCATGATGTTGTTATAATTAATTTGATAGTGCTTGTTTGTGAAGCTACCATAATCCCGATATACGAGTATTGTTACTCAGTTCGGGTTTGGTGGCAGCTCAAACAAGCATCGATATTTAGCACTAAGTCTAGTTCCTACTTATTAATATTGTAAATTATTTTCTTGAATAAAGTTATTTTTATGTTTTATGTTTATCAAGGATCTATCAAATACATGATTTTTAATCACATTTTAATTGATATACTATTATAGTACTTTAGCATAAGTTTAATGTTACCGTAGAATAAACTTGGGAGATGCCATTGGCTCCCATAACACAGTTTTTAAAACTACTTTGGGAGCCTTTGGTTTCCTATTACTTTTATTTACTTTCATGTAACCGTTGCCAAATAAACGTTTTTGATTTTGATTCGACGGACTGTCAAGGAGTTTTAAGCAAAATAGTATTTCTTGATGAATCCTCTTTCGAGGGTTCCGTACCTAAAAGGTGAAAAATGGACCCTATTAAAGTTGACAGTGTAGTAATTTATATAGGTTAGAAAGAATTATTAATGCAAGTTTTATACAAAAATACCGCATAACACTTACAGTAAGAAGTACAAATATACCTCAAGGAACCTGTTTATTTTCCCTAAATTGTAATGAAGTATGAATTAAAATAAAACACATGTTAGTGTGACGTAGACAGCCTATGCGCGTCGTGATGACGTCATCGCCGTGTTCGGACTTTGAATTATAGAAGTTTTTCGAATGGAAAAGAAAGTACGGGATGGAAGATGAGTGAGCGAGAGGACGATAGAATTTGAAATTAGAATCATTATTTTGATTTTTGAATTCAAATCTTAGATGCGATTTTGTCGAGCCGAGGGGATTGAGAAGCGGGCCACAAGTCAGATTAGTTCGAAAAGGAATACAAGAAAATGAAGAAGAACAAGAAAAGGTACTGAAGTAAAATGATAGCGACAGTACCCGGCTGTCAATAAAGGTCCACAACAAGCCTTTCTTTCCTATCCTCGTACCCGCTTCCCGTAACAATAGGAATAAAACAAAAGGTGGTAGTGAAGTGTGAAAACGTTCCGCATCAATTTTACAGCGTAGAAAGACAAGTTTACCGTTCCCGGACTTCCTCAATATCACAAATCACGGCTGCCTTTACAACACTACTTGATACAAAGTTGGAAATAAAAAGCTTTTTCTAAAGCAAGGTACAATGTTTCCCCTAAGCCCGGAGTTATGGTAAACCATAAAAGGCAGCCATTTCCCCCTAGCAAGGAACGAGGGTGCGCCGTGGACAATCGCAGAATGAGTGATTATGGTGCTTCTTTATCACCGTCATTTTGAATGTAGACAAAAATATTGTTTTTGTTTGGAAGTAGGGTTTTGAGTTAGAGTAAAATACGAATGGTTTCTTTAAAGAAAATGCTTTTAACAATGACTTTTTAACGCACAATTTGTCCTTTTTTCACCGAATGGGCTTACGTTTTACGCTAAAAATTTAAATACTCCCGAACATTTATTTAGGTGGTAGCAACTATATTGTATTTGAAAGTAATAATTATAGTAAGTATATGAGTTTTGCCAATCAAACCCTTTTATTTGATACCCATACTGAGACAATTAAAATAAAACATCTGCCATTTTATGCGTCGGCCATCTTGAAACAAAGCTAAGAACACACCGGACAAACACACCTTTAAAATCATTTGACGACTTCGTTGGCGTAATGGTTACCATGCCGGACTGCCAACCAGAGGGTTTGTTTCCCGGCATGGCCAATATCTTTGTGATGAATTAAATTTGTTGGCTATCAGTCTGGGTGCTAAGTATAAAGGATATAAAGAATTTATGTATGTATATGTAGTATATCACTTGTGTTAGCTACCATAACATAAACTAGAAATGGTTTAGTACGAGACCAACTAGCCGTGTGTGAAATGTGGCCTAGCAAAAAAACGGTTCATCAATTCAAGAGCTACGCTGCCACAGTCTCAAAGACAAACAAACGTCATACTACTATACGTCATACTACTAACGTATACTTATATCACCTCACCGTTTTAGCATCGGGGGGCTAAATTTATATAATTAGGTAAAGTAAAAGAAAAGAGTAGCGAATGCCGGCAGGTGTTGGCTGTTGGCCAGACCAGCTGCAGAGTGAGTCACCTGCGCTGCGCCGGCGCCGCTCCGTGGACACTAATCTTACGACAAATCACAGCTGACCATTACATGAGAATTCATATAATCATTGTTTGTTTACTTTGATCAGTTTCAAGTACAACTTCTTCTTCTTCAACCTTTTCCCACTAGGTGGGGTCGGTACAGGAAGTTTTCCTTTAGCACACAATTCTGTCAGCTGCCATATCCACAGTTTCAAGTGCAACACGTACACGTTTATTTGATGGCTAAAAACGGTCGGTGGACGTTGGAAGAAGTTGTGACTGCGGAACATACAGGAGTGGATAAGAATTCCCAGCGTTGAAGAACTATTTCGCATAAGCATAAGCAGCCCCCTATACGTTCCCAATGCTGGGACCCGCGGCTTTCTCTCACTAGGAGAGTGATAAAGCCAAGCAGGCCAAGTGGCCTAATTGGCGGGTAGCGCACACGTCTTCAGATTTTGTGGTCCTCACGAAGTTTTCCTTAACCGTAAAGCGAGTGCTAATCCACACAAAACATAAAAAAACAAGTCATTGGTGTAGAACTGAAACGAATACGGGGCCGTCATATTGAGAGTTCGATACGATACTCTACAATATTCTTCTTCTTCGTATGAGCTAAGAGGCCAAGCTCTGGTATCAAAAGTTTTCAAGTCGCCCAAAGGCATCTGACTTGGCTTAACGACTGCATATATTAAGACTAATATACGGAACCTACAATTTAACGTGTCATCCGACCCACGGTAGATGAAATGCCACTTTTCAAACGACAGTCTTGTGCATGGTCACCCATCCAAATACCGTCCGCATTGACCATTGCTTAACTTTGATGATCGCGTCAGATCCCCTCAGCTAGCCGAGCTAGCTAGCAAGCAATAGCTACGATATGAAAAAGAAAACTGTTAAATATGTATTCAGCTCAGACTATTCGGAGTTTAGAATAGTCTGAGGTATTCAGGTAATATTATATAGTCTTCGTCGTGGTCTCGGGTCGGATGTGCGTGCGGGACGTTGACGAAGTTATTTCTGTCGGCGGAAAGGGGACTATTTCCAGCGCACCTCTGCAAGTTACGATATAGCTACAGATAAGTAATATAGTCGACAAGGCTGGCGGCGAACTTTGAACTTGGTGTCTTGTGAACGTACGACGTTAAACAAATTTGTTAATTTGATGTTGTGGTTGAATGTTCCTGACTAAATAAGTAACGTATTTCTTTTCTTAAAAAAATATCTGTAATTGAATTTCTCAGTAAAAATACATTCAGGTCACGAGTGGATATCCGTAGCATTATTGTTAGTATACATTTTTGTACAGTAGGTACTAGCAAACCCGGCGAACTCCGTTCGCAAAGTATTGGAATTTTCCCTGAATTTTGTTTGCTACAAGCCTTACGGACCCTTGCTAACGAATGCAAAACCGTGGAAATCGGTTTGCGAGTTGTGGAGTTATAGCGTCAGGAAGGAAAACCCGACTTACAATACAATACAATATGACTTTATTGCACACCAAAATACAAAAAAAAACAGTTTTATAACAAGAAAAAGAATTACAGAGGTAGTACATTAGGCGGCCTTTTCGCCTTAGGCGATTTATTTTTATATTTTAGATTATCTGAACTGTAGTTGTCGTTTTGGTGTCTTTTAGTATACATTTTGTAAAACATTTCTCAAAGCAGCGCCACAGAATTCCATTGCCTAAGCAGTTTAGCAGCTAAAAGCAACGGAAACGTTGTATTCGTATCATTTCTTCTACGATATGTTTTTTAGCATAGCATAGTTGATTAACACAAAACAAAAGTGTGAATTAAAGTTTTAATTTAACTTTTTACTCCCCATGTTACTTGTGATCTAGCCTACCAAGCTACGATGCCACAAACACACACACAGATACGTCAAACCATAACGCTCCGTCGTTTTTGCTTCAGGGATTAAGAACTAAACTGAGGTGGCTTGTATTCATGCGTCTTTCAGCTTTAAATAAACAGTTGCCCGTATGTTAATGGTCAATAGGTTGTACAGATAATATAGTCCACTTGCATCCAATCTCTTCGGTCCCGTCTCCAAAGCAAGCAGAGTAGACATGAGTCACGTGTTAGAAATACGATTGGCGAGCGGTTGGCGCGGCTCGGGGATTGAACCCGGCTATTTGCGGGCTGGCGCGCCGCCAACTCTCGCTGATTGTTTGACCTGCTTCTTACACCATCTTGGTGATGGACAATGGGGTTAGGGGCCAGCCAGTGTTGTCGTTTTAGTGCTTTTGACTCAAGAACTAGGACAGTTTTAGGGGTCATCAGTATTTTTTTTTCTTAAGAAGACACTAGATTAAAATCTACTGCAATCAAATTCAATTATGATTCTTGGTCAGATTGCAATTCATTAGCCTACAGGTGGCAAAAATATAAATCATTCACTGTCATTAAGGCGCAATGCCTAAAATCTATAGAAATAAGTAATATCTAGAGTTTTTTTCTTGAAACGGCAACTCTGGGGCCAGAAGACAGGGTTACAAGCTTTGAAGATTGTGTTGATGGCATATGCTTGTTAACGATGGTAGAAAAGATATATTAAACCTATTATCTTAGAAAATAAAATCTCTTTATATTTTGTCAGCAATAGGATTATATGATTAATTTGGAAACTATTAATGGTCTATACGCGATTTGTATTGTTGATTAACTCCTCTCCTTCAAAAATTGCCTGGAAGAGATCGCTTTAAGCGATAAGGCCGCCAATTAAATTTAGATAGTTTGATTTTTGTGTCTTATATATTATGATCTATCTTTCTATATAATGTTTACTTAACCTTCTCTTCTCCTCTCCCAGGATCCTGATAGGAGCGCCAGAGGACGAGCCCCCGACCCGGTTCTACAACGTGTCCCGGCCAGGCGCCGTGTACTCCTGCCAGCCCGGGTACCGGGACTACGCGGCCGAGGAGCGGGGTCTGGCGCCGCTCCGACACTGCCAGGAGATGATCTTTGATAAGAGCCAGGGTGAGCACCAACATTTTTCATATTTTTCTTTATAAATGCTGCGCCTCCGAATTGTTATTTGCCTTAATCTGGGATACATGTGAAAAGAGCTTTGGAGACTACGACGACGGTCTGCCTCCATTTAGTAAAGGGATATCTATCCGGACTATTGTGTCCGGAGACGGCCTTAACAGTCTGGATGTCATGCATTGCAAACGTTTGCGCGATTCAGAAACGAGCGCTCTGATTGGTAGCGGGCGGTGATGTCACATACAGCCCTTTTAGTTTATTTTTTCAATGCCATTATATTATCTGATCTATCTGTCTACGATACTAATTCAGCGGAGTGGAGTAGAAAGTTTTCGTTTATATAACTCGAGTAAGTAAAGAAAACATTTGAAAGTTCACTTCTCACCTGCTTAACCAAACGTGTGTGAGTGAACTTTCAAATATTTATTTTATTTTTTCATTTCCACGTACATAAGTGAGTTTTACAGTCGCTCGATTCGCTCTCTTATGGTTAGGTTACGTTTAATATGTACAATTAAAACAAAGAATAACACACTAAAAGACATAAAAAAACCGAAAACTTACATAAATTGCACAGGCTTACTTACATACTATCTTATTTATTTACACAATTTTGTACTGATGAGTGAGATCATTGCCGCTCTGCGGATATTTGCCTCTGCAGAATAAAAAAGGTCTAGGTTGCTTTACCGTGCCAGCATAATATTTTCTTTATAGACGAACATGAATATCTCAAACTTTTGTAGAAACAGGATTAGATTCCAGGGTATCACATAACCAAGTATTAAACTCTTAAAAGATGTAAATTTCCCGTAGAACAGATCTCTCACACAGAATTGATTATAAACAGTCACATCAATACGTCAGTCAGAGATTGCGCTAATAAATAACCCTGCGCTTGCGCATACCGTACCTCCGGACGCATGTTAAACTGCCGGTAAATAACATTATTAATAACCTCTCCGACCGCGACTGATAACGATGTATTCGAACGCATGTATTGTGTTGCGTAATTAATGTCTCTTGTATCATTGGAGAAATTGCTTACAGATGAAGATTTAGTTACCTAGTGTCTATTCAATTATTACAGTATGTATTGTAGGAGAAGTATGGATATGATTGTAAGAAGTATCGGAAGGAGAGGTAGACCAAAGAGCCTGGGGACAATTTGAGTAAGTGGCTTCTACACCTTTTTAGGGTTTCAAATACAAATCATTTATTGATAACACTAAAGTTACAAGTCGAAGAAGACGTGGATGAATTGTGTGAAAGAGGATATGAATGAGAAGGGAGTGAATGTGGAGATGACGGCTGATGGAGTGATTTGGAAGAGAAAAACAGGCTGTGCCGACCCCACCTAGTGGGAAATGGTAAAGGAGAAGAAGAAGAGTACTGTATAATTCATTATGTACAATGGCTTAAACTGAATGTGCCAAGTAAATAAGACTCTGAAGTGTAAAAAAAACTTTATTACATTTTTCGTTGGCTTTCTATTTAAAGATCTTCTTCTTCTTCAACTTTTTTCCACTAGGTGGGGTCGTCGCAGCAAGTTTTCCTCTTCTTCACGATTCTTTCAGCTGTCATGTTCACTCCCTTTTCTTTCATATCCTCATATACACAATTCAGCCACGTCTTCCTAGATCGATCTCTACTTCCGCTACCTCGTACAACCATATCCATACTTCTCCTAGTCACATGCATTTCCTCACTACACATCACATGCCCATACCAGGAAAACCTTCCTATTTAAAGGTAATTAATATATTTGTTAAAATAATAGCTAGTATACCTAGCTTGTTGTAGCTGTGGCTACTTATCTTGTGGTTACATTTTCAACTCAACACAGTGTAAGGATGTTTTAAAGCATTGTCACGGATAAACGTGTGAAATTGTGTACACAACTAAGTAGGTACCACTCTGAGTGCCAAATGTGGAGCTTCTCAATTGCATTGTTTCGACAACTCAGCGACGCCGTAATGCTAAATCCTTGAAATCCTTGATGCGATTGGCTGCCGAAATCACGTGGGTGCTCGCAGTAGCCAATCATCGCGTAACGACGCCGCCAAGTTATCTATACGATGTGTCTAACTAGAGAGCTTAGACACGTTAGCATCGCTTCAGGTATCGTTCCAGTCCAGGGGATTCAGTGGGAACAAATCATCAAATATATTGTTAAAGATTTCCTATTCATTAACAAAAAAGGCCCTCAGATCCCTCTGTACTGTAATTTTTATTTTAAGTTACGCTATGACAGACTTCAACATGTTACCTAATAATTGTTATCGGAAATGTAACGTCAGTAGTAAGGGGTTTTACGAGTTCAACTAACTTGGATATTGCAATAAAATGCATTGCACTGGTGATGAATGCCGCATGAATGGTTTATTTTACGACTGACGTTAAAATTGTGGCTATCTATCAGAAGCTATGAATTATTCTGCAACAGTTATGTAGGTATCTTCTGATTTAATTTATAATGAATTCTTAACTTGTGATGCGTGCACAATATTATGGTGAAACTAAAAAAAACTGTATTTCCAGTGTAAAAGTGTATTCGTGTAATCTGAATAAAAGCTACACATTTATAAAGGCTTCTGGCACTATTATACCGAGTTCGTATATTCATAACATACATACATATAAGTGCCGACATATAAATTTGAGTGAAACGCCTACCGCTCGGTAGTGGAAATTTCACGAAATAAAGTCATATAAAATCAACAATTAACAATATTGAAATTATAAGCCAAACAAATCTAGATAATATCATTATCTACAAATAAAAAGAGATTTGTTTTAATTTCTTTATGATATTCAGAAGCTCAACATTTTAAAATTTTAACAAGATCAATAAATATAACTATTGAGCAAGTTTTACTTAAAAGTCTTTTGTAACTTTGATTCTTTACACTGAATGAAAGATAATAAACTGAAAAAAATCATAGGCTTATCATTTACGCAAGATTTTATAGTTTTTTTTAAGAATATGCTATTTTCCTTCCATGGCGCCTTAACTCTAGGTTTCCCGAAACTACAAAATAATTAAAAAAAAAAACTATAAATTTATCATTGTGAAAATTAAATGATAGAATATTTATGTTCATTAATCTCTGTGCATGACCCATTCCGACCTACCGAGTCGCGATACACTTGAAGCAAATGCCTCTGCGGGCTACATTGTACTCGTCTTTCTATATATATATACGAACTGCGTATCACAGTAGCATAAATCAGATGCGCGTGCGCAGCCCCCGAGCGTTCACTCCGTCACTATCAATTACGTTGAGAAAGGACGCGAGGTAAACAGAACCCTGCGATAACTTAGCATGCAAATTACTACAACTTTTGGAATTTTTCGAACGCATTTTGGAAGGTTCAATTTATTACATCCTCCCCAAAACACCTTCGGGCAAAAGTATGCGCATTCCGGTGCAAAAATCTCATTCAGATGAGCCAAAAATAAAGCCAAATTTGGGATAACTTGGCAACAATGAGTCATGAATCACGGGAGCCTCGACCTCAAGCATTCCTCTCCAACTGAATAAAGATCCCTCTTTATGGGTTCTCAAAGATGCTCGAGTTATTTTCCTGTCCCAAGGCTTTGTAAGAGTATGCGCTAGATATTTATGATTTAGACAACAAGGAGTTTAAGCGATATGGGAGCCATATAGCACAGGTCATTTTGAAATCATTGGATTTTTAGGCGAAAATGATAGCCCACCGGTTTTTTCAGTTTTATTATCTTTGTTTTTGTGTTAAGAATTGTAAGAGTTTCAAAACAGGATTACGTAGAAACTCTCTTGTTAGTATTAGTTTTAGAAAAATAGGCGTTACACAATTTAAAATAAAGAGGGCTTTTGAATGTTATAGAAGAAGCTACGAGTATAAAACATTCTATTTTTATATAGAACCGTCGGAGCGAATAATAACAACGAACTTATTTTGCGAAATACCTACTACCGCATTTCATGCGCTCAAATATGGCAGGGTTAGCCCTGCTATTATAATTGAGCGAAGCGCCTGTATCGAGTACTCGATACAACATCGCCTTAAGAAGCAGAAAGGCCAGAACGGCAGATTTAATCAGATTCAAAAGAAGACAAGTCAGATGTAGATCCCCATTTATCATAAAACAGCGTCGGTGGTCTGCTGCGGAGTCCATGACTACGCATAACAATTAATTCATTTCGCAACCGAACCTATTGTCTATTCTATCACCGCATCGACTACTAGCCCGTAAAAAAATTAACTGCACAAGCCTTAGTGATGTCGTCCGCGTCGTATCCGACGATGGCGACCCTTGCTTATCTTCTAGCGTGTGCTCGTAAGTGGCTGGAAAATCCCAACTTTGTCTTGAACACCCGGTCACATGTAGCGCAGTAGCGCTGATGTAGGTGTAGACGTAGGAAAGGAAGGGTTTAGGTCGGTTCTTGCGAACTTGGCGTTTTAAGTCCAGCGCGGACAGCCGAGTTTCCTCAAACTGTTTGACTCCTTTCTTAATTTTAGAACGCCAAGTCGGTCTAGTGTGTGCTTTTTCCTCCCACTTCTCTGCCCGCAAGCAGTCAAATTCCGTTTTAGTACATCTTTGTAGCGAAGATATTGCCCACCTAAATTACGTTTGCCACTAAGCCATAGTAGGAATGTGACGTATCTACATAGTGGTGACAGGAAGGCCGGTAAGTGCAGGGCTGCGCGTGAGTCGGTTCCCCAACCGATTCGGCCACAATCGCCGGACGTAGCCAGTCTTACAAATTGGCACATGCGTATGCGGATTGTGATCGATGTACCTGTGAATATATACGTAGGTAATAAATACAATATGCAGTACAAGTTGACGAATTAATTTGAAACTCCCGGGTAAAAACAATAATAATAAGCTCCCGCTATTAATAGCAGAACTGCCGGCTGTCAAGTTTGGAGATTTTTTTTTTTAAAGTATCCATTCTATTCCCTGAATGAGTTCATGACGGCGCAATTGACAGAATGTTCATTTTCATAATTTTATTTTATTTTGACAAATATATTTACCAAAATGGACAATAGTGATGACGCTAGTAGAAGATAGTTGTTAAGATTGACATAGTACATAATTAATAATTTGACATTGTAGGTAATTTGTTATTTGACTATCCATTATATTCTATGCACGTGCATATAAAAATATTTTTTTAATATTCAATAATTGTAAATTGTAGTTTGCAAAAAAAATTGCCGTGATATTATAATAAATGATTTGATTTCATTCGATGTGAATCATAATATTACTACGTCAAAAAAAAGCAGTAACTTATCATTTCATATGGTTGAAACGGTTTCATATGTCTTTGTCCAAGGTTTTTTAGCTCATACCTTCCTTCCAAAAGGTATTATTCTATTAATCGAGAACCAGTGCCAATTAAAAGGATCTACGTAATCACCTGCCTCTTTCTTTGCATATTTCCCTGTCAAATAATTCAGAAATCATACCATATCGAAATACTCCATTAAATTACGCAGGGGCTTAAAAGTTTTTCAATCAACTTTTTATAGCTTGATCACAGATGTTTTTTGTACTCTTTATAAAGTCATTAATCTTTGGACTCCCGCAAAGTAGAATATTCTCTTACAGAAGCGGATCATTCGAATTCGAATTGATTATAATCCAATAAGTTTTGAAATTCAATTTTAAAATATCGTTAGTTATGCGTAAACCTTGCGGGCATTATGTTTCATACGCGACCCGCTTCGGTGCCGACTCAATAAATAACTGCTTTGGTTTCACTTTCGTTATTGATGCACACGTTTCTGGTTTCAAACCCAGTTGTGATCTCATTTACTGTTTCATCCAGAAAGTACTTGAATAACCTCATTTTCTTTCTTTTTGCAATTTAGTCGAATAATGAAATGTAGCTAAGTAATGTACAAATACAAGTAATTTTTGGGTATCACCAAAAGTAATAGGTAATTTATCAATAGAGTACAGTGTAAACTCTATATAAGGACACTGAAAAGACTGTGCATTTTATGGCGTTATAGAGAGTGGTCGTTAAATGGAGAGAAGCTAAAACAACTAAAGCCAATTGATTTCGCCGCTTCAGAGAGTTTTTCGTTAAATTGAGTGATGTCACATCGAGTATACACTACATATACATATATATAATGAATCCCTTATTCTATGCGGTGACTTTGATTTGAATAGGCTGGTTAAAGAACCTGCGGTTAGACAATTTGAAGAATTACTGGCAAGTTTTAACCTCAAGTTAAGTATAAACGAGCCTAACAGAATTCGAAGTAAGACCTGCCTAGATAATATTGCCCACAATTGTAGAGGAGCTAACTAAAGCAACAGTGGTTGAACATGCTCTCTCTGATCATACTGCTTAGATCCTTGAGTGTCCTGTTCAAAACAGTTATTATTTTAAATTTTACTTTAAATTGAAAAAAGAATACAGTGAGGATAATATTTGTAAATTTGTAGAGTATCTAAGTAGCCTTTCATTTTATGACGTGTACTTGTGTAAGGATGCAAATATAGCATATGAAGAATTTCTAGAGCTGTTCTTAATGTTATATAATCTATGTTTTCCAACTATTCATGTGAAAATACCGATTACGAAACGGCCTAGATGGCTAAGCAACGGTATTAAAGTTTGCTCTAAACGTAAAAGAACTCTATTGTGAAAGTATAGGCATTCTCCAAGTAAAGTAAATAGAGCCGCTTTTAAAAACTATTCAAAAAGGTTAAAAGTAATTATCAAAAAGACACAGAAAGCACAAAATAATTACTACATAAATCAGGCGCATAGCACTTCGAAGGCAGTATGGAACATCATAAATGCAAATAAGCAAAATAATATAAAACATGAAATTGTACAAATTAAAGTTAACGGATCGTTTATTACCAACCCATATGAGATTGCACAGTGCTTTAATAATTATTTTATTGAAGAAATTGAAAATAAATCTATTAGTCACACTCTATGCACCGGGACGCTAAAACATGTCCAGCTCAATTCTTGTTTTTTGAAACCTACAACTCATGATGAACTTGAAAGTTTAATACAATCTCTGAAAAACACTAATAGTACTGGGTATGATGAGGTAGTTACTAAAGTTATAAAAAGGGTAGCTAAAATTATATCACCAATACTTTCTCACATTATTAACCTAGCCCTTGAAACTGGTGTTTTCCCAGAGAAATTAAAAAGGTCAATTGTAATACCTCTTTTCAAAAAAGATGACCCTACAGATATGAGTTTTTATAGGCCAGTGGCTCTCATACCGGTTTCATCCAAAGTTTTCGAAAAGGTTATTTATGTACGGTTAAATAATTATTTTGAACTTAACAATATTATAGTTCCTGAACAATCTGGCTTCCGTAAAGGTAAGTCCATAAATCAGGCAATTCTTAATTTCCTAAAAAAAGTTTACAGTGGCTTGGATAGTAAAAAGAGAGTCACTGCATTATATATGGATATGTCTAAAGCTTTTGATTATGTAGAGCACGGTTTATTAATTAAAAAGCTTGAGCTATATGGTATAAGAGGCAATGCACTAGATTTGATGAAATCATATCTGACAAACAGAATGCAACAGACTGAAATATCGCGACTCAATAGAGAAACAAAATTAGAAACAAAATTCCTATCAGATGGCAGACAATTTAAATATGGAGTTCCTCAGGGTAGTATATTGGGACCTCTTTTATTCCTTATTTATAACAACGATTTCCCAAACGCAATAAACCACCCTATGGTGATTTTTGCGGATGATAGTACGGCAATTTTCGTTGATAATAAAGATGGAGACCATGAGAGACAAATCAATAATTCTCTACAACAGTTAATACTGTGGCTCCATAATAATAATCTTAAAATTAACATTGATAAAACCCATATTATGACATTTCAAAACATTAATTCTAAATCTGACATATTAAATGTTAATTACAATGGCAATCAAATAAAAGAAATCTTGACAACTAAATTTTTAGGCATCCATATAGACTCTAATCTATCGTGGAAAACGCACATTGATCATGTCCGGTCGAAATTGTGTCAGTACTCATATGCATTATACATGCTACGAAAAGTTGTAAATGAAAAGGCTCTACTGAGTGCTTATCACGCGTTTACGGGATCAACCCTAAAGTATGGAGTTTTAGTCTGGGGAAACTCTCCTGGAAAAGAATTAGTGTTTAGAGCGCAAAAAAGGTGCGTTCGTGCAATATGTGGTATTAAAAAAACTGATTCTTGTAAACCTCACTTCACAAGATTAAAACTATTGACGTTACCTTCGCTATATATCTATGAATCAGCCCTAAGCGTAAAGAAAGATTTAAATAGCTATGAATCGTTTAAAAGTTGCCGACTGAATTGGAGACTGTGCGGGCCCAGTCACAGAACAGCTCGGTACGGAAACAGCACTTTTGTGATGCAACACAAAGTGTATAACCATATACCTAAATGTATCAAAGAGGCGAACAGTTTTGACATTTTTAAATTTAGACTGAAAAATTTTCTTATTAGTAAGTCATATTACAGTATATCAGAATTTTTTGATGATAAAGAAATACATAATAAAACATATAAACTGGTGGACATATAATAATTATTGAATATTGACATAGTAATAGTGACATTTTGTATTAGTAACTTAGGATTTTAATTTAGTTTTATTTTAAATTTCACGCGCCTTACGGGTAAGAATATAGCTGACTTTATATATTTTAATCACATGTAACATCTTTTAATTGCTGTATTCTGTGAATAAATGATTTGAATTTGAATTTGAATCCCAAATGTGGTGGGTTCAAAGAGAAATGCAAATTACCACTGTAATTACTAGTTGGTGAATGATCCAAATATTTGAACATGTATATTGATTGCTTTACGATATTTTAGGGTTCCGTAACTAAAAGGTAAAAACGGGATCATATTACCTATGCCTCCGCTCTCAGTCTGTCGGTTTTTATTTCATTAATGTCAGTTACCCAGCCAGCCTTTTTGACTACCGTAAAATATTAATACATTTGATTTCAAATCAAAACCATATAAGGAGCAGCATTTCTCTTCTCTTCAGTTGACTTACTTATCTCTTTCTCAGCCTCTTTTTCCCGAGAACTACAATTTGAGAGTAAATAGGTTCCTTCTAGGCAAGCCTGTTACATCTAAGACCACAGTCAAGCTTAACATCAGGCAAGCTGTTGTACGACGTAAGCCTATTCTTCATTAAAAAAAAGGAACCCATGAAGAACATTTGACCTATTTCTCTATTTCACTCACGCTTAGCAACCAGTAAGTGCACAGGTGACCTCACCGATTACTTTCCCTGTTAATCCACGTGCTCCAGTGACCTGTAATTCGATCTGTTAATTGCCTGATAAGCGATTACGACACCGGTACACTGGAGTGGAAACAGTTGTAGAGGTTAGAAAGTTGAATGTTTCTTGTAGAGTGGGACAATATTTGGGTCTTTGTGTTACATATCTAATGTAGTGAATAAATGAAATACAGTACGTATTTTAACGGAGTGAAACAGAAATCTCATTTATGTCGAAATTGCGAGTGTGTGGCTGATGATAAGAAAGACTTCACAGGATTAATCTTTACAAGCTGCACCCCGCAGCACTGTTACCTGCGTTGATCTAGGACAAAAAGAAGTTAATCCAAGATAAAAAGTAGCCTATGTGTTAATCCAAAGTCTAACCTATCTTCACACCAAATTTAATTTAAATCGGTTCACCAGTTTGGCGTGAAGAAGTAACAAACATACACTCACACAAACTTTGCTAAAAGAAATCCTATCTTTCTAATATAATAAGATAGGATTTCTTTTAGAATTTTGGAAGACCAGGTTATCATTACCGTTTTAAAAAGTAATAAAAAAGAAACACTGTATATTTTAACAAACATATTTAACAAATTTCCAGCTCTGTTTGTCCAGTATTGTTTAACTAGGGATCTATCCAAACCTTAATCACTGATGTATTTTAGTAAGAGATGTAGGTCTGTGGGCTGCGCGTGGGCTCGCGGTGTGGGCGCGGACCTGCGCCGGCGCACCCGGCGACAAACCGCCATACACGGTCACAGCCAATCATCAATAGTTAAGTAATGATTCTTAGGGAATGACTGTCAGGTGTTTTGCTATATTTTTAACAGAGTTCAAAAACGGAGGAGTTTATATATTCGACTGTATGTATTTTTTTATGTACGTTCACCGATTTCTCAGCCGTTTGTGGATCGATTCTCAAAATTCTTTTTTTTTTGTGGATTTTTAGCATGAACATCATCATTTTCATTATGAGTTTGTTACAGTCTATTGCTGTGCTCGGGTCGGTTTTTCGTACCGGCCTATACTTAGGTTCCGTTCTCCGTCCGCTTACGACTAAAATGGTCCAACAGTTTGTACAACTTTTTATATAAAAGTTATGAAAAAATTGAGACGTCATCATTTTTTTTTAAGTTCATCGTTTGTAGTTTAGTTGACTCAGTTGACTATCATCAAATCATGATAGATCACTTATTGACTCAGGCGTTACTTTGCGGAAATCCATTGTAAATAGATTAAATATTTAGTGTACTTCCGCTGTGATCCGAAATCCAAATTAAGACAAGTAAAGGAAAAATTAACTAAGCTAAATTAACTAAGATTAACGTTACCTATCACAATTTGGAAATTCTTAACTCTACACGTGTTTCGCCTAACCACAAGGCATCATCAGGAGATGCTGAGTCTTCGAACGACAAGTCGAGAATAAGTTAATTTAATTTTGTCATCTATTCATGATAGATCATATTTATAATTGTAGATACTCGTACCTAAATCCTTATGATAATGATGATTGTCCGAGTGAATTCAATAACGATCTAGTATCCAGTAATATTTGCATCTTACATCCATTCAGAGAGATTTATTGCGTCCTTACCGACAATTTGTGTACTTCTTGTTTGAACACGACCGTAACTTGCGCATACCAAAGAACGTTAGCGTTTCCTATTTGGCTCTAATCCACCTGACCCATGCATTGGATTTGAGTCACCATAAAATTCAAATTCAAATCGCGAGGCATTACGATGCCATGTAAATTAGAGAGGATGAGAAACAATCGGACGGGCGAGGAATAGGCCAATTATTTCTAATTGCTGGAGAGGTAACAAGCCGACAAACACGAGCTTATTAGAGAGCTGGATCTCGTGAAGTACGAGAGATAAGGCTTGCGTGGCTTGCGTATGTGGGGGCTTACAGGAACGGACATTAATAAATAGGTATTAGATGTACGAGTAAGAACAGTCTGGAGTGAAATGGAAGCGAGTGAATTTTTGCATTCGTTTTTCACCGCCGACGTCTTTGTTGTGTATAAAATATATCATTATCTTATAACACACGGGGACACAGATTGTCGTGTCTGTGTGTTTGTGTGTGACTGTCATAAGATGTGGAACGAATGAACCGATTTGTATTTTGTGTATGAAAAAAAATACAAAAAATGCCGGAATAAATTTTATTTATTTCTCGTCACAGAAACTAAATAGAGTCTTAATAATAATAGAGATTGAATAGTAACTAAACAACAATTATTTTCATTTTCCAAGTAAGAATTTGAAGCAAAATTCTTAAAAATTATGACTCCTTTTAGTATTTGTAATGTAAAAATATGTATTTCGGCGTTTTGTGGCAGCGGAATCATTAGATTGGGGTTTTTCATAAGCTGACCTGATTGTTTTAATATTGTGAGAGTGATTAACTTCCTGTAATGTATATTCTACCGACTTGGGTGCAACGTTGCACAACGCACGCCACGCGGCGGCGACTTCAGTCACCGCTCTCCTTTCCTGCCCTTATCAACTCTTATCAGCGCTCTCTTTGCTCTTATCGAATCCTTATCACATACATTGCGAGATGAAATGAAGGCGGCAAATATTTAATTGGCATAATTTAAAATTTGGTTCATTAGATTTTGTTTTTTTGATGATTTTCTTTTATTTAAAGTAATATAAAATACTTGTTACTGTAATAAAGGAAGTCCTAATTTTTGTTAGTAAATATTTTTATGTATAATGAATAAAAAGCTTCATTCGATGGAAGACATCTTTAAGGAACTTCTATTATGATCACAACGCCGCAGAAACTGTGATTTTCTTCCATTGATATTTTTTTTTATAAATATTAGGACACATTTCACAGAAGGCTGGTCAGCCCCATACTAAACTATTTTTCTAGTTATGGTTGCTAACAGTACTAATACTTTAAATCCATACATATTGAATACGCATAAGGCGTTAGCCGTGCCGTTAATCGAACCCGGGACCCTCTGGTTGGCTGTCTGGAATGGTAATCATTACGACAACGAGGTCGTCATAATAGATTTCTGCAAAATAACTTCAATTTATAGAATTTACCTGTTGACTACCGAATACCTAACGTCAGTCTCCTTGAGAGTAATTCTCCTAGTTCTTTTTTTTTTGACATATTCACACACGGCTGGTTAGCCCCATACTGAACCATTTCTAGCTCGTATTATGGTTGCTAACACAACTGATATACTACATATACATACATACATACATATTAAATATAAATACATATTTAACACCCAGACCCACAGCCAACAAATTTAGTTAAGCACAAAGATGTTGACCGGGCCGGGAATCGTACCCGGAACCTTCTGATTAGCAGACTGGCATGGTAACCTTTACGCCAACGAGGTCGTCAAAATTGCAGACTAGGCATGCAAAGAAACATTTTATATCATGTTCCTCCTTTGGCCTGAGTTTTGCTGTCTCATGCTGGCCAAATGCCTAGCTACGAGTATGTACATGCCAATAAAAAAATGTTTTTACACAGTTGAAGTATTTTTCTATTCGCTTGGGTTTTAAGAAAAAAAAATATTTTCTAAGATATACTTCACCTTCTACCATACCGTCTATTTTAATCAGGCAGGTACAAAAACCGCATAGAATGAAATATTCTAGGAATGTAAGGAGAAATCTGTGATACGCCGACTCTAAGTACTTAGCTAAGTTCAACAAGGACAGGTAACATTGTAAGCAAACACAATAAGCTTAGTACTTGAAGATAAATCTGCCTTCACGTGACCAAATAAAACATGTGTGCACAGAGATGTATCTAGAGCTGAAGGACTGGGGGCAAAAAGCATCCAGAGAGATTTTTATTGCCAACTTAAGCTCTTTTTCCGACAAATAAGGTGAAACATAGTGTCAACAATAGCCACTTGGGTTTTTTTTTAATTTCGTAGTTCATTAAGTAGGTTTTGGTCAATTTAACACAAAACTGTTAATGGCATTGAGGCAAAAACTGTCGTGGTACTAATTTCTTGATATACTATTTTCAAGGTCTAAATATATTAACAAACCATATAATATACATATGCCCTAGCACATGTTACATGACAGAAAAAATATATATTATATACATATATGCAAGGTACGAGTATGTACTATTTACTACAGTCAATTTTAATACCGTGTCATCTTAAAATTTTGCTAAAAGCCTACTTTGAAAAGTTGTTTAAAATCTAATAAAGTGAAAATAAATAAAGTATTCATGTAACTAATAGTTTTGATAAGTAGATACCTAATTTTTCTTTTCTCTATATATTTATCTCTTGCCCCTTTTCCGACTGTCTGAGTGCGTACCTGGCCGTGAGAAGTGGCGGGTGTCCCGCTCGTCGTGCTCACGACCCGCGACATGTCCCGGGATGCATCCGTGCGCTATCCGCCATCTGTATCACGCTGAATAGACGAGCCTGTGGTGGGTATGGCGAGTGCGCACGCGCATACAGTTCTTTTACCTATTTCTCAAGGCTCACTGAGCTCCTGTAGCTCGGTTAGCTACGATGATCTGACGCGATGCACAAGACTGTCGTTTTTCAAGTGTCATTTTCATCTAGGCGCTACCGTGGGTCGAATGACACATTAAATTGTAGGTCCCGGCTGTTTGTCTAAGTATAAGCAGTCGTTATATTTTTTTTATGATGGATAGGCAAGCGCTTGATCAAAACTCACCTGATGTTAAGTGATGTTGCAATCTAGGGTGGAGCGCGCTTGAATAGAAGAAACCGATTCACTCTCACCTTGAAGACAGTAAGGTTATAGTATAATAAAAAAAAAAAAAAAAATATTAAACCAAGTCAGAGGCCTTCGGGCGGTTTGAAAACTCTCGACACCAGAGCATGGCCACTTAGCTCATACGAAGAAGAAAATGTCGGAATTTTTCATATAATTCTTTCCAAACAGGAAAATTTTACTTTAACATGACATTTTTATTTACAGTAGTGATGTTATAGAAACATTAGTATCAATTATCTTAAGTGGTAGGTTGTTTTTTCTATTTGTTCATTGAATGTAATTAACAGTACATAGGCCAATTACATTAATTAAACCTTATTATCATTCATCTTTTGAAATTAGTTAATCATAGTTGTAGGTAAATCATTAGTTTTATTAATTAAAAACAATTATAATTACAATACAATACATTTAATTATTTACACATATTTAAGACTAGCCGCGCCCCACGGTGTCACCTGCGTTGATCCGGGACAAAAAAAGCTAATTCAGGATAAAAGTAGTCAAGGTATTAATCCAAGGTCTTCAATTTATCTTCATAGCAAATCTTATCAAAACCGGTCCAGCCGTCGGAGCGTGAAGAAGTGAAATAGATTTTGAAGTTATTTGCGTATCTTACGGAAACCAAAATTGTTTTCGGAATAAAAAGCACCAAGGTCTAACCTATCTTTATACAAATTATTTCATCAAAATCGGTTTTGCCATTTGAGCGTGAAGAAGTTACAAACATACACACACACACATTTTAATAACTTTCGCATTTATTATATTAGTAGGATTAGTAGGATAGATCAATGTATCTCGATTCTCTCAGTTATCTGAACGTGACTTACGTTTGCTTTATACCAGTTCATAATATATAGTGCTATTGTATCTACAAATTAATATAATATGCAAGACAATGTGAACAAGACATGTAACCGGTATTTAGTGAGCAATTTGTTTGGTGGGCGACATGGTCAAGCGTGGGATCGAATCTCCCAAACATATCGACAATACGCCTATAGAGTTAGCCAACTTGTTTCATGTTGTAATTGAGAACAGCTGTCGCCCTTCCAATGCCAAATACCTTTTACCAATTGATTGTACTCTTTAGGGCTCCGTACCTAAAGAGCACCCGCAGGGCCCTTTTACTAAGACACCGCTCTCCTTCTGTGATAGGATGTATTAGTAAGTGTAACACGTTTACCTTTTCACAATAACCATTATTAATTATTTACAAACTTTCCGGTTAAATTACAAGTGTCGCCATCATTAATTTACTGCTGTCACTGTCATTTGAGTGCCTCCCTTCGGTCGGCCATCTTCGTCAAATAAGTAAAACGTGTATTGAATCGTTTAATTTACTGTCCCTTCTGAGGTGTAGATCACATCAGACAGGAACTGTATTAGTAAGATGGTTGATTTTGTGGCAGCTGGTACAAAAAATAACATAAATATTTAAGGGGTTCTTACATACAAACAGATGTGATATTTTTTGTGTTATTATACGAGTCGAGACACTTGTTCATATTTTCCATGTTTATAATTTATCCGTGGCTACGCAAAATAAAATTATTTCATTTCATTTCATTAGACCGACAACTAACAAACTTAATAAAACCCGGGACCCTCTGCTTCGTAATTCGGCATGGTGACCATTAAGCCAACAAAGTCGTCATATGATTTATAGATGTTATGGTGACAATACACAATGTCGTAGTCCTGAAAATACATCTTAATATATATAAATCTCGTGTCACAATGTTTGTCCTCAATGGACTCCTAAACCACTTAACCGATTATAATAAAATTCGCACACCATGTGCAGTTCGATCCAACTTGAGAGATAAAAAAGTTTAAACTCAAATTATAGTCGCAATTTTAATTTATTGCTAATTATTGTCTGTTATTATTTGACAGTCACAACTATCTGTTAACTCCAAATGATTCTATCGATACCTTTCGACTGAGTTGAGTAAGTAATCAATAGATGGCGCTGCTATGGTAAATCTACGAACGTGTCATATAAGCTACACTATCCTATTTTTCATACCCCTTAGTGAGCAAAACAACGTTTGCCGGGTCAGCTAGTACTCGTATATGTATATCGTCTATATACACACACGCTTATAAAATCTAAGAATCAGAACTAAACAAACATCATTCTAAACCAATCTTTTCCTCGAATACCTCTCAACATGGTCATTGCCCATTTAGCCGTAACCGTAAACCCTCATGTTGTGTATGGGGCCCATGATTCGCCATCTCCGCCCACGTGACCGCCGTCACTTGTTTACACTGAGCGCCCGCCAACTGGTCTGTTTGTCTGTTTGACCACCGGCAAATTAGATGAGAGACCCGCAGAATATGTGGGGGCAGATGGAGAACTCTTGAAATAAAAAAAAATAAAAAAATATTAGGACACATTTCACAGACGGCTGGTTAATCCCATACTGAACCATTTCTAGTTCGTGTTATGGTTGCTAAACAACTGATATACTACATATACATATATACATACATATTTTATATAGATACATATTTAACACCCAGACCCACAGCCAACGAATTTAGTTAAGCACAAAGATGTTGGCCGGGCCGGGAATCGAACCCGGAACTTTCTGGGTGGCAATCCGGCATGGTAACCTTTACGCCAACGAGGTCAAATATTGAGAACTAGCATCCCGTCCCGGCTTCGCACGGGCTCTAAAATAATCTGAGTAGCAAAGAGAAACAAAATATAGCCTATGTTACTCGGAGATAATGTAGCTTCCCAACGGTGAAAGATTTTTTCAAATCGGTACAGTAGTTTTGGAGCTTTTTCGCGTCAAACAAACATTCAAACTGTTCCTCTTTATAATATTGGTGTAGATTTAGTTTCCAAATTCAAATTCAAATCATTTATTTCAGACATAGTCGATATTACACATAATCGAAATCATAAAAATCAAAATCAAAATAATTAAAAATAAAAATCAAAATCATAAAAATAATAATACAAAATCAGGGTCATAGAAAAACAAAATCAAATAAAATTAAGTGTCAAACGGATTAATAATTTTGATCATACGTAAATTGATTAAAAACACTAATTACAATTCGCCTTCTTATGGTTCCTCTCCATCTAGGTAAAGATTGGAGTTTAATTATTCAATCCAAGAATCCTCAGTCTTACGGTAAATCATCTTCACTCACATTTCATTAGTGTGTGATTTCGTGAAGATGGAGTGAATGAGTTATTTCCGGTGAGGATTCCAGTTTTCTACCAGAATATCCGGACAGACCAGTCGGCAAGCTCCCCTTGTGTTTGAAGATAGCCAGAGATTACACGGTCCCAGTTTCGCAACACTCTGTTTGATGGCCTTCAATTGGTCAACAAATCTAAGAATAGAAGAAACGCTAGAAAAGGAATGTCTCTGCAAATACAACTGCTAGAGTTACCATACTAAAAAGCTGCAAAAGACCAAGTGAAACAAACTAATTGGACTAAACAAAATCAATTATTTTAAACGTGATCAGAAAAATAAACAAAATATTTTAATGTCGTGGTTTTCCTCTTATTGATATACTATTTGCATCCACCAAAACTTTATTCAAAAATATCGGCCTGTACACTAGTACCAACACACATATGTATTATAAAGCATACGAACGGATGGTTATAAAAAAATGTAGCTAATTAATGCCAAGACTTCTTGCGTAGTTTGATTGCGCAATCAAAATATTCAGTATCATAATAACATTGAGAATTGACGAAGGTATAATATACAAATAATTTCTTATCGAAATGTACGATACGGTATAAAAAAGATTCATTCCAAAATATTTATATAGCCATGTTTGTGCAGTTTGCATCCCACATCAACGACCCACTCATCAAACGGCCATTGCTGGTTATAAAATATCAATCGCTAGTTAACTGCCAGTCGATGGTCGGTATACCACGTGGTGGATTGCAGTCGTAAACCCGGAGGGATAGTGTTTCTGTGGCCGCTAGTTGGGAGACCGCAAATCTCGGCTCTGACGAAATTGATTGGCTAATACGTATAGGTATAATCCCTTTTTAGTTAGGCTAAAACTGTCAAACTAAAATAAGCTATAGCTGGCAAACTAAAATGGTATTGGGCATGTCATGTGGTTTGTATGCATTCCGAACGCTGGGCCGTGATTGTCACACAGTGGAACCCTCAAGGTCGGCGTAGTAGAAGGAGACCGAGGACTCGCTTGACGGTGGTAGGTGGTTGATAGGTGGCTGAAGACCGGGATTTGTGGAGCGAGTTGGGAGAAACCTTTACCCAGCAGCGAGACCGTATAGGATAGAAAAAAAAAGTTTTTTTTAAATGATGAGTAGGCATATGTTTGACCGCAGTTTGCCTGATGTCAAAGTCAAAGTTCTTTATTGGTAAATTTTAAATTTACACGTCATAACACATATTAAATAATTTAAAATTTTATATAAAACTAGCTGACCCGGCAAACGTTGTTTTGCCTTAATAATAATTTAAAAAAAAAAAAAAACTAAATATACAGTAGCCGATTCTCAGACCTACTGAATACGCATATAAAATTTGGAAAAAATCGGTCAAGCCGTTTCGGAGGAGTATGGTAACAAACACTGTGACACGGAAATTTTATATATAAGACTAGAGGTTGCCCGCGGCTCCGCCCGCGTGTAGGTCGCTTTTTGCGTAACCTGTGGAAAAAATCTATTGTATCCTATTCCCGTGCCAATTTTATATAAACACTACATTGCTACAATATCAAAATAAGCCGCATATGTCTTTCATCATTCGATTCCTGAGATCTAGTTTACCTCTGTTTTAACTATTTTGGTGGTGATGCTACAGATTAGATCGTTTTCTCCAAGCCATTATTTTAATATAAATAATAAGAATACGTGAATCATACCACTAAGTAAACCACATACTTAAATTCCAATTCATAAGTATTTAATTTCAAACACACAAAACTTTCCCTTTGAACTTCAAACCCCAATGGCATACCTTAATTCACTCCTAGCAAATATTATTACAAATTTATTTTAACCACCATATAAACTACAACCAAAACAACGTTCAAGACTGTTAAATTGATAAATAAAAAAAAATCCAAACAAACTTTCACCCCCCTCCCCCCTATAAACCCTTATTTAACCCCTGGAAAAAAAACTTGATTTTACATAAACTATACATATTCCAAATTTTATTGCTAGAAGTTCAAAAACATAGAAGTTTCATACACACTGTTTTACCTCCTTTCACCCCCTCAGGGGTGGAATTTCCAAAAATCCGTTCTTAGTACACGTTTAAATACTAAAATATATACACACTCCAAATTTTACACCTCTAAGTTCAAAAACACAAAACTTTCATTTTTAACTTTCAACCCCAATGGCATCCCCCTTAATGCACCCCTGGCAAAAAAAATATAATTTTAATTTAACCATTTAATAATCTATTACCATGACAACTTTCAAGACTTTAATGTGATAAATAAAGAATTTTCCATACAAACTTTCACCCCCCATTACAAACCCTTAGTTCACCCCTGGCAAAAATACTTGATACCATTATTTTTAATTTTACATAAACTCTACATATTCCAAATTTCATTGCAGGAAGTTTAAAAACAAAGAACTTTCATACAAACTGTTTTACCCCCTTTCACCCCCCTTAAGGGTAGAATTTCAAAAAATCTATTCTTAGTACACGTCTAAGTACTAAAATATATACACACTCCAAATTTTACACATTTAAGTTCAAAAACACAAAACTTTCATTTTTAACTTTCAACCCCAATGGCATCCCCCTTAATGCACCCCTGGCAAAAGTTTTTAAAATTTTAATTTAACCATTCAATAAACTACTACCATAACAACTTTCAAGACTTTAACTTGATAAATAAAGATTTTTCCATACAAACTTTCACCCCCCATAACAAACCCTTAGTTCACCCCTGGTAAAAAAACTTGATACCGTTATTTTTAATTTTACATAAACTATACATATTCCAAATTTCATTGCTATAAGTTCAAAAACAAAGAAGTTTCATACAAACTGTTTTACCCCCTTTTACCCCCTTAGGGGTGGAATTTCCAAAAATCCGTTCTTAGTACGCGTCTACATACCAAAACAAATACACCCTCCAAATTTCACAACCCTAGGACCAGCCGTTTGGGCTCTGCGTTGTCTATAGATGAATGAATGAATGAATAGGTCAGGACAAAGAGTCTTATAGTATAGATAATATTATACCATGATGTTAAATTTTACTGTGGTCTAAAATGTATCACGATTGCCTAGAAGGAACATATTTACTCTAGATTTGAAGACCCCTAAATTGCACTTTTCGGGAATAAGAGACTCAGGAAGAGAGTTCCAAAGCTTCGCAGTAAAAGTACTACGCTAGAAATATAGTTCAATGATTTCAAAGCGACTGATCTTGCCAACAAATTGTATACATTCCTATCTCATACCTTCATGAACGCTATATCTTATTTTAACTCAGAGAATACTAAATAGAGCCTACGCGAGTGGAATTTGAATAAATAGTAGAAACAAGTTTTGCCAAATATATTCGCGAAAACCGGTTTTCTGTTTGCAATCTTGTCGCCGTTTTCTAAAATTTACATTGTGTAGGATGTTAGGTGTTACACCTAATGTTTTTATTTTGAATACTGTTGCTAAGTTATTTAGCATTATTTTGGTTTCTCTTTCTGATACTATAAGCTACTCAGCTTATACTCTAGCAAGCTCTAGTGACGTTTGAAATTTGCCGACGATTTCGAATATAAGTCAATGAAATTGAATTATTATTTTGTATTCTTACAAATTTTGGGAACTAAGAGTAAAGTTAACTACGCCAGTTATAAATAATCATCAAAATCTATCAAATAATTTATTCAGACGTTCATATGTGTATATAATGTTAACAAAATTAGTCATGACTGTAGTAAAATAAGATAATTGAAATTTTATTTATCCACATTCACGATCCAGCGAGGTAATGCCGCTAGCATTTTAGGCACCTTACCCGCGGACATTGACTTAGATTTAATTTACTATTTGTAAGGTTTTTGTGTGTGTGTGTTTTTATTTATATAATTCCGTTTAAGATTTATATCTATAAATTTATTTAAAAACGTATACCATTATACTTTAAAATATACATATTTCTTTTAACATTATGACTCCTACGAAAAAGGACTAATAAGTATAAAATATGTATGTGTTACCTAGTTAGTCCCAATTAGGATAAGATAAGTATGCAATATAATCTCTACAAGTGTTTCGTTAAATATGAAAATTAAAGTCTCGGACAGCAAATCAAATAAGTATTGGAATGAAACTCGATCTGTCGGAAGTGGTGTCGGATCTCCTTATTTAATAACTGAGATGTTTTCATTTGAAATACGAAACGTTTTATTTACTTGTTATTTATAGTTTTTTTTTTGTATATTAGACTGAGTACGGAACATTTTTATTAAAAACAAACTACTAGAAATTAGTGCAATTAACTTTTCATGTATTATACATTAATGTGTGTATATACTATACTTAATTTATAGCATTGCATTTATTATTTCTATTTTATATCTATTTATACAAAAACAATATACCTAACATAATAAAATAAACAAAATGACCACACAATGTTAGTCAAGAGATTCTAAATTGTTATGTTCACTGGTTTTATGTCAAACAACGAATTATTAACAATGCTAGTGTGAGTGTAGACGCGTCGTCACAGAATAGATGATAGCAGATTTGGCTTTATTCGCTTTTGCTACCAACGCCTTAGTACCTAGATGGTGTTTCGTGATGAGCCCTAAAAATAATACATTTACAATACTTTTCGCGTAACGATTTAGTTCCGAAAGGGATAATTAGAGCCGCCAGGATTATGAAAACGTACTTACTTATGAAAATTTTACGCTATCTAGCGGCATATGAGCTCTTGTAGCATGCTATCGAACAACCTTAACTATGAAAAACGGTCCGTCATCGGACTCCACCAAATAGTAAAGTGGATTGTTTGCTTTTCTGTGTCAGACACTATAATAAAACCAAAGCTCGCTAAGGGGGCAGTATCATTTTTATTACTGAAACAGAGTGGAATGAAGGTTTGTAAGCAGTTTATAGCCGCATCAGTCATCGGCACAGTGAAGCTCTATCGAGCCGTTTCAGGCGCGCCATTTATTTGTATCGCTGCGCGTACGCAGGGTCAACGACCTCTACACATGGTGGTTCACAAATGCACATTTTGTTTGTGCAAAGATTGTTCTCGTTTTTTTTTATATTGATTTAGACAAACGTAATTTACATTTTAGATAACGCAAGCATTTCGTGGGCTATAAATAAATATTACAAGAAGTAAGCAAAAAAGTAAAGATTGTAAAAAAACCCTTGATAAGTATGCGTTTGACTACAACTTGCCTGAGGTTAAGCTGCACTTCAGTCTACGGTGTGGCACGCTTACCTGGGAGACACCTATTAACTATACCCTCGAGAGACCCCCGGATGATACCTCTCAGGAAATAGAGACTCATTGTAGAGAGTTCCAAAGCTTCGCTGTCCTCACAATAACGCAAAGCGTTTTGTACAAAAGTTTGCAACTTCAACTCTGTATCGGTGTCTCTTCACTGACTCTCTGCTCGTTCCGTAGTTGTTTACAAAATTGCATTAATATCTTTTGTATTGGGTACTTTTAAAAATAAATGAGATTGCATGTCTAAGTGTACTAAACTGACATGAGCAAGAGGCTTTATGACAGTCATTAATAAGAATCTATTAAGGTCTATAATGAAGCATCATCAATCTGGACCAATTTCAATGAGCCTTCTGTTCCTTGAGCCACAGTAAAAAACAACAGTAACAAAACTTCTTAACTTATACTTCTATTACTACCACGATCCCCTGACAGTTTATAGGGTTGAACTTAATTTTTCTTTCTATCATTCCAACGAGGCTTAAAGAAAACGGCTTGAACCAAAATTTACCGCGTTTTCAGTAAAATTGCTTAAATTTCTTGCATAGTTCAAGAAATTCATAAATCAAATCAAATACAAATAATTTATTGATAATGCCAAAAATACAAGTAAAATAATATAATATTATTACTTAATAGTAAAATGTTAAATTACTATTAGCACTCTACATAGAGAAAAAAAAATTAACCTAAACCAAATCAAAGAAGCTAGAAATATATAAGAGATTTAAGCATTTTTGCCAGTTTTACAATAATATTAATTTACTACTTACTAGAAGAAGTAAGGTATTTCGATCAGCTTTAAATAAATAACGAAAGCTAGTTTAAAATCAAAGGGCAGCGTGTCCAACATTCTGGCAGCATTATCAAGTTGAATACATGTATATGTATACCAAGACTTTTAGAACTTACAAATTATCGTTGTACTCATCACTGACTGACTTTTTAAAGTAAGTACTTATCCTACTGCACTTTTATACTCTATGTTCCCAAGTCCAGGCTCCAAATTGTCCGCTGGCAACCCACTTGTCGCCAATTGCCTCGTGGTGGACCATTGGCTGATTGGTTCGACCACGCTCGCTTCCTCTAGTGGTCAGAGCGGTCTGCGGGACCCTTATTCAATTGTTTATTGATTGTTTGACGTCCACTAAAGATTTATTGCGAACAATATTTTTTTGTGAGCTCGCATTACGATTGAGTAGACGAAGAATTGTCGACATGTGCTAGGATCCAATACATTGGATTGATCAAATGAGAAAAACACGTTTAAAAGCAGAAGTGTAGAAAAAATACTGTACTTCATATAGTATTTATATATAGATATTTTATTTTATTAAGCTATACAATCAGAAGAACAAAGAAAGAGAAGATAGCTTTAAAGAGATATAAAGTTAGTCTTATTTTCTTAACCTTGATAGGTTTGCGTTTGACTACAGCTTGCGTGATGTAAAGCAACGCTGTTGTCTATGATGTGGCACGCTTATCTAGAAGATACCTATTTACTCTACTTTTGAGTCCCCGGATGATACCTCTCAGGTAGAGTGTTCCAAAGCTTACAAGAACTGACTCAGACATTACTAACCTACTTATAAGGAAGAACAATAAAAATTGATATGGTTTCCTCATAAGGCATTCAGACAGCACTCAATAAGCCCATGCATCATGGGATCCCGTTGGCCCCACCCCCTGTTTGTTTTCTCCATGTAAAAGCCTCCATAAATGCTACCTCGGGATTTTATCGCTGTGGACCTTTTAACGTCATGCCTTATACAGCTTGGACAATCGGAAATATAGTCTTGAAATTACGGTCATCGAGAGAACGAAAACATGACAAATGGGATTATTAATAGCATATCAATGTGTGTAATGCCAGGTATACACACGGTTCGTGGTATTTTTCCGCTGGTCAAGATGCAGCTACTGTCAATGTATGAAAATGAAAAGAAGTTGCTGCTACTTGTTTTTGTTTGTATGTAGAAACTAATTTAGATTATAGAACAGTAAGCGTAAAAATGATATCTCTACATGACATGATAAGATTTTATGAGATTTTAAACACATTCTCACATTACATCTACCTATTTCATACATACCTTCACCATCGCAAAATTGAAATTTACATACACAGTTTACTCATCACTAGCTACAGCTCTGCGAGAATATTTTTCTATTTAATCTTCAAATCTAGAGTAAATAGGAGTAATCCTTCTAGGCAAGCTTGGTACATCTTAGACCAAAATAAAGCTTAACATCAGGCAAGCTACGGTCAAACGTAAGCCTATTCATCATTAAAAAAAAACAGATACTCGTATGATACTTCAGTAAGTACTCAGCCTTAAACCTGTCATGAGGTTCACAATTATTAGTTTGCATTAAGACATAAGCCAGCGTCTCCTTAACTGTTATGGCATAATTAACCCTCAGCAGATATGGAGTCTAATTTGATTGGCCGATGGCTGCCGCGTTATCAGATTTCACAAAATTGATGGTTAACAGGAACCTTCAATGAACGGGTGGTTTTTTGCTTTCTCAAGATTGACGTCTTAATCATTAATTTCGTGTGTTTGGACAGATTTTATGGTTGGATGGTCGCACGGAGGGACGCGCTGCCGGAATAATAATGTTTGGGAACATGCATGATTGACACGCATGAGCATGGTCATTTATTTTTTCTCATCACTGAATTAATTTGTGCGTATGGGATTTTCTCCAGCCCATGATAAATGTATGCCCTTTTTTACGAGGGGGAAATCTTCTATAATATACCCTGCTGCCATGGGGTGCAGCTGGGTTATGTGGGATTCTTACCCACTAAACCTCCTCGGTGGCCATCCTCGATGCCTGGTCTGGCCTTGATCCCTTTGGGTTCTCTGGTGGAAACACACTGAAACTCTCCTGGCGTTTGCTTTTGAGCAATTTCCACAGAGGCAGTTTTTTTGGGCTTATAAACTGTAACCTTTGTAATAAGGCTTGTAGCTCGCTAGTTGCGACAGTAGGTCCGGAGTTCCAGCTGTGCAATCTTATTGTGGGCTGCTTATGTTTTCTTTTACATGTCTATCAATCAATCAATATTTAAAAGCTGTGCAATTTTCCGTTGGGTTTTTTTTACATATACTTGTATCTACGGCTAGTCCTTACCCTATACGACATGACTTTTTCGCTCTCCTTAATTTGGTCTATAAATGACCTTCTAATTCTTTCTTTTCATCTCCTTACTTCTATCCTTCCTTCTATGGTGTTTTTAATGTAATTTGCATGTCGTATAAGGTGGCTCACCATTCTTCCTTTCTTATTTTTTACTGTTGTTAATATGATTGCATATCATAAGATTTGGTTAATATGTTAATTGTCTATTTAGACCCAAAAGTATTGTTATTTTAATTTTCAACTCTTATTACCAGTACGGATTAAGTTTTAAATGCGAGTGCAATAATAGATGCAGATTTATGCATTTCAATGTTTATATAGCGTGATTCCCGACACGTGACAGCGGCAGTACATTATGAAATTCCCTTGATTCCCGTGTTCCCTGTATCTGTCCCCTCATAACAATAACATCAGGCTATACGAGTATATTCACGCGACCATGAAATAGTTCAAACCGTCTCAGTCCGCTGAATATGGATAGCAATTTAATTCATATACTGTGTGGCATTGCAAGGTGGTAGACAGTTTTTTTAGGGTTCTGTATCCAAAGAACACCAACGGGATCCTATTACAAAGACTTGCAAATGTATCTGTCTGTTTGTCATTTCATGAACCGTGATAGAGCGTTGAAATTTTCACAGTTGCCGCTATAACAACAAATACTAAAATAAGAATAAAAACAATATCTAAGGGGGTTCCCATACAAAAAACATGTTTTTGTACAACAGTTTGTCTCATTAAATGCTTCGGTGAAGTCAACGATATAGCTATCTATTCTATTTTATATGCATAGATACATAAATTTTTATATTGAATAATTGTAAATTTACTTGCCTAGTACGGCGTGATGCCGTAAAGTTAATAATTGATTTGATTTTGATTTTAGATTTTTGCACGTGAAAAAAGGGTATAGGTACATACAATGATATTATATTTAAAAGTAATATCATTGGAAACATATCTTAAAATGATTCAAATATTTTCTATGATAAATTTGTCAGTAACACGAATTTTAGCCTGGATGTTTTATTTACGTACAATACTAATTTTTATTTACAAAATTGTATTTGATGATAACGGTGACAGGAACTCTCGGTTTGGTTTTTGAAATATTTGTGTAGTAGTATAACTAGAAGACAAAATTAAATATTTAGTGTACTTCCGCTGTGATCCGAAATCCAAATTTAAGACGATTACGACAAGTCGAGCGGAAGTACACTAAATATTTAATTTTGTCTTCTATCTATTTACAATGGATTTCCGCAAAGTAACGCCTGAGTCAATAAGTTATTTAGTGTAATAACTTATGTTTTTACGAAAAAAGAAACTACATAAATCAAGTTAAACAAAACTGATCATGCTTTTTGTTCATTAAACACAATTTTTCTAGTTTATTAGTGTATTGTTAACACCGAGGGCGTGACCCTACTGAATGCACTGCTTCTGACAACCAATGAAGGAAATTATAAATTACAATAATTTATTGCATTCATTAATAGATATTAATTGAACATTTATGCGGTGGGTCGACAGCTGAACATTATTGCGTTAATTAAAATTGGAAAATTTATATGAATACTAGCTGACCCGGCAAACGTTGTTTTGTCTTAATAATTAATTCTAAATATACAGTAGCCGATTCTCAGACCTACTCAATACGCATATAAAATTTGGGAAAAATCGGTCAAGCCGTTTCGGAGGAGTACGGTAACTAACACTGTGACACGGAAATTTTATATATAAGATTTTATGTATACCGATAAGCTTGCGGGGAAGAAATGATTCTGCATTAAATTACGTATTCGTACATTAGGACACAATATTCATTTATTAACTAGCCGCGTCTTGCTGTGTAACCCGCTTTAATTTGGGTTGAAAAGTAGCTTGTGTTAGTTATCTCCATACCACATTACATGAATTGGTCCAGCCGTTTTTCTGTTAACGCACATATACTCGTACACACATAACACAAACTTTTGCCAAAACCAATAATATTAAGTAGAAAATATATCAACATAATATTCCTTCGTTTTCATAATAAATAAAGTTTTTTGATTTAGGACCCAGAAGATAATGACTCTGAAGATTTGAAGATAATTTATACCAATAGATAAAGAGGAAAAGTTTGATTTTTGTTAGTTTGTTTGTTTGACGCAAATAGGCTCCGAAACTACTGGACCGATTCGAAAAATTCTTTGACCGTTGGTAAGCTACATTATCCCTGAGTAGCATAGGTTTTATTTTGTTTCTCTTTGCTTTATTAATTTATTATTTATAGCCCGTGCAATGGCAGGACGATCTTCAAGTGTAATATAAATTAGCATATTACAATTTACAAAGATATTGTTGAACGTTCCATCAAATACTCATATTTAAAAAAAAAACTTTTTTTTACGATAAATAGGCTAACGTTTGACTTGCTTATATTAGCTTGCCTGATGTTAAGCTTGACTGTGGTCTAAGATGTATCACGCTTGCCTAGAAGGAACCTATTTACTCTGGATTTGAAGACCCCCAAATTGTACTTCTCGGGAAAAAGAGACTCAGGAAGAGAGTTCCATAGCTTCGCAGTTCTCACAATGAAGGTCGAAGCAAAACGCTTTGTGCGAATCCTCGGAACTTCGACAGTAAATCGGTGTCTCTTCGCTGTACCCCTGCTCGTTCTGTAGTGGAATGGAGAAATTGTGGACACCCTGTTTAATTACATGGCATATTGTCTTCTGAAGACTGGATCTAGCCGGGAAGAAGTCAAGTGGCAGTACTTATCAAGTCTATGATTTGACAAATGTTTGTTTTGTAATCGAAATGTGTGGACATTTTGCCATTGTGGATAGGCTTCGATGTGTTGTCTTTATATATTTGACGTTATTGTCTTTCAAAGAAAATATTACCTACACCACGTATTAAGAATCGTTGCTTTCGCATTATTAAGCTCGAGTATGTTTACCACACTTGCGATGTCAGATAGTATTGAGAGCCTTTTTTATTTGCACGAGATTTTATAAAAAATATATTAAAAAGCTTTTTATTTCGAGCCCGTAAAGTCAAAGTTAAATAAATGTATTTTCATTAAGCTTAGGTACATCGGATCTAATACATATATATCATTTTAAATTAGGTATCACACAATGATCCTTCTTTGGCTATTGCAACACTATCCCTAGTATGAGATAGATAGATAAACACTTTATTAAAAAACTTACTAAAAATAAATTACAGAAAACACTATGGTACTTAAAAGCTAGTACCTTAACTGGCGACCTTATCGCTAAAAGCGAGAGTTTTTATGTATACTAATAATTTAAATTTTTACTTCTTTAGCGGACCAGAGTTTGAATTATAATTATTATTTCTTTAGCATCAAGTTTTGTATAGATTTAATACAGTATATCTACTATATTAAATATTATTTACATCGCTATAAATATGACGTACCAATTAACAATAATAAACGTTATTATGATTAATAAAGTATCTGAATTCAAATTTGTAGTTTTTAATTCTCGCAATTTATGTTTTCTCTGAAATCTCTCAACATGAAAGCAAGTAATTTAAATAGGATGAACTCTTAAGAATGTAAATCAAAAGTATTAGTTCAACGAGTTAACAAGACCGGAAAAAACGTCAGAACAAATTAGTGAGTGTTGTGTCCATTACGGAGTCATTAAGCGGCTGCCTAATGTGTAACCAGATTGATAATAGAGAAAAAAACCTTCCTGATATGTGGTAGCAATCTCTGAGTACAGTGGAGTTGATGAGGTGAGAAAGTTAATAAGATTATTATTTCTTCTTCGTATGCGCTTAGTGGCCTAGCTTTGGTGTCGAAAGTTTTCATGCCGCCCAAAGGCCTCTGACTTGGCTAAACGACTGCTTGTACTAAGACTAACAGCCGGGACTTACAATTTAAAGTGTCATCCAACCTACAGTAGCGCCCAGATAAAAATGCCACTTGAAAAACGACAGTCTTGTGCATGGTCACCCATCCAAACACCGTCCGCATCGACCGTTGCTAAGCATTGCTTAGCTCTCCACAGGCCCCTTATTACTAAGCATATTATAGTTATTTTTTCTGGATATTGTCAAACAAAGTAAATGGGTTTCTTCTAGGCACTATTTAACTATTTTTAATCTGTAGACAAACGCGTGCCTGTTCAGCATTAAAATAAAATGCAAATAAAAACGTTTGAACTACCATGTCAGTATTTGCTATTATTATTTTTTACATTTAATATTTTTACTGGATGGCGAGAATATAAAGATTTGATTTATTATATTTTTCTGATTTTCTATATGAACTTAGTCTGCAATAAAGGATGATTTGATTTTGATAAAACAATAGATATATGTCATTTTAACAATTTCTCTCACACGTCACTATTATTTATTTCCCCTTTATCTTTATCTTCCCACTGCACAATAAATAAAGCCAATATCGATATAAAATAGCCAATATTTATCATTCCTCCAGTAAATCAAAGTTGTAATCTGTGGAACAATCGCTACTAATGGCCACGTGCTCTATTTATTAATTGCAGCTGTCAAAATTAACTTCTGGTACAGTTAGGGACATATACTAGACACAGAATAGGTAGCACTTAGTACGTGTGAAGTGTGTCATGTTATGTAGCTTCATATTCAGGGTTATTACTCTTCAAAATTTGTTTGTTTTAACTAATTCGTACACGTACAGATACACATTAGATCACTATTTTTTTTTTTACTTTATGTAGGTCAGCGATTGACCACAATTATTTAAATAAATAAAAATAAAATCAAAAATAGCTTTATGTTAGCTTTTGGTTTATAGTTTTTATTATAATAATTCATTTGTTTCAGAAAAAATCCATACAATTATCAAAATATAAAAACCATAAATTACATGTCACTGTAATTTTTTATATATTTTTTATTGATAGATAGGCAAGCGCTTGATCGAAACTCACCTGATGTTAAGTGATGTTGCGATCTAGGGTGGAGCGCGCTTGCCTAGAAGAAACCGATTCACTCTCGCCTTGAAGACAGTAAGGTTATAGTTCAGAGGGCGCAGAGATTCCGGCAATGAGTTCCACAGTTTAATGGTCCGCACAATAAATGTGGAAGCGAAACGCTTCGTGCGGATTTTTGGAACTTCAACTGTATATCGGTGCCTCCTAGCCGTCTCCCTGCTCGTCCGATAATGGAAAGGGGCTGGAGGAATTAGCTGATGCAATTCAGACGCGCACTCTCCGAAATGCAACGTTAGCCTGGTGGCTAACATAACTGATCTATAATACAAACTGGAAATGATACACAAACTTGAAATGATACATCACCGGTGACTCCCGCTCCGGGTCGTTCTTGGTGCAGAGGTTGGCCATAGCTATTCAGCGCGGTAATGCAGCGAACGTGATGGGCACCTTTGCACCGGGGGCGACCATGGGCAGGTTATTTGATTAGTATTAGTTTTAGTTTTTAGTGTGTGACATTTATATTGGACGTAATTTTATATAATTTTATTATTATTATTATAATATTAATTGATTATTTTTTATTTTCTAACTAACTTTTAAAACTAGAAATGTTTTACTATGGGTCTAACCTGTGTGTGAAATGTGTCCTAATATTTATTTATAACCTTTTAAAAAGAAGAGATGTGTCCGGTGTCTAGTAAACCTGTACATGTACGAGTATCTGTGTACGTCGTGGTTAAAGAGACACGCCCTTGGAGTTTGATTGATGAATCCATTGTTGCGATGCGGCATGCAATGGCATGTTGGAAACTGAAAAATGAACATAGGTTTATTATAGTATGGGTAATTAGTTGTACCTTGTAACAGTGAAATCAGTAAGATCCAAATTTATTTAAAGTAATAATAGCCCTTTATTATTTACAGTGAAATCACTATGAAGCGAACTTTTATTATTCATAATTATTATTATTCATTTTTCTTCAGATTTTTCCCATTTCATTTTTAATATTCACATAGAAATAAAAACTAAATTATATTTTATTAGAAATTGACTAACCCATCTGAAATATAAAATACACTTCGACAAATAATGTCCAAATAAACTACAGTGTGAACTACGTGTAACGTCACTCGATTAAACGACAAACTCTCTAAAGCGTCGAAATCAATTGGCTTTAGTTGGTTTAGCTTGTATTCCATGCAATGATACAAGCTAAACCGTCGTTAACGACCACTCTCTGTAACGCCATAAAATGCACAGTCCCTTCAATGTCGTCATATAGAGCTTACATTGTATAACTTACAGTGAAATCAGTACGATACAAACTTTTCAAAGACGTAAATTACTTCACAAGTTACATTAAAACCAGTAAGAGCTGAACTTTAAATAAAATGTAAAAGCCCTTTTTCGTTTAGCACAAAACCTGACCGAAGCAAGCTATTCATCATCTTTGCTTGCCGTTTGCGAAATTCAATCCGACGGTAGAAGACGAATGTTCCCAGGTCGAATAAAGTTATTACCGTCCATCTTTCTTGTAGCTCTGCTGAAAATGGCAGCATTATGACCTTATTCGGTGGCGTAATAATCGTTATTTATACGACGATGATGAGATTAAATGCAGATAAACTTGGTAAATGTTTTTGCTGCGGGTGGTTTTTGGGTGGCCTTAAGATGGGCAGATGGTGAATGACACACCTGTTTATTACTGCTTAGCTTTATGTTCCCATCGATATGCGCTTTTTATGAGTCACGCTATGTAACACAGTTTATCTGATTAAGACTAGGTATAGTTTTTAAAAAGCGAGTGTGGTTCGATCCCGGCCCTACACCAATGACTTGTTTTTCAAGTTATGTGTGGATTTGCATTCGCTTTAAGGTGAAGGAAAACACCGTGACAACAAACTGACACGTTTGAAGACTGAAATTTACGAAGACATGTGTCATCCGCCAATCTGCACTTGGCCAGCGTGGTGGATTTTGGCTCTTCGTGAGAGCAAGGCCCCGAGTCCCAGCAGTGGGAACGTATAGTGGGCTGCTTATGCTTATGTTATACTTTTACAATATAAGTGGACCTCGCTTTCCAATTTGACGTACAAACTTCTTAGCCATCGAGGTAGTCAATTTAATAATCAGATTTTTGCCGCCAAGAAAGATAACGCTTACCAATTAGTCCATAATTACTTATAAGTACCTGTTACCTGTTCTCAAAGAGGAGGGTAGATACCTTTGATAGCACGTGCTCTTTGCAAATCTATAAATTAAATCTGCAGACCAGACGGGGGTGATTAAAATATCGCATAATAAATGAAATATTATAGTTTTGCTCATAAAATTAATTTTACTTCGTAACTAAGAATGAAAAAAGTAAAAGCCGTTCGTTTTAAACAAAAAATATATAAGATACTTTTATGCTGTAGGTCTAGTACAATGAATGAAGTGTTTTTTTGAATGCGCTAAACGTACATCATTGGTTCCGTTTCGGTTTGATTTTCGGATTTTTATCCATAGACAAACAATAAAAACATCATTGGCTCTCCCAAACATTTCAACCAGTGGGATAACTTGTATCAACATACAAACGAATTGCGCATTCGAAAAATCTTTCACTAGTCCTACTGATAAAGTAAATTATAAATGCATAAGTAAAGAGGTTTTGTTTTGGGTAAACGCGATGGATCCTAAGTTGTGGTCAAGTGCAAGACTACAATAACGAACTCGACTTTATCATATTCAATAAAAAAACTGGAACCTTCGCAATATTATTCGAGATTGTATTATTTATTGAAATAGGTCAGACAAGTAAAATAAAAACCTGTTTTAAAGTCTTACTTAATATTATAACGACGAAGTTTATGTATGTTGTATGTTTGTTACTTCTTCACGCTCAAACGGCTGAATCGATTGCTTGAAATTTGGCATGGACATAGTTTAGACTCTAATTGAATACAAGCTACTTTTATATCCCAAACTTACGCAAGTAACTGCGGGGCACCGGTATTTAATAAAAAACTAATAGTTTAAACTAAGTAACTAAACAAAAATTTAAAAATTTAATGTATATGTGTTTGTTTGCAGCGAACAAGCAAGACAAGCACGGGAGCCAGGTGGACCAGAAGACCAACCAGTGGTTCGGAGCCACCCTCGCCAGCACCGGCAGGAACGGACCTATTGTCGTGAGTACTTTATACATTCAAAGTCAAACCATTTATTGCAATACTATGTCACTTTACAGTTACATAATTACCCATAAGGCATCGCAACTATTTACTGGAGATGAGCAACCCTGTTAATTCATTAGATTTTTTAAGTGTTTCGTCAGTTAAAAAGTCTTCTATTTTATAATAACTTTTTGTTATGAGTAAGTTTTTTAAGTTTGTTAGGAAAAATTTAATATTATCGATACGCTTTAGGTCGTCTGGTAATTTGTTAAATATTTAATTAGCCATAGAATGTGGGCCCGAGCTCTGCATTGCTAATCTACACCTTGGTACTTGCAAATTGTATTTATGTCGTGTTTGCGCGGTATATCTGCTAGTTTTTGGATTTTTTGTGAGATAATGATAAATTTATTAGTACCTACGTACATGTTTACTAAGAGCTAATTATAGTTAACTTCGATCAAATATATACCAGATTCAGTGTTGCATACAAACACAGCACACAAAAATGGCATGAGTTTACTTTACTATTGTATCTATTACAATATACTACGTCACAAAAATATTTCTATTCAAGTCTACCTTACCACTGTATCTTATTGAGTTTCGACTAGGGCCGTAAGCTATCTTGCTCCGCGATAACAGCTATAAAATTTAAGGGCCGTACGCAGTGAGCGTTATATACCTACTTTAAATGCATTTTAGTTTTTGAGTAGTACGAGAGTTTAGATAGTATATTAAAACAAAAGACACAAACAAGAATAGCTTGATTGAGTACGACGATATTTATTAGTTAATTGAAATTTAGGTTTTTTACGCTGATAAGCAATTACCAATTTTAAAAAAAGGTTGGTTAGTAAAATCTTGGTATGTATTTTCTTATGGTAAATCAAAGAAAAACGTGTCATTAAATTGGGTAAGTAAACAATCAAAATAAAGTGTAAATAATAAAACATGTTTTTTTTTCTCAAGTGGCAATTTAATTAGTCTAAGAGAGTTTAACATAGTAGCCTTGAAATGTTTAAATAATAATTTGTTTCGATAATCACAAACTGAGAATTAAACTAATAGGTACGCAATAGCACATACATACTAAATCTGCCAATGAATTTCTGCGAAGTTTAACATTAGCAGTAATACAAAATACTCTATAGAGTAACTTATCCGTATCTAAAGAACTTTACGACCGATACATAAAATCTAAAAATAAAGGTGTATATTATAAATATCTATGTTTTTTTTTCAAATCATTTATAATTTGGCGTGAAAAATAAAAGAAATGCTAAAAAAGCGTACATAAAACATATATATACTGAATATAATTTGTTAACTATTTTTTTGGCACACCATACATTTTGGTAATGAGGTTAGCGCGTATTACTGAGCAAAAAAGCGGTTTGACAGTCCTATTCTTAATTGACACGCAAAATAATCTCTTAAACTTTTATACCCTGCGGTAGTACAACTTGGTCCAAGTACAAGTTCCTTTGTTCCCCAATCCCTCCAGGTACCACCAGTAGGTCAGTAACATGACCTATATAGGTGCCGTGTCTTGTCGCACCCTTCCGGCTCCGCCTTGCCTCGCGCTAATGTCATTTTGATGCTCTACACTGATGTAACTCTGTAAAGGAGGCATTTTGATAGTTCATCTCTTTCACTTGCATGAAATGAGTGAGCAAGAGAAAACGAAATCTCTTACACTAATTGTAATAATTGTACTCTGCCTAGTAGTGCCTGTAGCTCGGCTAGGGTGATCTGATGCAATCACCGAAGACGAAGCGGGTAGCCTTTGGATGGGTGATCAAGAAAAATGCCATTTACGTCTGATTGCCACCGTGAGTCGAACGACATGATACAATAAAGAAAATATTTGAAAGCTCCGTTCCTCTTGCGCACACACACTTGGTTAAATAAGTGAGAGGAGGTGAGGGAACTTTTTCGAATATTTTCTTTTTTGACTCGCGGTACACGCATATAACGAGGTGAATGTTTTGTGTCATTTGAAGTTTATGAAGCTTGAAAAAAAAGCCAGAACTGACTGCCAGCCTGAATACAGAGATGACGAATGACAGAGATGCATGGAAGAAACGTACATACTGTACCGACCACACATGAAGTGGAATAAGGTGAAGAAGAAGAAGGCTGAAAAAAGTTGTTTAAGAATTGACCAACATCCAAACTGGTGGGGTCAATTTTGTCTTCCTCTGTCCCTGGATAAGCTGACTCATCACAAACACGTTAAGCTTTAGTTTCTAACCTCTTTGCTTTACTATTAAACTCTATTAGTTCTCCCAACACAAGTTTTACGAGCTCTTGTGACAGCTCTGATGTTCCTCCATTTCCAACCCCAGGCCTGTGGCCCTGAGGCGGCCATTAGGTCAGGGGGTAGCCTTTTATGGCCTCGCCATTTATGGCCAGACGGCTATCTAGGGGAATGGGGTTGCCCGATTTGGGTCACCCTGTTAGCTTGATAGTGATTTGGTTATACCTGTCTTCATTGCTTGGCAAGGGTAAACATTAAAGCGAAAAGGTCAGGTCATGTGGTACTGAAGCTAAAGATGGCATATAGGTATAGAATTTACGAGGTTTTCCAAATTACCGGGTAAAAAGTCTACGTGTTAATCCAAGGTCTCACTCATCTCTTTACAAAATTTCAGCGACGTTTGTGCGCAAAGAAGAAACAATCACTTACAAACTTTCTGATTAAAATAATTTCCGGCAACATCTTTGTGCTAAACTAAATTTATTGTCTGTCCGGGTGTTAAATATGTATCTATATAAAATTTAGTATGTATGTCGTATATTATGTAGTAAACTGTTAGTGTTAGCAACTATAATACAAACTAGAAATTGTTAATGGGGCCAGCCGTGTCTAAAATGTGTCCTAAAAATCTAGCTTTATCTGGGATTAGAAGAAGCTCTTTCCTTCGAATATATAATATAGGTAGGACTCATTAATAAAGTTATATAATAAGTAATATAAAACGTAATAATAAAGTTAATACCTTAAGTTTAAATAGCTACTGGAGATAAGACAACTTCAGATGAAACCTGTTATAAAACTAACAGCGTTATTAATAGCACGTTTTATTACGTCTCGATCGAGTATTACTCACGTCGATACGAATTTACTCGCGTCTCGATTTCAGAGCGTATTGTATTTTTTCTCGTATTCCATATTTGAAATGAGTGAAGCCGCGCGTTCCCCGAACACGCGGCTTTGAAACGAAACTTTTTGCCATTTCTACTTATGGAGGTGGAATTTTTATTTCGGAATGCCGAATTAGTGCAAAAAGTGGACTCTCCCAGGCGGGGCTGTTGTCGCAGCAATTTGTTTAGGCATTTTGTTCCATTTGCACTCGGCATAGGCGTGCTTGGAATTCATTATCGTTATTCTACCACAGGCTCTGCGGGCTAAGTCTCTTCTTGTTCAATGACAGTGGCTAATATACGGTGCACTTATCTTACAATTAAATTCAATTGCATTGAATTGAAATTGTCGTTATTAGCAACTCAATTATTGTACGATTTTTTTCAATTCAATTGATTTTATTCTTTATATTGATGAAAAAAATGTCACACAATAATGAATTGCTAATAATGACATTTGAATTAAAAATATGTTAAAGTTATGGTAACAACTGTCTCAATTTGAACAAACTGTCAACCATAACTCCATTATAATTATATTTAATACAAGCTGCGTCTCACAGAGTCATTCACGTTACGGGATAAAAAGTAGCTAATGTGCTAATCCAAAGTGTAAACTATATCCGAAAAAAAAATTGAGTTGGTTCTGCCGTTTGTGCATGAAGAAGTTACAAACTCAGACTCAGACTCTAACGCACAAACCTTCGCGTGCATAAAATTACATGGATACTTCTCAGTATGGTAGCCACTGCCAGTGTTAAGCCACTGTCTTAAATAAGAGACTTACTCTCCCTTGACGGCTCGCGACGAGCCCACCGCATTCACAATTAATTGTTATTTTATTGAGCCGTTTTAGATTGCATTTATAGGTAAATTACGAAATTTAAGTCTCTAAAACAGGATTTAAGCTACATTTTCATACATTTGACGACCTCGTTGGCGTAAAGGTTACCATGCCGGTCTGCTAATCAGGAGGTTCCGGGTTCGATTCCCGGCCCGGTCAACATCTTTGTGCTTAACTAAATTGGTTGGCTGTGGGTCTGAGTGTTTAATATGTATTTATATGTTATATGTACTTATGTATGTATATGTAGTATATCAGCTGTGTTAGCAATCATAATACGAGCTAGAAATGGTTCAGTATGGGGCTAACCAGCCGTGTGTGCATGTGTCCTAATATTTATTTATTTATTTATATTACGTATTTTAATAACCTATTTATTCACAAATTGTCCTGAAAGCAACCAGGCGCCATCTTTACGTAGCATGTCCGTCGATGTTTTTGCGCGAATTAATTATTTGCAATGTAAGGCTGTAAACGCTTAATGCATTGCAATTACAATTATTGTTGTCACGATGAATATTGAAGGCGAGTGTTTTTATTAGCGATGCAATGGGAATGAATTGCAGTTTGAACGCTTCGACGGCTTTTTGCTGACAAATGATTCTCAATCGCTTTGTACCGAGTATTTTTAATGCATGCGTTTTTGAACGTCACTATCTTTATAAGAGGCTCGTGTAAGCAGTTTTATTTTTACATGTTATTTCTTTTATTTTGTTTTTATCAAAAATATATTTTTTGATTTAGATAATATTACTAAAGCTCTGTTAAAATTCCAAAAACCTGAAATTAACTCTCAACAAATCCATTTATATATTCTTATAATTATATTAATTTATTGTAATTTTATTTATATATTTTTTATTAATAATTTGTATTTATTTTTTATTGGCCCAATATTAAAAAGAAAACTAGAAATAGGAAAGCAGCTAGAAAATGTTATAGTTCGTTGAAATTTTAATTAAATTCATTTTCCTTCCATCACAGGAAATATAAAACTCAATTGCAGTTTCTTCTTACAAATAGGCTACAATTTAATGCAAATCGTGGGCACAAACTGCGCATGCGCTTCCTATATTCTAAACATCTTTTAAGTAAGTAGTTTATTATAATTGCAAATGGCTATCTGGGGATATATCGCGAGATACGCGGGAACCTATCTCGACACTTGACGTGCGTCGCCGTGCGTGCGCGCATACGCTTTATTCTCATAGATTTGGATAAATGTAGAGAAGAGAATTTAGAATGCCTATCAAGCTACAAGCTTTTTTATTCACATTTCACATACGGCTGGTTATCCCCATACTAAACCATTTCTAGTTTGTGTTATGGTTGCTAACACAACTGATATACATACACACTGAGATACATACATACCTTACATCGATAAATTAACACCCAGACCGACAGCCAACAAATTTATTTCATCGCAATAGTGTTGACCGTGCCGGGAATCGAACCTGGATAGTCCAGCATGGTAACGCCAACAATTAATTTTTTGTAAATTTATTAATTCAAAATACCTACGTTATATTATGTATATGTATAAAACCAGATCTATGTAAGTACGAAAGTTTTACAAGTATCAAAACACTTCCTTCTTCAATCGCTGCAAGCAACCAAGCCATATACCTAACAACTCGTTCCACCTTTATTTACGATCTCGATTATAATTCAAATAGCTCCTATCATAATCATAACTTAGTTCCACAAATGGTTTGTCTAATTAAAACCTTTACAAATTAAGCTTATCGACCCTCGCAATATCTATCACAGTCACTTCCCTTCGGCATCGATGTCCTGATCTGTATGTCTCATCTGTTTTTCTTCTTCTTGATCTATGACGAGAAGCTTTATATGGGGAGCCCAGCGATTGATGGGAAGATATCCTGCAGTCTAAGGATATTTTATTCTGCATTGTTTAGGGCTTGTGGTGCATATTTATTACCTAATGGGATGCAGAAAAGCTTGCATTTTGTATTTAAAAGGAATGCTAGATCTAACGTAGGAAGATGCATGGTAAAGACTATCTAAATAATAAAATAAATAAGTGCCTACCTAAGGATATAAATAGTCGCGCAGATATTAATACCGTTAATTTTAGTACAAGTGGTCGTTAAGCCAAGTCATTGATTCTTAGGCAAATTGATAACTCTCGATACCAGAGGCTGACTCCTTAAAACAAAGAACGAGAAGAAGGATAGTCTCTGTTTTAGTTTTAACGTAATTAGTGCAGTAAAAGTATTCTTCAAGCTACACATGAAATATCAATCATCCCGATTTAATTTGTCACGATTCTCCAAACCCCTTTCTTTCTCCAAAAACTTGCAACATGCATTCGACGGCGACGTAAGTAATTGCGCCCAATTAATAGTAGTATAATTTCGCAACAGCCTGTGAAAGGTTTCCGAGGTAGGTAACAAATTGTCCGGTGATTTGTCAGTTGGCTGTTTTTGCCGCAGCAACAGGGCTGCGCGACAGCAACACGACTGTATTTGGCCGCTTGCTCCATATAAGACCGGCGACTTTTATTGTCTCCACTCAAAGAGCATTCCTCTGTGTTTTGCCGCGAATTTTCGGCGTGTTTTTTGAACGCGCGTGGTAGCGTTTAAGAGCATAATTTGGTTGTGAAATTGCGGGGCTTTTTGCTCGAAAGAAAGTTCTTTACGGAAAAATGCAGTATGCATTGCCAGAGCCGTTCAGGAAAATTAATATGAGTTAATTCAGAAAGCGATTATGTTTTGCCATTTCACTTAACCTCTCAAAATGTGAAAATAATAAAAATAAATATATTTATTAATGCATTCGATTTTGCTTTACTGCTATTCAAATAATTATAACTAGATAATAATATATACTAGAAATTATTATATAAGACAATATCTGATATGAAATGCGGTTTAGCACTTGGGTGCCCTAGCTCCCACAGTAGGATACCATGTGTTTGTGGGAGTTAGGTCTCTTCAATGTGCAAACTTACTGTGTAGTGGAGCAAGTGTGATGTGTGCGTGAGTGTTTTTGTGGTATGGTATCGGTAAGTCTGAGTACAGTTTGGTATTGCAGTTGGTGTATCGGCATACCAAACCATTTTTTTTTTGTTTTTGTTTATGAATTTGAAATCCTATCCCTATTTTTCCGTAAGTTATAAATGAATACTTTGTCTGAGATATAACAAACTATATTATACTCACATTCCTAGATATATAAATACCTGCGTCACCTTCATCAAAACAAGACCCCCAAACTCGGAATGAAGATCGATGTTGGAAACAATTAAGAGGGCGAGTTAATCATAGGGCTCGGGAGACGGGCCCTACATTAATATCACGGCACTTAACTTCCCATTATGACCTCAGGATGAGATCGGGGATCGGTCACGCACGCGCTAAGATCCTCACAAAATATTTAGGAAAGGGTTAGATTGAGAGAATTCTTGGGCAATTGTGGCGGTGTTCCGTATGAATAAATGACACTAGATGTATAAGATTTTGGCTCCGCTTCACTGTGATGTTTTGTAAGCTATTTTTACCTTCTTCTTCCTTGCCTTATCCCACAGGTAGGGTCGGCACAATAAATTTTCCTCTTCCACTCTCCTCTACCAGCCGTCGTCTCTACACTAACTTCTTTCTCTGTCATGTCTAAGCTGTATTAACCATCAGTATTAAAATCTTACGCTTTAACTTTAAAGCAGCGAAATTGTCATTAACACTATCATTCAATCTTCCCGTCTCTTTCATACTCCTGTTCTTTATTGTACTGTAATTTGTCTTTTTTTACTTAAGTTTGACAGAAAGATCACTGGTCCCTAAAACGAATAAAAGTTGGGTTCCTTTCATTAGAAGCCATTCATTATTTTATAACAAAATAATTTCATGCTTGATTTAGCGACCATTGTGTTCAGGGATGAGTTTCTTTACAAAATACTTAAAGAAAGTGAATTAAAATCTTGACTAAGAATGAAAAGTCTCCTTGAATTATCAAGAAATTTGGTTTTCATAAACGTATACGTTTACATCTGTATTAAAAAACATATAAGCATAAGCAGCCACTATACATTCATACTGCTGAGACTCGGGACCTTCCCTCACGAGGAGAGAGATATAGGCCATAATCCACCACGCTGGCCAAGTGCGGGTTGGTGGATGACACACGTTTTCGGATATTGTGGTCTTCAAACGTGCCAGTTTCCTCACGATGTTTTACTTCACCGTAAAGCGAGTGCAAACCCACACATAAATTGAAAAACAAGTCATTGGTGCAGGGCGGGGATCGAACCAGGGGCCGTCTGATGGAAAAGCAGACGTTATTACCACCGAGCCGCACTCACTTTTAGCTAAATTTATAATAAATTAAAAAAACATATTTAGCTAAAATTCAATAATAAGATTTAAAGACGCTTTTTGTGTGAAAGGTCAACTTGTTCATTCATCTAAGCTTCTTTTAGCTACTACAAAAGTTACAAAAAAGTCCTTTAACGGTCCGACCACACTTTAAATCTTAATAGCTCGTACGACCATATCTGGCGATCAGAGAGTTAGATCTGTTCACGGTGTGCGCCGGCGCACTTTATACCGATCTGATATCAGCTATCATCACATCTGATGTAGGCTAATATTAACCTGATAGGCTTTAACAGTTAAACTTTTAGATTAGCCAGTCATCGAGTTTAATGCTGATGGTTTAGTGTAACAATATTAACATATATATTTATTATTACCTATTTATGTATGTATATGTACTCGTAGTATATCAGTTTTGTGAGCAACCATAATACAAACTAGATATGGTTTAGTATGGGGCTAACGAGTGGTGTGTGAAATGTGTCCGATTTTTTTTATTGATACTTGATATGACTCTACATTTTATTTTATTGTAGTATATGTCGTTTTCCATAGAGGCTGACTACCAGCCCAATGGTCAGATGTCATAATCAAGCAAGCTGCAAAGAGCTGGTGGAAACTTTCTGGTGTATTAGGGAGGAGGCTTATTCCCAGCAGTGGAAAGATTCAGGTTGATGATGATGAAGTAGTAACGAAGGCACCATAAGTTGGAAACTCAAGGTATTTTTGTACATACGAGTATCTTAAGTATTTGTTAAAAAATACCAAAGAAAACATTTCTTTTATTAAAATTATACGATATCATATTATTTGAAAGCAGAAACTTACTGAATCGAGTTCTGTCGGAACTTGGGTATATGAATGTTAACGACAACCAAATCCGTTCCAGCGAAGGCATTTCGAATCCAAAGCAGTCGTAAACTTCAAAGGTTCCTCTGACATTTCAATAACATAATAATCAACGCGCGCTGCTAAAATGTTTATGGATTATTTGCAGAGAGCTAATAAGGGCAGAACTGCATTAGTAGAGTTTGCTAGGGTTTATCTATAAAATAAAAATAAGTTGGGTTTCCTTCCTGAAGCTATTCCTGACGACTCCAGAACTTATTTCCACGGTTTTGCATCCGTTGGAAAGGTCTCGGGCTCCGTGAGGTTTATAGCGAACAAAATTTTGGGAAAATTTCAACTTTTTGGCGAAACGGAGTTCGCCGGGTTTACTAGTTACTAACAAACTAAAGAAACGAATTATCTTGTAATATACTCAATAAAATGAGTAAAATTATTTTGTTCATTTAATTGTTGAAATTAATTATAATTGATACTTCAAAACCGACTGGAAAACCAATGAAATCTACTTTTATAGAAAATAAGTTTATAGAATGGTGAATGCGTCGAACGAATCTAAGCCCAGAAAGCGGAAGATTCGATGCAAGCAATGGTGCGACCTGACAAAAGATTAATTTATAGAATTTTAAACTTGGTTTCTTACGGTGCGCTCAGCGCATTGGTCTATCATTAAAGTCAAAGTCAAATTGCTTTATTAATAAATAAATAATATCAAATTACAAGTCAATAAAGCAAATATATATAAAAATGATTATAGATATTAATAAATTTGATAACACAAATAGGTACCAAACTCCACAAAGATAAGTATTTACAATACTTACCCTTATAGGCACAAAAACATCTAATATGATCAAACTAAGAGCACCATCCTGAGTGGTTCTGGTTTTGTTCGTGAGCTCTCCGTATATCGACATTATAAATAGCGAATGAGATGCACATTTCCTGTCAAGCTGGTGCGAGCCATTTCATACTGCTACTCGTCGCTACCCTATTTCTAGATATCACTTTCAGGTTTACTGCCATTCTATTTTGTATTGAAAAAATAATACAGATTTCCGCAAGGTCTAGTAAAAAAAACGTGAAAAAGTGATATTTTTAACATGTGTCTAGATAAATTACTATTCTTTTTCCTCGATACTGAAAAAAATGTATATGTATTTGTAAACTCATTACGATACTATTATTGACCGAACGAGCGCGGCGAGCGAAGTTTCTGCATTATCTAGCCAATTATGCTAGAATAAAAAATATAATGCAGTAATATTTATTTAATGTTACTTTATTCGTCTGTCTGTCTGTCGTCATATCTATGTATGTTGTCACCTAGAGACTGTAATTTTGAACCAATTTTGACGAAAATTGTATATAGCATTTTTTATCGTTAGTGATTTGAGATTGGGGAGAATGTTTCCTACCAAAAAAGGTAAATTTGTTACACCACTATTTAATGTTTGATTTTAATTTAATTCCGATTATAAAAAAATATCAATTGTAAAGTTACGACAATTACACTTTATTACGATGTCTCAAGAACTTTAGGAACTAATTTAAGACTACACTAAAATTAAAAATGACATGACATATACATTACTTAGATTCAGGCCTTGCCTAGTTAAGTGGTCACAAGAGAATATGTAATATAGAAATTAAATAATTAGTAAATAAATATTTTCATTCATATAACTGCACAATAATAAATTTATATGGCTACTTTATCATGCATCCAACTGATCTCTCTACTCATTCTAGTACTTAAAATACTTACCGACAAATTATTTCCCATAAACTTATAGTAAAATAGAATAGACAATAAATTTGTCGATAGAGCCATGTGTAAACAGCCAGCATAGAATGGAGAAAGGAAATAGCGTCGCCGCCGGCTCTAAACGCAGATGTGTTGGCATCCTTCGATGCTTTGGTCATTTTGTATTCTCATAGGGGCTTTGTTTTATCCTTATGGACCGTCTAATGTTTTAAGATCAATATAAAAGCTGCAGAAATAAAGACCTATAAAATAGTATAGATAATTTATTTATTTCAGGTCAACATTATTACAAATCGAAATGTCAAACTTAAGCCTATGAAAAACCTTCTTTTGTAAAGACTTAAACTATGAACTTCAATGTACCTATGTGATGCTCATTTCTAAACAAATCGAGCTATTTGCCCTTTCATTCGCTTTTCCTTTTGCTTTCTCTATGCTATAAACCGCGCATTCAAACAGTGATTGTTCCCTACGATCGCTTATTTGTCCCACTGTCCTATACAGCCTTCAATACGATACAGGCTGAGGCTCTGACGGTAAGATTATATACAAACCTATATAAAAGTAAATAAATAATAATGTTTTTAAAAATTATAAACATTATTACTTCTACACATGCGGTTAATCGGAAAATACATGTACATAATTAAACAATATTGTATTGCAGAAATATTATATAAATAATTTAAACAAAAAAAGAACATATTTAATTAGTTATCTTATTAATAAAATATTGGTTTTCTACGTTTGATGAATAATGTTTTTGAGAAAGTTGTTTGCTGCCCCGATACTGATGTATCCCTTTTTGTTATATATTTTCGTTTTTAAAGACAATTACAATCAAGAATCTTCAACACATCCTGTGTTGACATTTGCAATGTTTAGTAACGTTACCGAATAGCTATATAGCATTGCTCTTTTATGACCTTTTGTTTGAAGTTTATTCTCATTGCTGTGTTGAACTGTTGTGCATTGGCACCGTCCGATGTGTTGACAGATGCACCATTCATAGTGAATAATGCTGGTTTGATTTATGGTGGAACCTGCAGAATTTGGGTCACGAGAATGTGGTCATCGTTGGCTTAAAATGCTCATAACTATGTTCTTATCTTTTTAAAACTATCAATAAAGAAATTTTTGCCAAAAAACTTAATATGAACACGTAACAAAAACTTTCATGTTTTCTCCTAAACTATTTATTAAGTTCATCAAGCTGTGAGCTATAATATAATATTCCAATAATAGCGTCAAAAATAAATTAAAATCTATTGAATAATTTCCCGCCGTAAGCTCACAAAAGCTTATTGTGCGCACGCGCCGCTCCGCGGTCAGGGTTTCACGCTCACGCCGTTCGTTTTACAACCACACGGGCACCATAATTTAGGCTTTATGACCTGTTGTTAAAGCCTACAATTACGTGTCCGTTTTATGGTTTATTTTATAATCTAATGGTAAATGTTCTCCGACAGGAGGCGTGGTGTGGCCAAACATTATGTTTGTTGCTTTTGTTGACGCATGTTTAGGAATCTTGGTCTGGGCACGTGGATATGGTGGAAATAACTGTTATGTCAGATATGTTTTTATTTTTTACACTTTAATATAATTATAGGTCTTCGTAGTACTTGTCGTGTCTGAAGATTTATCACATTCTATTTGAATTATATCATTATCCTTGTATTCTAAAGTTTGCCAAAACAACGTCGTTACCTTTGTATATCTACCTTAGATAATACACAATGAAGATGTTTTAAAAAAACAGTCCACTATTTAAAACTTCTTTTCCTTTATCTCAGGAACTGTCTGATGAATCCGTGGAACAAGATCATTCCTGGTACATTGATTGCATACCAGTCTTCCTTCTGCAGTCGACTCCACCAATCATGTACCTTCACATACTTCTCGTCTATACCCACTATGCTATTCAAAGAAGATACCGTTGATACACCTGATACATCAGCTAGTGTGATGTTATTTCCAGCTAAATACGTAGATTTTTCTAAATACTTCTCCAAAAACCCATAAGCTTCTTTAATATCTTCAATTTGTTCATCAGTAATTTTATTCCTCTTAACTAAACTGTATATCACAGGCTTGAAACGTGGAAACAGTATTGAAGAATCGAAGTGAAGACGCTGGTCTATTATCGCTCTTATTTTGTTGTCTGTAGGGTATAGAGTTGCATGCTCTTCTTTTCCATATTCAGATACCAGATAGGTCATTATTGCATGACTGTCAGATAAAACAAACCCATCATCTTCGAGCAAAGGAACTGTATGCAGTGGGTTCTTTTCTAAGTATTCAGGTTTGAACTGTTCTCTAGCTGGAATGTTGACTTCTTTGGTATCCACTTTCAAACCGAGAATCTTGCAGAGCATAAGAACTGCTCTTGCTGGTGGACTGACCGACGTTTGGTGGATTACTATTGGCATATTGATATCAGCAAAATTTAGAACTTCCAAAATAGACACGTTATCGTAGTCCGGCTGCCTATATATCACTGTGTTGTGCGATGTACGATAAAAGTAGATAACGCGTAGGTGTAATGTTTAGAATTACGTCATTTCTGGCGCATACGCGGATTGATAGGTTTGACCTTGTGCGGTGACGTCATTTGTTCAGAAGCAGTGCGCTGAAAAACTATTAGTGAGGTCAACTACGACTATCTAAAAGTATTTTTTGTATTTTTGGTTTTGATCTATTCACCTTTCCACTAGAAGAGCGCTTTAAATAAAAACATGTTAATAAAATAGTTTCACTTCTTAAAAACGCCTGGATGAGGTTGACTATAACATAGATTATGGAATGCAACATTATTCCCATTTCTGTGATTATTAAGATAATTATTGACCTTGAAAAAGAAAACTGATTTAAAGCGGAAGCTCTATCGTAGTTCCATAATATCGAATCCGTCGACACCTAATCAAGAGTCGATAAATGGCTATATCCTACAAAAGCTTGCTAACAGACAGTTATTTATACGTGACCGTTTATCAAGCAATAACGGCATGCCCAAACACAGTCAGGCAGTTAGAGCAAAAACTCTGTGGTCCACTAGGCCTATTGAGGAGTTCTGGGTATCACCAGATCGAGGGTAACGGTTCTCAATTAGACGGGAGATGTGGTGGAAAAAGTGGAAGTCGTGACATAGATTAAACAATAGTGGGTACGGTGCCGTGAGTACCGGCGGGTATATCAACAGACTATGAAGTATATTGTATGTGGTTTCTTCGTTGGTTTTAGGAATAAGAATACATTTATTGTTCATTTGTGTTACAAGGTCTAAGGTAAATAGTATCAACAGCCGTGTCCATTGCGAACATACAATTATAATGTACTGGTACTCAACAACACTAGTTTATAATCAAACTATTTTAAACATCAACTTAAATGAAACCAGTTGCTAGGCCCTGCTACATATGTAGTAAATGAAGTCTGTAGATAGAAGAAAATCTGAAATATTCAGTGTACTTCCGCTGTCTCTACAATGGATTTCCGCAAAGTAACGCCTGAGTCAATGAGTTTAATCCCTAGCATACATAATATTCTAAGTAAAAAACATATTTTAGTTGTAATATGTCTTATCAATTCAATCTAGCAATCAACCATTCGGCATGTTTCATTCTAATTGCAAGTGACTACATAGTGTTATAATTTACAAGTTTTGCATTAATGTTTATTTTATTTTATAATGGAAAATTTTACTGCTAATTTACTTAACGACTAAAAGATTCACTTACACTAAATTTTTTATTTGATATTTTAAAAGACAGTTTATCAAAGTAGTATTTTATGATGATGACTCATCAACAGTATCAATCGTATGATGCATTTCAGTTTCTGTGACGTTTTTTTTCAAAGAATATATATTCTTATTTTTATATATCTTTTTTGAAAGTATAATTTGTCCGCGAAGAGACGTAAGAAGCCTTCTGCACTCTACTTCAACTTACCGTCTTTAATTTCATTTTGTCTTCCCTAATAATATTAAGATCGTTAGAGCTAATTGGCCAAACTTTCAAACTGGCTCTAGAAACTTTCACTAAAAGGCTATTAACAAATGTCATAGAATTACTAATACTTATAGAATTTTAAAACCCTGCTAACTATATCCAACCATGAGGTCGTGGTTCCAAGGTTCCATGAGATTCCATGAGGTTCCAAGCAATGAGGTCGCACCGGGAGTGTCGGGACCTAAATCCGGCCTCGCCGTATAAAGGCAGGGACCGTTTCGAACGCAACTGCGATCGATATGCCACTTTTTACCCCACTCTCCCTAAATAGCATCGGTTTCGCGAACCTAGTGGTACGTACCAGTTGTAGCGGTCGCTCGGTTTCTACGATTGGAGATGAATGTGGGTGCCGTTAAGCTTAGTATTTAAAAAGGCTATGTAAAGGAGTTCATTTGTAGTAGGTTATTTGATGAATATTATAAAGGTAACAGTTTAGCTGTATGCATGCTTATATATACTTCACGTACAAAAACTGGGCTAGTTTGCACGAAATTGTATTTACTATTTGTATTTTTTTAAAGAAGAATTAAAATAAATTTATTTGTTAAATATAGTAAAACTCGATTCAAACTACTAGTATAAGATATAAGTAAAGCATCGCCTTAATAATTGCTCGTAGTGACTTATTATGTACCTAATATTAATAAAACAAATCTCATTTAAGTATTTAACTAAACTTTTATTCTTCTAGTCTATGACTCGGTTTCACATCTATGGATTGAATTACGCTTAAATAATACGAAGAAAGTAAACAATTACCGGAAAGTTAACAACAATTAAACCCATAATTTATCTAAGTAATAGATTTTATCAAGCACTTTCCTATCGATACCATCGAAGCAATGTAAATAATACATAAATCCGCGCACAGAGTGGCGTACCGTGTGAACACAGCCTTACACCGCATTCCACTTTATGCCGCGTGTAGACGCGCCCTTATCTGCGCCTGCGCCGATATTCCCACTTTCGCCATTCTACGCCGATATATTGAGTTATTGTTTCGTGAAAGTTCCATAGGAATTGGGTGAGCATTTTTTAAATCGTTTTCTTCAAGTGTCAGAATGCTTAAGGTCGACGTAATGCATGTAAATTGCTCGTTCCAAGTCATTACACATTGTTAAGTCTGTAAACGATTAATTACGCTTGTTTTATTCGGTTATTTGGGCAGTGTATGTGTGCCTGCGTGCGGGTGAATAATGCTACTGTAATTTGCGTCGTATACCAACTTACTGCCATTTTACATACAAATATTTGCACATTAGTATGGCGGTCGAGCGTTTTTAGTGCTCACCTGGCTAGCTATTACCCTCAAGTGGATGATTTGTAGCCAGATATCTCACTCATATATTATCATAGACCTATTATTTTAATAATCCTAATTTGTTTGTGGGATAAATCTAATAATCCAGGGTCAGGCCTTAAGAATTATTACTTATTTATAAATACAATTAGTTGATTTATCCCACAAAAAATAGGATTATTAAAAGAATATGTACTTACTTGCATTTCGAACGAACGAGTCCATCCTCAATGAGCTCCATGTCAAACAACGCATGTCCTCGGTATGCCTGAAGCGAGTGCTGCAATACTTCGGGCATATCGCACGGAAACCAGCGGACAATCTGGAGAAGCTCATTGTCACTGGCAAAATGGTGGGAACAAGATCCAGAGGTCGAAGCCCAACAAGATGGTCCGATCAGGTGGCTGAACACACTGGCTCGAAAGCAAGTGTAGCAATCCATGAAGCCGCGGATCGACATAACTGGCGACACATTGTCCATAAGGTGGCGGGTCGGGGTCATCACGATGCTCAGCACTGAGCTACCGACTAGAGGAGGAGGAGGAGTACTTACTTGATATTTTATGTGCTCAAAAAATCGTTTCCAAAATTAACACGAATTATTTTATTACTATTTTAGATGAAACCAATAACTTATCATTTGACATTTACTAATGACTACTAATTAATTACATTATTTTAAAAGTGCTTAATCCTAATTATAGATATATATATCGCCGTCCCCGGAGAATAAAATGATAACTGCCATTATCTTCATTTTAGTGTTATTCCATTTTTGATATCTGTGGGTGCTGATACATCTGCTAAATTTTTTTCGTGACTCTAACACTGTTATTTACGGAAATAAAAAAAATTACAATGTTATTCGATTATTAGACCCATGCCTAAAGTTACAAGAATATAATTGTATTGTTATATTATCAAAATATTTTTAAACTTATAAGTATGACAAACAGTCATGAAGTTATATTCTCGTTAAAAATATTCGATTGGATATTGATAATAGCAGTTATCATTTTATTCTCGTACAAAACAATCTGTGCGCTTCGTATAATGTTCTGTTAGTAAAACTATTCGTGGTACAAAACATATTGTCATGCTCTGCTTTCACTTAGAAGTTATGGTAATAGTTTGAAATGGCAGCTACAAAATTGGCAGGGATTCTCTCGAAGTGTTATTGTTTATTTACACATACCTTTATTCAACACTTATTCAAATACATTCAATCAAGGACAATAAAACAGAGCTGTCCTCAAAAATAAATAAAAATAAAATATTCTATAATGACAATCAGTCGTTCTTCTCATATTATAGTACTATTAATATTCGATGTTGATGTTGAAAAAAAAAAAAACAACACCATCTAATGAAGCCATTGGTTTAGATGTAACATCCAATAATACTTCCGATAGTATATTGTCGAAACAAACGGTCACTGATAATATTATGAGCAAGATACCTAATTATCAGGATCTAAGACTAGGAGAAGAAAACAATGAATATCACAGTCTAGTAGGAATAAAAGACCAACCCGCAAGGGGTTCATGTAGTGCCAGAATTTTTAGACAAAACAAGCATAACACCTTAAAAGCGTGAAAAGATAACTCATGAGCAGTCAGTACATGGAATGCCTCGTTCAACTGCTGCCGTTTATTTCCTCTTGAATCATGATAAAAAACAATATTATTATAAGGTTACACAGCGGTTTCGCACCCTCTCATTAAAAGTGCACTTCTGTATACTAATACTATATACGGGGGTTGCACTCAAATCTCGCTTCTGTCCACCACCATCTTGAGACATACAGACCTCACCTATTGTTTCTTGCGGAGACCCAAATGAGATGTCCGTCCGACGTGTCGTACCTTTCCTACCCAGGGTACACCCTGGAGAACAACTTCAAACCACGCGTGGGCGTATGCTTATACGCCCGTGACGACATCTGTTTTCTGCGTCTCCGTAAATTTGAAGATCCCAGCTTCACGGTGCTATGGGTACTGGTGGACACAGGCGTGGAGAAAATTCTCTGTGCCTATGGCTACCGGTCGCACAGCGAAGATTTGGAGACAACTAGGCTCATTGACTACCTCAGTGAGAGGGCGGATGAACCTCAACAGGAGTGCCCGTCGGCTCAGTTTGTGTTATTAGGGAACTTTAAATGGCCATCACCAGGAATGGCTGTATCCATACCTAGTCACCAACCATGCTGGACGAGAGACTAGGAAACTTTCTCCGTACGTTAGATCTCACCCAGCTGGAGGCAAGGAGCCACACGGGTACCCGACGTTGACTCTCATACACCTTATTGCTAAGGCCTTCTGTTAACAACTGATCCAGACCGGTACTCAGTGGTGATTTCATCGCCACTGGGTCGATTCGAACACTGTTTGGTGAAGTCTGTATTTGTCTACTCCCTGCCAGATCCTAGCCCAAAAGACTCTAGGCGGCTGTGGCGATACAAGTCAGCAGACTTGGATGAGATGCGATCATTCTTTGCATCCTTCCCTTGGCGATGTGTTGCGTAAGGGCATGGAATATTTTATCCCTATTTCTGACGCACCATCTTCATGTAAGAATGTGGACGTGCTGAGGCACAAAAACATCTGGCGTACCAAGCCTGGGCTAAAACTCGGCAGCGTAAGGCATCTGATATTCGTGATAAAAAGAGAGCTTTTAATAAGGCTGCCAAGTCCTGCAAGAAGGTTATACAGAAGGCACGTTTTGACCATATTGGCCGAATAGGGACCAAACTGGCTTCGTACCCGGCGGGTAGTAAAGCGTTCTGGCCCCTAGCTAAAGCGGTCGAAGCTAACATCTGCCGTCCCTCGCTGCCGACCCTGCTAACTACAGGCCCATATCAGTAACGTCCGTACTCTGTAAGAGTATGGAACGTGTTCTGAATCGCAGGCTCCTGGCATACCTAGAAGCGAATGACCTCCTCAATGATCGACAATATGGCTTTTGCCAGAACCGATCTACTGGGGACCTTCTAGTGTTTGCCACTCACATCTGGAAAATCAAGAAATTCGCCATCACCATCGAGCAATTCACCATCGAGAAATTCGGAAAATTTCTAGCGGTTTCTCTCGACATTTCTAAGGCTTTTGACAGCTCCTCCTACGGTTTGCCCTCTGGTTTCCGTGTGTGGATTTCCAACTGCTCGTCTGATCTAATGGCAATTAGTGCCAGTGTAAATTTGTTTTCAGATCACAGCAGAGATACACCAAATATTTCAGATTTTCTCCCATTTACAATGGATTTCCACAAAGTAACGTATGAGTCAATAGGTTATATCAAGCCCTATCCCAAGCCATGTGCTCGAATTGCAAGTGTTATGCACTGAGCTTCTTCTTATAGCAAGGCATGATGATCTCATTAGGCTTTTAAAGTAGGGCATATAACAAATTAAGTTATCCAGACGCTTACAAAGTGATTTGTGATTTCAAGTCTGATGATTTTTATTCACTATTATAGAAAATAGCTCTTTAGTGTTAACTTATAATACTCAATAGAAATTACCGTTTTTTTTTGGTTTTGTAAAAACTGTGTCCTTTTCAATATTTTGTGTCAAAGCATGACCAGATTCTGAGGCATGATGGCCGAAATTTAATATAACAATACTTTTTGTGAATACTTACCACACAAAGTTTTATTGAAATAGCTTTTAAACAACATAGAGTTAGACAATGATAAGGAGAATAAGACGATATTAATGGATTATCATCTTCAATTGTACCCTAATAAACTACCGAATAAACTGACAAGATAGTGATACAATATCAAACTTTGACTAAAAAGTACCGAGAATAAAATGATAAGTGACATTATACAACTCAACTGATGATTAATTTTGACTAACTTCTTATTTTTTTAATATCTTTATTATTTTATATTATATATGTGTTCTATTGAAGTATTATGTATGTATAAAAAATTAGCTTTACATAAAGGTAAGAACCATCTGCCTCCGACTAGTACTTTTTGAGAAATTAACAATAACATGTTTTTTGGCTCTCCTGAAAAGTTGAGTTTTTGCAGTTATCATTTTATTCTCCGGGGACGGCGATATAGCATAGCTTAATAATATTATAGAATGAATATTTTTATTATTATATATAGCGCGACAATTCGGGTAAAACCGTGTATATATGGATATATTTAATAAAACGTTTTTTTTTTCTTTTTATTCTAACCTTGCACACACTGCGCGGTGTTACCCGGAAATACCGGAAAACCCGGATTGACGCGGATAATACCGCGGCGCGCCGCAATTTTTTCTAATCTACATACCTTTAACTCTACGGTATTTTGGCTAAACATGGCTCGTTGGGTTTCTTGTCCCCATAAAGCACAGCACACAGTCCTAAGCCTAGAGTTGTCCAAGCAAACACGGACGCGTGCGGAAATGTTTACATCCACTTAACGCCGCGTTTTCACGATGCACGACTATGTAGCTTATACTACACGCTAGTTGACATACTTAGCTGTGTTAGCTTGGATTGTTTAATAAAACAAAACATAACAATAGTAAAATACTTTTTCATTACTCATACTTTGAAAGTAGGTCAGGTAGGAAACTAATAATTTAGTTTCAACAATTTCACAAACAATTTTGGCAAAATATTGTCCATTTTTGCAATGACGAAAATAAAAAATAATGGCTGAATAGTTGGCCGGCAACAGAAAAAAAAAACAAACAAAATGGCGGGAGTTCGATCTTCGTTTATGTTTTCGATTTGAAGACTTTTGTTTATACGTATTATAGCATAGATTTGTAAAATGAGTTCATCTGATTTTGATATGAATTTAATGCCTGAAAGAAAGTAAGAAAATAAATTTCTTTACTAATTTGTTTTTCACTTTTCTTGTATTCGTAATGAAAAGCACAGTGTTTACCTCGGGTTAAATACTTGTTTAGTCCCTCGAACTATTGGCGCCCTCACTTTCATCCCTAGGGTAACTCCAACAATGTACTATTTGCACTCTTCTCTGTTCTCTTTACTTTCACTTGAGTCGATTTACTCACCCAAAGTTACTGGGCCAATACAAACATGCAGTAATATCGACACTCGTCAACATCGCGGTGTGTCGGTCTGGTTGTCACGTGTTGTAAATCAAACAACAATGGAGAACCACTATCCACACACGCCTGACATGTTTTACTCACAATTTGATTTACTTTTATGAAGTCTCTTAAACTATTCTTCTGAATTTTGGAAGGTTTGTCATGGCTTTATTTATGTGACAGATTATAATAAAGGGTATATTATGTTTGAGAACCTTTAAAAGAAAAAAATGGATTGTAAATATATTTGGAAAGAAACGTAGCTTGCGTATTTATTTTCATTTTAATACTTTGTGTCAGAAAAAGATTACTTTGTAGAAATTAGTATTTTATAAACCTCTGAAATTAATGTAATGTTTTTTTTTTGTTTTGATACCTAAGCACTGCTAAATGATTTGAGTATTTATAAAGTGATTTAATTAGGTGCGGAACTTTAAACAATATGAAAAAATATACACAATACCGCCAATTATGTCACGTAGTTTTGGAATAACTGGCTTTCAAGGAAGCTGCCGAAACACTGTTACGAGCTTGACGACAGATTTTCCGAATGAACTCTGGTTGCTTGTCAGGCCAACAACTTACTATATTTTTCTCCTACGAAAGCTCGAGATCATTAGCCGGGATCGAACCCACGATCTGCGGGACATAAGGTCGCCGCACGCCGTTATCGCTTCGATCTATACTTACCTACTAATATTATAAAGCTGAAGAGTTTGTTTGTTTGAACGCGCTAATCTCAGGAACTACTGGTGCGAATAGAACATTTTTTTTGTATTGAATACACCATTTATCGAGGAAGGCTTAAGGCTATACAACATCACGCTGCAACTAATAGGAGCGAAGAAACCATGGAAAACGTAGAAAATTATTCATCATTAGGAATTTTGTACAGGTTACGCGAAAAGCGACCTACACGCGGGCGGAGCCGCGGGCTACAGCTAGTAGTGTTTATTTCCCAACATCCCTTTTGACCGCTATGACCTATTTACCCACTCTCTGCTATATTCCACCGACTATTCTGGTCCGAATGTAGGGCAGAGTGCGTCTTGTCAATTGCTTGGTTTGTGTTCACAAAGGTGTGAGCACACGAACTAGATAAATACACCTCGTTGGCGTAATGGTTACCATGCTGGACTGCCACCAGAGGGTTCGCGATTCGATTTCCGGCACGACCGATATCTTTGTGATGAACTAAATTTGTTGGCTGTCGGTCAGGGTGTTAAATATGTATCGATGTAAAGTATTTATGTATGTATATGTAGTATATCAGTTGTGTTAGCAACCATAATACGAACTAGAAATGGTTCAGTATGGGGCCAACCAGCCGTGTGTGAAATGTGTCCTAATATTTATTTATTATTTAAATACACTTTATTTACAGTAAAACTAGTACAAAAAGAAAGCAATTTGAATGTTTTCACTCCCTTGTCCAAATGATTAAATCCGGTGTGCATCTACCCTAATGGCTTGATTGCTAACTGACTTACTGCAATGGATTTAAAGTTTTGATGCGCCTTTGATGGTTTGTGTTGGTAGAAAGTGGAACAGTTTGGTCGTTGCATACGATAATGGCGAAATAGTGGTCGAATTATTTATTACATGAATGAATAAATACGATTAAGTTCGAATGCAGTGATGATGAAATACCAAAAATACATTAATGTTTCATTTCACAAAAATAACGTGGAGCTGTGTTGAAACAGTTAGTCTTCCCCAAACAAATAATGATAAGTAGTTATACACAAATAAATATTAGAACACATTTCACACACGGCTGGTAAGCCCCAACCATGTCAGCCCCCTTACTTCGACCATCCACGGTTAAATCGCTGATAAATCGCTGATAATTCGCTGGGATTAGAGATGTGAAATACCAATAAATATTATTTGTGTCACTTTTTTTTTATTAAATGAATAACCTCTTTTTCCGCTTTTTTGTTTTCAGGCTCTCTGGACCAAATAAAACTCAGTAATAACAAGCGTTAAATTATTCATAAAGTTTAAACATTTTCCCATGATTAATTTTATTGTTTATTGTGCTTTTATTGTACACTGTTCGACAACTTCTGTGAAAAACAAACCAACCTCTTTCATTTATGCCACAAAATGTAATTTACTAAAACACCAAACTGGAAGTGGAACATAATTAAAAAGTCTGCAGCTGCTGTCAAAATTTCAAACACATGTCAACTGTGTTTATTATTAATAAATTATAATTAGTTTACATACGTAGTTTATAAAAAATATGTAAAGGATACAAGCAGACAATCAAAATATAACAGAAAAGGATACAGAGCAATCAATGATTTTGTTATGTGATTTAATGGATGTACCTACGTAGCCATCTTCGACTACCATAGCATGTGACTGGAATAATTTGTAAATAAATATAATTTGAAACAGGGATAGCGAAACAACTTTCTTGATTGTAGGTATTTATTTTACAAATGATGACGAACGAACAGAGATTTGTCTTAAGCTAGGTTCTAGATCAGAATAATCTACCAAATGCGCCGCGCGGTCTATTTATATTTTTACCCCCACTCTATATCGAGGGAGGGTCGACGCTCGGCAACGCCCATCGCGTGAGGTGGCGTGTTTAGTCAATTGACTTCCTCTTTTCTTTGGCTGCCGTGGCGTACTGGGTTGTCATGACTGGCTTTGGCTGAGGCTGTGGCTGTGGCTTTGGCTGAACCCAGACGACACGGCACGGCATGGCTTGGCTTGGCTTGGCTTGGCTTGGCTTGGCTTGGCTTGGCTTGGCTTGGCTGGGCTGGGCTTGGCTTGGCTGGCAATCGGGTGACCGTTACAGTCGGCCATCCTGAAACAATTGCTCCCGCAATGGGAACAGAAACACGATTAGCTTTCCAATAAGTCGATTAGGTCTTCTGTCTCTAGCTGCTCATCAGAGCTACTGGCACTGTTAGATACAGGAGCTACACTTCGATATGGTCGCAAGGAGTCAGCAGATACTAAACCCATGAAGTTTTTATATCCTCTCAAACTTTTTATACTTCTGATCCTGTATCTGTCCTTACCAACAACTTTGTGACAATATAAGGCCCTGAATAGAGATCATCTAGTTTAGTGCTGACTTTAGCCGCAGTACTTGTAGGAAACTGTTTCCAAAGTACTAAATCACCTTTTTTATAAATATGACATGGTTAACGACGCTTATCAAAATGGCGTTTCATTTTAGCACTAGCTTTTCCAATGCGCTGCCTAGCTTTGGTGCGATTCACGTGAGTCGATCCTACTACCCGCCCCGGAATAGAAACATCACACAACGGCCTACCACTACGTGAAAACATTAAGTCGTATGGTTTGTATCCCGTTGTATCGTTTAGAGTGTTGTTTATACCCCAGATTACGTCAGGTAAGCTATAAGACCAGTTGTGGCCAGCTTCACTGAGGTCGGTAGTTCGTAACGCGATTAAAATGGTTCTGTTGGTACGTTCAACTTGGCCGTTAGCCCGGGCACAGGCTATAGCAGTTAGGGTATGCTTGAACTGTTTGTCAGTAGCAAACTTCTTGAAATATCTACTTGTAAAGGCTATTCCGTGGTCTGACACTACTCTATCCGGATATCTGAACAAAGCGAAAATTCGTTTTAATAACCTGACCGTCTCAATGGAGTTTACTGTCCGAGTTGGTTCCGCAATTACAAACTTTGTAAATGAATCGGTTATCACTAACATGTACACATAGCCTTTTTTTGTCTTACAAAACGGTCCTAAATGATCTACATGTACTGTTCTGGACGGTTCACTTGGTTTGGGAATAGGATGCAACATGCCCGCCTTTCTCCCGTGCTCCCCTTTACCGTAAGCGCAATATAAACACGCCGCAACATATTTTCGGATGAACCGCGTCATTTTCGGAAACCAGTGATCGTTTTTAATAAGCTCGATGCAACGCTTGAACCCTACATGGCCTATTTCATCATGATGCATTTGAGCAATTTTGCACCTAGCTGGTCCCGGTACAACAAGGCGATTACCGCTCAGAGTTTTTCAGTATAACCTATCATCTACCAGTATGAAATCTTTAATTAAATCGCGCTCGGCTAACCCAGATTTCAAGCGATTGATTATGATTTTGACTTTATCATCTTGACACTGAACTGTAAAGAACCAATCAGATACTTCAAGCCGATTAACATTAAGCGTATCAACAGGATTTCGACTAAGTGCATCAACGTGTCTCATGCGCTCACCGGGTTGGTATTCTACACTTATATCGTAGTCTTGAATCATCAGCCACCATCTGGCTATCCGCGGAATAATGTCACGTTTTGTCAAAGTAGAACGCACCGCGGTACAATCCGTAACAATTTTTACATGTTTACCAATTACATAAACACGGAATTTTCTCAAAGATTCTACAACGGCTAGTGTTTCGAGCTCGTAACTGTGATATACGCTTTCTTGATTAGAAGTTACACGACTAAAATACATTACCGGTTTTAAAGTACTATCAATTTGTTTTTGAAATAGTATACCTGCTATGCCTAACTTACAAGCGTCCGTATGTATTTTTGTTTCTAGTTCGGAATCATATCGCTAACACCGGTTTGGAGCACAAACACTTTTTTTTATCTGTCAAAACTCTCTGATTGTTCACTACCCCATTTCCAATCAACGTTTTTCTTTGTTAAATTTGTTAAAGCGCGAGCAATTGGAGCAAACTTATGAATGAACTTACGAAAATAGCTTCATAACCAATAAACTGACGAACTTCATGTATATTTTTGGGCATTGGAAATTGTGACATGGCGGTTAATTTTGACTCCGCCGGTTGCACTCCATTTTCAGAAATTTCATGTCCTAAATACGTTACTCGAGTTTGTAAAAACGTACACTTTTTCATATTTAATTTCAGATTTTCGGTTTCAAATTTATTTAACACAACCTCTAGCATGTCAAGACTAGATTTAATGTCAACCGATGCTACCAGTTTGTCATCTAGAAATGCTAAAACCTCACATGAATTATTGCTGCTACCGTCATTTTGAAAAAAATGGATTGACTTTACTATTTTATTAATTAAACGCATAAACGCTGACGGAGAATTAGCTAAACCAAATGGAACACGGACATATTCAAATTGACCCGCCTGACAAATAAATGCGCTTTTATGGGTATCCTCAGGTTTTAGCGCCACCTTGAGACATGTCTAAACACGTAAAATTTTTTTTTTTTTTTTTTTACCGGCTAACTTAGAAATATGATCTTCAATATTAGGTAGAGGATATCTGTCTTTAACGGTTATGGCGTTAAGCGCTCGATAATCTATGCACAATCTGCTATCCCCGTTCTTTTTTTCTTTTTTTTACCAAAATCACTGGAGCATAGTTGGACTCAGATTCCTTAATAATACCGGCTTCTTATAATTCAGAGACTTTAGATTATACTATTTCCTGTTCGCAATGCGATAGTCTATAAGGTTGTTGATATACTGGCTTATTGGTAGTTAAAGTAATCGGCATCTGAATTAAATTTGTGCAACCGAGATCTTTAGTGCTAACTGTGAAACTTTGTTTGAATCTAATTAGCAATTTTACTAAATCTTTACGTTCTATTTCGCTCAAATTACCTATTTTTATATTGTCTAATAAAACCCCACCAGTGCTCAGATTAGAATCTTTACCCACAGACAAAACAAAAGGCATATTTTTCGGTACAGATATTTAAGGCAAGTCACATGAAATAGGTAAATCAGAAGGCTTAACAGACAAATATGGCTTGGCTTGGCTAACCTGGCTTATGGCGGATGATGTGTCGCAGGTCTCGGCGCGTGTGAGGTCCTGACCAGCCTTCCACACGATGTCCTCCGTCCCGGTGTTGATGACCTTGATGTATCCGCTGTCGCCTCGGAGGAGAGTGGCGGGCAGGGAGTAGGAAATTCCTTGAAACTCGTAGTGGCGTGCAGTGGTACAGATAACGTTGTTCTGGCGGTTGCCCAATATCAGAACCTTGATGATGGAAGGTCCTGGTGGCAACGTTTCTCGCATAGACGTTAAAACTTTAAACTTGCGGAGCTCTTCAACCACATCTTCCTTTGGCATGGGATCAGATTCGCGCATCAGAGTGGCTGTTCCGTTGCTTACGATGAGTGAAATGTCGCTGGCATTGATGACGGGTTGACAGATTTTTCGTAGCCACGCTGATACTGTGCTATCTTCGCCATACGGGTCAAATTCAGGAATGAGGGACGCACCACGATGATTTTCGGACATACCGATGTCTGAATCCAATTCGCGGACGGCCTTGTCGACCTCATTTTGCAGAAGATGTTTCAGAATTTTTCTGGCGGGCGGTGGTGTACAATCGCCGTCTTCATGTTGCTCGATGTTGCTCGAGGAGTCCCATCCGGGTGGACGCACCCCACGTCCATGAAGGTCACGGCGATTTCGCTTAATCCCGCTTCTGAGTGAAACAGGGATAGCGAAACAACTTTCTTGATTGTAGGTATTTATTTTACAAATGATGACGAACGAACAGAGATTTGTCTTAAGCTAGGTTCTAGATCAGAATAATCTACCAAATGCGCCGCGCGGTCTATTTATATTTTTACCCCCACTCTATATCGAGGGAGGGTCGACGCTCGGCAACGCCCATCGCGTGAGGTGGCGTGTTTAGTCAATTGACTTCCTCTTTTCTTTGGCTGCCGTGGCGTACTGGGTTGTCATGACTGGCTTTGGCTGAGGCTGTGGCTGTGGCTTTGGCTGAACCCAGACGACACGGCACGGCATGGCTTGGCTTGGCTTGGCTTGGCTTGGCTTGGCTTGGCTTGGCTTGGCTTGGCTGGGCTGGGCTTGGCTTGGCTGGCAATCGGGTGACCGTTACAAATTGTATTACATACTTAAGTCGAATTGAAATTATAAAAATTCACGAAAATTGAATTCAGTTATTTAGCTCCTAATTGAAACCTTTTTATTTCGGCATACCTACAGCCTATTAGACAGAGCGTTTTATTGTTTCAATAAGTAAGTAGGTAAAAGTAACTAGGTACCTACTAGTTATCTAAATATTAGTGAAGCAGCGGCACTAGTATAGGTAAATAGGTACTCAGTATGTAACATAAAAGATGATTATTTATATTCAGTATCCTATTGTGACGCCGCTGCCACGTAACCATCTTTTACTAGAAATCACAATGCTCGTTTCAAGAAGTTTTCAACGCACTTGCGATCGCTCCATGATATGCGTTGTCCATATTCGGGCACATAACATTTGTCCCCTGCTAAGTAGAGGCAGACCATGTTCGCTCCGTAATGGTACACCAGTCCCATAGGTACCGACTAGATCTTCACCTCATAGGTGACCTTCCACTTGATCTGGTGCCTTTTATCTTTCTAGACTGCAGGAAATAGTAAATGAAATACAAAAATAGAAAATATTTTTATTTATCACTTCCAATATATCCAATACATATTACCAAAGACAAATTAATATTACTAACAATGGTGTTAAGCTAAGATTACAAACCTAACAGGTATATTATGATGTAACAAGCTACTAGTAGAATATATCTATATTATTTAATTGATACACTTTTTTACAAATTATTTAATACTCAACAATATTAGGTAGGTATATGTTGTAATCCAATAAATAAATTGATATTGGTGCAATTAATATATGCATTCATTTTGTCTACACATCTTTTAGCGTTATATTTTCATATTTAGTTATTGATATTATTTTGAAAGAAAGAAAGAAAAAAGTTTATTGTGCACATACATAATTACATACAAAAAACATGACTGGGATGTATATCAGGCAATAAGTACATGCACAAAAGGAGCAGGTTCAGCATAATGCTGAAGTACACTAGGTCCTCCAGCGTTGGTTTTCAACCTGCTCCCTCTCACTTATAGTCACATATTGATACAGGTAGTTACAAGGCTACTCACATATACTCTTATAGTTACAACAAAAACATTCAAACCTTATCTTCTACATAAATGACATTTAAACACATCAAAATAACACAAGTGTAGATAGTAAAATTTATATAAAAAGGTATGGTAGGTATGAGCACAAGTATTATAACAAATAAATGTAATACAACTAAAATAGGTATAGTTATTTATAGTATTATAGTTACACATACACACATTATTGTACCTATGATATCTGCTTATATTGAAGAGGTAGTAAATTAATTGTATAGGAAACAACAAAACAGCTAAAGGATACCAAATTAATAAACAAAAAATGACTAACACAGTTATACTATACATATGTACATAACATATACATTAAATGGACTATACATTGAATAGTTTAGTATTTACAACTTGTTTTGCATGGCTTTGTTATGATATGTCTACTAGGCATGTAGGAAAAAATTAACAAATATTTATATATTTATTTTTATTTATTTGATTTATAGGCGAGCAGCATTATGCTGATGTGCCTATATCACACTGAGTTGAAATTATTTTTTTAATAGTTCACATAATGTCCACTATTCAATATCAATGTTTAAAGTTCACTAGTGCACTAATCACAGGTTAGCAAGAGATTTTTTTGTTTTCTGCAACCAGCTATCAAGCCGGTTTTTAAAGCTGTTCACTGATGTAGCACTGACCACTTCCTCGGGCAACTTATTCCAATAATGAACCACTCTGTTGCTGAGTATATGATGTCCCATATTAGTGTTGGCAAGATCACGCTGGATTTTTTGGCTATGACCTCTGCTATGCTCGTAACAATTACAGTTTTTAAAGCAATCTGCTAAATTAGGAAGGTTGTAGAACCCATTAATAATTTTGAAAGTCTCTATTAGATCCCCGCATAACCTCCTTTCTTCTAGAGTGGTGAGGTGCAGGGCTTTCAATTGTTGCTCATAAGTCTTGCGGCATAAGGCTGGTGGCATCTTGGTAGCTCTTCTTTGAATACTTTCTATGAGGTCAATGTTGTTTCGGAAGTATGGGCTCCAAACTTGAAACCCATATTCTAATAGCGGTCTGATGTAGGTCTTGTAAATCTTAGTGAAAATTTCAATGGTCATTGCAGTAAAAACATTACGGATGACATACATAAAAGAATTTGCCTTTTTAGCAATCATGCTTATGTGCTCATCCCACTTTAAGTCTGCTGAAATAATAACACCAAGATCTTTTTGTTGCTGGACTTTGGCTATAGCACGACCCTTCTATAAGTAAAGTGAGGATTATTCCGTCCCAGGTGTAAGACACTACACTTGGCAGCATTCAGTCTAATGACCCAATCCATGGTCCAGAGTTGAATATGTTCGATATCTTGCTGGAGCCGCCCTGAATTAATGAGCAGATTAGCAAAGAGTTTTCCATCGTCAGCGAACAGCTGTCTGTTGAAATGAGTGAGGCTGGTTATCCACTGTGTCGGCCGGGAGTTCGAAGTCGCTGGCGTCGAGCGGGGGCGCGCGCGCAGCCGCCAGCAGCCGGTCCCGCGGCTCGCGCCGAATGCAGCGTTTTGAATTTGAACTATTCAGCGCAAGTTTTCACTTCACCATCTATTTTGCTACGACGTTTTACAAAGTTCGAAAAACTGACATTGACATTCCATGAGTTTGCTACAGGGTTGCCAAATGACAATAATTTTTACTGTTACCAAGGTTGCTAAAATATCTTGTAATTTCAACGGATAATCTCGTATATGTATACATTTCAAGAAACTCTAGTAAAATTAATGCTACTTACTGTACTAAGTAACTTGTGTAGTCATATTCTTTGCGCTTGGGGTTGTTCAATTCAAAGAAAACAATTAAAAATCATATTATTATATGAATATAATTTTTATTAATTATATTCGATATCAGGGATGTTAGTAAAATATTTTATATTTTTAGAGTATAGCATTTTAGCTGTCATTCTGACGTACATTTCTTTTGATAGTTCGAAAAGTACGCAATTACCTTTGCGATTTGGGCCTTTAGCGCTTTCGAAAGCTAATAATGTACCATTTACTGTATCTGTGATAAAGGTATGCGAAAGAAGTCGTCATTGTTAAAATCTCATAAAAAATGGTTGTCTTTAAAGTCGGTTTTACGGGCGAAGATTTTACGTGACAACGTCTGCCGCGTGCTGCGCGCGCGGCAGACCGATCATAGTTGAGTGGGAGAGAGACGCAAGGCATTCGGCGGGCCTCTCTCTCGTTCGGTGACTCATCGTAACGTTACCGGGCGTTACACTTTTTCATAAGTGACTCCCAGCCGCAACCTAATTTAAGACGTTGTCACGTCAAAAAGTGTACAGGTTTTTGTTAATCTTGAATCTCGTACTGACCCTCTAAATTTCGTAATGGTACGAGATTTCTCGTACCTCTGGCAACCCTGATTTGACACAAGATTATTTTTTAGAGTTGAGAAAATCATAATAAATTATTTACTAAATCCAAAAAGGTTGCACACACTTAATGCTCAATAACTTATAAAATTTATTATAAACCTGGAACGTACGACTCACTCGCCTCCAATTCAACCACCAACTCTGTAAGCGATGCAGCGTCCTACTGTCGCTAAAGGGTGCGGGTGCGTAGTGTCCGCCACGCAAGTTAAGAACACCCTGTAAACTTACGCCGAACACGCGCTGGTACACCCGCTGCGTACGTATAGGAAGTTGGTAGTGAGGTCCTTGTACTAGGTTTGAAGCAAACACTGTTTTATAAAAACTCTTAGAAACCTTTATTTCACTTCAGTATACAATGCACTTACTTATCACCAATTTGCATTTACTTTGCACTTTTCACTTCACTTGTTGTCCGTACGAGTTCGAAAAATAAACTGACTCAGTTCCCGCAAACACTCGCCTATTTATACTAAGAATTATTTCCAGAAGATTCGCCTTCTAGAAACGTCCGAAAAGTGATCGAAGTTCTTGTCATATCGAAAACAACCTAGAACTTTCTATGACAGCACTGCCGCCTGGTGGCGAGTAGCGGAACTACTACAAAATATACATTTTCATCAATATCGATACCTATAGCGACATCTATTGACGAGTAGCGGTAGCTACTATTCACGCACACTAATACCAGTTCACGCACACATACACATGTCCATCGCCAACATCCTCCCCCTCGTGCGCGAGCACCATCCTCTGGCTTGGCGATGTTGTTGCCTGTTCTTGCGGTGAAGTCGTCGCTCATCCCTTTGTCTTCCGGTAGATGTCTCGCCGATACTTTCTGTGGCTGGTCTTCGAAGACCTGGCACCATAGTCATCGATGCCCTGTCGCCCGTACCGCAACTCAAAGTCCCATGCTGGTATATTCGAGCGGTTCCCTTCTTTTTGGTGCGGAGATCCTTTCCACCGAGCTTGTCGTCGGCTAAATCGTTCTTCGCGCAGATCCATCCTTCTCGAGCAGACATGTGCGCGCAGGTTGCAGAGTTGACATGGTCTGATGCCCCCGAGCCGCATCCGTGTAGAACCCATCCGAGGCGCGTGAGTGATGCGACGGGCTGATCCTTCTTCCCCTTGCGCGTTGCCCTGGAGATGATCAACTCCCAATTGTCTTGCCCGATAAGCAGCTTTGGTCGCTCCTCCTCATAGCACAGCTTGTCAGCCAGCTTGTCGAGGTGAGAGTAATGTTCGATCGCCTTCTTATCCACCGCCTGTGGAGTGAGGTGTAACTGGTCAATCGTTCTGGCCACGTTCAAGTTCTTCGTCTTATTCTGTTGAACTCCCATGATCTTAAAACGTAGCTTCATGGAGTTCCTCTTCGTGATAAGCTTCCCACCGACCGTTTCAATTGTAAGAGGCTCTGTCGGTCCTCGAAGCCCCAGTTGATTGGCGACCGAAGATTCAAGTAACGTCACCGTTGACCCTTCATCCAGTAAAGCCAGAACTCTTGCACTTCCCTTAGGTCCATAGATGTTTACTGGCACCATCTTCAGGTAGGCACTCGGTGCATTCGTGGCATTTACCCGAAGCATATTGTTTCTGAGTTCTTTCTTTTCTATAACCGCAGGTCGCTGCCGGTCTTCATGGAGCAGGTTGTGGTGCCATTTCTTGCAGAATTTGCAGGCCGGTCTATTGCAGTTCTCTTTCCAGTGTCCAGCTTGCAAGCACTTGAAACATAACTTGCTCTTCTGCACAATATCCCAGCGGTCTGTCGGTGTGGCCTCCAAGAACTTCTTGCACTGGTACAGTCGGTGGTCATCTTCACAATGAGGGCAGCGTTCTTTCTCCGTAGAATACTTTCTTTCTTCTAGTGTGGCATGAGAGTACTCTTTTCTTCCTTCTTTTCTTCTTCTCGTGACCGTTTCCTGCATAGCATATGGTCCACATCGGTCCGCTTCCCGATCGAGAAACTTTGCAAGAAGAAGCAAATCGGGTTCTTCGTCGTCTGCTGCGTAGTCAAACCAGCGATAACGTAGCACTGCAGGCATCTTATCAACAATAATTTTTACCATCTCCGGTGACTGCAGGTACTGAGGCTTCTTCATACATTTTACCGAAGCCACTGTGTTATTCACCTGGCTTGCGAATACACAGACATCCCTTAGGTCTTCACTTATTCTGGGTAAGCTCTTTAGCTTCTCCATCTCAGCCAACACTAAAGCATCTGGTCTTCCGAATCGTTTCCGAAGCGATTCCATCACATCTTCAGGCTTGCAATCGGAATACAAAAGACTCCTGACTGCCTCTCTAGCTGCTCCTTTGATGGCCTTTCTCAATCTCGTCATGTTCTGAATAGGTGAGAAGTTAGGTGCAGTGTCCTCGTAGACTGTCTTGAACGCCAACCATTCACTTGCGTCTCCGTCATACACAGGTAACTCGTACATATAGCTAGGTACAGTTGCGTTCATCGTAGCAGTCTTAATTGCCTCCATAATCGAATTAACAAGCGTCGTAATCCATCCCGTGTCCGGCATCATGCTGTGGTTTTCCTTGGTTGGCATCTGTTCTGGTCGCGTAGACCGCTGTCCCTTCCCGGACATTCGCTCAACCGAGTCATTGACCCCTTCTACCACAGACTCATTCCTGCTCTCTAAGTCGTCGTCATCCTCCAGGATCAGAAGCTCGAGCTGCGTCTTGGCCAACGCAGCTGCTGCCTGTGCCGCTTCCACTTGACGACGCTCCATTTCAGCCCGAAGTTCCAATTCCTTTCTCCGCTTATCAGCAGAGGCCACTGACGTGGCCCTGGACTTCGGTCTCGTATGATCCGATGCATTTGGATCCACTGGTGCATCCATCGTTTGCTCCGTACTTAACTGACTGTCCGTACTTTTGTGTGACGTACTCAACATGAAAGTGCCCTCGGTGGTGGTACCGGATGCAGTTGCCGCCAACTCTTCATCAGGCGTTTTCCCCTGAGCAACTGGTTCCCGGTGCTGTCTTGTGCGAGGCATCTCGAACTCCGGTAGTTCCACGCTAATTCACACACTTAAGACACTGACTTCGGTCACTTGATTAATTAGTCACAAACGTCACACTACACGACACTCACTAATCCAGTTGTAATCAACTTCCAACACGCCGCGCTGTTAATCCGTGCCGAAGGACCAGTTGTAAGCGATGCAGCGTCCTACTGTCGCTAAAGGGTGCGGGTGCGTAGTGTCCGCCACGCAAGTTAAGAACACCCTGTAAACTTACGCCGAACACGCGCTGGTACACCCGCTGCGTACGTATAGGAAGTTGGTAGTGAGGTCCTTGTACTAGGTTTGAAGCAAACACTGTTTTATAAAAACTCTTAGAAACCTTTATTTCACTTCAGTATACAATGCACTTACTTATCACCAATTTGCATTTACTTTGCACTTTTCACTTCACTTGTTGTCCGTACGAGTTCGAAAAATAAACTGACTCAGTTCCCGCAAACACTCGCCTATTTATACTAAGAATTATTTCCAGAAGATTCGCCTTCTAGAAACGTCCGAAAAGTGATCGAAGTTCTTGTCATATCGAAAACAACCTAGAACTTTCTATGACAGCACTGCCGCCTGGTGGCGAGTAGCGGAACTACTACAAAATATACATTTTCATCAATATCGATACCTATAGCGACATCTATTGACGAGTAGCGGTAGCTACTATTCACGCACACTAATACCAGTTCACGCACACATACACATGTCCATCGCCAACAAACTCGCTCCAATTTAGCTACCAAGTCGCTCCAATACGCCAACACCAAATCCCTTTGTTGTCACCATAGAATGTTGGCGCATATTGGAGCGACTTGGTCGGCGTGTTAGTTTGCTTGTTAGGTCGAAGTAAGGGGGCTGGTTTGTATTATGGTTGCTAACACAACTGATATATACATAAATACTTTCTATACAAATTTACACCGACAGCCAACAAATTTAGTTTATCACATAGATGTTGTCCGTGCCGGAAATCGAACCCGGGACCCTCTGTTTTCAGTCAGTTACGTTATAGAAATAATTATATAGATTACGAATTTATTATGAGTACAAAAAAAACGATAATAAGCGTTATATTTATTCTAACCTATTTAACGTTGTAAAATTTATAAATGTGTTGTTAAATTTCATGACTGCAAGTCCTTTACAAGACCTACGTATTATTATAAAATTTAAATAAAACTAGTATTTACGAGTTAAATCAATGAAATACTTTAACACTAATGAGTCGTTTTCTACGAGAGTATTTATATTTAGTTGTTACCATTTTCAGTTTGACCAACCAAACGCTGGAATAAATTAAACAAACAAGTACACAACCTCACAAGCAAATTAACGAAATCAAGTAAAAAAACCCAGAATGACTAAGAAAAAAATAAAAACCAATTTCGAAGTTCTTTGTCTGATCCTAAGCAAACTGTGATTCATAAAGTATGACAAATGTGATGATTCATTCACCTTTGCGGCGTCACTAATAAACTCGGTAATTTATGAAGGTGTCTTCTAAGTAGTGACCACTTGCTTTGATTTTCTACGGTCATTTTGATTAAGACAGAGTACATTAAAAAAGTGAGTGTGGCTCGGTGGTAAAAAAGTCTGCTTTTCAGACTTTTTGCCATCAGACGGCCTTCCGGCGGTTCGATCCCGGCCCTACACAAATGACTTGTTTTTCAAGTTAAGTGTGGATTAGCACTCACTTTACGGAGAAGGAAAACATCGTGAAGAAACCGTAACGTTTGAGGACCACAATATCATAAGACGTGTGTCATCCGCCAACCCGCACTTCAGCGTGGTGGATTACGTGATAGATACGCTACCGAGGGTCGGATGCCACGTTAAATTGTAGATCCCGGTTGTTAGTCGTAGTACTAGCAGTCGTTAAGCCAAGTCAATGGAATCGGGTAGGCTTGAAAACTCTCGACACCAGAGTTTGGCTACTTAGCTTATAAGAAGAAGAATTCAAAATGTAACTAAAATTATATAAGCAAACTTTTTTTTAACGCCTTCTTCTTCTTCATCGTATGAGCTAAGAGGCCAAGCTCTGGTGTCGAGAGTTATTCAAGCCGCCTAAAGGCTGGTTTAACTCCTTACAGCAAGGCATTTGACCAGTAAGGCGCGTAACCACAAAAGTTAGCTACACTCCGGCCAGAGGTGGAGCATGCCTAGTTTTAATAACTGGCTTTCAAGGACGCTGCAGAACTCACTGTTAGATACTTGGCAACATATTTCATATGTATTTATTAACTGCCCATACATATTTTATAATAAATTACTACAATAAAGTTGTAGTTGATTAAAAGATTTACGAAAAATAAATTCCACTGAACTAGTTGTTGTAGTTTATACGTTTTTTATTCATGTGAGTCTAATACGATGCATTCAACGATTTGAAAGTATTTCACCGTCAAGTTATCATGTATCTAAGTTGACATTAATGCTTATGTTTAACGATAACTTCAACTTTGGAAGCTTTTTAAGTTAGTCATAAGTGAGAGTTGTGAGTCATGTGTTAATGCGTTTGGTTATGAGGAGTAATGACCCTCCTTTAGTTGTGGTGATTGCTTGTGCAATTAGAATTTTACGGCTTTGAAATTTATTTTGCAAAAAGTTTACTCAAAAAAGACAATCGCGATTCCATTGTTTGAAGATTCAAAGTCACAGAGTAATTAATGTTAATTTATTTTAAGACTAGCAGCTTCGCGCGAGCTATAAATTAATCTAAGTTACAAAGAGAAACAAAATATAGCTTACTCGGAGATAATGAAGCTAGCTACCCAACGGTGACAGAATTTTTCAAATCGGTCATGTAGTTTCGGAGTTTATTCGCGTCAAACAAACAAAAAAAAAAACTTTTCTTCTTTATAATATTGGTAAAGATTACGAATACATACTTTTTCTGAATATTGTTTTTATGTTGATTAACATTAATTATTTCGGCGCAGACATTTTTTTATATATAATTTGTCTATTGTAGTACCGACATACGAAAAAAAATTTAAATAGATCACGGTCAGATCTTTCTCCAATAAGAATATAAACTATCTAAATAAATAGATTATACTTAATTTTTTGCCTACGAATAAAAAACAATATGCATTAAGCTAAGTTCATACGAAACGGATACATTTGCTAGTCTTCTTTTCCGAATGAGCAAAGAGGCCAAGTTCTTTTTAAGCCGCCCGAAGGCCGCTTCGACAGCACTAAAACTAACAGCCAGGACCTACAAATTAATGTGTCATCCGATTTAGCGCAGTTTACAAATTAGCGCATGCAAATGCCTCTTTTTAAAAGACAGCCATGTGCATGGTCACCCATCCGCAAACTGTCCGCATCAACCGTTGCTTAACCTCAATGATCGCGTCAGACCTCCTTAGTTAGCCAAGTTACAGGCGCTATAGAAATCTAATAGTTAACTTATCTCTCTTAAGTTTTCTCACGTCAGAGAGACACGTGTTCTTGGCGTATGTCACTCCGCCAGATGGCACCGTGTTTTCATTGCTAGTGGTGTTCAGAACATAAAGTCAGTGTAATTATCCTGCGACTCATCCACCGTCGCACGCGCATCTGGCGCTGTTTTCTTTCCATTCCGCTAGGGCGCTCTAGGGATGGTGTAATTAAATTACTGCTTAGACTACGAGAGTGTGTTTTTATTTAGGGGGAATTATTGAAAAAATACGAGTAATGTTAGATACCGCCTGATACCGTCTTGGAAGTGGGTTGCTAGTTTTTTTTACACCGAATGGGCTTGCGCTTGATCATAACTCACCTGATGGTAAACGATATTGTGATCTAAGGTGGAGCGCGCTTGCACAGAAGAAAACGGTATATAGCTTTTTTATATATATTTTATACTTGTATGTCTGAACTCTCTTTACAGGGTTACCAACAACTAAAATAAGACCTTTTAAGCGCGTCTTTACTATATCTTTAGTTCGTTTATCATTGATGTTTTTTTTTATCTACGAGTAGGTTGAAAGTTTTGCAACTATGAATGTATGGAGAAACTGTTTTTTTCCACTATATATTATTATAAAAGTTGTAAAACCAAAGTCACAAATACAAAATATTAAATATTTTTTTCCTGTTAAAATGTGTATACGTACATGTATGTAATAGTTATTGTAAAGTTGTTATCCTATCTACTAAGTGGTTACTTCTCTTTCCATTGCAAAGACAAACATCTAACAAATATTTAAGTTTAACAGCGCAGATAAATAAAAGGAATAAAAAGAGTTAACCATGAAAATAAATGCCAACCCTATTTACTTGGTTACTTGGTAACCCTAAACAAGGATTAAGGTGGCAGCACGTGTTATGTTATTATTATTACAGTGTTTCAGATTTACTGCCGAACAGTATCTCAAGTTCATTACAATATTTATATTCGGGCTATTTTCAGTTAATCCAAACTGTACGTCCGTGCTTCAGAGAATTTGATTTGAAAAGGTCAATGGTTTCTTTCTATATGATACGTTTTAAGATATAGTTTATAGACATTTATTATGGTTTGATATAGTTTCAGTGCGTTTAGCGTAAACGGTGAATTAAAATAATTAAGAAAGAAATGAAATACATTTATTATGTACAAAACAAAATACACTCACAATTTACGATATTATTACTTATATTATTTGAATTTGAAAAAAAATGTTAAAACAAATTTATCTTTGGCTATTTACAGCTATATACATATGTTATCAAAAAAGCTATAACTCGATTAAATTACAAAAATACAGTTGAAAAATCGCTTTCTCTAGATCTTATTTGATTATGCAAATGAGAGAATATCAACTTCTAAATGTTTTTTTTATTGACTCGAATATTCCTCTACATATTATATTCCCAAGCGATTCTGACATATACATAAGTAGGCAGAACCTCCTTAGATGAGCAAAAGTTTAAGCACAAAAACGAAACTTGTCGAGTTTATACCAATGAGGTCAGATACTATTTTTAAAGTAGGCTGAGGTCGTACTGTATTATATCTAGTTAAAAACTCTTTGTGTTAACATTTGGTTAAAAACTATTTGTGTTAACATTTGGTTAGAAACTCTTTGGTTTTGTCCGCAGGCGTGTGCCCCTCGCTACGTGTCATATGTATCAGCCAAGCTGAACCTGCGCGACCCTGTGGGCACCTGCTTCGTCGCCAAGTCTTCCAGCCTCCAGGATGTCACCGAATTCTCACCGTGCAGGACCTGTAAGTCTGACTTCTTTGTTTGTACCTACGCAAATTGTTCAAAAGACTTCCTGTTAAACAATTGATAAACGGTACATTTCATAAAATATTGGGATCTTTGTAAGATCTTTATCCTTCGTATTTTTTCACACGTTATAGCTAGGCATTTGAATAGCAGAACTCGTTAACATACGAGTGTGTGACAATCTAGCCTAAGGTGGAGCATGCCTAGTCAGGAAGAACTGGCTCTAAAAGAGGCTTCCATACGCTGTTAAGCGTTTTTGCCGTTTGCGGATCCCGCTCAGAAGAAACGAATGCATTTAGTGATTAGATTGATATTGGTATTTGTCTGTATCTGAGTAACAGTACGTTTTAATAAGGTTAGAGCAACTTGTACAAAAATACAATACAATATATATATATTTTTTTAAATATTTACAAAACAGAAACCCGTCCAAGCGTTTATTTTCTTTTTGACAAAAATTATAACCTTTTAAATCAAATTAAAACCTCGCGTTTAAAAGTGAACTATGAGTACTTTGACTGATTATTCAACCGTTTATTATCCTTTTAACAACATTTACATTTATATTAGACTCTGTTTATGTTTTTGACAAAATAAGCACAAACGTTTGGACGGGCTATAGTGGATATATAAAACTTGCCAACGCGAAAAATTGTCCACTCATTTCGCGGAATAAGGGTGCTTTAGGCATCATGGCGTTCAAAGATGGCGGCGAAGCTCGCGAAACCAACGCTTCCGCCGGTAATGGCGCGGACACGGGGAAATTGGCGTGACGCCGGCAGCTACACTAAAACATGATTTACGACAAGTTTCCCGCTAAATTATATTTTTAAAGTGTAGCGTTACACTGCAGGAACGTTCTGTTGTTAGGAACTGTAAAAGTTATTGTTTTTAGTTTTGCGTTAAAGCAAAACACTTTGGATATTTTAAATCAAAATATGACCGGGTCATAAATGACACTTACGAAAATCATAGTTGAATATAAACGAATTGAATAAGCAAAACATTATTTTATTGATTACTTTGAACTAAAAATGTGTTAACGTTTGCCTAATTTAGTACCTATAGAAAATAAAGCCCTTAGAGCTTCTGAGTTGGCTACCTATTTAATAAACTTAGAAGTCTTTGGGCGGCTTGAAAATCTTCGACACCAGAGCTTGGCCACTTAGATCACACGAAGAAGAAGAATTAAGAAATTTTTAATTAAGATAAGGTTTTGTAGGACAGGTACTTAAGGTTCCCTACATGTAAAGATGAAAAAAAAACTGCAGATATTTATTACATAGATACAGTTCGAATACTTGTACCTACTTATCTTTTTTTAAACTAGGTACTGCATTCGAGAAATAAAAAAAAATGGTTTGTTTTTATTTTATAAGATCCCAGTTTGGAAATATTAAATCGGTTTGCTAATATTAAATCATTATTGACCCCTTTTGGTCAGCTCTAGCGGTCAGAATATAGCCCTCACTTTCACCAACTATGTTAAATCTATATTCTGCAATAAACTTGTTTTGACTTTGACTTTGTTCATCCATAAAATACTTTTTTTAGTATTTCGCACCGAGGATGAGGGTGAGTTAGTAACAGTAACCTGAGAGCACTGTAGTTGCGTAGAAATTAGAAAATATATATTATCACAATATTTTTTAGCATATTTTTATGAATCTTAGGACTTTAAATTAAGACTGGTGTACAAATAATTCGTCATATCTACAAGGTGTAGTTATGGGACAACGTAGTGAGCACTAATTTTAAATTAATTTGAGATCGTATCTAATAACAATTATCATCGTTTTCAGCGAGCTACGGGCAGCGTAAAACAGGCGTATGCCAAGCTGGATTTTCTGCAACTTTGTCAAAGGTAAGGTGCACAAAATAATCATTCTCAAATCCTTTAATTTGCAATTTGGTAGTTTGTAGCAAATTCATGAACGACAAATAAAAAAAGAATAAAAAAACGTTAAACCTCTTAGCTTATTCTTGTTATCAACCTCTATGCTCGTTACTTTTTATTTCTTTTTTTTTCGGAATCTACCTACTTCATGTTTTGCACGCATAAAAAACATAACATATTGCTAAAGCTACCGTTGCAACAGTGTCGCTATTATTAAAGTCATTCATCACTCATAATTAATTTTCACTTACACAAAACGATATTCTCCGAAAACTTAAATACCATCGTCAATAATATTCGTAATTTGGGCAATTGAAAAAGATGCGAGATGCGGCGGCCATTTTGAATTCATCTCGCCAATTTACGATTCGATACGAGTCATTTTGCGGGATAATTAAATGTATTCACTAAAAAAAATTGTCACTGGACAATCGAAAAAGTACTGCTCTTTTATTACAATAATTATTTATTAATGCAAGATAACAAGCATTGAATAAAAAAAATCTCTTACTTTACATTTTTTGTCATCTTTTTAAAACATCGTGGCAGGAAAAAAATAAGAAGTCCGTCTGTCTATTTCAACGCTTTCCAATAAATTGTAGACCAATAACTTTTTGTCGCAAAAAGTCCGTCGTATCACGTAAAGGCCGTGGTTTTACAATCGTGGGAATAGAGAGCAGGTTGCCCACGCCCACCGCTGGGGTATCAGGCGCTCACATCGCGCGCGTGAGCCGCATGCGCCCAGCTTTATGAATTATTAAAAACTTTTATTGTTCGCGCGCAAAAAACTGAACAAAATAGCGCTCACGTATTCCTATTTCGAAAATAGTGATCGCGTTTTATTGCTGTTTTATTTTGTGTCTTTATTTGGGACACAATTGAGGTTTTAATCTGTTGTAGAGTGGTGTTGCCATTTCTGTAAACGCGAATTGAAATGGAGGAGCGGCATTGTTCAGTCAGGGCTTTTTATCTGGTATAGAATATTATTTGTAATTATTTACTATAGTGATTAAATAGTACTACGTATTGAATAATGTTATGCACACTACGTTTTCGCTCAGTTGTTTATAAACTTCTCTCCGTTCCAAGGTTTCCTGGAAGAGATCGCTTTAAACGATAAGCCAATTGTGGCACACTTTTTGACGTGACAACGTCTTAAATTAGGTTGCGGCTGGGAGTCACTTATGAAAAAGTGTAACGCCCGGTAACGTTACGATGAGTCACCGAACGAGAGAGAGGCCCGCCGAATGCCTTGCGTCTCTCTCCCACTCAACTATGATCGGTCTGCCGCGCGCGCAGCACGCGGCAGACGTTGTCACGTAAAATCTTCGCCCGTAAAACCGACTTTACAGGCAACCATTTTTTTATTATTGTATTTTTGCATGTTATTAATTAATATTGTATGTTCAAAAGAGCAAACTGTTGATACCATTGAAATAATTTGTAACACCATATCTGTACAGTTAACAATAAACGAATCTGAATCTGAATCTGAATTCCAGTTAGTATAGGAAGCATTGTGTTTTCGATGTTATCTTTCCCCGAATGAAGAACATGATACATCCTCCTCGTGAATCTCAGATCTAACGTGAAATGTGCACGGACGTGCTAGGCTTAGCAAACGCCATCAAAATTGATTACGGACCTTTTTTAAAATATGAGCTGTAAAAAGTTTGCGTACATTTCATAGAAAGGTTACTAACGTTTTTTGTCTTAAATACTTTTTTCACGAAATTGACGGGAAAGGGTTTTACCTCTGTATTCTGAGGGTTTTACTATATTATCTATATTTTTTAAGAGTACCACGGAACAAATTTAAATATCGAACGGTACTTTTATTTGAACCTAGCTTGTTTTCACGAACTTATTTAAAATATATTTATGAAAAAATTGTTTCCAAGCTCTCCTAGATTCCAGCAGTAAACATGGTATCGGAACGCGACCGAGAAAGGGCGCCATTTGCAGACAATGCCGATGAATTCGAAATTCGAATACCTCGCAGCAAATCGAGAATTTGTCCGCGAATTTACTAGATTTGTATTTTGTATTGAAACAGCAGCGAGACAACTACATTATTCGTTCGAGTTAAATATCTTTTTGGTGTTCATTTTAATAAATCTGTGATTTCAATATGCTATGTATTGTAGATTTGAATGCTATGTATCAGAATCGTTATAATATAACGTTATAAGGTTAATAAAGTTCTATGATTTATACAAAAATAAAATCCTTATACAAATGTAGGTACTAAAAGGTATTTAAAATGCCTGAACTTCATAACATATTTCATTTATTTTGGTGTTGTTTTATAAAATTAGGAACACGTTTTGAATATTTAGCCGTTTTTAATATATTCAGCTTTTTTGATACCCATAAACTATGTACAGAACACATAAATAATACATTATAGAAATGATTTCTTTACTAGCATAGTAATACATCTTATCAATATTATTATTTTATCAGCAAATTACCTATATAAAAATATTAATGACCTCGTTTCATTTATTTTATACTAGCTGCGCCCCGCGGTGGTACCCGCGTTAATTCGGGACAAAAATAAGTTAATCCGGGATAAAACGTAGCCTATGTGCTGATTTAAGTTAACCTTCAGAGCTAATCTCATCAAATTCGGTCAAGTCGTTGGGCCGTGAAGGAGTAACATAGGTTTTGAAGTTATTTGCGCATCCCACGCGAATCGCTATTGTTTTCGGGATAAAAAGTAACCTACATGTTAACCCAAGCTCTAACCTATCTTCACACCAAATAACATCAAAATCGGTTCAGCCGTTTGAGCGTAAAGAAGTAACAAACATGCACACTTACATACAAACTTTCGCATTTACACTCGTAATATTATTAGGATGTGAGAGTTTATGCTAAACTTACGGGGTTCTAAACGTTCTCATAGATTTATGCGCCATTTAATAGAATATTCTATTGCGTTTAGTGCGCTATTAACGCTTGCCCGCAAAGGCTGCGTGCGCTCTCACAGAGTAAAGTGAATAGTCAATAGTTAAGGCGAAGATAAAGGCATTTCGATCATATTTTCCGTAAATTGGCGTAATGGATACCATGCCGGACTGCCAATCAGTAGGTTCCAGTTTCGATTACCAGCACAGCCAACATCTTTGTGCTGAACTGAATTTGTTGGCTGTCGGTCTGGGTGTTAAGATAAAGGCAAACTCTTGGTTTTACAGTATTTCCGCTACAAATCTTCTTCTTCTTCTTCTTCCTTGCCTTATCCCACACTTAACTAGGTGGGGTCGGCACAGCAAATTTTCCTCTTCCACTCTCCTCTATCAGCCGTCGTCTCTACACTCACTCCTGTCTCTCTCATGTCCTCATTCACGCACTCCATCCATGTCTTCTTCGGTCGGCCTCTTGTCTTCTTCCTTGCTCTACCATCTCCTACTAACATGTATCTCCTCTCTACGCATCGCATGCCCATACCACCAATCGCTACAAATTGTGGACGGAAAATAGTATCGAAAAAGTAGCTTAAGGCAAAGTTATTATTCTGTGCTTAAGGCCGTCTGAAGAACCACTCTAAGAATATTTATACTTATTTTGGTATTTCAAACTTATTAATATGAAAAAAATGGTTCAAAAAGTCTCAAATTCAGTTTTTTTTCATATTGGTGCCTTTTTAGTTATTTTTCGATATTTTTTTCCGTACACGGCGTAATGGTTACCATGCCGGACTGCGAATCAGTAGGTTACGGGTTACATATGTATCTATATAAAATATGTATGTATATGCAGTGTATCAGTTGTGTTAGCTACCATAATACAAACTAGAAATGGTTCTTCAGTTTGGGGTTAACCAGCCGTGTGTGAAATGTGTTCTTTGGTGGTCCAGTCCTTATAAAATTTACATAGATTGTCTCGCCACCGTTTCCTGGGTCTTCCTCGTTTTAAAATAATAATAATTGATAGCGAAAAAAAAAACAGTAAAATCAAGATTTTGCCTTTATTGTCACCTTTCGCTTTAAGAGGCCGTTTGTTTCAGCGTTATGTTAGGAGCTTAGCGTATAATAGTTTAAAGCTCTATGCATGTAATAAAACGGCGCCGGCGCATGCTTACGAATAATCGTTCTGGAAAGTTCTTATTATGCAGCCTGGTCATTGATTAGGTGTAAAGCTTAATAGGCAAACGTTAGAAATAATTATTTTTTTATAGTTTATGGGGAAGTTTACCATTGTGTTCGTAATTGTTCAATTGTTTATTTGAATTAAATGACATTAGTATAGCGATTCTGAAACAGCGGCTATTGTTGGGAATTAATTTGGTAAAATATCTTAAGCAGCTCAAATAAGACGGTATTTCTGTAGAAATACATACCGTCAATTTCAATTTGTTTTCGGTGCAAACTGTGAGTCTTTCGATCGTAGCGTTGCCTACGCCTGGACATAGGCCTCTCCCAAGGCACGCCACGCGACCCTATCCTGGGCATCTCGTCTTCATCCACATCATCATTCATCTTATTAATCTTAGTGTCGGCAACTATAACTATTTAATATTAGGCGGGCCTTTCGCTTGTTTGCTACCTATGCAAAAAACGTTTTTGGAGTATCTGTACATGGGGATAATAAGAGTTTTGGTCTCTTGACTTTGGAGCGTCTCCTAAGTTATCTATGGTTGTTGTCACGTGAGGTCCCGCTCGCTGTCACGGCGGCGTGACAGCGCCCCACGTGACGCGGCGCCGGCGCGGCGCGGCGCGGCCTGCGCGCTTGTAGCGCTGTATAAGGCGCACCGCTGCGCACGCGCATATTTATTCATTGCCCGCTTCCGATTCAATGCTAAGTTCCCTTACTCATGCGGATTTTAGGGCCGCAGCCCTTTTAGGGTCAACTCGGACTTTTACAAGTTTTATAGGCTCCAATGTTTTTATTTACGTCGCTATTTTATGTTAAACCGGTGTGGAGATATTATTTTGAGCACGTTTGTCGTGAATTTGACCATATATTGAATAATACGGAACATTCTCCATCCATTTGTGGGTTTCTATATTACCAGTTAGGTACATCTCAACTTCGAGCCAAATAAAATACTCGTTGGTACATTCAAATTCAAATTCAAATTCGTTTATTTACATAAATGACACTTACAGATAATCCAGACGTATCACTTAGACTAGTAGAAATATCTAATAGGAAAAAACATCCACCAACCCGCACTTGGCCAGTGTGGTGGATGGCCTATCTCTCTCCTTATGAGAGAAGGCCTCGAGGCCCAGCAGTAGGAACGTATAGTGGGTTGATTATGCTTATACTACATATCTAATGCAGCATCTTGTTGTTCATACTCTTTACTTAGAACTCTCGAACCCAACATGTGCATGGTATCAAGTCGCAATCTCGGCCGTCGTCAGTGCAGACCGCCGTGAGACTCGAGTAATCTGGCTGAAACTCCAAAACACATGTTAGCACGACCCGACCCTTTGTGATAATGCAACCAGAGCCTGCTTATCTGCAGCTTTCACACGAAGATGTCTGTCTGGTGTGTGTCAATTTGGTTTTGTTGTGGGAAACTTGTGAGGACTAACAAAGGAGATGTTAAATTAAGCCGTAGCGTTGATAACTTTTGGTAATATATTGTAGTGGCAACTCGATTATCCGGCCCTCAGTTATACGAATTTGCGATTATCCGGACTAAAGACCAATTGTCCAAAGTCGTATTTTAGTAAATACGAACGTGTCGGACTGAACTGAACTGGCATCACCCCGCCCGCGCCGGTTTCATATCGGAAAATTAAAAAGGCGATTTTCTTCATACGTTCGATTATCCGGATTTTCGATTATTCGCCTAACAACAATAATTAGTTCGGTCAATTGAGTTTCCACTGTAGTCAGTTTTAATATACAAAAATGGCAAATATACTCACCGTTTGGACCATTTCATTACCATTTTAAGTGGTTTATTACTCGTATATAATACAAAACAATACATGCATTTTTAATTGTACAATAATTCTCAAACAATAATTTATATTATATTAATTCTAAACAGAAATACGAAATGAAACAAGTGTTTGGTTAGTCGTGAAGTATGATCGCTTAATCAGGAAGTGCATTCCCACACCACCAAACACCATCACGAGCCCATAAAAGGAGGATAACGAGGGCTGGACGCACTTAGCTGATATTTTATCACATCCACAATTACAGATATCTATAGCAACTCTCCGCATTACCATAAGTGTCTTCTCCATAAAAATGTGGGATAACAGTCGTAAAGCGATAGGGATAAACAACTGGCGGTCCTGACTGACTGTAGAGGCTTCTTATACTCAATTCCCAGTGTAAATGTGTTGTGTTTATGTTTATAAAAGGACTTGATGATCAATTACTTGTAACTGCTCATGTTTTTTTAAGCGTAACGCCTTTAGTATACCTACGCAATCACATGCGGCAGCGTAACGACGAAAAAAACTGTCAGTTCGCATGTGTACTACTATAAAGCTAGATGAAATAGTTGCATCCTTGTCGGTATTGTTTCGCAAGTAACTGCGAAATGGCCGTTACACAGACGCAGCTGTTTCGCTAGTGTAGTTTCGCATCGTGTAGCGCCACCAAGCGTTCTGTCAGAGAGGACAGAATTTCGCAATATGGAAGCCGAAAATATGAAATGACAATGACATTTCCTTGCGAAAAAACTATATATATTTATTTGTATATACCTATATCTATAAATATCTACATTTTGCTTATAAAAGATGCTCTTTATTTTCAGGATGGAGAGCGACTGTTCATGGGTGCACCTGGCAGCTTCTACTGGCAAGGTATATAAACTTCACCTATATAAACTTTGATAAAATATTCCTCTATACAAAGCTCATGACAGTCATAGCCCACTATATGTCGTCCAAATCTGGTGGATGGTGTATGTTTTGTGTGGTTTGCACAGAAATATCATGGGAATGTTGACTCCCAAGTGGTAAAACGTCTAACAATCATTATCATTAGGTGTTTGGTTTGAGCCACATTAAAACCAGAAAAAGAAAAAAGTAACGTAGAAAAAGTATTTGAAAGAGTTTTAAGATTTTCGTGATAAACTAAAGAGAGTTTTCCAGAATTTGAAGTGTGAAGAGTAAGTATGATACTGACACAATTTGTTTAATCCAAATCCACAGGGCGATCGTTTTCGATAGATGCAAACGAAAAGTTTTTCCACTTTATGCCGAAAATAACGGACGAAGGTAAACAAAGAAACGTATCGCCGATTGACAACATCCTAACTTTTAACCGCAATAACATAGCGAGAGGCTTACGAGCGCCTAATCCTCGAATAAACCATCATGCAGTGGTTCTAAATGCTATTTCTAATCGTGATCGAGTATAATTCCAATAAAACAATACTTATACTAAACCATTTTGCTTTTCAAACAAATTTAGCTAACCATTAATGTTTTGCTTTTTAATCATCTAATAAATGAATAATACATTTCGGTGTCAATAATTTATAATCTACTTATAAAGAATTTAATTTAATTTAAGCTTTCATCTTCCAATACCAAATTGATCAAAATTATTTAAACATTAAATAAGAAATTAATGGTGTGGAATATACTTGATCATCGGAAATGGGATTTAAAACAATGCTGCTTTGTGAAACTATACATGGCATGGATCCAGTGGGACCATATCGCTATGGTTCATTAGAGGATCACTGACGTGTGTAGTCGCAGAATCCATTAGCTTTCCTAAATCATGGTGTAGAGGTCGGTGGCATCGACCTGCTGCGGGGTTCACCGGATACCTCTCAACTTCTCTTGTTAAATATACACCTTTAGTGACTTGTACCTTTAGAACATCCTAGACCTAGATGTCGGTATAGACGTGCACGATTATATTACTTTTTGTTCTTTCACAACCATTTTCACTTCTTGTGCTAACGTGTACGTGGACATATGTAATAGTGACCTACATATAGAATGTAATGGAACACCTGTGTTGGTCTTATGTACTGACCTCCTTGGTTAAACTGAAACTATCAATGTAAATAGGAATGCCACACCTTGTAGCCCCGTAGAAGGTAATATAAATATTAAACATGGATTGGTTTCAATTTTATATCGCTTTAAACATTGTAACACGAAATTGTGCCCATGCTTTTAAACTAATGAGAGAAATAATTCATTTCAGCTTTTGAAGTCACATTAACTTGCATTTAGTGACATTCAAGAATAATTCCAAATTGGTGTTCAGGAAACGTGACTTCATCAACAATAATCGCCAATGCCTTTTCATTAGCAACTATTATCTTGTCACGTCATACATTGAAGCAAGCATTTCATACAGGCACTGGTCGACATGAAATGCATAACTACTGATGCTTTAAACAACATCAGTCTCATTTGCCTTTGAACGCAAATCAGATGCTTCTCATGGTTCTTGATAAACTTAATATTTAGCTCATACATTATTTTCATTTGGACGATTATCTTTATTTTTTTCTTAAGATATTTTCTAATCTCAGGTCGAGATTTGCGGATTGATATTGCCCGTGACTCTAGATAAAAACAGGGTTCTTGACTTGCCCCTGTATTATTTTATATGCCAGTGAATTGTTTAAATTCACCAAAAATAAAATTAGTTGTATGAATTTCATACATTATATTTTTATTACAGTCTTGATTCTCTCGCCATTTGACGCCGAAAAATATCAACTCAATCAATGGCGCCGCTTTGAGAATCGGATACAATATGCAATAGGAACTGCTTGTAATCTATACTCGCATGAATTTTTTCAACAAAATCGTCCAAATGAAAATATCAATTTTAACCTATCAATTCTTCCTATATCTACTAACTATACAATAATTTGTAGGTCAGTTGGTAGCGCAAACACTTAACGGCAAGCCAGCCTTGCTCTCGACGCCTGAAGCCAGTGCGAAGTACGATGACTCCTATATGGGATACTCCATGACAGTCGGAGATTTTGCCGGTGAGGGAATACAGAGTATTGCGGTCGGAGTTCCGAGAGGCGCTGACTTGAAAGGATTGGTAAGATAGAGTTTGTTTTATTTAGACCCATTCCCCGATAACGATAAAATTTACCTAGTCTCTGTCGCCCACCACCAATTAGAGCGCTTGTTCTAAATCTCGCGAGCGGTATTTTCAACGCGCGTACGACTGGCCCAAGCCATTCTTGACCGTCGTCGGACGGCCGTCTCCGGACACAACATCGGTCCGGGGATATCCCTTTTCTAGATGGAGGCAGACCGTCGTCGCTCCATAACCTGGGAACATTGAGAGATTTTGTAAAAATGTCTTTGTCGTAGAGTTTTGTAAAAAGTGTTTGCCGGTATTCGGTTTTTTGTTCATAAAATATATTACTCGTATTATTGAACAGCAGGGTGCGTAACCACACGAGTTAGTGACACTCTTGCCTAAGGTGGCTCTAACTGGTTATCAAGCACCTAACAGTGTCTTCCAGCAGGCACTGTTAGGTGCTTGGCGTCAGATTTTTCAACTGGTTTGATAGGTAGCTAGGCGAGCATTTTTTGGTCTTATTTTCCTTTACTAAAAGTTTGATTCCATTGGCGGTGATCAACTCACAACATTCGGGACGTAAGGCGGCCGCATGTCTAGCCTGCTAGAAACTGTTATTGCTTCAAAACTAATAAGATTGCTGTCTATTTCCAGGTGGTCCTGTACACTTGGGAGTTGCAAATCATCAAGAATATCAGCGGGTCTCAGATCGGAGCCTACTTCGGCTACAGTTTGGCTGCCGGTGATATTGACGGTGATGGTGCTGAAGACGTGATTGTTGGCGCTCCCATGTTCACTCGCCCTAAGACTGACGGATACGAGCATGGCCGGGTCTATATCATCTATCAGGGGAAAGATAGGGTGAGTTCAGTTTTTTTACACAATTCACACACGGCTGGGGCTAACCCCATACTAAACCATTTATAGTTTGTATTATAGTTGCTAACACAACTGATATTAACTGATATCATTACTATACATACATAAACACTTTATATCGATACACATAAAATACAGACCGACAGTCAACAAATCTAGAGTTAATCACAAAGATGTTGGCCGTGCCGCGAATCGATCTGAGACCCTCTGGCAATCCAGCATGGTAACCATTATGCCAACGAAATCTTCATCAGTTACTTTTATACTATTTGTAGTATTGGCACGTATTGGTAGTACATTGGTCGTCTAGCGGCAAGTTGTGTCGACGACATTATAACTGTCGCTGGTCCAACCTAGGCTAGAATGACATAGGACAGAGGCAGATGGAATGACAGGAGAGAGGCCTTTACCCAGCGCAGTGGGATAGAATCGGCTGCGGATGGTGATGATAAGGTACAATATAAACATATAAGTAATTCCGTAGAATTTACATGATTAAATTAAAAATTAATTAGAAAAATATTCATTTCAGACTTATTCAAAGTCCCACGCTCGTACCGGAGAGGTATCTCAAGGGCGATTTGGACTGGCTCTGACGTCGCTTGGAGATATCAACTATGATGGTTTTGGAGGTAAGCAACGCTTCAATTTAACGTGTGCGAAATTCTACAATAATATAGAAAAGACACAAAATAGTTTAATGTAAACTGAACAACCTGAAAAAATATCATGAATAACAAAACGTAACTGGCTACTAGATCCCGCTCCATCTCTATGCATATGTTCACAACCCTTGTTTCTATTGTAATAAGAACGAATATGCCTTGCTTTAAACGGCCATGATTAGCAGCGGCGGTGGATAATTTGCGGGAATTTCCCGCCATAGACTAATTGTGTTTTAATTTAGTTACTTTAATTAGTATGATTGTAAATTGGTTTCATATGCAATGCATTACGTTTTATTTGACTCTTTCGAGCTTTTCTGTGAAACTGACGCAACTGGTTATTTTGTTTGAGGACTTGAGACTTAAAAATGCCTAATTCATCTGATGGTTGGTCTAAGCTGACCAGAAAGTAAAAAAAAAAAAATTTTAGCACAACAAAATTCAACAAATTATTCAGCGTCACAGTACCAGTTGTAAAATCATTTTTGGGATTTACAAAAAAAAAGCGGATATCAGGCTACATGATAGTGACATTGATTGATTAATATAGATATCATGCTTATTCGAAATGACAAAAGGGGAAATTAAAACCAAAATTTAGTTTATAAAAGCTAATAAAAGTTTTCTGAAATCTAATGTAAAAATCACTGTATTTTTATTTTTATTTTACTGTAATTTTGTCGTAAATACTGTAAATTTGATCACGAAACACTGTAATATCATTTTCCTCATCTGGTAACACTGATGAAAATGTTTATATTTCTTCTTGCTCTTGCAACTAAAGTAATGCAATTGTAGAATTTGTAGCAAATATGCCATGAACATTTTTTTAACCCTTAATTGGACGATTTTTGTTTCACGTTTTAAAACAATATATTTGTGTAAAAGACATGTATTACTGTCTAGGAAAAATTTGTAAAAAAATCTAGACATAAATTTACTATACCTACTTTTTTTTGCAATAATGTGAGTGTTGTTTATAAACTACATTGCGCAAAATTAAAAAAATAAATAAATGTAGGTCAATTTAATTTGTGATTTTTAGTATGTTGTTTAAAAACAACCTTTTACAACAACAAGGGTTAAAAAACTGGCTTACCTTATTCCAGACATAGCAGTGGGCGCTCCATACGGCGGCCCACAAGGCCGGGGTGTAGTGTACATCTACCACGGCAGCGTCAACGGTATCCTCGAGAAGTACTCCCAGGCTATCACCGCGGAGGAGATCTCTCCCAACCTGCAGACCTTCGGGTTCGCTCTCTCCGGGGGAGTGGATCTTGATGATAACAACTACACTGACCTTGTGGTTGGCTCGTACAAGTCTGACAGCGTGGTGTTCTTGAAGTGAGTCCTATTCTTATTGTTGATAAGAAAGATTTGGTTTCTGTTTTAATAAACTATAAATATTGTCTTCTCAATGATTTCATAAACTGGCTGAAACGTTTTTGAATACATATTAAAATAAGCTTTAGATTTTGCGAGACTCAACGGTGAGATTGATTGATTAATCACACCAAGTCTTGCACTTGCATATTTGGTGCCTACCATATTGATTTATTAATTAAAGGATTTAACTAATGTGAGGTGAAAAAAAAACCACTTGATACAGTAAAAAATCTTCTCACAATGGATGATGATAAGATGTATATATAATTTGCGATAAAACCATAATTTTATAGTAGTATGTGAAGTATCACAGGTAGTAGGTATCCTAATCTCTTGTAGTATTTCGTCGTAGCATACGAGTATAAAACTGTTTTTTGTTTGTTTCGCCAGTTCTCCCTTACAACTCTTAGCAAAGGATGATGATTGTGTTGAACAAGTATTTTGCCTAATTTCATAGTGATCCAGTCTTACTGTTATTGCTATTTTAAATCTGCTTTGAGACGTGCTTAACTCACCAACGATCCTTAATATAATATCCAATGAAATTCCCAGATCTCGTCCCGTGGTAAAGGTGACAGCGGACGTGAAGTTCATGGGCGAGACAAAGCTTATCTCTCTGGACGACCGGCGCTGCAAGCTACCTAACGGCACCAGCGTCGCCTGCGCACATCTCAAGTTCTGCCTCTCGTACGATGGCATCAATGTTGATCAGCAGATCAGTAAGTAGTAATACAACTTGAAGGCGTTCATACAGTCTTCCTGTATTAGGGAAGAGATTGATATGATAAAGCTGCTTAGTAGTATAAATTAATTGAATAAAATAAACCTTTGGAAGCTGGCTCCTTCTTTCTCACTCTGATTAAAGTATGCTAGTGAGAGAACACGAATTTTGAAAAGTTTTCTTTAGTGCCTCAAGTTATATACTAGACTGGTGTTTAAATATATCCTCTCAAAAATATACATAAATAAAGGAAGAAATGATAACGTAGATTAGTGACTGATACTAGATTTTCCTGGGTTTGACAAAGTCAGCAGAGAACATTTTTAGATTATGTACTTGCTTTTAAGTATGAAGATTCTTGAAATGTTCAATTCCGGGATTTAAAAAGACAGATAAAGACTGTTACTGCATTGCCAATAAATGAAATAGATAGTAATAAAAAAGATAAGATAGTAATAGAAGATTTGCCTAAAAAATAACAGATATTACGTAGAATATAATTTAAATAAAGTTAACAAAAAAAAATTACTATGTAACATAGATAGCCTAATTTTCAATTGCCAATAAAGCTGATATTAGATATTTACTAATATAATTAATAGTAAATTGTTGGTATATAATTTGTTTCTATACATTTTTCTATTATTGATGGATGATACATCAAGTGTTCAATATTGTATTTTATTTACCGATAATTTAGCAAAATGTCTATTTGTTTCCAAGCAGAGGGATATATCTGCTACTTCGGTGAGTGGTAGTAGGCAATCGGTGTAACATCAACCAAATTGTCCACAGAAAGACCCTCAGACCCACCCCCATGTAGTGGTATCATAGTTTGTATTGGTGTCTCGATGTTAGTACACTAAATGTTTATGCACTGTTCTAGTCATTTCACAATCATCAAATCACGCATAAGATTACGATTGTTTCGCTTTACGATCCTATAAAATATTAAATCTGGAATACACAGCAACATCGTTAGAAGGATGCAAGCGAAAAGCAAAATCCTCACTACTTTTCACAGCCAGCCAGCCATCATCGTTCTATAGAGCTAATTACATAATTTGTCTTTTGTTTTGTGAACTTATTTTATATTCACAGCAGAGATGGCGCTGTATTCTGCTACCTAAATTAAATGTCTTAGTTCAGTTTTAACAGGGATGCTTTAAAGTAAAAATAAAGTTGAGTATGGTTAGCATACCCAAGCAATGCTCTATGAAGAAATGTTATCATAAAAATTGTTACCATTCCTGTAACATCATAATCGTGTACCACAGATTTCGCGGTGACCCTGGAGCTGGACTCCCGGCAGAAGACCACCAAGCGTCTGTTCCTGGCGGAAAGCCGGGAGACAACTTACACCACGCACATCCTGCTCTCCAGGAGACAGGAAGAGTGCAAAGATGTTACTGTCTATTTGGATGTAAGTTTACATATGTATAAGAGCTGGTTTAGTTATTTGGATGTAGAGTTTTAACACAATACAGTTACGAGTAGACTTATGGCCATTGATGACAGTTTTTAAACTGCGAGTGGTGACAAGCCAAGCCAGTGGTAGAAAATGCACTACATCCATACACATTCATATTGACACACATATATACATACATACATAATTGAATTCAATCCGCGACACCCTAGATCGATTATCATCTGCAAAATTTGCAAATTTTGTGCGAAATTTGAATTCGCTCATAAGGTGAAGGAAAAAATGTGAGGAAACACACATAGCCCAAGGACCACAAAATCTGAAGACGTGTGTCATCCTCCAACAAGCACTTGACCAGCGTGGTGGATTATGACCTACATATATATCTCTCTCCATTTGAGCAGCTTTTGCTATATGTACTCATAAAAAAATCTTTAAGAATTAAGATCTGTCAAGACATCTATTCAAGGATGAGAAAATGAAATCACTGCCATATGTACATATTTTATTCATCCACCATTAGTAATAAGTTAGATATCTTTCTCTTCCAATATTCCAGGAGGAAATCCGCGACAAGCTAACTCCTATTGAAGTGAAGATGACGTACGACCTGATCACCCAGCCGTCAGGCGACGTGGTCCCGCCGGTCCTGGACCAGACCACCGGCATCTCTCACGCCGACTCACTCAATATACAGAAGAACTGTGGCCCTGATAACATTTGCATACCTGACCTCCGGATGGCTGCTACCACGTAAGTTTATTGCGATGATAGGAAAAACACGGCGTGAAAAGAAATGTACGGATTTTTGGACATGCTAGAAAGAAAATGACTAATATTTTGCTAAATATATGGAAGTTGGTATTGGTGCTTTGTTATGTCCTAGACGAACCCGTCGCTCGCTGGTAAGCATCAGGTCCGCCCATTCCAATTACAATGACAACCGTCTTTCATAATTTCTATGGACACAGATTTTGGATTATAAAACTCAGGATGTCATTTGAATCTAATTGCCCAGTAATTCCACCGAAATCCTCCTTGAGGGCCAGTAATTGTAGACTCATGCTCCACCTTCAGGCAGTCTCTCTGACTTGTGTGGTTATGCAACCTTCTGGTTAAATTCATAGCTGTATTTTGTAAAAAAAAAGTACCTAGTAATTCAATGAACATTATGCAATTAAAATGTCAAAATGAAATGAAATTTATTATTCTAAATAATAACCCACCCCTAATAGCTCCCGGTGCAAAGGTGCCCATTATACTAGCAGCGTTGCCGCGCTGAATAGCAATCGCTATCCTTTGCATCAGGAAGGAGTATATATATTAGAAGAAGTATTTATATTTAAATTTATTCTTACATGTGTCATCTTCTTTCCAGGCCAATAGTAAATTACGTCCTTGGTTCTGGTGAGAACGTCCATATAGACGTGAAGGTGGAGAACTCCGGAGAAGATGCCTTCGAGGCTGCTTACTACCTGCGCATACCCCCCGGAGTCGCCTACAGCAAGATGGAGAGATTGGATGAGAACCACGACACCCCCATATACTGCTCCATTGTTAGCAGGGACGCTAATGGCAACTCTAGTTTGAGGTGTGATATGGGCAACCCCATGGCTAGTGGGCAAAAGGTAAGTTTACCAACAGTTAATTGAGTACTTTATAAAAAAGTATCAAATATTTTTCATAATTGGTTATTGAACCAGACTCGCCCATAGTATTTTTGACACACTCAGATTGAAAAATCTTCTTTATACTTCCTTCTTGAATCAAGGATGTCATAGTTCCTTGAGCGGTTTGAAAATTTTCGACAATAGCACACAAAAAATATGATTAGTGTTTTTGAAGAAATCTTAAATATTTAATTTATAATTTTTTTTGAACAACATAACATAGAACGAGTATACATATAATTAATATTTATACGAGTAAATGCAATTTTTTAATTTTATTATTTGTAGTGTTTGTCGTAATAGTGGCAACCGTCATACATAATCTGTGTTCAGCTATCTAGCTGTCCCGCATTATGAGATACAGCCTGATGACAGGCAGACAGCGGAGGCTTAGTAATAGGGTCCCGATTTTACCTTTTAGGTAACAGACCTTTAATAAGGCACCTGTTTATTTAGGTTCACAAAACAGAAAATATTTTTTTTTCTTATCCTTGATAGGTTTGCGTTTGACTACAGCTAGCCTGATGTTAAGCTGCACCACAGTCTACGGTGTGGCACGCTTACCTAGAAGATACCTATTAACTCTACTTTTGAAGGCCCCCGGTATAATCAGAACTATAACTAAAATAGATTAATTTACCAGGATCAAAACTAGATTATTTTCCTAACTATGTCACATACAAGTTATTATTCTGTGACTATGTGTACAAAACTTGATCAAATAAAAGTATTAGAAAGAAGCAAAGAAACAAAACACAATACAAAACTAGTTAGTGACAATTAGGTTAAGCTACAATTTAATTTAGTTTAGTACGCGTATTAGTTTAGTTTTAATCTTATTTCAGTAATTCAAAAATATTTTTCTTATCTTAATATATATAAATCTCGTGACACAATGGACTCCTAAACCACTTAACCGATTATAATAAAATTCGCACACCATGTGCAGTTCGATCCAACTTGAGAGATAGGATAGTTTAAATCTCAAATTATAGTAGCAACTTTAATTTATTGCTAATTATTGTCTGTTATTATTTAACAGTCACAATTATCTGTTAACTCCAAATGATTCTAACAGATGTCGATACCTTTCAACTGGGTTGAGTAAGTAATCAATAGATGGCGCTGCTATGGTAAATCTACGAACGTGTCATATAAGCTACACTATCTATTTTTCATACCCCTAAGTGAGGCAAAACAACGTTTGCCGGGTCAGCTAGTTTGACTATAAATGTGTGTATGTGCAGGTGAACTTCAGAGTGATGATGGAAGTGGACTCGCGCGTGACGGCGCTCACGTTCGACATGGAGGCCAACTCCACCAACCCCGAGCGCGGCACCAACTACGACAACACGCAGCGCATGAGCATCGGCGTCGTCGTGCAGGCGCATCTCTCCATTATCGGGTAACTCTTCATCAACAGCTCACTTCAATCATGTTATACATTAACAATAATACAATTCACATTCACAAGTTACAATCACACCGTATACATTCCCGTGCATGTGCAATTTGCAAGTACCAAGGTGTAGATTACAAATGCCCACATTCTATGGCTATTAAAATATTTAACAAATTACCAGACGACCTTAAGCGTATCGATAATATTAAAACATTCCTAAAAAACTTAAAAAACTTACTCATAACAAAAAGTTATTATAAAATAGAAGACTTTTGTAACTGACGGAACACTTAAAAAATCTAATGAATTAACAGGGTTGCTCATCTCCAGTAAATAATTGCAATGCCTTATGGGTAATTATGTAACTGTAAAGTGACATAATATTGCAATAAATGGTTTGACTTTGACTTTGACTTTAGTGTAGCCTGTACAGTAGCCTAAAATTTATCATCATCATCAGCCTGTATCTTCCCACCGGGTATAGACATCATCTCCAATACGCCGTACAGTCTGCAGCCAATTTCCACCAGATCTTTCCAGCATGCCTAACGATGTCATCTAACCTTCGAGCTGGTGGTATATGCCTCTCTGTCGTTGTCCGTTCCTCGGATACCACACGGTGACTGCCCTGGCAGGACACGGGGAGTCTCGCAATGGGAGACTCTCTTAAGCACCAAGTGTCCTGCCTATCTCCACTTCAACCAGGCAATCCGTATTCCCACATCTTCAACTTTGTGCGTCGTCGAATAACAAGCGTATTCCTAACATAACTTATATCTATTTTTACATACGTCAAATTTAAAAGTCTTAATTAAACGAAGCTTAAGCCAGTGCATTTGCAATAATGCTCACCGCCCAAAAGTTGCCATTGATTTTGATTTTTGAAAGTACTTTATTAACATAATTATTAAATATTTTTGTACAGCGTTCTTATTCTACACAACATTAACTTAATATACTAGGTTTTTATTAGGCTAACAGCGCCGTTTAAAAACTTATGTCTAGGTACTCTAGGTTATAAAGTAATTACTTATTAAATCTTATTATGAATAACAACTAGCTAATAGTAATATATTTATCTAAATGTAATTACGTACTACGACCGTGGCAGCTCGTACGTTTATGGCAGATTTACATTTAATTAAGCCATTGTTGCGGCCGCATTCCCGCGCTGCATGTCTATTGACACTTGCTGTTTCAGATCCACCTTACTCAGCCGAGCTACTGGCGCTATATTGACGCCTCTGAATCCAATTGGATATATGACGTTCAATATCCTTTTTTCTTTCCAGTACGTCGGATCCCCCCGAGCTGCACTACAACGCCTCCCTGTATGACACGAGCGATGTGAAGGATGACGCCAAGATGGGTCCGCAAGTGATACACAAGTACAACATCAAGAACGAGGGACCCTTCACCGTCGACGAGGCTGAGATATACTTCATGTGGCCCTACCAGACCCTTGATGGTAAGATTTTATTTTTCATTTTGTACCAGACCTGGCAAATCATGTTTTGCCATATTAAAAGTAATCATTATCTAGTATTTATTTCAAAAGATTACAAAACTTGCTACCGATCAATCATAAAATCTGTTTTTCCAAACCGCTTTCTCAGTTTTAAATAAATTTACTTTTTTTAGTTTGAAATTTGATAAAATTAAAATTTAGTCTTATGAGCATATTCTTCTACTTATTGATAAATTTGATTTATACCAATTTCGTTAAAAGTACTCATAGGATTGGTCTTAAAACTTCTATAACTTTCAATATAATTATTTTTATTTATTTTAGGTGTTTATGATTTATAACGATAAAACTGTATACATATTTTTTATTATTTATTTATTATTCCCATATATTCACGTCTTTAGTACATTTTTGTGCGTTTTATCCTTTAATGTCATTGCTAGTTGCTAACGCGATCTTGTCTATGTTGCAGGTGAAAACCTGATGTACATGCTGGTGCAGCCGCAGTGGCTGGGTGCGGTGCAGTGCGACGTCGCGCGACACGTCAACCCTGACAACCTGTTCGTGCAGAACCCCTACGCTTACATGCTCACTAAGGAGAAGGAAGGTCAGTAGTTGCTTTACAGTACCCGGCGACAAATATTGTACGTTGACCTTTGGAAAGAGACAATCGGCTCACTTCGGCTTCGTGGAGCGTTATCTCTGTCGCACGAAACTTGAACCAATAGCAGTTGAACTGAAAAACGGTCACATAGGTAGTATTTGGTACGGTATATAGGCAGAAGGGCACTTTTTCAGTTTAACTCTGATTTGTTCAAATTTCGTGCGACAAAGATAACGCTCTACGAAGGCGAAATTATCCGATTGTCTCTTTTCAAAAGTCGATTTGCAATATTTATCTTCGATAGGTGTACATTTTTTATGCTTGCAAGTGATATGACGCACCCGTAACTAACCTGATGGTAAGTATCGAGGCCCATTCCAATTACAATAGCAATGCGAGTTTTGTATTGCAATACAAAACTCGGCGCCTCACTAGACTGTGCTTACCTTGTTTAAGATATTCGATCTTATAGATCGAATCTATATGATCGAATCGATCTATCTATCTAATCTCATCTCATCGCCCAATAATTAATCTACAATAAATGCAAATGCTGTGGTACTTCCAAGGAAGGTCCCTGCGTAAGCGGCTTACCACTATTAATGCGGGTTCTTTGAGGGTAGCATACAACCTCATAAATATCCTCATAGAACCCATGTAGAAACTATAATTAATTAATTATAGCAATCGTTCCTAAACAACATTAGGGTAATAAAGTTAACCACCGTCATGCTAAATACCTAAGGACTTTAGGTTAGGACACAGAAATTGTTGTTGCGGTTGTATATATAACTTGCGGTTTCAAAGGCTTTTTTAATAAATAAAAATTGGTTACAGCCATGCTGAGCAGCGACATGTACACGGAATCGCAAATCTCCGGAGGAGGCGGATACTATGGACAAAGTAAGCGCTAGTTACACTTACTATGGTAACTATCTGATCATATTTTTGGTATTATTCTGGTTAAATGGTCTCTTTTCCATATTTCAGGCTCTTGGGAACAACAATACACAAACAATGGCCAAACTGTGTCACAAAGCGGTGGAAGCCAATTTGGTTCCGGTCAAGGTTCCGTCGGTTCTGGAACCCAATATGAGGTCCAGGGCTCTAGTGCACAAACTTTTGGAAGCCAAAGCTCGTCGGGACAATTCAGTGGCAGCCAAGGTTCAACAGGACAATTCAGTGGCAGCCAAGGTTCAACAGGACAATTCAGTGGCAGCCAAGGTTCAACAGGACAATTCAGTGGCAGCCAAGGTTCAACAGGACAATTCAGTGGCAGCCAAGGTTCAACAGGACAATTCAGTGGCAGCCAAGGTTCAACAGGACAATTCAGTGGCAGCCAAGGTTCAACAGGACAATTCAGTGGCAGCCAAGGTTCAACAGGACAATTCAGTGGCAGCCAAGGTTCAACAGGACAATTCAGTCACAGCCAAGGATCAGGCAGCCAATTCAGTAGTAGTCAAGGGCCTGGAACGCAATTCGGCGGAAGTCAAGGTTTCCAAGGCGGACAAGGGCACGCCGGAAGTGGTCAAGCGTTCGGCACTCACACTTATAACAGAACCATATGGACAAGTCAAGGGCTTACTGCTGATGAACAGGAACAGATTAAAAAGAACTTTGAAGCGACGCTGGCAGCGTCTGGCCAAGGATCAAGCCAATCTAGTCATGGCAGCCAGGGAACTCATAGTCAAGGCGGTTACAGTCAAAGTGGATTTGGCTACGGACCAGGTCAACTCGTGCCCGGAGGTCATGTTGTAAGGGTCAAGAACCTCACAACTGTGTACGATCAGAATCACAATATTGTATCACAATCTGAAACTAGTACTGAATACGGATCGCTCGGACACGAGGGTGAAGAAGGCAGTTCTTTCGATAAGTACGTTTTTATTAATTTTATGACAAGTACGTTTTGACGACCTCGTTGGCGTAAAGGTTACCATGCCGGACTGCCAATCAGAAGGTTCCGGGTTCGATTCCCAGCCCGGTCAACATCTTTGTGCTTAACTAAATTTGTTGGCTGTGGGTCTGGGTGTTAAATATGTATCTATATAAAATATATATGTATGTATATATATATATGTAGTATATCAGTTGTGTCAGCTACCATAATACGAACTAGATATGGTTCAGTATGGGGTTAACCAGCTGTGTCTGATATGTGCCCTAATATTTATTTATTATTATTATATTCTTTCCTTTGCTAGTAACTATACATATGATATCCTATATACTAATTTAACACATGGTCATTTTCCAGGTACGCTCAAGGCGGCTACAACCGCGGCTCAGGACAATCGTTCTCCAGCAGCAACGCTCAAGGTTCCCAAAGCAGTTTTGGCAGCGGCTACGCTCAGGGCAATCGCCAATACGAATCCACCCAGGGCTCACAGGGCCAAGGGTTTATTCACGGCAACTGGGCTACTACTGAAACAGTCAACTCTGACGTCATGAAGGCCGGGTCAGCTACCTTCCGTGGGGCTGGAACTGTGACCGTCGTCGGTGATGAAGAAGAAGACAAACTGGAAGGTTTCGGAGCATATGCCGCTCACAATGCCAACGATGACTTCCGACTTGGCATCGCCGAGGTCACGGGAAGTGGAGGGTCTAGTTCCGGTGGCAGTGGATCAGGAAGCGCCGGTTTCCAAGCTGGAGGTGCACAGGTTGGCAGTGGCAGCTACCAAACTGGGGGTGGCGGCTATCAATCTAGTGGTAATTCTTGGAGCACTCGATCCGGTACTTCCGGGGGATATTCTTACTCTTCTAAATCAGGTAAATAAAACTCATTTCGTGGCATGTGTTTTGAAAATCTTACGTATAATAAACACATCACATATTTATTATACGCTAATCATTTTACTGTTATTATTTATACAAAGGTGATGTTTTGTTTTTATTTCAGGAGGTCAAACGGCACACAGTTCACAATCTGGCAGCTACAGCTCAGCTAGTGAGAGACGAGAAAACACCAGGAGAAGGCGAGAAGATCAGGTAACATAACAGTTTAGATATTATTAATCTTTTCCTCTCAAAAAGTATATATGAAGGGCTCGTGAGCACTATCGCAAAAGTTCCAGTTGTTTAGAATCTTAGGCCAGAGCGTCGGCAACTCATGTGGTTACGCGCCCTACTGATCAAATGCCTAGAAAATGTTTTGCGTTAGCCTATCAATAAACGAGTATTGTCGTCAGAAAGAAAGAAAATAAACGAATCTGAATCTGAAAAAGTTTATTTTGCACATACATAAAGTTCTTAATTACATACAAAAATCATGGGTTTTTTTTATAAATCTTATGAAATACTACTACACATAACTACTACTACTATACATTAATTAAAGATCTACAATATTTTCAGTTTTTTTATGTTTGATTCAATGTTAAGAATTCGTTCAAGTTTCTACATACAGTCAGAATCTAAATCTATTGTCTCCCTTTCTTTAGATAAATTAAAACTTCTTTAAACTAATTTTTATATCTTTCGGGGCAACACTTTCAATTAAAACCAATTTTTACTTTCTAAAAACAGTTTTTATCTACCATCCCAGGTAAACTAACCTACTCTTACTCTAACTATCTTTAAAATATTTTTTCCGTATCTACCTTCCCAGGTGGACAAGCAGCTGAAGGAGATCCTGGAACGGTGCCAGGAGAAGTACAAATGCGAGGTGATCCGATGCACCACGGGCCGCATGCTGCGCGGACAGGAGGCGTGGTTCGCGCTGCGCTCCAGGATCAATGCCACTGTACTTAACCAGGTCAGTCATCATCATAGTCAGCCTGTACTCGTCTACTACGGGACCTTTGTCAGCACATCAGCAGAAGCCTCTGACTCTCCTAAGGCACGACACCCGATCCTGTGCATCTCGTCGTCATCTGACCCGATAACCAAATACGTATACTATAGGATAAGTATTTTTATACTCCATCGTACTTCTTTTCATGCGGTCTAGCTTGGATTGCCCGAGTTAGCCGACCTATCAATGCAAACTGCTTGTAAATTTATTGTCGTTTTTGTAAATGGCTTCTCATAAGCAATGATTTTTAGACTTTCAAGGATTTTCTTATCTAAAAAGAATTGGATTTAAAAATGGAAACTTTTAAATTTGGTTAATACTTTGACAGAGTATTTGCTTTTAACAGTCTTTTTGTCCCTACTCAAATAAAACTTCAGTATCATTACAAATAAAAAGAAGATATTGTAAAGCGCACCATTTGAGTACATAATAATAATTCACTTTAATATAATTATGTGGGTTAAGAAATGTATTCTCAAAGATCTAATTAACATTAAAGTTTTCATTTCGCGATCGATTAACAATTTAACATTGTTAATTACCATTGATTAATGATTCAGGTATTACTTTTCTGAAATCATAAGATTAGATTCTATTTTACACGGAATAAGATCACTATCTTAATATATATAAATATCGTGTCACAATGTTTGTCCTCAATAGACTCCTAAACCACTTAACCGATTATAATAAAATTCGCACACCATGTGCAGTTCGATCCAACTTGAGAGATAGGATAGTTTAAATCTCAAATTATAGTCGCAATTTTAATTTATTGCTAATTATTGTCTGTTATTATTTGACAGTCACAATTATCTGTTAACTCCAAATGATTCTAACAGATGACGATACCTTTGGACTGGGTTGAGTAAGTAATCAATAGATGGCGCTGCTCTGGTAAATCTACGAACGTGTCATATAAGCTACACTATCTATTTTTCATACCCCTAAGCGAGGCTAAACAACGTTTGCCGGGTCAGCTAGTTCTAATATATGTATCCCCGTTGTCCAGATCTCGAAGGAGCGCGATGTGATCCTGTCGAGTGTGGGCACTGCGCGCGTCTCCCGCCTGCCCATGGTGGGGCGGCCCAGCGACCCCTCGTGGCGCACGGCGGAGGCCCGCTCGGTCATCACTCCGCAACTGAAAGCCCTGGAGAATGGCTCCATACCACTCTGGGTGATCATCCTGGCCGCCGTGGTGGGCGCGCTCTTACTGCTGCTGCTCATCCTCGCACTCTACAAAGTAAGTTGGACGTAAGGCGAACATAATAAGTCCAGCAAGTCTTGATTGTACAGTTTTTTCGCTATAAATCGTAAACGGAAACGATATTGAATAAATAGTTTTAAAGCCGGTCTTCACCACTCTCCATATACACCAATCAATCATATCAAGACTTATAAATATAATAATAATAATAATATACAAATACAAATCATTTATTGATAACACCAAAGTTACAAGTCAAATAATATGATATCATTACAAAAGTATATGATATGTATCCATGTCAATTTTCAATTATATTCTAGTACTATAATATCATTACAATAGTATATGATATTAATCATAATGTCAATTTTCACTACTAATTCTAGTATCTAATATAATATCAATACAAAAGTATATGATATGAATCAAATTGTCAATTTAAATGTCAATTTTCAAATTTAGATAATCATTTATATTGTAAAAAGTTTTATCTAATAGCCAAACCCTGAGTCTAGTCTTAAAGCTGGCGGTGGAAGGTGCATCCCGGACAGTCGCAGGTACGCGGTTGTAGATCGCGGGCCCCAACACGTAAACGGACCTCTCCAATTTCACAAGTCGATGAACCGGCGTTTTCAGTTGCATCTTCTTCACGTTGCTACGTAGATCCCACGTTTTATTAGCACCCCTGCGTTGAAATAATTCAAGGTGCGTGTGTGTGAAAAGTGCAACTTGATATATGAATTCACATGGTAGAGGCAATATATCAAGGTCTCGAAAGAGTTCAACGCAGGAGACGTCGCTCTGAACCCCGCAAATGGCACGTTTGGCGCGTTTCTGCATGCGAAAAACTCTATCTCTATCGGCAGCGCTGCCCCACAACTCTAACCCGTACGTGATTACGCTATGGACAGTCGCGAAATAGCAGGAGCGCACGACGCTGCGGGTGGCGGTGCTCGCGAGCCGCCGAAGCGCGAAGCATGAGCTCGACAGCTTCCCGCACACTTCGTGTATTTGCGTCTCCCACGTTAGCCCACTATCGAGATAAAACCCGAGAAGCTTTGTACAGGACACCTGCTGGAGTGCAGTTTGGCCTACTACTACCGAATAGGATTTTGTTGCGTGACCATTTAAATTGAAGCTCAGAAAACAAGTTTTATCTTTATTTAATGCCAAGCCGTTCGATCTAAACCACCCGTCAAGATCATTCGCCACCGAGTTAAGCTTCTGCTCTAGCTGCGTGTGTGTCGGCGCCGTAACTACAGCCGCGATATGATAGGGTAAAACCCGGATAGTTGCCTCGGTGGGATACATGCCTCAGTTTCTAGTACACTATGTTAGAACCATAAGATATGTTAATGCTTTACCACAATAAGTAGTGACCCCCTGCAGGCCTCAGTGCCACATAAGCCATCGAAACAGGTGCATTTGTTTTGTCCTTGTAAGCAAAAATCTTCTGCGGCGAAACTTTGACGAGCGTTATAATTATATTGGTAAGTAATTTCTATGGAATATTTTTATTACTAATCGTAATTTCTGTCAATTTTTTCTTTCTTTGCATGCATTAGAGTTTAAATCACATTGTTTCATATTTTTTATTATTAAATAATTATTATTTATTTTGTAAATAAAAAGGGCACGTATCCGCATCAAAAAGGATAGTCGCCCTATTTACTTTTGCGGATAGTTGCCCCTAGAGTGACTAAACATTTTTTAACACGCAAAGTTGGATTTTATTTTTTTGTGTTTTTTCAAATTTACTGTGACTTTAACTGGTTGTCAATAAAATAAATATCTATTTAACTGTTTTTATACTTATTCAAGATAAGCAAAATGCCTCGAAAATATAAGCGAAAACCAGGTGTGGTGCCACGCAATATTAACTGGACGGAAGAAAGTTTAGTACTTGCCATCGAAGCTTGTGAAAAAAATAAATGTCAATACCAAAGTTGATTACCAAATTGTATTATTCTTAAGATACGTGGTAATATTATATAAAAACTTTCATAACTTTATGTTTGAATAATATTTTTATATAATTTATATCTATTAATAAAACTGAAAATTATTTAATATTGTTAATTAATATTTCGAATAGTATTTAATGAAAGATCTCAGTAAATTGATAAGACTGTTAAATAAATAATAAATATCACTTTAATTGCTATAAATTGATTTTTATCCTAAATAATAATCATACCGAGGTTACTATCCCCGCATGAGGCAAGTATCCTCCGAAGCATTTTCTACTCTAGGCTACTATCCGCCACAGTAGGCAACTATCCCATTTCTGAGAGGTGAAATAAAACAGTATTTATTCGAAAACGTTATTAATTATGTATACAAAAATAGGCTTTTATAAAAGACAAAAGACCTATGTTTTAAAATACATAATGAATAATATTCAGGAAGTTCATATTTTAAAAAAATTAAACGTTTTCGAAAAGTGAGGCAACTATCCGGGTTTTACCCTATGATATGACGATGCAGAAAGCTGCTATTCCTAACACATGCAGGATTGTTCGGAAGTTCTTACAAGATGACATGACTATTGAAAACAACCCCCACGGCAATCTCCACTTGGCTTAGGCCCGTGGTTTTTGCATTTACTTACCGAAATTCTTCAAATTTCGAGAAGTCGTAAAGATTACAAATAAAAATAATAAAGCATTTATTTGACCAGTAAACACATACAATTTTATGACAATAATAATACAACTTATTCAATATTTACAAATGTACGTTCCCATTTTAATTTGATCCCTATGTCCCACACTAGAGAAAACCCTGTGTTGTGGGACATAGTTCCTTCACCGCCAAATAATACAAGTTTGCATGAAATACAATATAAATAGTCCTAAAGTGGTTCTTAAGACGGCCTTTAAGCTATTGTTTCGGCATTTTTACCGTTTACGTAAGCTTAAAATAGGTAAACTCAAGATTTCGCCTTAACTAACTCAACATTTTTAGAAACGTCTTCAAATCCGCCAGTGGCTACTCAATTGGAACTCTCAGAATGATATTGTAAATTGTGATTACTACGTTATAGATAGGCCAAAAACGTTTAGTACTACATCAACCCAAAACCCAAGACAAGTTTTAAACTTCATCTACTCAAATATTTATTTTTGATCAATTTTAGTCAATTGTCAATCATTTTATTTTAGTAGCTAATTATTGTTGTAATTAGGTCTTTGATACTTATATAAATAAATCAATTTTAATTTGAATGAATCCTTGATTTATACAAACAGATCCTTGCTTGAGAGACTGTCCTAGCAGGGTATCTGTATGAAGGTGGACAGACCACCTCCAAAATGAGAGTTTAATTAGCTGATTTGAATATCCAGAGCTGACAGTTCCTGTTGTTTCCAGTGCGGGTTCTTCAAGCGCAACCGTCCCTCGGACCACGCCGAGCGCCAGCCGCTGAACGGCCGCGACGAGCATCTCTGATATTCGACCGACTTGGGGCTCACTAGCGACACGGGGGAAACCAGCGACCCCGGGGGGACTAGCGACCCCCGGGGGACCAGCGACCCCGAGGGCTCCTCCAGCGACTCGTCCACAGACGCCGCCAGTGACGTCACCAGCCGAGACTCTACCAGCCTCGACCGGTACTGACCTCATTCACAAGTTCACGAGTTTTAGTTCGGCTTTAGGTGTTCGTGTTAAGTTGCTGGGGCGTAACGTCAGGACTTGTAATATTGAATTTCTTTGGGGGTCGTATCACATTTATTTCTGATTCTGTAGGTATTACAATTGATCTGATTATGATGATTACAATCTCATTTTTTTTCACCATTTTGACCAGAATACACAATATTTTCTCTTCTAAATTCTTTTTTATGGACATTAATAAATTACTTAAACTTTTTTCAAACTGATGTAACAGGAAAGTGCTGACGGAGCCTAGGTTTTAGGATAGTTTAATTTTAATTAGCACAGATTTTTATTGGGTTTTATTGAATAAAAAACAATAAAGATTGGTGCTCTAAGGGAAGTAGGTGCCTTAGTTAGAACACGAAATAATATGGTTTGCCATTTCACATAACATTCGCATATATATAAGTTTATATAAATAAATAAAAAATAGTGCCTCATGATTTATACATACATATACAATACATGTATTATATAAATACATTTGAAAAAGATGTGGCCTTCAATGTTTTTTGGTACTTAAAAAAATAATGTAAGGTAAACAAAAATATCAGAAAGTAATGTAAAATATTAGTGTAACATCGTTAATAACGACTAGTCACGTTATAATAAAATCATTGTGGTGCGCCATATTAGTAAATAAGTAAAAAAAATATGAAAAAAAACTGTGAGTAGAATAAAATACAAACAAAAAAGTGAATTTAAAAAATATTAGCTTTCATATCCTTTATTACTGTATAATTTTATTAATATATTTGTTTCTTTTTTAAAATTTAGTTTGTATTTTATTCTAATCACATTTGGTTTGGAATGTATAATGAATTCTCGAAGTGTGATACTGTAAAAAGCGTGTCTGTATGTATGTAAGTTTGTTGAGAAATATGTGATTTACAATTTAATAAGTAAGAAAATTACTATTTAATAACTTTAGTATGGAAGAGGGTGATTGTGTGCACTAATAAATAAAGTTAATGCTTATTTTAGAAGGTAATATTTTTAATTACAATTATAAAAAAGTTCGCTTATTTTGCTATCCGTCCTTTGTCTGGAACAAAACACGGAGTGAATCCTAGAATAACAAATTTTTTTAAAAAAATAGATGCAATTTTGAAAAGAAACTTGTGTTTTGCAATAGTAAAAATAAAAAATATAGAGCACAAATAAAATTTAGTAAAATTAAAGTAATCGTAGCAATAATTTAAGCATATCTAAAGTGCCTTCTATTTGTAGCTTTTATCTACTAAATAAAATGTACTACTAGTTTAAAATAACGAGCTTTACGTGCCTTCTAAACTGCCAGTTACTAAATAAATGTAAATATACTATGTACTAATCTAAATTAATAATGCTAGCACGGGTTAAATACTTAGTTTTTCCACCTTTTGTACCACCTGTCTGTGGAAATAATATTCTTTTCTACCTTAAAAGCATGGTATCAGGAGACAATTTCCCTTACTAAATATTTCCAGTTCATGTTTATCGTGGGCATTTTATCCCCATATTTCTCACTGTTTTCCCATAAAATGATGATAACGAAAAAAGGAATGCAAGTCATGACTATGAGATTGTATTTTTACAATAAAATGACAAATACTATTTGTATTGCAAAGATATTGATGAAATATAAATTCTTACACAGCTAAAAGACTAAAATAAAAGTAACAAAACGAACCGATTATTTCTTCTCCCTGTGGAGAAATATTCCACCACCCGTGCTAGCCCCTCAGATGTTAAAAAGCATGGCCTCTTTTTGAAATTATAAGAAAAAAAGCTTTTACATTTTATTATTTAACCAGTTTCGTCCCACTACTGGGCAAAAAGCCTCTTATATATATACGAAATATTTATTAATATGACACATATATAAAATAATTATTAAAGAGCCAATGCTTTTTAACCTCTGACTTACGTTTGTTTTATAATTATTAGGTTTTTAACAACGACATTTTTTCACAGAAGCAAAATTGTTTGAGTTATGTAAATTATCTAATGACGAGTCATTTCCGGTTGAAATTATGCATTTTTTTTAGTTTTACCTTTGGTTATTTCTTTTTTATTATTCCTTCAAGTAGGATGACAGGCAGACGTCTATTAAATCTCATTTTGTACTTAATTAAGATTAAGTCCAAACTAAACAGATCGAGTTATATGTCTCCTACTTGTTCAAAAATGTCTATTCCTTGTAAAAAAAGATGTCAATACTAATTAATAAGTACATTTGTTACATTTTGTAATTAATTTTAATTATTTATTAAAAAAAATATTACGTGCTAAGTCTATCGCTTCTACTTATTAATTAGTTAAATATAACTATTTTTTTAGATGCCATACGATTTAATTAATGTTTATTATTTTGGTTGTTTTTCTCTCGGTAATAATTTTTGCATTTACCAAAAAGAACTTGTAATAAAAATTGTTTTAATTTATATACTGTTTTATTTCTGAAAAACTCCTTGAAATCTTATTCCTATTATAGTTTGAGTCAACAAAAAAAAATATTTGAAAGTTGATCCTCTCCATTGCATAACTAAATGAGCGTAAGCTAGATGGAGCTAACTTTCTAATCTTTTCTTTATTGACACAAATACAAACTGTAATATGTATTGTAGGTAAGTTTTTTTTTTGTAGGTATGCGTTTGCCTTGCCTGATGTTAAGCAACGCTGCTGCCTACGTTGGAGCATGCTCACCTAGTAGGAACCTATTCACTCTCGATTTGAAGATCTCAGGGTGGTACTTCTCAGGAAACAGAGCCTCAGGCAGAGTTTTTTTTATCCTTGATAGGTTTGGTTTTGACTACAGCTTGCCTGATGTTAAGCTGCACTGCAGTCTACGGTGTGGCACGCTTACCTAGAAGATACCTATTAACTCTATTTTTGAAGACCCCGGATGATACCTCTCAGGAAACAGAGCCTCAGGCAGAGAATACCAAAGCTCCGTAGTCCTCACTATGAATGTTGAGGCGAAGCGCTTTGTACGAATCTTCGGAATTTCCACTGTGTAGCGGTGTCTCTTACCCGTTGCCCTGCTCGTTCTATAGTGGGACGGAGATGGGGGAATTACGTTGTGCAATTATGTACATAGAATCAGTGTTTAAGACATTTTATTTTTAATCAGAATGTAAAAATAAATGTTCAGAATTATTTTCGATCCGGTTTTAATAAATTGCTAGATATATATGCATGATAGATTGCTATTTAGACAAATGTTTCCCGCAATAAATCTATGAGATTAATGAAGTAAATGAACAAGAACCAACATCGAGGCTCTATCTTGTTTCCAGTTTAAGATTGGTCGAAACTCGAGACATTTGGGAGACGCCGACTTAGATTTACGAATCTGCAACAAGGTACAGCCAACAAAAACAACAACAACTTTTAACTAAAAAGCTTTTTTAAGGAGATTTGTAAGAAAGTAATCGACTTCGTAAGGCTGATCTTTGAAGAAGACATGTAAAATTATTATATTTGTAAAAAACATCCAAGGTTTTCTTGTTACGTAATTTTCAGAAGATCAAATTACATTTTAAGATCGTTTTGAAAGGTAAAACGGCAAATTACAGCTTTATTAGATGCTTTATTAGCTTTATCACCTGTACTGACAATACTTTATGTAAGGGAATAATATCCGTAGTAGATGGCCATAATCCATCATTGACTAGTGCAGGATGGCGGATGACACACGTCTTCGGATATTGTAGTCCTCGAACGTGCCGGTTTCCTCACCTTTTCTTCACAGTAAAGCGAGTGCAAATCTTCACTACAATTATTTTGTTCTGTTTTCTTTTTTTGCCATCCCTACATCTTAGGCGGTTTAATTTAATCTGTTCGCGAGCGATCGCCAGTTTATCTTGTGTCCAATTTAAACCGGTCGAGAGTGGGACTGGCCGAGTGCTGTGGTTTGTACTGCTCGGAACAATGCGGGGTGCCGCGCCATGACTTCCATGGGGCTTGTACGGGGAACTTGGGAGTTAGATAGGTAGAAAATTCTCCAAGTATATATAATAAATTATGCAATTTGTAATTTGACATTGTAATTTGTCTATCTATTCTTTATTGAATAATTGTATACGGCAAGATGCCGTAAGGTTAATAAATGATTTAATTTTTACTAAAAAAATTTGAAAACTCACAACCAATACGGTCAAGTTTGTTTTGATTGAAGTTTTTGATTGAAATTGAGTTTTAAGTATTGAATCTTTGGTAAGCGTACTTATTGCTTGGAGTAAACTAATTTTTGGAGACAATTTAGTTACCTACTTCAAATTGTATAATATAAAAATAAAAAGGTATGACAAAGAATAAAATGACAGATAGATAGATAAACACTTTATTTAAACACACAATGGAACAAATTACAGAAAACACATAAAGTACATAAAAGCTAGTGCTTTAACTGGCGACCTTATCGCTAAATCGATCTCTTCCAGGCAGTCAATATAGAAAGAACATAATGACGAGGTGTAATAACATATGTGTATATGGGAATTCAAATACATAAGTTATATATTTTAACAAAATAAATATTTAATAATTTACTTATACAAAATATATAATACATATATACACACACACACACAGTACAGGTCAATCAATCACGATGCAAGAGATAAATATAATTTTTTGACTTTGGAAATGCCCAAAGATGGAGCTTTTCTGACATTCTCCGGTAATGCATTCCACAACTTTACGGCGTCTACAGAGAAAGAACCTTCAAGGAAAGTACTATTATGCTTAGGTATTAAAAACCTAAGATTTTCTGACGACCGAATCCATTTTTACTGCACTCTAGAAGAAAAACTAGCTTTGTCAAACTCAGGATATCCTACTGAGAAAGCTAGAGGCTCCAAACATGTAAAATTTAGCTAAAACTGACACTAAAATAAGACTCTTATTTAATTTAATATTAGCACATGAATTTTGTTTAAATATGTAACAATTCTTTTGCTGAAATAAAAAATAGTATTATTATTATTATAAAATTCTTTATTGGACACAATCTATCTAAGCAAAGAGAAACAGAATCTATGTTACTCGGGGTTAATGTAGCTTCCCAACGGTGAAAGAAGTTAGAAACAAACAAACTTGTCTTCTTTACAATATTGGCATAGAAAATGATTCGTTCCCTTGGTCACGCCCTTACGCGGGAACGGTTGGACCGATTTTTTTGTTGTGATTGTTATTGTCAGGAAGGTTATATTAATATTTACAAAATTAGCGAGTATGCTTTCTCAATTAGAAAGAAATATAAGTATATAAACTCAACAAATGTTTCCGGAATAGAAGTTAGAGAAAATTTGCACGCAGATAACGCTTGCCGCTACAGATATATCTAGTAAGTGTAATTCACATTATCAGCTGTAATTATCTAAACACAATAAAACAACGCCATCACTCACTGCTCACAAACTCTCCGCAAGCTTATTTACGTGTTGTAAAGGGAAACACAATTAGCCCTCAACATAAAGGGACGTGGCAAGGGCAAAGCGAACCGCCCTTCACAGATTACTCGAACATAGGTACATAGATATAGCATCTAGAAGAATAAATAAGTATTAGGACACATTTCACACACGACTGGTTAGCTCCACACTAAAACATTTCTAGTTTGTATTATATAAATAAATAAATAAATATTAGGACACATTTCACACCCGGCTGGTTAACCCATGAAGTTGTAGGTAAAGATGGAGGCCACACTTCCAATACCTACTTGAAGCAAAAATTATGTATCGCCATCTCGCTCTCTGTGGGAAGGCCCTCTCTGTCTAGTAGGGTAACCTTTATTTATTTTTTCCCAGGACAGTTATAATTGTTGCCGTGCATATAGTGGTCTATAATAATATTTATATAATTATCTATATCTCATTAATACTAAGACCGAGCCCTAAAATTATATAATAGGTTAGTAAATTTGGCTGTTTGTCATTAATCTAATCACGCAGAAAGCGCTGGGTCGACATGGACAGAATTTCATGCGGAAATAGATCATGACCTAGATGTAGGTTTAGTTCTCGCAGCAATGCGAAATGAATGACTGAGATCTGTGCGGGCGCGAGAAATAGATACCATTGTACAAATCATATTACAACAACTGGTACTGAGGGACCAACCCAGAAATAGCGAAAAAGAAATCATCGTTAATTTTGTTCCATAATGAAACACATTGAGCTATTTTTTTTTTGCAAATTTCTGAGTTAGTTAGTGGTGGCGATTCAGCGGCACACACGACTAAACTAAATTTAAAGAAGCCCCGTCTCTTTTCATCTTAGGTGGCCAGAAAGAGACGGCACGTTCTGAACCACACACAAAACAACTAAAATCACGTCAAATGTGAAAAATATAAGCGATTTTAGAGCGCATCCAATTATATCATGGATTAGATGTTTTGTCTATGGTTTAGATCGTACCATCTCTTTTTGGTCATTTAAGACGAAAAGAGACAGAGCTACTTTAACTTTAGTTTTGTCGCGTGTGCCGCTGAATCGCCACCAGTGTTAAAGAGCAGGAATGGTAAGGAACGTGTTAAAGTGTTTTTATCTTGTGTGCTATTTTTAATATTACGTATATGTATTATACGGGAATATAATAGAAACAACAATATAATTATATGAAAAAACAAAAAGCCTTTTCTATTTAAAATCGTATATTATAATTTTTATATTTATTAGACATGACTAAATATGATTGTTCTGTGTAATTTCTGTCTCTTACCACGTAAATCACTAAAAACATTTTCTTTGCAGCTCTTTAAATGAGCACGTATACACATTCAAAAAAAAAATGAGCTAATTGTTTTACTATCTTAGTTTCATGCATATCATTACATTTAATGGAGTCCGTAATCGGGTGATTACGGGTAGTTTTCGTATACATTCAAACGATATATCGCCGGTATTTGACTTTATTTCAAAATCGCCCAACACATTTCTAGCTAGTTTTAGCATATGTGCAGCGTCCAGCAGACAGTAAATTTTGCTCTTCCTGCTAGTATGTTGTAAGAACGGTCTCAAAATGTTTTGATCTAGTGAACAACCTAAATATTGGTAAGCTTTTATATTGGATGATGCGCCATCACAAGTCAGAGATCTCACGGTGATACCAATTTCATCAAACAGAATTATTGCTGTTTTTATTAATTCGGATAGCAGCTCTCCAGGCAAGTTATTTGCAATAAATAAAATATGAGAAACTATCTGAAATACGAAGACTTCAGAAGCTTATTTTTCTGAATCACTTACAGAAATTGGTCCTAAATCCACGTAACCAATAACTTTATCCAATTTTTGATCATAAGCCAGGTTTTTTTTAGTGCCATTCCATCAAAAATTAAAGCAAAATTTTTTAAATGCATTTTTCTTACAATTTTACTTGTTCTTTTAAATATTTGAGTTCAGATAAGAAACCGACATTACAGTTGAATAGAGACAAATATCTTCATATCGTTTTTACATGAGCCAAAGACGTATGTTTTCTTAAAAATTCATAAGCCTTCGCAGAATAGAAATTCAAAGTTAAAGCGAAAGCTTTCACTTTTTCACTGTAACGAATACCATGTGGATTTTTCTGTGTTTTTTGAACTCCTTACAGATATCAGCAAATCGCCCTCGGATAATATTTTCAATCTCTGATTGACTCATATATTTTTTAATAGTTTTGAGTTTGTCGCGTCACTTTCTGCTTGAGGATTTTAGTTTTTCTCTGAAGTATTTTTTCTTTATTCGATTTTATTTTCGCTTGTACGCCCCTACAAATAATCACAGTAGCGTGGTCTTCACTGCTGCTGACCTAAAAAATCAAGAAAATTTTGTGAAACCAGAAATACATGTCTTGAATTCAGTTGATTGTTTTATTTAAATATATCTTAATATATATATATCTCGTGTCACAATGTTTGTCCTCAATGGACTCCTAAACCACTTAACCGATTATAATAAAATTCGCACACCATGTGCAGTTAGATCCAACTTGAGAGATAGGATAGTTAAATTCTCAAATTATAGTCGCAATTTTAATTTATTGCTAATTATTGTCTGTTATTATTTGACAGTCACAATTATCTGTTAACTCCAAATAATTCTAACAGATGTCGATACTTTTCGACTGGGTTGAGTAAGTAATCAATAGATGGAGGATAGAGCACAGAATTTCTCCACTCCTAAGAGTCACAGCGTAATGTTCTATTTCCTGAAGAATTGGGTCAGCAAAAAACTTTTCACATGTGACAGATAATGTCGGATTGGAAAATTATTTTTATTACTATCGTTATTTCTAAATAAAGGAAAGGAAAACTTACAGTTAACTTGTAACGATTGCTTATTTTTCCAAGAATTTCCCGACACTGCTTTTACTGATATGGTCGTCAACATTGCAGCCAGCACGATTAACTCTTATTTCCTTATATGGAGCATTACTTTTATAAACAGTAGAACTAGTGCTTGGTATAGCCAGAGCAGCTGTTTGCACCATAGACTCTTCATGTAATGTACTTGATGTCTGAAAATTATAATATGATGTATTTTACAAAATGTTGCCTTTTGTCATAATTATATTTGAACTACTATTATTTCTTATAGTAAAATAGATAAAAATATGTTAAATGGGTAATTAAATTATGTGAAATATTTACCATGACTGGAGATACTGTTTGTTGATTTAATAATATAGTTGGAACTGCAGTTGATTTCAAGCGTCTTGTTGTTAAATCATAATCCGTTTCTTGAAACTGCAAACTGCAAATCCTTGCGCTTTCATAGAACTTCATTTTCTATGGTACAATGTAGAGCCACAATTTTCTTCGAGATTCATTTTGAGGAATTCTGGAATATAACATAATTATGGTCTTAATTTATTAACATATCAGAATAGTGAAGAATAAAAATTAAATAAAAATATAAATAAATATTTATAATATTTCAATCAATCCGCCTAATCTTTACCCAACTATTTTGGGGTCTGCTTCCAGTCTAACCAGATGCAGCTGAATTGCATGTAGCGAATGCCTATCTGATCTCCACAACCCAGTAACTGAATAATATGATGATTATTAGTTAACTGTTAAGGTCCTATGGAAAGTCCCACATATATCCACAATATGGTCACACTACAGCAGTACTTCTTCATATAAACAAAATAAATTAAATTGGAGAAAATCAATGAAATTCAATGTAAATGTATTTGATCTTGACATAGTTATCTTTTACAATTATTTTGAAAACACTGGTTAATCGATTTGTGAGGCAACTAAGTGAAAATACAAAGAAATATGTTTACAATGATTCAATGTTATAAAGCAGGATTTAAACACTTACGCGTGAAACTTTATATCGCCATTTGGACACCACGTACTGCCGCAACCACTCACAACACAACTTTGCACCATTTTTTTGAATTATAGCTATGTATAACGCGAAAAATCTCAAACGAAGCTATAAACCGAAAAGTAAACAACCGCCATATTGTCCGATATATTTTGGCACATAGGGCTAATGTTGCCACATAACCAAGTCCTTAAGGAATGGGATTATAATTCGTTGATTTGCCAACCCAGATATGCACACGTGATATAAAATTTTGGAATTTTCAATTGAACTAATCACAGTTTCAATATTTTTTATAGTTAAATTATTTGTCAGTGATTTACTACTGGTTAGACTAGTGTGGTGACTAATCAATTTTTTTTTATAGGAGATTTAAATATGAAGATAGCAATACTTTAGTCCACACTAGAAAGAGAGGTCGGCCCACAGAAAGCGAGAAAGAGATAAGTAGGTATTTGCCTCAAGATTTTGTTCTAAGTGTGGTCTCCATTTTTACCTACAACTTCATGGGTTAACCCCATACTGAACCATTTTTAGATCGTATTATGGTTGCTAACATAACTGATATACTACATATACTTACATAAATAGATTATATCGATACTTAATTAACACCCAGATCAACCGCCAACAAATTTAGTTCATTACAAAGATGTTGGCCGTGCCGGGAATCGATCCCGGGATCCTCTGGTTAGCCGTCCAGCATGGTTACTATTACGCCAACGAGGTCGTCAAATAACATTAAGTCTGAACTAGGTTATTGAACGTATCTAATATGAGCTATTTTTCTTTTTTGACACATTACATTACAGCTAGACATTTGACTAGGTAGGGCGCGTAACTTCACTGTTTAGCGACAATCAGTAAAAAGGTTACCAGAACACACTGTTAGGTGCTTGAAGGCAAATTTTTCAACTGAGAATGGATGTTAGCCAGGCGAGCACTAGAACATTCCTTAGAACCTTGCTATGGTTTCCTCACGACATTTTCTTTCGCCTAAAACTCGAGGTGGGACCTTCAAAACGTAAATGTGCATCAAAATATAATTTCTATTTACAATTTCTGGAATAATATATGTAATGTATGTATCTACCAAAAATATGAATAAAGCTTAACCTTATATAATATTCTTTTTCTGCTTCTATAAGAGCCAAACTCTGGTGTCGAGAGTCTTCAAGCCGCCCGAAGGCCTCTGACTTGGCTTAACGATTTCATGTACAAAGAGTAACAGCCTGTATCAACAATCTAACGTTTCTTCCAACTCACGGTAGCGTCCTGATCAAAATGCCGTACAAAAACGACAGTCTTGTGCGTAGTCACCCATCCAAACACCGTCCGCATCGACCGTTGCTTAGCTCCGATGATCGCGTCAGAAAACCTTAGCTAGCCAAGCTACAGGCGTTATCGCATACCAATATTCGGAAAATAAAAACGCACAATAAAATTACTTACTACTAGCAGATCCTGGCTTCGCACGTACTATAAAATAATGTAGAGAAACAAAATATAGCCTATGTTACTCAGAGATACGAGTAATGTAGCTTCCCAACGGTGAACGAATTTTTCAAATCGGTCCCCGTAGTTTCGGAGCCTATTTGCGTCAAACAAACTAACATAAAATCAAACTTTTCCTCTTTATATGTAAGTATTTGTATATATAAAGAGGAAAAGTATATAAGTATAGTAAGGGTATAGATAGATGACATCGTCGATTTCCCTCTGTAGCCAGCCAGTTACCGCAAGAGGGTAATTAGCCCCTCAGGAGTTATGTCCCTAGCTTTGTGGACTCGTGAAATAAGATTGCGGGGCAGGGAGATTTATGTTGGCGGTGAGTGGGCTATATACAAAAGCAGACAACCGACTTTCTACAGTCTTTATAGAAAGCTGGACGCTTAGAAGATGTATTAATGAGTCCAGCCGCACCATACATTATGTATAATATTTGAGCGAAGCGCTTGGACCACGGTAGTAGATATTTCATGAAATAAATTCATATAAATCAACGAATTAGCTAATCATATTGATATGATAAACTCTAACGATTCTAGATTTCTAGATAATATAAAGCATAAGCAGTCTACTATACGACCGAAAGGCCTGCCCACTTCTGGGAGTCCCAGAAGTGGGCAGGCCTTTTCTCACGAGGAGAGAGATATAGGCAACAATCCACCACGCTGGCCAAGTGCGGGTTGGCGAATGACACACGTCTTCGGATATTGTGATCCTCAAACATGCCGGTTTCCTCACGATGTTTTCCTTCACCGTAAATGGAATGCAAATCCACACATAACTTGAAAAACAAGTCATTGGTGTAGAGCGGGGTTCGAACCAGGTGCCGTCTGATTGAAAAGCAGACGTTATTACCACCGAGCCACACACGATTTTTACTGAGCCTCACTCGCTTTTTAAAAATAATGTAATTTCCCAAAAATATATATTTAGTTTTATTTCTTTATCTAAAAGCAGCCAGTCCAGGCTGAAGCCTGGACTGGCTGCTTTTAGATGGGCTATAAAATAAGTAATCCAAATTGTAAAATAGATACAAAATATGTTATTTGGAGATAATGTAGCTTCCTAACGGTGAAAGAATTTTTCAAATCGTCCGTCAGTAGTTTCGATACCTATTCGCGTCAAACAAACTGTTCTCTTTATAAATGGTATAGATAACAATAAGAAGCACACGATTTAAAAATGATTAAACTATACTTGTTTCAATAAAATAATCTATTTAACGAATATTACGAGTAAGTATACTTACCTAAATACAAATGCCGATTACTCCCAATTGCATCAGAATTCCTTGATCTTTGCGCTTATTCGCTCTATTAAACTTACAATTTCTATCTCAGACTTGTAACTATGTCAAAGAGATTGAAGAAAACGGGACGTCGGAACTTGCCAAAACAGCTAAACCATACGGAGTGTACAAAAATGGTGAACAAAGAAATGCTACAGTACATATCTACAATGGTGGCAATTCAGCGGCACACACGACTAAACTAAATTTAAAGAAGCCCCGTCTCTTTTCATCTTAGGTGGCCAGAAAGAGACGACACTTTCGCACCATAGTCAAACCAACTAAAATCACGTGAAATGTAGAAAATATAGGCGACTTTAGTCCGCACTCACTTGTATCACCTCTAAAACTGCCTGCACATTCCATATTTGACGTGATTTTAGCTGTTTTGTCTGTGGTTCAAAACGTGCCGTCTCTTTCTGGCCACCTAAGATGATAAGAGACGGGGCTTCTTTAAATTTAGTTTAGTCGTGTGTGCCGCTGAATTGCCACCATTGTAGATATGTACTGTATGTAGCATTTCTATATCGGAACCATCGACACCTTTATTCAATAACGCATGAACATAAAGTTGTCCACCCTCTATACTCAAATATAGGGAAGTTGATATCAGTTTAAGCATCGGTGCCATCTCTGGTCGGCACCGCGCCGTGTCAGGGGCACAATACCACAGAATAATAACTTGTACTTCGTACAGAAGCTTCACTTCGCAATGGTTTTCAAAGAAATATGAACTCAATATGATAAATAATATGATTTAATTTAGCTCGCGGTCCAGTCGATCACGTGATTAGTTTTCTACCTACCAATTTTTTTTCAAAGGAATATGGGCCTTAATACACTATGCTACGGTTCATAATACATTGTACATGGTTATACGTAGTACTAGTTATTATTCTGTGGTATTGAAAGAGCCACGGACTATGGTTGCTTACTTTGAGAAACTAATTCATATGCCATCTAGCGCGAATAGAATTCCATAGGTATCATCTATAGTATCACCGAAAATATTTTGCGTTGGGCTCTTAGTCTAATTTCGTAAATGTACGACAAATGAAATGCAACTATCTTTTTTATTGTACTTTTTGGATATTGGAATAGTACGGGGAGAAACGGTTTGTAGTTTGAATTAATTTCATTTCATATAGGAACATTATGTAATACAGTCAAAATAGATTTTACCCTTACCTGTCAGCGTCTTTAGGTAACAAAAAAAAAGTTTAATTTCGATCACGATCCGTATTTAAACAATTAAATACTGCACAGTATTTTTTTGCTTTTTTTCGTTTTGTGTCCATCTTGCAATTATATAATGAATCAATCAAATAACACAGAATAATAACTAGTACTTCGCAAATAATTAAGTTGAACGTGGTCGAACATATACCTAGCGCGCACGCGTGTTTTCGTTCGCTTGTGGCAGCCTACTAGATTGGCCACTCCGGAGTGGCCGCCGCCCGTAGGTATGTTTTTAACACCTACACGCGGAGTGACACAGGCCTGACAATACCAAGACATAAAGTTGTCACTGCAGGCGCCGGAGGCGACACGAACGTCTCGTAAATCATACGAATATTGGAACATAGCGTGATATGGTACGGCCATGTGGAGGTCCCACGATGTTAGGAATTACAATGATTCAGAATGTTAAGAGAAAAATCCTTATTACTCTACATACTTCGACAATAAACCCGACTGCTAATCTTCAGACTCTCAAATATACTCGTTAGAATATCAAGATTTTTTCTTGGAATCAAATACCTCTTAATAACTCGTATGAACATAGAAATGAAAAACAATATAGTTGATGATTATAATAGAATAATATAACACATTAAAAATCCAGTACATGAATATAAGGGAAATATAAAGTCGGTTAATAATATTATGAAATTGGTTAAATACTTGATACAATATTGTTCAGTTTACGTAATCCTTTCAATTAGTAAGATTTTTAGCGTTGGGAACCGCTTCTTTCACTTGATATTCCGTATTGTTAGCGCTGATTTTGTTTAAGTTGTCTTGCAGTAATTTGTTTTCCTTGGCCGTGGCATCATCTGCTTTTTCCTTAATTTCGTTTAAGCCTCTGACTGTATCGTTAGCACTATTTCTTATAAAATTTACCTTACCAGCTCCTTCTTTCAATTTACTTTGTGATTTAGATGTGAAGTCTCTTGTTTTATTTACATTTACTGGACTGTCTGTAGTTCCCGTCAAATTGGTCTTAATATCATGCATTCTCTTTCTTAATTTATCAACAACTTCTTGGGAAGCTCTACCGTGAGCCTTTCTGGTTCCGTTTCCATAGATCAGCGTATTCAATATATGTTGTATGAGCTTTTCTCTCTCACTGAGTGGTTGTGATGGAGACGGATTCTCTCCTCCTACGACTGCTCGTTTTATCTTCCTTAGTCGATTTTTCATTTTATTGTACGTGTTACCAAAAACGCCGGCATCACTCGCACCTTCATCTGTATTCCAGAAATAGTTTCTAGCGTGATGAATCTTTTCTCTCGTCGAATACAGCATTCCACCAATAAGTCCTCTCTTTTCTTCCTCCGGTCTGTAGAATTCTGTAGCAGTTTCCAAGCCAACAACACTTTTGCTATAAGACCAGACATTTTTCACATCTTGTCCTAGTGCCGATGTTGTGTCTTTCACTTTGCCAAACGCTGTCTCTATAACACCACAATGAGTTTCTCCTAGTAGAACAAGCAGAACTAATATCAATTTATATTTCAGTATCTTCATTTTTATTTAATTATTTTTACAAATTTTGATAAATCAGAGCTCTCTTTGAGTCTTTTCAGTATGAACCAAGGAATGCAACTGCGCGTTATAGCGACTAAATATAATCTTATTTACAAAGACAGTTTATCAGCCTGGTCTTGACCTTTTGACTCGTGATTCAGTGCATATAATATTCTTAGTACTATAGCTAAAGAAATATAGATAAGAACCGGTAAACAGAAACAGAATGTGGACTTTGATTACTACACATATATTGGTTGCCATGAATAAGTTATCTTCTTGACCGACTTAGATTTTTAGAAAAGCGTATGTAATAAAAATATTATAAAATGTTACTCTTTAAGCATGAAAGAAAGAATACTTGGTCGTCATTACTACTGACTTACATATACTATCGCACATTTTATTGCTTTTAGTGCACACAACAACCAAAATGGCCAATAATAATATCGAAAATATCATTTTCACGCAATATTCGTTCACACATCGTTATGATAGCGCGGCACGTTTCCCAAAAAATTAAATTCCGTTGACTATTACACTATACTAGAGCCTATTGAATAAGGTCCCACGATGTTAGGAATTAAAATGATTCAGAATGTTAAGAGAAAAATCCTTATTACTCTACATACTTCGATAATAAACCCGACTGCTAATCTTCAGACTCTCAAATATACCCGTTAGAATATCAAGTTTTTTTTTGGCATCAAATACCTCTTAATAACTCGTATGAACATAGAAATAAAAAACAATATAGTTGATGATTATAATAGAATAATATAACACAATAAAAAATCCAGTACATGAATATAAGGCAAATATAAAGTCGGTTAATAATATTATGAAATAGGTAAATACTTGATACAATATTGTTCAGTTTACGTAATCCTTTCAATAAGTAAGATTTTTGGAGTCGGGAACCGCTTCTTTGTCTTTATATTCCGTATTTTTAACGCTGAGTTTGTTTAAGTTGTCTTGCAGTAATTTGTTTTCCTTGGCCGTGGCATCATCTGCTTTTTCCTTGATTTCGTTTAAGCCTCTGACTGTATCGTTAGCACTATTTCTTATAAAATTTACCACCTTATCAGCTCCTTCTTTAAGTTTACTTTGTGATTTAGATGTAAAGTCTCTTGTTTTATTTACATCATCATCAACAGTATCATAAATATCGTTATCGACGCCAACGGTATTGTCACTGATGCTATCTTTGACGTTGAGAGCAACTGATCTAACATCGATCAATCCTTCACCATGATGTACTGGACTGTCAGTAGTTCCCGTCAAATTGGTCTTAATATCATGTATTTTTTTTCTTAATTTATCAACAACTTCTTGGAAAGCTCTACCGTGAGCCTTTCTGGTTCCGTTTCCAAAGAACAGCTTATTCAATGTATTTTGAATAAGCTTTTCTTTCTCACTGAGTGGTTGTGATGGAGACGGATTCTCTCCTCCTACGACTGCTCCTTTTATCTTCCTTAGTCGATTTTTTATTTTATTGTACATGTTACCAAAAACGCCGGCATCACTCGCACCTTCATCTGTATTCCAGAAATAGTTTCTAGCGTGATGAATCTTTTCTCTCGTCGAATACAGCATTCCACCAATAAGTCCTCTCTTTTCTTCCTCCGGTCTGTAGTCTTCTGTAGCAGTTTCCAAGCCAACAACACTTTTGCTATAAGACCAAACATTTTTCACATCTTGTCCTAGTGCCGATGTTGTGTCTTTTACTTTGCCAAACACTGTCTCTATAACACCACAATGAGTTTCTCCTAGTAGAACAAGCAGAACTAATATCAATTTATGTTTCAGTATCTTCATTTTTATTTATTTATTTTTACAAATGTTGATAAATCAGAGCTCTCTTTGGGTCTTTTCAGTATGAACTAAGGAATGCGACTGCGCGTTATTGCGACTAAATATAATCTTATTTACAAAGACAGTTTATCGGCCTGGTCTTGACCTTTTGACTCGTGATTCACTGCATATAATATTTTTAGTACTATAGCTAAAGAAAGAAATAAAGATAAGAACCAGTAAACAGAAACAAAAGGTGGACTTTGATTACTACACATATATTTTTTGCTATGAAGAAGTTATCTTCTTGATTGGCTTATATTTTTAGAAAGGCGTATGTAAAAAAATTAATATAAAATGTTACTCTTTAGGTTTGAAAGAATGCTCGATCGTTAATCTCCGTTAGTACTGACTTACATATACAATCACACATTTTATTGCTTTTAGTGCACACAACAACCAAAATGGCCAATAATAATATCGAAAATCTCATTTTCACGCAATATTCGTTCACACATCGTTATGATAGCGCGGCACGTTTCCCAAATTCAATTCCGTTGACTATTACACTATACTAGAGCCTATTGAATAGATAAAATGACCCTTATTTCTGTGTTACTAAGGCTGATTTTATTTTTTTGGTGAAATAAATCTGGAAAGTGCGTGGATGCGGCAGGATGGCGATATCATAGAGGTGTTATTAAGAGCTCGTTTGGGATTCGCCTTGTGTTGTGTTCTGGACTGCGGTGTCTGGCTCCATTGCCGTATATGAAGTTGGAGAATTCGGGATAGTTTAGATACCTATCTAATGTTCATATTTATTCTCTTCTATATAGCAGCAAATGTATGTACTTATCTCATGTGATTGTTAGTATGATACTCGTAATATGAACTTATTTAATATAATATATATCATTTTGTTTTAGTAATTATGAAATTAACTGTGGAGTGTTATTCATTGTAAAATTTATATGCGTAATTAAATAAATTGCTTGTTTATTTCATTTATATGGCAGAAAATGTGACCTGACCATGTTTTTTTAACTAATACGTTGAAGGATACCAAAATAGCCGGGACTGTTTAACATGTCATCTGGCTAATCTTCATAACTTTTTTTTAATGATTACCCATTTCAATACCGTCCGCATCGACCGTTACTTAACTTTAGTGATAGTGTCCAATCACCTTAGTTAACCGAGCTATAGGTACTTGGCTACGTTAAAGTTATTCTTCCCGACATATGAAAGCAATGGAGTCGAGTCCATCATATAAAATTCAGGTCTGGTGCCGGCAGTGGCTCCACTTATTGTGTCAATATTCTACCGACGCTCGACCACCGGACCGCAAGCAGGTAGAAGCTCATTCGCAGATGTTTTGCGAGAATTATATTAACTGGATATGTACATACAAACATACATAACAATAAGCGTAATAATTACTTTATTTAAATTTTACGTCATTATTTAGAACTCTGGTTACTCCAACATAGAGAATCCGTAGTCGTGGTTATTGTTTTTTTTTTGGTTTTGTATTTTTTTATTAGTGTAGGAAAAAATAGACGTATTTATTTTTACATGGCCAAACCATATGTAATTTCAAAAAAATCTGAAAAAAATGAAGTAAGTGTTCTATGATGGACTTATCTTAAGTTATTACAGAATTATTTTTCAGTTTTTATCTACTTAATAATTACTAGTTCTATAATAACTTCAATTGCCTTTTTGTTACTTAGTACTGCTTTCTTTGACAGCTAACTCGCTGTTTGACAGTTGTGGATATGTAAATCTTGCTACTACATATTTTCTCTGTAGATTTTCTACTCAGTGTCCCAGAGGTCGGCTCACACCGAATTATGATCGCTTATTAAGACCGTTATTAAATAAAGCGGACGATCCGAGGCGAGCGGCCGAGCGCATACTAATAATACCAGCTTCTCTTTGTGCGGGAAAAATTAGCCACCCACGAGTACGTGGTTTGGCCCTTGGATTTTTGGTTTAAGAGTAGTTTTTCCTACTTGTATAGTGGTACTTCAAATCGTATCATTCGTATTTATTCGCGTATTCTCCACATTTGGTAAACAATTGTTTTGTGACATGTAAATGTTTTCTTTTATGTTCCTTGTGTATTGTTTTTCTTTGTAGTTCGTGTCACAAAATAAATGTTTCTTTCTTTCTTTCTTCAATTAAGTGCGGCAGTATATTCGTATATTTTATGAATAAGACGGATCCAAAAGGTTGTTATTGTCTGTTTCCGTCCATACATCGTAATTGTTCACCAAAAAATGCCAAAAGAGCAATTAACCAAATGTCACGCAAAATTTACGACACGGCGTAGGATGGCACGTTGAATTTTAAGTCCCTGTCAGTCTTAGTACTAGGCAGCCTTAAGCCAAGTCAGAGGCCATCGGGCGGCTTCAAAACTCTCGACACCAGAGCTTGACCACTCAGCTTATACGAAGAAGAAGAAGAAGATTTCGTTTATCGCGCGGAATTTAAAGTTTAACTAAACCGGTGCTATGTTAAGGCCGTTAATGAATAAGATAAGTAGTTAAGGTATCTTCCTAGCCACGTGTAGTAATCACATCTAGTCTACTAAGTTCCTAACTAGTACCCGCTAGTTCTCAGTAACTGAGCAAGTTCGGCTCAATCCGTCATGTGCATATGTGCTAGCCAGGGGAAACTTATTAGAAGCATTACACTATATGTATACCTAAAGCCTACAGATATACCGATGTACTTGAAAACCTGTTAAGGGCGGCTATATTAGGCATATTAGGCACCTACATCTTAACTAATAACTTTCTTTCGACAACGTATAGTTTATATCATAGGGTCAAAACGCCGTCAATGACGACCTCGTTGGGGTAATGGTTACCACGGCGGGCTGCCAATCAGAAGAATCCGGGCTCGATTCCCGGCACGACCAACATCTTTGTGCTGAACTAAATTTGTTGGCTGTCGGTCTGGGTGTTAAATATGTATCTATATAAAATATGTATGTATATGTAGTATATCAGTTGTGTTAGCAACCATAGTTTCTAGTTCGTATGAACTAGAAATGTTTCAGTATGGGGTTAACCAGCCGTGTGCGTGTGTGAACATTGTTTATTTATATTATTTTTATTAATCTTGCAACATAACAATTTATAATGAAATTAACATGTGCCCTGTTTTAAAAGGGCTAGAGACTATGGCAGGGCTGGTTGCGCTTGCCGTCATACGTGCAAATTTAAATGTAATTTACTTGCATGTGATGTGTAGAGAGGAGATGCATGTCACTAGGAGATGTATGGAAATGGTAATGCAAGGAAGAAGGGCAAGAGGCCGACCGAAAAAGAAATGGATGGAGTGTGTAAATGAGGACATGAGAGAGAAAGGATTAAGTGTGGAGATGACGCCTGATAGAGGAGGGTGGAAGAAGAAGATTTGCTGTGCCGACCCCACTTAAGTGGGATCAGGTAAAGAAGAAGAAGAACTGAGCACATTTATCGAAAAGGCAACCAAAGGAACGGAAAATATTTGTCCGAGAAATAAGATTTATGTCAGTGAAAACTTTTCCTTCGTATGTACCTACGTATGCACTTTTAAAAGTAGTTAACTAGTAGTTTAGGTACCCTCACGTTAAAAAATATAGTGCGGTAGAACTGGCAACTCGTTTAACATCGGGAAATTGGTTCCGGTCAGCTCCACGGCTGTTTCACTTACAGTTTGTTTTCATATTAGAGATCCTTGGACGGAACTAGAAGCGTTTCCGTTACCATAAGCAGCCCACTGAATCGTTCCCACGGAAACCTTTTATATATTAAGGGAGATATATATTGCCCATAATCAACCACGCTGGCCAAGTGCGGGTTGGCGGATGACACGCATCATCGAGTCGATTGGTGCTTGAAGCATGGGTTTCTTCACAATGTTTTTCTTCACCGTATGAGCAAGTACAAGAGTTTACGATGCGTTAAAAAAATACTTAAATTGTATTTCGTATTTTTTAGATTTTTTTTTTGTTTCTTGTACCTAAATATATTTGGTCTATTAAAATTTGTTGGTCAAAAAGACATCTACAAATTAAATAAGTAAATATTTAAAAACCACGAGTTAATGTTTTACTAGTCAAAACTAAAAACATTTCTATTTTGGACATTTGTAAACCTTGTAAATTAACAGTTAAATGAAAAAATTTAAATAAACTTTTGAACAGATACTGTTCGGTTTAATAAGTTTATTAATTAATAAAACAAACAGTAGGTATACCACGAACCATCTTAACAATCTAAAAGTTTCATAATTGTACTGACCACAACCCCTTGTCTTTTATTCGCGTCAGATCACCAATCGCAATTTTTATGTCAATTTTAGTAATTCAATCATTTTTCATCTCGCTCGATAACTGATCAATTATGGTGTTTTTTACTGAACTTAAGGCAAAACAACGTTTGCCGGGTTAGCTAGTATATATTTTATATGAAATTGTGCTGTGCAGAACCCGTACTTTAAAACTTTAAACTCCCTCTCTATTTTCTGAAGAAAATTGCAAATGTTTTTTCACTAGCGCTTGATTGCATGGCAACTACCACCCGCCGATACTTGATGTACAAAAAGAACGATCCATTTTGTTGTTCAATATTCCCAGTAATTTTCACAAGCATTTTCAACGGCATAAATATGCGAACCGGGGAATAGCTTGCGAATTCACCGTACCTAGCAGAATTTAATAATAGTAAGAGTAGCTTTTAATAACTGCTTTAAAAATACTATTATTTATCGATAGTTTAGCTTTATGGATTTACAAAAGAAGCCCTTTTAAATAACTGGAATAATCCATTGATGATGTTTCAGATCACAGCCGGAATACTAATATATTTAATTTTGTCTTCTACTAAATTGTTATATGAATATTAAAACATCATACACTATGTCAAATCTATTATTTCGCATTCTATATATTCGCTCTAGCTTTGAATATGGTTGAGTTATATTTTTCAGGAAACATGGTAGGAGGCAATTCATTCCATTCCTTAGCGATATGCACGATGACTATGAAACCACATAAAATTTTAAAAAATGCGCTAAAAACTCTTTGATTCGTTCTTAATTTTCAAAAGTTCTATAGTTTTTTTTCAAATTACTGCCACGCCACAAAGCTTCATTATTTTTTCTGCTCATGCAGTAAACACAATAACGTTTAACTTCAACCCGTGACCGATCCTATTTGTTCAACAGAGGATATCGTGGTGTTATCCCGTTATCAGACTGTTATCCCGACCGTATTTACTGCGGAATCCGCTGACGTATATTTTTGTGAAAATCCGGACATTATTTGAATATCATATTCGAGAGGATAAAGCTTTTTCTCGCCAGATTTATGTGGAGATATGAATAACTTATTTAAGTAAGTATATTATATTATTTAGTAATACAAATTAGTAGGTACTGCATTACATTTTAAATACATATTTTTTTTAGGATTACTAACGAAAAACTAATCTAAGACGAAATAAAAATAAACATTTAAAATTCTATGTCTGGTAGTGTGTCTAAAATGCTGACTGCATTACCCCGTTGCATTAATGCTTATTTTTTAGGCAAAGCATAATCTAGCATTTTGGTCACGAGCCGACTTGATTATACGACTTCACGATCGCTATAAAAACACAAGGAAATACTTACGAGTATGTCAAAAATACTTTTTCCATCATATGAGCTTACAGTAGCAAGAAAAGTTAATTTGTCATCCAAGCCAAACAAATTTGAAAAACCAAACAAAACAAAAGCCACTTCTTTCAGACAGAGAAAGCAATAGAGACAATGCCAACATTATAAAGCAGAACAAACAGCCCCAAATGGTCCGCCTTTTAACTGGAAGTCCTTTTACGATATAAGCCGGCGAGATAGCAGAGCTCTTAAGCACCTCGAATAAGATGCCATCTTTGCGATGGACCGATATAAGCGTCAATAAAATAAATTGAACAACGCCGGCCTTTTATATGGCGAGTAGCAAACGCCGGGATGGTCAGGCTGCAGTAGGGACTGGCGCAAGTGGCTAGAACGAAAATTCGGCTTTACAATTCTGAATCCCGAAAAAAAAAAACACTGAGGTGATATAAACAAGTAACATAAGTAAGAATAAAAAAGAAGATGATCACCCATTTGTGTTCTATATGTCTAATTAGTCTAGGCATTTCAAATCAAAATGAGAGTACCTATAGCTAAAACTAGGCACATTGTCTGCGTGATAAGAGATTAAGACCCGCTGGCCGGGGAATACCTTGTTCAGCATATTTCCCATGGGCCCGTTAGGTCGATTTTTTTTCAATCAATTGTAAATAGTATGAAATTATACCATTTAAAATACTAGCAGTCCGTTCTGGCTTCGCACGGGATATCTAAGGGCTTGTATTAGATTATAAGATTTTTAATAGGGATTATTATTTTTGGAACAAAATATAAACCCATGTCACTTGGGGATAATGTAGCTTCCTAACGGTGAAAGGATTTTTGAAATCGGGCCAGTAGTTTCGGAGCTTAGTCACGTCAAACAAACAAACTTTTACTTTTTATAAAACGAGTATTAGAATTCAAAAGTTAAAAAAATATTTCATAGCAAAGGTTTGAATATTCTCGATTTCTCATTTTTTTCGGTTTTTAGTAGTGGATTGGTTTCGGTGGTTTATTTGCCGAATCCTTTTCTCTGCACATCACTAGTTCCTACGAACTAGAGTGAAGCTATTTAGCCGCGCACAATATTTGTGATATCCCGCCTTATGATTGTCCTGTTTAGTATTGTCTCGGGGTCACCCGTTGTCTGTCTGACCCCTTGTTTCTGACTTTTGTTCTGTAGAATTAGTTCTCTGCAATTGGCTATGTCATGTTCCTAGAATATTCTCTAGGAAATACTCCCGATATACAAATACATAAATTAGTTTATTTTGACGACGTTATTATTTATTTATTATAACTTGAGTCCATAAAGAAAACATTTGAAAGCTCATGTCCTGAGAAATGAATCGATTTATACAAATATTAATTAAACATTACACTTAATTAAAAATATATGAATATCTATCATATGCTTGTAGTGTATGAAGTAAGTTAGGTATTGTATAAGAATACTTACAGCAACTTTCTAAAAAAAATGTTTTACTTGTTAATTGAGAATTACATATATTTCTATGAAATTACTAACATCATTATGACACAGAATAATAACTTGTACTTCGTAATTATGATGACAAATTTGAATATTAAAATTGGTAAGGTAATAATCGAAATATAAAATTCGTTAGTAAAGCAATGTTATAACGAGAGTTGCGATTGAAAACCCTACATTTGCCTTAAAGCCTTTAATTTCAAACTGAAAATACACATCGCTTTAAAACTCTGTTAACTCTCGAAGGTGCCAAAAATCTACGTGTTTTTTTCGTTCATTTCTCTCACGTAATCGTCGCTCAAAGGTTCGCAATCGGCTCGTGTGTGAATCGCAGTAGGAATGTGTTTTTGATAAGTGTTTCGCACTTCTATCACTTGAGGGAGGTTTCCGTTGTTGTACTTTATCCTTTTACTTTCCTGCTTTGACTTTACTATTTTAATATGAAATGCATGCACATAATATATATTCGATACCCTAATTTGATAAGCTACTAACTCCTCTGCGGGTTTTTTTACGGGAGAGGCTCGAAACTTCATTGTATTTTTTATTTTACGCAATAAAGAAAAAGCAAAATCCCGTAAAAAATCTATGCTTTATTTTTATTATTATAGTAAACATAAAGTTATATTACTTTTTATTTATCTAAATAAAATAAAATGACGTTTTGAGCCTCTCCCGTAAAAAATCTGCAGAGGAGTTAGTAGGTAGGTATGCAAATTAGGGTATCGATATTAGCCTTGGCGAACTTAAAGAGCTATGGGAACCAAATAAAATATTTTGAAAAATCCGTTAGAATCCATTGTAAATGATACGGCTACGGTTTTTCAGTTTTATTATCGTTGCTCAGTGTTAAGCATTGTTTAAGTTCCAAAATACTAATTCGATTACGTAAAATTCGTTCGTGTTCTCTAAATTTTGTGCTTCTGAAAGTAATATTAGATTTAATAATATAATGTTAGATTTTAACATTATTTAGTAGGTCATTACCTACTTATATTAACTAGAATCGTTAGAGCTTATAATTTTAACATTGTTAATTGTTGATTTTACTATATTATTTTTTTTCGTAAAATTCCAAATTCAAATTCAAAATGTCTTTATTAACAATACAGAAAATGTCAATTCTGTGCTTAGTTATTAGGGCATGGCTAAGACAATTTAAAATTAATCGCGTAATACTAAATTTAGATCTGATTATTCACATTTCAATTGTTATCATACATTTAAATTGTTATTTTACATGTAAATTGTTATTTTAAATTTAAATTATTATTTCTACTGCCGCACATCAGGCGTTTCGCTCAAATTTGTATGGCGTGGCTGAACTCAGTAAAATAACGATAATTTCAATAATTTTTAATTGTTTAGCATAAGCACCGCGCACTCACCCGTATTGAAACGTCCGAATTTGCCTTCCTCTTTCTTGAATACAACTTGTTCTTTTATCTGAGTATTATTTTTAGTGTAAGATGGAAGAAGTGAAACAAAAAAAAAACGAGTTCAGTAGTTTGGCGATCCGTAGTATGTATAAGCTTTATACAGCTTTTGGGAAACGCCTTGTACAGATTTTGAGAAACTCCAAAAAATAAACTATTGTCTACAATGGACCCCCACACATCCTACCTACCTTAAGGACTTAAGGCCGGAGTAGCTTGATTTACGATTTGCTCCGCTCCGCGCATATTTGCATTTTGCTCAAGACGCGCCCGTTTTAGTGGAACACAGAGTCGGACTAAGAGCATCAGTTTCGTGTAAATTACGTGAAAAAAGAACTCCTTAGCCGTTCAGCGCAAGAATCTGACGGGGCGCTTAAGGTGCCACAAGCCAAAGTGCGTTCTGCAGACTTTTTTGTGACACGTCTTTAGTTTTTTTTTTTACATGCTATAGACCAGCAGTGCGCGTAACCAGATTTAAGTGTGTACTTTTGTACCTATATTGAATAAAAAAAAAAAAAAACAAGTCAGAGGCACTGAAGGAAGGTTGAGCAAGCCTAGTCTGACTCTCAAGGAGGCTGCCGGACCACACAGTTAGGTTCCTTGGCGACAGATTTTTAATTTGATGGTGGAAGCTCGCCAGACGAACACTAGAAAAAAGAAAGCTACCATGATTTGGTTTCTTATCTCAGACTCTCAAGCTCATCGGAGAGGATCGAACTGACGCCCTGCGGTACGCAAGGCAACCGCACGCTTGACAGAGCTACCAACGTTTCAAGATACATTTTTATATTTCATTATTATTATGTTTGGAACAGTCATTTGAAAGCCAGAATGCTTTCCTAAAATTAAAAAGCTTGGCTCGTCCTTAATATAATAATATGTACGTCCTTGATTCGTCCCCGGGCGAAGAATCTTAACCGGAGAGTCTTCAAAACCGATATGGAACGTATGAATTCTCTCTCATTTCGAACGAATGCGATTTGAGCAGAATACGTGCTTTTGTGAGATTGCGGGAAGACCACGACTTGATGCCAAAATAATGTGAATCTCTGAATGCAATTTTCATGTTGTTTTATCTGTAGAAGGTACCCAAATAATTAAGGTGTTCTCTTTAATACGGAACCCTGAGTATTAGGTATATGACAATGAAGTCGGTTAAAAAGTGATCAATATTAATATTTACCACATTTCTGTTTATTATACGAGTATTATCGAAACCTTGCCAACATTGTTTGACAAGATATGTATACATTTAAATCGTGCTCTGAAGGACACAGCCCACAATACGAGATTAATAACCTCAGTGTGAGAGCTGTCGGTCTTATACTATATTGTTCAATGTAAAACTCAATCAGTTGTATTAAAAAAGTTTTAGTACAAGTATTTTGTAAATTAGTTTATAAATCATGTATTGTTGTAGTTTGTAAGTCTTTTAAGTTCAATAACTTCTTTTTAAGTTCCAAAAAGATTATCTAGTTTTATGTATTTTCCCATAAGGAGTAAATATTTATAACAATCGACGATTTAATTGCATATGACCGTTATAATTTACTCGTCATTCATAATAATTTGGACAGTAGACATTTGTAAATAACCCTAATTTAAACCTGTAAGTTTAGTTATTTCGCTGTAAGTTTATCTTAAAATGTGATAGAAAATCAAATTAAAAATACGCATAGACTTTCAACCCCACTTTAACGCGGGAAAATACGCACGGCGCCTACCAGCTGCCTAAAATAATAATTGCTTCTCAATATTAACGAAAGTTATGAAAAGATGAATTCCTTAATTCCCCTTTCAATAAAAGAAAAGCAAAGAGGCTTACGACTGCTAAAAGCTTTCCGAACCAATATTTCTGATTAATGCAGGCCCGTCTTGGAGAAAAATCCTTTACACTTAACCCTAGCACTTGTCGCTCGATAATGAGCTCTAATGCTGAAGATTTAAGGTTCAAAACGGTTGCCAGTCAGGGTTGCTACTCAAAAGTTTTTCCTAATGAAAAATGTAAGTTGGGCTAAGTTAGCGTCGAGGGGGTACTTAGCGAAGTATCGCATGTTGAATGACAAATGGCCAGCGTTGGGTGTGATCGCGAGCTTAACTTGAATAATACTTGACTTATTGTTTGGTGGATCTTCGGAAAGGTGAAGATGTAGATAAGTCGTGACTTGCTAAGTTTTGTACTCGGAAATGTGCTAAGAGCGGTGAAAGTACTTTCTGACAAACGTTTTACCAATAAATTTAGTAATATTAGAAAACTATAATAGATATAATTCTATGAAAAACAAAACACACACACACAATAAAAAAACCTTACAGATACATTATTATACAGATACATGATTAAATCTAAGGCAGTTTCCGCGGGTAAGGTACCTAAAATGCTGGCGGCAATACCTCGCTGGATCGCCAAGCTTATAAGGCCGAGGTAAGCGCTAGCTCTTGGGTCATTTGTTCTGTCTATCAGCCGTTTTGACAGATCAATAAATAACTTACTTGGCGTTTTTTACCAATCAGATGAATATTTGGACAGAAATGTCACAGAAACTTATTTTCTTTTTTAGTTGACTCGACGGTCATTATCCCGATAGTTGTATCGGTAAACGGCCTCATAGCGAAGAGCTTCGACCAACATCTCGCGAGGCTCTCGCTAGATGGATGGATCAAGGGTCGGACACAGAAAGCAGTCATACTCGACCAAAGACATTTAAGAAAGTAGTACTCGACACGACGCGCATTGTCCGGAGGTTCCTGTCCCTGTAGCTCCTACCGCTGGTAGATTGGTCCTTGCCGCCAGTGGCACGCTTTTAGGTTTTTTATAATAGGTATATCTGTATGGTCATATTGTAAAAAACTTTTTAGTAGTATAAAATATGATAGTAGGATAAATAAATGCATAGGTACATAAATTAGTGCATAAAAGCAATAGTGAGTGTATTGGGCAACTGTGAAGCTCACTTATTGTATGTACAATAAATAAATATATATAAAAAAAATAACTTGTGTTTCATATATGAACATTCAGATAATGAGAGCTTAGTGGACTGTATAAAAAAATGACAATGCAGTGGTGATGCACCGATCCAAATCGGATCGAAGTAAGGATCGCACATTAGTAGTAGTATAAAATACGATACTAGGATAAATGTATAGGTACATAAATTAAAATAACTTAGTTGCGACAATTGGGTACAAAACTGACCATGTTTTTCCTGAAGCATCATATTGTTTTAACTGTTACCCTTGGTTTATACTTTTTTTTACTCTAAATAAGTCAGCGCTTAACCATAAATTCACCTGATGGTAAGTGACTTTGAGGTCTACGTTGAGGCGCGCTTACCTAGAAGGAACCGGTTCACTCTCGCCTTGAAAAGTATAGTCATTGGGGAACAGGGAATTCAGCAAGGAATTCCAAAGTTTGGCGGTTCGGACAACAAAGGTGGAGGCGAAACGCATAGTGCGTGCCTTAGGCGCCCTTAACTGTAAACCTAAATTTATATTATATGCCAATTCATAAACCTTAGTTAATAATAAGCAATCTCAATATAGCCCATCCATTCACTCCACCGATCAAAACTGATTTACTTTAAGGTTGGTACGATCCATGCTAATCTGGGGTTCCGTCTATTGATGAAACAGGAGCCGTTCCATTATCGGCGCTGACTCAGGGTTCCGTACTCGATACTTCCATTAGACGAGACAAAAGACTAATTAATGATTCTCCCTTTGCCAAATCATACTCTGTAATGCGGGTTTTGTGGTTTATTAGATTATATTCTGTCTATAAAATGAAATATCTTTAAATATTTGTAGGTGTTGAAAATCTTTTTTAGGCATTTTATCAATTTTATACAGGGGTGATACACCCACGTGAAAAAAGTTGTGACTTATCTTTTACTTTCTGAAAAAAGACAAATTTAAGATCAGGATCACTAACGTTTTAAGTAATCACTTTATTATTTACCTAAACATCACTATGCTTTTCATAATTAATAAATTTCATTCATATTTTTTGCGAATTTGCGTAATAATCATGAGACTAGCTGTTGCGGTCAAGCTTAAGTCTGTATAGCATACAAAATGAATGTTTTATATCTCTTAGAGCGAACAGCCTATACTGATAAAATCTTAATATACGTGCTTACTAAAGATACTTTCGAAACATATACCTCGATAAATTTTAAAACGACCTCGTTGGCGTAATGGTTACCATGCCAGACCGCCAATCAGAAGGTTCCGGGTTTGATTCCCGGCACGGCCAACGTCTCTGTGTTGAACTAAATTTGTTGGCTATGGATCTGGGTGTTAAATATGTATCTATATAAAATATATATGTACGAGTATGTATACGTAGTATATCAGATGTGTTAGCAACCATAATGACTTACTTGACTTAAGGTCCTATGTCCCCTAGATGGGGCAGAGGGCGTCCACAGTGCGTCGCCATCCCGGTCTGTCTTGAGCGTCTCGCTTGATCTCGCTCCAGGTCTTACCGATAGCCTTCGCTTCGTCAACGATAGTCCAGCCAGATCTGTTTAGCAACCATAATACAAACTAGAAATAGTTTAGTTTGGGTTAACCAGCCGTGTATGAAATGAGTCCTAATATTTAATTAATATTTATTTTAAAAAAAATACGCCTCGTTGGAGTAACGGTTCCCGTGCAGGACTGCCAATCAGAGGGTTCCATTCCCGACACGGCCAATCTCTTTGTGATGAACTAAATTTGCTAGCTGTTGGACTAGGTGTTAAATATGTATAGGTAAGTATTAATGTATGTCTATGTAGTATATCAGTAGTGTTAGCTACCATAATACAAACTAGAAATGGTTTAGTAAGGGGCTAACTAGCCGTGTCTGATATGTGAAAAAAAATATACATTCCTTTCAAAATTATTTATAAAAATTATAAATTTAAATTTGCTTGAAAAAAGATTTTTTGTTACCAATAATTAGATTACCTAGTATTATAATAAGGTACAAACCATTCAAATGGTATAGGGTTTAGGTATAGGTAAACTTTATATTTTTAATTTATTTTTTGAGCTAGGTTTTCATTTAAATGTTTATATTTGTTTTGTGTATTAGGTATGGTACATAGTTATAAAATATGTTGATAAATAAAGCTAAGTTCACTATTAAGGATTTATATAAATTGTAAATAGTTTCAGGTTTATTATAATGATATGTCTAAAAATGTATAAATCTGTTTGTAAACTAAATAAAAAAAAGTACTTATAATATACATACTAACTAAAATTAAAACAACACGTTTATAAAAATATAAACTTTATTTTAACGTAAACTGATATGTTAGTCATTAACTACACAAGTTAAAATTATTCATTAACATTAACTATATTCTACTAACATTGCGATACAAATCTTAACATAAGCAGCCCACTATACGTTCCCACAGCTGGGACTCGGACCTTATCTCACGAGGAGAGATATATAGGCCATAATCCACCACGCTGGCTAAGTGCGGGATGGCGGATGACACATGTGTTTGGATATTGTGGTCCTTATACATGTCGGTTTCCTCACGATGTTTTCCTTCACCGTAAATCGAGATTAACTTAGAAAACAAGCCATTGGTATAGGACAGGGATCGAACCAGGGGCCGTCTGATAGAAAAGCAGACGATTTACATAAAACAGAGACAAAATACTTAATGCTAAATAAAAGCTCTAAACTTAATTAAGTATCTAGTAACTTAGTTAAAACATTATTTCTTAACTGAGATACCATGTTACATTGTTTAAAACGATCACATTAAGTTGTTCTTAAAGTCAATTTAATTTCTAACATTCTTTATTTCCAACTAATATCTTGTACTAAGGTAGCGTTTTAATAATAACTTTGCAATTTATAAAACAACAAAGTACAAGAAAACTTGTTAAACTTCAGATTCACTTTTGATTTTCTCAAGCAGCAATTAGATTTAGGTATGTTGAAAAAGATAGAAAAAAATGAAAAGGATAGTATTGATTATAATAATACATTCTCTCCGTTTAACGACCACTCTCTATAACGCCATAAAAAAAACAGTGCTGATGGGAAAAGGTAATGAAACCCAACTTTACTAAAAAATAAAAATTCTTATACTATAATTGATATCGGCGTACAAAAACGACCAAATCTTTCTGCAAAGCACATTAGACTTTACATTAATACATTTAAGGTATACATTTTCTTCATGTTGAAAAAATTATAACTCTTTCAACTTTAAGCCTAGTTTTCGTGACTCTGCAAAGGACAGTCGACCTTAAGTCCATACAATAGGGTGTACATTTCTACAGCTCATCCCGTCTCCTCCTGAGCGCCAAGTCCAGGTGTTGGAACCACGTGGAGTACACCTTGAGGGGGTCCGGCGAGGAGTGGCGGTGGAAGGAGACCGGCCGGTCGCGGGATAACACCTCCCGGGCATAGTCTTGCGGACGAGCCTAAGGAGAAAAACTTAGATTATAGCATCATCCAAGCAGCCCACTATACGTTCCCACTGCTGGGACTCGGGGACTTCTCCCACGAGGAGAGAGTTATAGGCCATAATCCACCACGCTCGCCAAGTGCGGATTGGTGGATGACACATATTTTTCAGATATTGTGATCCTCAAACATGTCGGTTTCCTCACGATGTGTTTACCTTGACCGTAAAGCGAGTGCAAATCCACACATAACATGAACAACATGTCATTGGTCGGGATCGAACCAGGGGCCGTTTGACAGAAAACCAGTCGTTTTGCCCGCCGAGCCAAACTTGCCTTTTATTATTAACCTTTATTATATATGTACTTATAAACAATTAAAACATTTAGATAGATAAAAGCACGATGCCAAAAATAGCAGCTTTGCCTTTGTCGCTAGTACCAAAATAGCATCGTTTAGCTTGTATAGCTAGACTCGGGATTATCCATCGACGAGTATTTGTTTTATATTTACAAATTTTATAAACTCCCACTTCTGACAAGACACATATTTTACACACCCTATTGGTAGGTTTCAGTTAGGACACTTAAATTAATTGTACAACATGAACACTCTGAAACCGCAATAAATTATTTGACTTTGACTTTCACAAGGTCTCGGATACCGTCCGATAGATAAGGTATATATTATGTGTGTAAACTCCATATAACGTCACTCGATTTAACGACAAACTCTCTAAAGCGGCGAAATCAATTGGCTTTAGCTTGTATTCCATACAATGATAAATTCTCTCCTCTTAAGGATCACTCTCTATAACGCCATAAAGTGTACAGTACCTTCAGTGTCCTTATATAGAGTTTACACTGTATATATAAAAAAAATACTAAAAACTTTCTGTAAATGAGCACCTGCTGACTGATGATAATAATGATGATGAACAAGCATACCTGATGGAACAGCGGCAAGTGTGTGAGCGAGACGTTGATCCTGTGTCTCGCGCACGCGCCGAGCGTCATGTCGTCCGGCGCGGCGATGTCTGCGCACGCGCACCGAGCCGCGAGCAGCGCGGCCGCGCCCACACTCAGCGCGGTGCCGCCGCCACCCGTTATGTAGTCGTAACCTAAAGATACGACACAATACAACTTGTAAACTATTCACGTAAGGCATCTTAATATCTCCACTAGTAGAAACGGTCACACTTATGTACTTATTATAAAAGTTGGAATGAGTCCAACAATTTCGGTGCTTTCCGAGCACCATCTTCAGGGGCGAGTGTTACACGGACCGCCGCCGACAAGACCCGCGCGCGCGAATTATACGTATCACTTCGTATTTGAAATTACATTTAATTAAAGTATTATTATTTAAGATTACAATGTAATAATAAAGATGAAATCTCCACCTTGATTTTAATAACAGTTTTTTTAAACTACTTTCAAACTTTTAAGTAAAATTTCCATGTCACAATGTTAGTTACCGTACTCCTTCGAACTGGCTTGATCGATTTGTACCAAATTTTATATGCGTATGTAGTAGGTCTGAGAATCGGCTACTATCTATTTACCATACCCCTTTTATTTTTTTAAATTAATATGTATAATTTATAAGGCAAAACAACGTTTGCCGGGTCAGCTAGTAAATATTGTACACCTACTGTACTAAATTAATTTATCTACGCAACCTTAAGTCAATATATATATACTAGCTGACCCGGCAAACGTTGTTTTGTCTTAGTAAAAAAAAAAACTAAATATGCAGTAGCCGATTCTCAGACCTACTGAATACGCTTATAAAATTTGGTAAAAATCGGTCAAGCCGTTTCGGAGGAGTTCGGTAACAAACACTGTGACACGGAAATTTTATATATCTTATATCTTATATATAAAATTTCCGTGTCACAGTGTTTGTTACCGTACTCCTCCGAAACGGCTTGACCAATTTTTTTCAAATTTTATATGCGTATTCAGTAGGTCTGAGAATAGGCTACTGTATATTTAGAAATAATTATTAAGGCAAAACAACGTTTGCCGGGTCAGCTAGTAAGATATATATATATGGTTCGGCGTTAATAAATTTTTATTTATATAATTTATTTGATTTGATGAGAATTATCTAACCCTTAGCTACGGTCTCCCTCTTCCCGTAGCCGTATCCGTAGCGCTCTCCTAGCACGGTGACGTCATCGCCACCGCGGTAACAACTCAGCACCTCGCACAGTCTTTGCACGCTGGAAAAAACAACATTCTATTACAAAGGAAATCACTTTCCGAACAGTTCTTTGAAATAATACACATATTCCGCCAAACTTTGGAATTCCTTGCCGAATTCCCTGTTCCCCAATGACTACAATCTAGCGATTTTCAAGGCGAAAGTGAACCGGTTCCTTCTAGGTAAGCGCGATCCACCGTAGACCTCAATATCACTTACCATCAGGTAAATTGTGGTCAAGCGCTGACCTATTCTGAGTAAAAAAAAAAATCACATAAATCTTATATATTAAATTTCCATGTCACAGTGTTAGTAACCGTACTCCTCCGAAACGGCCAATTTTTACCAAATTTTATATCCGTATTCAGTAGGTCTGAGAATCGGCTACTATCTATTTTTCATACCCCTAAGTGATAAGAGTTGTTCACCCTTACATTTTTAAGGTAAAACAACGTTTGCCGGGGCAGCTAGTAAATATATAAATATCAGGACACATTCACACACGTCTGGTTAGCACCATACTGAACTATTTCTAGTTTTCATTATGGTTGCTAACGCAACTGATCTATACTATCCGAAACTACTGGACCGATTTGAAAAATTCTCTCACCGTTGGGAAGCTACATTATCCCCGAGTAACATAAGCTATATTTTGTTTCTCTTTACAACTTGGATTACTTTATATCATAGCCCGTGCGAAGCCGAGACTGGCTGCTAGTATTATAGATAAGATAAGATAAGATAAATTTTATTAGTGGTAAAACTTATATGTACGTACAGTGGCCGGCAAACATCTTGAGCAAAGACCTTGAGTGCGCAGTAGACGATTTTAAGGTATCATTGGTGGTAGGAGAGGTGCGCGGGGACATTCTGTCGGCACGAGGCCCCGCGATTGGCCGATCAGTTTGCCGCTGTCCCCCGCGCCGCGCGTTCGTCCCGCTAGGATCTGTACTAGCATCGACTACACTTGCGTCCAGTTTTAATAGTCTATTTCGAGTTAAGAAGTTTTGTTGTTAAAGTTTTATATTATTGTTACTTTGTTTTTTATTATATTGTGTTTATACCTACTTAAAACATTTTTGACTATGCCGCCAAAACATAAAACAGTTCTGAAGAGACAAGCTAGTAAAATGATGTATGATGTGTATTGCTTCCTTAAACAGGAATATACAAAACAAACGGAAACTATAAAAAAAAACATAAAAGAAAGCAAAGACTCGGAGTTGCTTACCGTATTTAGGACACCAGGCAAAAAAAGATTTGAGAATTGTAATTTTTTCAATGTAGAATGTGTAATATTAATTTTATTGTGTAAAATAAATATTTTTTGTATATACATTTTGTTTTTATGAAAAATGTTTCACAATATTTATTTATATATATTTTTTATATTTCAACAATGGCCAATAAAATATGTCCGGAAGTGTACATGCGCGAACTTACCCCCTCTACGTCGACTTTTGCTCAAGTCGTTTGCCGGTTATTATATATGATGCCTTAGCGCTAGGCTTTTAAAAAGAGTGTGTGCAGCTATTATATACACATAAAGTCCATATTGGTAAATATATATTGGTTAAAATAAAATTATATTTTTTAAGATAAAAAAAAAATATATATTATAATTAAATTTTTAACAAATATATTTTCCGTTAAGCACAGAGGCAGGTCACCGAGAGTGGGTACAAATTCCACGTAGCCTAGCTGCGCCCCAGCGTAGCTAGATTTCCCCCTCGTGAACAAGAAAAAGGATGCATGCTCGATTTGCAGCGCCATCTAGGCTTCATCGATACTTCCCCCCCGTGGGGCCCCGCATTGTCGAGGCGGGGGGGCTCAGTAACCGTGGCCTGGTCACCCACGGTGAAGCGAAGAGGGTCCCTGAGGCGGGCCGCTCCCTAGACTTGTCCTCCCCCATGCAAGTTCTAGATGGAGTGGCACCAGTAGGTTGCGGGACCTCGCTCCGGGGGGGTTTCGCAACTGAGGCGGGCTGCGGTGTGGTTTTGGAGACACCCACCGCAGCCGAAGGTGTGGGGCCGCGGCAGGAGAGAAGTGTCGGTATTACGATGCGCCGCTCTTCCTACCTGCCGCGGCCTCGACGGGGTCGCCACCGTTGATGGCGGACGCGGTGGGGCCGCAGGGAGAAGGGAGTGGTACCACAAAATACCACTTACCCTATTCTCTGCGGCCGTAGTGGCAGGTGACGGGGCCACAGACCTGACCCGTCACGGGGGACCTGGGACGTCGGACCGGGGTTGTCCGGCGTCCATTGCACTTATGGTCCCCGAGGTGGTTGCGGTGCACCACGTGCACTGCAAGGGGACTCATCCCCAGAGAAGGAGCCTCGCAGGCTAGCCGAGGTGGGCGGGATGGTGGGTTAATGCGAGAAGCGGAACCTCATCCCGCCCTTTCCGGTGAGGAGGTCATCGTGAGGTTTTAGTCGGTAGGGATGTCCTGTCCTTTTGACATCGAGCCCGACATACCCCACCCACCTCCCCGGGTGTGGTGGGGATGCGTAAATGCATTTCCTCACGTAAAAAAAAAAAAAAAAAAAAAAAAAAAAAAGGCTTCATCGATACTTATGGCAAACTTCTGCGCCACGCTTTTTTGTATGAGAATCAGCAATCCTGTCTAGTATTCTGATCCCTGCTGAATACAGAAGTTGCGTAAGTACCGATGAAGCCTAGATGGCGCTGCAAATTGAGCATGCATCCTTTTTTGGTTCACGAGGGGGAAATCTAGCTACGATGGGGCGCAGCTAGGCTATGTGGCATTTGTACCCATTACCTTCTCGGTGACCTGCCTCTGTCTTAGAAGCATACCCCAGTATAGTATCGTCATCGGCCAGGAAGATCCACCGTATGCGCGGCGTGAGTCGGGCGCGCCGCGTCGCCTCCTGCAGTATGGCCAGCGTCTTGCCACAGTGGCCGTGCGCGGTGTTCGGTACACCGGTGTCTACTGCTGGGAGGGAGGGATCTGGGGGGAACAATAATATGGATTTGTAAGTCCAAAAAACAGCGAGTCTGGGTCGATAGTCTAGTTAACAAGTGCCTTTTTGGTCAACTTTTTTCAGCAGTCTCCGAAAATTATGATTGAGGTGTCATTCGATTCGGAATGGCATCTAGATAGTTTTCGAAAAACAATGAAGTTTAATAAGTTTCAATAATATTTATTCATTCCTTTGGACCTTGAATGAATAAATATTATCTAAACTTATTAAATATGAAAATTAAAATTTGAAAAAATTCAGGTGCCTACAGGACAGATAAAACAATAATCCGTGGTCAAAAACTTTAATTATTTTTTTTTGCGGAAATTCATTGTTTTTCGAAAACTATCTAGATGCCATTCCGAATCGAATGACACCTCAATCATAAGTTTCGGAGACTGCTGAAAAAAGTTGACCAAAAAGGCACTTGTTGACTAGACTACGATGGTAATAAGATCTGTTTTTCCATCAGACGGCCTCTGGTTCGTACCCAGCCCAATGACTTGTTTTTCAAGTTATGTGTGGATTTGCACTCGCTTTACGGCGAAGGAAAACATCGTGAGGAAACCGGCATGTTTGAGGACCACAATATACGAAGACGTGTGTCATCCGCCAACCCGCACTGGAATATGATTTACCGCCGAAAACACCTTACCATCCTTATCGCTGAAGAAGAGCAAGTTGGTGACGTGTCTCCCCCACGTCTTCTTGACGACCTTGGCTCTGGTGTCGTGGTACCCGCGCCAGGTCTTCACGGCGAACAGGATCGAGTCCTCAGGTACTGGACTGCCCTGCCGACAACCCTCACTTTTACGATATACATATTTTTATATAGTTTCACCCTCACTTTTACGATAAAAATATTTTTATATAGTTTTTAGCAACTGGATAGTACCATAGGTTAGTATTATTCGATACACGTATTGCCTGTATTAGTATTTTCTTGAAAAGACGACGACGAATCTTCTTCCTTACCTTATCCCACTACGTAAAGTCGTGGGGTAAGGTAAGGAAGAAGATTCCATTAGTTACGAAATCCTTAAACTGTGGTATGGTGTAGCGGTCTTCTTCTTCTTGGTATGAGCTAAGTGGCCAAGCTTTGGAGTCGAGAGTATTCATACTACCCGAAGACTAACAACCAGGACTTTTAATTTAACGTGTCGTCAGACCTGCGGTAGCGTCCAGATGAAAATGTCACTTTTTATAAAACATTGGAATAGTATTGCAAGGAAGAAGAGCAAGAGGCCGACCAAAGAAGACATGGATGGAGTGTGCGAATTAGGATATGAGAGAGAAAGGAGTGAGTGTAGAGACGACGGCTGATAGGGGAGAGTGGAAGAGGAAAATTTGCTGTGCCAAACCCACCTAAGATAATGCAAGAAAGAAGAAGATTGTTACAATGGTCACCTATCCGAAGATTTTCCGCATCGAGCGTTGCATATGATGATCGCATCAGATCACTTTAGTTAACCGAGCTGCCTGTACCGGCTACAATCAGGTACTCACACAGGTGTCGAACTGTGCGGGGTAAGTGGCACAGTTGTCCCCCGACACCACGCAGAAGCTCATGTCGGCTGTGAGTAGAGGCCCCGGCGAGGTCGCGTCTCCATACACCAGCTGGGCTAACTCGAACGCCGGGTCGATCGAGAAGTCCGCCTCGAGACCACGCGCGCCACTCTCGATCTGTGCTTGAAGTCTGGGTACAAAGATACAGAGTTATTGCAGTCACAGAATAATTACTAGTACTTCGTACAGAAGCTTCACTTCGCAATGGTTTTCAAAGAAATATGAACTCAATCTGATAAACAATATGATTTGATTTAGCTTGCGGTCCAGTCGAGCACGTGTTCATTTACGTACCTACCAATTTCTTTTCGAAGGAATATGGGCCTTAATTCACTATACTCCGGTTCATAATAAGTTGTACATGGTTATACGTATTGAAAGAGCTTGCAGTCTTAAAGCGCTTGTAGTACAGAGTTCAGTCGCGCCATACATGTTTGAGAGAACTCGCCTGACGCGCGGCAGTAGGGCTTTCACGAAAATTTCAGCAAAGCCGAGACATGATGCTAGTTTTATATAAATTTAAAACAAGCATCGTGTCTTCGCTCGGGCTCTAAAATAATCTAAGTTCCAAAGAGAAACAACTGTTGTTACTTAAGGATAATGTAGCTTCCCAACGGTGAAATATTTTTTCATATCGGTCCAGTAGTTTCGGAGCCTATTCGCGTCAAACAAACAAAAAAACAAACTTTTCCTCATTATATATTGGTGATCAGTTAACAATAATGAAATAACTAGATAATATTACTACTTACAAATTAAATAAGTTTTTTTTTATTTCTTTTATTACTTTCAGGCAGGAGTCAGCGACGTTCTGAACTAAGATGGAGCAGGCTGCTGACAAAATGCCTTACTACCATGCTATGGTTTCCTCACGATATTTTCCTTCATTATAAGGTCGAACTCTTTGACGGGGATTGAACCTACGACCTGTGGGACGTAAGGCGGCAGGCTGATGACAAAATGCCCTACTACGATGCTATAGTTTCCACACGATATTTTCCTTAATTTTATGGTTGAGCTCTTTGGCGGGGATTGAACCTACGAACTGCGGGACGTGAGGCGGTCCCACGGGCGACTGAGCTGTCATCGCTTTAAAATCGCAAGTGAGCTGACGACTGAAGAGACAATTTGATGATAATAATAATAATGTATATAAAATTAATTTGAATGGAGCTAAATACGTTAAAAGTTGGGATGCGAGAAGGCTTGCCGCATTAAAGCCTGTCAAAACCTGACACATAGAATTTGGTCATTTATTCCCCGAATAACTTTACTGAATTAGAGAATAAAAGGTAAAAGCAAGCCTAAAGTTTAAAAAAAAAGGTCGTAGAAAATTCTAATCAACTGCAAGTGAAAATATTCCCCCTCAAAGGCCCCTTTTTTCTAAAACCGCAGTCTACAGTTTACAAAACCTCAAACAGCGTTCGCGCATTAAATCACCATCAAACTTTGCCCTTATAATCGACCGAAGTAAAAAGGTTCTACGCAATCTATTAGAAGCAAAAAGGAGCACATTAACAAAGTGCTCTGTACCTTGCTTTATTTCCTAAACGGCCGCATTTTGTCACGATTCGTAGATTACCAATGTATAGATTCGGATAGATAGTTGGATATTTAAGAATTAAAAAAAAATCTATAGTTAAGTAAGATAAAAATCTGTAGTTCAAACATTTAAATGACTGATATTTTATGATAAAATAAAGCTTCAGCTTTCGATATGTTTTTAATCGGCTCATTTGACATTTTTTTCAAAACATACATTTAAGGGCACTCATAACTAATATATCTTTCGAACAAAAAAACATTAAATTGAAATTAAAGTCGTTTGGTAACTACAATGCCACAAACACGTCAAACGTTTAACAACACTCATAACTTTACAAAGAAAATAGGAAGAAAAAGCAGCATAAAAAATCCGGATATAAAAATCATTAAAATGGAGCCTGCAATGATGCAATTTATTTTTCAAGTATCTATCCTTAGCTATGAAGTCAGGTGACCGCTGGGCGAAGGTCTGTACAACTTGGGTACCGAACGCGAAACGACCCCGAGGTCGACCCAGACAAAGGTGGCGTCATGACCTAGACGAACATGACACAAACTGGGCCACCAAAGCTGAAGACTGGGCTGTCTGGAAAGAACTGTCGGGAAGAGAGGCCTTTGCCCAGCAGTGGGACTCAATAGGCTGAAAATAAACAGTAAATATCCTAAGCTATAAAGAGTAATCAGTGCCTACTCCCCCGTCACTGAAGTATGTAATGAAGGCGATTCATCATTCTTATAAAAAGCTCGCGAATTAGCCTTTTGGCAAGCTGTCAAGCTCGTGACAAGCTTTTTACTTCGCAAAGCACCTGACGACAAAGTTTGGAATGGTTGAGCTTTTGTGTAAAAGTTTTGATGAGGTGAATTAGTCGACTGACTCAAATCAAACTTGGAACAAAAAAGGTCTGAAAGTCATAGTTGCCATTAAGTAAGGACTTAGGTAAGAAACGCTTGTCCCTCCAAATCATTAGAGGGCTTGGTGATAAGAGAACTCATTAATTACTTACTTTAAGGCAATAAGAATTCAAAGATTAAAAATAGCATCAGTAATATTAGATACATAAATATTTTAATAGCATCAGATAAAATTAGTACGAAACTGAACTGATGAAAAATAGATTGTCAAAAAAAATATAACTTAAAAATCAATTTATATCGACTACAATAAAATTAAAAATTCCATGAAAAAAAACTACACTTTTCTTAAAGCTCGATATTTTTTACCGTTTACGATTTATAGCAAAAAAAAACTGTAAAATCAAGATTTTGCCCTTGGTTTCGCTTTGAATGTTAATCTTCTTCAACCTTTTCCCACTAGGTGGGGTCGAAACAGCAAGTTTTCCTCTTCCACACGATTCTGTCAGCTGTCATATCCACATTCACACCCTTTTCTTTCATATCCTCATTTACACAATTCAGCCACGTCTTCCTCTACTTGCGATACCTCGTACAACCATATCCATCGCCTAAAATGTTAATACAAAGCTATAATTCGTTACTTGTGAATGAGCTCCATCCTCATGGCGAACCCGCTGGCAAAGTTGGGGTAGACGAAGCCACCTTCCTCCTCCAGCTCCTCGTAGATGGTGAAGTGGTGGATGATCGTCGGCTCGTCGTCGCTCAGGGGGTAGCCGATCCACATCGTGTCCTGGGGGATATTAGTAATTACTATCCTACTTCTACTTCCTATTAATATTATCCTACTTCCTACTAATATTATTAATGAGAAAAGATTCAGATTCAGATTCAGATGTTTTATTAACCATAATAACATTCATTATTTTTGGTACGGTTCGGTAAAATTCGTGTGTTACTACACCCTGTTCCTTTAAGAAAGAATTTGAGAAAATGATTGAACAGGGATTATGCCGTCCAAGCAAAAGCCCCTGGTCATCGTTCCAAAGAAGAACGGAGCCCTACGTCTCTGCGGAGATTATAGACGACTGAACGCGGTCACGATTCACGTCCGCTACCCAGTACCAAGAATTATTACTATGCTTGGCGTTATATGTATGTATGCTGCTACAGTGTGTATGTTTGTTATATTTTTCACGCTTAAACGGCTGTACCGATTTCAATGGAATCGGTATGGGTATGTTAGATTTCAGATTATCATAAAGGCAAATAAAATTATTTCATTTCATATACCGGATTAACACGGGTTACCTCGCCGGAAATAGCTAAATTAAAAAAAAATAGTATTATAGGTTTAGTAAGAGAAAAGCCCTAACGCATCCCATATCTCAAGCCCAAAAGCATGTACGAGTATCGCTGCTTTGAAACAAAATGTGCCAACGTTTGGAACAATTCCGTGGTAGTATTAGTATTATATTAAATGATACTACGAGTATCATTTAATATAATAAACAAGAGTAAATAGTCCCAAAACGTATAACGCGCTTGTTTTTTATACGTTTCACATCTGTAGTATTATATCATCTATGAACTAAATATTTGTCAAGGATTTGGCCGAAGATAGAACTACCTGAAAAAAAAAACTCCACAGACAAGAGCACCATTCTTAAATATTGAATGAATGAATGAATGAACCAGATATGCCTCTTGCTGTTATCAACTAGCTACAAACGTATACCATCCCAGTTTTTATTTACATAGATTTAGTTTAAGCTTACTGTTTGTTTATCAGCAGCATCCAAAGCTTCCATCAGCTTGTGGCACCTGACAGCGGTGTGCGCCTCAGCGAACAGCACCCACCGCACCTCGCTGCCGGCATACTTGGCTGCCAGCGGCGCCAGCAATGGGATGATGGTCCACGCGCCGGCAGCAGGAAAGTCTTCGTGGGTCAGGTGGACGGTCGGGTACCTCTGATGGATTCAAGGGTAACCATAAGCAGCCCGCAATACGTACGACTCGAGGCCTTCCCTCACGAGAAGAGAGAGAGTAATAGGCCATAATCCACCACTCTGGCCAAGTGTCGGCTGGCGGAAGGCACACGTCTTTGGATATTGTGGTTCTCAAACATGCCAGTCTCCTCACGAAAATCAAAATCAAATTATTTATTAGCCTTACGGCATCAAACCGTACTGGGCAAGTCAATTTACAATTTACTTAATTTTTAAAATGTATATGCCTATAATACGAGTACACTCTTAATATTATTATTATTACATAAACGATGTTTTCCTTCACCGTAAAGCGAGTGCAAATCCACACATAGCTTGAAAAACAAGTCAAGTCAAACAAGTCATTGGTGTAGGGCCGGGAACGAACCAGGGGCCGTATGATGGAAAAGCAGACGTTATTACCACTGCACCAAACTCGACTTAAGGCTGGATTTACTTGAGTTAAATACAATTTACTGTATGAAGTGCACTACACACATAATTCTCAAATTAGTTAATTTTTCCTTGATAGGTTTGCGTTTGACCCCAGCTTGCCTGATGTAAAGCTACGCTTTAGTCTACGATGAGGCACGCTTACCTAGAAGATACCTATTTACTCTATTCAACGAATCACGCAGAACGGCAGATTTTGGCATTTCTGGCATTAGATTCGAATTTTGACAGAATTCATTATGTTACTTACATTTTCTAACTGTAATACTTGTTCTTCAATATTTTGCTTGAGTCGCCTCGCGACGCTCGCATGGTACGGCTCCGATTGGCTAACTATAGTAAATACAACGTTCCTAGAATCTGAAACAAGAAAAAACACAAAATTATATAGGTAAGAAAAGTAATACTTGTCATCTTATCACTGAACCAAAACTTCCGCTATATCTGCTTCCGCCGGCATATTTCAATAATTTCTATATAAACATTGTAAACTTTTCACGTAAGGCATCATAATATTTTCGCGTAGAAAACGATCACACTTACTTATTATTAAAAGTTGGAATGAGTCCAGTTTCGGACTCATTCCAACTTTTAATAATAAGTAAGTGTGACCGTTTTCTACGCGAAAATTTCTATATATTTCAATAATTTTGTATAACCACTAGCTATCACTAACGTTTATATTGAAAACGATACACTGATTGTGCTGAAACATGTCATTCATTCAATATTTAAGAGCTGGGCTCTTGTCTGTGGTTTTTTTTTGTCCGAAGTATGTCGGGCTAATAATAACATAACCGACATATAAAAGCGAGTGTGACACGGTGGGAAAACGGCTGCTTTTCAATCTGACGGCCCTGGTTCGATACCCTACATTAATGAGTTGTTTTTCAAGTTATGTGGAGATTTGATTTCGCTTTATGAAACCGACATGCTTAAGGTCCACAATATCTAAAGACGTGTATTATCCGCTGACTTGTACTTACTTGGCCAACGAGGTGGATAATGGCCTAGGTTCCAGAGTGATTCATCATGAGTGAGTGATCATATTCGAGTCCCAGCAGTGAGAACGTATAGTGGGCTGCTTGCTGTGCTTTGCTATGAATGTATTTTTGTATGTTTGGCTATACAATGGAATGAACCACTTGCGTAATATGGCCTTATGGCCGACGCCTTAATATGGAATAATACAGACAAAAAAGCACAAAAGCGGATACTTCGCTTGCTTTCGCTCCATCAGCTAATAAATTAACAGCCATTGTATTATCTACCTACCTTCACAATCGAAGCTAACTTCAGCAATAACTTAACTTATCGACAAAGCAACCGTCCATCAATCTAGATCACATATCGCTCGTTATCAACAATAGGCTTGCCGATATTACCTATATGTACTGCATGAATATCATTAACAGGGTTACTGGAAACGCTAGAAAGCTGGCAACTAATGAAAAACCTTCAGCCAGTGAACCAAACAAAAACAAAAACAGCAAACAAATTTAGTTCATCACAAAGATGTCGACCGTGCCAGGAATTGTACCCGGAACCCTCTGGTTGGCATTTTGGCATGGTAACCATTACGCTATAGAGGTCGCCATACGCGGCACGCCGTGCTGGCCTGCTACTTCGCCACGGTCCACTCCATACTCGCGTACGGAGCGGAGCTGTGGGGGGACGCGGCCGACGCGGAGCGTGTGCTCATACTACAAAAGCGCGCCGTCCGCGCTATAGTCGGACTGAAATGGGATGTCTCTGCAAAACCGCATTTCTCTGAGCTAGGAATCCCCACCGTACCGAGCATCCTATTACTCCAAGTATTGTATGTTTGTCAGGACTCATCCTGAGGAGTTTGCCGCACAGGGAGCATCCCAAGAGTACGGCACTAGGTGGAAGGACAGGCTCGCCACACCTGCCCACTCGATAGCCAAATTCGAAAAATAGGTCTATATTGGCGGCCCTAAACTACAATAAGCTACCTAGTAGTATAAAAAATGCAGCTTCTGACTCTATATTCAAAGCTAAATTATAACAATTTTTAGTAGGCAAATCCTATTATTCTATTAGAGAATTCCATAACGATAAAAGTACCGCATGAGGTAAATAATTATCTTATATATAAAATTTCCGTGTCACAGTGTTTGTTACCGTACTCCTCCGAAACGGCTTGACCGATTTTTTCCAAATTTTATATGCGTATTCAGTAGGTCTGAGAATCGGCTACTGCATATTTAGTTTTTTTTTTTTTATTAAGGCAAAACAACGTTTGCCGGGTCAGCTAGTATTTTTATATTATTTTGACTTGTAAATATTTATTTATCAATAAATGTCTGTATTCTGTATTCATACGTTACCCTGTATAGAGGTGAGCTAATCAATCCATGTTATCGTCAGGTTATGCCATGTTCAGTGCTATCGTTCACCATCGATATCCTAGCACAAATGATGGCATATCATGACTTACATCAGGTGTTACCATGATAATGAGGGGTAGATAGGGATAACCTTAGAATAGCAAATTATCAACATACTTAAAAAAATCTAATTAATTATTGGTATCATATCTATACTAGTTGCGCCCTGCGGTGTTACCTGCGTTAATCCGGGACAAAAAAGTGAATCCAGAATGAAAAATAAAAATTAGCTTATTTGTTGATCCTAGGTTTAACTTATCTTCATGGAAAAACACATCAAAATAGGTCCAGTCGTGGAGTGTGAGGGAGTAACATAGATTTTGAATTTATTTGCGTAACCCACGGGGACCACAATTGTTATCGGGATAAAAAGTAGCCTATGTGTTAATCCAAGGTCTAACCTATCTTTACACCAAATTTCATCAAAATCGATTCAGCCGTTGAAGCGAAAAGAATTAACAAAACACACACACATTCGCATTTATTATATTAGTAAGATATATTTCCTTTTAAATAGTATATGTATAACCAGCGATCACTTACGCTTTAAAAACAATTCACGTGTAGTGAATCGCCAAATAACGTTTTGTATCTAACTCTTTTAAAGCAAGATCACCTTGGTAATCCCCTTGGCTTAGTATTACCACAGAATAATAACTTGTACTTGTATTACCGTCAAATCATGACTGATTGCACCCTCTAATACGCGGGTGACTTGTTTATGAAACCGCCACAGGATTCTGGTCTTTATTGCTAAAACTATACAAGCTAAAGTCACATGAATTTCTTGTCAGGTAAGTTAGTAATGCTTGGCGGTGCACCTAAATCCAGATCTCGCTGTACGTTCCATCTTAAACCCTACCGTAAGGTTAATAAGCTTGAAATTATGCAAGCTCAAGAATTGAGATTTGCAAGTCAACTGTTCTAGACTAGGGTTCTTTATTACGTGGTAATAAGGTTCAAAATAGCCTCATGACTAGACCGAGATAGGATTAATCAAAGTTAGGCAAGTAGACTTCGTCGTATATGGTAAAGTTTAGGTGACGTTGATGTGAATAAGGTAATGAAGATGTTTCGTGAAGCAATAAGCATAGTTTTAAAAAAAAGCGAGCGTGGCTCTGTGGTGATAACGTCTGCTTTTCAATCAGACGGGCCCTGGTCCGATCCCGGCCCAACACCAATGACTTGTTTTTCAAGCTATGTGTGGATTTGCACTCGCTTGACGGTGAAGGAAAACATCGTGAGGAAACCGGCATGTTTGAGGACCACAAAATCCGAAGACGTGTGTCATCGTGGTCAGTCAGCGTGGTGGATTACGGCCTATATCTCTCTCCTAGTGAGAGAAGTCCCCAAGTCCCAGCAGTGGGAACGTTTAGTGGGCTGGTTATGCTCATGCTAAGCATAGTTTGTTGGCTGAGCGACTAGAGAAATCATTTCAAGAGTCCGTTCCCTAAAAGATGGCTCCCAATAAATGGTTAATTTTAAAAGTAATGTACATTATACACAAAAAAGCAATTGTACAAGCCATTATTGATCTATAGAAAAAAATACGAAGTAAACACGTTTATTGTAAGGGTACATTTTAATATTTTATTTCTTTTTATTTTTAGTATTTATTGCTTTATAGGGACACGGGAAATACATAATTTGTGAAAGTTTCAGGTTTTTAGCTATAGGTTTCTGAGATACAGCCTGGAGAGCTCTCTCTTAGGACAAAAAAGGCTTAGTAATAGGGTCCCGTTTTTACCTTTTAGTTAACCTAAACAAAAGTAATACAACAAAATGTGTTTCTGTAAAGTCCTTGATAGGTTTTGGTTTGGTTTCCAGAAACCCTGTTCGAGGTAAATGTGTAGATACATATTGAACCGTAGCCACATACATATACGTAATGCAAATTCGCAAATCACCTGCGACACATTAAAATCGCATTCGGCACTTTACGGCGCCGCCGGTCGCAAGGGCGGCTGTAGATAGACGGCTAGCCGAATATACAGTAAGGGCGGTCTTTGATACGTTTTCCCTTAGATGTTCATTTGAATCATCTATTATTTTTCATACCCCTAAGTGATAAGGGTTGTTTACCCTTAATTTTTTTTTTTATAATGTGGTATTAAAAATACATTAATTTACTTTATTAAAATACATTATTATTACACAACCCTAAATTTTTGCTTTTTTATAACCAGTTCCTATTATTTATGGTATTTTAGTAATTTTATATTTTTTCAGCCCACTCGATAATGTAATGCGTAGAGAGGAGATGCATGTGACTAGGAGAAGTATGGATATGATTGTAAGAAGTAGCAGAAGGAGAGGTAGACCAAAGAAGACGTGGATGAATTGTGTGAAGGAGGATATGAATGAGAAGGGAGTGAATGTGGAGATGACGGCTGATAGAGTGGCGTGGAAGAGAAAAACAGGCTGTGCCGACCACACCTAGTGGGAAATGGTAAAGAAGAAGAAGAAAACTCGATAACTGATCAATTGTAGTGTTTTTAACTGCCTTAACTACAGGCAAAACAACGTTTGCCGGGTCAGCTAGTAATATATATTTTTTAAACTTTCTTTACTGCCTTAAAGTGACTTTATATTGTGTTCCCAAGACACACGGGCCGGGGAAGCGTTAATGGCAGTTTGTAAGTCTTGAGAAAATATTCGATAGGATGACGTGGCTCCGATACGGTAACCAAAGGCAGTGATATATTTAGTAATATTAACAATTTCTTACTGATATGTACTATGTATGAATTATTAGAGATAGGACTAAAATCAGGTTGTCTATAATTCCTCATAGCCCGTATTAGCTAGAAAGCTGAATTTTTCATAAATTGTGTATTTCCGTTGCCGCTAAAGGGTAAAATTTAGATTTTACAGTTTTTCGCTTTAAATCGTAAACGAAAAAAATATATATCGAAAAATAGCTTAATGGTCGTCTAAAGAACCACTTTAAAAATATTATAGGTATAAGTATTTTCGTAGTAATGTTCTCTATACCATACCTACTATGTACTTTATACTTTTTGCAATCATTGTCTAATAATAATTGTGTTGAGTGATATATCAATGTTGAATAACAGAATAAAGACTACTTTTATTTTTTATACTAATAACGGTAACCGATAGACCTTTAAACTTTACTATTTTAACAAGGATAAGGTTGAGCAATGTACTCAGGAAACCAAGATAAACCCAGCTTTTAAGGCTGAAAGAATTTCATAGTGCTTTTACTTATATGGTTACGATCGGTATGAAAATATGCAGGTATTTTACATCGGGGTTTTACGTCGGAAGGATATGCTCACAAAGGGAATATGTGGACTTTTAGGCAGGCACGAGTAAAAGGCGGCATATTTTACATGGTAGATTTTATGAATGTACACGCCTACCGCATACTTACCTTTTTAGAAGTTTTTTTTACTCGTAATGGGCTTGCGCTTGATGCGCAATTCACCTGATGGTAAGCGATATTGCGATCTAAGGTGGAGCGCGCTTGCCCAGAAGAAACCGGTTCACTCATGCCTTGAAAACCGCTAGATTATAGTTATCGGGGAACAAGGAATTTGGCAAAGCATTCCACACCTTTTTCACACGAAGTGAAGTTATCTATTTATTTTTTAAACCTCGACACAAAAACGGGTGTTATAAGTTTGACGTGACTGTGTGTGTGTGTGTGTGTGTGTGTGTGTGTGTGTGTGTGTGTGTGTATGTTTGGCGCCAGTAATAAACTTGCCGTTCACACGATCACCTGTGTTCATAATTTTAACTGTGCTCCCGTATATAAAATTTATTTCTTAGTTGATCCAAAATGACCGCAGCCACATAATGGCGTATAACTTTTTTTTACACAATTACCTAAATACGAGTATGGGTATCAAGTGAAAGGGCCTCATTGGTATAGAAATCATTAACCTTACTGTCTCCAAAGCGAGAGTGAACTGGTTTCTTCTAGACAAGCGCGCTTCATCTTAGACCGCAATGTCACTTAACATCAGGTGAGTTGTGGTCAAGCGCAAGAGCATGCATTTAAAAAAAATAGAAATTAGTAAAAATCTGTTCAGCAGTTTGAGCATGAAGAAGTAATAAACTATTGAAACTTGAAGTAGGAAGTAGGATAGGATTGTTTATATAAATACATTTACTAGAACTACTATTGGCTCATATGTTATGGGCATCATTTATTTATAACGATAACACTATAAATTAAAGATTTAGCTCATTTCATCGCCTTGAGTGGTTATAGATACTAAGGCAAAGACAATCAAATGAATCATACGGTAAATACCTAAAAAAAAAAGAATCGTCAGAAAGAAAAAACGTCTAAAGAATCTCTGAGAATATTTATTTACGCATCAATCAGATTTTTATCAATATAAAAAAACACAGGTTTAAAATTTTTGTTTAAAATTTTTTAAACCAGATTTTTTTCTAATTTATAACACTGATCGGCACTTAAAGAATGAAACATAAATACTCAGAGTTTTTTTTCAGACGGTCTTTAAGCAATTTTTTCAATTTTGTTGCCGTTTAAGGTCTCAAGCGATAATATATTTAAAAGTAAGTTAAAAATCTGGATCGTTCAAAGTACATTTTACTCAATTGACGAATTTTTTATACCAGAGAAATAGATACAGTAGATACGTACCTATGTAATTATGATGCCATTACTAATGTATTTTTTTTTACACTGTGTACATTTAATTTAATTATGAAATTTTTTAATAATTAGTGTTTAGTAAATGTAATATTTTACCAATAAAATTGTTTATCTGTTCTAAGTTCGAAAGGTATATATGCATAATATAGTTGAAAAGTAAAAATAGTTACGATATTGTGACTTTTTGTATCGGCTCTCGTCTTAAATTTATTAGAGCAGCACTGCATAACATTTATTTTACCATAAAAGATTGGATATTGCTGCATAAATAATGAAAGTCTCCGTTCGAAGTGCTTTTTAATATCGAAAAGTATATTTTTACTTTTTACAGCTTTTGTTGATGAAACTTCGTTTTAATTAAATCATATTATTTTAGTAAGGTTTAAAAAAACGAGTGTGGCTAGGTGGGAAAACATCTGCTTTTCAATCTGACGGCCTCTGGTTCGATCCCAGCTTTGCACTCGCTTTAGGGCGCCTTCGCCCTCGCCTTCACCACGCTAGCCAAGTGCGGGTTGGCGGATGACACACGTCTTCGGATATTGTGGTCCTCCAACATGTCGGTTTCTTGACGATGTTTTCCTTCACCGTAAAGCGAGTGCAAATCCACACATAACTTAAAAAACAAGTCATTGGTGTAGGGCTGGGATCGAACCAGGGGCCGTCTGATGGAAAAACAGACGTTATTACCACGGAGCCACATTCGCTTCACTTAAATTAAAATGCAATCAATCGAATGTGTAAACTCACCAATTTCAACCCTTCATACGTCGACATGTGGAATGTTTGGTATTTGCATTATCAAAGCCAAAAACAAACAGAAGTTCAAAGCTTATTCGAGAACAAAACAAATTGATTGATTTCAATATTCGACTGCCTATGTTATATCCACGCGTACCGATATTCTCTACTCTTTGATTCGCAACTTTATAGTTGAAAAACAAAGAGATTTTTCTATTACGGCAGATGGCGTAAAAAGGGTTCCCATGACTAAAACAGGGTTAGTTACTAGCAACCTAAACCCAAACACTTTTAAGGGCGGTGATAAAAATAAAATAAATATTAAATAAATAAATATTAGAACACATTTAACACACGGTTGGTTAACCCCATACTAAAACATATCTAGTTTGTATTGTGGTTGCTATCACAATCGATATACATACATAAATACCGATATCGATACATATTTAACACCCAGACCGACAGTGAACAAAATTAGTTCATCACCAAGATGTTGGCCGTGCCATAAATCGAACCCTGGTCCCTCTGGTTGGCAGTCCGGCATGGTAACCATTAGCCAAAGAGGTCGTCAAAGCCTTTGAAAAAAAGTTGGTTGTTTATAGTACGGACGGCCAAACTGTGGAACTCCTTGCCCAAATCACTGTTCCCACTGAACTACAACCTTACTGTTTTCGAGGCAAGAGTGAACCGGTTTCTTTTAGGCAAGCACGCTCTATCCTAGACCGCATTATCACTTAACATCATTTGAGTTGTGGTCTAGCACAAGCCTATTCATACAAAAAAAAAGCAGTTTTTTAAAGGTTTACAAATACAAACAAAAATTATTTATTAGTCACACCAAAAGTAACAGGTTAATCAATAATTTTTTTATCAATAGATAAAATTAAATCAAATTATTATAAATAAATAAATTTCAACAATCAACACTTAGTTTCAAATAATCATCTAAATTATAAAATGTATTACTTAATAGCCACCCCCAAGTTTTGTCTTGTCGCTCGCGGTGGCGCGGCGCGCCGCGGACAGATGCGGGTATACGGTTGTAGATCGCGGGCCCCAACATATAAACGGACCTCTCCGATTTGACGAGTCGATGTGTTGGCGTTTTTTTTGACGTGACAACGTCTTAAATTAGGTTGCGGCTGGGAGTCACTTATGAAAAAGTGTAACGCCCGGTAACGTTACGATGAGTCACCGAACGAGAGAGAGGCCCGCCGAATGCCTTGCGTCTCTCTCCCACTCAACTATGATCGGTCTACCGCGCGCGCAGCACGCGGCAGACGTTGTCACGTAAAATCTTCGCCCGTAAACCGACTTTACAGGCAACCATTTTTTTTTTTATTGATTTTTTTTTCGCGTTACCAGTTAACCCTGTAAGGGAGCTGAGTGGAGCATCAATAATTCCTCGTCACAGTGCCGGCAGCTCCCGGAGGACGCAGCACCGAACCATTCCATATTCTGGACCCAGTTAACGCCTGGTATCAATTTGAGCGAGCATTTATTTATACCTCTATCTAGTTACCCCGTGCACCTTTAGGGAGTTCCCGGCTGGTTGTAGGTCTGATAGGTTCGATCTGATGACCTCGTTGGCGTAATGGTTACCATGCCAGACTGCGAAACAGACGGTCCCGGGTTCGACAATATCTTTGTGATGAATTAAATTTGTTAGCTGGCGGTCTGTATGGGTGTTAAATATGTGTCAATATAAAGTATTCATGTACGTGTATGTAGTATATCAGTTGGCTTAGCAACCATAATACAAACTAGAAATGGTTCAGTATGGGGCTAACCAGCAGTGTGTGAAAGGCGTCCTAATATTTTTTTATTATGATAGTATTTGGTGGTTGGTTATAAATCTTATATCTTTAAATGAGCAATTCTTTAGTATATAAATTCGGGGTTTCGGGGGCGATAAATCGATCTAGCTAGGAATCATTTTTATAAAAAGTCATATTAAAAAAAAACCGAGCAAAGCAGAACCAGGTACTTTATACAAAAACTACGGATAATAGACAAAAAGTCAAGAAAAACATGGTTTACATTTGTCTCGAATTGCCATATTATAAATACAACAAATATAACGCGTGTTACGTCTTTTTTGACTATTATTATACTTTTTTAGAGGGGGAGCTTAGATGGATTCACACTCAAACAGATGAAAAGATTTGGATGAAATATGGCATGGAGATAGCTTCGAACTAACACATAGCCAACATTTTATCCCGGATTAACGCAGGTAGCTCCCCGAGGCGCAGCTAGTTCGCAATATTTCACGGTGGATTTGAGAGTATCGTGTTTCAGCACTGCATTGTTTATCGTCTCGCCGCTTAACGTATAGGCGATACAGACTGTGGGACGCTCTTTCACGTTCAGCTATAGATCAAGGCAGTTTACTGAACTGTGAGGCCATTTCCAGAGCAGGTTTCTGGATTGGGAAACAATTAAGAAGTGCGAGACTTACGTAGCCTTGATTAGCCTTCTTTTGTTTTCAACGTGAGGAAATGCATTTACGCATCTCCCGCTTCAAGCCTGGGGAAGGCAGGCGGGGTATGTCGGACTCGAGGGCCAAAGGGGCCATTACTACCGACTACAACCTCATGGTATCCCATCTAACGATGGGGTCGTGGACGTAGGATTGCTTCGCGCATTGCCGCTGCTTTCCCCGTACATTTGCCTAGTTAACAATTTTTTCAAGCACGTTTGCCACAGCTATGAGGCCGTTCGATCCGGTGCTGTGGAAGTGCGGGTTCTAATCCAGTTGGTAGTGGTTATTTTCGATTGCTTTTTTTAAAAGTTTGTAAATTACTTTATAGCAACGTACAAAGCACAAAATCCTAACTACCACACGTTCAATTAATTAATCTCAAAATTTTGAAGATTATATGATACGAGACCAACTTACAAACGGACAGACGAAAACAACTCTCTTTGACTATCGAACGTGAAGTTTTATCAAAATCAACTACATGCCAACTAAATAAAAATACTTGACTCCACTAAGACACTAAACATTATATGCGCTGAACAAGACAAAGCGCCTATATCAAAGCTAGATCAAAACAGATTATCTCCATCTCAACCCCGTATAAACAACGTAAGTTCTATCTACACGAAGACACGACTTCAAAATACTTTCAGATCCCAGTTTCTAGTTTCCGAATACAAAACGGGATCTCGAGCTTGGTTGCATCGTTTTTCTTCGAGATTTACTCTCAGATTCGCGGGGATTTGCTTTTGACAATGTTGGCTGGCGTGGCCGTATTCAGATTTTAGATATCTCTCTTGTGTTTGGAAGACAATGGACTTCAAAAGTTACCTAATCGAGTACCTAAAGCATCTAAAACTTTACTAAGGCGTGAACAGACTAACTTTGGTGTAAGTATTAAATTTTTTTATCTCGTTAAAAACATGTCATAAGTTTGTACTTTGAAAAGCGAGTGTGGCTCGGTGGTAATAACGTCTGCTTTTCAATCAGATGGCCCCTGGGTCGATCCCGGCCCTACACCAATGACTTGTTTTCAAGTTATGTGTGGATTTACACTCGCTTTACGGTGAAGGAAACATCGTGAGGAAACCGGCATGTTTGAGGACAATATCCGAAGACGTGTGTCATCCGCCAACCCACACTTGGCCAGCGTGGTGGATTCTGGCCTATATCTCTCTCCTAGTGAGAAAATGCTCCGAGTCCTAGCAGTGGCAACGTATAGTGGGCTGCTTATGCCATTCTATGCTAAGTCTGTTCCTTAGAAGCATATTGGAAACTTCCGAAGCGCCTGTAGCTCGGCTAACTAAATTGATCATCGAGGTTAAGCAACGGCCAATGCGAACAGTCCTCGGATGGGTGACCGTGCACGAACAAGACTGTCTTTTAAAAACTGACATTTTCATCTGGGCGCTACCGTGGGTCGACTCATAATATTGTAGGTTCCGGCCGTTAGTCTGAGTACAACCAGTCGAGGCCAAGTCAGAGGCCTTCGTGCGGCTTGAAAGTTCTCGACTCCAGAGCTTGGCCACTTAGCTCATACAAAGAAGAAGAAGGAAATTGCCGTGAAACATTGGCAGTGTAATTGATGAGTAATTTAGTGAGCAACAAGCCAGTCAGGTCTTGTCTAGATATGACAGTAATTGAATGTATTGAAGCCTAATCACAGAATAATAACTTTGACCTAATGTAGGGCAACCACCAGTTTGTATTATTATGGATATTATGATATTATGGTTATTTCTTAGTTACTCATGTTTTTCATTCAATATTAATTGAATGAATATCTGTTATCTATAACTTTCAAATTTAAATTGAACTTTTGGTTGAAATATTTCTGTCAACCGGTTTCAAAATGAGGAGCCTGAATAAAACGGATTAAGACTGAGATTTATTTACTTTATTTTTATTAATTACCAAGACGACCGGCGCCACAAAATGGAGGACATAATTATTTTTTCCACAATTCCGTCAATATTGACGGAATGGGTTATCAAATGAAAAGAACTTGTCTAGTACAATATAAATATTCCAATAAAAAAATCCAAGCCAATCTGAAATCTAAGAATAGAATGAAACTTAAATGACAGAACATTAAAAAATCAAATGAATTAACAGGGTTGCTCATCTCCAGTAAATAATTGCAATTGTAACTGTAATGTGACATAATATTGCAATAAAATGTTTGACTTTAACTTTGACTAAGTTGGTCACCACCACAGTCTGTTGTCAGTTACTTAATTTATTAATTTACACTTGTTATCCAAAAAACATGGTGTATGGTGTGGTGTTCTGCTTGGTGGTAGGGCATTTTTCTAGTGCTCGCCTGGCTAGCAACTACCCTCAATTTAAAAGAAATGTCACGTAGCACCAAACAGGGTGTTCCGGCAGCCTCCTTGAGACCCAGTTATGTCAGACCAGACATGCTCCACTTTAGGCCAGAGTGTCGGTATCTTGTGTGGTTACGCGCTATGCTGGTCAAAAGCCTAGCTGTAAGGAGTAAAAAAATTGGCCAAGTGCCAGTTAGACTCGCGCAAGAAGGGTTCCATGCCATTGTTGTATGGGAGCCCCCCCTCTCAAATATTTGTTTTATTTAAATTTTATAATTGAATTTCATAGTTAATATACATTTATATATTTTGTGAAAATATTAAGTGTCTATCTAGCAGCTACTGTTATTGATATATAGCAAAAAATACCTAAAAAAAAAAACACGTTTATTATATGGGTACCCCCCTTAATATTTTTAGTATTTTTTGTTATAGCGGCACGAGAAATACATATATTGTGAAAGTTTAAGCTTTCTAGCTATTACGGTTTCTGAAATACAACCTGGAGACAGACAGACAGTGGAGGCTTAGTAATAGGGTCCCGTTTTTACCTTTTAGGTACTGAACTCTAAAAACGCTGCTAGTGTCATGCTCAGGTTTATTGTAGCTAGATAATATAAATTACCATGGCGAACCTACACATTTCCTCATACAACTAATTTGTCGTTTATTGGAAAATACTACGCCTCTACATTATTTAATAAACAAACAGACATACGTTGCACTGTGAACGCTTGTTAATTTTGCGTCGGACATGTTATCAGATTTAACCGTTCATTATTAGACTGTGTCCGGTCAAATGCTGATTAAACTTTAGTCCACAGAATTAGTTTGTTAATCAATTCACGGTAATTCACTTAGATAAAACTAGTTATTTATTTATCATATTATTTGCAGCGACATATTTATGTCATTTCAACCTAAGGTAGTGCATGAGTCATTAACAATTTATAGAAAGAAAGAACGCATTTTTTCAGGCACAGAAAACACATTATTATCGTACTGGCCACTTTAATCACAAATTTCTCCTCTTTGGCAAGGAATTCCAAATTCAAATTCGTACAGCTATAGACTCATGTAATTGAGCTTCGATGATCGTCATTCATTTGTTTTTTTCTTCTGTTTTTTTCTGTTTGCGTCACTCATATCATCCACACAAAATGTTCAACCTAACTTCAAATCACTTCAACAGGTCTCAGGAGTATTAAATTAAAACCAGCGTACAGCAAGTTGCACCGAACCAATCTGAAAGTCCTCGGAAATTATGTAGTTAGTGACAACACTGCACAGGTTTCCGCGGACAATAAAGAGAAGCTTATTGTTAGGAAAAGTTTGTTCAAACGCAATCTCGGCGCACTTAACAATATTATTTTTAAAATAATGCGAGCAACATTTTGTTTTGACAGTTTTTTCACTTAAAATTGTAAACGGTAAATAAAATCTAAAATAAGCTTAGGCCGTCGAAAGAACCACTTAGAATATTAATACTTATTCGGTACTAATCACACATCTTTGGAATTAGAAATAAAACTGGTTCAAGAAATCTAAAAATCAAGATTGTCTTCGCTAAAAATATAATAAGAAGAGGTTTCAAATAAACATGGATTTGATTTTCTTTTACTCAGTAAAGCTAGCTTTACCAGCAGAGTAAAGGTAAACCACTCTGGTCTAAGGTGGAACATGCCTAGTCTGGAATAACTGGTTCTCAAGGAGGCTGCCGGATCACACTTAGGTGTTTGGCGAAAGATTATTTTAACTAAACTTTTCCAAACAAATTTGTGAAAGGTTATGATTGCTTTGTGATAACTTTAAAGGTACTCAAATGTCTAGCTGTACAAAAAATTTGGGTCGTTTGTTTAAATGAAAATATTATTTTTTCCAGTTGTATGTCATTTTAGTAAAGGCAGGTCATATTAATTTTCAAAAATCACGTAATACTTCAATCTGTATCTATTAAAGCTTCTTTTTAACGGTTTTACGTAATCATGTACTATTTTTTTAGAAGGTAGGTTATTATAACTATAAAAATATCCCTGTTGTGTCCCACTGCTTTGCAAAGGCCTACTTTCTCTCCTAGACTAGCCTTATCTTCGACTTTGGTGGCCCAGAATATACGAACATAAATTAATTAATAAAACAATTTCATCCAACATAACGCAGTCCTTCTCTTGCATTTCAATGAACAAGGAGAGGCACTCGGCTGCGCCCGTGTTTTCACAGCACTACACCGGGACATCTTTGAAGCAAGTGGTTGCATTAACAGACAAACGGACCAATTTACATATTCAATTTCGGAGAATATAATAACATTTATTTAAGGCGCTATTGTACGGAGATAATAATTTGAGTGAAGTGCCTTCGAATTATCACAAAATATATTTAATCAAAAAACCAATACTAAAATTATATCATCAATACTAAAATTAGGTATATCATCGCCTACTAATAAAGGTAAGATTTCTTCAAATTTATTTATTACTATAAGTATCACAACATTATTCATCCATTAAAACGACAATTTAAAAAAAAGCCATAAAATTTTACGTAAGCGTTTTGGAACTCTAACGATTCTCAACACTGAATATTATATTTATAATTTGTTGTTTTATCACAGAAAAAAACTTTACAAACTTAAAGATAAAAAGAAATGAATGAAAAATAAAAAATGAACACCACTGCACCAAAGACAACAAAACTAAAAATATCGTAGTCCTATAATTTCCGCAGGATTATATTTATAGTATTTTTTGCTTCCAGTACCGGTTTATGAACTTTTAACGTAAAGCATTTACATTTAAGTATGACGGACTTACACCTTACCTTACTTAATAGGATCATTTCTTTAGTAAGCTCTTGTCAGAAAAAAATACAGTGTAAACTCCATGTAACGTCACTTGATTTAACGACAAACTCTCTAAAGCGTCGAAATCAATTGGCTTTAGTTGGTTTAGCTGGTATTCCATCTTTATTTAACGACCACTCTCTATATCACCATAAAATGCACCGTCCATTCAGTGTTGTTATTTAGAAATTAAAGTGTATTTACATTTTAGTCAATTTTCCAATTCTTCTTCTTATTATGTCAAGGCTTTTGTTAGGTTTTTGATTTCTTGCCGTTCAATCTCTATTCTTTGTTCTTTACTTATATGTTTTCCAATTAGATACCTACTTCAAATTCATGTCTGTATTTAACGCGTTTAAAAACACATTCTGTATCCAACAATACATAACTTAAGAAGAAAAGCCCCATGCTTAACCATTCCTTAACTTCCACTCAAACTGTTCACAAAGTCCTTTATTCAAATGAAGCAAATTCTTTCGAGTTCTTGTCGCAGTCAGTACAAAAACTTTAAAGTAACTCGGCCAAGTTAACCAAGTTAGTATTAAGTGAGTACATGTCTAGTAAATTATGCGGGATGCTCGCACGTTAGGCGCTTTAACTTGGTTAAGTTTGAGTTAAGTTTTAAGCCCCTCCTGCTTTAAGTTTTCCTCGGAGGTGGCCTTTAATACTCTTTTCTTGGAGAATCCGTGTTTATGAGTCATTTTAGGGTTTCGTACCTAAGGAAAAAATGGGACCTTATTACTAAGCCTCCGCTGTCTCTCTCTGTCTGTCCATCACCAGGCTATACCATATAGAAATAGAAAGCTGTAACTTTCACAAGATATGTATTTGCCGTGTCACTATAACAACAAATACTATAAAAAAATATATTAAGAGCGGTCTCCATACAAAAAACGTTTATTTTCATAGTTTTTTAAGTATATATCAATAAAGGTGCTACACACTTGACATTATTACAGAATATATTTAAATGTATATTACCTATTAAATTAAATCATAGAAACAGAGAGATACTTAAGGGGGCTCCCATACAACTATGGTACGGAACCCTTCATGCGCGAGCCCGAATCGCACTTGGCTAATTATTTATAAAGGTAACGATCTTAATCTTTCGTGTAAGGCCAGGGGCTGGTTCTGGTGTCTAGAATGTTCGATTTTTAAAAACTTTAACGCAACTTCATGAGTTCTCATGCACATGAACGTTATTTTTTTTTATTCTTATCTTTTATGTCCAACTGCTTACAAAAGGCCAAGTGGTCTGCAACGGCCGGTGGAGTTCTAAAATGACGCTGCATATGCTATGTTGTGTTTATCTGTGTTTATATAGAATAATAGATTCTGACGCCATCATTCGCACCTGGGATTGTCTTGTATTTAGCATCTACAAGAACCTTCTTTAGGCGCCAATACTCTCAAAATTAAATAAGAGTTTTAAGTAACTTTTCATGACAAATTTTATTTATATTACCCAAAATATTACGGTAGACTAGTTTTGTTATTTTATCGATGAGTAATTAACTTTCAACCATCTGATTAGAACTCCGTTAAGTAAAGTCACACCGCGCTTCAAAGGCGAATTATCTAAACAAACGTTACGAACATACAAATTTTTGCTCCGATAATATATACTCTAGGGCGAAACGTAATTCAGTGAAGGGTGATAAAATTATCGAACCATAAAGAGTAGAGATGGATAAATTGTGTAAGCAAGCGTAGTCGATTAGATATGAAAGCGGTACTCGATCGAGCATGCTTTGGTAAGGCTTTGACTGTAGGTTAATCGAATGAAAGGGCGAGGAGAAAATCAGGGAATTCATGTGAATTTTGAAGCCGGGACTTTAATCGTCGTGCTTGATTTTATTTTTATAAAATATTTTTTATACCAATCTTTGTTTGAATACCAATCTTTGCTTGATTTTAAAAAATCTTGATTTCATTTACACATATCAGATCTTAACTACATTTTTACTAATCCAGCATAGTTCATGGTCTATAATACACACGGATAATAAAAAAAAAATGGTACGTCAGTAAATAACATGGCCTATGCTTGTGCCGAATTGGCAAATAAATTACTACAACCATTACACTGTGTTGCGCCTATTTCGACTTTTGCATTACAGGAATTAAGTAGTAAAAAAAATATATAAATTTTCGTAATTTATGACTTTTTCGAGTGGAAAATATAGATCATTATCGTATGGTTGGCTACATCGGTGTCTACAGAAAAATGAGTAAACTACCCGATTTATATATACTAGGCAATTATTAAAGTAAAATCAACATTTAATAAGTTGTTAACATTATTTTAATTAATAATATTTAAAGCATGTCAGTCCAAGAACAAGGTGTTATATAATTTGCATCATCACCACAAATTTATGAGATAATGAATAGAAATATATTTTAGGTAATAATAATATGTACGCTACAAATTATGGGTCCCTAAAAAAGCTTTGGGATGTACTTGATTTTTATATGATCACATCATCAGATTATTATCAATGTGAAAGTACTTTGACCTCAGGCCCATTACAAACACTTGGTATTGTCAGTCACGGCAATGGAACCATAAACCTTTTCAGAAAATATTTCTCGCTCCAAGCGATTAATCGAAAGACTTAAATAAATCTACAAAGTTCAAGTTTCCTTTTTTTCATAATTCTCAAATATAGTAAAAAACTCACTTACCAAAACTCTGGACACTATGTACGAAGGCGAGAATTAGCACCAATAATATAACTGTAACAAATATAAACCATTATTATTTACAGGTCAAATAACAATCACATATTCTTTTCAAAAAATCTGGAACCAACAGAGAAAAAAATAAATCAAGACCAGTCACAACCAGCGCCAAAAAACTCAAATTTAATTCACAAATAAACGTCCATAATATTTTTTTTATTTATTTTTATTTATTGTAAAAACCTTAAAAGTTAGAGGAATAAATGAATACGAAAAAATACATATTAGACACCCAACCCGCGGATACCGACGTAGGTTTAGTATATTATTAGCATGTATTATTTTAATATTAGTTTTGTTTTTAATTTAGTTTTACGTACATCATTTTTCTTTTGCTTGTAAGAAAAAGAAATCAGATTGAACAAATGTAATATAAAATAAAAAATTACTCCGATCGTACCTCTCGCGTACATATCGACAGAAAACTTTGGAGAAGGGCGCGTGCACTTCCCTCGACATCCAAAAGCGTACTGAAGGCACAAAGCAAACCAGGGAGGGCAATGAAAATGACTTGCTACGACGGCAAGCTACGCGAGATTTCCGCTACGAGGTTATTGCTTTGATTCGTAGCACAGCTACAACTGCTACGTCATAATTATGATTTTAGCTTGATTGCTGCGGGCGATAAATTACGGGACAGACTCGTGGTCACACCCCTTAATTAAACTTACAAATAAAACTTACAAAATTTAGCTTAAACTAACACTAATATAAGACTTCTATTTAATTTATAACATAAATTTTGTATAACAATGTAACAATTCTTTTGCATAAATAAAAATTATTATTATTATTACGCCAGGTAGCTACGAGTAACTTGTATTACTTATAACAGAAAAAAATACTCGTGTGTGTGTGAATGAAAAAAAACACAGTAAGAAGAGTATGATGGTTCTGATAAAACAAAATTGGTATCATAGAAATTGTCTCGGCGTTGCATAGTTTTTTATTATTAGAGACTTAATACAAGTTTATATTCGGTATGGGAGAAAAACTAGCATTTTTTGAAAAAAATTACTTCACTACGGGCTACGTTTTTTCAGTCTTATTAGCTTTAATTCAGTGTTAGAGTTCCAAAACACGGTTACGTAAAATTCGCAAAAAAAATATTTTATTAAAAATACATAGTTTAAAGTTTAGAAAGTATGGATGGATTGTGTGAATGACGATATGACCAGGAGGGGTGTGATTACAGAGATGACGAATGACAGAGATGTATGGTTCTTCCATACATCTCTGTCATTCGTACCTACTGTACCGACCCCACATGAAGTGGGATAAGAATAGAATAGAATATTACTTTATTGTACAACCACATAAGAAAACAGCTTAAATTAAGGAAATAAAATATATACACATAGAGCACAAAGGCGGCCTTATCACCTATGGTGATCTGTACCAGGCAACCAGGAATGGAGAGAGAAAACTACTGGCTATACAAACATAAACACAATAGGAAAGAAATCAACTAAATATCTAAGCAATGGCCAAAATGTGATTATAAACTAGAATTTTGAAAATATTTAAGGATTTAGCCTGCCTTATACTCAAAGGCAGAGCATTCCACAGTCTCACAGCTTTCACAGTAAACGATGAATGGAAGTATATAAGGTAAAGAAGATGAAGAAAATGTGTTTAAAGTTCAAAAATGTTGTGCTTCCAAACGTTATAAAAAAATTAAAACATACTTTACTTTTTATAGGTAATGATATTTTAAAGAATCCTTAGAACTTTATAAATTGAATATTGATTTTACATTAATTTATTTTGATAAAAAACCTACTGCCGCTCGGCAGGCACTTCACTCAAATATGTACACGTATATGTACATATATGTAACTCTGCACAAGAGCGCCTTAAATGAATGAATTATTTTATCACGTCCACTGCATTCCACGTAAAATTAATTAACCAATATTGAAAACATAATAAGCCCTGTTCCAATTACTCGCAACATGGGGAATAATTGCTATTATTTGGTGAATTAAACTCCATAAACAATAACGCTGGATTGGCAGTCGGCGATTTCAATAGCAAAAATATATAGATCCATTCAATGTATCAGTTTAAAATTAATTTAAAAATGTACAGAATAACTATAATAATGCAAAAAAATACTCTATATATGTCTTAGTACAAGCAGTGCTTAAGCCAGCGAACTAGAATAAACGGAAGAGTAACTCCATACAATTGCCGCTTGGGATTTGGATCCATCTGCGCACAGATTTATACTGCTATCCCAACGAAACACACACACACATAAAGCTCACACGCGATTGATCGGTCGAAACCACGCGGGCGCGCGGGTAGCTATTTTGCCCCGCCCACCGCGGTATTTTACGCGTGGACGGTGGAACCATTTTATCGGCCAAGTTACTATTCTATTTATTCTAGTTCGCTGGGTTAAGCCGATTCACTGGAACTTGGGTGGCGTCAAAATTCTCGACATCAGAGCCTGGCCACTTAGCTCATTATACATATAGATTCTTCCAAATTCCAAATAATATCCAATCCAAATATAAGTTTTTTAACACATTTTTTAGGGTTCGTACACTAAGATAACAACGGGCCCTATTATTAAGCTCCCGCTGTCTGACTGTCACCAGACTGTATCTCATAAACTGTATAAAGCGCTATAGCTAAAATTAAAAAAAAATACAGAATGTGTATTTTTCGTGTATTTTTCTCTAATTTTATTAATAACAGTAACAGATATATTACCATTAAAATTGAAAGTAAATTATAAAATGATAATAAAATCCTTTTTTTGTTTAAATATGTTATCCCATACACCAAACGTGTTCTTTTTAATATAACGGTACGGAACAGTACATGCGCGAATTTAACTCGCACTAGGTCAATTACTGATTTTGATTCATACATTTTCCATACAATATACACTAATAAGTATAAACAATATAAAATATACAACAGGAGTAACAAAAGCCGCAAATTGACAAAGGACCAATTTGAAACCGCGGAAGCGCCGAATCAATCAGCCTGATTGGAGTAGCTGCGGTGCCACTGCTACCACTATTTCAACGGTCGCATTAACTTGTCCGTTCCAAATATAAAATACGATCCAATTTTAAATTGTGTTCCTAAATTTGAATTACGTACTACGTGAAAGCTAATTTGTTTAATATTTTTTTATATTTATTTTTCGTAAAACCAATTTACATGTCAAAGTCTATAAATAAATCTTATGACTAAACATCAATGCAGCAACATAACAGCAATACAAAGTTTGCACTTCCAACCTTTCACGTAGTACGAAACAAAAATTTCAGAAACATTCATAGGTAGTCTAAAATTGGATCGTATTTTTTATGTTATTATTATTCAGTTTTGTAATTGAAATGTAGGTGGAAAAAAATGCTTTCAGTTATGAATTTTCGTAAAATCATGACATTAATTTTTCTTTTCCGCTCTCCCTAAATATTTCTACCACAGAAACTATTTTATATTTTTATAATATTTTTCACGAAATATTTAAAGGAATACAGGAATATTACAGTGGATAAGAGTAACGCCAGGTTTGTTCTCTACTAATAAGAATTTCAGTGGTGTTAGTGTGTTTGTATGTATATATACAAAAATATTGTTGGGTGAACTTTAGTTATTAAAATATACTGATATAACTTACTATGCATTACATAAACAGCCCGCTATTATTTCCGAGGTACCATAATGTACCACATGACATGACATACTACGCTGCTTAAGTACAGATTGGCAGATGAACCACGTTTACGACAACGTTTTCTAAGAAATATCTACTTTTACAGAATTATAAAATAAACGTTACGAAGAATTAATAATACGAGTATACATACGATTCAAATAAGTTAGGAGTTTCCATACACTTTTCCTATTCGAAGACGTTTAAAAAAAACTCGATTTCACGCGTTAACGAAGGCAAGCTAACCAGATTTTTTCTTACCTATTCCACTTCTTGTCAAAATACCTGAAGCAATATCACAGGCGAGTTTTAGTCCAAATATTTATGAAAGTCTTACCGCCGGAAGCACGGATGCAATAAAGGTTAGGGGTCTCGTTGGCCGAGAGACATTTTACGAGGACATACAAGAAGAACCAGCTTTAGAGAGGTAATTTACTTCCACGAGTTTTTCGAATACATTTTTTTATAAATGTACTAGCTGACCCGGCAAACGTTGTTTTGCCTCACTTAGGGGTATGAAAAATAGATAGTGTAGCTTATATGACACGTTCGTATATTTACCATAGCAGCGCCATCTATTGATTACTTACTCAACCCAGTCGAAAGGTATCGACATCTGTTAGAATCATTTGGAGTTAATAGATAATTGTGACTGTCAAATAATAACAGACAATAATTAGCAATAAATTAAAATTGCGACTATAGTTTGAGATTTAAACTATCCTATCTCTCAAGTTGGATCGAACTGCACATGGTGTGCGAATTTTATTATAATCGGTTAAGTGGTTTAGGAGTCCATTGAGGACAATCATTGTGACACGAGATTTATATATATTAAGAAGATTAAGATAAGATTATACAGCTAGGCGTTTGAGCGGTCACATAACCACACAAGTCAGCGACACTTAGACCGAATGCGGATCATGTCTAGTCTGGAATTACTGACTCCTAAAGAGGCTACCGGAACACAGGTGCTTTAAAATTTGTGTGTATGTGAGTTGTGTGTATGAGTAAGTGTGCATGTTTGTTACTTCTTCACGCTCAAACGGCTGAACCGTGCGATGAAACTTGGTATGGATTTAGTTTAGACATAGGCTACTTTTTATCCAGGATTATTTATTTTTTCTTTTAACATTACATATAATTACATTAACTTATAGCTAACTAATTACTGTACCTTGTACATAGGGTGTAACTACATGTAACTTAATCTATGTAACGCTTAACGCAATTTTGCCGACGCGATTAACGCAGGTAACACCACGGGGCGCAGCTAGTCATAAAATAAACGAGAAAATCATATTTTTTTAAGCATAAACATACGAAAATATTTTTACATTCTTTATCGTCGTCTTCTTTTGACCTTTAATTCGTTTTAGAGTGTTTTAAGCTGACACAGCTTACTGACCGGTCAATTCAATTCATTTTATTTTTTCACATAGGAATGTATAACAACAGTTATAAGATACTTGTAAAAAGTCAACATCTAAATTACATCAGAAAGAATAATATGTAAAAGAATATTTACAAAAGTAAATATATAGATCACATTATCAAAATTGTCATATGTCAAAAAAAAATATTACATTACAAATTTCCAATTCAATAAATTAAATAAACATGTCAAAATATTACCAATAAAATAAACTTAACATTAATTGTAGGTACAAATTTCCACCATGTCCTCACACCAAGCTTTTGCATCTTTGAAAAACTCACAAACCGAATAATAGGCTTTTTAAAGTAAGATATTTTTTATAATAATTTTAAATTTAATACAGTTGAGATTTCTTATAGAGTCAGGAAGAATATTAATGAATTTAATACTATTAACTAAGACAAACAGTAGACACAATTTCCTTCCCAACCCATGAATCATTTTAGAAACTTCAATTAAAATTACCGATGGTTAAAGTCTCGTTTAATTTTTGCGACACCAATAAAGACGGTGTGTTTAAATGGGAGTGCCTAATTATAGTTCAATGACATATAAGTGGCAGCTCTGGGATTTATATGAATTAATCTGCATTGATTAATTAAAAATATTAGTACATAACTACTTACCTATAGATATTGTATCAAATAACTATATATAAAATTACATGTCTAGGTCTTGTGTTAAAGTAAGTACAAAGAAAATACAATAAAAAGTTTAATATAAGACAGTAAGACTGCAAACTTTAAATATTGTTCATCACTGTTTACAAAATTAAAATAATGTATGACACGATTTATTATTATTATTATTATATTTCTAAACAGCAACATTCAATATCCTATTCTAGAATGTGCAAAATGAAATTGCTAATACAATTTTCGCTTGAGCTGTCATAAAGTTTGGCGCACACTATACTAGAACAAAGTTAATAGCTTACGTGCATACTGCAGTGTCCATTTCCTGATTGGTTTTTAAGTGCTTTGTGGTCGAATTAGTTTTAGAAGACGATTTTTTTCTAAGTGTTTTAATGTTAGAATACCTTGTTTTAAGGGTACAGACCCAAAAGGTCTCAAATTCATAAATCGTTATTTAAATCATTTTTATTTTAAAATTTCACACATGGCTGGTTAGTCCTATACTAAACCATTTTTAGTTTGTATTATGGTTGCTAAAACAACTGATATACTACAAGTACTTTTACATACATAAATATTTTACTTTATATCCATACATGAATAAGTAGATAAGCTGGCAATAGAGCGGCGAGCGAAGAGGCTAATTGGAAATAATGCTCTGTGCACGGCGAAGCTGCAGAGCCTTGAGCATCGCCGCCTGGTCGCCAGTTTTTGGGTTTTTTATAGGTTACGTTTCAGTGAGTGTGCATCGGGATTGCATGATTTGATCTCCCCCACCCCATTCCACCATCGGACGAGTAGGGAAACACCAAGGCGGCATTATACTGTGGAGGTGCCTAAGTCGCATACTAAGCGGTTTGCCTCCACCTTCGTTGTGCGTAACGTGCCAATGTGTGGAATTCTTTGCCAAATTCCCTGTTCCCCCAATAACTATAATCTAGCAGTTTTCAAGGCAAGAGTGAACCGGTTTCTTCTGGGCAAGCGCGCTTCACCTTAGATTGCAATATCGCTTACCATCAGGTGAATTGCGATCAAGCGCAAGCCCATTACCAGTAAAAAAAGCTAGGGTAACACCCCGACTGACAACCAACAAATTAAGTTCATCACAAAAATGTTGGCTGTGCCCGGGACTCTCTGGCATAGTAACCATTAAACTAACAAGGTTGTCGTTATTTATTAAGCCTTTGCAGTCCATCTGTGACCAAGCTATATAAGCTATGATGATATCTGGATACCTCAAAATTTTCATAGATGATGTATTTCTGTTGCCGCTATATTGACAAAATAAATTATGAAAAACGGCTTTAATGTGTGAAATTTAATTTTATCTAGTTTATTGATATTTTTATGCAAGTAAGTAAGGCAAAGTGGCAGTGTAAACTATACTGAAACGATAACGATACTGAAGGGACTGTGCATTTTATGGTGTTATAGAGAGAATCGTTAAATGGAGAAAATGTATCATTGTATGGATTACAAGCTAAACCAAAAACCTAAACCTAAAAAACCTAAAGCCAATTGTTTTCGATGCTTTAGAGAGTTAGTTGTTAAATCAAGTGACGTTACATGGAGTTTACACTGTATATATATATCTTAAAAGACAATTTTGCTATATTCTACTTCAAATTTTATTTACGAGCTGCACTATACGAGGGGAGGTCAAAAAGTTCGCGGAATGGCGGGGAAGGGGGATGAAATTAAATACTATGTTATTTTTATTTTTCAATATATTCCACCCTAACTCGAATACACTTTTCAGATCTCTCTATTAACTTATTTATACCGTCGAAAAAAAATGTATTGTCTTTGTCCTCAAAATTGGCCGAAATCGCAGACTTGACCTCTTCATCATTGGAAAATTTCTTCCCACGAAGCTTTTTTTTTAATTTGGGAAGTAAATAATAATCACAGGGGGCTAAATCTAGACTGTAGGGAAGATGGTTTTACATTTCAAAGCCACAGTGATGAAGGGCAGCCATCGCAACGCGGCTCTTGTGTACCGGTGCGTTATCATGCAAAAGCAGCACACCTTTTATCAACTTTCCCCGCCTTTTTTCTTTGATGGCTGTTTTTAATTGTGTTAGTAGATCAGTTTAGTATTCTCCCATTATAGAAACACCCTTATTTTTATAATCGATCAATAAAATACCGTCTATACCTCCAAAAAACCGTTGCCATGATTTTTCCAGCCGATTTTGCCCTGTATTTCTTAGGGGGTGGCTGACCCTTTTTATGCCACTGCATAGACTCTTGTTTCAACTCAGGCTCATAAGGATGAACCCAAGTTTCATCAATAATAACAAGTTTTGCAAAAACTTGTACCTTGACGGCGCTGCAGAGGTCTAAAAACTCCTTTGAACTCGACGCGCAGTTGTTGCTGTGGTGGTCTGAGCATTCTTGGCACCCATCTTGCGATAACTTTTTACATCCCAAGATGGTCGTGTAGGATATTTAAAATTGTTTTAGGTGATACTCCAACCATTTCTGCAACTTGTTTCTTCTTTAATCGAGTATCCTCCAGTATAAGTTTCTCCACATTTTCAACGATGTTTGAAGCGGTGGTCTCAATTGGCCTTCCTGAGAGGGGTTCGTCTTCAAGAGACTCACTACTTTGCTTGAAAATACTATTCCACTTGTATACCATGTTTTTCACAGGGCAAGAGTCCCCGTAAACCGATAATATTTCTTGTAAAATTGTTTGAGGTGGTTTTCTCTGTTTAGTGAGGAACTTTATGACGGCACGAAACTCGACGTTCTCCATGCTGTAAGTTTTTTTCCGGATTCACTTGTTTGATCGATGGTAGCTGACAGGTTATTGACCCAATTCAGTTCAAACTTGGCATATATACTCATAAAGAGTCCCTTATTAGGAACTATCAGCGACAGTTTCCCCACCCCCCGCTAACCCCTCCATTCCGCGAACTTTTTGACCCCCCCTCGTATGGTGTTACCTGCGTTATTCCAGGATGGTATCTATCTTCATGGATAACTTTATCCTTATTAATCCCACAGCACAGAACTATTTTACTTATATTTTGCTTATCATATCTATTTGCTATAAAACTTTCACAATTACAGAATAATTTTATATAGATTTTGTTCTACATTTAGACTTCTAAACAAAATATTTTAACAAAGGCTTGCCATTCTATAACCTGCCCTACATAGTCAATAGAAAATTTTGCCCCAACATATTTTCTTCTTCCTATTTATATTTCTTTTCATTGGTGCATTTTTTACCTGTTTTTATGAAAATACCGCAAAATTTGACACAACGACAGTGGGACAGGTAGGTAAGCTAAAAACCTATGACTTGCTTCAAGGAGTTTCAATGGCTTGTGTAGGCAGGTAGGGGGAAATGCACCAAGTGCCTCCTGCGGGTCGCTAGTGAGGCCTGATGGTCTTAAAAAAAAATCCCTAATGTAGGTCCACTACCTACATTAATGAACTATTTTTCTCGAATTACTCTAAAGTAATTCGACAGATCCTAGAGGGCCAGAAATGCTAAAACTGTACATAATATAAATGCTGCAAGTTTAGAAACGTTTGAAATAGATATGTATTAAACTCACCAAAAGCCATAGTCATAGAGGTTAACTTTTTGAATTACCTACAAACACAGGAGGACCTTAAAAAAAACTATACTGCAATTTTAACTGGAATACATAAGAAATTATCCATGCAGGTCATTGTAGGTGGTTCAGCATCACAAGAAGCTAATTCAAAAATATAAAGTTACTTTTTACAAAGTAAAACTCTAACAAAAACAAACAACACAAATGGTATTACCATTCCTCTAAAATATTTTACCCTAAATGTTTATCCAAGAATTTTTAAAATTTACACAAATAGTATATTTGGATAAGAAGAAAAATGAAATATATAGCATTCTTCCGCTGTGATCTGAAACCAAATTAGATAAGCAAAGTAAAAATTAAAATATTTAAAAATGTTCAGGTGTGTTCCTCCATCCTTTGCCTATCTTTAGTTTCAGATCACAATTTTTAATTTTGTCTTCTAACTACAATGGATTTCCGCTAAGTAACGCCTGAGTCAATAGTTTACTATAGTTAGAATAAGAATTACCAATATACCTAAATTAATTCAAATGAAAACTGTTTGCAAAATAAAAAACTCAGTCTGCCTGATCTGTGGTCCTTATTTTTCTGTGGTCAAAACTTTTAGTTTCCGGGTTTAATTTCATAGGTATTAGGTACAACTTATTTTCTATTTTATTACTGTAATTTATTAACTTTCAGTGCATAGGTAAAACTGTTAACAATAAAGCACTTTATGTGACAAAACGTAAATAATATCCTAATACATGCTAACTAATGCATGAACTCGCACGTAATTTATGCGTATAGATAATTGTTTTGTAGATAAAACACTGTATTTTGAACCTAAATCAAAGTTCAACTTAGTCCGCTCTCTGCCTTCTGCGTGCGAGTAACTTGTGATATTTAAAAGTTGTGAGTTTTAAAAAAAGTGTAGTAAAAATGAAAACCAAGATGGTTTCTGTATCTGATGAAGAGTTGAAGAAATACTTCCCTGAACTGCCTTCTGGGCCTCTGGACGTCTACAGGAAGAAGGCTACATTTGACTGGAGGCGCATGAAACTTAGTTATGAAAACTTAAATACCATAAAAATAAAAGTAAGTTAGATTCATTCATTAATAATTTGTTTATTAATCATTGTAACATTTAACATCACAACTAATAACATGCACAATTATTTGAGAGGTCAATGACCACAATGATCTTCTTTTCTTCTTGTTTGTTTTTGCCCTTTCCCACTATGTGGGGTCGGCACAGTCCATTTTTTTCTTCCACACTCTTCTATCAGCTGTCATATCCACATTCACTCCTTTCTCTTTCATATCTTTTATTCATTCAATTTATCCACATCTTCTTAGGTCTAACTCCACTTCCACTACCTTGTACAATCATATTCGTACTTCTCCTAGTCATATGCATCTCCTTTCTTCGGATTACATGCCCATACCAAGATAACCTTCCACTCTTAATTTTCTCTGGTATATGTGCCACTTTCAAACTTCCTCCATCATCATTAAGACATAATATGGAGTCTCCATAACATGGAGATTCAAAAATGCCCTAAATATTATTTAAAAGATAAATTATTTAATGCACTAGTTACTAAAGATTTGAATTAGATATGTAGTGTAAGTCTAGGTGTGTTTAAAGTTCATTGAATTACAAATGAGTCTACTATAGCCAAAATGCTGAACAATGACTTCTCTTTGGTGTGGGGCAAGCATGGGACAAGGACTTATTCTCTTTCCACCATTAAATCCACTTCACAGTGGAAATCCACTTCATTGTCATGGCAATGAGGAACAATATCACTTCTAACATATTTCCACTTGACATTAATTGTGAACAATTTTATGTTGCTATTCCCCGCTGAATCCAAGTAAAATAACTAACTGTAATTACTATTTAATTAACAGACAGACTATTGTATAATTAGAAGATGGGGAAAACAAAAGAATGAATGTCAATCATTTTGTGTTTTTATTTTTATGATAGCTTGAGAAATATTATTTATGAGGCAAACATTTAAAAAAATATAACTTCTAATACACAAATATTTAAAAAAATATTAATTACTAAAAATAAACAGATGAGTGAAATATGCCTCTTACAGCATACAAATGGCCCACTGAAAATGATAATTCTTTCACTTTATCTCATAATTTCAAATGGCCTATTTCAGTGTCTAATCTGCATTTTTCATTTCTTTTCTCCCCTCTCTGACAAATAAATCCTGTATATTTCAGCATGACATCTGGAGCTTCATGCAGAAGAGTCCACTATTCCAGCATACAGCAGTAACTCTCCCTCTGGATGAAGAGAGGCATGTTGCTGTTAAGAGGATGTACGCTATGTTTAATGAAAACTTTGCTCCCGTTGAAAAGGTATGAAGAAAAAGTGGTATCAACATCATCATCAGTCAGTTTCTCTTCACTATTAGATATAAATAGGTCTCTTTCCTACACACACCAACAAATGCAATGTCCTCAGGAAATCTCTTGTAGTTCTTGTAATTTGTCTAATTAAGGTGGTTCTTTTTTTTCTATTTCTACTTCTATCTGCTATCAATGATGTTATGAGCAAGATGTCTGCAGATTAGATGTGATTATGTTGAAAGTCTTTGCAAAATTACTGTATTTCGGAAATTGGCATTTTCATTAGTAGGTTTTGTCTACTGGAAGTAGGATGACATATTATTATTTAATTGGCTATTTTGTATAACGAGGTTTTGTTTTTATATTTACAGGTTTTTTTCTATACTTATGTGTATTTCTAATATTTTAGGGTGGGTTTTTTGAAATAGTTTTAAAGTTAAAATTCCAATAAATTTAATTATGATTGATTTATTAGGATAAAAATGCAAATCCAATATTTTGACATGTCATTGCCATAAAAAAATATTTGCAATTTTTTGCATGATCCTGTTCAAAGGCCACGAAAGATATTTAATAGGAATGTGTCAGATAAAACAATGTAATGAATAACAAAGTAGATAAAAGTATCTGAGGTAAACATGTGCTATCATAATAATCGGCAATAGGTAAATAATTGATATATAGATTATTTATTATGTAATAAATTATATGATAAATTGTATTCTTATTGTTGAATAATATTTTTCATTTAGTTTACATATTTGGCGACCTCTTTGGCGTAATGGTTACCATGCCACACTTCCAATCAGAAGGTTCCGGGTTCGATTCCCGGCCCAGCCAAACATCTTTGTGCTGAATTTTAAACTAGTCCGTTCTGTCTGCAGATAGCGGAGGACCCCAGGATATTCAATGCGGAGACAGAAGCGATGTTCATGTTCGACAGCTCCCTGGCCGTGAAGGTGTCGCTTACCTTCCGCATGTTCAGCAACGTTATTACCGGCAGCGGCAGGTAAATGACACCAGTGCGCGGGGTGGTGTGTTAATGCGAGGAGCGGAACCTCACCCCGCCCTTTCCAGTGAGGAGGCCATCGTGAGGCTTTAGTCGGTAGTGATGCCCTTCTGGCATCGAGCCCGACATACCCCACCCACCTCCCCGGGTGTGGTGGGCATGTGTAAATGCATTTCCTCACGTAAAAAAAAAGGTAAATGACACCAACTACTGTTATAATTATGTTAATGTAGCAAATAAATTAACAATAGAAATAGGTAAAATACGGGCAATTGTACAAAAAAATACATATTTTAAGACTGACAAAGACTATTTGATTAGGAACTTTAATTAACAAAAATGCTTGTTTTCTATAATATAAAAGTAAGTCAGGGTTTCATTCCTGACACTATTACTTTTTTTTATAAATATTATGACACATTTCACACACGGCTGGTTAACCCCATACTGAACCATTTCTAGTTAGTGTTATGGTAGCTAACACAACTGATATACTACATACATATTTAACACCCAGACCCACAGCCAACAAATTTAATTAAACACAAAGATGTTGGCCGGGCCAGGAATCGAACCTTCTGACTGGCAGTCCGGCATGGTAACCTTTACGCCAACGAACTCTCCAGAACGAACGAACCTATTTCCATGGTTTTGCATTCGTTCCATGGTTCATGGTTCCATGAGGTTTGTAGCAAATAAAATTTAACATAAAAGGGGGAAAACAAGGAAAATATTTTTTCACATACAGCGCCATCTCTGATACACAGCATGTACTACAAACCAATATGGTTTTGCGTGGTGGTCGAGCAGACGCGAAAAGCGACACGCGGGCGGAGCCGCGGGTAACTGCTAGTTGTTCATAAAAACATTCCCCTGCATGGTTACAAAGTCAAAGTCAAATAATTTATTGCGGGCGTCCAGTTTGAGAGGTGTTTTTTTTTTTATTAAATTTTTAGTAGTAGTTACTCCAATGTTTACTACAATGTGACACACTTACCTAAAAGATATCTATTAACTCTACGTTCGAAGACCCCCGGATACTTTTCAGGAAAAAGAAACTCAGGTTCCAAATCTTCGCTGTCAAAACTGAACTGCTAAAGCCACAATTAGATATTAATATTTAATATATTAGAACACATTTCAAACACGGATGGTTATGTTAGGAAAGTCTACACACTAAAATATTTCTATTCTTTAATATGGTTGTTTACACAACTGATATACCTCATATACATAAATACATTTTAGGTATGTATCAACTTTATATTGATACATACCTATTTGATTCTCAGACCGAATACATTTCAATATTTTAATTAGAAGTATTCTTTTCATTGTGAAATAAAACAAGTATAAATTAAAAATAAAATAATTGTTTAAGTGCAAGTTTAGCTCGCGCATGAAGGGTTCCGTACCATAGTTGTATGGGAGCCCCCCTCAAATATTTATTGAATTTGAATTTTATTATTTATTTTGATAGCTTAAATAAATTTTAATATTTAGTGAAAATTTTAAGTATCTAATAGCTACCATTATTGATATATAGGAAAAAAAAATCGAATTAAACACGTTTTTTGTACAGGACCCGCCTTAATATTTATTTTTATTTTTAGTATTTATTGCTATAGCGGCACGGGATACATATTTTGTGAAAATTTCGACTTTCTAGCTATAACGGTTTCTGAGATACAGCCTGGAGACAGACAGACAGACAGCAGAGGCTTAGTAATAGGGTCCCGTTTTTACCTTTTAGGTACAGAACTCTAAAAAACCGTGACATCACTTTGTGGTATCGGCCATCTTGTATTTGAAATGTATCATTGTGTATGTATTCTGCTAATCTAGTACTTTCATTTCATTCATACCCCTGTTGAAGAAGTAGTGAAAAATATGTGATTCGCCAATATAGGTAATAATAATAATAATAATAAATTTTTTATTGTGCCAACAAACTTACAAAATACAAAATACAAAAATGTTTATTACACAAAAATATGCTTAAAATACGTAGAGGCTCTGCCTGCTGCTTTAGCGCGAGCTGTGTTGCAGCAGTCAGTCTTCCCCAAACAAATAATGATAGTATAAACACTTATAATAATTATAGTTTAAAGTTTTTTTTTTTTTTTCATACCAGTTATTTACATTAAAAATCTAACGAAGTCTACAATGGTGTTGTATGTTTATGTGTGGGATGTATGTGTGTGTTGTGTGTAGGATACAGGTGTTGTGTGTGGTGTGTGTTGCATGAAGGTGTGTCTGTGTGTGTATGTGGGATGTGTGTGTTGTGTGTAGGCGATATGTAAGATGTATGTGTGTGATGTGTAAGATGTATATGTGAGGGATGTGGAATGTGTGTGTGTGTGTTATATATCTGTGTCTCTTGTACACAGCCTCTCCAATGATTTGTAATCATATGTCTGTAGCCATTTATTAACAATTATTGACAGTTTATACCAAGTAACGTTCGATGTGTCTTGTTGAGACCTAAGCTCATTATATAACATAGGAGTGATGTGGTGGTAGTGTCTCCAAGAGAGTGCACAAGAGTATTTTGGTACTGGGCATCTGGGTTTTCTCTTGTTGCTGGCTGTCAGATCTATTAACGCTTGTTTATGATACCTTTTTATTCATTGCCGATCAAATATTTTTCGCACCGAGAGAACCCCGCATATCGAGTACAGCTCTTCAGTATCATGTTTAAAAGGCAGTCGCACAATTACTTTGAGTAGGGCGCGTTGGGCACGTTCTACTTCTATCATGTGCGTTTTTGCAGCTCCACCCCACGAAGGGATGCAGTAGCTTATGATACATTCGCAAAGCGCTTTATAGGTGTTTATTAGAAGTTTCTTGTCAGCTACATCCCTTAGTAATTTGAAAACATGTATAAACTTTCTTAATCGTTTAGAAACAGTATGAATCTGTTCAGCCCATGTCATTTTATTATCAATGATTATTCCGAGGTATCTAATAGATGTTACACAGGATAAAATGTCACATTTGCAGTTGGTTCGAGAATTATCCAGATTACAAGGAAAAACATGTGCCCTGATGTTGAAATCTGAAGGAACTTTAGTATGTTCTGTCTTTTTAAAACAAATGTACTTTGTTTTTGATGTATTAAGTGATAGTAGATTATTTTCTAGCCATGATGTAATGATAGCCATTCCGTCTTCCGCTGATTTTCTCACATCTTTCCAGTTAGAGCCGTGAAAAAGTATTATTGTGTCATCTGCAAATACAATTATATCAGCATTAGGCAGTTTTATGTTGCATAGTTCATTTATGTATGACAAGAAAAGAGTAGGGCCTAGCGTACTACCCTGTGGAACTCCGTATTTGCAGGTGTCTACACTACTCGTAAACTTATCGACTTTGACTTGCTGCTGACGTTCGGAAAGATAGTCAGAAAACCAGTTTATGACACTACCTCTTACTCCAACTCCTTCCAAACGCGCTAGTAATATAGGAATTGAAACTGTGTCGAATGCCTTTTGGAGATCTAAAAAGACTCCAACACATCTCTTCTTCTTGTCCAAATAACCCGTAACCAGTGTTGTTAATTTTAATACTGCATCTTCGGTAGATTTTCCAGGGCGAAACCCATATTGGTTTGCAGCTAGAATGTTATTTTTTTCAAGATATGATATAAGTCGCTTATTCACAACTTTTTCTATGATTTTGGAAAGAGTTGGCAGCAAGGAAATGGGTCTATAATTGGATACAAGGTCTTTATTGCCCGATTTAAAGATAGGACAAACCAGTGCCTTTTTGAACATCGACGGAAATACTCCTTTAGAAATACTAACATTACAAAGATGTGATATTGGTTCTGCTAACGGTTTTGAGCATATTTTAAGTAGTGAGGTATTGATGTTGTCGTAACCCGGAGCACTATTTACTTTAAGTTTCGAAATGATATTTGCAACTTCATTGGCATCAGTTAAGAACATAGCTAGTGATCCCGAGGACAAAAGTGAAGAAGAATTAATATTGTTGCTCGCTAGCTCAGTATCAGTGGTGTTTAGCTTATAAAGGGTAGCATTGGCTAGATTTTGACCTATTGTTGTAAAGTAAGCATTTACTTCATTGAGAGATTCGACAGCATCTTCTTTAAATTTCAATAAAGCTTCAGAACTAGATTTCTTTTGACTATGATTGCACACTTCTTTAATAACGTTCCATGTATCTTTAAGGTTACCTCGTGATTTTTCTAGTTTATTTTTAAAGAAATTCTGCTTCACTGTTTTTATCAATTTGTTGCATGCATTCCGATATTGAATAAATCTCTGCCGGGCTTCTAAGTCATGCGGAGAAGATTTGCATATTTTTTGTAGTTGGTTCCTATTTCTAATACACCTAACGATACTGTCATTGATCCACGGTTTGAGAGGCCTGTATTTATTAGATATTCGTTTAACTATCGTATTTAGTTTTATATATTCACTAATCGTATTTGATAAATATGATGCAACAGTATTGACATCAGAAATATTATAAAATTGTTCCCAAACATGTTTAGACAGACATTGATTTACAGCCTCGTAGTTAGTCTTAGCTATTGTTTTCGGCTCGTGCTTTAAAATATTATGGCCGAGTTTTTGGTAGATACAAAGAAGAATGGGAGAGTGATCTGTGAAATCACCGAACACTAGTGATTGCCATTGATATGGAGTTTTGAGCATGAAGTGATCCAGGCATGAATCTTTTCTAGTAGGTAGATTAATACCCTGAGTAAGGCAGTGTGAAGCCATTAAATTAAGATACTCAGTTGCATGTTCTTGTAATTTGCCACCAGGCAAGATATTTACATTCATGTCTCCGGTTAAAATAATACTATTCGTGATACTAAGATTTTCTAATATATGGTCTAAAGAATAGAAATATGTGGTAGGATTGCCAAAAGCTGGCGGACGGTAAGTACAAACAATTGTTAAATTATTATTAATTTCTAAAATTAAAAAGTTGCCTTCAGGCAATAGTGATTCATTGCATGTAACTTTGTGGAGGTTGCGAACGTACACTACAACGCCATCATTTTGATTATAACTTCGCTTAGTATAGAACATATTGTAGTTATCAATGAGTGGGGGGTCATATTTAGGAGTCCAGGTCTCTGTTAATACAATGACATCTATATTTATATCAAAACTACTCACATACACTAGAAAAGAATCAAAGTTTTTATTTATACTACGTATATTTTGAGTTAAAATAGTAAATTTATGATTTTTATCATGGCAATCTAAAAGCTGAGAACAGTAAGTATTGAATGTTCTTCTACAATTAATAATTTCAGGTTCATCCAGATCCTGGAGTAGAGTATTTTTTATTATGTCAGGCATTTTAAATAGCTTATGTATATTATGGTGGCAAAATTAAATTGGTGAAATTTATAACAATTTGTGGCTGGTGTACAGCGAAAATCTAACAGACTGTTGAAAAAGGGCTGTTCTCTACTGTAGTACATATTAATAATCATTATGAAATTGTCTAAAACAGCTTGTTTGTTAAATAAGAAGAAGAAAGAAGTTCCATTTTTGAGTAGTTTGATGGGTATAATTAGGTTATTACATTTTGACTTAGCATCAGACCTATATAACCATATTATATCACCTAGAGTAATGTATATGCAACATAGTGCTGTATTTGCATAGTATGCTGTGATGTGTTTAGTATTATGAAATGTTAGGTGTAAGTGTATTGTTGTTTTGTTTATATGTAGGGACTTCGTAAACATTTTATATTGATAAAAGAAAATATTTTGAAGTAAAGTAATTAACAAATATACAAAGAAAAATGAAATGAAATGAAATGAAATAATTTTATTTGCGTAGCCACAGGTAATATAAAAACATGGAAAATAATATAAAATGTCCCTTGTAGGCTACCGCATATGCGGTGTGCAAAAGGTCAATTAATTAGTTAGGTAATTTATAAGTTAATTGTACTCCACTATTATTTTACAGCTAAGCAATATTATTTAAGAGAAATGTCAAAAGATTATAAGTATACAATATCAAAAAAAAAAAAAAAATGTAAATACAATATCTAAAAAAAAAACTAGCTAACTGGGTTGGCACGTCGACCCGAATCGGATCTTGGCCTCCGATACTAATAGACGCCACTGTTCTCGGTCCTGTGCCTTCTCCTGCCACTGTGTGACCTGAAGATTGCGCAGGTCTTCCTCCACTTGGTCTATCCAGCGATACCTGGGTCGTCCAACCGGTAGACGACCGCTCGCTCGTCCCAGGTGAGCTCGTGCAGTGAAAAAAAAAAATATAATAATAATGTCAATAATAATAATAATGTCAATAATAATAATATGTCAAGGTTTTATATAATGTCAAAGTTATAGTATTTACAAATAGTTATCAATTGTTTTATAAAATGTCATTATGAAACGAATTATATAATAATGTATATCAGTTAAATTTTAATTTCAAATTTTAAATACAATTAGCTTTTACATTTCATATAATTATCCAAATCATAATAACATTTTTTTAATAAATAGTCATTTAATTCTTTTTTAAATGCACGAAATGGTAGCTTCTTGAGTGCCTCGGGTAGTTTATTATAGATACTAATAGCCATGCAGTATACATTTTGTTTACTTAGTTGTAGCCTAAAATTTGGAAATGCAAGTTTGTCTGTTCTATATGATGCGTCAATTTTCCTTCTATTTGAGGTTTCGAAGCAACTATGTTTATTATTAACTACAAATATACACATTTCTTTAATGTACATACAAGGCAGTGGTAAGATTTTGAGTTTTTGAAATAGTGGTCTACATGATACCTTATTTGAATTTATGCCACAGATAGCTCTTATGCATTTCTTCTGAATTTTAAATACCTTATCAATGTTTACAGAGTTACCATATATAATGATCCCATAATTTAGCACCGATGACACATACCCATGATAGGCACTTAATGCTGCTTTTTCAGATGCTGTTGATACTATATCTAATTGAATATAAGGAATGGTTGCAGGTACATATCTGTTCTCTTCTAGTCATTGCCCACGAAGCTTTTCCAGGACATTTTCATCATACACTCGGATTTGTGGAGAGCCCTCAGATTTTCGTATAAAGACCCGTCCATAAGAAGTCCAGCAGAATGTATAATTATAGCCTTTGGAAAATTCTCTGGCAAGATAATAGAGCTTGCGCTCACGTTGAGTCAGGTTCTCAGATATGTAGATAGGTTTACTGAGTCCGCCGACATTTATGTTGCTGGTATTGAGCTTGTTTTGCCTGTGTTCTTTATTGTATTTTTTAGATGCGGCCAGAAAATTGTCCCTCAGGAAGACGGTTGTGAAGTCAGCCACGATCGGTTTAGTAGCTGATCTGGTATTCAATCTATAAACATCTTTAATCTCGTTACCTTTCAAGAGGATTTGCAGAAAAGCAGCTGTGCTGATAACTACTTTCTTAAGGTCTTCTTTGGTTTCTTTGCCTTCTTGGCAAATGTTTCTAAGCTCGATACTTGTACAACGAGCATTATGCTCTTGATATTCTAATCTGCTCTCCAGTTGTGCAATATAAGCTTTGTCAGATTTTCTTTCGCTTTCAAGAAATTCTATTTTCTGCATAGCTTCGTCGTACTTAGCTGACATAAATTCTACAGAGCATTTCAGGTCACTAATCGATCCTAAAACTAAGTTAAAGTTTTCCGCTTGCTGTTTTTGAAGTGCAGTAACCATGTCTCTAATATCAGATTTTTCTACTTCACTGTATTTTCTCGCTCTAGGTCTAGGCATATTTCTTGTTGTGGCAGTTTGGATGTTCTCAGCAGCCATACATCCGGTCGATAAAGCTGAGCTAAGTCCAGCCTCTTGCCCAATTTCTGCAATATTTGAGTCTGAGAAGCAGTGCTGTAGTGGCGTAGCATATGCGGAGCTTGTACGGGCAGGTTCTTTTCGCGCTGGCGGGGTATGCATCATTTTTAACATTATTCCTGTTACTTTTTAAACAATGCCAATGTATCGCAGTACTAAACGCCAAAAGCACCCTTATCGATTAGTTTTTCTTGATTTATGATAACTCTCAAGGACGTAAGACAATAATCGGATGTAGTGAAATACTTCTGCCGTTGAAGTTATAGCAAAATTTTGTAACTGAAGACCGTAATACGTCGCAGCGTCTTGCTATTCAAAACTGTCAGGCGCTATAATTTTTTCGACTTGCTTTTGAAGGTTGTTTCACGTAAATGTCCAATATTTACAACTTTCAACCTCAATAATATCAGTTTTTACGCACCTTTCGGTAATTGTGATTATAATCAATTGTGGCAGTGCAATTTCTTGTCATCACTATCACAAACAAAACACTGAACTCTTCGGTTTTAACTTGGATTTTTATAAATAAGTGAAGAGCCGTTTACAACACGTCAGATCAGTTTGATGCCGGAGGGGGAAATTGAGGTAGAGGCCATTTTAAAAAAAAAAACTAAATAGAAATCGATTCATGCCTTCGGGAGCAAAGATGCCACAGACACACTTATAACAATATAACACTCCGTCGTTTTTGCATCGGGGGTTAGAATAATTTCAAACTATTAGAGGTTTGTATATGGAAATATCATCTTTAGTTAAACAACAAAACAAATATGTTCCGTTCATTTTGTGTTCGATATCTACCAGTGACGTCATAGTTTGAGACAATTTTATGTCATATTGGTGGCGATTCAGCGGCACATACGATTAAACTAAATTTAAAGAAGCCCCGTCTCTTTTCATCTTACGTGGCCAGAAAGAGACGGCACGTTCTGAACCACAGACAAAACAACTAAAATCATCTCAAATATGGAATGTGCAGGCAGTTTTAGAGGTGAAACAAGTGAGTGCCGTCTAAAGTCACCTCTATTTTCTACATTTGACGTGATTTTAGTGGTTTTGACTATGGTGCAGAACGTGCCGTCTCTTTCTGGCCACCTAAAATGAAAAGAGACAGGGCTTCTTTAAATTTAGTTTAGTCGTGTGTGCCGCTGAATCGCCACCAATGTGTCTTATTTTTCTTAACTCATTTAAAACTAGCTGCGTCCCGCGGTGTTACTCTCGTTAATCCGGCATAAAAAGTAGCCATATGTTAATAGTTTTACACTTAAATTAATGAAATTTGTTCATCGAAATCGGTTCAACCGTTAGAGCGTAAAGAATTAAGAAACATACAAACTTTCGCATTTATAATATTAGTAGCATTAAGTAGTTATTAAAACTGAAAACCAGAAATTTATGACAATCTGATCTATGCCACTTATTCTTGTTTGTTATATTAATGGGGTGCATAATTAAATAATGTATTTGTCTCCTTAAAGAACTACACTAGCCGAAGGTTGGAGCATGCCTAGTTTGTAATAACTAGCTCTCAAGGAGGCTGCTGGAAAAAAATGCTTAGCGACAGGCTTTTCGACTTGAGGGTGGTACTAGTTTTTTATGATTTTCTGTATGGTCATAGTCTGCAAAGAACGACTTGAATTGATTTGATTTTTTTTATTACACATTTCACACGGTTCACCCCATACTGAACCATTTCTAGTTCGTGTTATGGTAGCTAACACAACTGATATACTTCATATACATACATACATACATATTATATAGATACATATTTAACACCCAGACCCACAGGCAACAAATTTAGTTAAGCACAAAGATGTTGGCCGGGCCGGGAATCGAACCCAGAACCTTGTGATTGACAGTCCGACATGGTAACCATTACGCCAACGAGGTCGAAAATGCCCTGTTATAATTTACACTCCCTGTCCCAGGAACCATCATTACCATTATGTGGAGGCCATCAACAAGGGCGAGATAGCAGGGTGCTTCGCCCTCACGGAGGTGGCTCACGGCTCCAACGCCAAGGGCATGAGGACCACGGCCACGTACGTGCCCGAGACCAAGGAGTTCATTCTGCATTCACCAGACTTTGAAGCCGCTAAGTTCTGGGTTGGGTCGCTTGGTGAGTAAAAAAACATTGGCGTAGAGAGAATAATTTTAACTTTTTAGTTTTCCACAGAAATCTACCGAAATATTCATTGTTAATTAACGCTTTAAACTAGATACACTGTAAACTCTATATAACGACACTCAAGGGACTGTGCATTTTATGGCGCTATAGAGAGTGGTCGTTAAATGGAGAGAATATATTGTATGGAATACAAGCTGAACCAACTAAAGCCAATTGATTTAGACGCTTTAGAGTGTGTCGTTAAATCGTGTGACGTTACACTTTATTTATAACGTTATGCCTAGCTTCGCATCGCTTCAGTATAATATCGAACAATTTTATCCACATATAAAAATAAAACCATACACTATGTTTTTTTGTTATTAAAGTAAAGAAAACGCCTACATTTATTTTTATGGCAAAGAGTTTCATCATGTCAGAACTAATTGCTATAAAAATAAACGTAGGCGCTGTACTTAACTTTAAACACGAAACCTTTAAACGAAACGAAGGCTCTAATAAGAGATTATATTTATTTTGTGGTAGGGTTACCTAGCCTCATCTTTTTTTAATCTCATTGTTTTGTGCAGGTAAATGCGCCACCCATGCCATCGTGTATGCAATGCTGATATCCAAGGGCAAGAACCATGGCCTCCACACGTTCGTGGTGCCCATACGTGACCCGGCGACCCTGCGCCCGCTGGCCGGGGTCACTGTGGGGGACCTGGGGGAGAAGATTGGCCTCAATGGGGTTGACAATGGGTGAGTTAGCTTACTATATTATTATCTTAGGACAAGAAACATAGCTTCCACACGTTCGTGGTGCCCATAAGTGACCCGGTGACCCCCTCTGGCCGGGGTCACTGTGGGAGACCTGGAGGAGAAGATTGGCCTCAATGGGGTTGACAATAGGTGAGTTAGCCTTCAATATCTTAGGACAAGAAACATAGCCTCCACACTTTTGTGGTGCCCATAAGTGACCCGTCGACCCTACGCCCTCTAGTCGGAGTCACTGTGGGGGACCTGGGGGAAAAGATTGGGGTCTGGTCAATGAGGTATTATTCTATTTTTTCTATTAAAGAGTGTATTTTCGTTTTGTATTGCTTGCTTTGTACGAATATTTACTTGATTAAAAAAAATACATGAATTTCCGCTTCATCCTGCTCGTTACGCAAGTCAATAGACATGAACTTTCAAATGCATTCTTTATAAACTCGAGTTATACTTTTAAAGCTAGTCATTTTTCCATCCAAAGGTTGCCTGGAAGAGATCGCTTTAAGCGATAAGGCCGCAAATTGTGGCCCAGTAATTTTACGTAACATTTACTTATTATTTTGTTTTAAGCTATATCCTGTTTTACGAGATAGTTGTACCAAAATTCTAACTTAAACGCCAGACATTTATTCTCAACTCCTACGTGTTCTACAATAAAGCGATTGAGCGCAAAATATAAAATTAAATAGAAAAGAAAATGTATCGAAATTGTGTTCCAGAATGCGCTTTTTCATTGCATTTTGAACAGATTTTTTTTTTACAGTTATATCCTTATGAATGAAATCCTTTTATGAATTTTCTATCTATCTATCTAATCTAATCAGTGACGTTCGACGCGTTCTGATTTTGTATGGGATTTCTTCTTCATATGAGCTAAGTGGCCTAGCCCTAGTGTAGAGTGTTTTCTAGCCGCCCGAAAGCCATTTGATATGGCTTTCAATCGATCGTCTATTCAAACCATATATATAACTAGCTGACCCGGCAAACGTTGTTTTGCCTTAATAATTATTTCTAAATATACAGTAGCCGAAATTTGGAAAAAATCGGTCAAGCCGTTTCGGAGGAGTACGGTAACAAACACTGTGACACGGAAATTTTATATATAAGATATACATAAACATATGTATATAGTATATTTTAGTAGGTAGGATTATACGTGTGTTAAATTATTTATAAGTTTCACGTTCGTTATTTCAACTGAAGTCAGAGGTCAATTGAGTTGTTTTAAAATTCGTCACTACTGAATTTGAAATTTTAGCTTGTACGAACGAAAAGAAGAAATGTGAAACACAGTAAAGCTCTATTTTTGGGGTTCCGTACGTAAAAGGTAAAAACGGGACCCTATTACTAAGACTCCGCTGGCTGTCTGTCTCCAGGCTATAAACCTCTCAGAAACCGTAAAAGCTAAAAAGCTGAAACTTTCACGAGATATTTATTTCTCGTGCTACTATAACCACAAATACTAAAAATTAAAAAAAATAAAGTTTTAATACAGTAAACGTGTTTTTTTCGTATTTTTTTCCTATATATCGATAACGGTAGCATGTAGACACCTAAAATTTTTACGGAATGTATGAATGTACATTACCTTTCAAATCCTACTAATATTATAAAGGCGAAAGTTTGTATGTATGGATGTGTGGATGTATGGATGTATGGATGTATGTTTGTTACTCTTTCACTTAAAAACTACCGAATGGATTTGAATGAAACTTTACCACAATATAGCTTATACATCAGAATAACACATAGGCTATAGCTTATACATCAGAATAACACATAGGCTACAATTTTTGAGGTTTTTAATGTGAGGTCATAAAAAAAACACATTTTTTGCGCTTACATTGCAAACGCTGACTGTATCCTACAAGATAGATCAAAACAATTTACTACAGTATTGTACAACTTAAAAAGGTCTACAAAAAAGTCCGTGATGGTATATGTTTATCTCTTAGGAATCACCCACAATAACCATTTTTTATCCTTTACTTTGTACGAGAAATAATGGCTTATTTACGAAGCGATTTTAAGCAATACAGTATAAATCCTTATCCAATTAAGTATCTTAAATACATTGTGCATTTAATAAAGATCAATATGGCTTTTTGCAGCATGTAAATTAAATAAATATTTTCGAAGATATCACAGATTTAAAATGCAGCGGCGCCAGGCGAACGGGGCGTGGGGTGGGGAAGAAGCGGCTAATCGCTGAGTGCGCGACCCGAACGCGGGCAGACGCATGAGGGCAGACGTCGTTGACGGTTGTGTCCGTTTTGCGAATTTTCAAGGCACTAGCGATTTGATAAAAACGTATGGTCGCCTACTTTAAGTAATATAGGCCTAAGGTTAGTTATTGCCAGGTTTCTTTTTGGTTAGGAGTAACACGTACAAAAAGATACTTCATTTTTACAAATTACTTCATTGATAATTCAATTACTATATAGATAGGTTACTTACAGTTAATTATAACAAATTATATTAGCAATAAATTAAAATTGCGACTATAATTTGAGATTTAAACTATCCTATCTCTCAAGTTGGATCGAACTGCACATGGTGTGCGAATTTTATTATAATCGGTTAAGTGGTTTAGGAGTCCATTGAGGACAAACATTGTGACACGAGATTATATAAATTAAGATAAGATTATTAATATTATATGTATGTTTTTTATTATTCTTTTTTGTACACTACGTCCTTCTTTAGTCGTTTATAAATTCCTTTCCATCCAAAGGTTGCCTGGAAGAGATCGCTTTAAGCGATAAGGCCGCCAATTGTGGTACACTAATTTTAAGTTAATTGTCTTTTACTGTGCCTTTTTTATTTATGTGTCCAATAAAGAATTATAAAATTTCCATGACACAATGTTAGTTACCGTACTCCTCCAAAACGGCTTGACCGATTTTTACCAAATTTCATATGCGTATTCAGTAGGTCTGAGAATCTTCTACTATATATTTTTAAGGCAAAACAACGTTTGCCGGGTCAGCTAGTTAATTTATAAAATTCACATAAAATAAATATTTAATGTGGGCTCCCATACAACAATGGTACGGAACCCTTCATGCGCGAGTCCAACTTGCACTTGGACAATTTTTAATATTTATGTCTTAACAGAGTTTTAGTTTATAATCCTAGTCATGCCTCTGAAACAAAAATAAATAAAAAAACTTAACCACATACTTTTTACTTCATTAGGGAGTGAATAAAACATTGCGTACAATTATTTCGATGTTTTAACTACTTACTAGTGCTATTTGAAAAAATCATACACGGTTAAATATCGATGTTTTAATTTTTCAGTAAATTATTGATAGATACTTATATTTTAAAGAGGAAATGTTAGATTGTTTGTTTGTTTGACGTAGATAGGCTCCAATACTACTACAATAATTTGACAATATTCATACACGGTTAGGAAGCTACATTAACATGAGCTATATTTGGTTCCTTACATTTATATTATAAGAGATCCTTACTAAAATCCAGTAGTGTAACACAATCTAGCGTGAAACCGGGGTGCTCTGCTAGTGTTATAGAAATAAATGAATTGACGACCTCGTTGGTGTAATGGTTACCATGCCGGACTGCCAACCATAGGGTCCTGGGTTCGATTTCCGGCACGCTCAACATTTTTATAATGAATTACATTCATGTTATTAAGTTGGTTGTCGGTCTGGACGTTAAATATATTGTATTGATATAAAGTATTTATGTATGTATGTATATGTAGTATATCAGTTGTGTTAGCAACCATAATGCAAACTAGAAATGGTTTAATATGGAGCTAACAAGCCGTGTGTACAATGTTTACAAGAAAAAAGTTTTTTTTTATATATACATACTTAATACATAAACTCCATGTAACGTCACTCGTTTAACGACAAACACTCTAAAGAGTCGAAATCGATTGGATTTAGTTTAGCTTGTATTCCATACAATGATACATTCTCTCCATATAACGCCATAAAATGCACATTCCCCTCAGTGTTCGTAACTTCGTTACCTATATAGAGTTTACACTGTACTTGTAATGCGTTAAAAACTAATACTTAATTTATAATTTAAATACACCTAAAATGTGATCGTTACAATTTTTCCTTACAAAAGCAATAAATCTACTAACGGCCATACATTCAATCTTTTACAATCCCTAATAGAAAGATCTCCAAGGTATGTCCAAGGGTAGAAAGTTCTAGCGGCCCTATATGTGCCTTCTCTGACGTTCCGTTATCGAACGGTCTCGACTGCGTCACAGAACAAACCATAGTTACTAAAGAAACCCGGTCAAAGAACCTTCACGAACAGCTGTTGGTTGTAAACAAATAATATTATTGTTGCTATCTCGCTTAAACTCAAGCAACTTTCGTATTCCCATTTCATTCATTGCTCTAGACAAGTATTTAACGACGCACTAAGCATCTTGTTGTCGTCTCGCTCTTTCATTACCAGTCTTCCAATATGGCTGTTTCGCTCACTCGTTTCTAGTAATCTCTACCAGCTACATGCTTGGCTGATGACCCCGTTTCTCGATAATGACAGGGATACCATACTCGTAACAAAAATTACCCCGATAAAATTAATGAAAATGCAATCAATATTCGTTACATCTCTAATTATTGTTTTGATCCAAATTCTATTTTAATTATACTTATTTAATATAGGTTTCACTTAAAATCTACATATTTATTTTAATAGTTATAATTATTGATATTTTATAACTGGTTTAAATATGAATATGATGTAAAACATAATATACAAAATAATAAAATCAGTACTTACAAACTATTCACATTTTACATTGCGTATGGTATCGTATTTATGTAAATCACCGGACTTGTACATATATTAAAATGCATATTTTCCTTTTTAAACTTACCAAAATATATCATCAATTATCATACACTATTACAATAAAATGATGTAATGTTATCATAGAAACATATTTGAATCTTAACAACTTATCATATAAAATCTCCCTACAAATCGGGAAATTTTCTAAAGCGTTCGCTACAAAACGAAAGAGATAGAAAGTATTGCCTGTTTCATCTGTTCGCTGATTGGTCGTCGTGGAGTAATTTTCGAGAGTATTCGCTGAAACTCGGGCTCGGATTGGCCGATCTAGCAAAGTGTAGAATCTTGTAGAACGTTCTCGGCTTCTATTGGATTTGATATATAAGCGCGCTCGAGTCGGCGGGAAGTCAGAATAATTCGAAACACGATACGAGAAAGACGACAAGTGAAGTGAAGTTCGAAGTGACCGAAGTTTACCAAAGAGTTATACCAGTTATTTCGAGTGTTACAAGCAAGCAAACGAAACAAAACGAAAATGCCAGCTATTGGAATCGATCTTGGAACCACATACTCCTGCGTGGGAGTATGGCAGCATGGGAACGTGGAGATCATCGCCAACGACCAAGGGAACAGGACCACGCCATCGTACGTCGCGTTCACCGACACCGAGCGGCTCATCGGAGACGCGGCCAAGAACCAGGTCGCCCTCAACCCACAGAACACAGTGTTCGACGCGAAACGACTCATCGGACGGAAATTCGACGACCCCAAGATCCAGGCCGATATGAAACATTGGCCGTTCAAAGTCGTCAATGACTGTGGAAAACCAAAGATCCAAGTGGAATTCAAGGGAGAGATGAAGAGGTTCGCGCCTGAAGAAATCAGCTCTATGGTACTGACAAAGATGAAAGAAACGGCCGAAGCATATCTGGGAACATCGTGCCGCGACGCCGTTATCACCGTGCCCGCGTACTTCAACGACTCGCAGCGACAAGCCACCAAAGACGCGGGCGCCATCGCCGGACTCAACGTGCTGCGGATCATCAACGAGCCCACCGCCGCCGCGCTGGCGTACGGCCTCGATAAGAACCTCAAAGGTGAGCGAAATGTGCTTATATTCGATCTCGGCGGCGGCACGTTCGACGTCTCCATACTCACCATCGACGAGGGCTCGCTGTTCGAGGTGAAGGCCACCGCGGGCGACACGCACCTCGGCGGCGAGGACTTCGACAACAGGCTAGTGAACCATCTCTCGGAGGAGTTCAAGAGGAAGTACAAGAAAGACCTGCGTGCTAATCCTCGTGCGTTGCGGCGCCTGCGGACCGCCGCGGAGCGCGCCAAACGCACACTCTCCTCCAGCACCGAAGCCACCATCGAGATCGACGCGCTATACGAGGGCATCGACTTCTACACGCGAGTGTCCCGCGCGCGCTTCGAGGAGCTCAACGCCGACCTGTTCCGGGGCACACTGGAGCCTGTGGAGAAGGCACTCAAGGACGCCAAGATGGACAAGAGCCAGATCCACGACGTGGTCCTTGTCGGGGGCTCCACCCGCATCCCGAAAGTGCAGAGCATGCTGCAGAACTTCTTCTGCGGCAAGAAGCTGAACCTGTCCATCAACCCTGACGAGGCGGTGGCGTACGGCGCGGCCGTGCAGGCGGCCATCCTGAGCGGCGAGCAGCACAGCAAGATCCAGGACGTGCTGCTGGTGGACGTGGCGCCGCTGTCGCTCGGCATCGAGACCGCCGGCGGCGTCATGACCAAGATCATCGAGCGCAACTGCAAGATCCCGTGCAAGCAGTCGCAGACCTTCACCACGTACTCGGACAACCAGCCCGCGGTCACCATCCAGGTGTTCGAGGGCGAGCGCGCCATGACCAAAGACAACAACAAGCTCGGCACGTTCGACCTCACCGGCATCCCGCCCGCGCCTCGGGGAGTGCCGAAAATCGACGTCACCTTCGATCTCGACGCCAACGGCATCCTCAACGTGTCGGCCAAAGAAAACAGCACCGGCCGAAGCAAAAACATCGTGATCAAGAACGACAAGGGTCGGCTGTCGCAGGCGGAGATCGACCGCATGCTCGCCGAGGCTGAGCGGTATAAGGAAGAAGACGAGAAGCAGAGACAGAGAGTCGCGGCGCGCAACCAGCTCGAGTCTTATGTCTTCAGTGTAAAACAAGCGCTGGATGACGCCGGGGACAAGCTGTCTGACGGAGACAAGAGCTCGGCGCGCGCCGCGTGCGACGAGGCGCTCCGCTGGCTCGATAACAACACCCTGGCCGAGCAAGAGGAGTATGAACACAAGCTCAAGGATGTGCAGCGCACTTGTTCGCCCATCATGTCCAAGATGCACGGTGGCGGCGCCAGCGGAATGCCTGGGGGTATGCCTGGAGGGATGCCCGGAGGCATGGGAGGAATGGGTGGTATGCCCGGAGGAATGGGCGGTATGCCCGGAGGAATGAGTGGTATGCCCGGAGGAATGGGCGGTATGCCCGGAGGAATGGGAGGAATGGGTGGTATGCCCGGAGGAATGGGCGGTATGCCCGGAGGAATGGGAGGAATGGGTGGTATGCCCGGAGGAATGGGCGGTATGCCCGGAGGAATGGGTGGTATGCCCGGAGGAATGGGCGGTATGCCCGGAGGAATGGGAGGAATGTCCGACCATCAAGGACCAACTATCGAAGAAATCGACTAAACCACCTGCTGCTCTTCAAACCATCAAACCCCTTGGATTTTGTTGATGATCTCCTAATTCCATAGTTCCTAAGTCAATTTGTTGCAAATCATTATGAAAGACTGATTTAATTTAATTTGTAAAGTTTGATCATTTTGTCGGAAAATAAATGATTTTAATTTTATTTCCTTTGTTTCATTTTATAAGTAAGCTTACCCTGTAGGTAGGAGTTTAAAGAATAAATTTTAGGAAATGGACAAAGGCTTACAAATGATGTACAGAGGCTAATTTAGAATACAAACTATATGCATAGTCTAGTAGAGTATAAAGCTTAGATATTTCGAGTAATCAGCACATCAAAAGACATTTGGATTCGAAATTTACAATATTCGTAAACAAGTTTAGAGTACTTTTGTTGTGCTAAGGCCTGATAAGGGAAAAATAAAATAGTAAACAGTAAAAAATATCAAAAAAATAGCTTAAAGGCTGTCTAAAGAACCACTCTAAGAATATTTATACTTATTGGCGTACTACACTACAGTTATGAATGAGAAAAAATGAACCAGCATTATTTCTCATTCATAACTACAGTTACCGCGCATACAAAGACCTAAAGTTAAGTTTTTGGAACTAGTTTTTTTTTTTATAAATCTGAATGGTACCAAAATAAGTATAAATAGTTTTCGTAGTGGCTCTTTATACGGCTTTTAAGTTATATTTTCGATATTTTTTTCCGTTTACGATTTATACGCCTTTGACAATGTTATAATGCGCTTGAAACTGGTTTATGGCAACTTGCAAAGGCAAACCTTAGTAGTGGTATAAAAATACTTTTATACGTTCGTCTATACGAATATCTATATCAAAAATAATATTATTGGTATAGATATTGATATATTATAAAGAGGAAATGTTTGATTTCTGTTTAACGCAAATAGGCTCTGAAACTACTGGACCGATTTGAAAAAATATTTCACCGTTAAGCCACTCTTGTCCGTGGGAAGCTACATTATCCCTGAGTAACATAGACTATATTTAAAGTGAAGTCAAACATTTGTTGCATAATTAAATTTTATGTAACAATATCTATGTTTAAATAACACTAAATATACCCGGGGTCAGGGTGTATTAATTTAGGTTTGGAGCGGGCCGATTTATATTATATACATTAGTTATAATGAATTATTCTATGTTTACGTCATTAAAATTATTATCATTAATATATTCTTGTACGTCATAAAAACATTTACATAATAATATATTTTTAAGATATTTTTCGAATGTGTTATTCTATATTTTTTAATCTATCAGGTAGCTTATTAAATATTTTAATCGCCATAGCGTTTGGGCCTATTTTGTTTCTCTTTGCAACTTAGATTATTTTATAGCCTGTGCTGTACTAATTCCAGATTCGTAATGTTCAACAAAGTCCGTCTGGCCAAGGAAGCGTTGTTGGACAAGCTGGGCGGAGTGGACGACAGCGGGGAGTACAAGACTCCATTCAGGGATCCCTCCAAGAGGTTCGGAGCCTCGCTCGGGGTCTTATCAGGTACTTGATATCGTACTCATATAATTAAGACCAGCGTTGGTTGCTCCCCAGCAATCAGCATTATGCTGAGTTGTGACTAATTAAAGTTTATTATGTGTCCTATTTTAATTATTATATTTTGTCCTCTGTTTGAATTTGTCACAATAACTAATTTTCTTTCTTTCTCATAATGAATGCGAAAGTTTGTGTGTGTGTGAGTGCGATTGTTACTATTTCGTACTCAAACGGCTGAACTAATTTTGATGAAATTTAGTGAGAAGATGCGTGGAAAGAATAAAATCCTTCCCAGGAAGCGAGCCTTGTGTCGATTCGCCATTCCTTTTTACGCCATTGATAAGAACTCTTTTTTTCTTTTCTAACCTACATTCTCATTGTACTTAAATATACTTAAGTATCTAGTCGAATCTCCGCCGAGAATAAGCAATATGAAACTACACACGTCATCTCTTCATTTTATCTGTCAGTGTCAGAATTTTATTGACACTTTCAAATCTAGGAAAAAATAAAAACAATGAAATTAGTACATGTTATATTTGTTTATTCTAACAATATTCTAAGCAAAATACGATAATGGAAATAGTGTTATAATCAGAATATAATAGTGGAATGATTCAGTTTATACAGACGAAACTCCCACGCATCAATAACACGCAGTGTCCAAAACTGTGGCCAAAACTCCAGTCGGAAATGCCGGACACAAATTACGATGTATTTACTATTCCCAGCGGAATAATAAGGGACGCAGTCGGTAAGTAACGTACCACGTTACAACCTTGCATTAACATATAGGCTACGTTTTATCCCGAAAACAATTGTGGTTCCCGTGGGATACGCAAATACAGTGTAAACTCCATGTAACGTCATTCGATTTAACGGCAAACTCTCTAAAGCGTCGAAATCAATTGGCTTTAGTAGGTTTAGCTTGTATTCCATACAATGATACATTATCTCCATTGAACGACCACTCTCCATAACGGCATAAAATGCACAGTCCTTGCAGTGTTGTTATATAGAGTATCCTATGTTACACTTTCACGCTCCAACGGTTGGACCGATTTTTATGAGATTTACTTTGAAGCTAGGTTAGACCTTGGATTAACACAGGGTAATTTTAATCCCAGATTAACCTTTTTTGCCCTGAGTAATGCGGGTATCACTGCAGGACGCAGCTAGTAAGCAAGTGTAATTGTGTATTCTTCCAGGGGGTCGCGTGCACATAATGTCGATATCGACGCATTACATCACCAAGGCTATCGTGATAGCGGTGCGATACTCCGCCGCCAGGAAGCAGTTCGGACCCGAGGGGGCTGATGAGATGCCAGTGCTAGAGTACCAGCAACAGGTAAATATAACCAGGGATCAGACGATATGTTATCATATCAATATGATTTTTTCATGCTCAGGATAGGGTCGCGTGGCATGCCTTAGAAGATGCCTATGTCTAGCAGAGGACTCAGACGAGCTGATGATGATAATGATGACTTTTAGCCACAGTAAAAGCAGCATCATAAAGTATTGAAACTGATTTGTATGGTGGGAATATATTAGTTGGGTTTTCTGGACTGCCAAAGTTTACCTCGTTCGTATTCGGATGTGGGAACCTATTGGTTTACTTCTGGACTGATGAACTTTCGAGTAGGTATAATAATGAAGCTAGTATATGGTTTAGCTGACCCAGCAAATGATGTTTTCCCTTATTAACTTATTAATAAAACTACTTCAAGAAGCAGAACTGGCATGATAATTGATGTAGACATGTTTTTTACTGACATATTTAAGTGCCAAAAAAAATATGTAGTAGCCGAGTCTCAGACCTACTGAATATGCATATAAAATTTGGTAAAGATCAGTCAAGCCGTTTGGGAGGAGTATGGTAACAAACACTGTGACATGGAAATATTATATATAAGATTTTGGATACTTAGTTTAAACATTATGCCTATGTGCTATTCTGATGTTAAAGCTATATTATTGTGAACTTTCAACAATCTATTCACTAGTTCTTGCATGAAGGAGAACTTTCATCTCCTCTTACTTGCACAACTAATTGAGTGTGAGCGAGAGGAAGCAAACTTTCTAATCTTTTCTTTATTGACGTGAGTTATATTTTTCACCCGGTTCCAGCAAATCCGCTTGATCCCGTACCTGGCCGCTACGTACGCGATGAAACTATTCTCAGTCTGGATGTCGGAGGTGCACATCACTATGACTATACAGAATATGATGGGTGAGCGCAGTTTAACTACTGTTTAACTTTGTAATATTAACTAATGCCCCGCTGTAGACGAGTAACGGACGTTCAAGGGAGCCCAAGATACTGGCCTAGCCGAGTTATTTGTTTATTAACTTCAACTGAAAATATCTTCTGTGAGCTTCATGTCTAGATATTCATCTAATTTATACAACACATTACATGTCAAGAATGATTTAATTTTAAATTTAAATTCGTTATATTTTAATATAGTTAGAGGCTTAGGCAAATTATTATAAATCTTAATTCTCGTATATACCTTTACAAGCGCTTCTTAGGAATAAACAATAAATTCTACAAAAGAGGGTGGTGCAGTACATCTTGGTTATGTAAAGTATGGACTCATGCAAGCTTAAATTCAAAGAATTAGGAATCATGACCGTGATGAGTGAATTCATTTATCAAAGTATTGAATATGTAATAAATAATATTGACAATGTAGGTGTAATCGCTGATAGGCAAACAAGTAATTATATTTTAGTTATAGAGCCAAGAATAATTTAGTGATAGGCAAACAAGTAATTATATTTTAGTTATAGAGTCAAGAATAATTTAGCAGTGCCAAGATTAGCCAAGACATCGGAATAGATTTTTAAAATAAACTTCGGAATTGTGTAAAAACCTTTAAAAAGAACATTATTATGACTTATCTAAAATAATCTCTCTTGGACAAAAGTTATTATAAACTTTTCGGTGCAGTTAATGATAAGGCCATTTTTAAAATGTGAAATGTAAATTAAAATCTATTTATTTAATTTATGTGTTAAATATGACGATGCTATTGCAGATACCTTAAACACGTTTTGTTTGTATAGATATGAAAAAAACTGTTTTGTGACGACGTCTCTAAGTGTAAATGTGAAAAGAGAAATAAATAATCTATCTAATATACTTACAGCCTGCCTTCATGTCTCAACGTCTTAGTCGCGATATATCAATACTTACTACTACTACTTATTGACATTTATATTGATTATATTATATTTAATTTTATTGTGTGACTTGTAACTTGTTATCAATAAATTACTTTGACTTTCGCCATTGTAATATAAGTAAGTGTGATTGGTGTGCACGCTGCAGGAGGGGACGAACAGGCGGCCGCGCGAGGTATCGAGCTGCACGCGCTATCTTCCGCCGTGAAACCTCTCTTCGGCTGGACCGCGCGCGATGCGATCCAGAACTGCAGAGAGGCTTGCGGCGGACACGGCTATCTCAAAGGTACGAGTACATAACTAATAATTGCCAAGCGCGAGTCAAGCTTGGGAATGCGCGGTTCCGTACGAATATACAAGATATGATAATAATTTTGGGTCTATTTATCTATTGCACACAGGTCATGAAACTATCAATGAACTTTTAAGATTTGCTCAGATATTTATTCAAGGTTTAAAAATTAAGTTATATTTTCTGTTTAAAAACGGATAATTATTTAAGTACATATATAATATATTCGTAATCCGGGCACTTGAAAACGTTAACATTTTTGAGAAGCACTCTTTTTATAATCACTTAATGAATATGTCGCAAACAATTACAGAATCTTCTTTCTCGTAGCAAAGTATCATAATTTTTAATTATAATTTTGAACGATTCCAAAAATAGCTTTATTATTGTCATATGTGTGTATCTTAAATATATTATGTCATATCACATGTTATTATAATTATGTATATTATGCATGTGTATATAAATTAAATTTCAGCTATAAATAATTGTAAATTGACTTGCCCAGTACGGTGCGATGCCGTAAGGTTAATAAATGATTTGATTTAGATCTTTTAAATACACGTAATCTTATATATAAAATTTCCGTGTCACAGTGTTTGTTACCGTACTCCTCCGAAACGGCTTGACCGATTTTTTCCAAATTTTATATGCGTATTCAGTGGGTCTGAGAATCGTCTACTGTATATTTAGAAATAATTATTAAGGCAAAACAACGTTTGCCGGGTCAGCTAGTATACTTGTATATAAGCACCGGCAATCATAATTTCAAGTTACAAACCACACTTTCCCCCCACAGCGGCATGTCTGGGCGATCTCCGCAACGATAACGACGCCAACTGCACGTACGAGGGAGAGAACAGCCTGCTGCTCCAGCAGACCAGCAACTGGCTTGTTGCCGTGTGGAGTCGGAGGCACAGCGTCAAGGACGAGGACTCGCCGCTAGCCTCTCTGGACTTCCTCAAGGGGGTCGATGATGTGCTGAAAGAAAAGTGCCCGTGGACCAGCGTGGCAGATCTCACTTCGCCACAAAGTAAGTACTTTTTTTTAAATAGAAGACAAAATTAAATATTTAGTGTACTTCCGCTGTGATCTGAAACCGTAATTAAGATAAGCAAAGGAAAAATAGGTTTGTGCGTGGTTTTGCATGGTGGTGGAGCAGACGAAGCGACCTACACGCGGGTGGAGCCGCGGACAACTGCTATTAATTGTTTTTACAAACTCTTCTTCCTTGCCTTAACCAACTAGGTGGGGTCGGAACAGCAAATTTTCCTCTTCTACTCTCCTCTATCAGCCGTCGTCTCAATACTCACTCCTTTCACTCTCATGTCCTCATTCACACACTCCATCCATGTCTTCTTCGGTTGGCCTCTTGCCTTTCTTCCTTGCACTACTATTTCCATACCTCTCCTACTAACATGCATCTCCTCTCTACGCATCACATGCCCATACCACGCTAACCTCCCACTCTTTAGTTTCTCACTCACTGGTGCTACTTACAAACTTCCTCTAATATACTAATATAATAATTTTATGCTATATTTTGATTCTTGATCCTGAAATAAATAAATTTGAATTTAAATTATTTTGCGTAAACATATATGTACATAAGTGACCGATAGAATGTTGTTGACTCCAGACATACTGCACATGTACAAGTGGCTGACGGGGTACGTGTTGCGGATGGTGGCAGAGAAGGTGGCGCGGCTCAAGGCGCAAGGGAAGACCAACTTCGAGGCCAAGAACGACTCGCAGTCATACAACGCGGTCACACTCTCCTTGGTCTATGGAGAGGTATGTTACTTCATGTTAATCTTATTACATAAAATTTCCATGTCACAATGTTAGTTACCGTATTCCTGCGAAACGGCTTGACCAACTTATACTAAATTTTATATGCGTATTCAGTAGGTCTGACAATCAGCTACTATCTATTTTTGAAGGCAAAACAACGTTTGCCGGGTCAGCTAGTAAAAACTAAAATAAAATAAAAAAGCTGTTTATTCAATTACACATATTAATTTTACATATAATAACACTTCACAATTAATTACATAATTACTAAAACAAAACTAAATATATAATATTAAATAGGTTAATAATTACATATTTACAAGTCACATTAGATAAGTACATAAATAGAACTGATTAAAATATAATGAAGTTGATTGTTCTATTTTGATCTGTATGTGCTGTCGTATCTTTCTTAGTTTTATGTCCATTCCTTGTGTAAATGTCGCCTCCCAGTCTTAACTTCATGTTAATATACCAGTTTAATTCTGGCAAACGTTGTTTAAAGATGATAAAGTTGAAATAAAGACAAAATACTTTTAAAAATTGGCCAAGTGCGAGTATAAGGCTCCTTACAAAAAAGAGTGGGAAATCTACAAATCAATGGCAAATCAAATTTTTTGAATGAGTATCTATTTTTCAAGTTAATATTCTGTAAATAAGGGTCTAACGAATTTCGTCTTAAGAATGGAGTAAAAATGCTTCAAAAATACGCTTGTGGTATGGGAGCCCACCTATAATATTTATTTTCAAGCGTCTTCCAGCTACCGTTACAGCAAAAAAATAGGATAAACAACACGTTAACATAATGGGGACCCCCATAATAATATTTTATTTAGCGGCACAGGCAATACATAACTTGTGAAAACTTCAGCTTTCTAGCTATCACGGGTTCTAAGATACAGCCTGGAGACAGACAGATAGGGGATGCTTAGTAATAGGGTCCCGTTTTTACCTTTAGGGTACGGTATTGTAAAAATATAAGTGCCTCTCCACTACTGGAGGTTGGCCGTCAGCTTACTGTAATTCTTTTTATCTTAATGATGAGATTGCCTTTCCTTTAATAACCTTAATGTTTGTTGTTTCCAGAACTACGTGTTGAACAAGTTCTACAAGCTGTGCTCGGAGTTTGAAGACGCGCCGTGTCGGCAGGTTCTGCTCAAGCTGGTCTCACTGTACGGCGCGTTCTTACTAGAGAAGCATCTTGGTACCCTCTACATTGTGAGTAATTTTTTTTTAGGACACATTTCACACACGGCTGGTCAGCCCCATACTGAACCATTTCTAGTTCGTATTATGGTTGCTAACACAACTGATATACTACCTGATACATATATGTACATACTTTATATAAATACATATTTAACACCCAGACTGACAGCCAACAAATTTAGTTTAGCACAAAGATGTTGGCCGTGCCGGGAATCGAATCTGGAACCTTCTGATTGGCAGTCCGGCATGGTAACCATACATACACCAACGAGATCGTCAAACTATTAACATATGTTTTTCAAGTTCAGTATGGGGTTAACCAGCCGTGTGTGAAATGTGTCATATTTATTTATTTACGTAGATATAAGGACCATGACTAAGGAGATCGTATCATATATTAGTTAAAAAAGTTTCATACTTACTTCGGTAGGTGGCGCGCTAACGCAAAAAAACTCATTGTATTAAATTACAGGATCGTTTGAAGATATAGAGAGAGTAATTTTTCAGTGAAAGTATTTTATTTTCAGGGTGGATATTTCTCGGGCACGCAAGGCCTGACGCTGCGTGACGGCATCCTGTCCCTCTGCAGCGAGGTAACGCCGCAAGCCGTGGCGCTGGTCGACACGCTGGCTCCCCCTGACTTCTGCCTCAGGTCGATCTTGGGACAATCTGATGGAGAGGTAAAGTACACTACTTAACCCAGCATTATAAGAAGACCCATTCGTTCCCATTGCTGGGACTCGGGCCTTTTTCTCATGATTTATTTATTTATTCCATACACATATAATAAGCCTTACAGATATAATCCAATTCGCTTATTAAAGTTCATTAAAGAACTTAACTACTTATACACTACACACATACTTGTCATATTAAATTAAACTACTTAACTAATTGGTTTTAAATTTATACTGTTATACACATCTCTAATTACTTGTACAAGCTCTGCCTCATTACAATTAAAAAGATAAAGATTCTGGTTCTGTTTTATTATGTCATTATACATGAACATATAGCTCTTGGTAAGGGAGCAAGCCGCCCGGCCTCCGTCCTAGCCAAGGGAGCGCTAAATAACGTATGTCTCCGACCACTTATATACTTGTCGGGAAGCTTCATGATGAGAGATATATAGGCAATAGTTCACCACGCTGGCCAAGTGCGGGTTGGCGGACGACACACGTCTTCGAATATTGTGATCCCCAAACATGGTGAAATTCAAATCCAAGGTCCACTTTAAATTGCCGATTTTGTTTTAATTATTTTATATCTATACCAATATATAAAGAGGAAAAGTTTGATTTTTTGTTTGTTTGTTTGACGTAAATAGGCTCCGAAACTACTGGACCGATTTGAAAATTTTTTTCACCGTTGGGAAACTACATTATCCCCGAGTAACATTGGCTATATTTTGTTTCTCTAGACTAGTTACATTATGTATAATGACATAAAATGAGTCCAACCTTGACTTATAATTGAATAAATAGTGTAAACTCCATGTAACGTCACTCGATTTAACGAAAAACTCTCTAAAGCGTCGAAATCAATTGGCTTTAGTTGATTTAGCTTGTATTCCAAACGATTATACATTCTCTCCATTTAACGAGCACTCTCTATATATAAATATATAACGCCATAAAATGCACAGTCCCTTCTGTGTCGTTATATAGAGTTTACACTGTATTATCAATAAGTTGTTTTGACGACCTCGTTGGCGCAACGGTTACCATGCCGGACTGCTAACCAGAAGGTTCCGGGTTCGATTCCCGGCCCGGCCGACATCTTTGTGCTTAACTAAATTTGTTGGTTGTGGGTCTGGGTGTTAAATATGTATCTATATAAAATATATATGTATGTATATGTAGTATATAAGTTGTGTTAGCAACCATAATACGAGCTAGAAATGGTTCAGTATGGGGCTAACCAGCCGTGTGTGAATGTGTCCTAATATTTATTTATTTGTGTTTTAAAAAGTATGTTATGTATAAGTGAAATATGTTTGTCTCCAGGCGTACAAGCACATCCAGAGCAGCGTGATGACGTACCCGGGTTCGATGTCCCGCCCGGAGTGGTGGCGCGACGTCGTCTTCTGGAGGTCTTACGTTCCTGCTAAACTCTAGAACCATCCAACTTCCTACCATCCTACTCATATTATATAATTCACAAGTTATCTTATATAAAAATTCCATGTCACAATGTTAGTTACCATACTCCTCTGAAACGGCTTGACCGATTTTTACCAAATTTTATATGCGTATTCATTAGGTCTGAGAATCGGCTACTATCATTTTTTTAAGGCAATACAACGTTTGCCGGGTCAGCTAGTTATTCAATAAAATAGTAGCCTGTAGCTCGGCTAGCTAAGGTGATCTGACGCGACCATCGAAGCTAAGTACCGGTCGAAGCGGCCGGTGTTTGGATGGGTGACCATGCACAAAACTGCCGTTTTTCAAGTGTTGAAAATGCCACTGGGCCTGGGCGCTGTGCGTCGGATGGCACGTTAAATTGTAGGTCCCGGCTGTAAGACTTAGTATGAACAGTCGTTAAACCAAGTCAGAGGCCTTCGGGTGGCTTGAAAACTCTCGACACCAGAGCTTGGCCACTTGGCTCATACGAAGAAGACTAAAAGCGTGAATGCGCACACAATGTTAGTGATGGTACTACAGAAGACATCGATATCTTCGATCAAAGATAATAAAACTGAAAAACCGTAGGTAATTTTGTAGGGTTTATCTAATTAAGCTATTATGCTCCCTTACCGCTTTAAAAAAATTGCTCAAGGACTCCGTACACCTAGATTACATTAATAATAATACAATTATAATAATTTAATTACAACATTTTCTACGTCACGAAAACGGTCACACTTACTTATTAGTAAGTGTGACCGTTTTCTACGTGAAAATATTAAGATGCCTTACGTGAACAGTTTACAATGTTTAATTATAATAATCTTCCTTTTCATTAAAAATAATCTACCTTTTAAGTATATTTTAGCGTTTAAGTTTTATTAAGTGATATCTTTTAAATGTTTTATTTTTTTCAATGGTGCTCTCCGTATTGAGTACAAAGTTGTGATAAATGTATTTCCAAAATACATACATATACTTTTTACATTTAGGTGTCTGGTGTTATTGTTATACAATGGGATGATTATTTATTGTTATTAAATTTTATATTTTTAATGGTGTATTTTTATTTTATTATAAACACTGTACTCGGCTACTTGCCCCCCAAGTCACATGCTTATGACACTGACAACTGACGTCACTCCCTATGATAAATAGCCACATCTTTCCGTGACCATCATAGATTTATACTCTCTACGGTGACAATGGACACGAAAATTGGCGATTCGAGCTCGCCTATGAAAGGTTCCGTACTATTTATTGCGTAAAAAAATTGCAAATAAACACGCTTCTTTTATGCGGTACCCTTAACATTTTTTTTTATTTGTTGCTTTGATCAAATATGTATTTGTTGTCATAACGACAACGGAAATAAATAATCTGTGAAAATTGCAGCTTTCTTACTATCGCGGTTTCTGAGATATAGCCTGGAGACAGACTGAGAGCAGAGGCTTAGTAATAGGGTTCCGTTTTTATGTTTTAGGTACGGAATCCTAAATATGACTATGCTCCGCGGTGCGACACTAAAGACTTTAAGAGTATTTATACCAATTTTGGTACCACTCCGAGTTATGAATGAGAAAAGAAACTAGTTTTTAAACGTGTAACCACTAAGTCAGCAATACTGGTTGGGGGTTGAGCATGATTAGTCTGGAATTACCGTTGTATTAAAATCACTAAAACAACCCCGTTTCTTTATTAAAAAGTCTTTAAATTTCTAACCGGTTTGGTCGAATAAGTAAATTGAGCTTTGCATAATCGACCAGAAGGGAATTGGATGTCAATCACTGAAAGGTTAACTCCGTAATACATTACACAGGGTAGCTATTCACTCATTAAATATTAAATTGATCAGTATACTTTCTAAGTGCCACATAGGATACCCTGACCAAGTGCGGTTTGGCGGAAGATACACGTGGATTTGTGGTCTGAGGTCTACAAATATTCTTAAATATAAATTGTTAATCAGTACATGTTGAGACAAAATGTTCATTATTTTATGTGCACTTTTATTTTTTGTAACTCGGTAAGTATAACCTTCTTTATGTATATGCAAGATCCATAATCTTAGCAACAGTTGTATTCATTTAGACTTCGATAGACAAAGAGAAATTTTAGAATCTAAGTACTTAATAATAGGTACATACATATATTTTTGCCGTTCTCAAACGAGTCAACCGTGTATACTAACGTATACCTACCATTTATTTATATCATTTAATTGTGTTACATAACATAGGTACATAATTGTATTCTGTCAGATCGACAGAATAAATAATATTAATAATAGTCTGCAGCATACATAGACAAAGAAAACAAGCAGCATAGTAACTTTTGTATTATATGGCGCTGACATAGTATTTAGAGTAAAAAAAAAACGATTACCCCTGATAGCAGTCGCTATTATTATTAGAGTGACGCCTGTTGCTAGTGTATAAAACACAAGACTTGTGGGGCAAAAGTATTTTATCCGTAAGAACCCGGATTCCTCAGTTTAGCACAGAAGCAGGTCCCCGGGGGGTTTTAGTGGGTACTAATCACACTTATACTGGCTACGCCCCATTCTGGCCACCTGGCCAGATCTTGAAGATTCCTCCCTCGGAAACAAAAACAGAGGTGCCTATCCGTATATTTGTCAAGATGTTTCCTTGCCAGTGTCCAAGGCAACATATCCGCGCTGGTGCCGGCCACGCCCCGCGCCGACCTGCAGTATGTGCTGCTTGACACTCTGGCGCCCCTCACACGGCGGCGCGCCGTCTCCTGCGCCGCTCTCATCTGTGACACCGTGTACCTCAACGTGTTTGATGGACCACTGTTCCGCAGGACAGCCAGAATGCCTTTTGTTATGGTAACGTGTTTTTGCCAAGATGTTTCTTTGCCAGTGTCCAACGTAAGTGTCTAGCGTGAAGTTTTCCTACAACTTCATGGTGTCTAGACACTTTACCACCGCTTGCACGCCAGGGCACTGTCGCCGCTGTCATCTGTGTCAAACCGATATTATATAGGTTCTTCGATGAATCACTGTTCTGCAGAACAGCCAGAATGCCTTTTGTTATGGTAACGTATATTTGCCAAGATGTTTCTTTGCCAGAATCCAAGGTATATGTCTAGGCACTTTAGCTTTGACACGGCAGGGCACTGTCACCGCTGTTATTTGTGGCAAAACGATATTTATACGTTTACGTTATTTTTTTTTACACACGGCTGGGTAGCCCCGTACTGAACCATTTCTAGCTCGTATTATGGTTGCTAACACAGCTGATATACTACATATACATACATACGTACATATTATGTATAAATACATATTTAACACCCAGACCCACAGCCAACAAATTTAGTTAAGCACAAAGATGTTGACCGGGCCGGGAATCGAACCCGGAACCTTCTGATTAGCAGACCGGCATGGTAACCTTTACGCCAACGAGGTCGTCAATATAGGTTCTTCGATGCATCACTGTTCTGCAGAACAGCCAGAATGCCTGTGACAGTACCTAACTTACTTTATATTATTTTGCTTCTTATGTGTTTAGGTAGTTAATTTTCAGTTGTTATTTTGGGAAGCAACATATTGGAATAGGATTGAAAACATAGAGGCGTTATTCTGTCACTCAAGCCCGTATCAGCAGTCTTAAAAGAATCTAGGGCATGTTGGGAATTAAACCACAAAGTATATATATGTTGCTCTGTTTTATGACTTTATGAAGTACATAAGTAATTTTACGAATTGTGACCGTTTTTTCGTGCTAAGAGTTTATAGATACTTTACCTATTTCATATCTAATCAACCATCCATCCTAACAAACGGATACGCTCTTGGCAGAACGGTCGTTGTCGTCATGGTCTTAGACGTCTGGCAGTACACGCCTCACGATGCTGGGCTAATTTTATCTATTAAGAGTTATCCTGGCACAGTAATGTAATGGGATACTCACGATTGTCTTTGTCTCATAGTCTTTCGGTTGGGTGACCTTACGGTCTAGTACCCTCTACTTTGCCCAGTACAATGCGGTTCTCCTAGTGGTTCTATAGACACATAGCTTAATTACTTTTCCTACAGACCGTAGTAGAAGACCGCGAAGACCTGCTGTCTCCCAACTTCTACACGCTGAACACATTACGAGCAGCTAGGAAGGATGGCTGTAACCTGTACATCATCCTGCTGGCCAACGGGTATCAGGCCGCCAGGTTGCTGAGGTTTGGAGATAGGTGAGTTGTCTTAGGTTTTAGGGTTTTTTTACCTGTCTATGGTAAAATAGTAGAAGATTAATAACCGCTGCCTAGACAGACAGACAAAACTGGAGGAACAATAGGGAGCCTTTTGCCCTGCAGTGATCTGCACCCCGAGTTTTAAATAAAGCCATTTGTAATTAAAGCCATTTATGGTAAGAATGACCTCCATTCTTAGTCTCAACTAATACAAGAATACCATTCTCTAAGGCAAATTAGAGGTCAGACCTTACTCGTCTGTGGTCATATGTTGATACTTGCTAGAAGCTTCCTAGGTTTGAAATGAGAAAGCTTTAAAAACGTTCTATGAGTTGTTTTGTTTAGATACAACAACGCGGTAGCTGTACATATATTACGCTACGCCTAAAGTCCAACCGATGTCTGAATGATAAAACAAGGATTCTTTCTTGTCATCATCGTAGTTTGAAGACACTTAATCTTCCAGGCACCGCATTATGGACACACGTGCCCGTTTCATCATTCTTCACGACTTCCGGCTGTTCCACAGCGAGCTCCACTACCTGTGGAAGCGGATCGTCAATGTCATCTTCCTCAAGTACCACACGCAGTCAGGGACCGACACCAAGGCCTGGTTCGATCTTACTACGGTGCCCTTCCCGAATCCAATACGGGTTAGTTCTAGAGTTTAATAAAGCTTGGTTTATAAACCAACTCTATACAGATTCTATAGAGTCAGCTCAAATAACTATATGGAGCGACGACGGTCTGCCTCCATCCAGCAAATGGTCGAGGCAAACGGCAAGACAGGAGTGGGAAGAGAGAGACCGGGAAGAGGCATAAAATATGCTGTTAAGGACGACGAAAAGAAATAATATTGTGTGAAAGAGGATAGAAAGTAGTGAAAATAGAGATGACGGCCGATTAGAATAATGCGGATTAGGGGGATATCCATTCGCTCCATATAGTTATTTAGCTCCATTAGCTGACTAGATGTATAAGTCATTATTGTGGTCAAGCGCTGACCTATTCAAAGTAAAAAAAAAAAAAAAGTGACGGAGACGGCCATGTATTGTAGCTAGAACCAGGCGGTGAAGTGTGACGAGACGTTAGAGCTTGAACTTAATCACCATTAACCTAACTTCGTCATTCATCTCTGACTTCGCTTTTTCCCATGTTGTATAATTGTGGTGTCGGCACAGCTCGTTTTTTTCTTCCGCACTATTTTATCAGCCGTCATCTCTACATTCACTCCTTTCTCTTTCATATCCTCCTTCACACAATATTTCTTCTTCTTATCGTCACAGTAACAGCACATCCCTCTTCCGGGTATAGATCTCTCTCCTGTCTTGCCATCTGCCTCGACCCTATCCAATCTCATCCAGGTGAAAGATGACATTTCCTCACCTATTATTCCAGAGCGTGCTAGTCCCCCGTCGAGTGGACATCTGGCGTAACGGCAAGTTCCACTACAACCGACCCCTGTTCACGGACAAGACCAGCGACCTGCGCGGCGAGACACTGAGCGCGGTGTATTTAGACCACGTGCCGTCCGTGGTGGTCACTCAGAATAATGACACTAGGAAGATTGGGGGGATCGAGAGTGAAGTGAGGTTTTTATGTACACTATAGGTTAGCACTTGACCGATTCATTTGATAGTAAATATTGTAAGTCTACCGTTTATGTTCAAAAGCTTTAATTTAGTTTAGGCACTTTAGTTTTCTTCTTCTTCTAGTTCATTGTATGAGCTAAGTGGCCAAGCTCTGGTGTCGAGAGTTTTCAAGCCGACCGGAGGCCTCTGACTTGGCTTAACGACTGCTTGTACTAAGACTAACAGCCGGGACCTACAATTTTACGTGTTTTTCGGACCCACGGTAGCGCCCAGATAAAAATACCACTTAAAAAACGACAGTCTTGTGCATGGTCACACATCCAGACACTGTCCGCATCGACCGTTGCTTAGCTTCGATGATCGCGTCCGATCACCTTAGCTAGCCGAGCTACAGGCGCTAGTTCTCTTGATTTCGTGCTGCATAAAGATAGCGTAGAAGGTGTTTTTTTTCGTGTAGAATTACCTAAATATATACTCGTATCTATACTTAAATGAAAAGAAATAAATTGACTAAACTAGCTTGACCATCTTGAATGTTTCTTATTTCTATGACGAAGTATAGTGTCTTGGATCTAAACAACGCAAACAAGTGGTATCTATTCATTGAGTTACCAAAACTTTAGCAAACATACTGTTCAGTGGCTTACTATTCAGGCGTGTTCAGTTCAAGCGCAAACCTTGACAATAAAAATAAAACGCGATCGATATTGTCCCAAAAATAATTAACAATATCAACTTATTTGCAGATACTAAACACCCTAGCACAGAAAATGAACTTCATCCCCAAACTGTACCAGCCGCCAAACGCAGACCTTCACAAATGGGGTCAGAAGCAACCTAACGGGTCATTCTCTGGCCTCCTGGGGGAGATGGTCAACGGCCACGCTGATGTGGCCTTGGGTAACCTGCAGTACAACCCGTACCACCTGGAGCTTACCGACTTGAGCATACCGTATACTTCGCAATGCTGGACTTTTGTCACACCTGAGGCGCTCACCGACAACTCTTGGAAGACACTCATCTTGCCTTTCAAGTAGGTTTCCTTTTGATCAGCTGATTTTAGATTTTCGTGGTGGCAGAGCATTTACTAGTGCTGGTCTGGCTAGATACCACCCGTTGAAAATCTGTCGCTATGGACCTAACGGTGTGTTCCGGCAGCCAGTAATACCAAACTATGCATGCTCCACTTTCGGACAGCCTCGTATATGTTAACACGACTTGCTGGTCGAATGTCCAATAAAAGACAAAATTAAATATTTAGTGTACTTCCGCTGTGATCATAGCGGAAGTACACTAAATATTTAATTTCGGCTGTGATCACAGCGGAAGTACACTAAATATTTAATTTTGTCTTTTATTTAAAATGGATTTCCGCAATGTAACGCCTCAATATGATCGAATGTGCGTCAGTAGAGATATTATGTCGCCCATAATATCTCGGGCTCCTTTATCCCGCTGCGATGCTATATTGCTTATTTTCTTAAGTTGTTTCTTTTATCTTTTGTATTTTCAGACTGTACATGTGGATAACAGTACTCCTAGTGCTTCTAATCACTGGAAGTATTTTCTACGGCCTCGCGACGTATTACAAAACTCTACAGAGATACAAAAATGACTATAAAAACTCTGCTAAAGCTAAACTGGGCGAAAAGCAAGAGTATTACGAAGGTGAAGTAACTACAACAAAACTATAAGGAGTAGAAAGACTGTGGAGTTAATTTGGGTTGTATTGAAAGTTAGTTATTTCCAGAATATTGGGGGAGTCGCTATCGCATTTTTCATAACAAGACAGTACAATTACATAATATAGATAGATAGATAATACTTTATTGGACACAAACTTAAAACTAAAGATAAAAAAATAACTAAGAACAGTAAAAAAATAGTGTGCCACATTTGGCGGCCTTATCGCTTAAAGCGATCTCTTCCAGGCAACCTTAGGATGGAAAGGAGTTAATAAACGACTATATATTGATAATATATAAATTGAACATATTTAGTTTCTTGGTTTCGTTACTTATGAGATATGTTTTATCACTAGTACGTGCAGAACGTAAATAAATAAGAAAATAATATTCAATATAAATATCAATCCCCCAAGCTTTTTGGAAAATATTTAATGTACTGAGACTCGATTTTTACTATCTTATTATATGTCGGTATTGATTTATTCTGACAGAGACTGGTATACGGACTATGTAACTAAAAAAGTAAAACCTAAAAACCTGTTCCATAACAAATCTGTAAGCGCAAAACAAATGTAACTGACTGTTTTTACCTTTGCAGACAAGAAACCAGTCGGCCTCTACTTGTTTGGCGAAATAATCAACAGCATCCTTTACACGTATGGCATGTTGCTCGTCGTGTCACTGCCCAAGCTCCCCACAGGGTGGTCCATTAGACTCCTCACCGGATGGTACTGGTTATACTGTATTTTGCTAGTCGTTTCCTACAGAGCCAGTATGACCGCGATACTAGCCAACCCCGCTCCGAGAGTCACCATAGATACCTTAACAGAGCTGGTCGATAGCAAAGTCACCTGCGGCGGATGGGGCGCCGAAACTAAACAGTTCTTCGTCAACTCGTTGGATGAAATCGGCCAGAAAATCGGCGAAAGATTCGAGACGATCGACGACCCGATGGAAGCGGCAGATAAAGTAGCTCGAGGAGTATACGCGTATTATGACAATAAGGATTTTCTCAAATATATCAGTGTCAAACGAAAGAATGCGCTTGTAATGCAATCGATTGATGATAAAATGGATAATTCGACGAATGTAACAGCCGCAGTCGCAGCCCATACTGAATCCGAGCGTAACTTGCATATCATGTCTGACTGCGTCGTCCACATTCCAATCTCCATAGGTTTTCACAAAAACTCGCCCCTGAAACCTCTAGCTGATATTTACATGAGAAGAATCGTAGAGGTGGGCTTAGTAGAGAAATGGATAAATGATGCCATGCAACCTATCAGAGCTTTAGAAGTCAATGAAGAAGAGGTGAAAGCTCTGATGAACTTGAAGAAGCTGTACGGAGCTTTTGTAGCTTTAGCTATAGGCTACAGTTTGAGCGCAGTAGCTTTGGTAGGAGAAATAATACACTGGAATTTCGTAGTGAAAAGAGATCCTAAGTTTGATAAGTATGCGGTAGATTTGTATTACTTGAATAAAAATAAAAGGCAATAGTAACTTTAAAGTCTGTATTAAAACTATTTACACCATTGTCAACATGATTTAAGGCTTTCGAAAATATTTTAGCATAAGAATATCCAAGTTCAGTTCAGTCATAGAATTATTTAGAGGTTTGATTTACTCATTTCATAAATTTGAGCCATAAGATTATATAAGGTTCTGAAGTACATATATATAAATATGTAGTATCTAAAATTAACAATTAAACATAATTCTAAAATGGCAGTTCAAAGTTTCTTATTTTACATGATATAGGTAATGACCGTAAGTCTTAGTTTCGAATAATTAGATATATCAGAATTTATTACTTTACTGTGTTCATGTCATTCTTCATTATAAATTATATTAACCTAGTTAAAAGCAGGTGGTACTTATTCAAAATCAATTCACTGATAAATCATCATAATATTATTATGCACAGCTATAAAAAATACACAGTTCTTTCATTCACAATTTGCCATCTATATAAAATAATATTAGTCTTAATATTTTGTCTATTTTTGTTCACCATTGTACACAGGGAATGGTACTCCTTCAGGTGCGTTTTCTACAATCCAAGGATGCTGCAGCACACTGGGCAGCGGCAGCCTCTGGTCCGGCTGTATCACTAACAACTTGCCTATCAAGTCCCTAGCTTTCTCCGACACATAGTCCGGGTATTTAACTATTACATATTTTATTTTCTTGAAAGTGTTTATCTCATTTTTGGCCTCAAACGGAGGCAAACCAACCAGCAGCTCGTAACACAATACTCCGAGACTCCAAATATCTACATGGTAACTGTGAGGCTTCCCGTCAATCATCTCTGGTGATAAATAGTCTAGTGTTCCACAAACGGTCATCCTCCGAGATGACTGAGAATGCACTGACCAGCCAAAGTCGGCAACTTTCAGCTGTAGATTGTGCCCTAGCAACATGTTCTCTGGCTTAATATCTCTATGTATAACCTTCTTGTCGTGGCAGTATATCAGAGCTTTCGTGAGGTCTCTCACGTAAATAGCAGCGGTCTTCTCGTCGAAGCGACCGCGCTCCTTCAGCAATTTGTAAAGGGCACCGTTTTTAGCGTATTCCAAAATTAAATATATTCTCTTCTCGTCGTGAAAGTAGCCATACATACGCAGGATGTTCGGGTGGCGCAGCCGGCACTGGATCTCCACCTCGCGTCGCACTTGATGCTCGATGGCAGAATCTAATATCTGGCTCTTGAAGAGAACTTTGAGGGCGACTACGTAATGCGAATGTTTCTCCCGAGCTAAGTAAACGTTGCCAAATTTACCTTTACCGAGCGCACGTCCCAAGTCGAAGTCCGTGATCGACCAAGACTTTTTGTTGTCGCATTTAGGTTCATTCTTGGAGCTGGTCGGTTGTTCTTTGTTCTCGACGTGATTCTTGGCAGCGAGCGGTCGGGCGGGCCCCGGTAGAGCTGGCACCTTGAAGCTCTCTATGGGAGGTTTGATCACGTTGGCGGAGCACCCACAAGACCGTCCAGCGGCCGGAGGATGGTTTTCTTTACAAACACATTTCTGCCCATCCATGGTCACAATTGCATACAGATATAATGTACACAGGTGCCTACCTGCAGCTTACTATTTAGTATATTATCAGCCAACTGTTTGTTACTTTTGTAGAAAATTAAGTAAAATTAATTTTAAATTCAAGTTCTAACGTATTTTGCAGGTGCTTGACTGTGAGTGAGGTATAATTTTTTTTACTTGTCATTTGTCAATAAATGACAACACTAACCTGACATTGATAATAACATACATTTGTTGAACTGGAAAATAATATTGCTATCTAGCAATATCTTTTAGCTATGCTTAGAAACATAAGAAGTTAACGTGGTGCCACATAAATAGTGCATTATTCATGGTGAAACTACGAATTTGTTCACGATTTTTTAATTATAAAACAAACACATCAAAACGTAACTTGTTACCGGTTGTCGCTGTCAGATTGTAAGAATCTGGTATCACTATCATTGCCAGCCAGCTGATCTAGGTACTAGAACTCCTTACCTAGTCTGTGGACTCTGTGGTACTTTAGTTAAAGTTATTTACAGTTGGACTAAATCTTGTTATTTATATATATTAATTAAATGCAAATTTGTTTGAGTTAATCTTACTACCAGCTACCAGCACCAGCTCGTGCAAGGAAGAAATAATACAAATTGTTATAATAAACAGGATCAACCAGACCAGCATTGGAAAGGGAGTTTTTCACCTGTATTGTACCTGTTGATAGCTTCTTGTAAGTTTTTCTTATAATATTTACTACTTTGTCTTTCTTTAGCTTAATAAATTAGTCGTACCTTGAAAATGTACCATGTACTTAGTTCGTAGCATTATTTAAAAAAATAATGCAATATGTAAACTATTATTTTAGGTTACCATGGGTATGACATTCATCAGACATTCAACATTTTGCAGCGGCAATATAAGCAGCAGTATATAAATACGAGTTGGTGTCTGAGTCAAGTACATATCCATAATATAGCTGTGATAATGTGAGACACTATATCACCCAAGCTATTTACAGCTGTCCTGGAAGACATTCTAAATACACTGCCATGGGAATGTAGCGGACTTAACATCAATGGTGCCTTCCTGTCTCATCTTAGGTTTGCAGATGATTTAGTCCTGTTCGCCGAGAACCCTGGTGATCTTCAACGCATGATTAAACAACTTTCGGATGCTTCATTGGTAGTAGGCCTAAGGATGAATATGGCCAAGACTAAAGTGATGTCGAACGTCTCTGGGACCTCGAATCGAATCATGATTGGGAACGAGAGCCTAGAGACGGTTGACCATTATATATATCTTGGCCATACTCTATCTTTTGGTAAGGAGCATCAGAAAAAGGAGATCGCCAGACGCATACAATTAGGCTGGGCAGCATTCAAAAAGCTGGACGACATCCTCAAATCGCACCAAATCCCACAATGTCTGAAAACTCGCCTCTACAACCAATGTGTCCTACCCACCATGACATACGGTGCCGAGACATGGACTCTTACCGATGAGGCTGTGCACAAAATAAGAGTCACGCAGAGAGCCATGGAAAGGTCTATGCTCGGCATCAAACTAATAGATCGAATCCGCAACACTGAGATCCGACGACGAACGAAAGTTCGAGATGTCGGATCTACAGTCATAAACCTAAAGTGGAGTTGGGCAGGACACTTGGCCAGGCGACGTGATGACAGGTGGAGCAAGGTTGTAACCGAGTGGTGGCCGAGGCTAGGGAAGAGGAGCGTAGGCCGTCCAGCGGCAAGATGGGTCAACGACATAACAGCAAGTCGCGGGTCCAACCTGGACTAGATTGGCACAGGACCGAGACAAATGGCATGACAGGAGAGAGGCCTATACCCAGCAGTGGGATAGAATCGGCTGTGGATGATGATGATGATGAATGTGAGAAACTGCAAATATAGAAACCTGGCATCAGTTCCCCACGTTAAACCGAGATTATAGTCGCCTATGTGTTAATCAAAAGAATAAGCTATTTGCTACCGAATTTCATCCATTTGGTTCGGACATTAGAGTGTGAAGAATAAATAAACAATAATAATAATATTAGGAATACACAAACTTACATTCATTCTTATACAGAAGGCAGTCATTTTGAACACCTGTAGTCTGCAAATTTTTGTCGACTGACCAAAATAATATATAGTTTTAAACTCTACTTTTGTTTGACCAAAAGCCTGCAAAAATAGAAAACATACCTCGGAAACGAGAGAAGTTGTATGACTGAAACATAAATAATAATAATAATCGTTTATTCAGGCAACAAAGAGTTCATACATATTTCAAACTTACAATTACTATAATTTTCTCCAAAATTATAAACTATCTATTTAATAAAAATGTTACAAATATACACAGTAATACAGTTAGACACACACTTTCACATTTCAGATCACTTGCAGACAATGTCTGATGATGCAGAGCAGCAGGCAGAAGAGATTGAAGTGTTGAAGTCTATATATGAAGGAGACGATAACTTCAAACAAGTAGACTCTAAAACTTATCAGTATAAGGTTAGTTTCATGCCGATAGAACTATTAGAGAATATTCAACATAAAGTTATTCATTACTTTTTAGCATGTAGCACCAGTATTAAAATAAAAAAGCACCAGTATTATTAAATGGCAAATTTAAATTTAAATATTTTTTAGCACAACCATAGAACAGTTTTCCTGTTCTTCTTCTTCTTCATATGAGCTGGCCAAACCCTAGTATCGAGAGATTTCAAACTGTCTGAATGCCTCTGTCTTGGCTTAATGATTGGCTTGTTATAAGACTAACAGCCAAGATGTACCATTTAATGTGTCATCTGCTACAAATTCAACAGTAGCACCCAGATAAAAATGCCACTTTTAAAACTGCAGTTTTGTGCATGGTACATCCAAACATCATCCGCATCAAACATTGCTTAACCTCGATGATCGCGTCAGATCACCTTAGCTAGCCGAGCTACAGGCACTATCATCATATCATACCATATCCTTTCTCCTGTTATCTGCGTAATTTACACTATGTACTAAAATTATGTGTGTTCTGTCTGTCTACTAATTGTTATCTTCTCCAATTTCAGTACATAGATGGAGAAAAATCTTTCATTGTGGAGATCTCATGGGGACCCACATATCCCACTGAAAAACCCACAGTTAATTTAGAAATATTCTATAATCAGCACTTGTGAGTACATTTTTATTTCCATAATCATAATTTGCATTTTCTATTTCATATAGTTTTCTAAATTAGTTTTTAACCTAGTGTAAAAAGATTCACCAAATATCACCTACTTTTATTTTTTTTACACATTCACACACGGCTGGTTAGCCCCATACTGAACCATTTCTAGCTCGTATTATGATTGCTTACACAACTGATATACTACATATACATACATACATATTATACATATATAAATACATATTTAACACCCAGACCCACAGCCAACAAATTTAGTTAAGCACAAAGATGTTGACCGGTGCGGGAATCAAACCCGGAACCTTCTGATTAGTAGACCGGCATGGTAACCTTTACTCCATCAATGTCGTCGATTTTTTGACAATATAATAATCTATGTATTTTACTAGCATCCCGTCCCAGCTTTGCACAGGCTCTTAAATAATCTGAGTAACAAAGAGAAACAAAATATAGCTTATGTTGTGAAAGAACTTTTTAAATTGGTCCAGTAGTTTCAGAGCCTATTCACATCAAACAACTTTTCCTTTTTATAATATTGGTATAGATACCATCTATATCTTTATATATTTATATCTTTCAGAGTACCCTCAGTAAAGCAGAAAATCCTGTCAATAATAGATGAAGAAGCAGACCAGTGGGTGGGGTGTGCCATGACATACACACTGTTTGAGTGTCTCAAGGAGAAGCTCGGTGATATCCTCGCTGACCAGACTGAGGAGGCTGTTGTGGCTCGGGTCGAGAAGATAGCTATCACTGATGCTGACCAGGTAATTTCAATGCCAGTTACCTGTAGTTTGAACCAACTTCAAAAAAAGAGGTTTTGTAATTTTTTTTACAACTGATTGGTTGGCGTTTGGCCACATCATGCCTAGTGGTAATGAAAAGTAGCGTATCCCAAGGTCTAAACTATCTCCTTACTAAATTACATATTAATCGAATCAGTCGTTTCAACTTAAAAAGAAGTATTATACTATAATTTCGCGTTCATAATAGTATTATACTAGCCGCGAATATAAAGAAGTTAATCTGAAATAAAAATAGCTTATGTTTTAATCCAAGGTATTTCCTATCTTCACACCAAGTTTTATCAAAATCAGTTCGGCCGTTTGAGTGTGAAGAAGTAACAAACATAAACACACACACACACACACACATAAAATTTCGCATTTGTAATATTGGTAGGAAAGATAGATAATTCTTTATGGACACAAATTTAAACTTAATCTAAATCAAAATCATTACTATTTCTAGAGCGACAAGAAAGTAACAGAAAAGAAGGAGCAACTAACGAAAGCACAGAAGCGGCGAGCGTGGGACCGGGCCGAGATGGGACGGGGCGGGGACAAGCCCCGGGGCTGGGACTGGGTTGACATCGTCAAACATCTCTCGCAGGTAACACTACTTTTATCCTAGCTTTTTTATACTCTGTACAGGCATGGAGAAGAGAATTGGCAAGACCTGACCTGAGGTAAAATATGAAGCCCACGACAAAGCGAGATGGAAGATCACTGTAGATGCCCTCTGCACCACCCAGGGGACCTGGGAAAATAATTGAAATAAGTCACAATACAACTGGTTCTCAAGGAGTCTGCCGGAACACGTTGTAAGGTGCTTCAAGATAGATTTTTTCAACCTAAGGGTAATAGCGAACCAGGCCAGAACTAGAAAATGCTCTACCACCATGTTATGGTTTCCTGACTATAACTAACTGGTAATTTCATGACCGTATAAAGTGAGCGTTAGAAAATTCAACTGTATTACTATACTAATAACGCTTTAATTCGTCAAACTCAAATAAGACCATACTTTTACTTGTGGTATTATTTTCCTTGCCGTTTATATTACTTATTACTCATGTGGTTACGTGCCCAGCTGGTTAAATGCCTATCTGTAAGGAGTGAAAAAAATGGGATATTATCATTTGAGTAAATGTGACCAAATAATAATTATATTCGTATATTGTTTCCAGGCACCTCACCAGCCCGCCGCCACGTCATGACACAGTGGACCGTAGCTACCTGCCGGTATACTAAACTGACGTGGGAGAAGATAGTGGTGGCGATTCAGCGGCACACACGACTAAACTAAATTTAAAGTAGCTCTGTCTCTTTTCGTTATAAATGACCAAAAGAGATGGTACGATCTAAACCATAGATAAAACATCTACAATCACGTCAAACGCGTCAGATTTAGAGCTGATACAATTGGGTGCGCTCTAAAATCGCTTACATTTTTCATATTTGACGTGATTTTAGTTGTTTTATGTGTGGTTCAGAACGTGCCGTCTCTTTCTGGCCACATAAGATGAAAAGAGACGGGGCTTCTTTAAATTAAGTTAAGTCGAGTGTGCCGCTTAATCGCTATCAATAGCTAATTATTGTTACGAAATCAACTGTAGTCTTGTCCGCCGAGTCTAGCTTTAGGCAAACAAGGGCATGATCTTGAATTTACGTTTTTTCGGTATAAATCATGACCGGTAATAAATGTCGAAAAAATAGCAGAAAATAACTTATTGACTCAAGCGTTACTTTTCGGAAATCCATTGTAAATGGAAGACAAAATTAAATATTTAGTGTCATTCCGCTGTGATCCGAAACCCAAATTAAGACAAGTAAAGGAAAACCTAACTAAAATCTGTTAACTAAGATAAATTCGAACGATTCGCTTTCGATCCGTCGTTCGAAGAGTCAAACCTCCTGATGATGCCTTGTGGAAAGGCGAAACACGTGTTGAGTTAAGAATTTCCGGATTGTGATAGGTAACGTAAATCTTAATTAATATTAGTTAATTGATTTTAGTTAGGTTTTCCTTTACTTGTCTTAATTTGGGTTTCGGATCACAGCGGAAGTACACTAAATATTTAATTTTGTCTTTTATTTTCATAGCAGAAAAATTAAAGAAAACATACTTATGAAAATTAAACGCCATCTAGCGGCATATGAGCACTTGTAGCATGATAACAACCTTAAAGTCAGTCTAAAGAACAACTCTAAGAATATTTATACTTTGATTGTTACCAGTTAGACTTGTGTTATATACTTAATGACGACCTCGTTGGCGCAACGGTTACCATGCCGGACTGCTAACCAGAAGGTTCCGGGTTCGGTTCCCGGCCCGCCCGACATATTTGTGCTTAACTAAATTTGTTGGTTGTGGGTCTGGGTGTTAAATATGTATCTATATAAAATATATATGTAGTATATCAGTTGTGTTAGCTACCATAACACGAACTAAAAATGGTTCAGTATGGGGTTAACCAGCCGTGTGTGAAATAAGTCCTAATATTTATTTGTTTTATTAGGGATGAAATTATGGCAAAACTAAGGGTTTAAAAAATATTCTTTAACCGTTTTTTTTTCATATTTATAAGTCTGATTGGTACTAAAATAAGTATGTTCTTATAAATATTCTTAAGAGTGGTTATTAGACAGTCTTTAAGTATTTTTTTTTACTGTTCATGATTTATACCGAAAAATTTATTTCGGACGACTAATGCGCCAGAAAATTATTTCGCTATTTGGTCACTATTCTTTCTCAAAATTCATGTGATCTGTATATGTATATCATTATTTTATATCTTCTACATTTTTATCAATAGCTGTATTAGGAAAATGAATTGCTGTTTTATATATTTTTTTTTTGTTTTATTGGCGTTTTTAGTAATTTGCTTCATTACGACTTAGGTTACTAATTGGTTATCTCCTTTCAATGCATTGTGTAAGTCGATTTTTTTTTACAACTTCTTTACTAAGACTAGTGGCTGGAATCTAAAATCCAATGCATATACAGTGTAAACTCTATATAACGACACTGAAGGGACTGTGCATTTTACGGCGTTATAGAGAGTGGTCGTTAAATGGCGAGAATGTATCATTGTATGGAATACAAGCTAAACCAATGAAAGCCAATTGATTTTGACGCTTTAGAGTTTGTCATTAAATCGAGTGTCGTTACATGGAGTTTACACTGTATTAAAATTGGTATTAAAAATAATTTTACAATTATATATAGATAAATTTCCTAGATCATTGACGCTAAAGTTTAAACTCCATTGTTCTCAGCAAGACTGCTTTTGTAATTAAATGAAATTATACATACTGCCAAGGTATTGCTATCTTAAATTTATGTTTGTGAATTATATTTTATTTATCCAATGTATGTTTGTGTTGTTATTTCCGAAAAGATGATTCCATATTTCTACTACCTACACTAAAATAAAAAATTACATGAAAAAAAAAATCACATCAATTAAAAAAAACCTAAGTCAGTGTCCGCGGGTAAGGTGTCTAAAATGCTGGCGGTATTACCTCGCTGGATCGCCAAGCTTATACGTTGGCCGAGGTAAGGGCCAGCTCTTGGGTCATTATTTAATTTTGTTCTGTCCACCAGCCGTTTGGAAAGATCAAAAAAGAACTTACGAGCGTTGGAGCCCCATGATCCCAAAGTTTCAAACCCAAAAGGCGAAAATATGTATCCATCGCTTAGGCATTCATAATCCGAAAATGTAATAACAATCTCAGAAAATTTGTGGGTTTCAAATAGTGCCGAGAGTGCAATAAGGAATAAGTAAAATAACAAACAGTTGCATAGTAGGTAGGGAGTTGTAAATAGTTTTTTATTTAATTATAATTACTATAAATATATGTATTAATAGTGAGATCTACGTAGATAAAGATCAAAGTGAGACTGACCAAAAATGAAGAGTAATCGGTGGCGCCACTGTCGTAAAATGAACTAAAAAGTTTATTCAAAGAGTTTTAAGTGTTAGATACAAACTCTGATATAGCCTTACGGAGTAAGTTTTAAAAAAATGGTTATACATTTTTTGTCATCGTCATAAATAGATGATCAAAGTGACATGATGCTGTCACAACTATTTCTTCGTTCAATTTCTTAGAAACTACATCCTAATTTTTAGACTCATTTTTTATTACAAACCCTTGTTAAACCAATATACAATAATGATTTACACTAAACAAGAATGGTACACTCCTGCCGAGGTGGCTGTCCACAATACGCCTACAGACTGTTGGGTTTCTTTTAACGGAAAGGTAAGGTCAATCAATTGAGTTCAATAAATATATATATTTGATTTGAATTGAATCAATTGATTTATTTACACGAGGAGAGGTAAGTTTAATTATAAACATGTTACACTCGTAACCGCTCACTTAGGACTCAGAAAAACGTGGTTTCTAATATTTTCTCTAAGTATCTGTGGCGTCTCTGTCGCACTTCATCGCCCGCTACCAATCAGAGCGCTTGTCCTGAATCGCGCAAACGGTATTTACAGCGCGCGTACGACGGGTTCAAGCTACAATGCATGACCGTCGGACGGCCGTCTCCGGACACTACATCTGTCCGGGGGGATATTCCTTTACTAAATGGAGGCAGACCGTCGTCGCTCCATATTGGTGACCCCGACTATCGTCGCTCCATATATCTATTTTCTTTTACAATTTAACAAAACGGCTACAACAGGCTACATATGCAATTCTAGTATTATCTCCAGGCCTATAACTTAAGAAAATAGCTACAAATGCAGTTCTAGTACTTTCTCCAGGTGTATAACCTAACAGAATGGCTACAAATGCAGTTCTAGTACTTTCTCCAGGTGTATAATCTAACAGAATGGCTATAAACGCAGTTCTAGTACTTTCTCTAGGTATACATATAAACCTAACGGAATGGAAGAAATATGATTTTACTATTTTCTCTAGGTGTATAGCCCTACGTAATACCCACAAATTCAATTACAGTACTTTCTCCAGGTATATAACCTAACAGGTTGGCCACAAATACAAGTCTAGTATTTTCTCCAGGTGTATAACCTAACTGAATGGCTACAAATGCAGTTCAAAGTGTGCAAGTGCGTGGCTAAGAACTGCACGTGTGGCGTGAAAAGCTGGTTTTGTCAGGACGACTGCGTCGAGACATGTCCCTGTTTCAAGCGGGGGTACTTCTACTGTGATAGGAAGAGGGTAAGATAAGATTATTAGGTTATTTTATAACATTTAATTAGAAGTTCATTGTAAGTAAAATAATGTACTTCAGTGCAATTTGTAATGTGTAACTTACCTTAAACTAACTTATTGACTCAGGCGTCACTTTGCGGAAATCCATTGTAAATAGAAGACAAAATTAAATATTTAGTGAACTTCCGCTGTGATCCGAAACCCAAATTAAGACAAGTAAAGGAAAAATTAACGAAAATCAATTAACTAAGATTAATTAACTAAGATTAATTAACTAAGATTAATTAACTAAGATTAATTAACTAATATTAATTAAGATTAACGTTATCTATCACAATCCGGAAATTCTTAACTCAACATGTGTTTCGCCTTTCCACAAGGCATCATCAGGAGATGTTGACTCTTCAAACGACGAATCGAAAGACCTAGTACCTTAAACTAACCGTAGAATATCTGTCGTGTTAGCAACCATCATACAAACTAAAAATGGTTTAGTATGGGACTAACCAGCCGTGTGTGAAATGAGTCAGAATATTTATTTATTAAGACTTAAAATACTCCGTGTGCGATGGTGTTATTCTTCTTCTTCGTATGAGCTAAGTGACCAAGCTCTGGTGTCGAGAGATTTCAAGCCGCCCGAAGGCCTCAACTCTGACCTGCTTGTAATAAGACTAACAGCCGGGACCTACAATTTAACGTGTCATCCGACCCACGGTAGCGCCCAGATGAAAATACAACTTGAAAAACGACAGTCTTGTGCATGGCCACCCATCCAAACACCGTTCGCATCGACTATTGCTTAGCTGCGATGATCGCGTCAGTTCACATTAGTTAGCCGAGCTACAAGCGCTACTGGATGGTGAAATGGAATAAGGAAACATATCATTGTGTGCTGTATAAGGGGAAGAGAGTGATGGCAAGCATAGTATAATATTGTTTTTATACAAATACAAATCATTTATTGATAACACCAAAGTTACAAGTCAAATAATATAATATCATTACAATAGTATGATATGAACCAAATGTCAATTTTCAATTCTAAACAATCATTTATATTATAAAAAGTTTGATCTAATAGCCAAACCCTGAGTCTAGTCCTAAAGCTGGCGGTGGAAAGTGCATCTCGGACAGTCGCGGGTACGCGGTTGTAGATCGCGGGCCCCAACACGTAAACGGACCTCTCCAATTTCACAAGTCTATGTACCGGCGTTTTCAGTTGCATATTTTATGCCTTCCAGCTAGCATATACAATACTGGCGTTCGCTGGCAAGGATGTGAGCCACTGGTTTAAAGGCGAGGATTGGCAGCGCTACACCCACCCTGTCACCGGCCTCGAGGCACCCTACTACCGCTTCGGACACGGTTGGTGCTTTACTTCTTGATTGATCAGACTTTTTAAGGGTACTTTTAACTTGTGGCGTCTCTATCGCACTTCATCGCCCGCTACCAATCAGAGCGCTTGTCCTGAATCGCGGAAACGGTATTTACAGCGCGCGTACGACGGGTTCAAGCTACAATGCATGACCGTCGGACGGCCGTCTCCGGACACAACATCTGTCCGGGGGGATATCCCTTTGCTAAATGGAGGCCAGACCGTCATCGCTCCATAAACTGTTACCGTAAGGCATATTATATATTTGCATGAAGCATATTATATATTTGCATGAAACGGTCACACTTACTTAAAAAACGTTGGATATACGTCCAACGGGTTTGGACGCATTACGAGCGTCATCATCAGGGACAAACTTCACACGGACTGTCACCGATGAGATCCGCGCGCAGACTTTTTAAGGGTTTCGAACCTAATAGGTAAAAAGGGTCCCGTTTTTACCTCTTAGTTTCGAAACCCTTGGTGGAGCTTCACACTGACTATTACCGACAAGACCCGCGCGCTGACGTTTTTAAGGATTTCGAACCTAAGAGGTAAAAAGGGTCCCGTTTTTACCTATTAGGTTCGAAACCCTTAAAAAAAATTCTAAGCTTTCGCTGTCTCTCAGTCACCAGACACCGTCATAGCTAGAAAGCTGGAATTTTCACAGATTACGTATTTCCGTTGGCACTATAACAAAAAATACTAAAAATTAAATTATTAAGTAGCGGGTACCATACAAAAAAATGTGTTTATTTAGCAAAGCCTCAAGGAGGCTACTTGTAGCAACCTTTAGGGGATTGGCAACAAATAAAAATGTACGTATTATCGTATTTAGCTTGGGTAAATTCGTATCCAGAAATGATTGGAAAGTGGTAACGGATAGGAATTAAATATGCTGAGCGATGCAACAGTAGTTAGTCTAAAAGCGCGCCAAAATCAAATAGAGTGTTTGTGTGTGTGTTTTTTATATTGATCTGTGATCCGGAATAAAAATAATTTCATAAATACCAGACTAAGTGATAGTTATTTACTTCTTCAGATCACCGAAGCCCAGTGGTGCCATCTCCAGCTTGGAGGCCCTTGCAGAGGCCCTGGTGGCTCAATGATGACTACGTGGTAGGGAAGGCCACCGCCAAAACGAGGCCTATTAGGATCACTAACTCTATCACTGGTATATATACTATACATTCTAAATACACATGTTAGTGCTTTACTTTATTTAACGAATTCAGTATACAAATACAAATTCAAAAAAGTATGAGAATCCATTTCCATTTTCTTTTGTAAATTTAACTCAATATAACCTAAAAGTTTCCGTTTGGGCAAGGGGTTTTGACGTAGTCTAAGACTTATTTTTATTATTTTTGACATTACATTAATATATATATGTAAATAGATTTACGAAAAATACATTTATAACTGCTTTAAAAAAAACATAAAAGTTTTATACCCTTTATTCCTCTTCATCTTCCTAAGTCGTCGGTTAAGCGCAAGCTTTCTTAGCCGTATTCCTCATAGCTGAGACCCGTGACTCCCCCGCAGAATTGACTTAGAAGTGTTCTCTTGGGGCAGTATTGTGGTGGGTACCTGGGTCCTATCACCGAAGAAAAATTTAATTTCCTTTTTGTGGTCCTCCAAAATGTCGGTGTTTTCACGCTGTTTTCCTTTTCTTTCATTGCAAAGCGAGTGCAAATCTACAAACTATTTATTGAAAACAAGTACTTACCTAATAGGTGTAGGGCCGGGATCGCACCGGGGTCCCCATATCAAAAAAACAGACGTTTTCCCATTAAGAAATGCTCTCTTTTCATAAAAATACTTTGAAAATCGATTTATAAATAACAGCGTTATGAGGTAACAAACCCAAAAACAATATGCAGGTGATTTTTCAAATTCAAATTCAAATTCAAATTTCAAATTAATTTATTCCTTAAAATATAGCATAACAGAGACATAGTCTCTAAAGCGCTACATTTCTTAAAAATAACATATAAACACTAAAAGTAAACGTTTGCACAATACTTGATTAAATAAAAAAAAAACAATTAATACGTAACTTAATAAACATACAAATTATATAACAATATACAAACACTTAAATTACTACAAGAAGGAGACTTAAATACATGGAAAGACTGAGATAAATAAAATAAAAAAAATGGCTGCCTGTAAAGTCGGTTTTACGGGCGAAGATTTTACGTGACAACGTCTGCCGCGTGCTGCGCGCGCGGCAGACCGATCATAGTTGAGTGGAAGAGAGACGCAAGGCATTCGGCGGGCCTCTCTCTCGTTCGGTGACTCATCGTAACGTTACCGGGCGTTACACTTTTTCATAATTGACTCCCAGCCGCAACCTAATTTAAGACGTTGTCACGTCAAAAAAACAATTAATACGTTACTTAATAAACATACAAATTATATAACAATATACAAACACTTAAATTACTACAAGAAGGAGACTTAAATACATGGAAAGACTGAGATAAATAAAATAAAACACATGAAAAAAAAAACAAATAAAAGATAGTAGTTATTGTACACTTTTTTAAGTCTGCTTATAATGTCTTCATGCTCACTCCGTACCAGGATCCACGGTGACCCTGGAGGTATGCTCCGAGGAGACGGTGTACCAGATCCTGATGCGCTACCTGCCCCACAACTCTCACGCCATGTCCTACTCCTGGAGGTATCTGGGCCGCCGCGTCTGCTTTAACAAGACCTTGGAACAGGTGCCACATAATCCAAAATCTTCTTCTTCTTCTTCTTCTTTAACTTTCTCCTACTAGGTGTCTAGGGATCGTCATCTCCACTTTCACTCCCTTTGGGGTCGTGTAGCGTACTGTTATATAATGCTTGGTTATGTGTTACTATTTATAAATTAAATATGTAATATATTTCTGACTCTTTTTGATCATATCAGAAAGATATAATATATATTACGATGGGATGGGATGGGATGGGATCCCCCATCGATGATTTACGGGCGATTCTAAAAATTATGCGTTAGGTTAGGTTAAAAAAAAAAGTTTTTAACCGACTTAAAAAGGAGAAGGTTGTTTATTTTTAAGTATTAATTTTATTATAAGTATCGATATATATATTTTTTAAGTATTTCAATGGTTTTTGTTAGAGGAACTATAATATAATATTTCTTACTTTTAGTTTTAGTTGGTAACTATAGTACCAAAGTTTTTTTTTTTTAAATAATATATAATTGTTCAGAACGGTATCCCGGACGAGCGCGAGCGGTTCACTGACGTGTCCCTGCCGGAGACCTGCCATATCCCGGCCATACTGCTCTATTACAACGATGACTTGACCGTTGGTAAGAAATATACCAAACTTTTTTCGTCTTCCTAATGTTCTTCTTCTTATTCTTTGTGCCTTTTCCCACTTGATGGGTAAGGTTAGCGTCTATACACCATGTTTTTAGGATACCGCACCCAAAATGCGGAACCCTTCATTCGAAGGTCTGACGCACTTGACCGAGTATTATTTTTACTCTTGGATCTTAAGTTGACGACCTCGTAGGCGTAATGGTTACCATGCCGGACTGCCAATCAGAAGGTTACGGGTTCGATTCCCGGCACGGTCAACATCTTTATGCTTAACTAAATTATTTGAATATGGGTGTTAAATATGTATCTATATAAAATATGTTTGTATGTATATGTAGTATATCAGTTGTGTTAGCTACCATAACACAAACTGGAAATGGTTCAGTATAGTGTAAACCAGCCGTGTGTGAAATGTAAAAAAAAATATTCCCTCGTTGCAGACCCTCCTCGCGACGACTGCCACTGCCACAAGCTGGAGTGTGTCACCGACAAACCTGAGAAGTGCTACGCTATCAGAGCCTAGAGAACTACACTACGTCTATAAATTCCATGAGCTATGAATGTTACTCACCATCCATTGGAATTTAAGGCGCTATAGAAAAAAAATGCATAGTTTTGAAAAGTCCTATAAAATCCGGCATAAATGATAGGGCAATGATTTTTTCAGTTTAATTAGCTTTGATTCAGTGTTAAGAATCGTTAGACTTCCAAAATACAATTCCGTATAATTTGCGAGATATATTTATTATCATTTAACTTTGCCGTTTAAAAAAATAAAAAAAATGTTCTTCTGAAAGTAATAAAGAAATTAAAACAAATCTTACTTTTTTATAGTAATGTAATATTATCTAGAATAATTAGGACTTTTTCAATATTGGTGCTGTTGATTTTTTATCTGAATTTATTCCGTTTAATTTAATTCCTTATGCAGCGCTTCAGGCGTATCGCTCAAATACTATGTATGTCACGACTGAACTCTAAACTTTATCATTGCAGCGACTTATAAAAAACTATGTGAACTTTCGTTTTTGTTTTGCTATACCTACAACTGTTTCAATAGTATCTTGTAACTGTAAACGATCACAGCTCAATTAGGCGTTAGGCTGGTTTACGTCCTGCAAGGCCCGATCAGGTTCGATCCCCACCAATGAGCTTTCTGTGAGGGAAAACATTGTGAGGAAACCATAGCACTATGTTGGCAAATTTTCTAGCATTCACTAGGTTAGCCACCTTCAAGTTGAAAAGCTGTCGCCAACAACCTAAGCCGTGTGTTTCGGCAGCCTCTTTGAAAGTCAGTTACTCCAAACTCAACATGCTTCACCACTGACCATTGTCAGTAAGCTCTTCTACCTTTACCTATATAAAACTTATTATTTTTTAAATACCTAGATTTACAAATTTTGTTAAGTAACTTTCACAAAAATAATCTTCTAATATTCTATTCCAATTTATTTTTAATTTATTTTTTGGCTTTTGTAATTGTTAATATAACATCATTTGATTGTTAATATATAACCAAGACTTGTAATAGCTCTGTGGGAGAGGCCATTGGTGTTGAAACACAGTCTTTGACTAAATCAACACCAATGGTTTCATTTTAATTGTGTATATCTTATTTATGTCAATAAAGGAATAAGTATTTTATTTTATTTATTTATCCGATCAAATGCCATGTCAAAAAAAAAGGGAAACGCAAGCAGACGGTACAATTAAATTAATTCATACGCAATTACAACTCTACTAGAAAATCAATGCAAACTAACAAAAACATAATCTGCAAGTCTACCCTTTCTAAGTAGACATTGCTTTTGAACATAAAACACAGTAATTGTAGTTTTTGTGATCCACGCTTACCTAAGGCACGGGTCACCGTTTGAACCTCGGTACTTTATTTAATATTCATATCTCGCATGGCAGCACGCTTCTTTATAAAAACGAAGTTCATTAATAGTTCACATACAGGGTGCTAGAATTAAAACTTGTATCGACTTCGTATGAGCTAAGTGGACTTAGCTTAAAAACTGCTTGTACTAAGACTTACAGCGGGGACCTACAATTTAACGTGTCATCCGACCCACGGTAGCGCCCAGATTAAAATGCCACTTTTAAAATGATAGTCTTTTGTGTATGATCACCAATTCAAAGACTGACCGCATCGACCATTGCTTAACCTCGATGATCGCATCAGATCAACTTAGTTAGCCGAGCCACAGGGCCAACCTTAATGACAGTGCAAAAGATGTGATAACGTAGATTAATATTTGAGAAAGCTTTGTTTAAGGCTTTATAAAGATTAATGTGAGTCGCCAGTTAGAAACAAAATGAAAACATGACACTTCTATGCCATAGAAATGAAAGTTATCTAAATAAATGTCCCTTTGAAGGGGTTCCGTATCTAAAAGGTAAAAACGGGACCCTATTACTAAACCTCCGCTGTCTGTCTGTCTCCAGGCTGTAACGCAGAAACCGCAATAGCTAGAAAGCGGAAACTTTCACAAGATATGTATTTCCCGTGTCGCTATAACAACAAATACTAAATAGAAAAAAAAAAACTTTAGGGGGGTCCCCATACAATAAACGTGTTTTATATATCAATAACGGTAGCTTCTCGACACTTAAAATTTTCACAAAATATATAAATGTATATAAGCTATCAAATTAAATTATAAAATTTAATAAATGTAATTATTTAAGGGTTCCGTACCATTGTTGTATGGGAATACAACAATGGTACGGAACCCTTTATGCGCGAGCCCAACTCGCACTTGGCCAATTATTTATATTAGTCACTGCAGTAATATTAGGTACAATTTTATAATAGTATATTTAAGTAGGTATATACTTATTTTTGTCGACCCCGTTGGCGTCAGTTACCAACGCCTGACTACCAATCAGAGGATGCCGGGTTCGATTCCCGGCACGGCCAACATATTTGTAATGAGCTAACTTGTTGGCTTTGATGTAAAAGTATTTTTATGATATCAATTGTATTTATGCATTTCTTTTTGTTTTAAAACAAGACGATGGGGTAAAACCGCGGGACGACGGGTTGCATTTCGGTGAGTGTGCGTCGGAATTACACTAGTTAATTCCCCCGGCCCCTTTCCATTACCGAACGAGCAGGGAGACTGCTAGGAGACACCGTTATAAAGTGGAAATGCTGAAAATGCGTACTCAGCGATTCGCTTCCACGTTTATAGTACGGACGGCCAAACTGTGGAACTCCTTGCCGGAATCCCTATTCCCACTGAACTACAACCTTACTGTCTTCCAGGCGAGGGTGAACTGGTTTCTTCTAGGCAAGCGTGCTTTATCTTAGACTGCAATATCACTTAACATCAGGTGAGTTGTGGTCACGCGCAAGCCTATTAAGCGTAAAAAAAAAACGAAACAAGTCTCTTATATTTTCCAACCAGCCTGTATATAAAAGTTTCCATACCCATCACAGCTGCTTGCAGGTAATGGTCCCTGCACCATAAGCTCACCATAAATACCTACTTCTCCATAAGCTAGCTGCGCACGCGGCGGAGCGTGATTCCTGACCTGCGCTGCGCCTGCGCACCTAGTATATTATCATTGTTTTATTAACTAGCGTACAGCTTTTGAGGGTTTTTCTTGCTTCTCATGAATAAACAAGATGTAGGAATGTGTAAATTCCGATATTAAAAAGAAATAAGCAAAAAACATTACACATCAGCTCTATCTACAAATAAAAATGTTGCCATGGATATCATCGCAAATTGTGAATTTGGTCAATAATAATTAGCTAATATCTCCTTTGACCCGTTTTGTGGCACGAAAAATATGCATGTTCTGAAATCTGGTTACGAATATATTATTAAAGTACTTGTTTTATCAAATTGAATTTTGAACAATTTAAATTTTATTTTCGAAATGTAGTATACAACTTCATATTTTTGTAAAACAGTGATAACTAATAGTAGCGTATAGCAAATTATTTCTTACATTTATCGTTAAAATTGAAATTTTCAATACTTAAATATTTGTTAAAATTGAGCAAATTGCCAATTTTAACAAATATTTAATGATAGTTTCATAAACTTTATGCATAACGGCCATTCTCCGGTTGCAAGTTTTTATTTGTCCGGGCTTATTTGGTTCGTAATATTATCAGATTCAATCATGATTTTTTTATATATAATAGTTAGCAACCGTACCGAGCTGTAAACAAAATATTGGGTTCCATTTTTAATTAGTTAATTCTAAATTAATTAAATTCTGTTCCAAAACTTATATTCTCTAATTACCGTGGCCTGTCCGTACACCAACTTAATGTAAAGAGTTTCTTGTAATTTATAAAACCTGCAGATTTACGTTAATCCGTTTAACATTTAAAATAATATTAAACAAGGTGTATCGCATAACAAAATATCGGCTCAATAGAACCAGTCTGTTATTAATTATAATTAAATAACCGCATGTCCGACCGAAAGTTATAATTTCCGTAACATTTTCTGATCTCAGGTGTACATCTTAAAATAACGGTATTTGGCACAATGTTACCGCACGCGTCGGAACTCCGCAATGTGTACCGAGACCCTTCAGCAGTCGCACGTCTCAATCGTTACTGTACTGCCAACAAAGTACGTGAGTATATAATTACCGTTGCCTTCGTTACAAAATTTTATAATTACCGTTCTACTTATTTAAATACCTGATTTTTAAAGTTAGACCCTAGAGTTGCTAGTTCGAATGGAGCAGTACTTTGGCCTCCGTAAGTTATGATAAACCAGTATTTACATAATATGTTGGTTTTAGAAATATCAAGAAAAGTCTATTGTTTTCTAATTTTCGTATACTAATTACCATGTGTTAATAATTACCGTTGTATGAAAAATTTGTACTATGTTTATTAACTGTAGCCGAGATGTCCTCAAGTCGCAAATTGAAAGTTTTAGTATAACATTATAAATTATCATTGTCCGTAAATACGTTTTTACAATATGCTGATAATTAATCAAGTTATTTAATTTGTATGATGGGAAAAGACTCAAAAAGACCCAAGAAGAAGTTAAAGAAAGAAGAAGACTAGCTGCACGGCAACGCCGAGAAAGAATTAAAAACTACCCTATTTTGTATGAACGATCCAAAGAAAAAGAGAGAGAAAAGAAGATTCGAAGAAAAAAAGATAAAAAATACTATAGTAGAAGAAGCAGATACTCTCCAGAAGGATCTTCAGATTCCAAAAAAGATATGAGAGTATAAGGGCACAATGAAAGTCCATCAAGTCGTTTGGAGTGCATCAAAACCGAACGTACTTGCAATGAGAAAGTTAAGCTGTAATTCGCAACAATGTATGTAAGAAGCAATTGAATATTAACACGGTAGACATTCTGGATTTTACTCTTTGAATGTGGAAAAGTCAGAAAAGCTGGAACTATCCCCGCCTACCAGATTCATTCTGTCGGCACCTTCCGTAAACAAGTATAGTTGCGATACATCACGGTCTATAAGTGCTAAGAAATATTCAGATAAACCCAAAATTTTATCTAATCGGCTAGTGAAGCCCGCTGATGTATTTCCTGAGTCTTTGAATAAGGTGATATGGTTAAGAGAGAGAAGTTCCAAAGTAGCTTAAATATATCTTACACCGTCAGTTTTTGGGCACCTGTCTCTCCTGTAGATTTTAGCCTTACAATGCCTTCCTTCAAAACACTGACAAACGTTCCAAATAACAATACTAAGCATAGACTACAATTCGATTCGATTGATCTGATTGATGAAAACACTTTTTAAATATCGTAGATTACTTGTTATTTTCAAATAGAAAATCACTATAAAACTAGACTGATTAAACTATTTGGTATAATAATGATATGGCTTTTTAATTATCTAATTGACAAATGTTATTATAAATTGAATGACTATCTAGAAGAAAATAAGAAATATAATATAAGTTATCAGTGATATACGCAATTTTTTAGAGCTGTGAGTATGTTTAAGCTAGATCTATCCTTATTATTATCCAAGTTAATTAAGAATATCATTCTCATCATACTTACCTTTAAAAGATTACCAACTAAGACCAATCATTGTTTTATTTGTTGTTAGCTGATTTTTAATAAACGAGTGCAATGATAAAGAAGTGTCTTTTTTAAGATTGGATATGAAGTACATTGTTATTCTTATGCTATAATTTTATTATAATGGTGTACTCATTACTAATGCATGTTGAACGAGCGATACTTGGACTTGATGATATTTTCTAATTACAGTTCCATAAAATATTCAACTTATCTAATTACCCTGTTTTTTTTAAATCTCATTATCTACAAAACTACTACCAATAAAAACATACCAAGTTAACTATTGAATTTGTATGATTGAGGTGTACCTATTGTAATGTGTATAATGTCAAATCAGTGAAAAATAAAAAAGGGTATGATAATTAGGCGAAGAACGCCAAATTGGAGAATGACCGATAAATAGACCCAAAACCATTATCTAGGGCTAAATGTCACACGAAGAAGAAGAATTATACTAGTGACTACACGCGGCTTCGCCCGCGTTATAATGGTTTATTAATGCATGTGATATGTGATCCAAAAAACAAAAATTGTATTTAAATATTTTTTTGGTCGAATAGTGATAATAGTATTATCAAGCCATGAAATATTGTAAAAAAGTTATCGGTGACCATAACACCAAAAAGTATGTACCTACCAAAGACATTTAAAAACCAGACATTTAAATAGGGGTGCTCCTGTGTGTTGGATGACAAGTAAAATTAAAATAGTAGGACTTATAATCATACTGGCTGCGCCCCGCGGTCCTACATGCGCTAATCCGGGATAAACAGTATGTGTTAAAAAGAAAAACAAAGTCTTAACTATATCCATACTAAGTTTCATCGCAATTGGTTCAGCCGTTGAGCGTGAAGAAGTTACAAACATACACACTTTTGAACACTTTAAACACTTTCGCATTTTTATAATATTAGTAGGATATCTTCCAGTACAAGCTGTTCATTCTTCGCGGCTTGTGAACTGACGTCAAAGCTTTCTACTTTAACTCATACGAGGAAGGAGAAGTACTTTCGAAATAACTTTTCAAAAGAAATCCAACAATCTTAAACTAGACTTAACCAATTACAACACATTCATTGAACAATTTCTCCTTTCTACCCCACGCGAAATCGCTCCACAAATACCCTCTTATTTGCGTAGTCACACCGCGACCACCACGCATGCACGAGCTCGATAAATACCATAGGACCTACCACTTGTTGCCCCAAATTACACCATCGCAACCCCATGCCGAGATATCGCTCGGGTAAAAATAAAGTGACGCCATTTTGGTTCGCACCATAGACAAAGCGGCCGAATGGCGGGAAGCGCGCGTGACGTATCGGGATTACTATTTTGAACGTAGAAAGAGAATTTGAAATAGGAATTTGCATGTTTTTTGTTATTTGAATTTGGCCGCTTGGATGTTGGTCAGTGTTTATGGATTTTGTGTTTTTTTTTTAAGTGATTTGGATTGGCTTTGGATTACTTGGAATTTGGGTAAGGTTTTCTGTTATTAAGCATCCACCTATTTGTTGATGATAAAGTAACCTAAGGAGTTTTTTATTTTATTTTATTTGTTAATGCATTGTATTGCTTTAGAGCTAATGTGTTCTTAGATTTTCGAGTAGTTCTATTCATACGCCGTAGATATGTTTGGTAGAATATTGTTTCTTACTTTTGTGATGGTAAGCTGCACGTTCAATCATAGGTAATATACATAAATTTATGGCAAAACTGATAGAAATAAATAATATGTACTAGCTAGTTTTAGCCTCTTACCTAAAAACGTTGGAGAATTATAAGTTTGGTGTATGTGTGTGTAGCTCCCGAAAGAATAAACTGATTTGATTGTTATTCGCGTTTGAAAGGCGAGTTGGTCTAAAGTACTTAGCTATGATTGGTGAATATAGATTTAAGATGGTCGCCGCTACAAGGTGGATGACATGTTTTTACGATTTCCTTAATATGGATAATAAATATATTTATTTAATTTCATTTATAAGGTACACAAAACAGAAAACATCTTTAAATTACTAAACATAGTATACATGGTTTCGTTCTAGATCATATTCCAATCAAAGACTTACAGCCGGGACCTACAATTGAACGTGTAATCCGACCCATGGTAGAGCCCAGATGAAAATGCACTTTAAAACGACAGTTGTGTTCATGGTCACCCATCCAAACACCGTCCGTACCGACCGTTGCTTAGCTTCGATGATCGCGTCAGATCACTTTAGCTAGCCGAGCTTTGGAGTTGGCAGCCATTACAAAATACTCCGTCGGAGGTTTTCTAAATACAGTCATTATTCGGTCAAAAGTAAAAAATATCTTATTTGGCATAATACGTATATTTTTATTGACATAAACACCGAAGGTATATAATATATTATTTGAGCCATTAGTGCAGAACTATTTATCAAACTCTCCCACAGAATATGCACAAGTCTGAGTATTCATGTTGGTACAATTACTAATAAACTAATATAGAGTTTCAATTATGATTTTGCCTGAGTAGGCTTGGCTCCCAATGTAACGCAAATATAGGTTCACGCAGCTTTTAACGGTAGTAAAATAAATACAATCGATTTTATCATCCCCTAACATTCACCCCCGTGCGTTTTAGCAAAATAAATATTGCCACTAGGGAACGCAGGATGGATAGAGTGATATTTTAACGGTAGTATAAAGGGAATTGGAAACTATCGTAATTTGATTTGGGATAAGCGAAACATCAACGGAGATCCCTTTTCATCGCTAAAGATTTTTCTTATTTGGGCACGATTCAACTTAAAACATGGGATATGGAAAAAACTTTTTTACAGTAAAATATTCTTGTTTTTCGCATGAGCTAAGTGGCCAAGCTCTGGTATCAAATGGTTTTAAGCCACTCGATGACATTTTGGACTCGGCTTATCGTTAATGCAATTTTATTTTTAGGAACACAGCCGGCCGGTCACAATATGATTAAACGTTTCGATAGAAACGACATAATTATACATAGATTGAAAAATGACAGTTTTAAATGGCAATCTTTTGCATGGTCACTATTGGTCACCCATTCAAACCGTTCGATGATGAACCAGTAAGCCACAGTAAAAATAAAACATATGTACATATATAATATAACCTTATTAGAAATTACGTAAGTACTTATCTAAATTTTTCAAGCTCTAAAGCTGTCATTCATAGTAGTACAAATTAAATTGATAAATTCATAATTTAGCTGGCATATATCAAATAAAGAAATATATAGATTTATTACAATATGCTCATGAAATCGGTAACCGAACTACTAATTTTACGGTTACGCCCCAAAAGAATTTCTCCTTCCGCAGTAAATTAAAACCTCATTGCTTGAACAAAATAAAGCGATAAAAACTCTATTGTGTTATCTGAGTTGGAACAATAGATGGCGCGCTTGTCTATGGCCCACGTCCGGTATAATGGCTGCCACAGAAGACGATAACCTTACGATATTATTATTCTTGCTTGCTTGCATTGTCGCGCTTCGTAGATTTGAATAGCTACGCTGTGTAAATAATATGTATTCTTACTTTGGAGAACCAATAAACAGTATATTTTTATAAAATATCTTTTTTTTACAGTTTGCAGGGGCCATGGCGACTTTGCCGATTTACGTTTCGCTGAGCAGGTAAGAAAGTAGCTCCTATTTAGAGAATAAATAACGTTCAAAATTAACTTAACATAACAATAACAAAACATTCAAAATTAACCTAACATAACAATAACAAAACAACTATTGAAAGGCCCTTGGGATACGTGATGAATTCAGTGCAAATTTCCACAGCACACTAATTTGAAGATTATGAGTGTTCCATACTTTTGATAGACTAAGCAGTTTTGAGGCCTGTGTCGCGACTTTTTTGACTTTCTTTGACTTTTCTTTCATTATAACGAAAAATTTGCTCTAAAAATCAAAATCAATCAAAATATTTTTTAAATGGTTACCAAAAGTACGCGTATAATAACTTCCAAAGTATGAGTAGTTTTTAAATACTGTGTTATGGGAACCAATGGTGTCTTCCAAATTTCCTCCAAACGGTATGTGTACATTTCTGCCGAAATAAAAAAATATATTAAAGAGTTACGTAAGGGCAAAATTTTGATTTTACATGAAAAAACAAACTGCTTAAAATAACTTTTTATTTTTATTTTTGTATCTTTTTTATTTCTTAGAGTAGTTTTTTAGATGACTTTTAAGCTATTTTTCGATATTGTCTACCATTTACGATTTATAACGAATCAACTGTAAATTTAAGTCCTTATCTTCATCTTAACTAAGAACAGAAAATAATTTGAAACACATACCTCTGTTAAAAATAAAACAAATTTTCTCCTAAAAAATAAATCGACATCTATTAACGGCTGCTTAGAAGTTTACTGCTTTTTAACGACATTGACAAAACTGCAGCATTACAGAGGCGTCCCTCAGGGAGGTTGGTGCCAGCCCTGTGACTTGTCTGTTACAAGTTATGGCTGTTTTTGTAATTAATGAGTTTACGAGGTTTTTACTGGTTATTGATGGGGCAAAAATACAGTAGTTACTGTTTTCGAATATGCCTTACGACAGGCATAATTGAATAATGTTTGTGTAACCGGATATCATTTTACGTTTATTTAGCCCGAAAAAAAAGTTTTATGTATTTGAAATCCTTAAAATATATTATCAATAAAATTATTATAAGAAAAAGAGAAAAACATAACAAATAGTAGATTAAATCTAAGTCAGTGTCCGCGGGTAAGGTGCCTAAAATGCTGACAGCATTACCTCGCTGAATCGTAAATTTTCGTTTTATGTATAATATAAAAATAAGTCGGGTTTTCCGTCCTGATGCTATAACTCCAGAACGTACGAACCGATTTCCACGGTACAGTATTCGTTGAAAAGGACTCGGGCTCCATGAGGTTCGCAGCAAACAAAATTCAGGGAAAATTTCAACTTTGTGGCGAAACGGAGTTCGCCGGGTTTGCTAGTACTTTATAAGTTTTCTATAAACGATAAGGGTTCGTGAACAAGTTAGATTTTTTATTTGCGAACAATACAGTAATATTGTTCGAAGCGAGTTAATGCGATGTTGTACCGATTTCACCCGCGCTGTATACAATATACTCGTATGAGCGAAGCGCTTGAAGCGGCATAGGTATGTCACGTAATAAATTTATACAAAACCAACAATTAATTTTATTATTGAAATTATCATTTCCTATTACACTTACTTTCAGAAGCACAACATTTATCAATATTCTGCTTCTTCTTTTTCCTTGCTTTATCCCACTTAGGCGGAGTCGGCACAGCAAATCTGAGCTTGATCATATTATTAATATCGTTATCATTATTAGTATTAATATTATAGTATACTAGCTGACCCGGCAAACGTTGTTTTGCCTCACTGAGGAGTATGAAAAATAGATAGTGTAGCTTACCTATATGACACGTTCGTAGATTTACCATAGCAGCGCCATCTATTGATTACTTACTCAACCCAGTCGAAAGGTATCGACATCTGTTAGAATCATTTGGAGTTACCAAATAATTGTGACGGTCAAATAATAACAGACAATAATTAGCAATAAATTAAAATTGCGACTATAATTTGAGATTCAAACTATGCTATCTCTCAAGTTGGATCGAACTGCATATGGTGTGCGAATTTTATTATAATCGGTTAAGTGGTTTAGGCGTCCATTGAGGACATTGAGGACAAACATTGTGACACGAGATTTATATATATTAAGATATAATATTCAACAAAAACAAATTAAACTTATAATTATATTCATATGTAAAAGCTTTGGCAAGAATAAAATGTTGGTCACGTTCGCGAATCGCGCTTCCTTTTCGGGAAACAGGAAGTCGCCGTAGAAAGCTCTAACACTCGTGATACAATGCCAGCTTTTAAAAAATATTACTTTACTAGCTGCGGCCCACGGTTACCCGCGTTACTACAAGGTTAAAATCTAGAGTCTCTACAGTCTAAAATTTGCCCGTACTAAATTTCATCGAAATCAGTTCAGCTGTTTGATAGTAACTATCGCATTTATAACTATTTAATTTTTAGTTTTATGTCGTTATTTTAAGTACGTTTATGTAACTCGCATTCAACTTTGTTTGAAGCAGTGCTCGTAGTGAATTTTCAACTGACCATAACTTGTTTCCCCCGATTTTAATAAGGTTTTAACCGAAACAAAGTTTTGACAACGCTCCTAATTTAATGTAATCTGCATGTGAAAACTGCTTATAACGTACCAGACAGACTTTTTTTGGTTTTTGTTATTCTTCACAGTCACCCAATATTTTTTTTGAATGTACAGACACTCGATTTTTCTACCTTATTATTTGTATTGTTTTAATACATGTAAAAGAAACATATGCTTGGAGCGGTCTATCTGAAGACGCTACGTATTTTAGGTAGTGGTGGCGATTCAGCGGCACACACGACTAAACTAAATTTAAAGAAGCCCCGTCTCTTTTCATCTTAGGTGGCCAGAAAGAGAAGGCAGGCTCTGCACCATAGTCAAACCAACTAAAATCACGTCAAATGTTGAAGTAGGCGACTTTAGTCTGCACTCACTTGTGTCACCTCTAAAACTGCCTACACATTCCATATTTGACGTGATTTTAGTTGTTTTGAGTGTGTTTCAGAACGCGCCGTCTCTTTCTGGCCACCTCAGATGAAAAGAGACGGGGCTTCTTTAAATTAAGTTTAGCCGTGTGTGCCGCTGAATCGCCACCATTGGCTAGTAAAGAAACGTGCCTTAGGAGAGACCTATGGGGCCTATGTGGGTCGGATGACACGTTAAATTGTAGGTTACGTCGAGTTTGGCCACTTAGCTCATACGAAGAAGAAGAAGACGAAGAACATACCACACGAGCAAAGCTCCGTCAAATGTAACTGTACCAGGGAATTATTGTCAAATGCCATCATGTACTCAGATAGAAGCTTTCGTCGGCCACGCTTCCTGTCCCCCGATTAGGAAGTAGAATGTACTGAAGACGTGGTACTAATGTTAAACACTAGGGCTGGCAACTCGGCGGAGTTAAAATTTACGAAGACAAAAAAAACTTCTTAAAGATTCATCTTAGTATTTCAATATGAAATAAAAAAGCTTTTGTTGTAAGTTTCAGACATACTTGTCTGAAATGAGACATACTTGTCTGATAATTATACGAGTATATACATGTTCACTAAATAAATTATAATTACAATATAGGTTTTAGATACGAAACAAATGAATGTTTAATATTTTACCAAGAATGTTTAATTGTAATGTGTTTTTCATCAAAGACGATTCAGCTGTTTGAGCGTGAAAATGTTACAAACATACACAGACACACAAACTTTCGCATCTATTATATTAGTAGGATTTTATTTAATAAATCAGTTTTGCATTAGCACGTAACGTAAAGAGCATAAAACAGCAGTTTTTTTACAGCCAGTAATCCCAGACAAGGCACGTTCCACCGTAGCCAGCTCAGTTGGCATTTGACCAGACCAGGTGCGTAACCTTACGACTTAGCAACACTCCTATCCTAGGTGGAGAATGCCTAGTCTAGAATAAATGACTGTAAATTAGGCTGCCACTGTTAGGTGCTTGGAGATAGAATTTTCGACTTTAATGATTAAAATTCTTCGATTAAAAATGTACTAGATGCATGGTGATGTCTCTAAAAACGGCAAGGAAAATAAGACCACAGGTAAGAGTATGGTATTATTAGAATTTGAGGAATTTAAGCGTTATTAGTATAGTAATACAGTTGAATTTTCTAACGCTCACTGCGCACGGTCATAAAATTTTACGAGCACTAGCTGTTATCGCGGAGCAATAAAGCTTATGTTTAGTCGCAACTCAACCATAAGATACAGTGGTAAGGTTGACTTGAATTGTAATTATCTTTTGTGACGTGGTCATATTTTGTATTTCTGTGTATATCGTATCTAATACATACAATAGTATAGTAAACTCATGCCATTTTTTTGTGCTGTTTGTATGCAACACTGAAACTGGTAGGTACGAGTATATATTTGATCGAAGATTTAATTGGTAGCCCTAATACCTTTTGTTTATGATTCCAAACCTGTCATATTGCTATTATTTCGTGCTCGCCTCACTTCTCACATACAAATCACTGTTCAACCCGACTAGGGCTATCAACACGTGTCTTGTGACCAGCTTACTGGATATCACAGCTGGTTAATTTACAACACCATTGTGCCTAGTTAGGGTGTAGGCTGTATACGCATATTAAGTGTATAATAAATACGCCAAAGACCCTTTTTTAACTCATTACAGTTAGGCATTTAACCAGCAGGACGTGCAATCACAAGAGTTAGTAACACTCTGATAAAAGATGGAGCATGTCCAGTTTGGACAAGTGGCTCTCAAGGTGACTGCCGGAACATTTTAAACATTTATATCTTGGTCAGATGATTAAATCAACGGTTTTTAGCACAATAAGCATAAGCAGCCCACTATACGTTCCCACTGCTGGGACCCGGGGCCTTCTCTCACGAGGAGAGATATATGTATAGGCCACAATCTACCACGCTGGCCAAGTGCGGGTTGGCGGATGACACGTCTACGGATATTGTGGTCCGCAAAACAGGCCGGTTTCACGATGTTTTCCTTCACCGTAAATCGAGTGCTAATCGACACATTACTTGAAAAACAAGTCATTGGTGTAGGGCCAGGATCGAACCAAGGGCCTTCTGATTGAAAAGCCACACTCGCTTATACAATAATCCATAGAACAGTAAGGAATACATAGGTATTCTTTACGTTTTAGTGCTAATGCAGAACTGATTTTTTGAATAAAATCTTACTTTTGTTAAAATTAAGATTTTGATAAAATTTGGTGTGAAGACAGGCTAGACCTCGGACTAAGATATAGGCTTCTGTTTATCCCGGATTAACTTGTTTTGTCCAGGATTAACGTGGGTAACATCGTGGGCGCAGCTAGTATTATTATAATGAAAGTATAAGTAACTCTACGAACCATTCTACGAAAGCCATCAATCAACATCTCTTATATATCAGAACTTTATGCATTTTAATTGTATAACTACCAAATTTATGTTTTAAGGTTGTTTGATTGCATGGTGCAAGTGCTCATATGCCGCTAAATGGCGTTAAATAGGTATAGGTAAATTTTACACATCCCAGCCGCCCAAATTATTTCTTTTGTAACTTCTGAATCGTTTTGCGATAACTATTGTTAATTTATTATTTTTAAGGCTAATCATAAAACACCATATACTAAGCGTTGGTAGCACAAATCTATCGAAAAGCCATATAAAACCCAAATCTTTTATTATCTGTTCTCTGACGATACGGCTACACTCACACTAGCATTGACAATTTCACCTTACCAATATTACCTTTTTTGCGACCCAAATAGACCATTTTAAGTTTATGTTAAGCGATAACTATATAAAAATCTTAGTGCAAATGGCCAAAAATCTGAGAAGAATTTAGTGTAACACTAGTTAGGCCTTAATAACATGATTGTATAGCTAGTAATAACGATATTGTATATCGGTAGCAAATGTGAAAATAATCCTAGCTATTTAATTATAATTCATAGCCCTGGGGCTAATTATAATAGAGTATTAATAGACTAATAATGGCTTATTACTCCATAGTAATAGTGTTTTTACGCTCGATCCGGCGCAGGCGCAGTCTGTCACGGATTATCTGTATTTTAATCTGATCTTGGACGCTTGGCTGATCGTTAACTGCTGTGAAATTAGATAATACTGATTTATAATCTAGCGTTCAGTTTAAAGATTCAATCTTTTGCCTTTTTTGTAAATAAAAAAAAATATTTGTTTTTTTTTGGGATTGTCTCGTTTTAGCTTTTTCGTTTTAGCTCGTTTTATTTTTTTAATTCTTTCCGAGTACAAAGAAGAGAGAAGAGAGTTTTATTGATAATGATTATTAAGAAGTCATTTATAAGGGTGTATATTATGTAATGATGATAAAACTTGCGTTAGTAATTAGTTCGAACATGATAGATACTTCGATTTTTTTTTCTTGACATATACGAGGGTGAATCAAAAAGTTCTTAGAAGTGCATATATATGAAACCTTTTTGGATCAAGTTCAATATTGAAATTAAAGAGTGTCTATCACACTATATTTATGCAGACTGTCACTTGTTTTTGTCAGTTCGTTCGCATGTAATACATTTTTTTGTGCAACGAGTTGCTAAAAAGTTAAAATTATGGATAAAAGTGAGTTACGTGCGGTGATAAAATATCTCAGTTTGAAAAAAATATCTACGAAGGAAATTTTTTTGGACATGCAGCAGACATTAGGGGGTGATGCTGTACCCTATTCTACGGTTGCGTACTGGATGGCTGAATTTAAAAGAGGTAGATCAAGCTGTAAAGATGACCCGCGTTCTGGGCGGCCTTCAACCTCCGTTACAGAAGAAAATGTCAAAAAATTTGAGAATCTGATTTTGGAAGACAGAAGAATGACTATAAAACATATAGCTGAGATCCTAAATATATCTTTTCGTAGCGTTCAATCCATTTTAATTGATTCACTGGGGTTCAAAAAAGTGTCTGCAAGATGGGTGCCACGAATGTTAACCGACGAAAACAAAAAGCGACGTTTGGAAATTTCCAAGCGTAATCTCGAAATGTTCCAGCGTGATTCGGATAATTTTTGCCGTCGTCTTGTCACCATGGATGAAACGTGGGTCCACCATTTTGATCCTGAAACTAAAAGACAAAGCATGTCTTGGAAACGACCATCCTCTCCATCCATTAAGAAATTTCGAGTTGCTCCTACCGCTGGCAAAGTTATGGCCTCTGTGTTCTGGTATAGTGAAGGAATCCTTTTTATTGATTACATGCCAAAAGGCCAGACGATTACTGGACCCTATTATGCAAATTTAATCCCGAAAGTGCGTGAAGCGATTAAAGAAAAACGTCGTGGAAAACTGTCGTTGGGCGTGTTGTTCCTTCAAGATAACGCTCCTGCTCATCGATCGGAAGTTACGCTCAAGGCAATTCGCTGTGCTGGCTTCAATCTCCTTGACCACCCACCATATTCTCCAGACTTAGCCCCAAGTGATTTTCACTTATTTCCAAAATTAAAAGAGGAAATTCGTGGAACAAAATTTCACGATAATGACGCGGTTATAGCTGCCGAAGAGGACTTTTTCGAGGGTCAAGAAAATATTTTTTTTCACAAGGAATAAGGAAGTTAGAAACGCGTTATTCTAAATGCATTGCATTGGAGGGAGATTATGTAGAAAATTAAAATATTATTATTTAAATCTTTGCATTTTTTAATATTGATTCCAAGAATTTTTTGATTCACCCTCGTATAATGCACTTAGAGACGTCACAAATCATTGTTTTAATCAAACATGCTTGAGGTATCTGCAATAGCATCGTCGTAATTAAAACATAAAATAAACAAATAGAATTTTAAATTACATTTTACATTTTGAAGATAGCCTTATCGTTAACTGCATCGATAAGTTTATAATTTTTTAAATAAGTCATAATAATATTCCATCATCTTCCATTTTCTTGACATTTTATATAAATCACATTCAGTGACATCAGATACATTTTTCATATTAATTTTTATTTTATTTTATTACTAGCTGACCCGGCAAACGTTGTTTTTTCTCACTTAGGAGTATGAAAAATACATAGTAGCCGATTCTCAGACCTACTGAATACGCATATAAAATTTGGTAACAATCGGTCAAGCCGTTTCCGAAGAATACGGTAAAAACACTGTGACATGGAAATTTTATAAATAAGATGATTGTTAATTATTGTGATTTTATTTCAAAAAACTATATATAATTTTATTAAAATGTTTTCTAAGTTTCACTTTTGTCATTCACGTGCCGTGTATGACAAAAGTACTCATAAGGTTAATAAATGATTTGATATTTGCTTCTACTTTTTCTCATTGTGCAGTACATCGCGTGTTACTAGTGTCTAACAGGCAACTTGTCAGATTCCAGCCGGATATAAATTACTAGATCAAAGCTGGATAACGCGTTGATAGCAGGTGCGGAATGGAAAAAACGTATGTTTATGATTTAGTGACTGAATGTAGCGCCTGGGGCTCGGCTAGCTAAGGTAGTCTGACGCGATCATCGAAGCTAAGCAACGGTCGATGCAGCAGTATTTGGATGGGTGACCATGCAAGTAAAATTTAAGTAACATGTAAATTATTGTTAAAATTGGATATGCACCGTCCACCGACCACCCACAGGTGGATGGAATATAGGTCCGGGTCTGGCTCATTGGTATAGGTCCGGGATCGAACCAGGTGCAGTAAGATTGAAAAGCAGACGTTTTCCCGCCGCACACACTGACACACACACAAACAATAACACATAATTAGTTACATGTTAACGAGCTCGTCAGGATATTTCCCACGGTGGTCACGATAAGATGCCCACACGGGTCCAAAGTCAACGCTCTGGCTCCTTTGTCCGGTAACAGATGACTACATGCAGGGTCCGGCCGGCGCAGGCGCAAGCACCCACACGCTGAACAAATTAATTTAAGAGGTTCACCCGATTTACTCGGAATTTGGATTCGCCTCTGATGTAGGAAGATTCGACGAGGTAATAAAACTTTGCGTAATATAAATATAAGTGAGGTTTTCCTCCCTGACACTATAACTCCAGCAGGCACGAACCTTTTTCCACGGTTTTGCATTAGTTGGAAATATCTCGGGCTCAGTGAGGTTTGTAGCAAACAAAATTCAGGAAAAAATTGAGTTGCAAAAAAAACGACCTACACGCGGGCGTAGCCGCGGGCTTTAATAATAATAAATCTATACCAATATTATAATGAGCAAAAGTATGATTTTTCGTTTGTTTGTTTGACGCTCCGAAACGACTGGACCGATTTGAAAAATTCTTTCACCTTTGGGAAGTTATATTATCTCCGAGTAATATAGTCATAGGCTTTATTTTGTTTCTCTTTGCAACTTAGAATATTTTATAGCCCGTGTGAAGCCGGGACTGGCTGCTAGTATAGGTAGTAAAATATTTAAGCAAAAACATCAGTTTTTGCATTTCATTGGTCAACATTTAACTAATGCGCGTTTTGTCATAAACTTACTCGTATGTGAAATACGGGACGTGGTTTAGCATTCTTACGATAGCGTTGTTTAAACATGAGGTTCTTTACTAGGTTTAGAAGTACTTTGTATCGAAATAATTAATGGTTAGCGTGGAAGAAATTATGCTGAACGCTTGTTCGACACGAAGAAAGTAGCAATGGTTGTAGAAACACATAATTATTGTGTTAATAATGCGTACGGTATCAGACTGGCTTCTTATCTTCATCGATTGATTGAATTGATGCCTTACGTATATTATACTACTTCTTCTTCTTCGTATAAGTAAAGTGGCCAAGCTCTGGTGTCGAGAGTTTTCAAGCCGCCCGAAGGCCTAAAAATGTATGAGTCTGTCAAGAGAAATGAAAGCAGCTCTTAAGGCGGATGACATGGGTTAAATTTAGAATTTACAGTTATATTGTTACAAAACATAAACGGTTAAATTATTGAAAAAAATACGTACCTATAACCTCCTCCCTTTTTGAAGTCGGTTAAAAATTGCTTACAGACCGCATAACGAACGACCCTAGGAATAAAAAAAATATATTAAAATATATTATATTAGGACACATTTCACACACAGCTGGTTAGCCCCATACTGAACCATTTCTAGTTCGTAAAATAACAATAAAAATAGTATAATTGTTCATATTATAATTTATTTCAATTAAAAATAAATTGGCCACAATTGACGAATAATAGAGTGTAAGGTTAAATTCATATCAATTTTATCTTTCGTATTTGCTAGTATACTCGTAGTATAGGCTAGACTGTTCCATTCAACAAAAATGAACCGTTTTGGGTATACAATTAAAAATGTTGTAATTTTTCTGTATTAATAATTTTGTTCCATTATTTGCACAATACATGTTGTATTAATAGTTTTATTTTTTAAGGTTTAAAGATAATTTATTCTCACAAAAGATATTCAATTATCACTTATATGAGAACATATTTATATAAATATTATTTTTAACATTCGTCGCCACTATAAAATTACTAAGCAATTGAAATTTACGTAAACAGTTTGTATATCATAACTATTATTATACTTTTCTGTGACTACTATGTGATTTTTTAATATTATATTGACCTGTTTAATGGATTTGATATTTTGATAATTGTTTGATGAATTATTCTAAAAATAAATGAATTATTATTAGCAAAAAAATATCGGATCTCGTTTTCGTACCTCCTTGCAAGTTGATCCTTCCGAAGCGCCAAATCCTGCGCCCACGCACATTATCGGCGACTCAGTATTAGGTGCTCCATACATGGCAACTTGAGCGATGAATAAAATGTATCAACTCAACTGTTTCTTTTTATTGCCATATGCATATAATTAGATACCGAACGTTTTTTGTACCTATAAATGGCTTTTTATTTGAATTTATTGATTTCTCTTTATCATAAGTATGTCAATATTTGAGTAAGTTATACCTATCTAATAGATTAGCGCTAGACGCGCCTGTAGCTTAGCTGACTAAAGAGCTCTGACGCGATCATCGAGGTTAAGCAGCTTTCGATACGGACAGTCTTTGGATGGGTGACCATACAAAAGACTGTCGTTTTTCAAACTTGAAATGAAAACGCCACTTGTGACGTTTTCATCTCGGCGCAATCGTTGTTACTTTGGTAGTCTACTCAGAACTAAGGTCATTGAAGCTAAGCAACGGTCGATGCGGACGGTGTTTGGATGGGTGACCATGCACAAAACTGTCGTTTTTCAAGTGGGATTTTCATCTGGGCGCTACCGTGGATCGGATGACACGTTAAATTTTAGGTCCCGGCTGTTAGTCTTAGTACAAGCAGTCGATAAGCCAAGGCCTCAGAGGCTTTAGGGCGGCGTGAAAACTCTCGACACCAGAGTTTGGCCACTTACCTAAAACGAGGAAGTGATTGACATGACTCCATACGAGCTTCAAAAACAATTATCACAAAGCCGTTCTCCACACACTATCATCCTATTTATAATTACCTAATTAGTAGGTAGGGGGGTATCGGGAGCCATCTTGCATAATTTCGCGGTTCGCTGGCGAGCCGGCATGCAGCCGGGTCCTTTGTGAACTGGTGTAGAACTTGTATACCACGTACTCTGGATAAATTAATAATAGAAAAAAAAAAAAGTATTTTTTGTAAACAGTGGTAGGAATGACGGATTATTATTTAAAAATTCGTGGCGTGACACATTGCCTTTGCTACCGCTTGTAGCTTTTTGATTTCTTATTGATAGATTTAGCCAAAGTTCATAATAACAACAAAATATATGTACAGTAGAAACTCTATAAGTTGAATATTTGTACCTATACTCTGCCCAATAAAGAGTTAATCTATCTATCTATCAAGGGAGACGCCTAAAAATCGAGTTATAGAGTTTTCAACTTATGGGGGATTTCGAATTTTCAAAGAAAATCAAAATTGTACACCTGACACCAAACAAGCAAACAAAAGTTTACGTGAGTCATAAATTTTTTATCATATACTCCTAAAATGTTTTCTAAGAAACAATATACTCACATTGTCGGCAAGTTCTTAAAGTCGGTAACTAATTTTTGTTCGAACAATAGAGATAATAAATTCCAAATGATCAAGTTGTATAAAGGTGGTAAAATAAAACGTTGCTATGTTCGAAATGCAGAGGTCAAATTTAGTTTTTCGAGTTGTGGAGTGAAAATATGTACCAAAATGGCTTTGAGGGACTCGGTGATTTTTTCTACTAACAGAGGGTCAAGATTTCAAGTAATGGAGGTTTTGGTGTTTGAAGGGAAGGGGACAAAACATTTTTTCGACATTTGGAGGTGTTTTTTTTGACTTATCGAGGTTCGACTTAACGAGGTTCTACTGTATTATATTTTGACTATACTATATTAAGGCGGTAAATGATAGGGCTATTTTATTATTATTTAATGATAAACAAGCATGACGTTTGATTTGATAACGTTTGATCGCAGCTTGCCTGATGTTAAGCTTGACTGTGGTCTAAGATGATAGGGCTAAGTTTTTTTCCAGTTTAATCGTCTTTAGCTAAAAATTCGCTCGATAGTTTATTTTCCTAAAAACGGCACTTTTAAAAAATTTAAAATGCGTGTGCTTCAAGTGTGTATTATAAAAAAAAATTTGTTTGCCTAAGCTCGGGTAAGTTTTACAATAATGATAATCGTAGAGAGCACATGATAAACAGCGTCGAACGCATTTCCCTAGGGTTTCTCACGATTTCTCTATCACAATGTTGTTAGTGCGATCGGTTTCTCTATTTCACCGCAATTTTCTTTTATCATTATATGCTTAAGTGAAGAATACTGACAAATAGATTTATGTACTCGTATCTACACGATAAGATCTGCGGTCGACATTGCTTGAGATCACAGTTTTAACCAGAAATGCCATTTGCTGACTGAATAACCGAGTCATTCGCTGCCTTTTGTATATCTATTATTTTTTCATTTAATACATAATTGCTGATTCTGTGAATGTAAAGAGGGTCTACCAAATATCTTTAAAAAGATCGAGAAACAACTACCTAAAATTACGTTTATTGTATGGGGAGCTCCCCTCAAATATTAATTTTATTAAAATTTTATATTTAATTATTAAATATTTCTGGCAGCTACCGTTATTGATATAGTATAGCAAAAAATACGAAAAAATAAACAGGTTTATTGTATGGGGATAGATAGATTAACTCTTTATTGGGCAAATTAAAGGTACAAGTCAAAATAAAAAGTAACAACACAAAAGTATGCCACAAACGGCGGCCTTATCGCTAACAGCGATCTCTTCCAGGTAACCTTTGGATGGAAAGCAGTTGAAAAGGACTATCTTGTGAAATTTTCAGCTTTCCAGCTAATACGGTTTCTGAGATACAGCCTGGAGACAGATAGATAGACAGTGGAGGCTTAGTAACAGGGTCTCGTTTTTACCTTTTAGGTACAGAACTCTAAAAATTGTGAATAGTGAATATACCGTGGGAAAAATACTACATTTCCATACAAAAGCGGCTAAACGCAGGCTTTAGATGTGTCCAGATAACGCTGACGATTGTTTATAAAGTAAATTAAGAGGATTGTGTTAATTAAAAATGAATTAAGTTAACCTTTGGCATGTAGAATGCACTCTGGGTAAGCATGACCTTGATTTAGCTTGTGCTTTCTTCACATACATTTGATTTCAAGCTAAAACCTAAGCAGAAATAAAGCTATACCAATATTATAAAGAGGAAAAGTTTGATTGTTTGTTTGACGCGAATAGGGTCAGAACCTATTGGACCGATTTGAAAAATTCTTTCACCGTTGGGAAGCTAGCCAGAATATTAATAAAAAAAGTATATTCGCTTGTGATGAAATTCCTCAGTAATCTTGGTATTTAATAAAACTATTTCATTACGAATTCCAGCCCTTAAATATTGAATGAATGAATGACTTGAAGTTAACGCTATATGACCTCTAAAATGTGCAGTAAGCATAAGCATAAGCAGGCCACTATACGTTCCCACTGCTGGGACTCGGGGCCTTCTCTCACAAGGAGGGAGATATAGGCCATAATCCACCACGCTGGCCAAGTGCGGGTTGGTGGATGACACACATCTTCGGATATTGCAGTCTTCAAACATGCCGGTTTCCTCGCGATGTTTTCCTTCACCGTGAGTGTAAATCCACACATAACTTGAAAAACAAGATGTAGGGCTGGGATCGAACCAGGGGTAGTCTGATTGAAAAGCAAACGTTATTACCACCGCGCCACACTCGCTTTTTAAAATATACAGTAAACATATGTGATTGTTCTGTGAGAACCTTCCTCAGTAAGAAAGGCATAATGTTTCCAGGAGTTGACCCCTCATTAGAGACCATGTGTCTTTCCAGTGGACAATGCAGGTAGGAATTAAATAAATACTACCTTTTACTTGTAGGTTTCTGCTTGTTGGTCTCACTAAAAGCTTTTTAAATCCTCTGACGCAAAAACGACAGACACAGATACACACAGAACTTTATTGATCATAAGAATTATGAATTTGGCATAAAACTGGCCAAAAAATAAGTATAAAAAAATATCCAGTTTTATCCCTATTTATAAGTCTGATTAATGATCTGACAAAATAAGTATAAATATTCTTAGAGTTGTTCTTTAGACGGTCTTTAAGCAATTTTTTTTAATATTTTTTACTGTTTATGATAATATAACGGAAAAACTTTAAAAATCAAGATTTTGCCCTTGTCATCTTAAAGGCAAGTGACATTACAGACATTACTTACTCGTAAATACTTAAAAAGACTCGTTGGATAAATTAAACTTTTAATTTTCATGAAATATTCTTCCATTGTGTAAACAATCAAATTTTGAATAGTGCACTCATTTCCCGAGCTGGATAATAATATTAGATGTGCGTTATGTTACGAAAAACAAATGTATACTAATATAACTATACAGATTATAAGTTTAACGTGTCTGTGTGGGTGTGTGTAACACACACCAATTGCATCGTATCGGACGGATAAACTGATTGTTGTATAAATTATTTTGTTTGAAAGGTGTGTCAGAGTTCTCTTTACTATGTTTGATGAAAATTGATCTAAGATGTCAGACGGCACAAAGTAGCAGATAACATATTTTTTTCACTACTTCCTCAATATGGGTATGATAATTATGAAAAGGCTTGATTAGTAGAATACATACATTGTGATTAATTGTAGATCCAAGATAAGTGCCATTGCAAAATGTTGAGTCGGAGGTTTTCTCAATTTTTAATTTACACTTGTTTGGACAAAGCTTCTAGCAACTAGGACGCTGCTTGTCGCTTTTGTTGTGATTTCCTTCAGTTTGCGTATTTGAGAGTGAAAATATTAAAGAATTCTACGAGTATATTACTAGTTTCGTTTTATTTTTTAATATTATTTAAAAGAGAAAAATAATGTTACAATTAATTCATTGAATTTAGGTACAAAAATGATATTGATGTACATCAAACTAGGATTTTTAAAATGACCATATTAAGAAAAAAAAGATTAATCAAGTTATTTTTACCAAAATTATTTTTATAGCTTACAAAAGTTGTTAATTTATCCATTTGCATTTCAAGTAATAAAATATATTTTTCGTTCCGTTTAAGTACGGCCTTAAAATTTTAGCTAATTATTTTGTATAATATAACTGTTTTAAAATTTTAGATAATTAATTTGTATAATATAACTGTTTTAAAATTTTAGCTAATTATTTTGTATAATATAACTGTTTTAAAATTTTAGCTAATTATTTTGTATAATATAACTGTTTTAAAATTTTAGCTAATTATTTTGTATAATACTTATAACTGTTTTAAAATTTTAGCTAATTATTTTGAAAAAAAAAAGATTTTGTTTTATTTTTCCAGCTCTGTTGTTTTATGCTAGCAACAACCTCAACAGAATAGGAAGTGTTAACACCTATGTCGTGTCTAGATTATCTTCAAATAGCGTTTTATGAAACTGTAAAATGCTTCCCACCATTGTACGTAAACCTGATAATTATAGCAATTAATTATAAGTACCTAACTGAACAAAAACCCACGTGTGGCTCAGTGGAAAAACCGTTTACTTTTAAATCAGACGGCCCCTGGATCGATCCCGGCTCTACACCAATGACTTGCTTTTCATGCTGTGTTGATTGGCACTCGCTTTACGGTGAAGGCAAACATCGATATGTTTGAGCACCATAATATCCGAAGACGTGTATTATTCGCCAACCAGCACTTGGCCAGGGTAGCGGATTCTCTATCCTTGTGAGAGAAGGCTCTGTGTCCCAGCACGGGGAACGTATAGTGGGCTGCTTATGGTATTTATTATATAATTCTGACAGCAAATACATACCGGGCTATTAAAATCGGGCCGACAAAATAAACGTAAGTGATAGCCGTTTATCATCATCACCATCAGCCTAATTAACGTGTGTCCACTGCTGGACATAGGCCTCTCCTAAGGATTTCCACAGAGCACGGTCTTCTGCTTTGCGCATCCAGTGCTTGCCCGCCACCGTTCGCAGATCGTCGCTCCATCTGGCCGGTTGGCCTCCCACACTACGTTTGCCAACCTGCGGTCTCCACTCTAGGATCCGTTTGCCGTTTATACAAACACTCTATTATGCCTTACAATTTTAATACATTTCCATTTTTACTATAAATAACTATTACATGATCAGTCTGTTGTAAATGTCATGTGTTTCCTCGGAATTTCTATGTAAGGTCTCACGCCCGTTAGCCGTACGCAGCTCAAGGCCGAGTATATGACTTGTATGGCAGGTGCGGATGGATGGAATTCCTGTATGGAAACACGGTACTACAGGATGTTATTTGGATGAGGGATGATAAAAAATAAACAATACTACATAAAAAATAAAAATGAATAAATAAAAAATACAAAAATTTTAAATTTTTGTTTTGTTATTTTTTTTAGTTAACAAAATTTTCGTTTTAACTATGCTTAAAAAAATATTATTCTTAAACTATATTTGAATTTATTTCTATAACCGCTTGTAAAATATTAAATAAAGATTCGTGCAAATTAATTTGTGTAAATATATTGTTTTTAATAAAAAAAAAATACTAACTCACAACGAACATTTTATTTCTTAAACATTGTAAACTGTTCACGTAAGGCATCTTAATATTTTCGCGTAGAAAACGGTCACACTTACTTATTATTAAAAGTTGGAATGAGTCCAACAGTTTCGGTGCTTTCCGAGCACCATCTTCAGGGGCGAGTGTTACACGGACCGCCGCCGACGAGATCCGCGCGTGCGCGATTTTATTTCTTTTCATTATTTTACTACTACATATTAAAATATTATGTAATTATTGCACAATATATGTGACGAATATTCTACTACAATGATTAAAAACCAGTCATATGGTAATTAAATTGTATATTAGTAAAATGCCTCATATGTATGTCTATATTTAAAAATATATTTATAAATAAAATATGTATATTCACATGATTATGAGTATTATGATGTGCTCGTAGCTCTGCTAACTAAGGTGATCCGACGAGATCATTGAGGTTAAGCGACGGTCGATTCGGACAATGTCTGAATGGGCGATAGTCGCCCATTCAGACACACAAGACTGTCTTTAAAAAAAAGTGGCTTTCCTATTGATCGCGTCAGATAACCAAAGTGTAGTTAGCCTGTTGACTCAGGCGTTACTTTGCGGAAATCCATTGTAGATGGAAGACAAAATGAAATATTTAGTGTACTTCCGCTGTGATTTGAAACCCAAATGATTACGGCCTATATCTCTCTCCTCGTGAGGGAAGGCCCCAAGTCTCAGCAGTAGGAACGTAGAGTGGGCTGCTTACGCTATAGCTCAGTTCGTTAACTCTTAATCAACACATGTTTCGCCTTTCCACAAGGCATCTTTAGGAGGCGCTGGTGTTGTAAAGATTCACTTATTCATTCAATTATTATAAGGTACCTATGGAGACATAAGAACCCTAGGTACGAGCGCTTTTGTATTTACCTGATTAAATTAATCTTTATCTTTAATTAATCATCCTGTATGTATATAGAAGTTTGCAAGGACGGACTTCATTCCGATGTTCACTAATTAGACGATCCGGGTTTTTGTCAGCTTTGTAAAGCTTGTACAGCGTGGAGAGCTATTCACTTACAAACCGATTCAAATCCTATGTATTTTATTGTATTTAAATCCTATTTTTTTTATAAACAATTAGGCATAAGCTATTATGCCTAATTAGGGGGTCGTTAGAGTATATAAATGTACATTAACTTTTAAAATATATTTAAAAATATAAATAAAATAAATATATATTTTTAAGCATTTTTTAGTCCATATTTATAAAGCCATTTGTTAGACCCTTTAAACATTCACAAAATATTTAATTGTGTCTTAACTTTAAAATAAATTATACAATTAATATTAAGGGTCCCATACCATAATGGTAGGGAAACATGCGCGAGTTCTATTCGCACTTGGCCAATTATTTTATTTTATATCATTGTTAATCTAGTTATCTAAAACGCAATGTACCTAACCAGACGAACCAAATCGCCTTCCTTCCTCAAAGTCAGCTGAGGAATGTAAACTACTTCCATTAATAGCCATTGTTTCAGTTTACTGCAGGCATGGAATGCGGGGATCGAACCCGCGACCGATAACACTTTACTACTACGAGTTGTACCACTGAGCCGATAGTGAACTTCCTGGTCGCTGGGATAGTATTTTACCTACCTTACTTTTTGTTATGGACCTTATTAGTTGTATGGGAGCAAAAAGCATATGTATTTTGAAAAATCCTAATCCTGTGTAGATGGTAGGTATATATATGAATGTTTATTTTAGTTTTTTTAGCTTTAATTGTAGCGCCTGTAGCTCGGCTAGCAAAAGTGATCTGACACGATCATCAAAGTTAAGCAACGGTCGATGCGGACGGTGTTTGGATGGGTGACCATGCACAAGACTGTCGTTTTTCAAGTGGCTTTTTTATCTGGGCGCTACCGTGGGCCGGATGACACGTTAAATTGTCCAAGCTGATAGTCTTAGTACAAGCAGTCGTTGGGCCAAGTCAGAGGCCTTCGGGCGGCTTGAAAACTCTCGACACCAGAGCTTGGCCAATTACTCGTAGCTCATACGAAGAAGAAGAATTAGCTTTAATACAGTGTTAAGAATTTAGAGCTCTAAAACAGTTGGGATAGCAACCATAATACAAACTAGAAATTGTTTAGTATGGGGCTAACCAGACGTGTGTCAAATATATAAAAAAATACTAATAAGTTTTATCCAAATTATTATGTATATAATCTACATGAACTTACTTAGCCCAGGCTAATTGCGGCTGAAAATGTCAACATTTTCTCCTATTTTCATTAAATTCTGGAAGCATACACCATCAACCATAGATAATAAAGTCATAATAAATACTTCACCTCTTTGCTATCAACCCGGATACATTACATTTGAACTTTTCACTGTCCTTGAACTTTTAAAATATAATTTTATTTTTATAGAAACAACACTAACTCACAACTATATCACGGAAATATGACCATGACCATCGTAAAGGTCCGTAACGCAACTTTCAAGAAATACACGGCTTTTTAAAAGTTGACTTTATAATGTTGGTACTAAAGTTGTGGTAGTTTGTGTCGTTATGTTGGTGGTGTACGTCCTGCGGCTTGGTGCGGATGTGGCGTAACGTTAATAAACGTTTGGCTGGAGTCGATACCCTCGAAAACGATGGTCATGGGATAGATGCCTTACTCACCTATCCTATCCAACGACATTTATAATAGGTATTATAAATGTCGTTGATCCTATCAATATTCTCTATGGCTAACTTTCGAGATTTATCGAGAACATTCTATGCAAGGTTACTAAAAATTAATTAAAAAGCGCATTTATTTCATTTCAAACATTGATTTGATTAATCTCATATTTTTAAAAATCAAAAACACAATATTAATCCAAAATTGAAATCGACTAATTCAAAACATTCAAAGGGCGACTTACGTATATATTGCTTTAATGGCTTTTGAATTTCGTAAATTAATATTATTATAAAATATTTATAAATATATGGACAGCGTTGGCTGAGCCGCACGCAATATAAAGTAGTGCTTTACTAATCGGTCAACTACTTATCAGTTATTGTATATTTAAGTATGAAAATATACTTTTGAGCAGTCTTCTTCTTCTTTTTCGTATGATCTAAGTGGCCAAGCTCTGGTGTCGAGAGTTTTCACCCCCGAAGGCATCTGACTTGAGTTAACATCTGCTTGCACTAAGACTAATAGCCGGGACTTACAAACAAACGTGTCATCCGACCCACGCTAGCGTCCAGCTGAAAAGGCTTGTTTAATCATCTGCTTTGTGCGTGGTCACCCATCAGAAGACTGAGAAGACTGTCCACATATGGACCGTTACTTAAGCTTGATCGCGTCAGATCACCTTAGCCGAGCTACACTACATTAATTCTCAATTTTTTTTCTCAATTTTTTTTTTGACACATTCACACACGGCTGGTTAGCCCCATACTGAACCATTTCTAGCTCGTATTATGGTTGCTAACACAACTGATATACTACATATACATACATACATATTATATAAATACATATTTAACACCCAGACCCACAGCCAACAAATTTAGTTAAGCACAAAGATGTTGACCGGGCCGGGAATCGAACCCGGAACCTTCTGATTAGCAGACCGGCATGGTAACCTTTACGCTAACGAGGTCGTCTTATTTCTAATCAATTTTCAATAAATTAAAAATATCAAAAACTCCAATTAATTTAGCACTTGCTGAAACAAAAAAAAAAAGATATTTCAAGACATAATCATATAAGAATTCCAAATTACAATCAAAACGACGTTTACAAAAAGCCCTTTAATACTAAAATTCCCACTCAATCATCAAGCATTACTTACCCATACAGTGTCCATTGTCTAGGTTCTAGGGTATCTACATACCTGCCGCAATTACTTAGTGTACTTGACTCAAGTCTAACTGTAAAATGCCAACACATTTACCATTTACATGTAGGAACATTGTTCAAAGGGCTCACACCTGTAGGCAGTGGCTGTACGGATAATTAGTTAAGACTTGTTCGCTGACATTGTTTGTCACCGCGACATACAGAATGCTCGCGACTGTCGCTCGGAAAGCACGCGTCGATCAAACGCTCTATGCACGCAGAGTTTGATATCGAATCGATTAAATCTGCTTAATAGTTCGGTTACATCACTATTTTTATAATTGTTAAAACGATATAACCTAAAAAAAGAAACAATTGATAATTTGACATTCGAATTTCGCGCCAAAAAAGCGTGTCAACTTTTTCTTTCGTTTTTTGACTTCGCTCGTAACGCGTATTTAGCCAACTTTTTGTAAAAAGTGAGTTTGAAGTTAAAGGAGTTTTGTTGTGACATTGGACCGCAATGACCCCTGTCGGACTGCTCTTCAAAGTGAATAGGTGAGACTAAGTTGTTTTAGCACCGTCTCGTTAAATGTATGCGCCAGGGCATGCCCATTCTCGGGAGGTATTTTAAATATTGAATATGGGATGTGTTAAACGCTCCTGTGCTGTATATGTTTAGTATTCTGTGGACGCCATTGTTGTTTTCGTGTAACAGGTTGGATACAATGCACACTAACTCTGAGGCAGCACATTAACAGTAAGGCATGCCTTCCTAAAATCCTAACTTAGTTGTTAAGCAAATAGAAATACATAGTGTTAAACATATTTTATTTCTACGGGTTTGAATATTATTTGTTTCACATTTATTTTTCTTACACGTTCGTTTTCTGGGTAACAGCGTATTTTGAAGAAATATTACTCAGTTAATCAACCTCTTTGGTAATAAAAAAATATGACGTCGAAAAAAAAATGATTTTATTTAATTTCATTTATTTGTAGTGTTTACCTACTAGTTACTAATAGTCGGTATTTGTTAATTACTTTATCGTTGTTAGAATTTTGTTAGTTAAATTAACCGGCTGATTGCGAGACAGTGTGACGCATGAAGTGTTCCGTACGATTATGTATAAAAAACTAAGTTTTGGTAATAAATTCCTATTGTTAGCCTTGGGTACGGAACCCTAAAAAGTATCTTTAACCACCACAAAAAAGTATAAAAGTATCTTGAACCACCTTAGACCTCAATATCACCATCAGGTGAATTGTGGTCAAGTGCTGACCTATTCAGATTAGGAAAAAAAAAACATTTTTTTATTTCTAAGTATTGAATTCCCTATTTTTTTCAACAAGTAAAGGAAGTTCGTCTACCGAGGAGGTCGTTGCATTTCTTAGGCTTTTCCGGTATATAGCCTTCACTCTCAAGGCCGGACTTCGCGATTGACAATAAACTATTGTTACCTATACATATATAGGTAGAAACATTTAGTAAACCTATTGAAATATTCTGTGAGTCTTGCTTGCTTTTTTGTTTAGAATAATGCTATACTAACGTATAGCATGGTGATTGAGCATTGTATACAATGTAATTTAGAATTAATAAGGGTCCTTGAAAAAATGAGAAAAAGAAGCAAAATTGTAGAGATGTTCCAAGAATGTTACTAGAACAAATTACTTCTTAATTTATAAACAGCTGTCAATGTAGAAGCTAAAAGTCCATTTTTATATCTTACCTCTATTTCCTCCAAAGACCGTTAGAGTAACTTCCGTTTCTAAAGAGCCTCTAAACTCGTCTTTAATTTCCTTAATTATAATATTTCTTTAACACTATGGTCGAAGTACAAGTTATTATTCTGTGCTATGGTGCAGTCTGTGTCTAAGTGGGGGACGGTGGCCGGCAAACCGGAGGTTTCCGCCATATGTCAGCTCTTGACTGGTTTCCGAGGAGCAACCATTTACATTCACTGACGAATAACTAGTTATCATGCGTGGAGTACATAATTATAGAGGGACATGGAGCATATGCGGCTTTTAGTAGCACAGTGAACCGATAGACTCATGAGATACAATTGCAATAACTTTAATTTGTTAATTATTTTACACAAAGCTTTTCTTAACTTTATCACAGTCGCTCCGCTGCCGGTTAGCTAAAGAATAGATAATTGAATTGTTTAATTATATTCACACACATTATTTATACAAACATTATTTATTTATATAATATACAGTAAAATAAGAAGGTTTTAATAGATTGAGACTATAAGGTTTTTCGTTCCACGGATCATATATCCTGAAAATGCGTACTGAGCGATTCGCTTCCACGTTTATAGTACGGACGGCCAAACTGTGGAACTCCTTGCCGGAACCGCTGTTCCCACTGAACTACAACCTTACTTTCTTCAAGGCGAGAGTGAACCGGTTTCTTCTAGGCAAGCACGCTTCACCTTAGACTGCAATATCACTTAACATCAGGTGAGTTGTGGTCAAGCGCAAGCCTATTAAGAATAAAAAAAAATGACTCTTGGTAGTATTTGATTTGTTTTTTTAATTTTAGTTTACACAAGACGAAAATAAATAATACTAATCAACAACAAATGTTAATCATGGCTCATCTAATTGTATACAAAGTTTAGCTTAAACTCAATACAACAGGCATTGGCTATATTTTGATATCATATTATTTGACTTGTAACTTTGGTGTTATCAATAAATGATTTTTATTTCTATAATTTAGCTCGAGCTTTATCAGACATACTTATTCCATTTAAATTTTATTTACAATAAATTTGATCACCTTTCAAAATATTAAAATAAAGTCGAAACATAAGCTACTTCTGCATATTCTAGTATTCTCTGCACTCTGTCTGGTTATCTAGTCTGTGGCACAGTAACGGTGATCTAGCGTGTCACAGATGCATCAGCGATTGATGCTCTTTGACAGATGGAAATAATAACTGTGGGAATTTAACACAAGTACTCGTAAGTACAAACGCGTCTTTGTCTTATTGGAAATTGCATGGGGAAACCAGTATGCTAAACAATTCTTGAAAGTTTTGTCTTTTGTAAGCTGTGACTAATTTTTTGTTTATAGGTACACCTTACAACTAGGCATTTGAGTTAGCGATAATAAAAAAATAAGCAAAATAATTTATTGGCACAAAAAATACATATTTTAATAATTAAGCTCTAGTTGTCAAAATAGGCGTTAGCCCGTGCCTTGGCAGCTAGTCCTTTACAAAATTTATCCAATAATTTGATTGGCACACTTAGAATAAAAAATAATAATAGATTCATATTAACTAAGTTGTTAATTCATAATAATAATAATACATAATAATAAATGTTCGATTCTCATAAAGGTATTATTGTGAAATGAGGGTAGAACTACAAAACCTGCAGTCCGCGCGTCGCGGCCTGAGGCAGTCACTCTGGAATAGCATGGGAGTCAACCCGCGCTCGTATCATCACCGCGCCGTAGTACAGAGTTACTCTCTTATATTATTATATCCTAAACCGTGTCGCGCGTCGCTTCACCGACGAGAATATTTTTCTGTGCCGTGAACAATACTGTTCTGCATTTCAAAAAGGAGCTTGACGATCGTTACCCACTGAGCTGCCGCCAGACGCGAGGAGTTGTCCCGGGGAGTGGCGTCGTGGATGAAAGGTACGTGGTCCTATCTAAGTTTCGCAATTTCCTTGTGAGAATCAGAACTTGCTACAGTCCACTCATTTTGTATCGAACAATAAATCTATACTATAAGACTCTTTGTCCTGACTCATTCATTCATTCATCTATAGACAACGCAGAGCCCAAACGGCTGGTCCTAGGGTTATGAAATTTGGAGGGTGTATTTGTTTTAGTATCTAGATGCGTACTAAGAACGGATTTTTGAAAATTCCACCCCTAAGGGGGTGAAAAGGGGTAAAACAGTTTGTATGAAACTTCTTTGTTTTTGAACTTCCAGCAATGAAATATGGAATATGTATAGTTTATGTAAAATTAAAAATAATGGTATCACGTTTTTTTGCCAGGGGTGAACTAAGGGTTTGTAATGGGGGAAGAAAGTTTGTATGGAAAATTCTTTATTTATCTTTTAAGGTTAAATTAAGATTATATATTTTTTTGCCAGGGGTGCATTAAGGGGGACGCCATTAGGGTTGAAAGTAAAAAATGAATGTTTTTTGTTTTTGAACTTAGAGTTGTAAAATTTGGAGTGTGTATATATTTTAGTACTTAAACGTCTACTAAGAATAGATTTTTGGAAATTCTACCCTTAAAGGGGGTAAAACAGTTTGTATGAAACTACTATGTTTTTGAACTTCTAGCAATGAAATTTGGAACATGTGTAGTTTATATAAAATTAAAAATAATGGTATCAAGTTTTTTTGCCAGGGGTGAACTAAGGGATTGTAATGGGGGGTGAAAGTTTGTATGGAAAATTATTTATTCATCAAGTTAAAGTCTTTAAAGTTGTTATGTTAGTAGATTATTAAATGGTTAAAATAAAATTATATAATTATATATTTTTTGGTAGGGGTGCATTAAGGGAGATATCATTGGGGTTGAAAGTTAAAAATGAAAGTTATGTGTTTTTGAACTTAGTGGTGTAATATTGGAGTGTGTAGGTATATATTTTAGTACTTAAACGTGTATTGAGAACAGATTTTTGGAAATTCTACCCTTAAGGGAGTGTAAGGGGGTTAAACCGTTTGTATTAAACTACTATGTTTTTGAAATTCTAGCAATGAAATTTGGAATATGTATAGTATATGTAAAATTAATAATATTGGTATCAACTTTTGTTGCCAGGGGTTAACTAAGGGTTTGTAGGGGGGGGGGGGGGGTTTGTGGGGGGTGGAAGTTTGTTCGGAAAATTATTTTATTTTGGTCAAGTTAAAGTCTTGAAAGTTATTATAGTTGTGATTTATATGGTGGTTAAAATAAATTTGTAATAATATTTGCCAGGAGTGCATTAAGTATGCCATTGGGGTTTAAAGTTCAAAAGGAAAATTTTGTGTTCACTTAGTCGTATGGTTCACGCATTCCAATTATTTATATTAAAATAATGGCTTGGAGAAAACGATATAATTTGTCGCATCATCAGCAAAGTAGCCAACAGAGGTTAACTAGATCTCAGGAATCGAATGCGGAATGACAGATGCGGCTCATTTTGATGTCGTAGCAATGTAATGTTTATATAAAATTATCACGGGAATAGGATACAATAGAATTTTTACACAGGTTACGCGAAAAGTGACCTACACGCGGGCGGAGCCGCGGGCAACCTCTAGTATATAATAATCTGAGTGAGATCTCTGTTTGTTGTCCAATAAAAAAGAAGGTGAATCATTTGCCGATCATAATAATATAAAAGTACACAGTAATTTACGTAAGCAATTTGTTCAGCCTAAAAATGTCTCTGACAACTAATGTTGGAGGAAGTATAGACGGTAACAACAAAAAACTAAGTTGGAGCATGCCTAGTTTGGAATTACTGGCTTTTAAACAGCTGCCGGAATACAGTTTTAGGTGCTAAGTGACAAATTTGAGGCTTAAGTGTGGTTGTTACTCAAACGAGCATTAGAAAATACCCTACCACTATACTATGCAATGCTATGCAATATTAATAAAATGTTATTTGTAAGTGACGTGCCGTGAATGACAAAAGTAGTCATAAGGTTAATAAATGATTTGATTTAGATTTTTGATTTTATGGTTTCCTCGTGATGTTTTCCTACACTGAAAACTCGAGTTCGTTGACGGGGATCAAACCCGGAACGTTCGCCGGCTTTTTGATTTAAACTTATTTTGCATTGTATGTAAGTACTAGCAGTGCCCTGCGGTGTTACTCACTTTCTTCTGGGTCAGAAAGAAGTGAATGTGAGATAAAAAGTAACCTATGTGTTAATCCAAGGTCTAACCTATCTTCATAGTACATCACATCAAAATCGGTCCGACCGTTGGAGCGTGAAGGAGTAACAAAGATTTTGAATTTAATTTCGTATCCCACGGGAACTACGATTATTTTTATTATAAAAAGTAGCCTATGTGTTAATCGTAAGTCTAACCTATCTTCACATTAAATTTCATCAAAAGAGGTTTAGCCGTTGGAGCGAGAAGAAGTAACAAACATACACACAAAGTTTTGCATTTATAATAATATATATAAATCTCGTGTCACAATGTTTGTCCTCAATGGACTCCTAAACCACTTAACCGATTATAATATAATTCGCACACCATGTGCAGTTCAATCCAACTTGAGAGATAGGATAGTTTAAATCTCAAATTATAGTCGCAATTTTAATTTATTGCAAATTATTGTCTGTTATTATTTGACAGTCACAATTTTCTGTTAACTCCAAATGATTCTAACAGATGTCGATACCTTTCGACTGGGTTGAGTAACTAATCAATAGATGGCGCTGCTATGGTAAATCTACGAACGTGTCATTTAAGCTACACTATCTATTTTTCATACCCCTAAGCGAGGCAAAACAACGTTTGCCGGGTCAGCCGTATTATAAGGATTGCAGTTCGTGTATAGATATGGGTATAAGGTCCGAGAGCAATGGTCCCCTTATCGGCGCGTTCGTTAGTTCTGCAGTAAACAAGTGACATTATTGCATACACAGATTAACTAGCAGTTACTAACCTATCGGTGACCACCAGTCTTTAGACTTTACTGAATGTACCTATAACTTGACTCAACAAATGAAACATTTTAAAGTTCATATCCTTTCACTTGTTTAATAAAATGAGTGTGAGCAAGGAAGAAGTGAACTTTGAAATGTTTTCTTTACTGACGACCTCGTTGGCGTTGGTTACCATGCCGGACTGCCAATCAGAAGGTTCTGGGTTCGATTCCCGCCACGGCCAAGATCTTTGTGCTGAACTAAATTTGTTGGCTGTCGGTCTGGGTGTTAAATGTGTATCTATATAAAATATGCATGTATGTATATGTAGTATATCAGTTGTGTTAGCAACCATTATACGTACTAGAAATGGTTCAGTATGGGGTTGACCAGCCGTGTGTGATATGTGTCCTAATATTAATTTATTTATTTATAAATAGCAAAAAAATATATTCTCAAAGTTTAACATAAATGAACTAAATTATAAACATAGAACTACTTAGATATAAGCGTTTTGCCTCCACCTTCATTGTACTCTTTACCAAATACCCTGTTCCCCGAAAACGATAATCTTGCGGTTTTCAAAGCACGAGTGAACCAGTTTCTTCTGGGTAAGCGCGTTCCACCTTAGATCACAATATCGCTTACCATCAGTTGAATTCCGATCAAGCGCAAACCCATCATAGTAAATAAAAAAATATGAAACTCAAATGTCGATATTATCAATATCGATAGATTTTGTTCCCATCCCAGACTGAGTAGCACTATTTATCGTTCACTCGCACTTTACTATCTTTTACATAGCTTTCATTCATTCCCGTTATCTCTTACGAACATTCTTAAACATTACCATCTATCAGAGTATAATTAAGTGAAACATAAACAAGTTATAAATCAAAGTATAAATATACACTCGCCTTTATAATTACGTTATAATTATCGCACATTATCATCAATTGAATGCGTTATGTTCATATTCTAGGTAGAGTATATACGTATATTAGGTACGATTCGGTAGGTACGGCGCCATCAAATCATGGCGCCGTACGAATCGTATCGATTATCGAGACAAAAATCGAAAAATCGTTTTTTTATTGTATTTTTTAACATATTTTCATAATTTTTTGATAAGGAATGATAAAGAAAAATATTTTTTTTTCGATATCTTGAACAGTTTACAAGATATCAACACTTCAATCAATATGAAAATTGTATTAAACAATAAAAATATGTTAAAATTTTTAAACTAACCTAATGTAACCTAATATTTTTTCAATATTTTAGTTTTTTAGGGCTTGATATATCGGAAACAACGCCAAATTTTATTTCTTCTTTTCGCTATTTCGTCGAGATCTATAAGATTCCGCCTTCAAATCATGGCGCCGTACAAATCGTAATCTCCCCGAGTATGGAGTAGGTAATGTATTCGCACTTTACTATAAACTCTGCGTAATTCTCAGTTGTTACATCTTGTGTAAGAACATGTAATACTTTCTATCTATGACTCTTTACACCGAATTCCGCGCCATAACGATTCTTAACACTGAATTAAAGATAATAAAACTGAAAAAAAATTAGACAATTTATACAGGATTTGTAGGATTTTTCAAAATATACTATTTTGTTACCATAACGCCTGTTACATCGAGCTACGACTACATATAAAAACATAGCATCCCGTCCCGGCTTCGCACGGGCTCTAAAATAATCTAACTTCTTAAAAAAAAGAAAAGTCCAATAAATAAATAATTTTCAAAGAGAAACAAAATATGAAAAGCCGCAAAGAGAAACAAAATATGAAAATTACTCGCGGATAATGTAACTTTCGAACAGTAAAACAATTTTTCAAATCGTTCCAGTTATTTCGGAGCCTATTCGCGTCAAACTAACAATCAATCGAACTTCTCCCCTTATAGATAAGATAACGCGCAAAAGCAGTTGTCAAATAAAAAAATAAAAAAGCCTTATTTCATTATTATATTTTTGTTATAATAATAACATTACAATAGATACACATGCTTTATGAAAACACCAACGAGGTCCGATAAAATGCTTAACACATCTGACAGCATTTAAATCTAACGGTTAGGTTATTTAGATAATATTCAAAGACTCCCCATAGAGAATTTTCTTCAAGCTCTAAATCTAAGCACGGCGAGATAGCCAAGGAAAGCCTATACCTGTCCATTAACCTTAATACTAAATGTCCTTGGGTGGCGGCACTGATTACCTCACTTAGATTTTGTTACATTCGACTTACGTTATTTTAAAAGCCTTAATTTAAATTAGACTTTACTGGTAGGCTGCAGAATCTGTTGCCAAGAACCTAATGGTATGTTCCGGTAGCCTCATTTTTCTCCTTATTTGAATGAGCTTAGTCGCTGAGCTCTGGTGTCGAAAGTTTTCAAGCCGCTCGAAACCTCGTCGAGTTTGACTTGTTTTTTAATACAATTCATAGACACCTATGAATTGTATTAAAAAACAAAACCATTTTAGGGCAGCTCGTGACGAAGACGTGTGTCATCCGCCAACACAAACTAAGCCAGTGTGGTAGTTTATAGCCTATATCTCTCTCTTCGGTACAGTAGACCCCGAGTTCCAGCAGTGGGAACGTATAGATGGGCTCTTTGTGCTAATACGCTTAGAAATTTTAAACAATGTTATTACAACTTTTGGATTATTTTAAAAAGCTGCCGTTTCACACAAAATTTCAGTGCTATCCAATTTCTAATTGTTTATTTGTTGTTTTTTGGCAGTATCTTTGTTTAGATACACGAATACAAATACAAGTTCCAGTAAATGATAAACATACTCATACATATTGGACAAATTAAACTATAGAGTTTGACCATTGGGAAACATATTCCAACCACCAAATAGTGTGACCAATGGGAAGAACCGTAGCCTGCTGACAGACAGGAGGATGGATATAAAATAAAAATTAATAAATAAAATAAAAAAGCCTTTATTCACCTTCAAGGAGGCGAGAAAGAGGCGATTTAAGGAGGATGGATAGTGGCTTAAAAATACTAAAGTTCAATATAAGTTAAAGTTCGATATCTACAAGGGCTAGTCTGTTGTTCCTAAGCAACAAAGTACAGTGTTGCCAAGCGCTGAATATATCTGTTTGTACAGAAACACCAGCGTGCAATTGACACACTTGCAAACTTGCAAATTGTTTAGCTCTGTACTTAGTTTGGTATGCGCGATGTTATTTGACAGCTTCGGAATATTAATAACTAGTTACATACCTGCGTAGTACTTGCAGTAGTATAATTAAAAATAAGTAAAAATTAAAAGATATTAAATAAAATTAAAGAGATTAAATAAAATTAAGAGACATAATAGTCTAAGAGCCCGTGAAGATCGTCCTTCACCGATCTGATAACCAGGTGAGACGTATTTTTTATTAAGTATTTTTTATAAACAAATATGCCTAAAATTGCTTGCCTATCGAAAAGTGCTCATGCTTTTTGCACATGCTCGTGTATAGTCAAATAATAATTTAGCTACAATTATCAAAAATAAAAATAAAATTCTAACTGTCAAAATCGAATGAGTCAACTATTTTGACTTACCTGTTTACACCTGCTTGCCAGGTAGTTATACACTGAAATGAGTAGGCAAGCTTACCGAGCCATATTCTGTGTATTAAAAACTATCAGTGAAATAAATTTCATTTGGTTATCAAAAGTATGAAGGTGATGAAAAAAAAAATCAATAAAAGTTTAATTAATTAAAAATAGCCATGAGCACTTTTCGATGGGCAAGCAATTTTAGGCACATTTGTTTATAAAAAATATTTAATAAAAAATACGTCTCATCTGGTTATCAGATCGGTGAAGGACGATCTTCACGGGCTCTTCTACTATAATAAGAGATTAGGTATGAGATTTAGTCTAAATATTAACTAAAACTACTAATTACTATAAAAGCATAAGCCCACTACTCGTTCCCACTGCTGGGACCCAGGGCCACCTCTCACGAGGAGGGAGATAAAGACCTAAAACTAAGGTCAAGTTAGGCCTTAGATTAACTTCTTCACGCTCAAATGGCTAAACCGATTTTGATGAAATTTGGTATGGCAATAGGTTAAACCTTGGATTAACACACAGGCTACTTTTTATCCCGAAAACATTGCAAGTTCCCGTGGGATACGCAAATAACTTCAAAATCAATGTTACCTACTCTATTGCACTCCAACGACTGAATCGATTTTGATGAGATTTACTATGAAGGTAGATTAGACTTTGTATTAACACAGGTTACTTTTTATTTCGGATTAACTTCTTTTGTCCTGGATTAACGCGGGTAACATCGCGGGCCGCAGCTAGTTTATTATGTTAGTGGGATAAAACGGTATTTTAAAATTATTGTTCAACAACTAACAGCAATCGCAGAATGAGTTTCCTATAATAATCATGTAATATAATAATGTATATAAATGAGTAACCGTATCATCGGCCATATACCTTATTACATCCACATTAACTCTTAAAGTTATGGTCTAACTACCACAGTAAATTGTTTTTCCGTTCAGATAAGATGGAGGCAATATTCTTTACATCTCAGATAGATACCGGTACAGAGGTCAGGTACCTTGTATTGCACACTATTCAAGTGCAACCTAATAGCTCTATAAACAAACAACCATGGTAGATGATACCAGAGATTTGTTAAAAGAAGGAGATCAGAAATTGCAACATGTCTATAAGTCTACTATTGTAATCTATTCTATTATACTATTCCATATTCTATTATACTATTGTAAACTATTTGTAATTTTATTTTATTATATATGTTATAATTTTATATTATTTAATAACTTTTGTATACTTATATTGAATAAAAATAACTGAAACTATGATCACAGCTTAATTGTTTAGTGCTTTGTTTTACGTCAATACTTATGTAATAATCTTTATATTCCGTCTGTATTTGCTGGGTGAAGACTTTTAACGTATCTTTTCACTGAATCTGAAGAGAAATCCAGAAATATATCTAAGTTAGCTTCGTCCAGCAGCGCTACCCGCGTTAATCTAGAATAAAAGAGGATAAGCGTATAGCTTATTTTCATACTAAATGGCATGCAAATTGAATCAGCCGTTTGAGCGTGAAGAAATTACAAACATAATATACACATGAACTTTCGCATTTATAATATTTTATACGTAATACGAAGTAGGTACGTACAGTAATATTGGTAAACCCCGTTCAAGTTTGTGGTCGCACCTATTATGCTCATACATTTTAAAAATATACGATCTATTCTATGAAGTCAGAGTATCAAAGAGTTAATTTCTATGGTTGTAACTGATAGCAATGGGAAATACGAGAGATAGTGCGGCAGGCTGCGGTTGCGGTTTTCGAGCGGGAACGGTGCGTTGCCGCGCGACATAAGTACCTATCAAATCAAATCAAATCAAATCAATTATGTATTAACCTTATGACTACTTTTGTCATACACACATTTTGTATACAAAAAATATTTTATTGTTGTTGGATTTCATTGCAAATTGTTACGTTTTTAAGTGCCCATATTACTAATATGTATAAACCTAAAAGTACTCAATGTGCTCGTATTTTGATGAATACATTTTACTACTTAAAATTAAATTTACTACTTAGTAATAAAAAAATCATAGCATAATTATTTTACATAATCATTGATAGTTTCATGAATTGTGTGCATAAATAGACCCAAAACTATTTTCATATATCGGGCAACAAACCCACTGTAGACCAGGGTTATTCAAGGCACGTCATTATACAATGAACGCATCGTTTTGGTGCTAGGTGACAGATGTTTCAAATCGAGGGTGGTAGCTAGCCAGGCAAGCATTAGAAAATGATTACCAAGTATAGTTTCTAGGCCATGTTTTCTTTCACCGAAATTTCGAGCTTATAAGCCTGAATCGAACCCACGCCCTCCGGGACGTAAGGCGACTGAACGCCTGTCTAAACAGAACTGATGAAATCAAAATACAGTGTAAACTCTACATAACGGCACTAAAGGGACTGTGCATTTTATGCCGTAATAGAGAGTGGTTGTTAAATGGAGAGAAGTAGACCCTAGTGACCGATAAATACATGACCAAACGTCACACTCCATTAACCAGGCCGGTGTATGTACTCGTATTATCGTGTCTTGGTGTAAATTCTTGTAAAGGTGTTATTATTGACTAATATACACATGTGAACTAAATCTATGAATTAACGGAATAATCGTAGGCTGTCAATTGTAATTTACAATATCTACCTATATATGTGTATGTAGATCTTATCATACCCAAACAGTTGTTATGTTTGTAAAATTTGTAATTTTGAGTTAGTTGCATTTACCATTTTTATTAAGAAAAACTAGCTGTGCTCTATGGCATTATCCTCGTTAATCTCGGATACAAAGTAGCCTATGTCTCTATAGTCCAAGGTCTAACCTATCTTTATAGTAAAAAATAAAAGTAAAAAAGCCATTTATTCAATTACATTATAGGGTTCAGTTTCAAAAAGTTAAAGTTTATATCTTCTATTCAATTACATTATAGGGTACAGTATCAATAAGTTAAAGTTTCATCTTCATAGTAAATCTCATCAAATCAATTCAGCCTTCCAGTCAGATTTAACATAGATATTGAAAGTATTTATACATCCTATGGAAACCACAATAATTTTCGGTATAAGAAGTAGTCTAATCCAAGGTCTAATCAATCATTACACCAAAAATTAGTTCTGCCGTTAGAGCGTGTATAAGTGAGAAACACACCCACACACTTTCACATTTAAAATATTAGTAGGAAGTAGGATTTGTACCTATTATCTGCCCAACAAAGAGTTAATCTTATTAATCTTAATATATATAAATCTCGTGTCACAATGTTTGTCCTCAATGGACTCCTAAACCACTTAACCGATTACAATAAAATTCGCACACCATGTGCAGTTCGATTCAACTTGAGAGATATGATAGTTTAAATCTCAAATTATAGTCGCAATTTTAATTTATTGCTAATTATTGTCTGTTATTATTTGACAGTCACAATTATCTGTTAACTCCAAATGATTCTAACAGATGTCAATACCTTTCGACTGGGTTGAGTAAGTAATCAATAGATGGCGCTGCTATGGTAAATCTGCGAACGTGTCATATAAGCTACACTATCTATTTTTCATACCCCTAAGTGAGGCAAAACAACGTTTGCCGGGTCAGATAGTCTATCTACATCTTATATATAAAATTTCCGTGTCACAGTGTTTGTTACCGTACTCCTCCGAAACGGCTTGACCGATTTTTACCAAATTTTATATGCGTATTCAGTAGGTCTGAGAATCGGCTACTGTATATTTAGAAATAATTATTAAGGCAAAACAACGTTTGCCGGGTCAGCTAGTATCTTATAAAAGGTCTACTATAACTCTATAGAAAGTATCAGTACATAACTATCTTAAGCAAACAAGAAATTGATCACCGTAGGGCGTTGTCTTGGAAAGCGTATTGAGGAAGACATGCAAAGCTGCGCACGCGCAACTCCTGTCTTCTGCCGAGAATGGTCGCGACAGTTATGTCACAGACAATTGATTTACTGACCACTTATTGAGATGTGTGCGTGCTTATCATAATAATACCGTTCATTTTGTTCGCAGTTGCAACTCCGTTGATATTAATGGTAGAAAAATGTTGATTTCAGTCAGTTATCAAAGAGTTTGTCTGTGTGATTGTTACTCAAAGCGAAATAGCGAGTGTGTCTCGGTGGTAATAACGTCTGCTTTTCAATCAGACGGCCCCTGGTTCGATCCAAGTACTACACCAAGGACTTGTTTTACAAGTTATGTGTGGATTTGCACTCGCTTCATGGTGAAGGAAAACATCGTGAGGACACCGGCAAGTTTGAGAACCACAATATTAGAAGACGTGTGTCATCCGCCAACCCGCACTTGGCCAGCGTGGTGGATTATGGCCTATATATCTCTTCTCGTGAGAGAAGGCCCCGAGTCCCAGCAGTGGGGACGTGTAGTGGGCTGCTGCTTATGTAGATCACAGCGGAAGTATATTTTTATATTATTTTTTTTTTTCGTCTCAATTAAAATGTAATTTTAATTGGTATCACGGTATCGATGTCCATTAGTTCCGGAAATGTGTCGGCACTTGTTTGATATCGATTTAATGATGCACGGAATGACTGTCTAGACGGCTCAGTCCAATAAACTGCTGATCTAGAGAGAAAGAAAGAAAGTTAGTGATCAGTAAAATTCTTGTTCTTGTATATGTATAGTTTACACGAGGAAATATTTTTTTTATTTTTTATAACTTACTAGCTGACCCGGCAAACGTTGTATTGCCTCACTTAGGGGTACAGCGCCATCTATTGATTACTTGCTCAACCCAGTCGAAAGGTATCGACATCTGTTATAATCATTTGGAGTTAACAGGTAATTGTGACTGTCAAATAATAACAGACAATAATTAGCAATAAATTAAAATTGCGACTATAATTGGAGATTTAAACTATCCTATGTCTCAAGTTGGATCAAACTGCACATGGTGTGCGAATTTTATTATAATCGGTTAAGTGGTTTAGGAGTCCATTGAGGACAAACATTGTGACACGAGATTTATATATATTAAGCTAGGTTTGCGTTTGACCACAGCTTGCCTGATGTTAAACAATACTACTATGGCCAACGATGTTACACGCTTACCTAGAAAATACCTATTAACTCTAAATTTGAAGACCCCCAGGTGGTACTTCTCAGGAAACATTCATTATAGCATTGTAATAACATCATTATTCTAAACATTGTAAACTGTTCACGTAAGGCATCTTAATATTTTCGCGTAGAAAACGGTCACACATACTTACTTATTATTAAATAAGAACTTTAATTAAATATTAAACTGTTGGACTCATATTCCAACTTTTAATATTAAGTAAGTGTGACCGTTTTCTACGCGAAAATATCATTATTCTAGCATTGTTCTTTTGGTCTTTGCATGAGTCTTATGACTTATTAAATTGTAGGTTCCGTTTGTTTGTTATAGTAACGTTGTGTAGGCAGTTTATTAGACGTGTCTAATAAGTACTCACTGTTGGGACTCGGGGCCTTCTTTATAGAGGAGAGAGACAGGGACACGTCTTCGGATTTTTAGGTTCTTGGAGCATGTTGAGTTTCCTCACAACGTTTTCTTTCACAATATGAGCAAATGCAAATACAGACAGACTGTATAAACACATAGAATAGAATAGAATAGAATGTCTTTATTGTCATATTGTTAAATAATTATTACATTATATAAACATAATCATAACTATCATCAATATGGACTCGTCAGTATTTCATTCAATAATAATTAATAAATTAAATTAAAAGAATAGCAGCTGTATAGGGGCTTTGAATATAGAAGAGAAAATATGAAGTAGAAGAAAAATATCATTCTTCTTGGAATGCCTATCCGAAACATGTTTCGTCAAATCTAGTATGACGGTAGAGCATTTTCCAGTGCACGCCTGGAAAATAATAAATCATTTATTTGCACAGAGACTTAAGGATAAGTAACATCGAGTTACATAAAAGTAAATAATAAAAGTAAAAGTTCGAAGTTTATGTACGGTATGTTCCGGCAGCCCCATTGAGAGCCAGATATTCCAGACTAGGCATACGCCACCTTAGGCCAGATTCTCATGCCTAGCTGTAAGAAGTAAACGAAAAATTAAAAAATGTAGCGGGTGGCTCCCAAGGCTCCAATAAATCTACAGCAATAAACTTCTCGCACCACTGCAGCGATTATGCCGATTGTTGAGCAAAACGCTCTGCCGTGCGGAAACTAAGAGATCATCGGACAAAAACGCCCATTCCTCACCCTCCGCTAACATATACGTCAACACAGTGACCGATGTGTGGGCTAACTAAGCTGACGCGATCATCTTAATATATATAAATCTCGTGTCTCATATATATAAGTCTCGTGTGAAATGAATAATATATTAAACAATTATATATACTAGAAATATAAATACATTTTTTTTTCTCTTTTTTATATCTTCGTATGAGCTAAGTGGACTAGCTCTGGTGTTTTGATACCGCCCGAAGGCCTGTATCTTGGCTTAACGACTGGTTAGTACTAAGACAGCCAGGACCAACAATTTGACATGTCATCCGACCACCACGCACACAGACATACAAGTCAAACTTATAAAACGTCGTCGTTTTGTGTTAAGAATTAAAACTTTATACTTAAAGAAGTCAGTCGCTCTAAAATTATGCTTAAATTTAGGTTTAAGTGTGTTTTAGTAACTTTTATAAAAAAAACCACCAAACCTTCTATTTCCTAAAGCTTAATCACTGTGTGACAGTATACTGTACAGCAATATTTCACTCGCACGCGCTCCTTACTCTCAGCTTGTACATAATTTTCTTCGCATTATCGACTAATTACTATCGTCATCGCAAAAAATACTATTTTTCTTCTGCACTTTACAGCTATCTTTGTAAACATACACAATGCACGCCATTATAGACTCTGTTATTAAGATATAAGGTATATTTTTGTTATTACTCTTCTAAACAGGGTTATAGGTAAAAGACATCATTCATTTTTTAACCGACTTCAAAAAGGAGGAGGTTATATATTCGACGTGTATGTATTTTTTTTTTTTTATGTATGTTCACCGATTTCTCAGCCGTTTGTGGATCGTTTCTCAAAATTCTTTTTTTAATTGAAAGAGTATGGTTCTGAATTGGTCCCATTGTCACCAAAACTGGTTCTGATGATGGACTCCTAGGGAAATCGAAGAAAAACCTAAAAAGTTAGGTTATTTTTACGCATGAAGAGAGATTCACGCTTGTTTGGCTGTACTGATATTCATGAAATTTGAGAAGAAAATAGGTAAGACTATGTGTTAACACATACGCTACTTTTTATCCCGAAAAAAAAACACTGTTCCCGTGGGATGCATCAAATAACATATAAATCTTTTTAACTTCTTCACGCTCGAACGGTTGTACTGACATTGATGAAATTTGGAATGAAGATAGGTTAGACTATGTGTTTACACATAGGCTACTTTTTATCCCGAAAATAATTACTGTTCCCGTGGGATGCACCAAATAACACATGACACACTGATTTCGCTAAAATTTGATATAGGGGGTAGACTAGACATTGTATAACACGAAGGTTACTTTTTAACCGACTTCAAAAAAGGAGGAGGTTATAGATTCGACTGTATGTATTTTTTTTTATCTTAAAAGTCATTGCTATTCCCGTGGGAAGCCCAAATAACTCGATAACCTATTTTACTTCTTCGCGCTCATACGGCAATACAGATTTCGCTCATAAAATTAGCAGCCTGGCTAACAATAGTAATCTGACGCGAATATCGAGGCTAAGCAACGGCCCATGCGGCCAGTCTTTGGATGGGTAACCATGCACAAGACTTCCATAAAAAAATGTGATATTTTAATCTGGGCGTTACTGTGCTTCGGATAACACGTTAATTTGTTGGGCCTGGACCACTACTCTTAGTACAAGCAGGGTTCAAACTAAATCAGGGGCTTGAAAAACTCTCGACGCCAGAGCTAGGCTACTTGGGTCATACTTAGTGGAAGAAGGAACTGTAAAATTTGATATGTTAATAGACAAGACCCTTGAACGGATAAGGAAAATATTTACGCACTCGCTTCGCTAGGAGTTATCCCGCTTCGTTCGAATTTCCCCCAGGATATAATTTGTGCTGCCTTGGACTTCAAACGGTTCGAACAAATACGGTGAAAATTTTCGCGCTCGCTTCGCTCGCGCATAGCTTGCTTCGCTCGCAACCAGCACGCTTCCCCAATTAGTTCTAGTACGTTTTGACACAACAAACATTATGTAATTTGTGCTGCTTTGGACTTCTTTATGCTCAAACGGTTCGAACAAATACGGTGAAAATTTTCGCGCTCGCTTCGCTCGCGCATAGCTTGCTTCGCTCGCAACCAGCACGCTTCCCCAATTAGTTCTAGTACGTTTTGACACAGCAAACATTATGTAATTTGTGCTGCTTTGGACTTCTTTATGCTCAAACGGTTGGAACAAATACGGTGAAAATTTTCGCGCTCGCTTCGCTCGCGCATAGCTCGCTTCGCTCGCATCCACCTCTTTTCGCTCGCACTTGGTTCTAGTACGTTTTGACAAAACAAACATTATGTAATTTGTGCTGCTTTGGACTTCTTTATGTTCAAACGGTTCGAACAAATACGGTGAAAATTTTTCGCGCTCGCTTCGCTCGCAATTGGTACTAGTACGTTTTGACACAACAAACATTATGAAAATTGTGCTGCTTTGGACTTTTTTATGCTCAAACGGTTGGGACAAATACGGTGAAAATTTTCGCGCTCGCTTCGCTCGCGTATAGCTCGCTTCGCTCGCATCCAGCTCGATTTGCTCCCAATTAGTTGCCTGCCTGGCACACGCCAAATTTTATCATCGTGAAGTTTATTTGGCTCTCCATAGCTAAACTTAAACAAAATATCATTACCAACCACTAAAAATGTAAAAATAAAATTGTTTTAAAAAACAAACAACCGACTTCAAAAACACAACTAAAAAGGGAAAAATAATTTTAAGCCTAAATCAAATCAAGAATATATAAAAAGAATAGGAGAGTTTATTTCATGTACTTATAAAAAACTATTTACAATTTTTAGTAATCCTGTATTCTTGAAGTCGGTGCCATCTAATAAGAACAAATTAATGTTTGTTAAAAAAAAACTATTTTCAATTGTCTTTCTTTGCTGGCACCGACTCCAAGAATACAGGATTAGTAAAAATTGCAAATAGTTTTTTATAAGTACATGAAATAAACTCTCCTATTCTATTTATATATTCTTGATTTGATTTAGGCTTAAAATTATTTTTCCCTTTTTAGTTGTGTTTTTGAAGTCGGTTGTTTGTTTTTTAAAACAATTTTATGTCAGGTCATTTTTGTTCTGCGATTTTCGGTATGGCCAACATCTTTGTGATGAACTAAATTTGTTGGCTGTCGGTCTGGGTATTGAAGCTCCAATGTCCAACCAAGGTAAGCCCAAGATATTTTAAATTCTGAGCCACAGTAACATTTACGTTATTTATGCAAATTGAAGAGATCGATTTTTCCCTTCCCCGTCGAGGCCAATGGAACCACAGCACTTCCGTTTTTTGAGGTGCGATTTTAAGGCCTAACTCCTCAATTTTGCTGATGACACAAGAGACGCCACGTATAGCTGTATCTTCGTAGCTCTTTCCGTTAGCTAAGATCATTGTGTCATCCGCATAACATACGATGTTGACGCCAGTAAGAAGACTGACCCTAAGAACTGCATCGTATGCGATGTTCCACAAAAGGGGACCTAGCACAGATCCTTGTGGCACCCCGCAAAACACTTCCCTCGAGTATAATAAGCCATCTGCACCTATGTATGTTCGACTGTGTTTTGTTTTTATGTATATTTTTTTATTGCGAGTAAACCTGTATAAACACAAGTAAGTATAGTGCAGGAATTAGCTATGATAATGTGATATCTAAGCGGCGGCAATTTTTAATGGCTTACTACTAATTAACCTAATCACAGTTTGGAAATAATGATGCGTGTAAGAGGATGTGGTTGCTTATAAGAAATATACGGTAACAGTAACCTAATATTACGTGGTTCATTAATATAAAACTCATTTATATTCTAGTATCATCGGTTTAATCATTTATTTATACATATTGACGTGTCACGCTTATTGAAGGATTTATCTCAATCAATCAATCAATTCATTTATTTTTTCACATAGGAATATAATATAACAACAGTTATAAGACACTTGTATAAAGTCAACATATAAAATACATGAAAAAGAATATGTAGGTATAAGAATATTTACAAAAGTAAATGTATAGATCACATTATTGTCATATGTCAAAAAAAAATTACATTACAAATTTCCAATTCAATAAATTAAATAAACAAGTCAAAAAATTACCAATAAAATAAACTTAACATTAATTGTAGGTACAAATTTCTACCATGTCCTCACGCCATGCTTTCGCTCGATTAGAAAGTGAAATTAGAATTATTAGACATACGTATGTTACCTAGAAACAGTTATATAGTCCGGTCAATTTAGACCAAAAATGAGAGTAATGTTACATAAAGCCCGAACAAGCTGAATTTCAGTGAAATTGTTCAAAATATAATTATAAACAATGTCTAGAAGTTCCCCTGTAAGGAAAAAAAAATATTCAAGGTCAAAAAAATTTGTCGCGATTTTCAGCGAAATGCGAATTACTCCAACAATTCAGATGCCAATCTTCTTTCTTTCCCTTTTTTTAGATACTTTTAATATATTTTACTATTTTTCTTGATTACTATTCTGCTTATTTTACTATTTATTTACGTGATATTCTTCTTGTTTCAGTGAGGGTCTCTTCACGTGTCCAGTCAACACTTCTCCCGTCGACTACGCTAAGGTAACACAACTTTAATCTTTATTTTCTTGAAACATAAAACTTATAGAACTAGAAGTTCAAAAACAAAGAAGTTTCATACAAACTGTTTAACCCTCTTTCACCCCCTTAGGGGCGGAATTTCCGTAAATCCATTCTTTACGCGTTCACTAAAACAAATACACCATCCAAATTTCATACCGCTAGGAACAGCCGTTTAGGCTTTGCGTTGCCTAGGTATAGATGAATGAGTCAGGACAAAGAGTCTTATAGCATAGATAATTGACCTAAATTTAGTTATTGTATTATAAAATACACAATTTAGTATATAAAAAAACAAGAAACTCTTTAAAACATGTTTTTTTTTAATTGGCATACACATAACATCGTTATAATTTGTGTGACTCCAGTGTTTTCCATAACACAGTATTTAACTACTTTAGGAGCCTTTGGATTCTTATTTAACTGTATTTAAAAAAAACTCAATACAAACCATAACGTACTAGTTATTATTATTCTGTGCCATAACACAAGACTTCGCATAAGCCTTGCAAATACAGCGCCATTTAAAAATGTCACAAGAAAACGAATCACTACGAAAAATCATAAAATCTGAAACAAAACACAACGGCGCGCGAGCGGTGCGTAGACGCACCTACTGCGAGGTCACAACGCGGGTGGCTAACCACTTAGTTCGACCACCCGCGGATAGATGGCGCTCTAACAAAACTTGTGGTCAGAAACAAAGTTGTTTGTGTAGAGCTTTTTCATTGACTCGTAAAATGTGGCTGCTTTAAATGTGTTAAATAGCTTTAACAAGAAATAGCTGTAGAAACAAACGTAACTATAAACGTACTCTTTAGTTAGCTCGTTTCATGTCATTAAAATACCTATAACATTTGAAATATGCGGTCTTATTGCCTGTAACGATTTGTCCCAGGCCTTAAACCTACTTCAAATATACCTATTTCTTTCCTAAATTTGCGTTTAAGCTATAATACGAGTATTATTTTTAATAACTGGTTACAAACTGGTAATAATTAGATGCTAAGAATAGAATTATGTCCTAGCGACGGAAATCCTGCCAGTTTTGTTTAGACAAGAACAGAACTAGCATTTAAACAACAACAAAATAATAACATAGCATTACAAGCGGATTAAGCACGCACCATTTGCTCGATTCCATTCCAAATTAAACCTTAATGGACTAAAAATATGGTTGTTCTTATTAAATCTGAAATTTGCAACAATATTGGTGTCATTTACCTCGCGGAACGACCTTGCAATGCTAACCGGTCACGCGGCTTTGTTGCCGTCTCTTTCCAGTTAGTAGTAAATATATATTGCTGTCTCTGTCGCGTGAGAAAGGCGCTGCATTGTGCTTTGTGATCGTTGTATTTTGTGACAAATTGGACATTGCGTTCTAGTTCACGCTTTAACCGCAAGATGGCTTTGTCAGTTTTTAAGTTGTTTTGCTTTTAACACAAATAATGTCAATAACAATAATGTCGTTTTTCAAGTGGCATTTTCATCTAGGCGATATCGTGGGTCGATTGACATGATAAAAGGTAGGTTCCGGCTGTTAGTCTTAATGCAAGTAGTCGTTAAGATAGATTATTAAAAGTAACTTTTTATTACATCATTATTTGATTAAAAGAAAACGCAAGTACAAACCACTTCCGTTTCATTGTCAAAAATCGGTAAAAAAACAATAAATTGTGATTTTATAATACGCAATTCAAAATAATCTATCATAAACCTATCATAAAACCTTATTTCTTATGACCTGTCATGACAACTTATTTCTTAACTTACCTCGTTCCAAAATAATTGCATTAGTCGACCATATCAGATCTTTTAGAAGATGACATAAAATAGGCCATACAGTTTTACACTTATTTTTGAGTAAATATAATTTTTTTATAGTAATAGTAAATGTTTCAGTATTTTAGAATTTCATCTACATATAAGTAAATAAATAAGTACACATATGAATATGTCTACCAATAATACATAGACGAAGTTACATGTAGCAACATCCTACATATACCTACTTAATTAGCTATAAGTTAATGTAATTATCTGTAATTCTAAATAAATAAATAAGCAGCTATCGATGATTGAGTCATACTTGTTCCCATAAAATCGGTTCCTTATCTCGAATAACGACTCAAAAATAAACATTCAAGCATAACATCATAAAAAAAACTTATCATACTTTATTGCGCCTGAAGAGAACAACTCGGACTTAAAAATGACATTTCGAATCACAAAATTAAACGAGTCTATTCGAAAACAAGTCGTAAAAATTTACCAAGTGTGAGTTGGGCTCGCGCAAAAAGGGTTCCGTACCATTGTTGTAATGGATAAAATTTCTAAATAATTTAGAAATTATTTTTTTAATTTAATACATAATTCAATATTCTGTGAATGTATAGAGGGCCTACCAAATATCGTTGTAAAGATAATATCGTTAAAACACTTTTTATTTACACTTTATTGTTTAATTTGATAGCTATGCTGTTATGCTTTGATAATAATTATGCATTTATATACATATTTTGTGAAAAAAAATTAAGTGTTTAGCAGCTACCGTTTTATTGATATATATAACAAAAAATACGAAAAAATAACCCTTAATACATATTTTATTTTTAGTATTTGTTGTTACAGCGCCACGGGAAATTTCATATCATGTGAAAATTTCAGCGTTCTAGTTACGGGTTCTGAGATACAGTTTGGAGTGAGACAGACAGACAAACAGACAGCGGAGGCTCAGTAATAGGGTTCCGTTTTTACCTTTAATGTACGGAACCCTAAAAATCGAATAATTCACATTTTAGCATCGCCGCAAACTGTAGACGTTAATATGAAGTACAACATGCTGAGCACATGTGACGAATCGATGCTTGGGCTTAATCTGTGGATTTTACAACCCATTGTTACAGGATGCTTTTTAACAAACGATAGAGCTGCCAACATATCGATAAGATAAGTTAAAATACATTTTTATTTTTTACGCATAATTGGCTTGCGCTTGACCGGTTCACTCTCGCTTTGAAGACAGTAAGGTTGTAGTTCAGTGGGAACAGGGATTCCGGCAAGGAGTTCCACAGTTTGGCCGTCCGTATAATAAACGTGGAAGCGAATCGCTTAGTACGCATTTTTGGCATTTCCACTGTATATAGGTGCCTCCAAGCAGTCTCCCTTCGCGTTCGGTAGTGAAAGGGGCCGGGGATTTATTAATGCATAATAGCACCCGTATCTCGGCTAGCTAAGGTAATCTGACACAATCATCGAAGCTAAGCAACGGTCGATGCGGACGGTGAATCGATGGGTGACCATCCTCAAGACTGTAGTTTTTCAAGTGGCATTTCCATCTGGGCGCTACCGTGGGTCAGATGACACGTTAAATTGTAGGTCCCGGCTGTTAGTCTCAGTACAAGCAGTCGTTAAGCCAAGTCAGAGGCCTTCGGGCGGCTTGAAAACTCTCGATACTAGAGCTTGGCCACTTAGCTCATACGAAGACGAAGAAGAATGCATAAAACTGTGTTGCAATATTCTTCTAAAGATATAAACTATGAATGTGTTTTAACAGTTTTTTCGGTATAAATCGTAAAAAATAGCTTAAAGACCGTCTAAAAGAACCACTCTGATAATATTTAAAGTAGCTGAGATGGCTTTACACAATGCTAATTAAACTATTTAAATACTTGACTTCTTACTACTAGAGTTTTTAATTAACAAATTATTTGTTTATTTTTTCGATATTATGTAATTAACAATTTATTTATTTTTTCGATCTTTTGTAATTAATAAATTAATTGTTCTTTCGATTTTTTTTAAATTAAAAAATCTCTTATTTTTTTTAGATATTTTTTAATAAACAAATTATTTGGTTTATTTTTCAATCTTTTTGTTATTTTCATACGCATAAGGCAAGAAAATACAACCTAGGTTTAATTTTTTTGCACTACTATTAATATGTAGAAATTATCGATACCATCTGATAAATTAGTATTGGACAACACTAGTAACAACATATTTACGTCCCATGCCTAAGGGGCAAAGAGCGGTAATTATTGTTTTATGACACAAATATGTTGCGAGGAGACATATGGTGCGGCTCACACAAAGATGTGCGCAGGAGTGGAGGACTCGGACCACCCCGGGGGATGTAGGGTGGGTTAACGTCGCAATGTTGGCTGACCTTGCTTTACTATATTAGAGTAAAGAATGTCTTTATTAACCCTTAAATGGTCGATTTTTGTTTCACGTTTTAAAAAAATATAGATAGATAGATAGATATACTCTTTATTGCAACACAAAAGGAAATACAAAACAAAGAGAAAAATAAATAAACAACTTATAAGTAGTGGTACAAGTGGCGGCCTTATCACTTACAGCGATCTCTTTCAGGCAACCAAAGCATGGAGAGGAAATCACAATAAATATATTTGTGTAATAGACATGTATTACTGTCTAGGAAAAAAATTTAAAAAACACTAGACATTTATTTACTATACTTTTTTTTGCTATAATGTGAGTGTTGTTTATAAACTACATAGCGCAAATAAAAAAATAAAATAAATGAAAGTCAATTTTATGTATGATTTGTAGTATGTTGTTTAAAAACAACATTGTCCATTTAAGGGTTAAATATTACACAGTGGAAACTCTATATAACCACACTGAAGGGACTGTGTATTTTATGGCGTTATAGAGATCGTTATATCGAGAGAATGAATCATTGTATGGAATACAAGCTAAACCAACTAAAGCCAATTGGTTTCGACGCTTTAGAAAGTTTATCGTTAAATCGAGTGACGTTACATGGAGTTTACACTGTACTTAATAGATTAAAAAAGTGTACACGTAGAGGCTCTGCCTGCGGTTTTAGCGAAATTTAATGACATGTTTTTTTAAATTACCGAACGAGCAGGGAGACTGCTAGGAGGCACCGATATACAGTGAAAATGCCGAAAATGCGTACTAAGTGATTCACTTCCACCTTTATAGTACGGACGGCCAAACTGTGGAGCTCCATGCCGGAATCCCTGTTCCCACTGAACTACAACCTTTCTGTCTTTAAGGCGAGAGTGAACCGGTTTTTTCTAGGCAAGCTCGCTTCATCTTAAGACCGCAATGGCAACATCAGGTGAGTTGTGGTCAAGCGCACGCCTATTATGTGTAAAAAAAAACAAATGCCTTTTAAGTTAGTTCGTATCATATCGAAAAAGGTTCGATATCAATCAAAATTAATTAATTTTGAACATCCCATATCCTTTAATTTTTGATAGCTGTTTATGAATTAAAAGGTACATGTTAGTATTAAATTATTGGTGTATCTGTCATACTGTGAAAAATATGTTTTCCACTATTTTGTGGGGACCGATCTTTATGTATATCAAACATAGCTAAGAACATTCCACTAACACACATTTCAAACATAAAAATAGCATGCCTAAGACTCACACACACACACACACACACACACACACACACACACACACACACACATAGATACGTCAAACTTAAAAGATCTCTGCTATTTTGCGGCTGGGACTAAAAATAGACTCACACGGTTATCAAAATAAAAATTAAAAATAATAGATATGCATCACAATGGGAACCAGATCCCCTACAATAGGAACTAGCCACCATAGAATAGGACACTTCTTTCCCTTTCCTATTACACACATATCTGTTTATCCCTTTTCAGGGGTACAGATGTGTAATGATTTGGTGTTGATAAGAAAAGATGAGATGTACAACTTAGTCCAAAAGGTTACTTTTTATTTCTTTAAATATGTGAAAGTTATTAAAACATTTATACAAAAAATAAGCGATTTTCGATGATTAATTTTGACAATTCGAATTTTAAATGTCACGTACATCTAATATATAAAATTTCCATGTCACAATGCTAGTTACCGTACTCCTCCGAAACGGCTTGACCTATTTTTACCAAATTTTATATGCGTATTCAGTAGGTCTGAGAATCAACTACTAACTATTTTCCATACCCGTAAGTGTGATAAGGCAAAACAACGTTTGCCGGGTCAGCTAGTATGTTATATTATTATAAATACAGTATTTTTATTTGAAAACTAGCTGACCCATCAAACATCCTGTCGTAACGATATTTTTTAAATTAGAATTGGTATAAATGGAAAAGGTGTGTTTACTATTCTAATACTTTATGATATACCTACAATATTACTAGTTTTAAAAAAAGGTTCTGCCATCTTAGGCCAGAATATTGCTAACTCGGGTAGTTACACGCCCCCCCGTTGAATGCCTAGCTTTATTAAAAAAAATACTAAATGTATCATATAACTGTGTGTATCTAATATGTATCTAGTATATTATTTCACGTCTCTTGTTTCCCGGCTATCAGTCTGAGAAAAAACGACAATAATAAAATCGGCTAAAATCGAAGTTAGCCTTCTGTTAAATTTATCAGTTCATCTGATTATTCAGATCTTGATTCCAACAAACTTGATCCTTTCTCTGTCAAACGTCCGAGAAAACGAGCAGCATTGTTGTGTTTAATAGTTTTTTAATGTCCTCGTTCATAATGCATTTATCGGTCAATAGAATTAATGCAATGGTTTTAAATATCAAATCTATTTAGGTGGAGTCGACTTTTTTATTACGATTACTCGTATTTTTTACAGTATGTTACAATTTTATGATGATAAATAAGCCACTAAAAACTGCTTCTGAGAGGTAGCTTTTCAATATTATTTTGCATGAAACGAAAATATTTTTTTTATTCATATTTGCACTTGGCTGCACCTAGCCTGATGTTAAGCAATGCTGCTATCTAAGATTTTGTGCGATTACCTAAAAGAGACAAGTACATTTTGCGGAGAAATGTTATCTTTCTGACAGAGTAAAGAGCAATCCTATAGTACTTACATCAGATTTGGACTAGCTGGGTGACTCTGTAACATATCGTATATTCATCTAAATTGTGAAATCTAAAATCTTTTACATCTAGGCGCTACCGTGGGTCCGATGACACATAGGTCCCAGATGTTAGCCCTTTGTCGTTGAACCAAGTCAAAGGCCTTCGGGCGGCATGAAATATCTCGAAACTAGATAACTTGGCCACTTAGCTCATTATCATCACCATGGGCCTTTGTGTATATTAGATCGTTGAAGCAGCGTCCGAGGGTTCTGGTACTTGCTTTAAAACGAGCTACTAGCTATAAGCAGCCCACTGTACGTTCCCACTGCTGGGACTCGGGGCCTTCTCTCACGAGGAGAGAGAAATAGACCATAATCCACCACGCTGGGGGTTGGCGGATGACACACGCCTTCGGATATTGTGGTCCTCAAACGTGTCGGTTTCCTCCCGATGTTTTTCTTCACCATATAGCGAGTGCAAATCTACACATAACGTGAAAAACAAGTCATTGGTGTAGGGCTGGGATCGAACCAGGGGCCGTCTGATTGAAAAGCGGATGTTATTACCACCGAGCCACACTCGCTTTTACTAGCTAAGTAGCTAACTATTTCATACGAAGAAAAAAAATGGTTGCCTGTAAAGTCGGTTTTACGGGCGAAGATTTTACGTGACAACGTCTGCCGCGTGCTGCGCGCGCGGCAGACCGATCATAGTTGAGTAGGAGAGAGACGCAAGGCATTCGGCGGGCCTCTCTCTCGTTCGGTGACTCATCGTAACGTTACCGGGCGTTACACTTTTTCATAAGTGACTCCCAGCCGCAACCTAATTTAAGACGTTGTCACGTCAAAAGTACCATGAAAATAAGATCAATAAATTAAAACGTCGTCAAAAATAAATAATCCTTCCCAACATGAACATCTCAAGCGTCGCATTCAAATCATCATAAAGCTTAATATTTGAATACATCTCCGAAGAAATCAACGAAGTAAAATAAGAATCCAAACTATTATAAGAATAGAATCTAATGCACCTATTAAAATCCCAGTTCTCAAAGAAATCAATTCATTATTCCAACAAGCTAGGTGTGCTCGGATGAATAAGCCGTGGATTTGACACTTCTGGAAGCCTATGACAGGTAAAAGGAGCGTCGGTCGATTAACACGCTGGGTCGACGACATCCGTAACATCACAGGCAGGACGTGGATGAGTTCAGCGCAAAACCGAGATAACTGGCGCACAAGAAGAGAGGCCTATGCTCAGCAGTGGGCAACTACGGGCTGATAATGATGATGATGATGATACTTCTTAAAAGATTGTTTTTGTTTTATGTCCTACAATATAAAAACTTATGCTGAACTGGAAGTATTATATAAATATTATAGTTTTCAACAAGTAGTTCTGTAACAAAGTAAAACATCTCTACATCAATAGTAATTTTCATTGTTTGTAATTATAATTCGAGTAACACGACCCGCCTTGATCATCCAGAGACAAGGTGAGCTGTTGTCACGATCGGAATCTGGACTAGATGTGCCGCCAGTCTAAGGACAGGATAAAAGCACACCTGCTTCTCTTCTGTAAAGCCTCCAAGAAAGACATTCTGGCAGTAGGTTGTTATTTTAATCTATAAAAATAAATATTTCACTTTACGATAAACTGAACATGCACTATCTTAATATATAAAAATCTCGTGTCACAATGTTTGGACACTTAAACCACTTAACCGTTTATAATAAAATTCGCACACATGTGCAGTTCAATCCAACTTGAGAGATAGGATAGTTTAAATCTCAAATTATAGTCGCAATTTTAATTTATTGCTAATTATTGTTTGTTATTTTTTGACAGTCACAATTATCTGTTAACTCCAAATGATTCTAACAGATGTCGATACCTTTCGACTGGGTTGAGTAAGAAATCATAGATGGCGCTGCTATGGTAAATCTACGAACGTGTCATATAAGCTACACTATCTATTTTTCATACCCCTAAGTGAGGCAAAACAACGTTTGCCGGGTCAGCTAGTTATATATATTATAGGAATCAAATATTAATGCTCATATAATAATTTCACCCCAGCAACTGTCAAGTCCAAGTTACTTATTCATCGTCGTCTGTAGAGCGATGCTATCTGCCGTCATGCGTTCATATGTCTTTTGTAGAGTTATTCAAATTAGAGATTAATCTCCTTTTTGTAAAGATATGTGAGATATGGAGCCACTGACCTCCACTGAAAGGGAGCATTTTACAGCGTGGCCCGATTTACATTTCGACCAGCGTGTGACGAGACGGGCTGGCGTTTTAGGGTGGGTACAGATCTAAATAAAATGAAAATATGAAAAAATGTTGTTTCAATCTTTTGTAGGTTAAGTTTTAGTTTAGTATTTTATATCATTGTTATGTTGGTTATAAATTATATCTGTGACGTAATAAATGATATCACATGGTAAGAGTACATTTTTATATACTTTTTAGGACTCATTTCACACACGGCTGGTTAACCCCATACTGAACCATTTCTAGTTCGTATTATGGTTGCTAATACAACTGGTATACTACACAATATACATATTTTATATAGCTTAAAATAACACCCAGACCGACAGCCAACAAATTTAGTTCAACACAAAGATGTTGGACGAGCCGGGAATCGAACCCGGAACCTTCTGATTGGCAGGCCGGCATGGTAACCATTACGCCAACGAGGTCGCCAAAATTAATGGGGGAACCAATAGACGTATTTTATTATGAACATATAATTATTACTCTATTCAGTTTTAATACAGATTGTCAATGTCAAAGTCAATGATCTCCTCCTTTTTTGAAGTCGGTTAAAAAATAAATAATTTGAGTCGATGCAAGCGCGAAATCTTAAATTTAAAAAAAAAGTTCGCATAAGACTTCGTGGGCGAATTCATTTTCAAAAGGCACTCGTTTTGTAATTATATCGGATAAAATTTAATTTTTGTTTAATGTATAAATTCGAATGTTTCGTTCATTAATTAGTTCATCGAATAAAGCTAGTTATTTACTTAAAATAATAAAACTTAAGAGGCTAAGGCTAAGGCTTATATCGAAACTCAAGAATTCTGTACCAAGTATACACACACCCTAAAAAGTGATTAAATATTGAACAGAGGTTAAACACAATATAAAACCTCCCTATTCTGATGTAAAGCAGATTGTAAACAATAAGATAGGAGACGTGTCGGAACGCGGGTCACGTTACAATTAGAACCTTCTTTCAAACGCGTTAGGTTTGGGTGACTAAGGCTGGGTCAGTGACATTTTTAATAGATCTGGTGATATAGGGACAGATAATGAAGTATTGACTGATATTGTAGCGATGAGATAGCTTATTGTGGAACAAAATATAAATAAGAAATTATCTTTTTCTTCAAATATATAAAATTTCCATGTCACAATGCTAGTTACCGTACTCCTCCGAAACGGCTTGAACCGATTTTTACCAAATTTTATATGTGTTCTCAGTAGGTCTGAGAATCGGCGGCTATCTATTTTTTATATCCCTAACTGATTGTTCAATTAATTACCCTTAATTCTTTTTTAATTTTTCGACGATTTTTTTTTATTTTTTTACTCGTATAATGTGGCATTAAAATACATACAACCCTAAATTTTGCTTTTTTATCACCGACCCCTATTATTGTATGCCCATTTTAGTAATTTAATAATTGTTCATCCCGCTCGATAACTGATCAATTATAGTGTTTTTAACTGTACTTATTCAACGCCAAAGTCAAGCCCATCAGCTCAAATATAAAACATAGGTATAATTACAGTTTTTTAGATTTTACTTTTATTAAATATTACTTAGTACAACTAACTACCTAACGGGGTTTCTGCTGCACTGCCATACAGGACAACATTTTTGTCCTAGTGCAGAGCACTGAGCTCAACTTAGCCTTATTCTTAAATCTAAATTTATGCATAAGGATATTTATAACTTAGCTAGGATTATGAACCATATTGTTGTTTTGAATAAAATATTTTGAATTTTGAATTTGAATTGAATACAAAAACATATTATAATAATGTAGTCTGGAAATCGTTTATGTACATCAAGGTTTAAGCTTTCCCATAAAACGTCTTTAATTTGGTGATAATGACGTATTAGAGTGAGTAAAAAAAAATTACGAAATAAAAGAATCATCAACTTCTTAACCACAAAGTTGCCATAAAAAGTAATAAATCTCCCTTTTTTGAACAAAGCCATATTTGGCTCTAATGGTGCACTTACTTTTAATAGCTCTACTTGTTTCATAATAAGGTAAAAGTCTCAAGTTAGAGGTAAGTTAGAGTTAAGTTCACAGAAGCGCACAATAAAGTTATCTAAGTGCATACATTAAAGGCCGTTTAGTTGTTATCTAGAAGTTTCTCACGTGAGGAATTTATTTGTCATGCGTAAGTATAGGATAAGAGCCAGCCAGCCAGAAATTATAGGTCTGAATTATTTATAATATCTTCGTGAAATAAAGTGTCTTAATATTAAAAAAAAGTTGTAGCGCCTGCACAACTGCCTCGGCTAACAGACGTGATCATCGAGGGTAATACGTAACGATCGATGCGGATAGTCTTTAGATGGGTGACTATGCACAAGACTGTAGATAGAACCTAGATCTTTTACACTTAAAACCTTGTAATTGCACGAAAAACTAGGTACCAAATGTAAATACATTTGGTACCTAGTTTTTCTTTCAATTTATCATATATGTTTATAGAGAAACCTCGTTGGATTACTTATTTTTTGGCTGATTAACGCCATACTGAACCATTTCTAGTTCGTGTTATGGTTGCTAACACGACTGATATACTACATATACATACATACATATTTTCAATAGATAAATATTTAACTCCCAGACCGATAGCCAACAAATTTAGTTCAGCACTAAGATGTTGGTCGTGCCGTGATTCGAACCCGGAACCTTCTGATTGCCAGTCCGGCGTGGCAACCATTACGCCAACGAGTCGTCACTATGCTAGATTACTAACAAGAGGATCCCGGGTTCGATTTCCGGCAAGGTCAAATTCTTTGTGATGAAATGAATTTGTTGGATGTCGGTATGGGTGTTAAATATGTATCGATATAAAGTATTTCTGTATGTACTCGTATATGTAGTCTTTTGTATTAGAAACCATAATACGAACTAGAAACGATTTATTATGGGGCTAACCAGCCGTGTGTGAAATAAAAATAATCGAAAAGTTTTGAAAAGATTTGACCACCACCTCTTGGCCTAGTTGTAGGAAGTAGGGAGAAAGCCGGTGCAGTACCCAGTTGCATACAAGATGCAGTGATAGATGGGTAATTATTAACTTTTTACTGTACCATACCATATCGCACCATACTGATACTAAGGGATTACAAAATCGACTGCAGTCATCTTCTTCGTATGAGCTTAGTTGCCAAGCTCTGGTGTTGAGAGTTTTGAAGCTGAACCGATGAGCTCTGATTTGGCTTAGCGATTGCATTTACTGTTTGAACAAAGACTAAAAAACGGCACCTACAATTTAGCGTGACATCCGACTCGCGGCAGCATCCAGATATGAAAATGTTACTTCTTTTAAGACAGTTTTGTGCATGAGAAACTGAGAACTGTCCGCATCGACCGTTGGTTAACCTCGATGATCGCGCCAGATCATCTTATTTAGCCGAGCCTCATATCATATTGACGTATGTACTCGTACCTGTATGATTCACTATCAATCAATTACGACTAACATTGTCCGTTACTCTGTCTGTCCGCGCTAATCCGACATCTGATATCTATTGAACTTGCTTTATTAGAAAAATATAAATGTTAGGGATATATTATAATATAAATAAAACGGCGGTTTGTATGGTTTATTCAAATATCTTAACAATGACAATAACGTTACAACATGTAATAAAGTAATCGCAATTAATCCTATAATTTATGTGTTATGTTTTTGTATGTATAATTATAGTATTTTAATTGAAAGAAATAATTGTGGAAATCTGTAATAAAAAATACCCTTATAATTTATTAAAAAAAATACTATAGTTATTACATCTCAAACATTCCACTCAATGATATAAATCAAACTCATACAATAGTTTGAATAGACTAACGAGTAACCAAAGATTATGATCACACCAATATTAAAAAAGCGAATGTTTGTACGCGTGTATGTTTGTTCCTGTTTCGTGCTCAAACGGCTAAACTAGATCAAATTTTGTAAAAAAGATTGCTAAAACAATGCATTCATTCATAAATAATATTTTTATCCCGGTCGCGGGGCTCTGCTAGTAGGGATATAACCCGGAAAGATAAAATTGTTAGTTTGTGTCATATGTTACGATATGAAACATATTTCGCCGTTAAGCTACCCTTGTGACATAGGCTATATTTAGTTTAGGTTTGCCAATATTTTATTCATAGGTATATATATATTTAAACAAATTAGCAATAACATTAATAACGGGATATGGCAATATTATTAAAAGGGGGATTTATATTGTCATAGGAATATTTAAAAAAAAATGGAATCACATTCAAAAGAGGAGTTATTACTTGTAACTATATTAATAGTATAATACCTCTGTGGGTTTGTTTGTAGGTATATTAAAAAAATGGAACTTCTACAATTCAAAATATTCTTTAGTAATATAGCTTATTTTAAATCCCATGCGAAGCCGGGACGGGCCGCTAGTATACTATACTACAGCGTAAAGAAATCTATCACTTTGTCGCGCGGAGATGCTCAGAGGGTCATTAATCTGATGTAATCATAATCTGTCATACACAGAAAGCAACAGTTAGCGGTGCGTTATAGTGAAATGGTTGTAATACTAGTTGTAGCAGTCGGGTTTGCCTCTAGATTTGACATTTGTTGAGAGGATACTAAGTAATATACCTAAACCTTAAGACGTACATTGTAAAGACACGTAACAATAACATTAGTATTTTCTTTATACTATGCTCTCTTTAATTATATTAATTAAAGAGAGCTAATAGTATAATTATATTAATTAAAGAGAGCATAATAGTTTGCATTGCTCATTAAATAAATAAATAATTGGTCACACATGGCTAGTTAGCCCCATACAAAACCATTTCTAGTTTGTGTTATGGTTGCTAACATAACTGATATACTACATATACATACATTAATTAATAATGCTTTATATAATATCGGTACAAATATATTTAAAACCCAGATCAAAACCCAACAAATTTCATTCATCATAAAGATGTTGAAAGTGTCAAGAATCGAACCCGAGACCCTCTGATTGGCAGTCCGGCATGGTAACCATTACACCGAAGTTGTCAAAAAACATTAACAATAACACCTACGTAAAAAAACAGGATGGCCAAAGATGGCCGTCGCTACATAGACTTATTTTTCACACATGCTTTTACTATCAAATGAAAGGACATTATTAGAAGAATACATACATTATGATGATGCATTTCAAATCCAAAATGTGCGAGTCGAAGGTTTCAATTTTTTTATTCACACTTGTTTTTAAACTGCATTTATTATAGTTGTCACTTAAAAACAGATAAATAAAAGTTATTGAAAATGAAAAATATTTATTTATTCACTTACTTATTACTAGATTACATATTCTCTTGTGACTACGTAACTAGGAAAGCCCTGAATCTAAGTAGTCCAATTCAACCTGTTTGCAATTTAAAATAAACTTAACCTCCAACAAGACAGATTAATTTTGTCTTCTATTTTACAATGGATTTCCGCAAAGTAACGCCTGAGTCAATAAGTTATCAGATTAATTTTGTATATCATCTGTACAAATTCAATACTTACAGGCTTACCTATTATTTTTATATATAAGTAGTAGGTACATACATAGCGCATCCAGTGAATAGTGTCTTCGTGTCAAGGGTGAAGAATTTGTCCGGGTGATTGGGATGAGCGATTAGGGACTTTCGGATCTCGAGCCGAGAACGATGTGCATTATGACGCAATGAGAATAAATCTTATGTCAAAGGAGAGCAGTTTAAAGAGATATGGCTGTTTATCTATGTTGATTAAACTATGTGTTATACTATCGCTATGCTCTGAGGTTCTACTAGCGTGAAGACGATTGAGCGGCGAGCAAAGAGGCTCATTGGTAGCGATGCTCTGTGCAAGGTAAAGTTGCAGAGCCTTGAGCACCGTCGCAAAGTAGCCAGTGCGGTTTTCAAAGCACGAGTGAACCGGTTTCTTCTGGGTAAGCGCGTTCCACCTTAGATCACAATATCGCTTACCATCAGGTGAATTCTGATCAAGCGCAAACCCATCATAGTATAAAAAAAGCGTCAATTCGGGGTATAATAACTTTTTGGAACGAAGTCCCTTATTGCGCGTTATGAAAGGGGGCTAGATGGAAAAAATCTTACGAAAAGTTGTCACGACACTTTTTGCGCACGGTGTGGCAACGTCGCATTTCCAAAATTTGTTCGGAAGTCAAATACGGCTATCAATGAAAGTGTTCACTAATGACAACAGCGCCATTCGTTTCAGATGGAGTTGCGATTGAGCCTACTGATTAAGTTTATATTATTTAAAAATATAATTATAACTTCAAAAATATTACGATTCCTTCACTAATTAATCGAAAGGAACTTCGATCCGGGTGTCCTTTGACACCTATCAAGTTTTTTTTTAAACAGGACTATAAGAACAGCAATGCGCCTAACCACACGAGCCACCATCTACCTCCGGGACGTAAGGCAGCTGCACGCCTGACTGTGCTGTCGTCGCTTCAAAATATAGGATTTAACCCATCTCCTTATACAATCTCAATTCAAAATAACAGTCTTTACAACGTAGAAAACTTCAAACATGGGATATACCGTCATATACACGATGAAAAGTAAAAAAAAGGAAATAAATATTAAATATTTTTTTTAAAAAAAGTTGTGTTGTGTTTTTTTTAGATTTTCAAATTTAATGTTTCATCCTTTAAATTATTTGTAAGATGTATTTTATTTATAGTTAGTCTTAGTACAAGTAGTCGTCAAGCCAAGTCAGAAGCCTTCGGGTGGCTTGAAAACTCTCGACACCAGAGCTTGACCACTTAGCTCATACGAAGAAGAAGAAAACAGTAATCGATATTGCTTTTATTTTGATTGATATTTGTGATGTGACAACACTTTTTGCGGTTTTTATGTATTGCTATTTATCAAACTGTTGATCTGAAGAATTACGAGTTTGTTTAAATTTGTGAATCCACGCATTCGTTTAAAAAGGAAAGTTAAATTCTTCTTGTACACTTGTGGTCACCCGATTGGTTGAAGCCTACAAGGATGGACCTGGGTTGATGAAATCCGTACTTTTTACTTTGCAACACCTTACTGATGAAATGATTGCGCAATTTTCTGGCGCCATCACTACCTTAGCATCTCGTTTGCAAAATATGTTTATAACTAAACGTACCTACTATAGTATATTAAATCTATATTAAGTTACATGCTAATGTTATATGTTACTAAAGTTGATGAACCGATTTTTATTATTGTTGAAAAAAATGCATAAAATGGTAGTGTCAAATACAAATACACCATATATAAGATAGCACCAAAGTTACAAGTCAAATAATATGATATCATTACAAAAGTATATGATATTATCAATTCTAATTCTAGAATTAGAATTGAAAATTGACATTGAATCATAATATCATATACTTTTGTAATGATATCATTCGCAATTTTCCCGATATGAGCATCAAATGAAAGTTAATGATTAAATAACTTTAAACTACAACAAATAACAAAATAAGAGAATGCCGCCGCCACTAAATGTTATAAAGTTTTTTTATTTTTGTTTAAAAAATATACTTTTACAGACTATCCTTTTAAAGGTGACCTGCTTTGCCTCAGATACAGAAAACCACTCGTCATTATACGTCTGTGTGTTAGCAATGAATTATTCACGTGGATTTGGATCAGCCACTTTAAAATTCTTCAATTCTAAGTATGTGTTGGGTTTGTTGCTCCCTGCATGTATAATATTAATATGTAATGAGGCATTTCCTATTTTGTTATGTATACATTCATTATGTTTGGCGCTTTGGTACGAATATGTGATTCGTTTTTGTTGTCTATCATAAACAAATAATATAAGAGACACTCAGTCTCCTGTTTGAAATTGTGGTATCTATCGTAGTATCTTATTTTTAAAAGTAGCTCCAGTGACAGAGAAGATGAACAGCGAAAGGTTATATTGGTATGGGCATGTCATGAGACGAAAAGAGGAAATGTGACTAGGAGAAGTGTGAATATGATTGTACAAGGTAGTGGAAAAGGAGGTCGACCTAAGAAGATGTGGATGAATTGTGAGAATAAGGATATGAAAGAGGAAAGAGTGAATGTAATAATAAATAATAATCAATCATTTATTTGCACCAATAGGATATACAAAGCAGATTACATTAGTGTATTATATTTACAATTTATCCTTAAATGTATGTACTAAAGGAAACTAAGTGAATTTTTATCTCTAAGGAGCGAATGTAGATAGGACGTCTGACAGAAGAGTGAAGAAGCAAAAACTGGCTGTGCCAACCTCATATTAGTGGGAAAAGGCGAAGACAAAAAAGAAGAGGAAATGAAAGGGCTTGACCAGTAAAAACCCCATTTCAAATCCATGATGACAATCACGACAAATCATAGATCGGAGCTTTTAATTTTTTTATTTTATTTAAAATTGTAGTCTAAAGAGCATTATAGCTAGAAGACAATATAAAAAAAATAAGATATCAGGTTCAATCAAAACGAATCCGGTAATGAATACAACAGCTGTAACAAACGAACTTTAATAAGCACTTATCTTTTTGTTTCAGGTAACATCATTCTGTCCGTGACAGGCAAAAAATCTCGGTCCAAATTCAAAGGTGCGCACGAGTAAGAGATTTAAGGGCGCTACAACTTTACAAACGTACTAAATTCAACCCTATTACGTGAGCCATAAAGTCGTATATCTATTTTAAAAATCATATTGCTTTCATATGAAGGCAAATATCAAACTAATTTCGGTTCTATTTCTTAACAGTTAAAATAGAATTTCATTTGCAATTTTGCAGTTAGCGAAATTATAATTGTCAATTAAATCTTAACTCTATTGCAGTAAGACTAAGGTATGTTTTGGTCTGCATGTTCTAAGGTTGATGTAAGGACCATGCGACAGATGCGCGTGCGCAGCTGCGCAAGGTGTTTGGCCACGTGTGGCCGCAGGAGAGAAAAGCCTTTATTTTTAGTTATTTCGCGTTGATAACTTCAGTTATTGTTAAGCTTGACTCTCAATTCGTAATTATAGGCACTTGTAATGGTAAGTATCGAGAAAGTTAACTCACGTTCAATTCAGAATTACTAAACAGTTTTGCTAATTTTATGTCTGGGTCAAGAAATGTGGTCGTTTATAATGATGGCTACACGAGGTCAATTACTGTTTTTTTTTTACTAGTAATAAGCTTGCGCTTGACCGCAATTCACCTGATGGTAAGCGAGATTGCAATCTAAGGTGGAGCGCGCTTGCTCAGAAGAAACCGGTTCACTCTTGCCTCGAAAACCGCTAGATTATAGTTATCGGGGAACAGGGAATTTGGCAAAGAATTCCACACTTTGGCGGTACGCACAATGAAAGTGGAACTATTTTCTTGATAAACATTACGTTTGAAACATGTACACTGGATTGAAATTATTATATGTTTTAATGTGTACTTTCTCATTTTAGCCTAGACATGTAGATAGACTTTTTATTGCAACACAGATAAAGGACATTACAAAAATAGAAAAAAGAATACTTATAACTATTGCTACAAATGGAGACCTATCACTAAAAGATTTCTTCCACGTTAGTCTGTTTATATCACGGATAACAGAAAAAATGTTAGCTACCAATGCTCAATTAGAACTTACTTGCACAGCCTATTCAAGTAGTTTTCAATATATTTTCGTCAAAGAAAATATCATAGTAATTATCGGTTCTAAAGTCCGCTATGCATCTGGTTCCCATGACGAATGCTATCACAGCAACTAGCAATGCCAATGAACGGTACAATTTTGTCTAGACCGATTTCAAGGCTAATAGCTAATAAGTATATTTTTAAAATTTTCCATTAAAAAGTTACATAAAAGTAATGTGATCTAATTAAACAAGTTTACTAGAGTTTCATTTTTAAAACAACATAGGTAGATACAATATTATTTAATATTTTACACACGGCTTAGCCCGGCTCAAAACCATTTCTAGTTTTTATTATGGTTGCTAACACAACTGATATACTACATATACATACATAAATAAATACTGTATAGAGATGTATATTTTACACCCAGACTGAAAGCCAACAAATTTCATAAACGAAACATCTGGTTGGTAGTCCGGCATGGTAATCATTATACCAAAAAGCTACACTTATCTTTCCAGAAATATTATATAAGTATAGTTTTTAAGCGTTTAGTTTAGGTGTTTGGTTAAAATTTGTATTAGTTTCAAATTGCATAATCACCTAACTATAAAATAGTACCTAATCTAATGTTAAATCTATTGTTTTTGTTTATCTCACAACATATGAATTCTCTACCTTCTAGTGCAATGAACGTAATCCAGTTTTAGTTTAGGTCGACGCAAGGTCGTTTCTTGGCCCCTCTATTCTAAAACGTGTCCGTCAATGATCTGCTCTATTTTCAGCTCAATAAATTTTGTGGCATGGAATTGATACAAAAAAAATATTAAAATATTCAGTGTGCTTCCACTGTGATACACTGAATATTTCAGAATTTCTTCCATATTTGTATTTCCGTAAGGAAACACCAGAGACAATAAATAGGTCGATATAGAATTTTATGTGTATCAAAATTAATACCTAAAACTTTTCTTTTACAAACTAAATTAGTATCCTTGCTTATTCCTTCTTGCAAGTTAGCTTTATTTTCAAATCTATTCTTAAGTGCAGTACAATTGTTCGTAATTGTTATTTCACAGGTAAGCATTGAACAAGTCGTAACATGTCTAAAGACAGGTTTTATCTCCGCCCTAATTTGGTGAAGATGAACTTGATCAAGATCAGACACGCTCGGAAGGTTTTGCTTCTCATTATTTATACTGATTAATGAATTTAGCATAAATATATCTAATGTAAATTCAGCTTATTCTCTTAAATCAGTATCAGAGTTAGCATAATATAGTGTATTTATTTGGAAGCACCTAATGCACAATTCATAAACGAATTAATCATTGGCGTCTAAGACTTTTTGTTCGTAGATAAGAAAATCGTATATTTCATGACTTTTTTTTACGTGCAGTAAGATATTTGATAGCACACGAGCTAGCGATACTCTAGCCTAGGGTGGAGCATGCCTTATCAGTAATAACTTGCTCTTAAGGAGGCTACCGGAACACACTGTTGAGTGCATGACGACAGATTTTTAAATTTATTTAGCAATAGACATTAGTCTATGGTAGGTAAGTCTTTTATTAAAATCTAAATGCATATGAGGTGTAAACATATACATATATCATATATGTATGTACTATCATGGAAATATTAAGTCTGCTTCTTCGTATGAGCTAAGTGGCCAAGCACTGGTGTCGAGAGTTTTCAAGCCGCCCAAAGGGTTCTGACTTGGCTTAACGACTACTTGTACTAGGACTAACAGCCGGGACCTACAATTTACCGCGTCATCTGACCCACGGTAGTGCCCGGATGAAAATGTAGTGCCCAAATGAAAATGAAAAAGTTGAAAAACGACAGTTTTGTGCAAAGTCACCCATACAAAGACTGTCCGCATCGACCGTTGCTTAGCTTTGATGATCGCGTCAGAACCTTAGCTAGCCGAGCTACAGGCGCTACACAGGTTTAGTTATATATGTACCTATGTAAGATACTTAAACCGCACACACCTACATACACATTCTGAATATATGATTATAAGAGTTATTCTCTAAATCCGCTTCTAGATCTTTAAGTGTCGATAACATAGTTTATTGAGCACAGTAGATCAGGGGTTTCTTATTTATTAGCAAAACCAGCTTGCTTAATCTTTCCTGCATTATTACTATATCGAACCATGTACAGCGCATGAACTAAAATATTATAATCAAACAATATTTAATAGCTGGGTGCTTGTTCGTGGAGGTTTTTCCAGATACTGCTATCCTTAGCCAAATCCTTGACCTCCCTATACGACATGACTTTCGCCTTCTTCTTAATTTGGTCTATATGATCTTATACGTCTTTCTTATAGTCCTCTCTTTGCTAGTATATTTCCTTCTATGATATATCATATTTTTAATTAAAATTATTATGTCGTATAAGGTGGCCAACCATCTTTCTTTTCCTTTTTTCTATTGTTGTTATTGTGAAATGTTACAAATCTACTACTTTCTTTCACCGACTATTTCAATACAATATTAACACATATCTATTCATAAAACTGTTAAAACAAAAATTAAACTTCTTGTTTTAGGGTAATTACAGCTTAAAATATAATCTATTGTCTTATTATTTTTTCAAATCAAATCCTTTAACAAGCATAGTTTATAAACAAAAGTAACTGAATAATGAGTAAACATTAAAATATATCTGACTGCATACGTAAGCAGTATTCCACATATGTATAAGATAATACATTCTAAGCTACGACATAAGAATTCTAGACTTATCAAGCTGACACTCTGTGCAAGTTTTTACGATTGTCGATGACCGCTGCACGAGATAGCTTTTTGCAAAAAACAACCAACTTACGTAGACCTCTTTTATTACTCCTTACAATTTAGCATGAGAAGTAATCCGGCGAACTAATCAGAGGTCTCGGTTTAATGGTCCATTCTGTAATGCTGACCAATTAGGTTTGAGCTGGGGTTTTGAAGAATACGTTTTTGGTTAGGGGTCTTGCAATTGTAGTCGTTCTTGTAAGGCGAACGTACGGCCTTGCCGAGTCATATATATTAGGATGGATGTATTGAAACCGGTACCGATTCCATTTTGACTTTTTACATTTGCTTAATACAGTCTCCGAGCTGTTTTGCTATATTCAGAGACAGAAAATCAATTTAAGATTCATTCGGATGATATATGACATAGATTGTAATCTACATCCTTTTCGCATTTTAGGAAAGTATCAAATATGGCTAATACTTTAGAAACAAGTAAGATATTAATAATTGAAAAAGCAACTGCAATAAAAATAATACTAACCCGATAAAATAGTGGATGTACATAAAATCCTTTCTAATTCTGATCTCGAAACGTATAAAAAAAATTAAGAATTTTACAAATCTGTTATGAGGTACAGAAACTTACATTCTAGTTAAGAACCTCCTACATTTTTATAGTCGGTAAAAGCCTAGATTTATTTTGGGTTTAAAATAATAACTAAGCTTCTTGTATTAATTAAAGTTAGAATAAAACTAGCAGCCAGTCCCGGCGTCGCACGGGTTATAAAATAATCTGAATTGTAAAGAGGAACAAAATAAAGCCTATGTTACTCGGGGTTAATGTAGCTTCTCAACGGTGAAAGAATTGTTCAAATCGGTCCAGTAGTTTCGGACCTATTCGCGTCAAACAAACGATCAAACTTTTCCTCTATATAATATTGGTATAAACAAACACTGAAAATAAGTCACCAATTATGTTAAAAAAATATTAAACTAACCGTAAAGTAACTGTCATGGTAAGAAACACGCCATAATAACAACAACAATACCAAATTCACAAAACAGTGCCACACCGTTAGCAAAAATAGAGGACTATAAATAACTTGATAACACTACTGAAAGGGAACAGTAGAACACAGGTAAATAAACAAAGGACTTAGACAAGTAACAATAACAAAATAAAAAAGAGGCAAGAGCGTGTCCTAAGAAATATTTGAAGGGGTTCCGTCAGTTTGTCAACTCTGATGTACAGAGGTTTAAAAGAGCTGGTTGCTAAACATTTAATTGCTAAGAACATTTAGGTTAGTTTAAATATTATTGTCCTAATCCTACTATAAATATAAACGTGTAAATTGAGTACGTGTGTATGTTTGTTACTTGTTGGATAAGGCCATTTTACAGTTTTTTCGCAATAAATCGTAAACGAAAAAAATATATATAGAAAAAGTAGCTTAAAGACCGTTTATAGAACACTATAAGAATATTTATATTTACATTGGTGCAAATTAGAAAAAAAATGGTAGAAAATATATTTTTTTTAACCAACTTTTTCATATTTGGTATAAATGTTTTTAGAGTTGTTCTTTAGACGGTCTTTAAGCAATTTTTTACCGTCTGTAAATTCAAGAATGTATCCTTATCTTCGCCTTAAGATAAGGATAAATTCTTGAATACCCCTTAATAAATAAATTCTACGAGGGAGTCACAAGCCTCAATACGGAAAAACTAAGGACAGTTAAAATAATTCTCAAAACCAAAGTCTAACTTTCTGCGCATTTAAATTAATTTGATTTACCAAAAAAAAACAAACAATTACATAACTAAGCTTCTTCCACATCAATGGAAATAACGGAATCCAAAAGGAACAACAGTAGATAATGCGAAGTCCTGTCTGTAAAAAAAAGGTGCGGAACGAAATTGAAACCAAAAGCACCTTCCCTTTACGACCTTAACCGAAAATTGCGTGACTACTGCGAAACAAATAATAGATAATAGTAAAGTTAGTGACATATAGAAGGCGAAATAGTTAAAGGTACAATAAATACAGTTGAAAGGTGTGACGAAAGTGATAAGTGGTTAGACAGATGATTTTAGCTTGGTGGGTGGTGTTTCCTAGTCGGCAAGAGGCCGACCGAAGAAGACATGGATGGAATGTGTGAACGAGGACATGAGAGTGAAAGGAGTGGGTGTAGAGGCTGATAGAGGAGAGTGGGAGAGGAAAATTTGCTGTCCGACCCCACCTAGTGGGATAAGGCAACTAAGAAGAAGAAGTAAAGTAAAAATTCAACAATTTGAATCGATGGCAGCTCATTTGGTCGCTCATGTAGATGCCTCGTTCCAATTTGTCGTGGGTTCGATTCACGCCATCCACGATCCATCAATTCAAATTAATAGTGACAGGTATCACAATTGTTTAAACACACTAAAAATAAATAATAAAATGAAATACTATTTTATGATTTGATTCGATCCTCAATATACAATATTCTTGCTAGACCAATCATCATCCACCATTTTCAATGTTCACATCCGCTCACATAAAAGCGGGTAGTTATAAGTAATAACTCAAAACAATTGAATATTGGCTACCGTTTGCCACCGCAGCGGAGTGTAAACCCGGACAGGTGACCACAACAAAGGAATACTTAGGAAAGATAAATAATAAAATGTTCTTTTGAAGTTTACCGAGAACATTTTTACTACTGTGTCCGAGATTGGTTTCGAGGTATTATGGTAACTCAGCCGGTAAAGTAGTTTTCTATCTCTCTTTATTGTTTTTGTAAGAAATTGTATTTGTGAATGAAGGGGTTATTTTTATAAGAACAGCTAGGCCGCGCATTTAAACAAATCAGCGACACTCTGGTATGAAGCATGCCTGGTTTGGAATAACCATCATTCAACTTGATGGTGGTTGCTAGACAAGCGAGCACTACAAAATTCTCAGGTCACAAACTTCCGCATTTTTAACATTAGTAAAGAGAAGTTTTTACAATCAAATTAAAAATGCTAAGCGACTTTGCTCTCGGCTAACTTACGATATCAACATTTTCGTGAAATTTTAATTGTAACATATTTCAAAAGTTGAAAAACAAATACCTATAATATCTTTGATTTTATTTGTTAACTGTGCCAAACATCTATAGTGAAATCACTCGCTGGGTCGCACAGTATTTGAACTGTAAAAAAGCAGTTGCAGCAGCAGTTTAGTTGCGCAGACCAATCTCTTACATCTCAAAAGAAATGGAATAACAACTTCTTTTCCATCCATTTATTTGTTATCTGCCCAATTACCTACCATAACGCAGCGTAAAGTTTTTATCAAAGCACACCTAACTTTTTATTTTTTCAACAACACACCTTCGGTTTACTCAGAACTTAAAAGCTGCAGGACCCCCTATTAGCTTCGGCAGATACAGACAAACAAACAAACGTAAATTTCACTTAGTTTATCGAATTCAGTGAAATAGCTCAATCGAGCCGCTCGCTCTCCCGCTGGCAGAGGCGGCTAAAGATACAACAAATAGAAACAATTATCACACAACTCAAGCAATTTTCAAACTTGGACTCCTTAAAATAAGGTTCAAAATATTTTTAGTAATTCTTACGCAAAAAACCAACGCCCGTCATCGTATTTTGATCCGTAAAACTATAAACAAAAGGTTTAAAATTGCGATGAGAAAAAATAATTCAGTAACAAGGTGTCAAGCAGTGATATACAGGTTAATAGAACCACCAACGTTGATTATTTACAAATTTAAATTTGCTGTCGTTTTGAACCTTAAATGTAAGTAATAGGGGCGAGAATGCATGCCACGTTTAATTGGTTTCTTGGTGTTTCGGCGTCGGTAATGCGACAGAGGGATCAATTGGCCGATGACAACACATAAATATTATAAGCGGCATTGGGACAAATGATAAAATTATTTGAAAGCCAGATAAGTTGCGAGATTCCAGGGAACGGCCACACACGGGAATTCGAATCACTTCGCACTTTGGCGATGTGACCACCTTCGAACGTGTGGTCGAATGTGACCACCTTCGAATGAGTGGTCGAATGTGACCACCAACTTTGGCCAATATTAATTATGTGTGAGACAAATAAATAAACGATTAGTGTGATGCGGTAGTAGACCATCCATCTTGCTTGTGTAGGGTTTTTTTATACTTATGGATTTGCGCTTGTTCACAATTCACCTGGTCAGCGATATTGTGATCTAAGGTGGAACTCATTTTAAATAACTCTAATATTAAAATTAAAACCTAACTTACAAATAATATATATTTTTTAATTTATTTTTGCTTTTCAAGCTCATCTATATCGCTCATTCCAACTTCTTGCTTCTTGTTCTATTATATTCCAATTTCGAATTCAAAAATTCATTCCATTTGCAAAGTGACTCTTGAGTCTATAGGTTACATTCCAATTTCATTAAAATGCCTCAAATGAGGTTTTATTTTAAACATTTTCATGATTTTTGTCATTTCATTCAAGCATTCTTCAAATATTATCATCAAATCTGACTCACAGTCATATATTATCTTTGTCTTTCACAAACACTCTCCCTCTTTCTCCGATGAAATGTGAACGTACGTTTGTCTATCAGTGACGTTATAGCCACAAATAAAACACATTATTTACGACGTCAAAGCACACAATATGACTGTGTTTGCGCGACGTTTGAGTATTTCGAAGTAATGAGTCATAAAGGTGCCGCTTCAGATTCTATTACATTTTATTTATTTATTTTTTATAAGTATTTCACAGCTTTATACTCTCAATACACGGTTATTAAAAGTAGAGCCATTATGAATTACATCATATAAAAAAACCGCCCATAGCACAAAACCAACTTTCTGACGTTTGGTTATGTATGTATACATTATGTACGTAAGTGGCCGCTCTGTTCTACTGGGCCATGTAGGGTGGTAGGTACATTTCAGGTTTCCGTACTTAAAAGGTAAAAACGGGACCCTATTACTAAGCCTCCTCTGTCTGTCTGTCACCAGGCTATCTCAAAAACCTTGATAGGTAGAAAGCTCAAATTGTCACAAATTGTGTATTTCTCGTGCCGCGATAACAAAAAATACTGGAAAATTAAAATGTTGAGGTACGTCCCAATAAACGTGTATTTTTCGTATTTTTTTGACGTGACAACGTCTTAAATTAGGTTGCGGCTGGGAGTCACTTATGAAAAAGTGTAACGCCCGGTAACGTTACGATGAGTCACCGAACGAGAGAGAGGCCCGCCGAATGCCTTGCGTCTCTCTCCCACTCAACTATGATCGGTCTGCCGCGCGCGCAGCACGCGGCAGACGTTGTCACGTAAAATCTTCGCCCGTAAAACCGACTTTACAGGCAACCATTTTTTTTTTAGTATTTGTCGTTATAGCGGCACGGCAAATATCTACATATTTTGTGAAAATATCAGCTTTCTAGCTATTACGGTTTCTGAGATACTAGGTACCCTTGAAGACAGACAGACAGACAGCGGAGGCTTAGTAACAGGGTCCCGTTTTTACCTTTTAGGTACGGAACCCTAAAAACTAGTTTGGAAGCCTTTGTATTTCTTTATTTGTAGCAAGCACTGTGTCAAATAAATAAATGTTGTATTTGTAAATATTTTTGCTTTATCTTTATGCTATAAAGCTAGGCACTGGCCTCTTGTAAATTATTTATTAAAATAAACAAGCTTTAATGGTAATAGTTAACACCATATTCAGTCACTTACCTAATTATAAATAACTTTACAGACATTACATGTAATTAATAAAGTACTTGTTTTAAGCCAAAATAATAAAGGTCACGCGAGCATCAAAAACCGTCAAAATTAACATTCTACGAGCATTACCTACCGTCCAGTCAAACCACCATACTGCCGGTATTGCCAGTGCAGTCACTGCCGGTTTTTATGACACATCAGTACTGAAGTGCGGATACTTCCACACTTTACAAATAAGTTGTATTATTCACCTAAGAATGTCCTACAAGTCTCTTTATTTTGAGCGTACACAATATTTTGGAGAAATAAACTAGCTTATATTAGTTGTATTTTGTGTTTGTGTATTTTAAGTGCGAACGGTCTAAAAAAGCTAGTGTTAGTTACTCGGTGGCATAAAAGTCTGCTTTTCCAGGTCCCTTGGTGAGCTCCCAGCCCTACTAATGACTTGTTTTTCAAGTTATGTGTGATTTGCACTCGCTTTACGGTGAAAGAAAACATCGTGAGAAAACTGTCATGTATGAAAACGTGTGTCATCAGCCACCCCGCACTTGGTCAGCGTGGTGGATTATGACCCGTACAACTCTCTCCTTGTGAAAGAAGGGCCCGAGTCCCAGCAGTGGGAAAATTTTGTGGAATGCTTATGCTTATACACATTGGCCTATATCTCTCTCTCTTCATGAGAGAAGGGCCCGAGTCCCAGCAGTTGGAAAATTTTGTGGGATGCTTATGCTTATACACATTGGCCTATATCTCTCTGTCATCGTGAGAGAAAGCTCCGGGTCCCAGCAGTGGGAACGTATAATGGGATGCTTATGCTTCACATACATACTTGACAAGTGAGAAAAACACGCTTGAAAATTCAAGGCTAAAAGTTAAACCAACTTGACCCATCCGAGCGGCCATTAATCCAGGCTGGCAGTGTATCAAGCCCATGATGCGCAGGAGTGGCGACCAGCTGATTCCGACAGGTTCCGCTAACGGACAAACGGACAGACATTACTCGTGTACTTGTTATACCGGTCCGGTGACCTTTGTGGTGAGAATTTCGCCTTCGATTCATGGTGGATTTTGAAATAAGTCGAAAGCTGAGAGATAAAGTGAGGCTTATACCCAGCAGAGCGATAGTGTCGACCCTTTTTTGGCTTAACAGATAACAGATAAATAATTTTATTCGTAAAATATAAATTTATGTAGTAATGTATTTTACAGGACTTAAGAATATTTACAAAGCATAGAAAAGACGAAAATTTAGTAAACTATAAAAAATAATAATAACAAAAAAAATATTAAGCCCAAACGTGCCGTAAAATATTACATTTACAAGTCTGTAGTAGATATTAAAATGTCATCTTCTAATATATAAAGATATTTACTTACTATTTTTGTCTGAAAAGGTGATAAAAACTAGACATTTACTTAATTAAAAATTCCGCTAGGAAAATCTAATATTACTGTGACTCTTTACTTTAGAATTTCCAGTTGGTGATAATATTTTTTTTTAAATTTACAATTGTAGCGATTTCGTAGGTGTTATTTATCTATCACCGTACATTAATATATACGTATGTTTGTTACTTCTTCACGCTCAAACGGCTGGACCAGTTTCGATCAAATTTTGTATGGTAAGACCCTGGATTGACACATTAGGCTCTTTTTTTATCAAGGATTTTGTCGTAGCGCCGGTGTTTGGATGGGATACCATGCACAAGACTGTCGTTTTAAAGTAGCATTGTTATCTGGGCGTTACTGTGGGTCGGGTGACGCGTTAAATTGTAGGTCCCGGCTTAATACAAATAATCGTTAAGCTAAGTCGGAAACCAAAGCTAAGCTAAGTTAAGGCGGCTTGAAAAGTCTTGACACCAGAGCTTGGCCATTTAGCCCATGCGAAGAAGAAGAAGTAGATGGTATCTAGATTTATGATTTATTTAGATCGTATCCATGCTTAGTAAACTATTTAAAGATTAAACCGGGTAGCACCGCGGGGCGTAGCCAGTAGTAATATGTATTGTGGTGTACAGCTTATGAGTGTGGAATGCGGCTCTATATGAATTCCCATCCCATACAAAGTACAGCGAGTATTTTGTATGACAGTAGTATGACGAATTTAAGGCAGGAAAAAATGTGAAGCACGCGCGGCAGTTGCGTTAATGTCGTTGAGTTTGAAAATAGATGACAAAATTAAATATTTAGTGTACTTCCGCTGTGATCCGAAATCCAAATTAAGACAAGTAAAGGAAAAATCAACTAAGATCAATTAACCAAGCTTAATTAACTAAGATCAATTAACTAAGATTAATTAAGATTAACGTTACCTATCACAATTCGGAAATTCTTAACTCTACACGTGTTTCGCCTAACCACAAGGCATCATCAGGAGATGCTGACTCTTCGATCGACTTGTCGTTCGAAGGGTCAGCATCTCCTGATTGTCATCTATTTACAATGGATTTCCGCAAAGTAACGCCTGAGTCAATAAGTTATTCGTTGAGTTTGAACTTGAACTTTGTATAATGCAGTTGGTACGACAATCTTATTATTAAATATATTAAAAATGAAGTTTTTTTTTCTAGAAGTTGGCAATATTATAAAATACTTATCAATGAAAATGTTTGCCAAACTTTGCTAGAAATTGTGTTGTGATTATTTTTGTTATAGTTGTGGTTGCGGTTGAAAAATAACTTCATTTTAACTGTCAAAGTTACCATATAGAGTGTTAGCAAATACATTTTGAAGTTTTTTTTTATAACTGACAGCTTTGTGTTTACAAATACAAAAAAAAAATACAAAATTTATTTATTTGACAAAGTAATTGTTACAAATATATAAAGAAATCCAAAGCCTTCCACTTTCCAGGCTTTCCAGGGTTTGACCACAGCTTGCTAGTTAAACTGTGTACATATACTCGTATAATCGAACTATTCTAATAAATATAACAAGCATCTAACACGGCGACCTAACCAGGAGTCCCGCCACCTCCGCCACAATCCAGTAAGTGACATGTCCAGGTGATGGAGGTCCCGGTGCAACAAAAGGAAGTATCTCCTCGCGCGGACCACCCTCGCTTACACAAATACAGTTTAATTGGCCCTCAGATTAGTTCCGAGATAAAATATGTTTTAATAGAACAGCGATGGCTTGTTGACAAAGGTTAGATGAGAAATGTCTGGAGGATGATTTGAACCTGTGACGTGACACCAGCGAACTAGAATAAATAGAATAGTAACTTAGCCGATAAAGTGGTTCCACTGTCTACGCGTAAAATACCGCGGTAGGCGGGGCAAAACAGCTACCTCGCATGGGTGACATTCGGCTAGTATCGGTGGCGTAATCTTGATGCGACCAACCACGTGCGAGCTTTGTGCGTGTGTGTTTCGTTGGGATAACAGTATAATTGTGTGCGTAGATGGATCCACATTCTAAGTGGCAATTGTATGGAGTTGCTCTTCCGTTTATTCTAGTTCGCTGCGTGACACACAATTTGGATTATTCAGGGAATATCAGCTCCCATAATTTTGTAGAAAGAAGGAAGAAAATAACACATTTATTTCTGACTAGCAGCCAGTCCCGTCTTCGTACGGGCTATAAAATAATCCAAGTTGCAAATAGAAACAAAATAAAGCCTATGTTACTCGGGGATAATGTGGTTTCCCAAAGGTGAAATTTTTTTTCAAATCGATCCAGTAGTTTCGGAGCCTATTTGCATCAAACAAACAATCAATTAATCAATCAATCTCTGGTGGTTCTCGAATGTCATGTTTTTTGTTTTATTTTTTACTGTAAATGGGTTTGCGTTTGATCATAATTAGCCTGGTGGTAGCGAAATTATGATCTAAGGTGGATCGTGCGTTGTATAACAAAATAAGTTAATATACAGGTTTTTAAGTTTTTTTTCTGCAAAGGTTTTTGAGGCGATATTAAAATTTTATATAAATACTTCAGCAATTTTAATCACAATTCTTTGGATTGTCAATCAAGGTAGATGGGGGGTTGAACACTTTTATCAATATGACATATTTTTCAATTTTTTGTTTTTATGTACATATATTTAAAAAAAGTTGACCAGTAACGGCCTAATTTTAAATTTTAAAACTAGTTATAAACCAGTAGGCAGGTATTAGGCTGGTTTACGATGAATGGAAGTAAAACTTGATAGTTATCTAGTGAGTCATCGGTAAAGGCCGTTGGGCTGACAAAAACCTGTGTTTGACCTTTACCAAATAATAACAGTAAGTCAAAATAAGAAAAAAGCGAGTGTTTCTCAGTGGCTATGACGACTACTTTTCAATCAAACGGTTTGATTCCGGCCTCTTACACCAATGCCTTGTTTTTCAAGTTATGTTTGGATTTCCACTGGCTTTACGGTGAAGAAAAACATCGCGTAAAACAAACCGATATGTTTGAAAACAGCAATTACCGAAAATGTGTATCTTCCGCCAACCTGCACTTGGCCAGGGTGGTGGATTATGGCCTTTATCTCTCGCCTAGTGAGAGAAGGTCCTGAGTTCCAGCAGTGGGAACGTATAGTGAGTTGCTTATGCTATAGATACCTATAAAAAAAGCTATCATAATTTTATAAACAAAAAACGATTGTGATTTAACCCACATGCTCCGAAGATTAAAAAATCCGAATACGCGTTTCATCCACCAACCCGCACTTGGTCAGTGTAGATTATTAACCTATATTTTTATCTATGCTAAAGAAGGCCACGCCTCTTAGCAGAAGGTCATATACTTCCGGCACAGCACAGAAAGTCTAAATTTTTCTATTACCGATATATGAACTGAATAGAGTTAGTAAGTATTTTCTAGGTAAGCGTGTAACATCGTAGACTATAAGTGTTGCTTAACACCAGGCAAGCTGTGCTCAAACGCAAACCATAAAATAATAAATAAAAATACGAGAGTCTTTAGACATTTATAGTAAAAAATAAAACTGTTATTCAAAATTCGAACAATGATTTCTCGAATGGGGATTCTAGAGATCAACGTTCGAACTTGGAAGCCTAACTGTAACCTAAGTCATGGTATAACCTAGTGTATGGTATTTTTGCATCGTTGCTAACCGCATTTAATTGCAGTGAGTTATCACCATGGGAGCCATTGTTTGGTGCTCATCCATTATGGTTAATGTCATGTTTTGTCAAGGAAAGCATTACGGATTCCGCGGAGGCAGTTACGAATACCTTGGGATTGGTGGAGCGAAACTTTTATGGTGGTAGTGATTTTCACATTAGGTACTTAACGTTTTGTTGCTGGCTCCGTTTTAGACAGTTTTGTGGTTTTTCACTTAGTTCTTGAGCTGTTATTTTTTTATATTATTCTATAAAACTATTTAAGTATTATTCTAAAATTAAAATTATAACATAAGTTTTTGTAAATTGTCCCGAATTGAAAAGCATTTAAATTGTAATATCGTGTCACTGCTAGGATTTAATATACACTAGTTGTGTTCCTTGTAATATTATTATGTAAATAAAGATTATTTGAAATTGAATTGACTTAGTTCTTGAGCAGTTTCTTTTTATTCTGTTTCTATGTAAGGTTCCACACGTTTTTCGTTATGTTTGATAAAAATCGGTCTAAGATGACCGCTTCAAAATAACAGATTTTTTTTAGAACTTACGTGCATATTTTTCCCAGTGATTTATTCATAAAACTTTTAAAAGCTCATCTTTACTCTCTTAATTATTTAAATAATCTCTATCATCCAGTGTCATTTGAAAAAAGTAAAACAAAAGAATGGCGCCAAGAGCTGTCAACGTATAGTGAGGGGCATTACTTCGATTAGTCGATTACGATTACGTCCGGACGTCACGGCAATCGAATTAGTAGTTGACATAGTAACTATTATATAAAAAAAAACTGTGGTCGAGACAGTGTCCGTACCTTGTCAGCGTTCGTAATTAGTCCGTTTAACAGGCGGATAATAAAGTTTCTAAAAATAAAAGGGTAATAAATTACTTGAGGGTGGTAATTTTATGTATTGTGACGATGTCATTTTTGATGGGAGGACATTGTTATCGTGTTTGCTTAGTTTAATAGATAAATATAAAATACTGTTCGATACAGCCTAAATATACCTTTTTTACTTCTATTAGATAATTTATCTTCAGAACCTGAAACGCATTCAGAACCAGTTTTCATGAACTGTACCTACAAGTTTTACACGTAAATGATTGCACCTTAGTTTAGAATTAATGAATGATCTTAATGACAAGGATGAAAATGAGCCCAAGCTGTTAAGCTTCTTACTCTGTTTTGGATTCAAATTCAAATCAATTTATTACGAATATAGTAAGAGTACAAAGACAGGTATTCGTTCAAACAAAAGTGCACCATATTCAGCTTTCCGGCGTGTAATTATTTGGATATTTAAAATTATACAAAAACAAATAATATACCTACTTATTTATTATGCTAGTCATACCATTGAGTCGTTATCTTAGTTTTTTATTTTAAATATATACATAACAACAAAGACACTAATCTGCCATACAATTATATTATTATATTTCACTTGTACAAATATTATTCCGTCAGTTTTTATCAATTGTCATATTATTATTCGTTCTCCCTTCCTAATCAAAGGAACCATGTTTCATCAAAGTGAAAATAGATCCCTATGACGAAATCATAAATTACGACACCCAAAATGTGAAAGTTAAAATCCAGTAGCCCATCCATCCATAAACACACATTTAGCTTATCACAAATTAAAGTTTTAAGACTTATGAGCTGTCACACGTAAGTACCACCGACTGACAGCTCTAATAAATGTGTCATTGGCTTTATTTTTGTTTTGTTGTACGACGATGTCACCTCACTATTTCGTGATTTAAAAGTTCCATGCCCTTTCTTTGTTTCGAATTTCAAATTTATGGAACGGTGATTTAACGACCTATGACATTGCACCGTTTTTTGTTTCCGTTTTTGTGACAAACATTTTGTACTTAGTCACTACTGCAACTATCAGGTTTTTTAGTTTTTTTAGAGATCTTTGCTAAAAAATAAATAATAAATTCATGACATATTTGTAAGATAGTAAAACCATTTATGTTAGTTGTTTACAGATAGACTGACTTTCGTTAACATATATTTTTTATTAAATGTTAATACAAAAATGGCGAAACAAGCCAATTCGTCTGTTGACAGATTTGGTGATCGGTATGCAATAAAACGTCTGGGTTTTTACATCTTATTTGCAATTTGGCCAAATTCAAGAATATTCGGAACATCGTTTTTTGCCATGAACTTAACGGTTTGTTCTGACTTGAGATGCAGTTATTCTAGACTAGGAATGCTCCATCTTAGGTCAGAGTGTCGCTAACAAGCCACGTTTCTCACTTGCTGGTCAAATGCTTAGCTGTACTGTTGAAAAACATTCATTCATTCATTCAATATTAAAGAGCTGGGCTCTTGTCTGTGGAGTTTTTTCCAGGTAGTTCTATCTTCGGCGAAATCCTTGACCTCCCTAAACGACATGACTTTCGCCTTCTCCTTAATTTGGTCTAAATATGATCTTCTAGGTCTTTCTCTTCCTCCTCTGGCTTCTATCTTTAATTCTACGATATTTTTAATGAAATCGTCATGTCATATAAGGTGGCCTACCATCTTTCCTCTTCTGTTGTCTATTTTGTATTTATTATGGTTCTTTTACCAGGCAGAGTACCTCTTTATTCGTTTTCTTTTCTTTCCTTTCCATGCTTCTCCATCACCACATTTCAAATGCCTCTACTCTCAGCCTATCTCTTTGGGTCATGGTCCAAGCCACACTCACACGAAAAAACATACACTATGGAAAAAAAAAATGTAAACCATAATATAGTATCGTAGCCAACCAAAGAGTTTGTCACAAAGTAGGTCGTAAGAGCCATCTGCTAACAGCGATATTACGAGCAAAGCTCTCCAAACAAACAATGAGTTCAAAGGAACTCTCATGTGTGAAGTATAAGTACAGACTTTCCTACAGAGTTGGTGTCTTGCAAATTAGGTCAGTTATTCTGGAACAATCCCTTGGAGGTGATGTAAGTACTTGGCCCTAGACATCTTGTTTTTGAAAATGTGTTTGCTATTCTAGATTTTTTATATGAATAATCATCATCATCATCATCATCATCATCAGCCTCTATCTAATATCATAATAATAATTCATATAAAAAATCTATCGTTTTCATTGCTATCGTTTTGATAAAATTTTAATCTTATTATCCACTTTGACGTCCTCGTTCGCGTAATGGTTACCATGCCGGACTGTCGATCAAGGGGCCTTGGGTTCGATTCCAACATCTTTACGATGAAATAAATTTGTTGGTTGTCGGTCGGGGTGTTAAATATATGTAGTGTATCAGTTGTGTTAGCAACCATAATACAAACAAGAAATGGTTTAGTATGGGGCTAACCAGCCGTGTGTGGTTACAACTGATATACTTACACTACATATGATATACATATATACATACATAAATACTTTATATCGATACATATTGAACACCTAGACCAACAGCCAACAAATTTAGTTCATCACAAAAATGTCGACCGTGCCGGGAATCGAACTCGCGGCCCTCGGCATGGTAACCATTGCGCCAACGTGGTCGCTATAAAGGATTAACTAATATAATTACGACTTGATATAATTAGATGTATGCATATTATGGGTTACCTGCTCCAACAGACCTTTCATTCAAAGCTCGTGATGGCATATCAACAATTGCTGTTCGATAATAAATGATATTATCGATTACACAATCGGTAAAGTCGTGTGCTTTACGCACGCTCTTACCGAAAAATAGTTTTATTAATCAAAATGCGTATTTTAAGAATGTTTGAAACGTTTGAGAATTAATAACTTACAATGATACCTAACTGATATGAGTTTTTTAATAGATCTTATTATTTTAACTGTTTTTTTTTTTAAATTACCTACTCAAATTATTTTCGAATTAAATACTTAATAATTAGAAAAAAAAGGTATCAGGCGGCACTGTAAATGATAGGTTCCAGCTTTGTTCTTGGTGACTTGAAAACTCGTTACACCAGAGCTTAGACGCTGTGCTAACACAAACACCTGCCCATGCTGACAATATATAAATCATGAATATTGTAACTAAGTAGCTTTAATAGTGTGACATCTGTTTTAATCTTTTTTCTTTATAATTATTTTTGTGTTTGTAATTGATGACTTAAAAAAATACCCGAAATAAATGGTATTTTACTAATTATAGTATGTCGTCATAGGCGCCATTTTACTTTTGATAGTCTGTGGACGTGCGCACGCGCATGGCTACGTGACGCCGGAATAAGGATGTTTATGTTTTATTTTCGTATTAATTCATAGTATTATATTAATTTTAAATTCTCCGTTGTATTCATTCAGTAGAGTTTAATGGAAGTTTAGTTAGCGCCTGTAGTTTGCCTTACTAACGTTATCGGACATGATCACCGAAGTTGCAATGTTGGATGCGGATAATCTTTGGATAGATTATCAAACACACGAAATAAGAATTCTATTGATAAACAACGTTTGTAACAAACATGTAAATGGTGTTATTTTTGTTGGTTACTGCTATTACCTTATTGTTATTAGATTTGCGGAATAAAAAACTGCGCACATTTTGTCATATGTCAAACTTTTTGCATATAACGTCTAATATTATTTTTTTCTAAATTTTCCAAAACATTTGTGACGATTTTTTTTTTCTTTAAAAGCATTAAACTCGTCTTTAAAGGGGAAATATTTTGTGTTAGTCCACGTAATGTTAAAATGAGATGCAGAAACCAAAAGACTATTACTACTTAAAGGATTCTTATAATCCTTATTTTTACGGCCAAACCTCACACCATCCATGCCCCATTAAACCATTTTAACATGTTTGCTCACATGGCCCAAGGGACCCTGAAGGCATGGTGGTCAAACCGACTCCATATGGAGGCTGCTAATCTATTTTTGAAAACAATTCGTGACACATATGGTGTATTTTTTTTTGCTTCTTCTCTTTGGGCCACTGGGTATTTTATTTTTAGTTTTTTGCGACTAGACGGCTTGTATTAGTTATATAGTTACCAGCTGACCCGGCAAACGTTGTTTTGCCTCACTTAGAGGTATGAAAAATAGATAGTAGTCGATTCTCAGACTTAATAATTACGCATAAAAAAATTGTTAAAAATCGGTCAAGCCGTTTCGGAGTAGTAAGGTAAATAACATTGTGACATGGAAATTTTATATATAAGACAAGCTGTGTGGTATTGATCGCGTTAATACGGAATCAATATTCGCTGATGCGTTAATCCAATACCTTCTTCAAAACTTCAAATCTATAATTTGTCCAAAAAGTTCGGTTGTTACGATTTTTTTCAGGTTAAAGTTTAGGTTGAATTTCTACTGTTAGGCTTTTTAACTATGCCTTCAAACATTTCCTAAATGTTATTTAAAGATACTGTTATGTGTGTGTGTAGGTGTTTGTAAGTATGTTTGTTAACTCATCACGCTCATACGGCTGTAAAAATTGTTACAAAATTTGGCACGGCAATAGACTATGGATATCTTTGAACTTGATTGGATATCTATGGATTTGACTATGGATTAACACATAGGTTACTTTTAATCCCGGAGTAACGCGGGTTATGCCGGCGGTGCGAAGCCAAGAAATAAATACATACCTATGTATAAGTATATAATCTTGTGGACGTAATCGAACAAGATACAATTTCAGGCATGTTTGGGCGGGTGGCGTTATTTAAGTATTATTTAGAAAAGTCGAATGAACATTTAAATATGTCACAATTATACTGTATTAAATTAATTCTCGTACTACTTATTACTTATTTGAAAGGTTAAATTGTGTGAGATTAATTAATGAAAAGTAAGAATTATGTAACATTATAATGTAAAATAAAAAAAAAAAAATTCAAAGTATACAATACCTAGGTACGTTTTTGTATTCAAAGAACTGAAACAATTTGCGTATTTTGTATGGACCGTAAACCGTACCATCGCATTTCAAGATTTGCCTTTCTCACCATAAAGATTACATTTATGTTTCTCCAAATTTATGAGCTATTACATAAATTTCGACACCCCTATAGAAAACAACTACCTTTGAAGGGTGATCTAATGATCATACCACTCATACCACGTGTGCTAACAAACAATAAGTGTTTCATCTTACATAAAATTAAGCAGAATTTAAACCTGCTTCTAAATTAGACTTTATCCCAGTGGCATAAGAGCTTTGGTTTCAATTTAAATCTATATGCTGGTTTGTAAGTAAGCCCGTAAACGTATCCCCTAATAGAGAGAATGCTTTTGTTATATTATCGCTAATGATGGAAGATAAATTAGTTTTAGTGGACTTAATTGATAAAAGTTCGTTTAAACAGGAAATTACGAATTGAATAGGATATTCTTAAATTTGAGTTCTATTCGTGTGAATATCTACGGTGTGGGAATTAACCTATATAAGTATTTTAGGGTTCTTTTTCGATATTAATATTACGTAACCGTTTTCTGCTACAAACAAACAAACGCTTTTAGTTTTCCTATGATATTTTTCTTGATTGAGCAAATCATACTTATTTTTTTTTTCAAATACATACAATCATTATCGTTATCACTCAGTATACTCGTACTATATATCATTGAAGGTAAATTTAGAAAATCCAATCATCTATTTCCGTTTCGACAAAGGGCCACAAATATTTAACCACCTAACAGTGGGTAATTATCTTATTATGGCAACGCCATTTTGGTATTTTACGCAGTGAGAATATAATTTATGAAGCACACTGAAATAGCATCTTTGAAATGACTACAGTGATACAAAAACTACCCTTATGTAGCTTGGAATAGGAGCTTATATCGCGTTTATAAAGGTAAGCCGTGGAACAAAGAAGTGACGTGAAACTAATTCAGGACAAGCTTTTACAACTTTTTAATAATAACAACCCTCCGCGAACAGAAGGACTAGGGTGGCGTTGATTTGCGATTTTATTGGGATATTTTTTTGGGGGGAGCCTTAATTTGACAGTTTATGTCAATATTAAATGACGTGTTGTATTTTATCAAAACTGACGCTAATGCGAAAAGCTTTTGTTTAGAAAAGCAATAAGTACAAATATAAATATAAACTGACTACCAGAAATTCACACGAGAGCGATTTTTGTACTATATTATCGCGATGTATTGTATACATAGATCCAAACTCATCTATACTTACTAGGTACTAATTTTGAAGACACATTTTGCCATACTTTATTTTGCATACAACATAAGCACAATGAAAAAATACAAAAAAAAATCGCTAATTTCTAAGGCGTATAATAAAATAACAGTTCAGTGGGTTTAATTTATTGGTTTCGAGATTTCAGTAAAAAAAAACTAAGTCAAAGGACGTTGACGACGACTATGATAATGTTCTGATTGTAATTTGCAGTAAAATCTAACAGTTATAACGCAAGTCGTAAATTTAGTACTAAACTTCAATATATAATTTGAGCCTCTTACAAAATATTACCTATTTTTAGAATTAACGACAGTCATTTCAAACACTGCTATTAACTAGTGTAACTTTACGATTATGTAAGCGATAAAATTAAAAATATTACTATCTTAGCAAAAAACTATCTAAAGCAATGTCTTACAGCGCATGAACTATTCCAATGGATGATATAAATAGCGTTATTATTATTATTATCATAATATGTGTGTATCTTATATATATTATGTCATATCTTAAGTTATATATTTGTCATGAATGTATGTGTATATAAATTAAATTTTAGTAATAAATAATTGTAAATTGGCTTGCCCAGTACGGTGCGATGCCGTAAGGCTACTAAATTATTTGATTTGATTTGATGCTTACCTACTACAGCGGATACTTATTTGCCGATTCAAAGTTTTTACTAACGCCAGCACGTAGTTTGCCTTCCGGTGCTCAAAAAGTTATTGACATTAGACTAAATTGCTTTAAACGTAATAGTTACGATACTTCCTTTTACGACGCCGAAATATTAATCAGTTTTCTGGGAGCTTATTTCTTCAATTTAAGTTTTTGGTAGCATGCACGTCACTTTAATTAAGGACTATATTTATGATTCATTCCAATCTTTATCATTTACGATACTTTCTTTTACGACACTAAAATATTAATTACTTTCTTGAGAACTGCTTTTTTCTTCTATTTCATTTCATCTTATTTTTGGCAGCAAGCTAAATCCACAATACATGTGTGAATTGTTCTAATTTTATAATTAAAAAGGTATTGACAAAGCAGGCAGCATATCTCCATAAACCTATCGAAAAAGTAATTACTCCTTTTTTTCACACAAAAGAGGTTGTTTACGACCCTTCGGTCGGTCGGGTCTTTGTCAAGGCTCTTTGTATGAGTTGAGGGTGCTCACGCATTGACTAGTTGGAAGTAGTCAGAACATTCTTTGAGAGTTTGGAATGATTTGAAATTTTAATATAAAAGGGGGTGATGGGTCACTGAATGGAGGGTGAAATTGGAGCTATGTATGTAAATGTCATCTTGGAACTGTGTTTGAAAATTATCTTATTTACACGTGATTTTTATGAACCAAAATTCGGTAATCAAAATTTTGTTTCCCGCATTCTATTCTATAAGTAAATAGATTTTGACATTTGAGTTGTTAATTCTTCAATATTGAAATTAGGTACATTACTTTTCTTACTCCTAATGTGTCTTATTGTTTTTAGGTAAGTTGTAAATAGTTTTTTTTTTAATTTTAATTGCCGTAAATAAAGACATTTTTAAATAAAGAATATTGTTTAGTACATTAATATGATAAAAATAGGTATATTTTATTTCTCTTGACAGGTTTATAAATTACATACAAAACTTTTTATGTGTCTCGGAACACGAAACTTAAGTGATGTTTTTACACTGAAAGTATTATTTTACAACTTCCCCTATATTTTAAAAGCTTTTATCTCAAGGACGTGCCCCCGTCATCTGCAGCAGCACGTGTTACATTTCCAATTATTTTCTTATAGCTCGTGTTTTGGTACAATTTATGAGTCTCGTAAAACTGTGGGTTTGTTTGAATCGATTCTTCGTTTAATACTTTCTGATTTAAAAGAATATAATATCAGTGTGCACTTATTTTATTATATATCCATTATTAATAAGTATTTATATGGTATTGAAATAATAATTGATGGTAAAGAAGTTTGTTCTACAAGAAATTTCCCATTGTTAGTAGCCCCCAAGCGCCTGTAGCTCAGCTAGCTTAAGTGATCTGTCACGATCATCGAGGTTAAGCAAAGGTCTATGCGGATGGTCTTTAGATAGGTTAACATGCACCAGACTTTCATTAAAAAAGTGGCATTTTCATCTAGGCGGTACTATAGGTATGTCATCTTGACACGTTAAATTGTAGGTCCAAGCTGTTAGTCATAGAAGCATTCTAGAGTGGCTTGAAAACTCTCGACATCAGAGCTTAGCCACTTTTCTCATACAAAGAAGAAGAAGGAGTAACCCTCTGCATATTAGATGTCTCTTCTATATCCCTTATTTCATTAACAGCCAACCCACGATCGCTAAATTGATCCATATATCAACTTTCTCCACTTCCCCTATCCTTAGAATCTGAAGAGCCTGCGGGCGTCAGCTGCATCTCTAAGCACGTGTCCCAATCGGAAGCCACGCGATCTTTGCTTCCATTGTCTCACAAGCCTGTAGGTAATAGCCACTTGAGATTTATACATCGCTTTAATACTTCAACTTCTTATTATCTTTCATTTCTTTAACTTAATACATAACATAGTATTTTAATACTAGTTGTAGTTTTTGTGTTCTTGCAGTTTTTGTATTTATATCACTTTGTGAGTGAACCCAAAACTACAGATATATTATAATTTTGAATTTAGATGTGTAAAATAAATGAAAGTTCGAGTAAAAAGTTTTGTATGTCATTGTTTTATTGGTTTACTATATTGTACGTGTCAAGTATTGCCTTGGATTTTTCTGTTCTTTCTTTTAATTTTTTATTTTAACCCGCAAATCGGACACAATATTTGTTACCGTGATTTAGTCTATTTTATTGTTTTTATGAGTTATTTGATTTATATCTAATCATATATTGTCTTTAAAAACCTTATGGTGGTAAACAGGAAGGAGTGTAAAAAGTTAAGCTATTGTTGCCTTTTATCAGTGCATCGAACTTTTATCGTTTTTCGTTAATACAAGTCGCGTGCCTCATTTTATGATAATATTGACAATTGAATTTTTGGTCGTAGTCACGATTTTTTTGTATGCCTTTAGTTTACTAATTAAAACTTTTGATATTCTACTTAAGGTGCTAATATAAGTGAAGATATAAGTGAAACAATATTTTATTAATTTTTTTTTTTTTTTTTTTTTTTTTAAATATATTTGAGGCTTTGTCGCTGAGCGACCATATCGCCTTGTAAATCATCTAAGTTACAAAAATCACACAAAAAAAAATAACAAATAACGTGATTAGTTAGAAAATACTGACTGTGGCGTGTATTTATATTTATGAAATTTGCTATTTTGTAAAAAGTATCCGTATCTGTTCCAAAAACTAGCAGAACGCGCAAACACGTACTAAGACATAAATACAATTTGCAAGTACCAAGGTGTAGATTAGAAATGCAAAGCTCGGGCCCACATTCTTTGGCTATTAAAATATTTAACAAATTACCAGGCGACCTAAAGCGTATCGATAATATTAAAACTTTCCTAACAAACTTAAAAAAACTTACTCATAACAAAAAGTTATTATAAAATAGAAGATCTTTTAACTGAAGGAACACTTAAAAAATCTATTGAATTAACAGGGTTGCTCATCTCCAGTAAATAATTGCGATGCCTTATGGGACTGTAAAGTGACATAGTATTGCAATAAATGGTTTGACTTTGACTTTGACTTTGAAGTTATCCTAATTATAATCCTAAAATATTTTTTCTGTTGTTATATTTGTTTTAAGAGCATTATTTGTTACGCCAATGCAACGGATCGATGCAAAAGGAAGAACTGTATCTCGTACCCTACAGCTTGCAATATCTTGAATGCTTGAATGTATTTTTGCAAAGGGCATAAAGGGAAGGTATGCGAGGGTGGCACCCTCACTATGCGCGGAGCTATTTCTACCATGGGGTCTCGCTAATTCCATGTGGGTTCGACGATATATATTTATGGTGATATTTTAGCCAAAATTGTTATTTATGATGCGATGCGATTCTGGTAAATGCTATGCAAAGTTATGAAGTTGTTATGGCTCATAACGACTTTACCCCATGCCCAGTAAAAACAATTAAGCAAAGCTTACGACTATTGTATATGAGAAGACGTTTTAAAATATGAAATATATAAAGTATGTATATTGTATGGTACCATTCGCAATCCCACTAATATAATATATGCGGAAGTTGGTGTGTAATTTTTTCACGTTTGAATTACTACATTAATTCACATGAAATTTTGTATACAGACAGCTTGTAATTTGGATTTACACATAGGTAGCCTACTTTTTATTCACACGGCTAACACTGTGAGGCGCAGGAAAGCAATAAATCTCTAACCATTTCGCAAAGTAATTTACAAAATCGATGCTCTATGCTAAATAAAAAAAAAAACAATAGGAACAGGCCATCGATCCGACAAACAAAAGAAAATCTTATTCAGTTGGTAGCCCGAGTCCTGATGACACGCACACACACACACCCTCGTCCACACGCTCGCAGCCCCACCACACCAATCAAGTCGCAACTTGCGCAGGCTGTTGGAAGTTTTGTTGCCCTCGGCCGGTCTCATTCGACCGCGGTCTGTCGCTCGGCGCGCACGTATCTCCGCGACACACGGTGCCGGGTTCAGTGAACGAGTGTTGTGCTTATGGACTATCAAAATGGTGCGAAGCTTGTCCCAGTGGACGAAGACGTTGAGCTTCCCGTCGAGGCTGTCGCCGAAGAGCACCTCTAAGGAGAGCGTGGGGAACCAGCCCGGCTCCCCTGGAGTGTCTCCCACTCCTAGCGCCTCCTCTCTCCCCCAGGGCTCCGAGAAAACCATCACCCCTATACCGATTACAGAAATCAGCCAAATCGTAAGTTTAAATTAAATATCAACATTCAAAACCGTGTTTAGTTTAGTCGCGCGGCTGCAGATGGAGCGCGTTCTGCATGCTAAGTATTTCATTATTTACAAAATGTTACTGTAACTGTTTCGCGGTAGAATGTCTAAGTTTGGTCAGCGCATAGCTAAACTTTTCTCACCATTCATAATCTTGCATGGAGTCTTTTTTGCGTTGATAGTGTTAAGTCGTCTGTCCTTGAATTTTTTGTGCGTTTTGGTCACCCTACTGAACAATGATGTTGTTCAGCAATTTTTGCAACATTAGCACATAATATTGGCGCTTCGTTTGTTTTGATGCTACCTTATGTAACCTTTGTTTTTGTTGTGAAATTGCAAGCATGAGAATTCGATATAACTGTTACCGATAGTATGATCATTAGTTTCGTAGTTCCAACCAATTTTGTTTACAAATACCTACTGCCTGGCAACTGGTCTTTAAATGGGCACCCACAGTTATTAGACCCGCTTTCCCTTATGGTTATCAAACGTGTATGAAATTCGAAGTGCTTTTATAGCCGCCTCGCCATTATTAGCGACTCATTAAATTGAACAATATTACTGAAAGGAAATGAATCGAAAACGTGCCTCGTTTCCGTCGGGCCGCGGTCGTTTATTGGGAGTGGATTTAGAGGTGATCGATGTTGATTGCCGGTTTTGTTTATGTTTTGCGCGGTTAGTGTCCGGAGTACCGGCGATGGTTGCGCGGCGCCGGCGTCGTGTCGCGGTGGGCGGCGCGGGCGAGGCGGCGCAGACGCACCGTTATGTCCCCCTTGCACTCACCTTGACAAGGCCGCGAGATGCGAGTTTTTGCAATGCTTGGAGCACATGACTTTCACCTCTTGAGACGCCTGCCTTTCTAAATGCTGAAGTCTCTTTCGGCTCTATTAGGTTTTACGTTTAATTTTAGTGTCGATAAACTGGACACAAGCCATTCGCAAGTTCCCAGAATTGACAAACTATTCCATCGCCCGTTTTATGTGTTTAGTTACCTATGTTGTTAGAAGTTTGCTATGGTCAGACTATTAAATGAATGTTTATTCATTCTTTTTCTTCGTCGTGTCGATGGTACACATATTCAAACTTAATACTTAAACTTACATCTAATTTATACTACTTTTTTTTTACTAACAAAAAAATTCATAAGTTAATTCCAATTATACTAATAAAAACACACACACAAAACCTTACAAATAGTAGATTAAATCTAAGTCAGTGTCCGCGGGTAAGGTGCTTAAAATGCTGGCGGCATTACCACGCTGGATCGCCAAGCTTATACGTTGACCGAGGTAAGCGCCAGCTCTTGGGTCATTTATACTACTCAATTATTGTATATTCATATAGAGAGATTCCTATAGAGCTAACTGACTATTTGTAAGCTATTTTGATTACTCTAACAACTTCACGCAAGCTCTCCAAATTGTAGTTGTAATAAAGTCCTAATATTTTTCTAGAGCTTGATGTCAATAGTTTTCAGCGATTACTTTTTCCATAGCAGCTCATAAGCAACGTTTACACGACAAACTATGACCTCATCTGGTTGTAAATTAAAAACGCACAATAAAATTTCATGTCAGTGATCGTAAAGAAAGCCATCAAATAAGAGCGGCCATTTAATATTTATGGGCAGCGACTTTTTAAAAAGTAATTTGACGTTTAGTTGCGCGTCATTTATTGGCGGTAAATTGCGAGAATTATTCAAAAAACGCAAATTCCTACGTTAGTGCGCGGATTTGAGAATGGAACGCGGATTGGGCGGTCGACCGCACGCCTGGTCAAGTCGGTTTCAGAAAACTTAGAAACAGCAACTATTTTAACATTATTTATATGTTTCATTTCTTTTATAAATTAAAAACAGCAAGAAAATTATATAGGTACTAGGTTAGTATTGCATATTTTTGTACGAGTAATTTGAATTTGTCAGCATCACATAAGTACCTAACTGAGAATGAGCTTATGAGCTTGAGTTACTTATATTAATATTTTTATTACAAATAATCTGAAATCACAAATGGAATAAGATATTACTACATTACACACATCATTTTAACTAATTAATAGGTAAATACGAGTACCATTAAATTTAAAAAATACAACCTATGTAATACTAATTTACACATATTATCGAAGGTGTTTGAATTGTCCAAAATATAGGTATAAAATATTTTAAAATTGTAGCTGACGATGATATTGATATTACATTTTTACTAATAATGTAACCTAATGGCATTCTACAAAACTGTCAGTCGATTACAATGATATGTCTAAAACGACTGTCATGACACTTTTCTTGAAACAGTTTTATCAATATGGCAAAATATCAATTAGCCGGGACAGCTAGAATAGTGAATAAAATAATAGAAACACAGAAATGTAAAAGCCAGAAATAACATAATTATGTTAAAGGCAAGTCACGCAATCATTAGTTAAATAAATATTCTACACCATTGAATACTACACACAATAGCAATTGTTTTTCATATCTATTAAATTCAAAATACCTATAAGCATTGCATAAGCAGCCCACTACACGTTCCCACTGCTGGGACTCGGGGCCTTCTCTCACTAGGCAAGAGATATAGGCCATAATTCACCACGCTGGCCAAGTGCGGGTTGGCGGATGACACACGTCTTCGGATATTATGGTCCTCAAACATGCAGGTTTCCTCACGATGTTTTCCTTCACCGTAAGCGAGTGCAAATCCACACATAACTTGAAAAACAAGTCATTGGTGTAGGGCCGGGACCGAACCAGGGGCCGTCTGATTGAAAAGCAGACGTTATTACTACCGAGCCACACTCGGTTTTTACAAAAATATAAAATACCTATACTAGTTTATAATAACGATTCTGCAAATATGTGTTCAGACATCAGACAAATAGGAAGGCACTAAAATGTTTTGAGACCTCAGACAAATAGGAAGGCTCCAACTTCAACAAGAGCTTATGGCGGCCATATTTATTAGGTATTTTATTGTGTCGACGGCGGACGCACATCTGCGTGTCAAATTCCTTCGTGCCATGTGCAAGCAGTGGGAAGCGAACCGTGCAACGTGTGGAAAAAATTATGTTGATTTGAAAATGGAACCACATCGGGTGCTGTTGCCGGCTGATGTTTTCTTTTCTTTCGACCTATGGCTGTCTCTCTTCCGTGTTCGATATTTGAAATTTATTAAAAAGTTTAAGTACTCATATTAAATCCTTACTTGATACCTATCTTTACCAAGACTTTATAAATAGTCCGGTCAAATTAGACAAAAAAAAAGGGTTTAGGGCGAAGATGAGGGTAATTTCTTGGTTTTACGGTTTTTTCTCCATAAATCGTAAAATGTAAGTGAAGTTTTCGTCAGATTGTTTTATACTTCTTTGAAGCTTGGAAACAAATAACGGCCATTACTATTTTCCAATTGGGTAAACCTACTAATATAATAAAAACAAAAGAGTGTGTGTGTATAATATGTTTGTCCTTTTTCACACTCAAACCTCTAAACCGATTTTGATTAAATTTGGTATGAAAATAGATAAGACCTTGGATTCTTATTAATATAATAAATGCTAAAGTGTGTGTGTGTGTGTGTGTGTGTATAAGACCCTTTTCACGCTCAAACGTCTACACTGATTTTGATGAAATTTAGTATGGAAATAGATTAGACCTTGAATTAACACAAAGGCTTCTTTTTATCCCGGATTAACGTCTTATTGTGCTGGATTAACGCGGGTAACACCACGGGGAGCTAGTCTCAATATAAAGTTATGTTTTAAGGAAATTAAGACCTTTTTTGTTATTTTACTCTTTGTTATTGTCAGCACATCGAAGTTTTTAGAAAATTAAGACCTTTTTTTTTGTTATTTTAGTCTTTGTTATTGTCAACACATGTCGCTTACAACCTATATAGACGTTTTCCTGTCAACTATTGTGCTCAAATGGCTTATTGAATACGTTAGTAAGGGAGGGTGGTGCGTCAGCTGCTGCACTCGATACCCGGGGTGCAAGGAATAAAGACTGCAACGGACTGCCTGCGGGCAATTGTTGTCTATGCTCTATGTCGGATTGTAGCTAATTTATTAAAGCTAAAAGGTTAAATCTTGATTTTACATTTTTATTTGCTATAAACCGTAAATAAAGCCAAAAGACCAATGTAGATTTAACAGTTTTTACACGCTTTATATTAGCTTCACCTGTATGTTTGTAACCGACTTCTTTGGGTGCGATTTTGACCCACTTTAAACGGCCAGATTTCGTTGAAACTTTGTAGATTTATTGAGGACCGACGACAACACACTAATTTGATAAAATGATTAGTTTTTTTTTTTGTATTTTTGTTTGTAACCGACTTCTTTGGGCGCGATTTTGACCCACTTAAAACGGCCAGATAAGCGGGTTTTTTAGTTTTTTTTTTTTAAACTACTATTATTTCACTATAAACCGTAAACGATGAGAAATATAAAAAATAGCTTGAAGACCGTCTAAAGAACCACTGTAAGAAGTAATATTTGTACTTATTTTGGAACTAATCACACTTATGAATCTACACCAATATTATTAAGAGGAAAAGCTTGATTTTTTGTTTCTTTATTTGTTTGATGCAAATAGGCACCGAATCTACTGGACCGATTTGAACAATTCTTTCACCGTTGGGAAGATATATTATCCGTGAGTAACATAAACTATATTTTGTATCTCGTTGCAACTTAGATTATTTTATAGCCCGTGCAAAGCCGGGACGGTCTGCTAGTTACATATATTTTGCTAAGATACGAGTAGATATAAAACCGGTTCATTTAAAACAACAACAATTACATCCGTTTAAGATCATTGAATAAGTTTTTTAACCAGTCTTTTTTCGTATTGATAAGTTTTATTGATACCAAAATACTTGTGAATATGAAAATTTCTTTAGACAGTCTTTTAGCAATTTTTTTTGATGTATATTACCGTTTAAAATCAATAGTGAAAAAACTGTAAGTAAAACCAAGATTTTTCCCATGTCTTTGCCCTAACTGGCAATATTTCCTTTTATTTAAAAAGTGACCCGAGAGTTTTTAAGCTTTGTTATTATAACATTTGGCAGAAAAAACATTTTTCAAATGAGAAGCGTTTAGGAATTTTGTAAACTAAAATACAAAATACCAAATAATTTATTGGACCAACTTACATTCTTAACAAAACAAACATTAAGTATTGGTACCTACCTTAACTAATTAATACTAATTCTAAATGCTAAGTCTTAATGTATGTAAATATAGTGCCTAGCTCCTGTGTTTGCAGGAGCTGAAACTGATTTTCGATTATTTTTAACACATAACTGTGATAAAATTTTACATCCTTCCTCACAATATTTAATCAGTCAAGCTTTAAAAGACCGGAAACGTCACTTTATCAAACCTTTTTTTGCGCATCCGTATCCTCTTGTAAGAATCAGTATCAGTGGCGTACATATCTGCACTTCGTATCATATATCACTGTATCCGCTCAGTCGCGATATTCGATACATGCTGATATTAAATCCTTAGTCGATATCCTTACCAAGACTTTATAAAGGGTTTAGGGCGAAGATAAGGACAAAACCTTGTATCTTATATATTGGTTTTACAGTTTTTTCACTTTAAATCAAAAACGGTAAAAAAATAGCTCAAAGGCCGTTTAAATAACCACTCTAAGAATATTTATACTTTTTGATACCAAAAAAATGGTTAATCTTAATTTTTGATTTTTTTTACCAGTTTTATTTCTAATTCATAGGTCTCATTGGTACCAAAATTAATGTGAATATTCTTAAAGAGTTTTTTAGACGGACTTTAAGCTATTTTTTCGTCTTTTTTATCGTTTACGATTTATAGCGACAAAACTGTCAAATCAAGATTTTGTTTGTATATCTATTTATCTTATGTAATAAATCAATTTAAACGTACATAAAAAATAGGCCGTGTTGATTCAAATTATCGTAATTTATTATTTTACAAAAGTTTTTAACGCAAGGATTAAAGTGCATAGTTATTCTTGTAATTAATTAGGTAAGGCTGCTATGAAAGTGAATTTCACGGCGAAATATAACTGGACAAAATGGAAGAGAAATTCCGCAGCCCTATAAAATTGAAAAAGGATAATATTCGATTTTCGAAAGCAGTTGTTCGAAGTTGAAAAATTCCGCACCTGCCTGGCATACAGCAGATGTTCGGATACATTAAGGAAGGCCATGTTAAATTGTATAAAATTTGGGTGTATCGGAACGCACGCGTGCACCAAAGAGAACAGCTGACAGAGGTTGCATGGCCAAACTTTTTTGAATTCTCTTCTCTTTACCTGAATTGAAAAGTATTATTGCAAATGGAACGGATCAGCTGATCCGTTGGCAGTTGGCAGCTGAGAATCTTCATTTGAAAAACTAAAAAAAAGATTCTTCGAAGAATTTAAATTTTAAAAATTTTGTTTAGTCAAAGAAATATTTATTTCGCTTGCATTGCAATAAATTCCCATTTCATTTGAAATCTAAAAAAATATCTGCTACCTACTTATAGCAGTGAACGTAATAAAATCAAGCCATAAAGCCTTTTGATCGCAGCTTTATTAGTTTTCGTAAGCTAGATACAGAATCGAGGTTATTATCGTAACAAGATAATCTCGATCATTTTCAAACACTGACAAAGTCCAAACATTTTTAATAGACCTGGCAATATTCAAAGGGAGTGATTTGGTTTATTTATAAAAGGGCCAAACAAAGGCCCTACTTCCTATGGCCGTCTGTTTTGTGTCCAACGAGATGTGTTTATTGGTGTATGTCTGGCCCTTGAAAGTCCCCTTTTGAACCCACTTGGTGATGTAAATAAACTTTTTGTTACTCTAATATTTTTAGGGGATGCAAAGGCCAGAATAACGTATAGAATAGAAAAAAAATAACCTCTTCTCGTGATTTTAAATTTCGAATATTATATTTTTAAAAGATTTATGACAGCTTAATCAAGGAAATTATGAAACTAAACAATTATTGCTATTAAAGAAATTAAACGTAATCATTCGAATCCCATTTATGGGATTTTGAGAAAGGGTTGCCATATATTTAAAATCATCGATCAAAGAATTAAATACTGTCTATTACGTAACCAATTATTTCTAACTTTTCAAATGATTTGATATAATTTCTGACGTTAATAATAGTTAAGGAAAAATGATATGTGTTGAAGTTTCTATACTTCCTAGAGAGTTAGATTCAAAAATTGATTATTACCTTTCTTTTGTTATTTTAATAATAGTCATTGGATAGTAAGAAACTGTTAGGTGATTAGTTAATCACAGGTAGCTGTTATAATAATGGATTATTTAAATCTTATTATTATGTAATTACAGGAGATATATGAGGAGTGGTGAATAGATCATTGTTATCGGGCACTTCGGGCAGTGATTAGTATTTTTAAGCGTGAGAATAGCTCTTGTTATATCTTGTATAATATGTCTTATTTATAAAATAATTGAAGTTACTTTGAAAATTGAAAAGAAACATAGCTTTTTGATCACTATAGAAATTATTTTTCTTCTTCTTCGTATAGCTAAGTGGCCAAGGTCTGGTGTGGCGAGTTTTCCAGCCGCCCAAAGGCATCTGACTTGCCAATACGAGTACTAACACTTACCTAGAACCTACTTTAGTTATGAAAAAAACTATCATGCTATGGTTTCTTCGTGTTGTTTTTCTTCACTTAAAACTCGAGCTCATTGGAGATCGAAAGCAGACCTATATAGGTTCAAATTAATTTATGGGTTGTAGAGCTAGGGTTTTCGGTCAATTTTAGTGCACCATATTCTGCCTGCAGCCGTGGAATTACAATTAAAACGTTTATGAACGTAATTAAGTATGTATATTAAGATGAAACTAATTATACTCAAATTGGCCGTCCCCTGTTTGAGGCACCCTGATATGATAAGTCTCATATACATCGCATGACAGAAACACTTAGAAAGTTTCAATTTCATTATGGAATGAGGGTATATTATGACGCCATGAGGCGGTATTATGAAGAATGACCATTATACAAAATGGTATTAAATTTAGCTTTTATTTTGAGGTGATTAAGATTTACTGTTTCGCTTAACGATGTGTTAAGATAAGTATTATATACTATATATGTATATAGGGTAATATATTAAAACTGGGTACGTTTACTACTCATTTGCATTTTAGGTTAGGTACGAAGTTAGTCTTAGTTTGAATGAGATATGAGTCATATTTATGTTGCTTAAAATCCTGGAAATTTGAACTTACTTTCTTAAACAACTATAAAAAAGGAGAAGATTGTCGATTCGACTGTATTTATTAAGCACTATATTTTGTTGGATTTTGAATGGTTATAAGTACTTAGAAAGGTAGATCATTTTTATTGTGCATACTATACTTTACAATACTATTGTACTTACAGGAATCCAGTAGCCGACTTACTTTGTTTTCAAAACTCATAAATCTACAAATCCATTTCTAATTAATGTTTTTACCCAGTCTTTCCTGACAAATACACATTAACGACAGAATTATTTGTCATTTAGCTGAAATATATCACTTTAACGACCAAATAAATCAATTTATTGCTCCAATACAGAAACGAACCTACCTTAATTAGTAAAATAGGTGCTCAATTGACCGGATGCGTCGCCATATTTGAACTCAGATCGCGATTCAAATAATCCAACCTCAACTTGACTTCCGGCGATTTGGATTATCAGTTTTTTATTTGATTGTCGTCTTTATTTTTATTGAGTTAAGACGTTAAATTGTATGTTTGAATTAAGGAAATACGTGTCTTTAAGTTCGTGGGAGAATTTTTCAACCATAAACTTACGCCTGATACGTGAAATGTACATGGATAAGTTTTGATATTATTATTTTAAGAATTGGCTCGGTGAAATATGATAACAGGTACTTATTCATAATATTTTTTAACATTTACTTAAAACTATATGCTGAAAATAACTTGGTAAATTGCGTTTCATATTTTCCCACAGTATTTACGTGTCTAGCTAGACTATCTATAATAAAATCAGTTCATAAAACGATTCCAAAATCAAATTCTAAAATTACAAATTCAAAGATAGAACTTGCTGTGGGAGAGTCGCGAATGTCCCGCGAAGTTTAGTCATCGTTTTGTAATGCGCACACGCACCTTGCCTCTCAATATATCGGAGCGGTGTTCGAAATTTGAAATTGATTCTAAGCTTGTGGTTTGTCGGTGTGATCACTAAGCCACAAGGTGTTCATCATTACTTTTACAATCAATGAATCATTTTATAACGTGTTTTGTACGATTCTTATTTATACAGTTTTTGATGATCACTTTGACTCCTAACTTTCAATCAACTAACAATTACAAAAAATTCGACCTTTTTTTTCGCATTTTGGTTAAACGAACACTTATTATGTTAAATGTGTTAATACAAATCAAATCAAATATACATTTATTGAAGTAAATAAATTTACAAGTAACATTTTAAATGGTAGCCCTAGCTTCTGTGCTAGTACGAGTAAAATTACTGTGTTACAGAAGCCAGAAATACGATTATAATCAGTGATGTTGAATTTCTAGATTCTACATAGATACCACATTTACCAATTACCAATTGTTACCCAAGTATAATAGTGTCGTGCTGATGGCTTAAAGTATTTAAAGCAAACTAAAGTACTTCACGGATAAGCCTCTTTTGCAATAAACACTAAGTTCGTTCATCAATAAATAGGTACTCGTATGTGTAATGTGACGCTTAAAATCTAGAAGGCAGTCGTTACGCTATGCGATATCGAGGTCGAATCTCTGTAACTTTGTTCATAAATTTTGTCCCAAGGCCAACAAGAATTGAATCATCGTCACGATAACAATGATAGGATTGGCTTTAGTATTCACAAAAAGGAAGACACATATCTTTTATCGCGACCGTTAGATAACGATCATATTGGACTAGATATGTCAATATCTAGTCAAGTTTTATTATCATAATCTACTCAAACTACGCTTTCCGCTTTAAATTGAAATTATGAGATTTATTATGTTACAGTGAGAGCATCATGATTGTGACAGCAAAGAAGTAACGAACAATCATATTCATTAGCCCCTATATAATATTAGTGTTACTACATAAAAAGCGGACGCTATGAAAGACCTTCGCAGTTGAAATTATCGAATTCACAACCAAAGGTGTTATTATTCAAACAAAGATGTCAAAATGTCCGTGAAGAATCGCATCTCCTCCTGATAAAAGGACCATATCGAAAGATCAAGAAAAAAAACAAACCAAGCCGCGATTTGGCGGGTAATTACATCCGCCATGTTTATGGCAAAAAGTTGTCCCATTTGCATCGGCCATTGTGGTATTTCAAACTTCAGTTCTAACAGCCGTTAGGACCTCTTGCTTTGATTTGCGTTTATACAGCGTAATTGTAAGAGGAACTTAAACTGTGTATTTAAGCACAAGCTTCGCATTCATTTTTAAAATATTCAAAATCGCTGCCCTACGGCGATTGGGCGATCACCCGAATTTTTCGCATAATTACGACTGGCAACTCCAAAAACTCCGTCCGATTTAATATCCTTTTTATTGTTCCCACGTTCCCACGGACACTGCACGCGAGCGCGACTACATTAAAGTCTTCTTTTTTCGAAATAAAAAAAAATACATCCGCGCTCGAGGCTCACAGTGTTCAGAGTTCTAAGCGGCGATAGAGTTTCCGAACCTATCCGAACTCCTTTCGTTGATTCTCGTTTGATTGCCGGTTGCTGATGCAGTGATACTATATCATTACAGTGTATTAACCGTACTTTTTAGTGCGTAAGCGCTTTTTGACGTGTGTAAGTAGCGTGATTTATTACATTGTTCCATTCAGATGATAGGTGATGTGTATTGGGTTAGTCTGGTACTTTAAAGTGGGCACTTTATTTGATTGGGGTATAATTTTCAAAAGTTTTCTTACGTTTCGCCTTTTGTTTTATAAATTCAACTTATTTATGATATTTGATCAATTTATTGGATTTGAATTAGTTGTGTCAACATAATCATCTATTAAACCATTAAAGGTAAAAACATGAAGTTCTGGCCAAGCCAAGACGTCATTTAGCGCCGTGTGATTACAAACACTGTTTGTAACCAAAGAGGTATTATTTCGCAAGCCTACATCTCGAGACCGGTTTCCGAGGATCCTTGCCACTTTACCCTCTTTGTTACGAGATTTACCATATTCGCACTTATTTCCTTCACATTAGAAATGTTTACCGTTCAAACTTCTCAACTGTTTATCAAACTGGTAATACGAGCTGCACGTTTTGGTTACTTTATTGTCATTAAAACAAATAAAAAATGCAAAATCGTCCGCGTAATTTGCTCATTCCGAGTAAAGCTGGAGCTGCTTTAATTTTTAGGACAGTAACTGCTCTTGTGATAGAAGCGACTCGAAATAAAATTAAACATAAATAAAAAGGCCATATTAATGAGAGATCAACTGATTAGTGCCCATATTTAGGCGTACAGGTGTCGTGTAAAAAATCGTGTAGGCGACACGGGTGTGGCAACCCCACATAAACAATGTTTGTTAATTTCTCAGTTGCCACTCTGTTCAAGAACTTTGGCTGGTGAAGTCAGTGGTGTTATAAACTTATTCATTTTACGGTTGCTTAGTAATCATGAGTTTTGTTGCATTTCTTTATGATCTTCTGGAGGTGAGTAGCTTACCTTTTCCCCTAATTTTATAAAAAGTTTTTTGACTTTCCCGTGAAGAATTTTCTTTATTTGAATCTTATCTTTTTCTTTATTTATTCTAATCTCTTATCTTTGATTGAACTTTATAATAATTATTCAAATCAAAATAAACCCATAATTACTTCTTGCCTGTAACTTTAGCAAGTGTTTCCTAGAAGCTATTATAAGACCAGTCTCAGACCATATGAGTTGCTAACCATAGTATACATAGACCCGTGTGAATCAAGCTTTCGATAGCCATATAACCTAACTGTAGTTAGCGGTATAGCGTTATCTATAAAACTATTAGTTTTAAAACTTATGGTAAAGTTTTACTACCGTGACGATTTAATTTTTATGCACTGAATATTTATATGAATAAATTCTATTCAGCATTAAACTTTCTTGCCTTTATGGTGTTTTGGAACTACGATAAGAATGAATAAAAAAAGGTTTTTGAAAACGTTTATAAATGAATAAAGCAAAAATGTTATATAATTATGTACTGATTTGGTATAAGTACATCATAGTTATAATACCTTTGTTAAACTAATAATTGAGTACTTAAAACTATTTATAATTTATAACCATAAGAGGCTGTTAATTCCAGTTTATTTGCATTATTTTTCGTGAGTACAATTCAGTAATAGGTACTTATTTTTGACTGAATGTTGAGGGAGAACTGGTGGATAAAAAAAAACATAGTATAATATGTACTTTCTAAGAAAAACCCAGCTAGAGTCGTGATATAAACGCCAATATGTCTAGAATCAGGTAACATTCTCCGGTGGCAGCCATCAACAGTTCTCAGTAACATGTTCAAACCTGAGCCCATTATCATAACTCGATCCTGCGATCGCCATACTAATCTTTATCTACTTCCTCTACGAAAATAAAGATAACATACCTAGCTTCTTTTTGTTTCTTTTTATGACAGTTTCATATCGCCTTTTGTCTGGATGTCCCAAATACAAAACAAACTAAGTTTCTAAAGGTTTTTCATTTCTTTTATTTCTGTCAAAGTTAGAATTTTATGTGCTATTTGTCACCACTATATCCAAAATATTTTTTTTACTCATCAGGCTTAGTCGTATCCTAGCTTAAATTTTCACACATGTCGTAACTGAATAAACTAAGAGACACAATTAGTGTGCCACAAAAAAGAAGTTAATTGGCATCAAATTGATGTGTTGAGAAAATCGTGTTGGGCAAACTTTCCCAACGCAGACCAGTCGAGGCAAAACCAGGCTATTGAGCAATATTTGGCTTAGATATCTGGAAATCTAGTTGGTTGGAATTCAGTCGCGATGTATCGTAAAAGAAAATAAAAACATTTGGTTTTTATTTCTAAAGATGACAGAACCTGATAATATGTAATTGCCAAAAAAGAAAATAGGCATGGCTTAGTAAATGCCATTAAACGTACTATTGTTAACATAATCAGTATTTATTATACCGGTCGACAAGAATGTATTTAATTCTAAAATACTCAACTGACAAATGACAGAAAATTAAACCTTTTAAAACCAATAAAACTAAACTGCACAAGCCATTGTGATACAACAATGGGTAAGAACTCTCAAGACGACATTTTGTTAACTGTAAATCAAGTAATTACTTAATTTGTGCTTACTTAAGCTAATGTAATGAAAGATAATGTATATGCAACGGTTAGAGTAATGGGAACGCAGAGCATGAATGAAAGGAAAGTGGATTTTTTTACGAACTAGTAAACAGTTACAAAGTATTTTAAACAATGTTGTAGTGAGAGATGTAATAATAATAATAAATGTTTTTATACACCATAATATGGCAAAACAATGTTACAATTAAATGGTAAATGAATTGGGAACATATGAGTGACCTTATCGCCTAGAGCGATTTTTTCAGGCAACCTACATGTTTATTTTGTTTAAGATAGGCTTAATCGCAACTCACCTGATGTTAAGTGATGTTGCTGTAGTAAATCTAAATACAACATACTTGTTTTTTTGTGTGTATGCTGTACCTTTTTAACTTTTGGTAAACTTATAAAATTGACTTACAATTAATAATAACAATAAATCAGTTGGCACATGCAATGCGCAAGCGCAACTGATAAGTTTGATGCGACATTTCCGCTTGATGTCCTTTTGCTATCTCTACGTTTGTTTTATAACAAATATTGTTGCACTGTCGGTCAATACAATGATTTTATGTGATATGTTTTTTTAATCGTAAGTAAAATCAAGTTTAACTGAGTACAGAAAAAAACATAGACATAGTTTACATTAATTATTTGTTAATCAATATTTGGATTGAAAGTAATACATATCAGTCTTTTAGTTGATTAACGACAAATCGTTTCATCGTTTTATCGTTTTTCATTAATGACATTTAGACCCGATAATCATAACCTAGGCCTCTAAAAAAAGTTTTTGTCAATAATTTGATGGGTGTTTGATTGTTTTAACCTACTCTATTGGTAAAGACGACATGAATCATGGCTTATTCATAGTTTTTCTTCAAACCGTGCTAGTCTGTTCTTCATTGATAAATTGCGGTCAGTTTATGGAAATTGTGTTGAGTACGCTGTTTAGTATGCGCATGATTTGGCTGTCCTGTTTCCAAGTAAAACAATTCAAATAAAAGTTTTGAATATGGAATGTGCTTTAAAATAAACGTTGCCAGAAAAAAGAAATGCCAAGAAGTAGGAAACTCTTTTTACACTTGATAAGTTTTTAGTAAATTGTTTTTATATTACTATATTACTTCGGCATAAGTGTAAACATACCATTGTGAAAATATAAGTGATGGATTGACCAATAACACAGTTTTTTTAAATAAGAGTACTTTTGGTTTTATTATTGACTTGATTTGATATTGTTTTTTAAAAGATGTTTTTCTTATTTACTCGCATTGCTTTTTGTAGTGTCGAAATACTAAAAAAGTCAAGTTTGAAGTCTATTTTAATCATCATACCTACACAAGCATTTTCCAGAAGCTTCCCGAAAACAAGCAACCACTAAACTTGTTTTAATTACCGAACTATAAGTAGAAATAACGTAAATAGACAGCTTTATATCCATTCTTAAACTTAAACTGTTTCTCTTTCTTTCTAACCTACCAAGTTAAAAAGAGATGCGGATAGAAAATGGCGGCGATGACTTTATCACGGCGACGCAGTTACGATCGTGTGTGAGTGCGCGTTAACAGAGTTAATGCTTTACTTACGGTTTGGATAACTCATTTTAAGTTTTTTTTAACTGCTCCGGGCATATTTCACAGTAAATTGCTTTGTAAAATATGACTACTGTAGCTAAACTTACGTTAATCAATCCTTCAGTTATGTTTTTATGTGTATTATAGTTATATGTTAGTTATTATATGGGTTTTTCTAGCTATTTTTACTGTGCATTTTTGATCAGTTATTTCGTTGATCTTTGTCGGTCGTGATAGTGCTATGATTCTGAGTCTTTTTAGTTAGCTGGTTTACTAATCTGTTCGTCTAGAATAAGATTACAAATGCACAAAAGTTTACCAATTTAATTCCGTTTTGGTAAATATCTGTCCACAGACAATCAATATAAGTGAATTTTATTAGTTCTGCCAAACATGTTAACCAACCAAATATTTTTTTACGAATAGAAATGAAAACTAAAATAGGACGTAGTTTCAAATTTTTATTATGATTAATAGGCTCACGTTTGACCGCAGCTAGTCTGATGGTAAGCTTTACTGTAGTCTCAGATGTAACACGCTTGCCTAGAAGGAACCTATTTACTCTAGATTTGAAGACCCCAAATTTACAGTATAACTACAGTACAATGAGTACCAGGTATTTTTTAGTGTACCAGTTGGACAAAAAACTGTACGATTGTACAATTTGTACCAAGTCAACAGACATCTATGACATAGACATATTTTTCGTCTATTTCCATCGCTATATGTAATTGCATAGTCAGTATGAGTAGAACAAATCTAATTACCCATCAACCGGAGATGCGTTCTGTTAACTTTAATAAAACCACAGTTATGTGTTTACATTGCAAAAACTGGTTGGCGTAACTATAATTTGATTAAAAGCCACTCTGGCAACTATTATACAGTTTCAGTGTAATCTCTTAATCTTTCTATGGTTTTAATTATAACAACAAACAACAATCGTCTTAAAAGTAGCGCAATTATTCCCGTCCTACTTTTCCATTCACACAAATCGTTTTCTATACCAATATTATACAGAGGAAAAGTTTGATTTTTTATTTGTTTCTTCTTTGCTTTCACCTTTTCCCACTATGTGGGGTCAGCACAGCCCGTTTTTTGCTTCCAGACTCTTCTGTCAGTCGTCATATCTACATCCACTGATTTTTTATTTGTTTATTTGACGCAAATAAGCTCCGAAACTACTGGACCGATTTGAAAAATTATTTCACCACTGGGAAGCTACCTTATCCCTGAGTCACATAGGCTATATTTTGTTTCTCTTTGCTACTTAGATTATTTTAAAGCCGGGCGAAGCCGGGATGATTGTAATTTATATAACCTCCTCCTTTTTTGAAGTCGGTTAAAAATACCAACATAATACACAACACATCTGTATTTTTTACTAAGAAAAAACGTTTGTCAGTCAGTGTTGCCAAGCTGTGAAAAGGAACTAGTAATTTCGCGCCCGCAGCCGCGTTGTCGACATCCGGCGCGATCCATCAATCTGCAGCCGCGGCCGGGTGCAACCACTAGCCCATTATTGTCATTATTCAATTTAACCAATCGGTTAGTGCCCTGTAACTCACTCTCGAGTTCTGGGGTCACACTCGTTCACTGAATTGAGACTCTAGAGATGACATAAACACCTCTGACATCGAGTATGATTGGTACGTTCACGTCTACTTTTTTCTTCACAAGTGTCATAGGAGTCATGCTTTTGTCAATAGATAAAATAAGCAGAGTAAAGAAACAAGTTACCAAAGCATTTTTGATCAATATTGGGATTAAAAGTATATCTTGTCTTATATATAAAAAATGGTTGCCTGTAAAGTCGGTTTTACGGGCGAAGATTTTACGTGACAACGTCTGCCGCGTGCTGCGCGCGCGGCAGACCGATCATAGTTGAGTGGGAGAGAGACGCAAGGCATTCGGCGGGCCTCTCTCTCGTTCGGTGACTCATCGTAACGTTACCGGGCGTTACACATTTTCATAAGTGACTCCCAGCCGCAACCTAATTTAAGACGTTGTCACGTCAAAATTTCCGTGTCACAGTGTTTGTTACCGTACTCCTCCGAAACGGCTTGACCGAATTTTTCCAAATTTTATATGCGTATTCAGAAGATCTGAGAATCGGCTACTGTATATTTAGTTTTTTTTTTTAAGGTTAAACAACGTTTGCCAAGTCAGCTAGTAACACATAAAATAAAATAAATAATTAAAATATTTATATCTGAGTAATACATGTCATATCAAGTCTCTTAGATGATTAGTCAAAGAATGCTTTCGTATAAATAATTTATATTACTGACGTTTAGATCCGAAAATTATGATTTTCGGATCCTTTCGACGACCTTTTTACAATGGATGCATAATTTACTTCGAGTCAAACCTATTTGAGCCTTGCGACCAAAAAGACTGAACGAATATAACGCTTATCCCAACAGTAATATTATTTACCATTGCTATATCAGCCAGTTATATTAATGAGTTTCGTTTCATTCATAAACTTCATTTAAAATCGTTGAGAGCCATCAATTTAGTAAGTAAATAATTTGACTAAGAGTGGGAGTTATTAAGCACCTTGTTTTATCAAGATTGTAAGTACCACCCACTGCTAGAAACCATCACTCAAGATCTTCTTAAATGCCACAATGCATTGTTTTGTTCTTCTTCTTCATATTAGCTACTCGTATGTGGCCAAGCTCTGGTGTCGAGAGTTTTCAAGCCGCTCGAAGGTTTCTGACTTGGCTTAACGACTGCTTGTACTAAAACTAACAGCCGGGTTCTACAATTTAACGTGTCATCCGACCCACGGTAGCGCCCAGATAAATTCTTCACTTTATAAACGACATTTTTGTGCATGGTCACCAATTGACGACCTCGTTGGCGTAAAGGTCATGCCGGTCTGCTCATCAGAAAGTTCCGGGTTCGATTCTCGGCCCGGTTAACATCTTTGTGCTTAACTAATTTTGTTGGCTGTGGGTCTGGGTGTTAAATATGTATTTATATAATTATAATATGTATGTATGTATATGTAGTATATCAGTTGTGTTAGCAACCATAATAGGTACGAGCTAGAAATGGTTCAGTATGGGGCTAACTAGCCGTGTGTGAATGTGTCTAAAAAAAAATTAAAACACTGTCCGCATCGACCGTAGCTTAACGTCGCGTCGGTGATCGCGTCAGATCACTTTAACAAGCCGTGCGTTATAGGCGCTACAATCTAAAGTTAACAAACTGAAGTTGGTTTCGAAACCTGCGCCCGCGCACTTAGCGGTTGACACGGCGACCTCTCGAGGTTTCCGCTGCTTCGTATTGATTTATCGCTCATTATTAGTGGAAATACTTCGGCATTGTTTGATTGGAAACGTTGTTACGAGTGACAGTAGTTATTGTGATAAATAAATAAATAAATAAATAAATAATAAATAAATAAAATCTTTATTAACATAACATTACAAATGATAGCTGATAAACTTACATATCTAAAGAAAGTAGAGCTTGATAAGACGTGAAATGTGTTTGTTGTAACAACAGTAAAAAAATGATTTTATCGACGTTTTATGCGCACACCCACCCGCCCTCCCTCTAAGACCCCCTCTAAATGATGTAGATGACTTCGTAAAAATTACAAAATAAGATAATAAGGTACTTGTATTTTGACATTGTTTTAATTTTGTTTAATACGGATGACTCTAAAATGTACACAAGTATATTTATGTATTTCTATTTTGTATTTTATATAGTATAATATTTTATTAATAATTATGTATATGAATTGACTTGTAAAATATTTTTTTACCAATAAATATGATTATTAACATAGTTTGAACTGTAAAGTTTTAAACACTTATGGATTTTCGACGTAACCAACTGTTAAGTCAATAAAAACTATAAAAAATATCGAAAAAATAGCTTAAGGACCGTCTAAGCAACTACTCTAAGAATATATTATACCTATATACTTATTTCGGTACCAATCAGACGGATGAATTAGAAATAAAACTGGTTTATAAAAACTAAAATTGAGTGTTTTTAACCAGCTTTTTTCTTTCATATCGATAAGTCTGATAAGTACCAAAATAATTATAAATATTCTTAGAATGATTCTTTAGACGGCCTTTGAGCAATTTTTTCAATATTTTTTCCGTTTACGATTTTTAGCGAAAAACCTGTATAATTAAAATTTTGCACTTATCTTAACTTTAAGTTAACGTTGCAATTTTTCCCCATATAAATGTGTAATTTCCTAACATCGTAGACTGAATGCATCAAATCAAAGATGGCGCGTGAAACAACTAACAAGCAATCTCAGATGGTCCATTTACTTACGTACCTACGGTAACGTAACACGATATTACTCGTGCGTCGGTAACAGAACGTAATGATACTTATGTAGCAATAATAGTGGACTACTGAAGACATGATTTAGTCTACACTTCCCACGTTTCTTCCCGTAACAGTTTGAAGATAGGCTAACTTAATAAAAACTATATTTTTCATAATAAGCCTGTTTTGTGTACAAAGAAAACCGCAGTCCCCAACCGTAAATTGCTGGTATTGTATAGTTTTGCGTTTGTTTTGGATTATATTGTTATATTGTATGACTATTTTTTAAGTGCATTGTATGTGAAATAATTGAGTCAGCACTGGCTTCTGTAACATAGTTCATACTAGCACACAAGCCAGGGCAATTAATAAGTGTAAAAAAAAATACTTGTACATATTTAGTTCAATAAATATTTATTTGTTTTGATTTGATAAAAGCCGCAATTATCTTGGCAAAGCTGGTAAAATATGCAATTACGATGTGCGATTGTTTTTCAAATTCAATTTAAGAACTTCTGTTCTACATTTGAAATCGTCTGCGGGCGTTCGGATCGTGAGAACGTGCCTAACCGACTGATGTTTATCGGAATGCGCGCGTAGCACCGCATAGCTGCGGTTGCTGGCTGAATTATTGGCGACAGTTACTGTTAGGGATCAGGAAAAATCATAATTTAAAATAAGAACACATCACCGCACACGCACGAAAAGAAAACAAAAGAAAGATAATAGACACTTCAAAAACAGATTGATATCGTCAAACGAATGCATACGTTCGAGGAATTAAAATATTTATTTCTGTATGAGTTATATTAAAACACCTTTAATGTGGTAATCTGACTCTTATCTCTCATTAAACATAGAATAACAAATGCCGCGATGAATGAAAGCAGTCCAACTGGAGGAAGAAAATATAGAATTAAGATTGAACGTAATCCGAAACTCCTACGCGATGACAGACAACCTAATTGATATCGCATTACTTAAACTCCTTCGAAAGGAGTGTTCTATTTTTGAAATCTTTTAATTCATTCGGGAATTCTTTTTTTAAATTATCAGTGACAAAAGTTGCCATGTTTTAGAAGTTTAGCTATACAGCTACCATAGAAGCTAATTAGGTCCATTTTAGTTTGAAATAGCTAACAACCAATTTAGGTCAACTTCTTCATTTTTCAAACTAAACATTAGAACGAATAAACCGCAGCCTTAATCGAGGCATCGATTGGCGTTGTGTAAACAAAAACAACGGTTGCATTAGCAGTGTATATAATATGATTGACTGTACGACTGTCTGTCAGTCTAGCCATTATAGTCTGTTTAGATTCATTGTTAAAATAATCTCTTGTTAGTTGAGTTTATTTTCAAACAAGCACTTTTCTGGATTTTATTCGTATTACGGATTTTTCCTATATAGTTTTTATCTGTAAGCATTTTGTATTGTTACCTTTAAGTTTTAGTTAATCCTGCACTTTTATAAATTTTAAAAGTACTCGTAATTTTTCAAATACACGCACTTACATTAATACTTTTTTATTTACTCACTAGCAGATTGTCCCGGTTTCACACGAGCTATAAAATAATCTAAGTTTATTTATTTATTTGGTACTGTCAAAGACAAAAAGTTGAGAATTACAGTTTTACTTAATTAAATAATAACGTACGAATAACAAGCGACTTCCACGTCTTGGAACAATTTCCCCATGTTTGTTTGTCGACCTCGTTGGCGTAAAGGTTACCATGCCGGTCTGCTAATCAGAAGGTTCTGGGTTCGATTCCCGGCCCAGTCAACATCTTTGTGCTTAACTAAATTTGTTGGCTGTGGGTCTGGGTGTTAAATATGTATTTATATATAATATGTATGTATGTATGTATGAATATGTAGTATATCAATTGTGTTAGCAACCAAAACACGAGCTAGAAATGGTTCAGTATGGGGCTAACCAGCTGTGTGTGCAAGTGTCCTAATATTTATATTTATTTATTTACACTAGAACAAAATTATTCCATACTTTGGCAAACTTTGTTTTAAAGAAACCATAGACAAAGTCCTTCACCTTACTTAGCCTAAAGAGGCTAAAGCAAAGGGTAAGATTCCTTCCTTTAGTTTCAAAGCTCGCGTGACAGTTAGATGGTAATTAAGATACAGCAGTTATTTGCATCGTTTTGTTAATTATTCTATTATCTAATTGTATTTGTAACAATAAGCGTAATTAACTAATGTCTATTTGTTTAGTTAGATAATGCGGAGGATAATTTCCTAGCAAACAAAGTAGGAAGTAGGTTAGTTAGTTACAAGAGATAACCTACTTAAGTTAGGTAGGTATTATGAAGGAATATGTATTTCTAATATTGAGAAAGTGTGGCTGGGTGGGAAAAACGTCTGCTTTTCTATCTGGCGGTCCCTGGTTCGATACCGACCCTACACCAATGATTTGTTTTCTAATTATGTTTGGATTTAAACTAGCTTTACGGTGATGGAAAACATTGTGAAGAAACCGATATCTTTTTGTGGGCAGCAATGTCTAAAGAAATGTGTCATGCGCCAACCCGCACTTGGGCCTAAATCTCTCTCTCTCGGCTCTAAATCTCTCTACTTGTGAAAGAAGGCCCCGAATCCTAGTAAAAAACCTATAGTAGGCTGCTCATGCTACGTTATTTATTAAATTTATAGAATCTATGAAATTAGTTAGTTGTTACATATATTCTATTTATGTTCCAGTTTAGTGGTCCTCAAACATGTCGGTAAAGCGAGTGTTAATCCACACATAACATGAAAAACAAGTCATTGGTGTAGGGCCGGGTTCGAACCAGGGGCCGTCAGATTGAAAAGCAGACGTTTTCCCACCGAGCCACACTCGCTTTTAGACGAGTGAAATATTACTTTAGTTTTATAAAGTTTTCTTCGTATTCATCTAAGTTAGCCCTAAACAATTTATTACCGCACTGTAAGGTACATTACGTAATGGTAATTACCGCATTACATTACTTTACGGTACGGTAAGGTATCCGCCGCGGCGGGCGTCGAACCCGCTTCCGCTCGCTGGTTGTAGATAGCGATCGGATATTTTTTTACATTAAATTAACTTACGCTTGACCACATATTCACCCAATGGTTTATCTCTTTATCTGTTTACCAATTATATTCATATTCAGAAAATATTTTAAGAATATGATACGTAAGAATATCGGATGGCTATTTACTATAGCGCTGCAACAAACTTCCCCCTTTTCGTGAGAAACATTCTCCAATTGAAAATCGTCGACGACAACAAAAAAAATTGAGCACTAGTACCTGTATACTAACTATCCTCAGGATTGGTTCAAAATAACAGCCCTTAGCGCGAGAACAACATACAAACACACAGACAGTCAGATGAGAAACAAAATTTGGTCAAAGCAGAGGCTTCGCTCGATCAGTAGATTAAAAATTTAAATTGGTTTAACAAGACAAATTTCTCGCTTAATATTAGCAATTTTTTATCATCTATCTCATTATATTGACGAACTTTCTTGCAAAGAAAAAATGTGGCAAACATTTTAAATCATAAGTACCTACATTACATTTAATGCATTTGTACGTCCATTGTTCGCTCAGATTTTATTGTTTTAATTGTAAACCATCACTGAATTTACTCCATATACTGAAAACTGAATAAGCTCCAAGTAAACTTTTATTCATTCATTCATTTATTTAACTATAAACATACCTACAGCCAAACGGTCTATATTTATAATATTACTAACTTTTATTCATTCATCACTTTTATTCATTCATTCATTTATTTAACTATAAACATACCTACAGCCAAACGGTCTATATTTATAATATTACTAACTAAAACTAGTACAGTAGTGCACTTATTACAATTAACATAACATTAAAACTTGACATTTGACGATACCTATGTCCGTTATAGGAATTATCTCCCAAAATCAACAGCGGCACCGCTATAAAGTCTAGTACCTACACTTGAAACTAATCCCCGATATATTTCTGGCGTCTTGTTTACATTCCCACGTCAGCGCGTGTCGATAGCTCAACAAATACAAAATGACAACTTTCTTCTCAAAAACACAATTCCCTTCCAATTTGTGTCTTATTCTGGAAGAAATAGGGAGAAAAGAACGTGAATGAAAGTGAGGTTAAGTTGGTGCAGTCAGATGTCAATCAGCCGGCCGGTAGAACAAGCCGAGGAGAGTAACACAAGTGTGGAAATGTCAAAGACATAACCTCTAGAAATGGACAGTAATGAGTGAAAATAAAAACAGTCCATAATGGGTTTTGGAAACACTAATTTCGGTCACGAATTTTTGGAAAACAAGCTTTGGTTCGGTAAAATCTAATTAGGTTGGTTTAAAAAAGTAAATACTGATCTAGATTGCAGAATGTATCGTCCAGCTGAAGTTATTTAAGGTATCTAATGCAATAAAGTTGTATTTAGGCTTAATGTTCTGCTGTAAAGTCCCGGTAGTCTTATTCCGGGCTATTAAAGACAGTAAAAGCAAAACGTCCAGCAAAGCGATGTGGCATTCCGTAAGCTATTTAAGATAGCAACTGCATGCATCGTCTTTAGGAAACTATTAGCCTTAAATTGTTCTCAGAACGTAAATCGTATAAGGAATAAAATCTTTTATGTAAGTAATTACAAGCAATGTCGACAACCGCCCACAGAGTAACTAAATTACTTTAAGTTACTATAATATGTTGCGTCATGACGCCTACACGCACATAACCTCAAACTTAGATCCGTTAGGCCTTGTCCAAAAGACAATGACATTACAACTATTAGTAAATAATATGTCGTTTACGATTTGTTTCAACAGGCTTCCTGGAGAAGCATAAATCAAATGGAAAATTTCAAATTAGGTTAAAATTCATTAGTATCAAAATTACGGCAATGGAAATTCTGGTTTTCACACGACTAAACAATATAAACAGTCCCGTCTCTTTTCATCATAAGTGACCATAATTCTCAGACTATTCTATAGTCTGAGCCATAATTATAGAGACGGCACGATCTGAACTATAGACAAAACAAGTGAAATCACGCCAAATATTGAAAATGTCGGTAGTTTTAGAACTGATGTCAATGGAAATTCTAAATGTTCTAATGTTGCCTTAATTTTTGACGTGATTTAGTTATTTTGTCTATGGTTTAAATCGTGTCGTCTCATTCAGGTCACTCATGATAATGAAAGTTAAGGGATGGTACTTTAAATTTAATTTAGTCGTGTGTAACGCAACACAGAATTGTGTGTTTATTGGTCAATCGGACTTATTTTATCGTAAGACACTTATGTGCCCGTAAGCCGATATGGCATCGGCAAAGTTATTCAAATAATCTTGCACTTGTGTGGTATCCGCAGTGCGAAATCCTATTTCTTGTCTAAGCTGAGGTAACGTTAATCTGCTGCTTACCACACACAGGTTTCGGTCAAAACTAAGTTACTAATGTACTCGTATAAAAAATACACCAATGTTACGTATTGTGACATTGCTTGTTCATAGACTTGTTGTATATGACTGGGTATATTATATTGTTATATTGTCATACATAACTATTATATTATATAACTCACTACTTTTCTGTAGAAACCAATCGGACGTCAAAGTTACAATCTATGTTTTGTATTTGTAATAAGTCTTTAATTATTAATGTAACTTAACGTTAATGTTTAAAATTGCTTCGTATTGATTTATTAAACGGGCTAGTTTTAATATTCAAACAAGATGTCACGTGATAAGACAAACACATTGATAATTTTTTAATCCTGAGATCTAAAAGTCAAAATTGGCGTAACCACAGCGATATGGTTTTTGTATTTAAGTTGTGCTAATTTGGCACAGCCATAGATAATTTATCTATGGCTGTGCCAAAATAAAATATTACGTCAGGTAAAACATTATAATGTTTTACCTGACGTAATATTTTATTTTTCTATTGTCAATGGTAATATACATCTAGACATACATAATTATATTATATTATATTAAGAACGAAAATACGCCCCCTAAATTATTCCTTATCAGAATATTGCAAATTCAAACACATTCTGGGAGAAAATGTCAGGGTTACCCACGATTTGTAGTTCCGCAAAGATAAGATTCTTTTATCCACTAAAGTATCTTACCATTATCAACATTTACCCCGTTACGTAGGTGTATCTCAGAGGTCCGACTGCCTTTTATGGGGTCTTGTTAACTTTGATTGAATTTCGTAAGCCTTACCAGCGATCATTTGTATGTATTATGTCAACATTGTGATTAATTACTTCTTTATGTGTTTTTTTTTTAATTTTGATGATCAATAAAGGTTTTATTTGCTGTCGTATGGACCTGTGTGGAAACTTAATATGCAATCGGGTCTTATGCTAATGGGAAAATTTATCACGGCACTTACATTAAATTTTACTTATATCTGACTTATGCAATTTTGCCAGTAATATTAGCTGTTATAACCGTTAATTTTTTATGTCAAAAGTAACAAAAAAAAGCTTGGACGGGCTATAGTCTTAGGACTAGAAATCGTTAAGCCAAGTCAGAGGCGTTCAGGCGGCTTAAAAATTTTGACACCAGAGCTTAGCCACTTGGTTTGTTCGAAGAAGAAGAAGTAATATCAATATCTGAATGGTTGTATTTTCTAGTCTTTTACAATATTACTGTGAACTAACATAAATATACCAGTTATGGAGCAGCAGATATTGATGTCAAGTCGTCCGAATGACAGAGAGTAACAACTTTATTTCGAGTCCATCCTTTACCCCGACGCGTGTTTGCGGCGAAACGTCGTAAAAGCCAGCCAACTCGTGCGACCTGCTGCGTTCTGCTCCTGCCATGTTTACGATACAGCGTGTTCTATAATTGACCGATGCGGGAGAGCTCAACACATCGCGGTCCATCTTTTTAGAATACGACACAAATAACATTCTAAATTTGAAAATTTATACACCACCGACTTTGAGAGGTTATGTTTGCTCAACGCTCGTGTGCGACTCTCGTCTCTCTGCCACGTCTATAGAGCTTATATTCATGGCAGATCTTGCAGTGCTCTGCCTTGCTTGCATAGAATATGGATGCTAAGGTACGTTATGCGGCAGCCATGCCGATGACCACATGCATCAATGTTTGTAAATAGAACACTGCGTACTATGGAACTTCTGTGATCTTTCACGCTTTAGGACTACTGACGCGTCCATTGCTGGTTTGCTTCAACGCTAGTTACCTACTTGAATGACGGCCTCCGATGCATTACGACCTGTGCTCGTTAATGTCGTTTGACGTGGATTTAGAGCTTAGATTAAAGATCAGAGTCGCCGAGTGACATCTAGCGAGCGCTTCGGTGATTTGTTTACAAACAACAAAGAATTAGGTGCACGAAACTCGACGCCACAAAAGTGCATGTCTACAAGAATGTTTTGAACGTAATAATTCTCCGGATTCAAAGAAAAATTAGCTTAACCGTGTGAACGAAACGCGTTCAAAGGCATGGAAACGGGCGTGTTTGCTCATTCCATTACCCAGCTGGTTTGGGAAGTGAAAAATCACGCTTATCTCGACACTAACACAAGGAAACGGTGGTCCGGAGCCAGCCATCTGTTCGTTGCACCCATAAAGATAACGATATTGTACAAACGGGAACGCATTCATTTCGTATCAGTCCCTTGAAGTGAACACTCCTGCTGTACAAATTACGCGCGAAAAACACGGCGGCCATTTTGCATATTTTCGAACGATGTGTTCCATATTCGAAAGTACGGTGCGTACACGCTCGCGCTTTGATATTCTCTTTTTGAGATGTGGTTTATTTTTAATCGCGTTGTCCTATTTAATCCGTTATGCGAGTGAGGCAGCGCCCCAATCAGTCTCGGCAGCGACCGTTGCGTTTGACGTCGTGTATTCTGTTTTCAAAGTTTCACTCTGAATTTTCAAAATGATTAAATTATTAGTTTCTAAAATTAAAAAAGCTGTAAGTTGTTTATTCGTTTACGAGTGTTTGTCGGAATGAGTGTAAGAATGTGCGTCTCTTTGTTCCAGATATACCCCGATCCCGAGTCGGAGAAGGCGATAATGGGATCCGTGGTGTACTGCATCCATCACAAGGAAGGATGCCAGTGGTCGGACGAACTACGCAAATTGAAGGTACGTCTGAGAATAGTAAATATTGGGAGCAGATAAGCTAAGTGGGCAAATAGATCGATCCGATCTATCAACTCTGTGTACCCGCACGTCACGGCTGACACATTTCTTTATCTGTGTGGCTCACGGAGTAATGAAATACATAGAGAGGCCCTTAGTTAATATTTCGCTCGAAGAAACTGTGCCAGCGTTTTGTATACAAATGCTGTTAATCTTGCAAAAAAAGTACGCCATACTTTGTTGTACGCATTTGTTGTATGGGATGATGTACGCAAAAAAGCGGGTAGTAGATGGAGACTATATGCTTTGGATAGGGTCGTGTGGCGTGCCTTAGGAGAGGCTTATGTCCAGCTGTGAACGAAGACGGGCTGATGATGATGAATAAGGTATTGTCCACAGAGTATTTATGTCAATGGAGTAGCTCTTGAGGCTCGCTTTGCCTCGCGCAGGTTTAATTTATGTCACGTGTGAAGCGACATTTCTAGCGTTGTTCCCGTTTTGTGTTTGTTTAACATGTGGATGTTAATACTACTAATGGTTACGTATTGGACAGGCACTAAATTACTAATTCTTCAGTTAATTTAGAACGCCATATTGTAGCGAGGACTTTTATGCAGTCGTAAAGTTCGGATTCTGGAAAAAGATTCTACGTTTATAGTTCTACTAGTTGAAGCTTCCTCTAATGAATGCTTCTAGTAACGTTTTATTTAAAAAAATGATGGAAATGAGAATAAGATGGAATTATTATATCTTAGCGTTAATTGATTTTTTAAGCTTCAATTTCAAAGCCTTTTCGAAATCATGTTTTCTGAAGCAGGTCTTTTTAATATTTGTACGCATTTTTTTTTGGTTACATAGTCGACAGAGACTGATGACCCCACTCCCTGTCTAGGTCTGGGAAGTCAGTATTTGTTGGTGGACCCAGAACAATTTGGCTGAGTGTACCAAAAATAAAGCTTCCTTAAACATATTTAAAATAAACTTTAATATTTTCATTAATAAATCACACTATTGAGGACTAATAAATGCCAAATGTATTAGTCCTCAATAGAAATACTATTTAAAGCCTGTCTAGTCTCATTGTTGGGCAAAGGCCTACCCTCTTTTCATTTGTCCCCATCTAGCGCTATTACATAGAAAGAAATAGAAACACATGAAAGATTTGTAAAATGACTTGTAAATAAATGTTTGTAAAATATATTTAAAATAAAATTAAAATTGTTTTTAGCACAAAAAGCATATTATGAAACGGACGAATATTTTCATGATAAATTTACCGATGACGGTAACTAGTGATATTTTATATTTATTTTAAGTTGACTTGTGAAATCTATGAATTCACCAATAAAATTCTGTATTCAGTATTTTGTTAACCAATTGTGTTCTGTATGCGCAGGCGCACCTGAACACGTGCAAGCACGACGCCGTGCTGTGCGCGGCGCAGTGCGGCGCCATGATCCCGCGCGTGCTGATGCAGGACCACCTGCGGTACACGTGTGCTCGCCGCCGGGCGCACTGCGACCACTGCCACAAGGAGTTCTCTGGCAGCGCGCTCGAGGTAACTACCCAGCACCAACTATTCTAGACTAGACATGCTCTACCTCGTTAGTTAGGCCGGTGTCGCTAACTCATTAGTTACGTTAGCTGCTGGTCAAATGCATAGCTGTACAAAAAGGGATTTCCACTTGCACCATAACTTGGGACTGAAATAAACATTATATCATCTCCAAACTCTTTAACGAATACGATGGCCTAACTGCCTAATTACTTATTAAGCTAGCAGTTCCATTTAGTAGAAGGGTCTGTAGTCAACCACAACTGTCTGGGAATTTCTAAACTTACTTACCTTTATGAAACCCATACCGTGGTTTGATGGATCAGGCAAATCCCACTTCTGGCAAGACAAGGTCTCGGATACCGTCCGAGATAAGGTATAATTTATGAAAAAAAAAAAACCAACTGTCTCAAGGAGGACCACATTCATTCTTGTATCTCGAAATATTTTTGGCTGAACTTTGAACCTGGACCTGGCATCTGTTCGTAAAAAGTAGTTCCATAGAAATGGTACTATAGTTACACCAACTTTAGTGTCACAAAACAAATTGTCTCCCAAAGTCTGGCTTCCACCCTCTAACTCTCGTATTCTTTCCAGGAGCACCAAGGCAACTGCGGCCACGAGCCTGTGTACTGCGAGAACAAGTGTGGAGCTAAGGTGCAGCGGCGACACACCGCGCAGCACCTGCAGCAACACTGCAGCAAGCGGCTCGTGCCGTGCAGGCACTGCGGACAGAGGTACACGCAGGTACGTCCACATACATCCCTACTTTTATCAAACAACCTAATATAAAGTTGGGTATTCAATTCTGAAAGAACGGAAAAGAGTTCATTCCTGGCAAATCAGATGGCTGCATTACGATCAGATCAGATGGAACATTTACTTAGGAACTCAAAATGTCTTTATCATCATCAGCCTGGATATTCTTCCCACTGCTTGGTAAAGTCTTGGTCTCCAATACAGCCATACAGTGCGGTCTGCAGCCAGTTTCCACCAGCTCTTTCCAGCGTGCCTAACGATGTCATCTGACCATAGTCTTGGTCTGCCTGGCTGACTCAAAATGTAGCAAAGTTACAAGTTCAGCTTTGATTTGTTCCAAAATGATAACAACACGCTGATGCACCCTCTAACTCTTAATCCCCTCTACTTCCAGGACACGGTAACAGCACATGGCGCGACTTGCTCCCGTGCACCCGTGCCGTGCCCCCAGCGGTGCGCCGTGGCCCCGCTCCCGCGGGACGAGCTCGACGCGCACCTCCGGGACCACTGCGCTGCCTCCGGAGTACCCTGCGCCTTCAGAGACGCGGGATGCAGGTTTAAGGTAAGCACCTTTTAAGGACAATATATAATATGTTGACATTACAATGTGCCAATAACACACGAGTCTCTGAAAACTTCGTTAAGCTACCAACCAATCAATTCCAATCCACAGATTGTGTGACAGGCACCCAGCTGATATTACCATATTACAAAATTTGGTTACGATGTCTTTGATGGCTAAAATTTTTATCGTCACTTAAGGGTCCTTAATCATTTTTAGGACACGTACGTAATGAATATCATTAACCCTACATTCAAGTGATTTGCTTACATTTGTTTCCAGGGTACAAGACAAGCCGTAGAACGCCACACAGAAGAGAACTGTCAACAGCACCTGGCCCTGGTCTCCGCGTTGGCAACCCGCCAGGCCCGTCAGCTGGACACACTCCGGGCCACAGTGGCTCGCCTCTCCAACTCCACCAACTGCTCCGGAGCCATGGTGTGGAAGATCTCCGACTGGGCTGCCAAAATGGCGGAGGCAAAGTGCAAGGATGGAGTGGAACTAGTGTCTCCGGCGTTTTACACCAGCCAGTATGGATACAAGTTGCAGGTGAGATGCTATTGTATTTTTTTATATCTAAAAGTCTTAGCTCTTGGAACTTTTAATCTATCCTTAATAAAAAAGAGGCTGCCTTAAATATATACATGGCATGATTCTAAGCTTCAGCTAAATGTTTAATAGCTTGCAGCTATCTGCTAGCTTCTGACCATTTTATAATTATACAAGACAAATTGTTAGACTTAAAATATTCCAGGAATTTCTAGATATTTATTTTTATTGTTTGCTATAATCTTCAAAGACTTAGCAAAAAAATATGCTCATCAACATTCTTGTCATCTATTCCCACTCCAAACAAACGGAACTCCATCTTGATTTATCTTTCCTCCAAATCTGGTCAATACAACTCCACACCATATCCGAGTTTGTTAGTAAACAACGCCACACGCCAGTTTTCGCACGCGTATGAATAACCACGATGACTAACATAATATAAAGAGCACATGAGTGTAGTAAGGACAAAATTAGCTCCATTACTCACGTCGCAACAGCCCTTTAAATATGTTTAGGATAGGTAGGTATATTTGCTGACATCTTGATTTCAATTTATGATTATTCTTGGAAAACTGTTGTTTGCGTTGGGAATTCGCTTCGAGAGATAGATTTTACAACCATCCTTGGATATTTGGGTCAGCAAGATATTAAATCGTAACGGTTGATGCTCTCAAGTTCTCTTGTATTGTACCTTTTGCAAATATTAACTAGGAACATTATAGAATATTTGAGATAAACATTTGTCTTATTAAGGGCCTGAAATAGTGTAGTTAGGTACTATTTGTTTTTATCTTTATCTGAATTAGGACCACCAGTTTCATATTCCTCTTAACTGTATAATTCTCCGATATTAAAAGCAATGTTTTTGTTTCCAGGCATCACTGTTCCTGAACGGTAACGGCGCGGGCGAGGCCACCCACATGTCAGTGTACATCAAGATCCTCCCGGGAGAATACGACGCGCTGCTCCGCTGGCCGTTCGCTCATACCGTCTCTTTCACACTCTTCGACCAGTCCTCCAGTCCAGACAGAGCCTGCAATATTGTTGAGAGCTTCGTCCCCGACCCCACTTGGAAAAACTTCCAAAGACCATCCAAGGAACCTGATGCGCTTGGATTTGGCTTTCCGAGGTTCGTCTCCCACGAAATGTTGAAAAAGAGGAACTTTGTGAGGGACGATGTCATGTTCTTACGAGTTAAGGTAGACCCGAGTAAGATTGTAGCTGTTTAAGTTTAGTCTATGGTTTGGACAATCTTGTTTTTTTTTAATGGTTCTTTTGTTTACTTTAGTGCTTAGATGGATGACTTAGTATCTTAGATGGAAGATGATTTTTAAGATTAGAGTTTGATGACAATGGCTCCTAGTAATATGATTGAATAAGATAAGATTGTCCATAATATAATATTTAAGCAAAAATAAGCTGGCCACAGCGCACAAATATGTAAAAGTCATTTTGTTATTTAGTGCTAGATGTATTTAAAAGTCATAGATGTAAGATGTAGATATCTACGGTAGACATTACAAGTTTAATTTTGTAAATAGAGTTTAGTTTAAAAGCGAGTAAGTGGCATTGTTATCCTTTCACTGAAGATCTCTTGAATTTCATAGCCGGCAGAAGAATAGCAAAGAAAGCATGTTTTCAAAGAACGTTTCCACTGATTTCTTGCTATAATCGTGCCATATTTTTTAAGGATTTCGGAGCATGGCACGCCGTGTATTCCAAACTTATTGGACCAAAGTATCACTTAATTAAAAAGCATATTTTTTTTAAAATATTTCAAGTCTTTGGAATCCTTAAAATACACACATTTTTATAGGGATTCTGCAAAAATTGTGTGTAAAATCTGACTGGTTCGGTAGCGTTTTTGTTCGCCTTGTGAAGATAATGAAAGGCATTTGAAAAATGCATCGGACAATCGTATACATTTACACATTTCAAAACATATATTTTACGCTTTGACACATGTTTTCCTTTGTTATATTGGCGGATCTTTGTATATAATTTCTGTTTAACAAAATATACGAAAATTATATTTATCGCTTTGTTGAAAACAAAATATACTTATATTATTTGTAAATACGTAGATAATAATATGTATTTCTGCCTAATCGTACTGTAATTTCGATTTGAAATGTTTACTTTAATATTTTTCTAAGCTGGAGACAGACCAAAGTAACAGAGACTTTGCGAGAAATAATGTAAACTCCTCAGCAAAGTTCATCTGTACGCAACACGGCTAAAGCTGTATGTTATTATTATACCTATAACGGTTTACAAGTAATTAACGTAAAACTTTTTAAGGCCGGCTTTTGTGTATACATAAACAACTTTTGTTGAAACTCGCGAATATAAAAATGATATGAAACGTGTAATGACAAGCTTATTACACATTTTGCAATAATTTACCCTTGTTTCTTACAATCAGAACTAAATTAACGTTGGCACATTTTTTTTTCAAAGTAACCATAGATAAGGACCACTAATCCTTTCTCTATACATGTCAATGCGCGTCAACGAATTTTTTTTTATGAAGATGCTGATTCAATTTAAACAAACTTTTTGGAAGTTATAATGAGTTATACTAAAGCCTCCTTTAAACTTTGGCGTTGATTATTTACATGTAACCCTGTGTATATATATTTTTATAATATGTTAGACATAATTATAAGTACTGTAGATTCTTTTTGGTCTCGCGTGTGTTTTTCTAGAGATATTTTCATACAAAATTACTTAACTCACACAATTTTAGATCTCTAAAAGCGCTTTTATGTATTTTTAATCTCAACTGTAATTCAACATTCCAGAAAAGCCTTTATTAATAAGTTTGGGAACAATTTGATTTGAATCACAAAAATACTTAACTATTTTCATTTAAATGGTGACTATTCTGGTATGCACACAACTTTATTTAAAGTAGTCCGGTCTCTTTTTATTATTAGTGTCCCGAAAGAAACAGCATTATTTGAACCGTAATGAAAACTAAAATCACATCATGAACATATGGAGAATATAAGCGATTTTAGAACGCACCCATTTACATCAGCCCTAAAACTATTTTTTGTGTCTATCATGCTGGCTCTTTCTGGTTACTTTTGATAAAAAGAGATAGGCCTACTAAACATTTACATCAGCCCTACTGTTTTGTCTATGGTTCAGATCATGCTGTCTCTTTCTGGTTACTTATGATGAAAAAGAGTTACCTACTATAAATTTTGCATAGGTCGACCACAATCTGTATTTTTTTTTCAACATGACTGTTTTTCTTTACTTTAAGTTTTAATATTTCAGTAGATTTTGTAGCGTAATGTAAGCTAGGCAGTGTCTAGGTGTTATAAGTACCTTATATTGAAAATAAGACTAACAAAATTAAGCTAAGGGTAGATTTAAATAGTTAAAGCGTGTACGCTTAGTTGTAAGAAATCATTGTAAATTATTAGTATTTTAATATGGAAATAAATATATTTCTATTTGATTATAAAAACATCTTTTCCTATTAAAGTCCTATTAGCATAAGTACACTTTCTAACTTAAAGTATATTTAGGTACCTATATTAAAAAGCATCATATATTATACTTAACTTCATGTAAAGCGACGATCCTTGAAGACGACGACGATTGACGACCTCACTGGCATAATGGTTACCATGCCGGACTGCCAATCAGAAGGTTCCGAGTTCCATTCTCGGCACAGCCAACATCTTTGTGCTTAACTAAATTCGTTGGCTGTGGGTCTGGATGTTAAATATGTATCTATATACATATGTATGTATATGTAGACATATATTAGTTGTGTTAGCTACCATAACACAAACTAGAAATGGTTCAGTTTTGGGTTAACCAGCCGTGTGTGAAATGTGTCTTTATATAAAAAAAAATATGTAAATACAACACTGGTGGTAAAATCCATTCATTTATTAACATATAAAATAATATTTTAGGAATTGTATGTCTCTAACCAGACCTTATACATATCATAATGCATCCTTTAGAAATAAAACAATTAGCCATATACTTATGCGCACGAGTGTAGCGTGCTAAAACAGACACTATTTAGGGTTCCGTACTTTAAAGATAAAAACGGGACCCTAAGCCTCCGCTGTCTGTCTGTCACCAGGCTTTATCTCAGAAACCGTGATAGCTAGTAAGGTGAAATTTTCACTGGTTATGTATTTCCCGTACTGGTACAAATACAAAACCTTTTTTTTTATAAAGGGCCACATACACATAATTATGTTATTAACCAAGGATTTTTATAGCAAATTTAAATCCTTGATTTTATTAAATCAAGGACTCAAATCCTTGGTATTTTATACCTCAACAAGTAAACAAATCTTGTACAATAAATGTCATGATGATAAATTCTGAGATGTGCCGGATTGACTGAAACTGGTTGAGGCATTCAGGTTTGCAGTAGGAGCTGTCTTCTTTGATTTCTGGAAAGTAAATAAACTTGTCATTAGCAATCTAAGTATTGTAAGGTTTATTATGGTTTTGACAAGGCAGGGTTGCTAGTTTGTTAGCCTTTTATCAGTACATTTCAGGGAGTGAGCATTGGACCATCATAATTTAATTCAACTATCTCTGTTTAGCTACTGAACAACCAGAGACTCAGTGTTAAGACACTGATACAGAGGTGATGTTCGAAACTTTTATATTTTTTTTTTTTATTGATAAGCTAAGGTTAACATTTGACACCAAATAGAGATAGATACACATAAAGTACACTAGTAAATGTTTAGATATTATTGTGGCATTTGGTGTGCACTGGACCACACTCAAGGGTGACCTGTGTAGTGCAGTCCGGGCTCCTCTTTTAAAATAAAAGAAACAAAATATAAGGCTAAGTAATACTACAAAATAAAATAGCTTAAATAATAAGAAAGCTTTGCATCAACTTTTATTGTGAGAATCGAAGCTTTGGAACTCTACCTCAGTCTTTGTTTTCTGGGAGGTATCATCCGGGGGTTTTAAAAGTAGAATAGAATATAACTTTATTGTACAACCACATAAAAAACAGCTTATATTAAGTAAATACAATAATTAAAAGGCAGCCTTATCACCTATGGTGATCTCTACCAGGCAACCGGGAATGGAGTAGAATATATAGTTATCTTCCAGATATGAGAGTACCGCATAAACTACAGTCTAGCTTTACTTTGGGCAAGCTGTAGTAAAACAGACCTTTTAACCATATAAAAGATAGGGTTGATTGGTGTACAGTGTGTTAAATTTTATTTTCTTTTTTTACATAGTTTATTTATTTATTTGATTTATAAGCGAGCAACATTATGCTGATGTGCCTATATCACACTGATTTCAAATTTTATTTGTAGAAATTCACAAAATATCCACTGTTCAATGTCAATGTTTAAAGTCCACTGGTACACTGATCACAGTTTAAGAGATTTTTTTGTTTTCTGCAACCAGCTATCAAGCCGGTTTTTAAAACTGTTCACTGATGTGGCACTGACCACTTACTTTAGTATGTAAGGAATCTATCTATAAACTATTTTTTTAGGTACCAGTGTGATCATTTTTCATTTTTAAATTTTTATTTGTCACTTGTAGGTTAACTTTAATTTACTCAATTTGACATTTCAGAATTTTAGATATCAAATTCTCATAACAACAGCAAGACATTCCATACTGATATTGCATTATAGGTAAAAAAAGTGCAAATACAGCTTACCAATTTAATATTAAACAAGTTATCCATAGCAGCGGGTAGTAAAGGTCGCACAGAATTTATCTCCATCATAGTTAGATGATCCAGTCTACCGTATCCTCCACCTGTCTTCATTAAAGTATCCGTAGAGGTTCGTAGCTTGGACATGCGGATGTCCCAGATATCCTTGATGATTGTCTTTATCTCTGCTGCATTGGGGATGTCATCTGAAGCTGCTCCAAGGATCAGCTTTGCTTCCACCATATAGTGCTCATTGGGCATTTTTGTGAAGAATCTGGAAGATTGGGCATGAAGTTAGAGCACTTTAAAGCTACACTCTTCTCTAATGTAAAGTGTGCCTAGTATGGAATAACTGGCTCTCAAGGAGTGTCTGTACACTACATTAGGTGCTTTGCGAAGTCGCGTGGGACCTAGGATGTTGGACCGGGGTTTCCGGCGTCCATTGCACCAAGGGGAGTCATCCCCAGAGGAGGAGTCTCGCAGGCTAGCCGAGGTGGGCGGGGTGGTGCGTTAAAGCCAGGAGCGGAACCTCACCCCACCCTTTCTGGTGAGGAGGCCATCGTGAGGTTTTAGTCGGTAGTGATGCCCTTGTGGCATTGAGCCCGACATACCCCACCCACCTCCCCGGGTGTGGTGGGCATGCGTATATGCATTTCCTCACGTAAAAAAAAAAGGAGCCTAAATGCTTTAGATACTTGGCATGCTCCACCTTAGATCAGTGTCGGTAGCTCGTGTGATTATACGCCCTGCTGGTCAAATGCCTAGTTCTATTAAAAAACATATGTTATAAGTATCAAGAATTTTCAACAAACACTAAAGCTAACCTTAAAACTCATAACATCTTGCACTTTTAACATTAATACTAAACGGTTCTTTATTTCAATAAGTAAAAAATAATTAAAATAAGCTAATTCAAGTTCAAAACCACTGCATTCTCCCCAAGAATATAGGTACGATAAATAACTTACTTATGTCGCTTTTCTTCCTCTTTTATGGTCTCCAAAACTTCAAGGTCCATCCAGTCTGGAGGCACTATACGACACTTTTGCTTCTGTTTCAGCATCATAGCCAGCCAAAGAGGCACATTGAGCGGTAAACCAGCACGGAACGGCCCAAACTCCCCGCATATCAAGTAAATCTTGTCGTAGGAGAAATTTGGTATAATACTGATGATACGATTCTCGCCGATGAATTCTATTTCACAGGGATCCATTTTTTATAGTATTTCACATATAACATTCACATAAATTCTTAAAACAAATATATAAAACCGCCACAGCGTGAAAAATAACAACAAACCGGCTCGACCATAGAGTAAGTCATTCTAGGGATGTAAGTCTAGAAATATTCGATTTTTATTCATATCGATTATTAGTTTCTAATTATGGATTTTAATATTATGCAAGTTTTTATTTGTCCGGGCTCACTTGGTCCGTTATGTTATCAGATTCAATCATGTTTTTTTTTATGTAATAGTTAGCGACCGTACCTAGCTGTAAACAAAATATTGGGTCCCGTTTTTAATTAGTTAATTTTAAATGAATTTACCTACTTCTGTTCAAAAAAACCTCTATTCTCTAATTACCGTGACCTGTCCGTACACCGACTTAATGTAAAAACTTGTTTGTATTTTCTAAAACCTGCAGATTTACGTTGATCCATAACGTTTTAAACATTATTAAATAATGTGTAGGTAGCTCATAACAAAACGTCGACTCAATAAAACCAGTCTGTAAAAAATGGTTGCCTGTAAAGTCGGTTTTACGGGCGAAGATTTTACGTGACAACGTCTGCCGCGTGCTGCGCGCGCGGCAGACCGATCATAGTTGTGTGGGAGAGAGACGCAAGGCATTCGGCGGGCCTCTCTCTCGTTCGGTGACTCATCGTAACGTTACCGGGCGTTACACTTTTTCATAAGTGACTCCCAGCCGCAACCTAATTTAAGACGTTGTCACGTCAAAAAAAAGACAAAAAATGGTTGCCTGTAAAGTCGGTTTTACGGGCGAAGATTTTACGTGACAACGTCTGCCGCGTGCTGCGCGCGCGGCAGACCGATCATAGTTGTGTGGGAGAGAGACGCAAGGCATTCGGCGGGCCTCTCTCTCGTTCGGTGACTCATCGTAACGTTACCGGGCGTTACACTTTTTCATAAGTGACTCCCAGCCGCAACCTAATTTAAGACGTTGTCACGTCAAAAAAAAGACAAAAAATGGTTGCCTGTAAAGTCGGTTTTACGGGCGAAGATTTTACGTGACAACGTCTGCCGCGTGCTGCGCGCGCGGCAGACCGATCATAGTTGAGTGGGAGAGAGACGCAAGGCATTCGGCGGGCCTCTCTCTCGTTCGGTGACTCATCGTAACGTTACCGGGCGTTACACTTTTTCATAAGTGACTCCCAGCCGCAACCTAATTTAAGACGTTGTCACGTCAATATAATTAAATTATGATTATTTACAGGCATGTCCGACCGAAAGTTATAATTTCCGTAACATTTTCTGGGGGTGCACATTTTAAATAACGGTATTTGGCACAATACTACCGCACACGTCGGATGTCCGCAGTGTGTGTAGAGACCCATCAGCAGTAGCACGTCTCTATCGTTACTGTACTGCCAACGAAGCACGTGAGTATATAATTACCGTCGCCTTTTACAAACGTTTCTAATTACTGTTGTACTTATTTAAATACTTGATTTTTAAAGTTAGATCTAAGAGTTCTTAGCTCAAATGGAGGAGTACTTTGGCCCCCGTAAGTTGTGATAAGCCAGTACTTACATAATGGGTTGGTTTTAGAAATTTCAACAAAAGTATATTGTTTTCTAATTACCACATACTAATTACCATGTGTTAATAATTACCGTTTTATGAAAAATTTATTCTATGTTTATTAACTGTAGCCACGACGTCCTCACATCACATTAATTAAAAGTTATAGAATAATATTATAAATTACCAATGTCCGTAAATATAACCTAGGTATAATGCTGACCATTAATCAAGTTATTTAATTTGTAGGATGGGAAAACCCAAAAAGACCAAAGAAGAAGTTAAAGAAAAGAGAAGGCTAGCTGCACGGCAACGCCGAGAAAGAATTAAAAACGACCCTATTTTGTATGAACGATCCAAAGAAAAAGAGAAAGAAAGGTATATTCAAAGAAAAAAAGATAAAAAAATACTTCCTATTTGCGAAATGTCACCAAAAAACCGGAAGAGAACTCAAAAAAGAAATAGGGAAAATTTCAGAGCTTACTATAAAAGACATAAGGAAAAGGAAAAATTGGTAACGATTAAGGTAGAAGTAGACATAGATCTAGAAGTTCCTGACAAAAATATAACAGATCATCTTGAAACTCTGTCAACACCATCAAATCTCAATGATTCGTCATACTCACTGCGCTCTAAAAAATACTCCGGAACTGTAACTTTACAATCATTTTCTGAAAATACCAACTTAAAAAAAGAAGTTAATTGGCAAAAAGAGATTTGCCTGCAGTCGACATGTTTAAACAAAAAAGAAGATCCCTTGGAGAAGATACCAAATTCCATACCAAACTTAATCACATCAACTCCGCGTCCCTCTAGTGCTCTCTCATCAACTTCTACTGATACTGTACTACTACCATTATTACGCAGTATTGAGCTACTGACAGAAAAGAAAAATACAAGTATGGAAAGAACATCCTCCTCGTGTTCAACACCAACTTCACCATGTTCAAAAAGAACTGTTGAGAAACCGAAAAGTAAAAATATCTCACCCTTGTTGTTATTAAGAAGACAAGTATATGAAAAAAATAAAGAAATATCATATATGCGGGAAAAAATTGAGGAGTTAAAAAGAGCAAATGAAAAGTACAGGAAGCAAGTATTAAGGCTGAAATATAAAAACACACTACTTACAAAACTAAAACCAAATCATGAGAAGGAAAGCGTACCAAATAATTTACATAATAACTAGCTGACCCGGCAAACATTGTTTTTCCAAAAATAAATAAAGGAGCCTATTCTCAGACCTACTGAATTTGGTGAAAATCGGTTAAGCTGTTTCAGAGCAGTATGGTATCTAACACTGTGACATGGAAATTTTATATATTAGAAGATAATAAAGCGACTAATCTAGAGATTGGATATGAAGTACCTTCATTGTTATTCTAATGCTACAATTTTATTATAATGGTGTACTTATTATTTGCATGTTGAAGGAGTGTTACTTGGACTGGGATGATATTTTCTAATTACTGTTGCATCAAATATTTAACTTATCTAATTACCATGTTCCTTTTTTAAAAATCTCATTATTTAAAAAACTACTGTCAACTGAAAAATGCCAAATTAACTATTGAATGTGTATGTTTGATGTGTTTTAAATTCTAATGCGTATAATTTGAAATTAGTGAAAAATAAAAAAGGGTACAGTAGGTAATTAGGTAAAGAACACCTAATTAGAGAATGACTGATTACTCAATTTTAATTTATCCAAGCTCAGATAAAATACCCTACTATGTTGGAGAATTCCACAAAAAATAGAAAGCATTCAATTTAATTCACAGTTTGTCATTTTGTTGGGCTGCACCTAATTTATTTTTGTAAAAAATAAATTGTTAATAATGGATTGCTTCTATTTTGTAACTTGTTAAATTGTGTCGCTTTGTATGTAAGAACTCAATTGTTTCTTCAAGCACAATATGTACACTATATAAGTATGAGGGACAGCTATTTTGCACTAACCACGAGTCAAAGACATTGTCTAGTTTGCCTCGGACCAAAGCAAGCCAGTGCCTCTTGCTATGCCCTATTACAACAGGGTACATGTAACATAGCCTTATGTCCTACATGTTTTGCAAGCAAACAAACTATATAAACGAAACTAAATAAGCAAATTTGATTGTATACACATTCAAGTACATATATGAAATTGATGTTATATACGAGTATATTGAGTGAGATAAGCAGGTAATTCGCAAAATTATTGTAAATCTTACAGCATCTAATACTGAACTGAAAGACTATTATAATTCTCAAATAATAATAATATTTTTTTATTTATGCAAAAGAAAATGTAAAGTCAAAGTCAAAGTTCAATAAGGTTGTATGGTGTGTGTTTAATAGAAAGTGTGTTTGGTGAGTGTAGAGTGTTTTGTATTTTGTGTGTAAAACCAAACTAAAAAATGTTGTTCTCTTTATTCTACAATACTTTCTCTAAAGTAACATTAGACACATTAGACATACATAAAATATCTTTGAATTAAGAGACTCAAGTTGGTGATGCAATTCTTCATTAACAATCTTGTAAGTTTTCATAAGACTAATTAAGCGGTGACTGGGTAACTTCTTGTCTAAACAATTTTAAGCTAGAGATTTTACTATTTCCTTTTAAAAATTCTGGACTGCTTAGTGTTGTAGTTACATGTTTTTCTATAAATATATCCTGAATTATGTTGCCTCTATCAGCTAAAATACTATCTCCTGGCCGACATTTTGTAGGAAACTTGCTTGTTTCTTCAGTTTGTCTGTCACTTATTGAACTATCATTTACTGGGGAGCAGTATGATAACAAACCACCAGGCGTAGCATCAGCTACCTTTAAATTATTGTTATGTGTGTGACGGCTCTGTAATACTTCCTGAGACATATGGTTTTCAGGTTTTTGACTCCGTAGTTGTATCCCATCAATTATTACCCTATTATTTTTATCAGATTTCTTGTCTGGCTTGTAATGCAGCACTAGATCTTTTTCAGGCAAATTCTTTTTTTTTTCCAACATTTGTCCATAATATGAATCCAAGTAATATAGATGTTGTACACAGTGGTAGGGCTGATTTGGAAAAATTGAGCTAGTTCATAATTACATCTATTCTGGAACAACTTCATCATCAGAAAAATTGATTTTCAAAGGTGACACATTTTGCATTACTCCCATAGTATTTTATTGACCTAACCATGGGGCTCAGAGTTGAAAAAACAAAGAAGAACTTTGTGTATGTCTCGAATCCTGAGTAAAAAGCAATAAAACTATCATTTGTTTTGTATCCTTCAATAGAACCATAATATAAGTATTCGAAGTTCACTTGAGTAGCTTTTGTTTCTATTGAGCTACTTGTTTGCTCAATCTTTGGCCATTCTTGTGGGATATAAATTTTCACTAGTAGTTGCTTATCTTTGGTTTGAGTTTTATATTTATGTCCGGTTATATCCTCACTAGGTTCAGGAACTGGATCAATGGCTGTATCTAAAGAAAGTTTCTTTTGGACTCCCTCTTGCAGCCTATATGTGTTCTAACAACAGATTTCCTGTTTTCACTTTATTTAACGAAAATATGGAAGGAACTGCATGTTTTTTTCAATAACTTAAGCATATTTTCATCACCTAGAACAAAAAAATTAATAAACTAAACATATGTTTTATTCTGTTATTCTAGCATATTATGATGAGGGTAAATTTTTTCTATAATATTGTTTGACGAGAATCAACTACTTATTTATTTCATTTACGTATCTAAACTAGGATCACCTGTGTAGGAATTATTCGTAAAGTAATCATCAGATTTAAAATGGTCCGCACATAACCTTGAATAGTTACTAGGCTCCCAATCTTTTCTTCGTAGGGCCTTTATCCATTGTTTTTTCCTAATTTTATCTTTGGGGAATAAATGTCTTCCTTGGTTTTTGCAGTTTATTGCTGGACATCGAGTCATATTTCTGAAAAATTTTATAAAATTGAGTTCAAACTTATGTTCAAACTTACTTCGTACATTGAAAAAGTTGTTTTTGTTTACTAAAATTTTGGAGGATGACACATGACATCGCGGGATCTGTCATTTTGTCGAATTTAGTGTTGACATAGACAAAATATAATATATATATTTTTTGTATGGTGTTGCTCAACTTTAGTGCTGCACTTTGTCTGTAATGAAATGAGTAAAAGCAGTTTTCCTTGAAAATTGACATCTAGCGGTGAAGTTGCAAAGCTTTTGGATAATTAGTTAGCTGCAAAATGTACAGATTCAAGGAATGTGATAAAATTAACCAACACAAAAGTGGTTTTCGTTGATGCGTCAGTTCGATTTAGTTTTAAAATAATGTAATAGATGGCGCAGCTATTTATTAGTTACGGGTAAAGATTGAAATGATAACTATAAAAAATAATTTGTTTCTGAGTACGAATTTAACTAGTAAATCCTACATAGCCGCCATCTGGAGCAGAAACGCAAACCAAAATCCATCGGAAAAGCTTAGATTTCCTAAAAACAGAATATTCTGTCAATATTTGAGCGAAAAACGTAGAGCGGAATTGATTCTATCGGTTACTTACGAATATTTTTTTCTTCAACTTAATTTAGACTTTACTGTAAGTATCTTAATACACAGAACGGGCAAGTTCGACGTCCCAATGAATGAGAGCGAGCACCTCGCAGCTAGATCGATGCAAATCGTTTTGGCAGAGTGCAAACTCCTAATTACTGGCCGTAAATTAGGGTGGCCAGTTGACAATGTCTCAGACGGCTTCACCCCCCTCGTGCCTGTCATATAACAAGTTTTATTGGCTAACTAAGTAAATAAAGAACCATCTATTTTGCTTGAAGAGATATTAGCTAGTGAAATATAAATAACTATGTATATAAAAAGTGACGATTATATAGGTATTTACATTATATATATTGTATATTTTGTCTATTTTAGACGATTTCATCGTACCTATACACGTAGCTGTGGTATTGTACAGCTACGACCTGCGGCACTAACCACGGCAGTCCGGTATAAAATTTAGCTTAAGTAGGCATTAATCCAAGGTCTAAACTATCTCTATCCCAGGTATAATTACAATTGGTTCAGCTTTTGGAGCGTGAAAGAGTCAATATCTGTAAATCCATTCACTTTCGCATTGTTAAATTTTAAAGTGGAATACAAAGGTACGACGCTCAGTTTCGAACTCAAACATATCTTTTACTATACTTAGCTATGTTAGCCACTGCTTTTGTACAGTGTCTTTAATAATTTACTTACTTGACCTGCGGTACACCAAGTCACGTATAGTTAAAGTCTAACTAAGGGCAAGAACTATGTCTTAGAATAAATAATAGATAATAATTATTATGCTCAGTGCACAGTTATTATTTTTATCAAATGCCATTGATAGCAGAAGTCATTATCATAAGAAGTAGCGACAGTTACCATTGGCTAGAATACGTTACTCGGCCTACTGTATGGTTACAATAGCAAGATGACTATTGAATAGGACATATTTTAAGAGGCGTTATAAGACACAAATTTGCATAAAGCAAACACGAGCGTTCTATATAAACGAGGAACGCCCTAAATACAAAACATTATCTGTTTCAAAATTCTCATCACAAGATGTAAAACAGCGATTTCACGCGAGATAAACCCTAGGCAATAAAAGAAACTGAGAGATTTATAAAAGCAACCTGTCTCGAATGCGACGAAATAAATAAAGGATCTGTCTGCACGAGCGCGAAACACATTGTCTCCTCGGCAGACATCTTTCTACTTAAATCTGCATACAAATTCGTGAGATCGCGCGCAAATTCACCCAGTCATTTAAAAGCCATTCTGTTTTCTAGCGAAAAGCCGTTTTTTCAGCCATAAATATGTCGCGAGTGACGGCTAATGTGGCGACATCTGCCGGCGAGTAGCGCGGGCATGCAAGTCACGTCGAATCACGATAGATGGCGGGACCAGTACTTGAATCAAGTAAAAAGTTTTTACAACTTTATTTTCTTCACTTTTTTTTTACCTTGGCAATGATTATTGAAATATTATCCGCAGAGTTTTAATACGACACTAAGTTTTGTCATGGCATTTAATATCCACAAAATTTAAACTTTTTATCGTTATTGATACTTACCAAATAACTTTTCCATTCGTTGGTCTCTTTTCTGCAAAATAAACCACCGAATCTCCGGAAGCAGCATTCCACAGTTGGTTATTAAGTGAATTATTATAATCACCCGCAGCCTCTGGCCGCAAAACTTAGAGCTTCTATCTTTCCCGAACTTTCCAACAAACTTCTGCTTGTTTTTACCGATTATTATAATGTTTACAGCTCATTATGGGCGGAAGATATTTGGGGAAAGTTGTGCTTTATTCGTTTATTTTGATCGCGGTTGCAGTTTTGGAAAAGATGGGGATCAGGTGGGTGGTAAATGTTAATTTTATGGACAGGAATAACTGAACTATTTTTCGGTAACTTAATCCAACTATTTGATATTGAAAATAATATAGTGAGTAAGCTCCAGAGTTTTGTAGTTTCGTGGTACTCCAGAAAACCTTTTCTACGATGAACGAACACAAAAACTTCTTTACGCTGAAACAAAAAAGAAATGATTTTATTAATTAAATCTTAAAAATCATTAAGAGCTCCAACACTCGATTATGTAAAATAGCCGATTGCTAAATAAATAGTAAAATAGTCATTGTAAAATTATAAAAATGCTGTGCTTCGGAAAGTAATAAAGAAGTAAAAACAAATCAATTTTTCCTTGTAGCTAATGATTTTGTCTCGAATCGTTAGAGCAAATAATTTTTAATTTTAAAATTCACGGCCGCACTTCAGGAGTTTCTTTCAAATATGCTTGGCTCCGCTGGACTGAGTGCAATAGAGCCTTAAATTTAGACATCTTCTTCTTCGTATGAGCTAAGTGGCCAACCTCTGATGTCGAGAGATTTCAAGGCCAAAGGGCTGATTAGCTTCATTCACAGATAAACCATTGCGAGATTAGCTTTACAAATAAAATTCCTATCAAATGTCTAAAACGAAACAAACCAAACTAAACTGTGGAGTACGGTTGGGAATTTTCAGTAAAGTGTCAGTAACTGACAAGTAAACACATCATAAAGCCGGCGGCGTTTGCTGTCGAACTGTCGCACGTCGCGTCGTGTTGCACGATGCATGTTGCACGGCACGTCACCGCACGTCCGATAGATGGAGCTAGTTACGTGTATTTGAACATTATTACTTATGACGGTGTTTCATATCGCTATTTGGCGTTTGCTGTTTTTGGCAAAAATAATGACAAATACTCGAATATGTAAATACAGGCAAGTACATAACCTATTGACTGAGGTGTTACTTTGTGGAAATTCATTGTAGATAGAACAAAAAATAAAATATTTAGTGTATATTTAATGTGTTTGTTTGTGTTATTTAGATAACAGCCAAAGTACTACTAAATATTTCGGCTTTTCTTCTATCTACAGGTTCACAGACGAACACACACAAAAAAATAAATATGAAGGCAAAATTGACAAATACATTATCTATACAATTCATAGACAATTTTGTGATTGTTCGTCAAATACGCCAAATACTAGAATGCAAATAGCAACGTGAAATGCCGCCATTGTGAGTGTAGAAGCTTAAGTTAAACTATATGAACCTCGAAAATTAACATTATAAAAATATGTGTAAAATATCTTCACGATCAAGTACGAAAAATCTGATATAAATCCGCAAAGTAGGTGCTATAAAATAAGTGCGTAGCACATTGCGCGGAAAATAAATGATACGAGTAAATTACTAACTTGTTTTGGAAAAGATATTGTAATTACTAGTTTCACACCTCGATTCGCTCTATTAGTGCTATCGAAACGTACGAGGCAGTAAAGCACCGAAATCAGCGCAGCCCCAACATGTGGCGGCGGGTTGCTGTCAATTATGTCAGTTTACGATCAACAGTTTAACAGCAATCGCTGTTAGACGCAGACATGTTTACTGCAACTAGCTGATGTGTTGCTCTCATGTGTTAGCTACAGAATGTTTACGCTGCATAGCTTTACATGTATTTGTTAGTGAATCTACGTAAGGACCTATCAAACATGGAAAATATGTGTGTCAATTTACCTGGCAATAGCAGTTAATAACATAAGCATAAGCAGCCCACTATACGTTCCCACTATTGGGCCTTCTCTCACGAGGAGAGAGATATAGTCCATAATCCACCACGCTGGCCAAGTAGAGGTTGGCGAATGTCACACGTTTTCGGATATTGTGGTCCTCAAATATGCCGGTTTCCTCACGATGTTTTCCTTCACCGTAAAGCGAGTGCAAATCCACACGTAACTTGAAAAACAAGTCATTGGTGTAGGGCCGGGATCGAACCAGGGGCCGTCTGATTGAAAAGGAGACGTTATTACCACCGAGCCACACACGCTTTTTTAAAACACGTTTTGGAAATACAGAAAATACATACGGATAATACAGATTTGTAAATATTTGACATATATAAATAATAAAAAAATATGAATTGAACTTCATAAAAATACCCAATTTTAGAGATCGTAGCAAATAAAATGAGACAATTTTCATTTGCCGAATATTTTTTTTCGTCGTTTCAGGCTGGCATTTTACCAGCAGGGCGAGTAGCCACAAGAGTTACTCAAGCCTAAGGTGGAGCAAGCTTAGTTTGGAAAAACTGGCTTTCATGATGGTCCAGGAACACGGTGGGTGCTTATTGAAAGATTTTTCAACTTGAGGGTGGCACGCAAGCATTTGAAAAGGCTCTACCACTCTAGCATTTGAATTCAAATTTGTTTATTTTATACAGAAAAATATTACAGATCAATAAAAATATATATATCGTATATGTACATAAATATAAAATTTCCACGTCACAATGTTAGTTACCGTACTCCTCCGAAACGGCTGGACCGAATTTTACCAAATTTTATGTGCGTACTCATTAGGTCTGAGAATCGGCTACTATCTATTTTTCCTACCCCTAAGTGATAAGGGAACAACCCTTATCACTTATCACCCTTAATTTTTTTTCATTAATAGCAATAATTTATAAGGCAAAACAACGTTTGCCGGGTTAGCTAGTTCAATATAATAATCTCAACCCTGTTAAATAAAATAATGCTCAATAAATGTTGTCGTATTATGCAGAAATGCAAGTAATTAAGGCAGAAAAGCATAAAATAGGTTCCTTTCACACAAACCTAAGTAAGCGCCGTAACTTACAAACTGGTTGCTAAGTTATCGGCTCTACGAAATCTTAAGTAAGTAGCGCATTAAGCACCGCCTACAGGGCACAATTAGCTTGTGCTTGATAATAACTTAACTGCAACTTATTGCGTCGCAGATCTACATCGGCTTGGAAGAGATTACTGCCTGAGTTGCATAAAGAAGCAGACACACTTTTAATAATTCATTTCAATTTCAAATTAAAAAAATATCATTTATTTCGAGCATTTTTTCAAGTCATAAAACTTAAAAGCACATAAATAATAAACAAAATGAAAAATAAATTATATCAAACAGATGGCACTTAAATTTAAAAATAAAAGTCATATATAAACATATTATTGACGAACTCATTGCCCATGTTTTGCAATAATAATAAACAAACAATTTTTTTTATACAGTACAATTCATTAGGCAGTACAAATGAACCATATGGCAATGGTTCATAAGCATAAGCAGCCCACTATACGTTCCCACTGCTGGGACTCGGGGCCTTCTCTCACGAGGAGAGAGATATAGGCCATAATCCATCACGCTGGCGAATTGCGGGTTGGCGAATGACACACGTAATTCGGATATTTAGTCCTCAAACATGCCGGTTTCCCCACGATGTTTTCCATCACCGTAAAGCGAGTGTAAATCCACACATAACTTGAAAAACAAGTTATTGGTGTAGGGCTGGGATCGAACCAGGGGCCGCCTGATTGAAGAGCAGACGTTATTACCACTGAACCACACTCGCTTTTCTAAATCGCAATAGTTCATGTACCGATAAAATCAAGACAAAATATATGATTTTACATCTTCGTTTCCCTTAAAATAACAGTCACACCCGGATACCTTTGATATAATGTTATGAGTGTCAATTGATCGAGTTTTGTATGAGTAACGGGGTAACTCTACCAACTACCTCTGGATTTGCTCCGTTTGATTTTAATGGAGTTATTTTACTGCTACACCTCGACTGTGACTAATTGGGCCAAGTTTTTGGATGATGGTGTAATTCGAATGGATATTGTAATTTATATTATAGGTAGGTGAGTAAACCTTGCTGTGGAAGGAATATTTATTGAAATTCAAATTCATTTATTTTAAGATCATCTGATCCTGAAATAAATGAATGTGAATTTGAATGCAGTAAGCTTTTCTCATTTTTCATGACCCACATTGAAACATTACAAATAAATTAAAATATAATGAAACAAAAAGAGGAGTGGGAATGGTGGTGAGTTTTTAAGGGTAAAAAATGCTTTTTCGTGATTTCCGGCAAAACTATGGAACAAGTCCTATGGAAAAATGTCACATGGCAAAGTTGTAGGCAATAAAAAATATACAACTTTTGTATATGCAATTTTTTCACATAGCCTCAAAATATAGGTGAAAAAATTATAAAACCAAGATATTTGTATTTTATTTATATCTTTTTCAAAAAAAATCTACGAAATTTGGTGAAAACTTACCTTATTATGTCCCAAATACACTGGACAAAGCCGGGACCGGCTGCTAGTCTGAAATACCTACTACTATTATAAAGGCGAAAGTTTGTAAGTATGGATGTATGGATGTTTGTTACTCTTTCACGTAAAAACTACTGAATGGATTTGAATGAAACTTTACCACAATATAGCTTATACATCAGAATAACACATAGGCTATAACTTATACATCAGAATAACGCATAGGCTAAAATTTTTGAGGTTTTTAATGTGAGGTCGTAAAAAAACACATTTTTTGCGCTTACATTGCAAACGCTGACTGAATCCTACATGATAGATCAAAACAATTTACTACAGTATTGTACAACTTAAAAAGGTCGACAAAAAAGTCCGTGATGGTATATGTTTATCTCTTAGGAATAACCCTCAATAACCATTTTTTATCCTTTACTTTGTACGAGAAATAATGGCTTATTTACGAAGCGATTTTAAGCAATACAGTATTAATCCTTATCCAATTAAGTATCTTAAATACATTGTGCATTTAATAAAGATCAATATGGCTTTTTACAGCATGTAAATTAAATAAATATTTTCGAAGATATCACAGATTTAAAATGCAGAGTCATAGCAATTTCGGCGATAAATACAGCGGCGCCAGGCGAACGGGGCGTGGGGGGAGCGGGGTACGTGCGGTGGGGAAGAAGTGGCTCATCGCTGAGTGCGCGACCCGAACGCGGGCAGACGCGTGAGGGCAGACTTCGTTGACGGTTGTGTCCGTTTTGCGAATTTTCAAGGCACTAGCGATTTGATAAAAACGTATGGTCGCCTACTTTAAGTAATATAGGCCTAAGGTTAGTTATTGCCAGGTTTCTTTTTGGTTAGGAGTTACACGTACAAAAAGATACTTCATTTTTACGAATTACTTCATTGATAATTCAATAAGGTACTATATAGATAGGTTACTTACAGCACAGAATAATAACTTGTATGCTTACAGTTAATTATAACAAATTATATTAGCAATAAATTAAAATTGCTACTATGATTTGAGATTTAAACTATCCTATCTCTCAAGTTGGATCGAACTGCACATGGTGTGCGAATTTTATTATAATCGGTTAAGTGGTTTAGGAGTCCATTGAGGACAAACATTGTGACACGAGATTTATATAAATTAAGATAAGAATATTAATATTATATGTATGTTTTTTATTATTCTTTATTGTACACTACGTCCTTCTTTAGTCGTTTATAAATTCCTTTCCATCCAAAGGTTGCCTGGAAGAGATCGCTTTAAGCGATAAGGCCGCCAATTGTGATACACTCATTTTAAGTTAATTGTCTTTTACTGTGCCTTTTTATTTATGTGTCCAATAAAGAATTATAAAATTTCCATGACACAATGTTAGTTACCGTACTCCTCCGAAACGGCTTGACCGATTTTTACTAAATTTCATATGCGTATTCAGTAGGTCTGAGAATCTTCTACTATATATTTTTAAGGCAAAACAACGTTTGCCGGGTCAGCTAGTACATAATATTTGTTTGTTGTACTTTTCTTCAATCTTTCTTTCTTTCAACAAAATTATGGGAGCTGATATTCCGTGAATAATCCAATTCGTGTGTCACGTCACAGGTTCAAATCATCGTATGGGCGGCGTGACGGGCGCGGGTGGCACGTGACCCGGCGTGACGGCCGGGTATACGGCGTGACACCGACCAGGACACACAGAGCCCGCTTGTCACACCCAACAAGAAGCATTCTGAAAAAGATCGTCTTTTGAGACTCTGAGGTCTATTAAGACTTGCTGACATTATGGTTTAGGTTAATGCTTACTATCATTATACGAGTATAATTTATTGCAATTTTTACCTGTCATTTCTTATTTAACTTTTATTGTGATTTTATTATTGTTGTGTTATTGTGATGTTACTTAATAATTTTTGACTTACACATATGTTTTAAGTTTATTAATTATTGTAATTGGTGCTAACCGTAATAATTAATTGATGATAAATAAAAAAAAAAAATTGTTGCGTAACAAAACGACGACCTCATTGGCGTAAAGGTTACCATGCCGGTCTGCTAATCAGAAAGTTCCGGGTTCGATTCCCGGCCCGGTCAACATCTTTGTGCTTAACTAAATTTGTTGGCTGTGGGTCTGGGTGTTAAATATGTATTTATATTTAATATGTATGTATGTATATGTAGTATATCAGCTGTGTTAGCAACCATAATACGAGCTAAAAATGGTTCAGTATGGGGCTAACCAGCCGTGTGTGAATGTGTACTAGTAAAAAAAAAGACGGATTGAGAGGCGAGCCAAGAAGCTCATCGGCCAACCTTGCGTATCTAAAGCAGCACTACAAAGCCTTGAACATAGGCGCAAGGTTGCCAGTCTGTCTGTATTTTATCGGATACATTTTGAAGAGTGTGCAATGGAGCTGCACAATTTAATTCCCGCTTCTCTATTCCATTACAAAACGAGCAGGGAAACAGCGAAGAGACACCGATTTACTGTCAAGTTCCGAGGATTCGCACAAAGTGTTTGGCTTCGACCTTCATTGTGAGAACTACTAAGTTTTGAAACTCTCTTCCTGAGTCTCTTTTTTCCTAGATGTTCAATTTGGGGGTCAAATTAAATATTGAGAAAACCCCTATTACTAAGCCTCCGCCTTCAAAATATTAAAATATGTATCAACTTTAAAAATAAATGCAATTAAACAGTTTTAATACTCCTATTACAAAGAAAAAAGGTTTTATTATTATTGACATATAGATGTAATAACAAAATAGTCATTTATTCAATAAAATTATATAAAATTACGTTACAAAATATGAATAAGATTATTTTTTAAGGGGTCTCCCTTACATCAAGACATTTTTTTAAGATAATGCAATGTACATGCGTGACCTGACTTGCACTTGACCAACTATTTAATTACGATAAGACCTATAAAATCCAAGCAAAAAATAGGTACCTCCTCAGAAGCAGGGGTCTAGTTCCGCTGGTGAGCAAGCAGCCTCTATCATTACACTACACAGTTATTGCCATTATAAATAAACCCCTCATGCTATTGTGGTCATATTAAAATGCTTTGTTTTCGTCCCCAGTATCGAATATTGGTGATGGTTCGCCGACATATTGGAACATTTTGTTTTATGTTATAACTTACCCGATTCGTTCTAAAAATATTTTTCTTTATACATATTACAGGCAGATAGTGTGGGTCGCTGGGAAAACGTTTGCTTTTCAATCTGACGACCTTTGGTTTGATCCCAGCCACACACCAATGACTTGCTCTTCAAGTTATGTGTGGATTTGCATTCGCTTTACGGTGAAAGAAAATATCGTGAGAAAACCGACATATTTGAGGACCACAATATTCGAAGACATGTGTCATCCACTAACCCGCAGCGTGGCCAGCGTGTTTGATTATGGCCTATCTCTACTATATTTCTCCTCATGAGAGAAGGCCCCGATGTCCAGAAGTGGGAACGTATAGTGGGCTGCTCATGCTTATATATTACAGTACCAAGGTATTTGATTTGACAATCCTAGGTATTTGACCAGCTGATCGCATAATTACACAATTTAGCGACACTTGCTGAAAGTGGAGCATGCTTAGTCAAGACTGGTCAGGATTGTCGAAACCCACAGTGAAACACTTGGCGTCAGATTTTCAATTTTAATATTTTTTGCCTATCTTCATTTTAATACGGTAAAGTTAAAGAAGAATCGATAATTTTCAATAGTCCTTTATTCTTTTAAGAACAACTGTTTTATACGCATATTTTCCAAAATTTAAAATTATTTATTTATTTTACATAATTAAATCACTTGTATTCTCAGCTACATAATACTCATAAAAGCATCGGAAATATCTATTGGAGATCAACGATCCTGTCGGTAGTATTTATTTAAGATATTTTTTTACAAATAACTATTACAGAAATCTATCTTCTATTGTCAATAATAAAATGTTTTTTTTCTGTTTAAAAAAAGTAAAATCATTATTTTTATAAAAATCAAAATATTTACAGACAACTGCTCCTTGCTACGAGCTCTACGTACATGTCTACGAAGCTCTACGGCGTAGCACGTACAAATGTTGAGATGTCTATGGAGTTAGCACGGCAAGAGGACTCATAGTCTTTCCACTATATTTTCCACCTCTCAGTGGAAATCCACCTTAAGAGCATGGTAAAGCAGAAAAAAATTCTGCTTGACGGTAATTGTGGACATTTTGCGTCGTTATTCCCCACTGATTCCAAGTAAAACGGTGACAAATACTCTTCGATTGACATAATATGGTAAAAGACAAACTATTCTCAGATTTGGACATTAATAAATAAGTAATTTATGTAATTAATTTCATTTTCCATTTTTATAACAAAATGGGAAATATGATTTGTAATACAAAGAATTTTTCAAAAATATAACTTCTAACGCAAAATTGAAATAAAATATTAAAGTAAAAGTAAAATTGCCTCTCCTGGCGGAAAACTGTCCACTACCCGTGCTAGCTAATTTATATACGTGCGTTTTCTAAATATCATATTTGGCTTCCATTCTTTTATAAGTAGTAATTACTGTTACCGCATACCTAGCATTTTTTAGATAAGTTCTTTATTCTATTACACTAAAATTAAAAATGACATGAAATAAAGACAAACCACAATATTAAAAAAACCTTACAAACAATAGTCAGTGTCCGCGGGTAAGGTGCCTAAAATGCTGGCGGCATTACCTCGCTGGGTCACCAAGCTTATACATTGGCCTAGGGTAAGCGCATGTTTATTCTATTTAGTTAAATGTCAATTGCTGTTCAAACTGTTTAGTTCCTAACCTTGTTCTAATGAGCTAGACATAATAAAAACAGTACTTGGTTGATTTTTTTTTTAATATGACATTTTCTAAAAATGATTCCTAGCTAGATCGATTTATCGCCCCCGAAACCCCCTATATACTAAATTTCATGAAAATCGTTGGTGCCGATTCCGAGATTCCAATTAAATATATATACAAGAATTGCTCATTTAAAGATATGAGATAATAAGATAAGATAACAGTATTTTAATTCCTCATCACCAGCCTCGACCACCATCGAAGTAACAACACGACCGCAAACCCGTGTGTCGGCTAAGTTATACTTATTTTTCGAAGTCCGCATTAAAATAAACAAGAGTTAGGTAAGGTCATTCAGTCCGTCGTAGCTAAGTCGCATAATGACGGCATAATGTATTGCGGTGCCACCCGACACCTGCGGGTGAAAACACACTACGACGATACAATTTTAAATCTTATATATTGGTATTTTTACTCAAATAGAAAGAAAGAAAGAACACATTTATTTCAGACACAAAAGACACATATGTACATATACATTATTTTAAATTACATAAAACGAACATGAAAAAAAGAAGAAAGACAGCATAGTATGTGTCCCCTAGCGTCGGAAAAAGGTCAGCCCTCAGTATAAACGCTACAGATTTCTCTGCAGCACTGATTTTCAGGACCAACCTTTAGAGACGCGTGGAGATACAGATGAAGTAAAAGTGAAGAAAAGTGAAATAGTAAACACATAACAATAACTTGGTATTTGACCATCAGGGTGCGTAACTACTCGAATCAGCGACATTATAGCCTAAGGTGGAGCATGCCTAGTGTAGCTTAATTAGCTCTAAAGAAATTTGCCGGAACACACTGTTGGGTGCTTTGCGATAGATTTAAAGGCGAAAATATAAAACCGATAAAACTTATGTAGTAAAGAAAACTTAGCTTCTTGAAAAAGTTTTTTCTCTATTATTTTTAATATAAATTTTAATTTATTTATATTTATGCATACTTATAGTAATTTAAATGTAAATTAAAAATATTTGAGAACAAACTTTTCAAGAAGCTAAGTTTTCTTAACTAAATAAGTTTTATCGGTTTTATATTTATGTATATACATATAAATATGTAAAATCAATAAGATATTCATTAGATACTCATACTAATTATTTTACACAGTTAATCCCCTCCAAAACGTACTAGCTAGTCGCATTGCCTAAAGAGGCAATGCGACTAGCTAGTACGCAATAGGCAATTAATGTAAATGTCTTTTAGTTACTTCATTTGTGTATAATAAGGTTTTATTTAGCGAAATAGGTTACTATTACCACCTTAGCGTAGTTTAGTCTTGAATAATAATGAAACGAGGCTAATTATATCCGTCCGAGATCCGTCCGGATTTACATCCGGTAAATCTGGCCTCCCAGCTTAGCCACACAAGGGAGGAAATATACGACCAGAAAAAAAGGCCTCTAAAAACCTTCAGATACTTTGCTTTTACGAGAACCTGCGGTAGATTTGAAGAGATTTGCTTTAAATATTTTAGTTTTTTGTCAAAGATAAAGTTAATTAATATAAATTTTGTTAATTAATATAAGTTAATAAAAGCGCGTGTGGCGCAGTGGTAAAAACGTCTGCTTCTCAATCAGACGGTTCGATCCCGGCCCTACACCAATGACTTATATTTGAAGTTATGTGTGGATATGCACTCGATTTACGATGAAGGAAAACATCGTGAGGAAACCGGCACATTTGAGGACTGCAATATCTAAAGACGTGTGTCTTCCACCAACCCGCACTTGGCCAGCTTGGTGGATAATGGCCCTACTCTCTCCTAGTGCGAGAAGGCTCCGAGTCCCAGCAGTGGGCGTATAGTGAGCTGCTTATACAAATATAAATTTTATTTTTTAGGGTTTTACGTAACATATTTTAATTACAATATGTATTCTGTTTGTGATAATAATAAATAATTTTATTTTATTTTGCATACAATAATGTTAATATGTTGTATACATATCTTAAAATTAATAAATAAGGTGCTCATCAGGTTGGCTGCATTACCGCGTTGCTTCTAGCCTTTGCAACAAGAACGACCCGGAGTGGGAGTCTGTAGGTTTTCCAGTATACGTAATTTAACGATATTTAATGTTGTTTTCATCAAGGCGATAAATATTACACGATAGAACGCAATATCGCTTACTATCAGGTGAATTGCAATCAAGCGCAAGCCCAGTAAAAGTAAAAAAAATATTTTTAAATTGACCACAAGATTTAAAAAAATCTCTCTCATCTTGAGGTAAATTTTTTTGTTTAAATAATTTCATATATAATAACTTCTAAATCTGTATATTTATACTACTAATTAACATTCAGTGTCAAAAACGTCTGCATATTTTTTTTTGCGTCTCATCGCAATACTATAGCTCTAACAATAACACACATGTTCTCAACAACCAAACACCATTAATCATAATCCAAAAATATTTTAACATAAAAAGCCCCGAAACGTATCCTTCAAGTAGAAGGGGAGACTGGGGGGAGGGGGGACCGCGCGAAACTATAAATTCCCTTTAATTACCCCCGGGCAGCGTCACATCATGGATCCAGACAGTTTTATGACGATTTACGATCACATTTCGACGCGGGGACTGGCCCGCTTAGGGATCCCCAGCGACCAGCGACGCGGCGACTTCCTTGCCCCTCCTTACTCTTACAATGCCCAAACTACAAGGGGCTGAGGCTACCAACGTCGGGGGTCTGGCTCGCCTGGTCGGTATTCGTCACCTTTTACACTGGCGGGGGTTTTAAGGCCTCCAGTTCTTTATGGTAATGAAATCTGAGCAGGGTGACGTGGCGAGGTGATGCCTCCGAGAGTTTTTGTTGTGCCCCCCTTATTTATTGTTCGTTTGGGGAGAAACTTTGCCGAGTTCCGAACGGAATGTGTTCTGCGGCGTTGATGGTATCGGTGGAGTGCCCTAGCGATTGTTTTCCTACATTCTGCTTTCTTGTGATTGGTTTTTCTCAACATATTTTTTTACTGGAAAAGTGTCATAGCATTTTTGTTGAGGAAGCTTTTGAACAAATTTTTGGACGAATATACGAAAACAGACACGGATAACGAGCGTTTAACACCAAATAAAATCACGTAGGTGGAGTAAACCGTTTTAAAAGAAACAACGATAAAAACAATTGTAATTCAACGAGCGGAATCCACTCGCAATCATAACCGTTTAACTGCCGATTTTATTTGTCGAACAGAGCGTTGGCAACGAGAGTTTATAAGCAATAAACGCACAGACAGACGTTTCGGTGTTACATAAAATCAAATCAACAGTTATCCCGTGCGCCTACATCACAATCAGGTTTAATCGCATATGTGACAAGTTGGCTCGTTGCCGCCGCGTCCAGCGAGCGGAGAGCCCCGCGCGCGGCCGGTCACGAGGGCAGCCAGGGCTCTAGGTTCGCTGGCGAGGCGCCAACACGCGCCGAGCCGATATCGCCTTGACTGACGGACGAGTATGCATTCAAATGGGTTACTTTACCCGACTCTCCCCCTCGGAATAAACATCTCTCGGAGTTTCGGATCCTTCGCCAATTTGGTACAGAATTTGTTGTGGAATGTCGAAATGCTTTTTGAGGGTTAAATTGCATTTAATTTGCACTAAACAACGTTTTGTTTTGATGGTATTGGCTCAGGAGAGGATGTAAAGCGATTTTTGAAATTGAATTGTTAATTTTGGCAGTCCAGAGTCCTTTAGGGCGAGTGAACTATGACGCGCATACTAAGCACGCCGACTGTTTTGAATTTAAACGAAAAGTTTGATGATTATTTTGTTCGGAATGTTTTTGCTAATACTGGTGTTAGCGTCCGAAAGAATTCAGTGAATTGTCTAATGAGAATTCAAAAATAAACACGCACTTCCTATATTATTCAGCTTCAGTTCTAGGATAGACTGGTTTGTCTTAAACGATCATAGTACGGACCCGTTTAGAGGACTGCTTTGTCCTATCGTTTTAAAAATAAACTGGTTTGTAACTATTTCGTCCTAATATCCACATACATCTTCTCTTTTTCGTCGCTAAGTGGCGGAGCTCCGGTGTCAAAAGCTTTCAAGCTGCAACAAGGGCTTTGACTTGACTTAACGACTGCTTATGTCTAACAGCCGTTTTTTATACATTTTATTACGCTTATTGTCACAACTTATCCAACTTTCAGTGAAAAGCCGATAATAGATAAGACATAACCTTATACACGAAATATTCTGAACGTTGCAACAGCACCACAGCTTAGATCACAGTAACGGCTGCAAAACCAACGAGAGTAGACGCCATCCACCGTTACCATGCAAGCCTTAGCGAATAAAACTTGATGATCCGCACAATAACCTTTATTTCAAGTAAAATCGCACTTTCCGCGTTAAAATTAACGAAATTAAGTGCATACGCGCCGTGTAGCGCAATTAGATATATAAATAAATTGCCTTTATGGCCGACAGATGGCGCTCTGCGGCAGCCATCTTGGAATTCATGACTGTCTAATTAGATGATGTTTATTTTTGTTTGATATTTGCCGTGTTAATGATGGTGTTTTATGGCGGTTCGCGAGATAAACCTCGTTGTAATGTGATTACGGTAATTAAAATCTGATTTTCCGGAGTCAGTATGGGGATAACAGCTACTTGTTTTGATTACGCGTGGAAGTAAGATTTCATTTACTTTTCTCTGGTTCCTGTTAAGTATAGTAAGTAGAGAATTAATAATCATGCTGAAGTCATGATGGGCTGGACATATCTGCCGAAGAACCAATAACCGCTACGGTAGAAGAGTTGTAGAGCGGAGACCGCGATTCGGCAAACGTAGTGTATGTAGTAGGTACCTACGCCCTACAACTAGAGGTAGCGATGATTTGAGGAAGGCTGATGATGATGATAGTAATTTGATACAGAGAACTCACTCGATTTGAATACATACCTACTGTAGTAATTCTTTCAACAAACGTATTTTTCCCAAACTTACAAGCTAAACAAAATGGCCGACAAACATCAACAACATCAATCGCCTAAATAATCAACGAGAGAAAGACAAACAAATACGTAAATCGAAAAAAGCAATAACAATTTAGCTGTCGTAACTAAAATCCTACACATTAGACCCTAATTTCCAATTAGCAAGCAGGTAGCGTAAAAAGACGCCATTAGAGACGCTTCCCTGTTCCCGCCAAACGGCCGCCATCTTTGTTACGTTCCGAATCGCGCGCCTGCAAATTATTGTCCACTCTTGTGCATATGTTATGTTGTTTATTGAATTAATTTGCGCTATTCGGGCCTTCCGTCCCTTGTGTCTTTTTCGTTCGGTTTCACGTGTCTGTTGATAAGTTCTTCTCAATTAGTGTGTTATTGGTTATTTTGTTCCGTAGCTTTTGCTGCTGCCTCGATCAATATTCCTGTATTGGATGGGCCGGTTATTAGCATTGTAGATATATTTTCTTAGTCATCGTATAATTATGTATTTAAAATAAAATTGTTTTAAAAAACAAACAACCGACTTCAAAAACACAACTAAAAAGGGAAAAATAATTTTAAGCCTAAATCAAATCAAGACTATATAAATTGAATAGGAGAGTTTATTTCATGTACTTTTAAAAAACTATTTGCAATTTTTACTAATCCTGTATTCTTGGAGTCGGTGCCAGCAAAGAAAGACAATTGAAAATAGTTTTATTTAACAAACATTAATTTGTTCTTATTAGATGGCACCGACTTCAAGAAAACAGGATTACTAAAAATTGCAAAAAGTTTTTTATAAGTACATGAAATAAACTCTCCTATTCAATTTATATAGTCTTGATTTGATTTAGGCTTAAAATTATTTTTCCCTTTTTAGTTGTGTTTTTGAAGTCGGTTGTTTGTTTTTTAAAACAATTTTATTTTTACATTTTTAGTGGTTGGTAATGATATTTTGTTTAAGTTTTAGCTATGGAGAGCCAAATAAACTTCACGATGAAAAAATTTGGCGTGTGTCAGGCAGGCAACTAATTGGGAGCAAAACGAGTTGGATGCGAGCGAAGCGAGCTATACGCGAGCGAAGCGAGCTTGAAAAATTATCACCGTATTTGTTCGAAGCGTTTGAACATAAAGAAGTCCAAAGCAGCACAAATTACATAATGTTTGTTGTGTCAAAACGTACTAGAACCAAGTGCGAGCAAAAAGTGGTGGATGCGAGCGAAGCGAGCTATGCGCGAGCGAAGCGAGCGCGAAAATTTTCACCGTATTTGTTCCAACCGTTTGAGCATAAAGAAGTCCAAAGCAGCACAAATTACATAATGTTTGTTGTGTCAAAACGTACTAGAACCAATTGCGAGCGAAGCGAGTTGGATGCGAGCGAAGCGAGCTATGCGCGAGCGAAGCGAGCGCGAAAATTTTCACCGTATTTGTTCGAACCGTTTGAAGTCCAAAGCAGCACAAATTATATAATATTTGGAGTGTCATAAACCCAGAACATCCTGGGGAAAATTCGAACGAAGCGGGATAACTCCTAGCAAAGCGAGCGCGTAAATATTTTCCTTATCCGATCGAGGGTCTTGTCTTTTAATATATCAAATTTTACAGTTCCTTCTTCCACTAAGTATGACCCAAGTGGCCAAGCTCTGGCGCCGAGAGTTTTTCAAGCCCCTGATTTAGTTTGACCCCTGCTTGTACTAAGAGTAGTGGTCCAGGCCCAACAAATTAACGTGTTATCCGAAGCACAGTAACGCCCAGATGAAAATATCACATTTTTTTATGGAGGTGCATGGTTACCCATCCAAAGACTGGCCGCATGGGCCGTTGCTTAGCCTCGATGTTCGCGTCAGATTACTTTTGTTAGCCAGGCTGCTAATTTTATGAGCGAAATCTGTATTGCCGTATGAGCGCGAAGAAGTAAAATAGGTTATCGAGTTATTTGGGCTTCCCACGGGAATAGCAATGACTTTTAAGATAAAAAGTAACATTCGTGTGATACAAGGTCTAGTCTACCCCCTATATCAAATTTTAGCGAAATCAGTGTGTCATGTGTTATTTGGTGCATCCCACGGGAACAATAATTATTTTCGGGATAAAAAGTAGCCTATGTGTAAACACATAGTCTAACCTATCTTCATTCCAAATTTCATCAATGTCAGTACAACCGTTCGAGCGTGAAGAAGTTAAAAAGATTTATATGTTATTTGGTGCATCCCACGGGAATAGTATTTATTTTCGGGATAAAAAGTAGCGTATGTGTTAACACATAGTCTTACCTATTTTCTTCTCAAATTTCATGAATATCAGTACAGCCAAACGAGCGTGAATCTCTCTTCATGCGTAAAAATAACCTAACTTTTTAGGTTTTTCTTCGATTTCCCTAGGAGTCCATCATCAGAACCAGTTTTGGTGACAATGGGACCAATTCAGAACCATACTCTTTCAATTAAAAAAAGAATTTTGAGAATCGATCCACAAATGGCTGAGAAATCGGTGAACATACATAAAAAAAAAAAAAATACATACACGTCGAATATATAACCTCCTCCTTTTTGAAGTCGGTTAATTAATATTTTATCGTACGAACTGGAACCAAAGTCTTTTTGAAAGCAAAACTGAAATCTATATATTTCGAATACGAATTTAATGACTGTCACACATAATATTTCAGAAAATATGAATAATAAAATTATTGTATAACAAGTTTATAAATATTTACTAAGCATTGCCATCCAACGTGGCAATGCTGCTAGCATTTAGGCTCTAGCCCTTGCCTTTTATAGGTTTAGTTTATTATGTATTTTTACGTTTAAATGTAATAAATATTAACTTTTTCTATAACAATCGGGAATCTTTTTATACGTCATAAAAATATATTTAAATAAAAAAAGATTACTAATATATTTCTAAAAGCCATACGTTTATTTGTATACAGATGTAAATTAAACACGTAAACAGATGCGACTGACATTTAAAAATTAAAATCTTTCGACTTTCTTGTAAAGCTCACATTAATTCCACAAACATCTCTATTAACAAAAATAAAGGCGAAGTAATCCGACTAGATAATGGAAACGACCATGTTGAGTTATATCCAAAGCGCCATAAACAGAGACAGGCCGTTTTAATTCGCCATTCTATAACAAAGGTTTAACAAAATTTCGCTACAAACAATAACTTTTTACTAACGACAACGATAATACTTTGACAAAATTGCAATCACAAAAACGGGTGGGACATCACATTTACAGTAATTAGAAAAGTTTGATACGTTTGTGAAGGAAAATTAGTATTTTGTGGCGTGACTCGTACTTTGGCGCGATAAAAGCCGTTAACTGGCGTAACAACCGGCTTCAGGGACGGTTACACGGACCTATTAAACGCTGGTTAAACTAACTAATCAAACAATTGATATCTTTCGTTCAATCTTACACAATAAATATTAATAATTCTGTAATAAGTAACTTTAAATTCTGATAGACATTTTTTTATTCTTTATACATCATAAAACTAACATCTATACTAATACTAGCTGACCCGGCAAACGTTATTTTGCCTTAAAAAATAGATTAGTAGCCGATTCTCAGACCTACTGAATACGCGTATAAAATTTGGTAAAAATAGGTCAAGCCGTTTCGGAGGAGTACGGTAACTAACATTGTGACATGGAAATTTTAAATATTAGTAAATTATAAACAGGAACAGTTTGATTTGGTTGTTTGACGCGAGTAAGCTTCGAAACTACTAGACCGATTTGATAAATTCTTTTACCGTTGGATTATACATTATAAAAAAAAAAATTAGGACACATTTCACACACGGCTGGTTAGCCCCATACTGAACCATTTCTTCATTATCCCCGAGTAACATAGGCCATGTTTTGTTTCTCTTTACAACATAGATTATTTAAGAGCCCGCACAAAGCCGGATCGGGATGCTAGTACATATAATATATGGACACTTAAATTTCTGCCCGTTTATTATTCTAGTATTAAAATTAAAGTTTTTTTTTATATTGTTTAACGAAGTTAGGTTTGAATAACCGTGCGAGAATCAGTTTTAAACCACGAAAATAGCAAACTAAAAACGTCTCAAATTTATAATTCCCAGCTTATTACTCGCAGCAGGGCACACACGGTGTTTCCTCCCGTTTATCATGCATCCCAAACCTCAGTTACACTTATCTCCGCCATTCACCGCCCCTAACCGTCGTTAAAGCTCGGTGGAGCCGGGCCGCACCTAACACTGAAAAGTTACGCGAGGTTTGGGAAGCGACGCTTCGTAGGCCGGAATCCGAATGGTTTATTCTTAACCGGCGACCACTGGTTAATTGCGTAAACCCTCGTCTAAGCCTAGTTTTAGTGACAATTTATTTTGGTTGCCGCTGTACAGGATGAATCGACGGAATGGCCGGGAAAGCAGTAGAAACGAAAACTAGAAACTAGGGTCAATCTCAGGTGGCCGGATGAATAGCTACGGACAGAAGCAACTATTAAAGAGCGGTATCTCCAGTTTGAGCGGAAAACGTGGCAAGAAGTCGAACATTTGCCTACGTCCGGATGCTAAATGGTTGCCGTGTTTGGACCAGTTAGTGCTCACTGGTCATATCCGGATGTTTATTACTATGGTAAGGTCTAATCAAATGTAGTCACATTAATTTATATACTCGTATAAGTAGAATAGTAATGGTAATTTTTTCGACGCATATACATTTTTTTTACACAGTACAACTGGGCATTGTAGCACATGAGTTAGTAACACTCTAGCTTGAGGTGTAGCATGCCTTGTCTGAAATAACTGGCTCATAAAATTTCTCATAATTCTTATTGCACACATGGTCACGTACTTGGCATCAGATTTGTCAACTTCAGGGTGGCAGCTAGATTTTTTTCTAGTAAAATTAAAAAACGCCCTTTTCCCTCTTGGACTACTTAGATTCAGGCCTTGCCTAGTTAAGTAGTCACAAGAGAATGTAATGTAATCTAGTCTTAAAACCTAAGTTAGTAAATAAATATTTTTCATTTTCATTTTTTTTAAGTTTATGAAACATATTTATGTACCTGTTGATTTAGGTTTCTTAGCCTTTTACATACTTATTACAAGTAATTAATATATAGTTGTTTGTTTTTCTTACATCGTAAAGAACTGAATAAATATTGATAGTGTACTTTTGTTGACCAAGACCATAATATAGTACCGAATAAATTTAATGAGATCAAATCTCAGTTATAAAATAAAAGCTAATGTCAAAAACTTGTACTTTAGTGTTTATTAGTTTTGAAATTTCTTCACGCTTAAACTGCTGCACTGATGTCTTTAAAAACGGTATGGAAAAATCTAGAATGAACACACAGGCTACTTTTAAATCCGGATAATATCTTGGGGTGCAGAAAGTATATTATAGTTAGGATATGTCGCAAAACATATATGTAATTAGTGAAGATTTAGGTCAAAAAGATTTTATTCTTCTTCGTATAAACTAAGTGGCCTAAATATTCTGGTGTCGAGTGTTTTCATGCCGCTCGAAGGCCTCTGACTGAACTTAATGACTGCTTGTCCTAAAGCTAACAGCCGGGACTTACAATTTAACGAGTCATCGGACCCACGGTAACGCTCAGGTGCAATCGCCACTTTTTAATTGACAGTCTTATGCATGGTCACCCACATCATTAGCCTAAGATTAATAAATTTACTTTGACTTTGTCTTTGACCCATCCAAAGAGTGTCCGCATCGACCATTGCTTAACCCCGATGATTGCGTCAGATCATCTTAGCTAGCCGAGCTACGGGCGTTAACTCAAATTAAACCTCGAACTCGAACGAAAAACTTGAAACTTTGAAAATTCAATAACTTCATAAATATTTTAACGATGCAGTTAATGTCATAAAATTTTAATATAAGTGCCATTTCAATACTAGTTTTTGACTTGCCCTGACAAACAAAACAACAGAATCGACATATTCCATCACAAAAGAGACACCCTGTAGGGGGTAACACGACCGAACGAAATTAAATTTATATGACAAACTATTGTTTAAAATTCAAATTGTACGTGTGAAATCTTGCTTCGGCTTAATTGTATTGACCAAAACTCCCCCCCCTGAGTTACTGACGGGTTCACATGGGAGGGGGAGAGGGGGTCACTCTGAGATCGTGTGAGGAAACACAATAATTCCTGATATAGAGTCCCGTACCCTCTTAATGGGTTTAATAAAGGTAGAAATTTACGTCGGTCTGTATTTATGATTTTATTTCAATACTAGCTGCGCTTTGCGGTGTTGCCTGCGTTAATCAAGGATCGTTGATCCGGGATCAAAAGTAGCTTATGTATAAATTTACGCCCATTTTTAGTCGTTTATTAACTCCTTTCCATCCAAAGGTTGCCTGGAAGAGATCGCTTTAAGCGATAAGGCCGCCAATTGTGGCACACTATTTTTTTTGTTCTTAGTTATTATTTTAGCTTTAGTCTTAGTTTTAAGTTTGTGTCCAATTATTAAATAGTTTATTTCAGAACATAATTACATTCCATATAACACATTGATGATGATTTCCAGACCGGTTTCGGCCACGGCGACTGCTTGCCAATTATTAGGTTACTTTATGTGTCCTCACATGGCTGATGTAACCTATTTTAGCAGTAAATGTTCGGGAACAAGTGCTACATGTGAGGACACCGTTGTTGTATGAGTAGATGATGTTTGAAGGCGGTCTGTTCTTTAGCTGGTCTCTTCGAGCATCTAGAGCTCGCCTTCTTCGGTTCTCAAAAGAGTAAACCTTAGCTCTTACCAATTGTCTCCACAGAGTGCGATTTCCAGCTTGTTGCTCCCAGGTGGAGTGGTCGATTCCACACCCTTTCATATGCCTCTTTAGTACATCCTTATATCGTAGGAACTGGCCTCCCCGATGCCGCGTACCTTGTTCCAGTTCAGAATAGAAAATATGCTGAGCTACCCTACTTTCAGGCATTCGGAAAACGTGTCCACTCCATCTGAGCTGCCTTCGCATTAAATATGCTTCCATTCCACACACATTCGCACGCCTTAGTACGTCGGTATTTCTGACTCTATCAGACCACTTGATGTTAAGTATATCGCGAAGGCATTTCAGATGGAACCTATCCAGGGTGCGAATGTGGCGGCGGTATAAACACCATGTCTCTGCCGCATACAGTATATTGGGTAGGACGATAGCCATGTAGACCTGAACTTTTGTCTCTAATTTGATGTCATGGGACCGAAACACTTTATCCCTCAGCTTTCCAAACGCTGCTGCCGCGGCTCCTATTCGACTGTTTATTTCTGCGTCAAGGTCACCTTTTGATGTTATAGCACTCCCTAAGTATCTAAATTTATCAACATGTTTGAGACTATTGTCATTTATTTGAATATTGAGTGGCACCTGATCTGCTGTGCCTGCTGCCATGACTTCTGTTTTAGTTACACTGATTTTGAGTCCAAACTTACTGCATGATTGATTGAATTTAGTCAATAATTGTTGTAGGCCTTCGGATGTTTCTGATACAAAACAAAGGTCATCTGCGTACATGATTTCTGTTATTTTCTCTAATTTAGTTTTTGTTTGTGCTTTTAGCCTTGTTAAGTTAAATATACCACCACCATCTATGCGGAATCTAATGCGGATACCTTCTGTGTTATTTGTTAAAGTATCTGTAACTACTGCAGAGAAATACATGGCAAAGAGTGTCGGAGCTAAGACGCAACCTTGCTTAACGCCACATGAGACATTGAAGAAATCCGATTGCTCGCCGTTAGATGTAATACAGCATTTCATGTTATCATGTAGTAGCCTCAGCAATCGTATAAACTTCTCGGTACAACCATATTTGGACAAAACTATCCATAGTGCTTCACGAGGCACACTATCAAAAGCCTTTTCTAAGTCAACAAAACATAGATACATTGGTTGACTTTGCTCTTTACATTTTTCTTGCAGCTGTCGTATAGAAAAGATGGCTTCACTAGTGCCCCTATTTGGTCTAAATCCAAATTGAGTTTCCGGAAGGAGTACTTCGGACAGTTTTAGAAGGCGATTCAAAAGAATCCTTGCAAAAACTTTACCTAAGGTTGATAACAGTGAGATTCCTCGGTAAGAGTTACAATCTGCCCGGTCACCTTTGTTTTTGTAGAGAGAACTGATCAGTGAAACTTTGAAGCTGTCGGGTACCTGTTCTTCTGACCACATCTCCGAGAAAAATTGCCACAAAGTGTTGTGTAGCTCGTCACCACCATATTTTATCAGCTCCCCTGGTATACCATCTACACCTACAGCCTTCTTGTTCTTCTGGGCTTTAATGGCTTTTGTGACTTCGGCTAGTGTTATTGGTTCGTCTAGTTCAGCTACCCGAGGAAGATTGGGCAACGTATTTATAAAATTTAGATCTGCTGTACGATCTACATTCAGTAGGCACTTGAAGTGCTCAGCCCAACGTTTAAGTATTTCATCTTTACCAGATACTAACAAGCCGTCTAAAGACTTTAATGGTGTGCTTTTTCTGTGAGTTGAGAATCCAGTTAACTTTCGGACTTCACCGAAAAAAGCTCCAAGCTGGTTTGTATCCGCTAACCACTGCACATGACGAACCTTTTCTTGCCACCATTTGTCTTTGGTAGCGCGCGCAAGCTTTCTTAAGTATAATGCACTCTGCTTAATGTTGTGTGACTGACTAGTACTGGGAAGCTGACGCAAAAGCTTACGGTGTTTGGATATGGCACTAGTTAGAACTTCGTCGTTTTCATCAAACCAGTCTTCGTGGTTTTTTGGTTGCAGTCCAATAGTTTTTGTTGCTGCATTAATGATTTGAGACGACAGTTGTGACCAGCGCTTTTCAAGATCATTATCCTCAGTACAACTGCTTGTTAGAACTGCAGTTTCAATAGCTTGTCTGTAGTTGGTACGATTTTCTAAGCTCTCCAGTTTGTTGAGATTAAGATGATGTGATCTTGTTATATGTAACACATTAGTATAACACATTATAAATTAAGCAAATCACAAGAACACATAAATCTTAACAAAATAACAAGTAGCAATAAAAATAAAAATGTCATAAAGTAATACCAATAGAGTATTATCTATCTAAAGCAAGGTCTCTAACCTATCTTCATAGTAAATCTCATCAAAATCGGTCCAGCCGTTGGAGCGTAAACAAGCATCATAGATTTGGAAGTTATTTGCGTATCCCACGGGAATCAAAATTGTTTTCGGGATAAAAAGTAGCCTGTATGTTAATCCAATGTCTAACCTATCTTCATAGCAAATTACTTATTAATTGAGCGTGAAAAAGTAACAACCATACACACAAACTTACACACATACATACTTTCGTATTTATTATATTAGTAGAATATATATCGATATATTTAATTAAATTTTTAGTGTACGGCCTGAAGGGTTTAGCCGATGTCTTGGGTCAGGTGTTATTGTTGTTTTTATTGTATTAATGTGACATTTTCGGGTTGGCTTTTATGATAATTTACGTGTAATGGAGTTCTAAAGACCGTTTGTTTAATGGTGAATGGAATATGGCGTTGTCTGGATCGAACCTTTGTAATGATTGTGTTGTGAATTGTAATTTTTGTATTTCTTATTTGTGAATTATATTATATACTTTTTTATACGTGAAATATATATTTTTCATACAACTATTTGTAAAAAATATAAAAGGGGAAACAAAACATTAATTTGATTGCTAAGAACGTTGTCAGCATTGTCGCGTTGTATCGTAATCGAAATTATTATTAATTGCTTGCAAATTAACTTAAATATTTGGATGTTTTCATAATTAAGTATTAGATTAAATTCAAGGACAATAATTTGCAATAACAGATTATTAAAAAATAAAAAGAAAATAAGTCTATGTCAACTTGAAGTCACGTCAAAAATAATATTATATCACTTTTATGATAGCAATATAAACGTATAAAATATAACTTAAGAATATATATACATTAAAATTATTTACAATTAATTATTAGGAAAAAAATGTATTTAAAAGATTCAATTTAAGTACATGCATTAAGAACCATTTTATTATATTTGAAAGTATTATGTCTAAGAATCTATTGACATTTGATTAAAAGATTTAAAATTACTAATTAACAACCAATATCAAGTTGAAAAATCTGTCACCTTACGCTGTGTTGTGGCATCTCGCTTGAGACCCAGTTATTGTAGACTAAACATGCTCTATCTAAGGTAATAGTGTCACTTGTGTGGTTACGCACCCTGCTAGTCAAATGCCTGTAAGATTTTATTTTTACTATGGTCATATCTAAAAATAATGAAATTAAATCAATAAAAGTCTTATATCCTATTAAGACTATGATTGATATGATAAGGCTGGCAGCATTACCTCGCTGAATCGCGAGAGAAATTTGCTGCCACAAGTATTCCCCAGCCCGCGGATCTCGCCCCCTATCTCGTAACCTCCGTCCGAGATCAGCAACTGATAACTACTTGCAGACTGATAATTACTTGCAGTTTTTTTGTATATATCCCATCGTTCCAAAAACTCTATAGTTCCCAGTACATAAACAACATCAGTTTGAGCGCAGCACTGCGCCGGCCGTCAGTTTATAGTTCATCGATTGAACACCAGGTGGCGGTAACGGCGCGCTTGACTTACTGCTGTATTTACACTGTACTGCGATATAGTACACAGCCTGCTTGCAACAGTAGGATAAGTATGGTAAAGATTAATTTTATACAAAATTAGATAGATATACAGACAGAAATGTATTGCTATCCTACTAATATTATAGACGCAAAGGTTTTTATGACTGTTTGTTCCTTTTTAACGCACAAACTACCGAATGAATAAAAAAAAAGTTCAGAATCAGAAACCTTCAACATCAGAACACGTAGGCTATAATTTTTAAAAATGGTGTGATTTGTCAAAAATATATAAGAATAATTTATTGAATGATGGCTGACGATGATGACATTATGTTTTAGTTATGTAACCTTATGGTATTTGATATAACTGTCAGTCAATGACATTTCTACAACGACTGTCATATCGGTTTTCTTTAAACAGATTTAGAACCTGCTTGCAGTTTTTTAATTATTTATTTTTGTAATTTCACAACACAAAATTGTTTTACAACATTTTTTGCAAAACAATGTTTGGGACACTATCCTACTAAAATGATAAATGCGAAAGTTTTGTGTGTTTATGTGTGTCTGTATATTCAGTAAATCAATTTTTATGAAATTTGATAGTTCCCGTGGGATGCGCAAAAACTATGTTACTCTTTCACGCTCAAATGGCTTAACCGATTTTGATGAGATTTATTTACTATGAAGATAGGTGTAATTTCGAATTAAAACGTCTACTTATTATCCCGGATTAACAACATAAAATACTAAGCGCTTTTACATGTATGAATGCCTAAACTTTACATTCTGTATTAGTTTATCTGTGGCATGTAGGTAGGCTACGATTCTGCAGTAACTCAAGAAAGCGGCGTCGACGCCGTGTTTTGGATAAACTATGGACGGGACGTGTGCGTATTAACTTCACACTCATTAATATCCGTATATTGCATACGGCTGAAATATAAATATGTATTTTTAACTTTTCTTCTTGTTCATCTTTTTTGTATGAGATAAGTGGCCAAGCTCTGGTGTCGAGAGTTTTCAAGCCGCCCGAAGACCTCTTACTTGGCTTAACAACAAACTTGTGCCAAGATTGTGCAATCTGAGCCATGGTAGCATCCAAGTAAAAGTGACACCTTAAAAAGAGTTATCTAACTATAAAATGGAAAAGGAACTGAGCGAAGCTATGGAACTCTCTAACTGAGTCTCTGTTTCCTGAGAGGTATCATTCGGGTAGGTCCAGGTATTCTAGGTAAGCGTGCCACACCGTAGACTACAGCGCAGCTTAACACCAGGCAAGCTGTTGTCAAAAGCATACCCATCAAGGATTTACCCTTAAAAAAAAACCTAAAAAAACACGCGTCAACTTTTTTCGAATAAGACCAAAATACTGTCCGCCATTTGGGTCCCGGAAAATGACCATTTCCCTCCAAAAATTGGGAGACGAGGCCCAAACCACATTTATTAATACCCTTGTTTACTCTAACCAGCTAATCTAAGATCTACAGAGCTAGCAATACTGACCACCTATTTACCTTTGTCCCTTTTCATATTCTAATGTTGGTAGCACCGTCCTTTTTGCTATTTCAATGTATTCAACATGGAGCTTAGAAACTATCTGTGCTTTATTTGGAGAGAGATTTTAGTTTCAGCTGTTTATTTTGTCAGATGTGAAGCAATTGTGACGCAAAAATAAACAACTTCGGTGATTTTTTTTTTTTTTTTATTTGTTATGTTTATTTGAAATAATATGTGTAACTTTTTAAAATTTGCTAATAAATAAAACTATTTCAGTTAAATAATATATTTCATGAACTTGCAAAGTATGTAAATAATAATAAATGTGTTTTCACATACTATTTGAAACTATTTATATTGGAATAAATGTAATGATTATAAATGTTTATAAAGTGTGTTATTCAAAATAATATAGTGTTATACCAAGCGAGCAAAACAAAAACAGAAGACGGACTTCGATTTAAAATTCGTTGCACCAATTTCTAAGAGAAATTAATGGGACCATTCGAGAAATACGTAATTTAAAACTTTTTTAAAACGGTTCATGAATGTTGAATGTATAAAATATAACAAATACAAAATAAATACAGTCAATTGACTGTAAATAACAAAATAACCTGTCTTTTTTGCAGTCCTGTAAGTTAAGTAAACTTAAATTCATTCAAATCGGCTTAGACGTTAAGGAGTAACAAACATACATACGTACACACGAGCAATTTTTCGCCTTTATAATATTTATATGTAACACAAATAAAAAAATCACAGTCGTTACAGTTCAGTCGATCAATATTATTTTATTTTTATTATTTTATTTTTAAAGTTTGTGTGTGGTTTTTTTTTTACATTAAATGGGCTTGCGTTTGATCACAATTCACCTGATGGCAAGCGACATTATGATCTAAGGTGGAACGCGCTTACCCACAAAAAACCGGTTCACTCTTGCTTTGAAAACTGCCAGATTGTAGCTCTCAGGGAACAGGGAACTAGGCAAAGAGTTCCACACCTTCGCAGTTCGCACTATGAAGGTGGAGGCAAACCGCTTAGTACTCGCCTTTGGAACCTCCGTATGTTTGTTACTTCTTCACGCTCTGGCTGATTTGATTTGCTTGAATTTTGGTATGATAGCTAGGTTATACCCTGGATTAACACGTAGGCTATTTTTAATCCCAGATTAACTACTTTTATCGTTCAGCTAGTTAATAATAATTGTCTAAGTAGAGAGCACGGATTCGAAGCTCTGCATCTATACATCCGTTTATTTGTAAAGGACACAGGATGTAGTTGGACGTACAAATGTACTCGCAGTTCCACTATTTACTGGAACATATACAAACATATATATATATATATATATATACTAATATAGATAATTTGGGATTGGGATTATGTAAGTCGGGTGGGTGTTTTTGTATACTTTTACGTGTAAACACCTACACAACATTTCTTTTTGTTGACCAAGCGATGTGAGCGAATCAGACGGCCCCGGGTTCGATCCCGGCCCTGCACTAATGACTTGTTTTTCAAGTTATGTGTGGATTTGCACTCGCTTTACGGTGAAGAAAAATATCGAGAGGAAACCTACACGTTGGAGGATTTACAATATCCGGACGATGTGTGTCATCCGCTAATTTGCACTTGGCTAGAGTGGTGTATTTGGCCGGAGGGTTGCTGTCTTAGGCTAAATTTGATGTTAGAGTGTGAATACGTTTATTTTTATTTTTATGATACATTTCGAAGAAAACACTTAACGGTTCATATTCTAATCAGTAAATTCAACATATACCTACTATATTACGAAACCTTCAACAATTACCAAATCTCAGTCCATTTAAACATCAACTCCACCCAAACTCGTTTGAAACCTCAAACCCCGCTAATTGGGCTAACCGTTTCAGCCCCGATGACCGCTGAGCGAGCATCTATAAACAATGACGACCATGTATCCACTCGCCGGCTTTTTCAATTCTCATCAAAAAGCAAAACGTTATGACGACACTAATTAAAACCGGCAATACCGTCCGACGCGCAATATCGTAATGAACACCCTGTATACACGGCGGCCATTTAATCTCGCACCTGTATCACGCTGTATAACGTGAGGTGCAAAGGAAAAGAGATGGCGTGGAAATACGTATTAATTTTTTTAGAGTAGAAACTCGACAAACCGGACTAATTGTTGTTTATAGGCATTTGAATAATCGAAAGTATGAAGAAAATCGTGATTTTTAATTTTTCGATGAGAAGTCGGTTCATGCTGTAAAATACAAGTTTGGACAATTGGTCTGTAGTGGCCGAGGATTGGACTGAGAGCCGGATAATCGAGTTTCTACTGTATAATTAGTGGCGCAAGCAAACATTCAATATAACGTATATTATTCAATGTAAAGTATTATTTGTTGGCGCCATGAAAAAAAATCGTATATTTTTTGTATTTGTACTCTAATTTGGTTAAAATGAGTCGTGGTAGCAAGTCGTAGAAGCTCTACGTAAGCTACGCGTTCTACGAAAGTTGCTAAACGCTTTACGAACTAAGAAAAAGTTTTCAATCTTTGGTAGGACTGTTGCTGAATTATATGGTTGGTTACACGACCCGCCAATCATCTGTCTAGCTGTGTGTAAATTATAAAAAAAGAAGACGCAAAAATGACAGGAAAATATTACCAAACTACGTTTCTTCTTAGAAAAATAATAGTATTTACGTTTTACATCAAAGCATTTGACCAGCAGGTCACGCAAGCACAAAAGTCACTGGCTGAAGGTGCAAGCATGCCTAGTCTGTAACTATAGGCCCTTAAGCGGTAGTTATTCAAGTTGAAAGTGTTAGCTAGCGAGGCGTCAACTAGAAACTAGCACTGATGTCGAGAAATAAAAACAAACTTTACTTTCAACTGAACCAAAGTTAGAGCACCAAATTACAATTATAATTTTTTAATTAAGTATTTAATTCAGTGCCAAGCTTACCTAATGAGTATACTAATTATGATTATGTGAAGATTTTATCAACAATCTATCTTCTAATTTTTATGTGTCAAGTAAACCAAACTTCATTTAATTCATAATAACAGGACTGATAATCATTAGAAGGTCATACAAAAACAAATATAATAATTATATTTCTTTATTCCAGACACTTATGATTCATAGTACATAGTAGATACTAAAAAAAATATATATGTAAAAAACAAATTCCATATTTAGGTAGCAATTGTTAACCTTCGTTTATAAGTTGCAGAAAGAAGCCGCCAGTCAGATAAACTTCTGATAATCGTAAATAAAATCGCTTAAGCTTACGGTTTATACCGCGGCCCCTCTGACCGCCGCTAAACGCTCCCGCCGCTTGGGCCTAAACAAACAAGCGTGTAAGGCTCGGCGCACATTAAAACATTGTTTAGCGCCTACCATGTGTCATTACCCTAACCAGAGCTGACTTTTTTCTTGATTACAATAAGCCGCTTTTATGATTTTCGGGCGACAGATAACAGAACCTTTTTTTAGAAATTAAAGAGTGGACGGTTAGCGTGGTATGGGCATGTGATGCGTAGAGAGGAGACGCATGTTACTAGGAGATGTATGGAAATGGTTGTGCAAGGAAGAAGGGCAAGAGGCCGACCGAAGAAGACATGGATGGAGTGTGTGAATGAGGACATGAGAGTAAAAGGAGTGAGTGTAGAGACGACGGCTGATAGAGGAGAGTGGAAGAAGAAAATTTGCTGCCGACCACACCTAGTGGGGTGTAAGGCAAATAAGGCAAGGCAGAAGAAGAAGAAAAAGATATAACAGAGCTTTTTTTGCCTGAATTTGTCTGATAGTGTTTGATGTTTTAATTAGATAGATCTACGCTTGGCCTCCAACTCGCCTGATGGTAAGCGATGCTGTGGCCGAAAATGAAGCACGTTGATTTAGAAGAAATCTGTTCACTCTAGCCTTGAAGAAACCTTGAATAATATAATAATAATAAGATATATTTATCAGGAAACACAGTAGGAGGCAACCCATTCCATCAGCATTACGTACGATGAATTTAAAGCCAAATCGTAAAAGTCTAAAGATTTTATTATTTATATATGCAACTTAATATGTTGTGTTGTGACTAAAACATAAAAGGCTTAAACTTTCTAGTTTACTAATACTAATTTTTAATACACTTTCTAGTTTCTAGAAAGTGTAAGATAATAAAATATTTTTAAGCTCACAATAGCCTTATATTGTCACTTTGAAAAATCCCATGAACTATCAGAATTATCATACAAGATTTGACCGAAATAATAAATATAATAATTTATTTAACCTTAAAAATAAATTAAAACGGAAAATTATTACGAAAACGAATCTACCACAATACCGTCCGAGCAAAAAGTTTGAACGCATTCATTTTACAATTTCTCCGTTCTATATTCAAAAGTACCGTTATCTATGCAATGTAACTTTCCCGCCAATCGCAATCGCCGAACGTCAATGTCTGCGGTGAAGAAATTAAAAGTTTGTCAGTTCGCCTCGAGCAGTCGACGGCGCCGGTCGCTCCGATAGTTTGATTACTGAAATGTCAGGGAAATTCCAACTTGTCTTCTCAGATACAGCTTTGATAGAGCATGGCTTGGAATATTTTAGCTGCTACTGACGTCGATGTCAATTATCTTGGGTTTGATAAATTGGATGCAAGTTTTTACTAGTTCTGTTTGGGACGGGTTTCTTTCGAATATTTTGTTGTCTTCAATAATAATTTTAAAGAATAAAGTTGGTGGTTTATTCAATTCAGACACTATTGAATAATTTTTCAGCGAAATAATAAAACCGAAATATTACAACCGAAATATTATCATTTCATAAATTTACCACATTAGGTAGTTTAGATTTTTATCATCATCATTAATCTTTACTTATAAACTTATTTAAATGGTTGATCGATCTACCTAGCGGCGTTTGAAATAATTTGCAAAAAATACTCTTGTTATATTTATGTTATTCTCGTCACTATTCATAATCAAAAATATTTTATTTAAGCGTATGATAATTGTATCAAACGCTACTAGGGACGGGGTATTTTCTAATGCTGGCTTGATTGCTAAACCAAACACCTAGTAAAAACTGTCGCCAAGTACCTAACATTGAATCTAGCAGCCTCTTTCAGAGCCAGTTATTTCAGCCTAGGCATGCTCCATTTTATTTAATTTTTTTTTAGGCCAGAGTTTCGCCAGCTCAGTTATGGGCCCTGCTGATCAAATACCTAGCTAAACTATTTTTTTTTTATGATAGATAGGCAAGCGCTTGATCGAAACTCACCTGATGTTAAGCGATGTTGCGATCTAGGGTGGAGCACGCTTGCCTAGAAGAAACCGATTCACTCTCGCCTTGAAGACAGTGAGGTTATAGTTCAGAGGGAACAGGGATTCTGGCAATGAGTTCCACAGTTTAATGGTCCGCGCAATATATGAGGAAGCGAAACGCTTACTAACTAAGGAGTAACAAAAAAAATACCTTATTTTTTAATCCCATCTCATCCCCTGGCGTCAGTTGTCGAGTGTGAGTTATAATTTGATAAGCTTCCAGTTCTTTCTAGAAGTTTCCTCGATATGAATAATAAATAAGATACAGTGGCGCCCAACGTGGGCCTTATTTGCCTATTTATTACTCAACTTTTACTCGCTGAATAAATACTTTGCTTTTTGGTTGATAAAGTGTTTAATTTAATGAAAAGGTTAATATTAAATAATTGGCCTAAAGCGAGTCGGGCTCGTGAATGAAGGGTTCTGTACTATTATTATCTATGAAAAATGGCGAAAATGTTGTTCGTTGTATGGGATGTTTTTTTTTACATCTTACTCCTTAAAACAATGTCTATTGCCAGCAAGTCGCGTCACTAGAAACTGATTTTTTTTTATTGATGACTAGGCTTACGTTTGACCGCAGCTTGCCTGATGTTAAGCTTGACTGTGGTCTAAGATGTAACACGCTTGCCTAGAAGGATCTATTTAATCTAGATTTGAAGACCCCCAAATTGTATTTCTCGGGAAAAAGAGACTATTCAAATCTAGAGTAAATAGGTTCCCTCTAGACAAGCGTGATACATCTTAGACCACAGTCAAGCTTAACATCAGGCGAGCTGCGGTCAAACGTAAGCCTATTCATCATAAAAAAAAAATGGTAAGCGACGCTCTGGTCCAATGTGGAGCATGCCTTGGCTGGAATAACTGGCTCCCTAGGAAGCTACCGGAATATACATACATAAGCATACAAAAGTAGCCCACTATACGTTCCCAATGCTGGGACTCGGGGCCTTCTCTCACGAGGAGAGAGATATAGGCCATAATCCACCACGCTGGCCAAGTGCGCCAACTTTCGCATTTATTATATTAGTAGGATGCTTATTTTTTATTTTCGACAGATATTCTTTAAGTTTGAATAGACGTAACAAATTTACAGTTAGACAGAAACAATCTTCACGAAATACAAAGAATGCATTCTCACAACCTCATTGAGGGCATAAAAGTACTTTCTTCATTTCATTTGGCGGCGGAACCCTTGAGAAATCAGGGTTCCCGACGATATGAGAATATAATTGAGCCGTTCTATGCCACGCTGGATTAATTGGACCAAGGTAATCTTGTGGCGGAGTTTTGAATGTCAGGTGAATGAACCTGTAAGTACTGCAATGAACAAAATAATTAACATTTTAATTAGAAAATAAACTCGGCATTTTCTTGTAACATTGCATATGCTATTGAAAATGAGTAAATAACTATGCAATATACATTTGCTTTCAGTACTGCTTTTGAAAATGTGCTTTTAATTTGAATCATTTTGACCAAAATTGAAATAATAATCAAAACATTAATTCGATATTTAAAATCGTTTTATTATAATTGCTTCGTTTTATAAATTCTCCAAACAAAAGCCTAACTTCCTTCACCAGCCTTCTTAAAAGGAAAAAAGGAAATCGAATTTGAAAAAAGAACAGTTGATGACCACAACCATTTGAGGAGTCCTGATTGGTTGCGAGTATTGTAGTAGACATAGAATAAATGGCGCAGACAGAGGGTGCATTTTGCACAAAGGTACAGAAATATGTGTCCGGTGCTAAACATTAACGATTATGGCCAAGTCACGTCTAATTGCGAACGTGGATTGGTTTGTGCAAGATGTAGCCAGGTTTTCCAGATACTAGCGCAATGCAGCTGGTACATTATATAAGGTAAATACATAATATGAATACGAAATTCTAAACGTTCATTTTGAATTGTGAATTTTTAATCTTTTTTAATATGAGTAGTTAAATAGAAAGGTACTTTTAAAACAAATTCTTACTTGTTTATGAATGATTTCCACATTAAAACACGCCTTTTAGTTTGAAGAAAAAATAATTTATGAGCAATTGTGATTAACAATTTTTAGCCTTTACCAATACAGAAATACAGAACTAAATAACTATAAATAACATACGTTAAAGCCAATACTATAAAGAGAAAAGTTTGATTGTTTGTTTGATGCAATTGGCTCCGAAACTACTGGACCGATTCGAAAAATTCTTTCACCGTTGGGAAGCTACATTATCCTTGAGTAACATAGGGTTTTTGTTTCTCTTTACAACTTGGATTATTTTATAGCCCGTGTGAAGCAGGGACTGGCGAGTAAACAAAAAATTTTTTTTAAGTCAACGTTATCAGTTAGCTTAGTTCCCTCCTGCATAACTCCGTTCGAGCTAATTGTAAGCGCACGTTATCGCGAGACAAACGCGCTGGCTGCGCAACGCATAACCATTTGAGCTCGGTTCGCGAAATTAGCGCCTTTTTGCATACCGCCGTCCCGGACGATACTTCTGCGCCTTTATTCTTTGCCTTTTTAGTTTCCGTTATCGGTAATTGGGTATTACTGTTTGGTTTTTACTTAAATTACTGCGTGTTTTTGCTGCGTGTTTTGGGATTAAAGAAATGGATAATGTTTTTAAGTATTAAATACAGGAAAGCAATATTGTACAAAGCGTTTTGATTCGACCTTCATTGTGAGAACTGCGAAGCTTTGGAACTCTCTTCCTGAGTCTCTTTTTCCCGAGAAGTACAATTTGGGGGTCTTCAAACCTAGAGTAAATAGGTTCCTTCTAGGCAAGCGTGTTACATCTTAGACCACAGTCAAGCTTAATATCAGGCTAGCTGCGGTCAAACGTAAGCCTATTCGTCAATAAAAAAAAAATATATACATTTTTCTTATAAATTTTCCATGTTACAATGTTAGTTACCGAACTCCTCCGAAACGGCTTGACAGATTTTTACCAATTTTTATATGCGTATTCAATGCGTCTGGGAATCGGCTACTAGGTATCTATTTTTCATTTTTAAGTGTTTTCAACTATACTTAAGGCAAAACAACGTTTGCCGGGTCAGCTAGTTTTGAAATTATCTCACTTGCATTAATTTATAAATATAGAATAAATATTCATAGAGTTGTTTTTTAGACGGTTTTTAAGCAATTTTTTTAATATTTTACCATTTATAACAAAAAAACTGTAAATTCAATATTAAGCCATTATATTTTGTATTCGTGTTATCACGAAATAAATTCAACGATTTAAAAATTAACAAATTCAATTATGATTAAAATATTAGATGTATTAATTACCTACTAAATAGTAAGAATCGCGATTGTTTTGTTGACTTTGTTCGTTATTTGACATGTTTCAGGACCACAATATCCAAAAACATGTGTCATCCACCAATCCGCACTTGGCCAGCGTGGTGGATTATGGCCTATATCTCTCTCTCCTCGTGAGAGAAGGCCCCGAGTTCCAGCAGTGGGAACGTATAGTGGGCTGCTTATGCTATGATTTATTACGGAAAAAAATTTTGCTCTTATCTTTGCCTTAAGGAATGGTTCAGAACTAAAGATCACCCTTTTTTCGTACTCAATGCAATCGGTTAAATGGTTTGAAATTAATTGCGTTATAATTAATTTGGGGAGAGTTCCTGCGATTAATGGGCGGCTTGAGGTGTGTCAAGGAAGGGATCAGAAAGTTGTAGAAAAAATAAAAGGTGGCAAATTCCAAATTGTTGTCATAGGAGGCTAGGTGAGAAAACGTCTGCTTTTCAATCTGCCGGCCTCAGGTTCGATCCTTGCCCTACACTAATTATTAGTTCTTAATCTTCTGTGTTCATTGGTTTTACGTGAAGGAAAACATTGTGAGGAAACCGACAAGTTTGAAGACCACAATATACGATACCATAGGACTTTTAGTTTTGCTGGAAATCAAGATAAACCATTTTTTACCCTTGAAAACTCACCCCCTCCCACTTCGGATCGACCGTAATGTATTTTTCCTTTCATTTTGATCATATTCCCCTCCTTTTTTAATGGGTTTCCTATTCCCCTCCTTTTCTAATGGGTTTCGTCCTACTATATTTTTTTATGGTTTCAAAAATTATCGACCCTGGTCTAATAAGCTATATTATTTTGTTTCTCGTTGCTACTTAGATTATTTTGGAGCTCGAGTGAAGCCGGGACGGGATGCTAGTTATCATATAAATGTGTAGAATAATACAGTTAACTAACAAGGAAGCGTCTCGACAAATTAGAAGATCGCGCCCTCTTACAAATTGGCAGCATTAATATTCTTTAAAAGAAGACTGTACGCTATAGTAGGGTGCGATGTTTCGTACTAATGGTTCTAAAGGAGTATATAGAGACAAAGTTGTTACTAAATATGTATTTAGCTTCAGTTTATTTTATTCGATATAGGTGCAAAAGTACACTTATGAATGTCAATTTACAATATTGAAATGTCAAATTACAATATTAAAATGTTAATTTACAATATTACAATGTCAATTTAGAACATTACAATGTCAATTTACAATATTAAAATGTCAATTTACAAATTAAACTAAATATGAATAGTTCATGTTTTTGGCTGAGAAAATAACAACAAATGCATAGATTTTCCGATTAGATTACGTGGAAATTCTACTAGTATTTTAATGCGTAAGTTTTGTGTGTGTCTGCACGTGTGTATGTTTGTTAATTTTGAATGGACGTAGCTTAGAATTTTATATCAGATTAACGCGGATAGCGCCGCAGGGCAGAGCTAGTCAATATAAATGCAGATAATATTTTTTTACAACAGTTTTATATAAAATATCAAGGCACAAATTTCATTATATTGCGACATGAATGTTAAATAAAACAAACGTTTTATAATTTATTGCGCTAGAATAATCGCACCCAAATTAGTCGTATCATTGTGTTATATGTTGGAGGATATATTTTATATATATGTTAGGCGGTCATCTTATTTGTCGTATGAGCTAAGTGGTCAAGCTTTGCAAGTGGTGTAGAGAATTTTCAAGTCACCCAAAGGCCATATACATAGGCCTCTCTCTTAGCTTAAAGACATGCTCGTACTTAGAAGAACGATTGCGAAAGTCATGTCGTATAGGGAGGTCAAGGATTTGACCAAAGATAGAACTACCTGGAAAAAACTCCACAGACAAGAGCCTAGCTCTTAAATATTGAATGAATGAATGATTCTATATGGATATGTTTCTTGAAATTTCTATTGCCGGCGCTTCGCTCAAATTTTGAGGGAACACAGACCCTCCAATACAAGTATTTTACTTAGTGCAGGGTCTGAATACCTAGTATTAGAAATATAAAAAAGAGTGACATTTTTTTTTGCAAGAGTTGCGTATGTTTTACAGAGTCCCCTTAGTTTTTATACATTGTACTAAGGTTATTAAAATATAGACTCATAAGCAAACATGTATAATATGCAACACTAATGATTAAGTTTTTTCAGTGGTAAATAAATATTTAATTATTTATTATTATTATCAAATTTGTGTGGCGTGGTTGAACTAGGCGCATTATCTGAAGGCCTTCTTAGACCTTCCCGAGGGCTGTCAGTTTCGGGGATATCGGTTTAGTTCCCTCCTCGATAAGGAATGTTGATTAAACACGCTGAGATCGACTGCTACAGGTGTGGATGGACGGCCGGTAACAATTAATCAACTAGTCAAAATACCTGAAGAAAAGTAGAACTGGGTCTCGCAAGTGAAGGGCTAAATTTTTAAGGGGGAATGGGTAAAATGAAACTGCGTTTTCCTTCGAAAAATAATGTAATTAATGATTAAGTAGTAATAATGCTTGTTTTTTTATTAAAATGTGCAAGCAATATAGAAATCAAAAAATGCTTGTTTATGTGTCAGCAACTTGTAATAATCTAAATATTTAATGATTCGCAAAAAGCGAGTCAGGCACGCACATATTTTAATTTTGAAAATTTATTTTTAAAGTTCAATTTAAAGTTAAATACTATGAATATTTAGAGAATCTGCTAAATTTCGTTATAAATTTCAAGTAAAAAATTACGTTAGGCCTCCTTAAATGTTTATTTCATATATTCTCTGACAAATTAGAGCGTCTAACTGTTAATAAGGTCCAACTTTTACTTTTTGGGTTTGAAACCTTAAATAAGAACTTTGGAAAACAACTTACTACTTTTTTTATATAACGACGCGGCGATGTTTTTTACTTTCTAATTAATTTACACCTTTTTTGACCTTAAGACATTTTCCTCGACCTTTTGGTCGAATTCATTGGCGGGAATCGACCAAACGAATAAAGAGACGTAAGACGACCTTAGGACTAACTGAGCTGTCATTGCTTCCTTTTAGGGATTCATTGATTACTTTAAGCCATCGATTAAGGACGTGCAACAATAGTCAGCCATCCCTGACTATTGTTGCACGCCCTGCTAGTCAAATTCCTAGTTGTAATGTGTAAAAGGTAGGCTTTTTCAATCCTAAAATTACTAACCTACTTTCAGCAAATGACGTCATCGATTCAGCAGTATTATCCCCATTCTTCGGTCCCGGCTCTAATCTAGCAAACAATACAAATTTGAATTTGAACAACAACTGATTTGTACCAACAAAGGCAAAGTTTGAAACGTAAAGGATTCTCATTTGTACAACTCAATACAGAATGTTGATAACATCTAAACGACGTCAGCCAACTCATATTAAAAGGCCCAAAATACCGATAAAACAAGGATGTTGAGTTGATCGCTACTAGATACGGCAGCTGAAATATTTAACAACTAGCAGCCAATCCCAGCTTCGCACGGGCTATAAAATAATCCAAGTTGTAAAGAGAAACAAAATAAAGATAAATGGATGGATTGGTTGATTGATTTAATCATTAATTGATTTAATCATTTTATCATTCATCATCATTTAATCATTGATTGATTTAATCATCAAACCAATCCACACACACACACACACACAGATACGTCAAACTTACGCAATAGTTTTTTCTATGCTTCTAACAACTTGGCTAAAATGTAATCTTCATTGACGAACAACACTTAATATAAAAAAAAACAACATTTTTCATTCAGAACATTAATTATATCATAATTTCTAAAGCATTACATATTTTTGCCTTTAATTTGTTTGTCTCTTCCAGCTGACTTGTATATCCGTAAGCACCTTATATTATCAGGTATCGGATAGTCTGCTAATCCGAGTTGGAAATGAAGGGGTGACAAAGAGATTGCTGATACAACACTTCTCAACTTGGAGAATCGAACTTCAGGTGGCAACCCTAAGGAGATCACGCCTTTACTAACATAATGGCTCAAAAATAATTGGATTTTCTCTAATGTCTTTGTATGCATACTTTTACATGTAAGTATGGAGGTTACATACTTACACGTAAAAGTATGTAAAATAAATTATTAACTATAATATATTGTTAAAAAAAGTCCTGTAATAATTTGTACCATTAAACATACTCGTACAGCTAATAATGAGCCAAAATTTCATCATGCTGAGATATTAGACGGAGTTGGAAGATCAATTAAAGATCTATTAATAATTTTAATAATAGGTTGTGTTTTAATAGACGTTGTTTTTCATGGTTTGGTTAAATTATTTACATAAAATTATATCGCAATATCTATCGAAACATTAACCCAAGTGATAGTTGGTTAAACACATTTATTAAAATAGTCTAAAAACCGTGGTAAGGGAATTTTTAGTCCTGATTTTAACCCTAGAAGAGTTAGAGTGTAAAAGCGGTCATAGAGTCCTACATTCTTAACTTTGACTCTTCCAGCGAGAGAGAAGTTAAAAAGTTTAATTGATCTTTTTTTCGTTGATTATGATTATGGGAATTTGCTTGCCTTTTTATAAAAAAAGGCTCACGTTTTACCGAGGCTTGCTTTAGATTTAACTAGTGTTTATTATGTGTGTATCGAATAAGCGGAAAAACGACGTCTCATATCAAATAAAATAAAAGTGATTAAATAGTTTAAAAGCGGTTGGTAACGTGTTTAGTCCTAACTTTAACCCTAGAAAGGTCGAATGTGATGTGATGCGATTAAAGAATCCTGCAGATATTTAACTTTGATTCTTCCTACAGTGGTTAAAGAAAAACAGGGAAGGATATTGATTCTTGTTTTTCATGTATATTCAAATTTACTAATTTTAGTAATTTGTGGTCAAATAAACGACGTTTATAATAATAATAATAGTTTATTTCAGAAATGCTTCCATACAATTACAATTATAATGTCCTTATACATAAAAATTATTCAAATATCTTAAAATTAAATACAAATTAGTTTATAATGACGATAGAAAATTAACAGGTAAGCGATTAAAATACAACTTTGTTGTGTGATTGACGACTCGTTGGCGTAAGGGTTACCATGCCAGACTGCCATCCAGAAGGTTCCGGGTTCGATTCCCGGCCCGGCCAACATCTTTGCGCTTAACTAAATTTGTTGGCTGTGGGACTGGGTGTTAAATATGTATCTAAATAAAATATGTATGTATATTTGTATATGTAGTATATCAGTTGTGTTAGCAACCATAACACGAACAAGAAATGGTTCAGTATGGGGTTAACCAGCCGTGTGTGAAATGTGTCCTATATTTATTAATTAATTTTTTATAATAGTCTAGAAGCGGTTGAAGAGGTGTTAAGTCCTAACTTTAACTCTAGAAGGGTTAAAGTTAGAGTGTAACCGCGGTTAAAGAGTCCTGTTAACACAAGCACAGACATCAGGCTGTCCTCTCAAACAATGCGCGTTTGCTGAGCCCCGCGACTTATGTTGTGAGTTATAGTGCAACTTCATATTGTTTACCTTGCCGCGGCCACGCGATACTGCTAAGTGATTATGAATAACAGGGCTTGGGGAGTGGAGTGGCTTAGCTGTTTCTTTTTTGTAGAAATTTTGGTACGTTCTAAGCGAATTGCCTCCACCTTTGCTGCCCGCCGATTTTTGGAATACCTTGCCGAATTATCGACAGTCTTTGGATGGGCGACCATGCACGAGACTGTATATTAATAAGTGGATTTTTTATCTGGGTGCTAGTTCCCTGCTGTTAGTCTTAGTACAAGAAGTCTTTAAGCCAAATCAATATTCTGTCAGCTTGAAAACTCTTTGCCAGAGCTGGGCCACTAAGCTCACACGAAGAAGAAGAATTAGGACTTCATTCATTCAATATTTAAGATCTGGGCTCTTGTCCATGGAGTTTTTTCCAGGTAGTTCTATCTTCGGCCAAATCCTTGACCTCCCTATACGACATGACTTTCGGCTTCTCCTTAATATGGTCTAAAATGATCGTCAAGGTCTTCCTCTTCCTCTCCTGGCTTCTATCTTTCCTTCTACGATATTTTTAATGAAATTGCCTTGTCATATAAGGTGGCCTACCATCTTTCCTCTTCTGTTGTCTATTGTATTTATCATGGTTCTTTGTTCTTGTACTAGGCATAGTACTTAGCAAAACGTATATCAATAGTACTTAGGACTTACGGAAACAAAACAAATAATAAAAAAAACAGACGAAACTTAAATAACATAATTATTAATAATATTGTAGTACCTTACCGACTCCACAGCTCGCGAGCACACAAAGTCGAGAAACTACGTAAGATACATTTCGTACTCAAATTCCAAGTGTTCAAACTTAAACTGAAATAACTTGGAGGAATCGGCCGATCGCCTTTGTTCTAAGCTAGAAGGCAATTATCATTAATTATTATTAAATGTGACAGTGCGTGATAAACGGTGGGCCGATAACTTCAGCAAATAACTCAACTCGGTAAGAGGGTCGAAAGTACCCGAAGATGTTTGAACTGTGTCTGATTTGTAGCCGCCGCGGCGTAGGGTTGGATCGATGATTCGATTTTCATTGTGCCCTTTGTGCTTTCGTTTGTCATTTGTTTCTTTTGCGGTTGTCAAGTTTGTAGTTTTCTGGTGGACAGAACAAATGAACAAAGAGCTGGCGCTTACCTCAGCCAACGTATAATAAATATATTTATTATTATAAAAGAAAAAAGAGCGAGGCCTTTATCTACTCTATTTTACACTTTGTTTTGTTTGCTCTTTCTTGTCTTCTGTAAAACTACAATGTCTAAATTTATTGTGTTGTAAATCTTGTAAGTATGCGTTGTCTATTCTAAAAAATGTGTTTCAGTGTGTATTCTAACGGAGCGGGGACAACTGCGGCTCGGTAAACAGGCTCCAAGGAGACCCAGCACGAAACGCAGTTTTTCCCACAACGTAGATTTTTTTTTTTAAAAAACCTTGTGCTAAGTCATCATGTACGTACACCTAAGTTTACCACAAATATTTTTTTCTTTATCTTATCTTTATCTTATTATTAATAAGCCATTATTATAAATAAGCGATCTCTTTGGCGTAATGCTCATCATGCCGGACTGCCTACCCGAGGGTTTCGGGTCAATTCCAGGCACGGCCAACATCTTTGTGTTGAACTGAATTTGTTAGCTGTCGGTCTGAGTGTTAATAAATATGTATCGTTATTAAGTATTTATGTATGTATGTATGTGTGGTATATCAGATGTGTTAGCAATTAAATACAAACTAGACATGGTTCAGTGTGGGGCTAACCACCCGTGTGTGAAATGTTAAAGGAATCGTTTATATTTTACTTTATGATATCTTCTGCTTCGTATGAGTTAAGTGGCCAAGATCTGGTGTCGAGAGTTTTCAAGCCGCCCGAAGGCCTCTGAGTTGGCTTAACGACTGCTTGTACTAAGACTAACTGCCGGTATCTACAATTTAACGTGTCATTCGACCCACGGTGACGTCCAGATGAAAATGCCACTTGAAAAGCAGCAGTCACCTCCATTAAGTCACATTTTACATGGTCACCCATCCAAACACCGTCCGCATCGACCGTTGCTTAGCTTCGATGATCGTGTCAGATCACCTTAGCTAGCCGAGCTACAGGCGCTAGTTTATGATATCTACCCTGTATTGCGAGCGGAAGTGCTCGCTTATCCCGCTTCCTTCATCGCTAGAGAATGTCCTCCAGATAAAGTATCCCCACTAAACCTAGAGTTATAAATTTATTTCCCCATACAGCAGTGTTATTAATCTTACTACAGCGCTATATAACGGGACATACGTTATTTTTATTGTTACCATTCCGTTTGTAAGTTAGTGCCGAATAAAGTAAATAAAGGGAGTAAATCATTTGCGTTTCATTTATTATTAGTTTTCCAAAAACGGTTGAGTATAAAAAAAAAAAAAACAAAAAAATCTGTGCATATAGAGAAGTTAAGATTCCACATACAAACACACATGTACACTGACCATATTCATGTGTTTTATAATTTTGTGTTTTTTCTTGTAATTTTATTCTTAATTTAGTTATCAGTTATATCTTATTAGTATCTTATTAGTTCTCTGTTATCTGATTAGTTTATGTAAATAGTATTTTTCAATTTCTTCATATAATTGCGTGTTCTCTTTCCTAGTGTACCGTGCGTGACGTCACAGCCAGCCTCAACGGAAGACCAGCGTTCCTCAACTCAGCATAATGCTGGTTGCTGGAGAGCAACCAGCATTATGCTGAGTAGAGGCTGTGTTGTGCCTAATTGATGTTTATTATGTGTACTATTTTATATATTATATCTTGTCTTGTGTTAATTTGTCATAACAAATAATCTTTCTGATATGTAACATGCGGATCAAAGGCGTAAAAAAAATTGTAGACATTAAAAATAATTCACTCTCTAAAATACCCCTTTCATAATTTTAATGAGCAAATTAAAACTAAAAACTATAATTCAGAAGCAATCCAAGAAGCGCCGTAACCCGACCGCTAAGTGCTTTTAGCTTATTTACAGCTTCTCCCGTTAATAGCTGCACAGCTTATCTATCATAGCTTTGCGGCCATAATCATAATAAATAAACGCGATGAGGTTATTATCGGCAGACAAGAGAATACAGAAGACAGCTGAAGATAATACACATATTGTATTCACTAATCAAAATGTTTGAGTGTAAGTGTGTATTTGTTACGTTCAAACGAACAAACCGATTTTTTCGAAAACAGCTACCCGCGCCAATGATGCCAATGATACGACCAATCGCGTGCGAGCTTTGTGTGTGTGTGTTTCGTTGGGATAGCAGTATAATTGTGTGCGTAGATGGATCCAAATTCTAAGCGGCAATTGTATGGAGTTACTCTTCCGTTTATTCTAGTTCGCTGGTACGAGTATATATAATATTATTTCCATAGTTTGAAAATGGAATTTGCTCTGCATTATAATTGGTTAATGGCAAGAAATAAAGGTATTACAGGTAAATTCTCGCATTAACCGGGCCGCGTCATTCGCACTGAGTTATGCCGCCTGCCCAACATTTAGGCAAACCAGCGGCATTAGCATTAATTTAAAATATTATTTATTGTTTGTAGCTTATTCCTAGTCTGGATGCGGGAACTTTTGGAGGTGATATATTAACATTAAATAATTAAAATTACATATTTCTAGAAAATAGATCTTCTTCTCGTATTTTGAGAATTTTGTGTGAATTTTGAATTACACGCACAAGTAAATAAGAGGTTAAAAAAATATACAAAAACAAATATATTTATAGCTAAAGTAATAATTATACAAAGAAATTGGATAGTATGTTTGTTTGCGGTTTTTTTTCTGGTCACGATCAGTTGAACATGTTAACACAATTAAAAATATGATCCTAAAAATATGATCCTAATTATAAATGCGAAAATTTGTGTGTAGTTGTATATGTTTGTTACTTCTTCACGCTCAAACGGTTGAACCGAATTTGATGAAATTTGGTATGTAGATAGTTTAAGCCCTGGATTAACACATTAGTCTACTTTTTAACCCAGAATATCGCGGGTACGACTGCTTGGCGCGGCTAGTTTAAAATAAGTAAATAAAAATTAGTACTTAAAAATTTTACACACGGCCGGTTAGCCACATACAAAACCATTTCTAGTTCGTATTATGGTTGCTAACACAACTGATATACTACATATAGATACATCAATACTTTATATCGATACATATTTAACACCCAGACCGACAGCCAACAAATTTAGTTCATCACAAAGATTTTGGCCGTGTCGGTAATCGAACCCGGGTCCCTCTGGTTGGCAGTCCAGCATGGAAACTATTACGCCAACAAGGTCGTCTAAGAGTTGGCCTAGTAAATAATAATATTTATGTATTATATTTATTTGATTTAATTTCAAAGTTAGTTAACAGCTGACGTAGCAATGAAAGTAAAAATCAAGTAGTATAGTGCACAGTGGTATTAACGCTTCCGAAAGCTTACCTCCATGTTGATGATCTCGTTAAGGGTAAGATGACACCAAATGACCGTAATTATACCCAGTTAAGGGTAACTTAAGGGGGGTAATCACCCCGGCGGCTGTTTTTGCCGAATTTGGTTAGAATTTACAGGCGTCTCGCGTTCTATTGTTTATTAAAGTTTTTTTTATTGTTATTGTTAAAGGTTTAATTGGTATTGTCGGAGGTTGGTGGATATCTGCTCGCTTGGATGAGTGGAGCGTTTGATGTACCTATGTATACACACAAGGAACTTATACTTATTTTTTTTAAATAGAAAATAAATTTAAAAGTAATAAGATAATATTATTTGGATAGTATTTACATTCATATTTATTATTTATAAGTAAACTATAAAGCCTTTTGTAAAAATAGACTTCTTAAATATAATAAAAGTGTCTTAGCTTTAATTTTATTTTTATCTATGTATTTGATATTAGAAAAATAATTAAAGAAATATAACCAAACAAAGACACGCCTAAGTTGAGGTCCACGCCCACGGTCTATTGAACAATCACAGCGCTAAAACACAAGCAATGTTATATCCAAACTTGAAATAAAGCTTGTGTTACTTATTATATTTAGATATAAGTTGGTCTTATATGTTTTTTTAAATATCTCTAAAATTATTTTAAAATTTCTGTGATTTTCTAACAAAATATACGACACTTACTAAAAGGCTTACAATTTTCAGGACATTCATTTAAATGTAGCTTTTCGTTTACGGCAAATAAAGATATTATTAAAATAAAACAATTAACTTATACCATATAACGTATCCGCTGCCAAGTTATTGTTTGATAACTGTTTTGTTTTGTCTTACTATGTTAAACTTACTAAAATAAATATGCTTTATTACGTTTATCTTCTTATTCTTATATAAAATTTCCGTGTCACAGTGTTTGTTACCGTAGGTACTCCTCCGAAGCAGCTTGACCGATTTTTACCAAATTTTATATGCGTATTTAGTAGGTTTGAGAATCGCCTACTACCTATTTTTTATACCCCTAAATGATAAAGGTTGAGCACCCTTAAATATATTGTTTTAATATTATGACTAATTTTTTTATAATGTGGCATTAAAAAATAAATACAACCCTAAACTTTTACTCTTTTATAACCAATCCCTATTTTTTAATAGCTATTTTAGGAAATAAATCATTTTCCATCCAGCTCGATAACTAATCCATTATAGTGTTTTTAAATGCACGAGTATTTAAGGCATAACAACGTTAGCCAGGTCAGCTAGTATGTACATAAATTAATAAAGAATTTCAAAACTGAAACTGAACTCAATACCCCGAACAGTACCTATATTATGACATTTTTTTTTATAATGTGGCATCAAAAAATAAACACAACCCTAAACTTTCACTCTTTTATCACCAACCACTATTTTTTAATAGCTATTTTAGTAGTTTAATCATTTTCCATCCAGCTCCATAACTGATCCATTACTTATAGTGTTTTTAAGTGTACGAGTATTTAAGGCATAACAACGTTTGCCGGGTCAGCTAGTATGTTTTGTTGCAAAATAAGTGATAATACTGCAATTTAGCTGGAGAAATCAAATAATTCTTATGCAATAATTCTTATGTTTTTTACTGCAATTTAGCTGGGAAACACTGTATATATTTAGCAGAATTGTATTTTTTTGCAATTACCGCAAACGAAATATTAAAAAAAAAAAACTTCTAGTGTCATTTTTAAAAAAAATATCAATTTCATTTATAGGTTTTTAAAATGCGGTTTCAGAATATTAATTAGCTTAAAACTGATAAAAAGTCTATTACTGCGGTTTAGGCTCGGGTGGGCAGTGTAGTTACATAAATTAATAAAGAATTTTAAAACCGAAACTGAACTCAACACCCCGAACAGTCCCAAAACCTAGCAACAGATCATAAAGCAACAAATCAGTGTAACAAACCGGCTCGTTTGTTCCACCTGGGCGCTCTGTCGTAAACACCGGACAAGAAAAGCAAAACGTATGTGCCGCATCGGCGGTAAAGCCGGGAGCAAATCTGGCCGGATAGCGCGCCTGATCGACAAATCCGCCAGATTACGCGCCGATACCCGGCCATGTTTATGAGACAGCCGCCGGACGCGCCGGACGGTGCGCCCGGTAGGGTTGCCACCTGCCGACATGCGTGCGTGCGTCACTGCTCTCTACAGCGTGATTTGAAAGCTATGAGACTTGCAATGTGACGTCATTTTTGCTGTTTGGTATATTTAACAAAAATATACGCTGAAATATGATAATAATCGTTTATTGTATATCATTGTAAAAAGCAAGTGTGGCTCGGTGGTAATAACGTCTGCTTTTCCATCAGACTGCCCCTGGTTCTTAATGACTTGTTTTTGAAGTTATGTGTGGATTTGCACTCGCTTTACGGTGAAGGAAAACATCGTGAGGAAACCGGCACGTTTG